>JAZGTL010000018.1:5602500-6891666 GCA_037349345.1 Oemleria cerasiformis
TTTGGCACCGTTGGAAGTGGTCGAATAAGCATGGCAGATGCATGAACAAACTAAATTGACTTGGCATGAGAGGCATGTGGTATGGAAGCTAAGAATTTATAAATTTAGAGGGAGAGATGCTTCGCTAGATGTGGGTAGGTTATTGGAGAGAAAATAATGTTTGTGAGTTTCATATTATGGTGGTTGGAGAAGGGATAGTTTGAAGGTTATTGTGCAGGGAATAATGGAGAAGATGGCTTGTAGGGCATTGTTGAGGAAGGATGAAGAAATATGACTTTTCTATAAAGGGGTATGGGGCTGATTTTATAGCTTCCAACGGCTGGTTAAGGAAGATGTAATTTTTCAGCACTGAAACTTGTTTTCAGTTCTCTGCTATGGTGGTACTGAGTTCAAGGTTTTGCATAGTTAGGCTAGGTGGGAGTTTTATAATCCTTTTATTTATAGAGGATAATGAGTTTTAGATCTATTAGACTAGTCTTTGTCTTCAGTTTCTTCTTTTCTTAAAGGTTCTAGGTTACCCCTGAACTTATGTCCTCTAGCTATGGCTATTTGGATGAATTTCTTGGATTAAACATGCGTGGGAAGGGAAGAGTTGTAGGATGCCTGCAACTACCACATGTGATATGCTATTTTGGGCTTCAATATACTTCTCTTCTGCTTTGGGCTTTTTAGTTTTGATAAAAAGGGAAAGATCCCTTTTGGGATAAAGTAGATTGTAGTGGGCCAATTTGTCTCTGGGCTTTGTCTTTATCAATTGGGTTTTTGACTTTTCTAGTTTGGGTGCTGGAAGGCTGGGTTGTCTTCTTTATACGTCATTTTCTGGTTTAGGTGCTGGAAGGTTGGGTTAGGTGTTTGTTTAGGTTTAACGAATATGGGCTTAGGCTTTGTAACGACCCAGATCAGAAATTAATTTAATTAGAGAATTGGACGATTTTACCCTCATTTTTGGAAGGGTTCGGGAGTCACTTTTTGACTGGCAGTGCTTTTGGAAAATTTTCTAGGGTCTTTGTGTAGGTCTCGAACTCACGAGTTCGTGGACAGACGGCACGCAGAAAACGGAGAACGGGTGAGATCGTTACGGGTCTAAAAGCTGTAGGGACAGCTTGGTAATTTTGGAAAAGTCCAAAATTTGGGGGATATTTCTTCTCCCTTTCGGACTCTGCCCGGACCAATTTTGCACCCTCCCTCTCTCTCCTGCCCGATTCCCTCACCCGTGCGATCATTGAACCCCCACCCTCATTGGACCATTTCCGGTCCGACTCGACCGAAACCAAGGCCGTTAATTTCTTCCCTGCGACTCCACGAGCATTTTGGGGTCACCATCGAGGTGGGAGCACTGCCATAGACAACGAGCGGAGGAGGGAGGTGGACCAAAACTTCTCGGCCATTTTTCGGCCAAACCAGGTACAATCTCGGAATTTTGACCTCATTTTTGGATTTCTAGTGAAAAGTAGATGAATTTACATGTGTGGATCGTGAAAATCGATCAAGAAATGAAGGAGTTGGAAGCTCGCCTGAAATGGCAATTTTCGGCCAGAATTTCCAAATTCCGGCGACGGCGGACGGTGGCGCAGCCGTCTTCTCAGGCGAGACGTCGACAAAGGTAGACGGCGGCGCGGCCGACTTCTCCGGTGAACTCCGGCGACTGGTTCGACCGGCGGTGGCTGACGTCAGCCGTTAGATAACTGTTGCGTCAACTGATGCCGTCAAGGGTTTCACAGAATATGCTGACGATGTTAGCATATTCCGTCAAAGGTTAACGGCGTTGATGGAACCACTAACACCGTCAGGGTTGACAAAATATGCCGATTCCATTAGGAGATTCTGTCAGGTATGACGGAATATTCCGTCAAGGTTGACTGAATATTCTACCGTGAACAGTGGTGGCGCGTGGGAGCGCGTGGCGGCGCGTGAGGGCGCGTGGCCTGCGCGTGGGACAGATGACGGGGTCACGGCGGGGCATGGCTAGGGTTTTGGGACATTCCGGATCAGATTTTGGTGGTTTTGAGGCCGTACGAGTTTGTTTGGAGCCCCGTTCGAGTAATCCCACGGTATTGGTTGACCAACGAAGCGGGTTTGGACTCGGAAAGTTCGAGGAGCGGGGATATGTTTATATCAAGGGTTCCTTGGGGCTGGGGTTTTCCTTGAAATGGTACCTTAGGTGTATTGTGAACAGATTGGGTATCGGGGATCGCGGGGAATGCATACTTCTAGGTATTAGGTTATACCACGGGATCCTCCGATGATTGGCGTGGAGGGTGTCTTTCTCCGCTACATTGTTGAGGGTTCTCCGATTGGAATTAGAGGGTACGTCTCCGCCAGATCGTTGAGGGGTTCTCCAATGTTGGCATTCGAGGGATCTTTCTCCGCCATATCGGTGAGGTTTGAGGTTATGTCAGGATGAGCAAGGATACCGGGTTATCACTCATGGTGCTTTAGAGGAGCAGGGATATCGAGTTATCACTCGGGGTGCTCAGTATTAGCCGGGATATCGAGTACGACTCGGGGTAGGTCAGTGAGACTCAATTCAACCAAGTCTGATACCTTCGTCATCCGGGTCAGTGGGTTGGTGTGGGCGGTGACCCAGATGGACGAGTTATTGACGGTTCTCAAGAGGCTGACAAGTTGTGCTATTACAGTAGAGGTTTCAGCAGTGGTTGACCTACTATCATTTGGTATCAGAGCTTGTTAGCAACTATCATGCGTCTGACAGGTAGGTGTAGTCAGTAAGTACAGAGAAGGTTATGTCGGAACCCCTGTAAAGTTTATTTAATATGTCTACGGTTAAGGGTATTCCTGGTTTTAAATTTTGTGAAAAAATGGTTGTCAAATGAGAAAAAGGGCTTTTCACAGATTTCGAGGTGAAATTCGGGAAGGGTCCTTACAATTGGTATCAAAGCGCCAAGTTTAACTTCCTGCATACCGCACACTTGTGTGCAAATTATTTAAGGATTCCTGTTGACAAGATGCATCAAAGACGTTTGTCTTTTCATCGACCTTGAATTGAGGGAGGCAGAGGTCAGGCGAAGCACGGGCGAGGTCGGCGTCGCTGTTGCTGGTGGGGGGACCCTAGTTTTGTAAATTACAATGCATGCACACAAGTATATTTGAATTAAACTCTCTTATGTGTCTCTTTTGACAATTTCCGGAATTTAAACAATCTTACTGGACACAGGTTTTCAACATTTCAGTGAAAATGTGTTTTGTGGGAAATGACCTGGTTTTTAGACTCGATTTTGATATCGTTTTGACGTGGTATTTATTGAGTCCATGATTTTTAGGTTTAGACCTGGATTTGTGATTTATTTGGATTTGGGCATAAACCGGCTTTTCAATGACTTTGGCTTAGGCCAAGAAACAAAGATTTCAAAACACAGATTTGGTTTTCACTGGTTTTTTGTCCTCGATGGCCGAGGTTTCTCCGACTGGCGTTGAGGGGCATGCTCTGCTGGTTTGTTGAGGGGTCCGACTCTGGTGTTAAGGGTTTTCTCCGTGGGGTCGTTGAGGCTGTCTACGCATAGCACAGGTTTCTGCAGCACTCGAGGTATATCGGGTGTGCAGGGTCAGGATTTTCTCCGACGCTGGTGTTGAGGGTTTTCTTCGTCGGGTCGTTGAGGCTATCTACGCGTAGCACATGTTTCTGCATAACTCGAGATATATCGAGTGTGTAGGGGCTTTCGGGAACAATGGGTTTGGTGTGTCCAAGTTGATTTACATGATTTTAACCCCTTTGAGGAGGATTTTCAAACCAAATTGTAGACCACAGAATATTTTCATTATTTAGATTTTCGTGGGTTCCACCGAATGTTTTTACAAAAGATGGATTTTCTGACAAGTTTTTGGCGTATCGTTATGAACTCATTTGAAAAGAAATGTTATGTATGCATGCATGCATTATTTTACACATGATGAAGGGTATTTTCTCCGACGCTGGTGTTGAGGGTTTTCTTCGTCGGGTCGTTGAGGCTATCTACGCGTAGCACATGTTTCTGCATAACTCGAGATATATCGAGTGTGTAGGGGCTTTCGGGAACAATGGGTTTGGTGTGTCCAAGTTGATTTACATGATTTTAACCCCTTTGAGGAGGATTTTCAAACCAAATTGCAGACCACGGAATATTTTCATTATTTAGATTTTCGTGGGTTCCACCGAATGTTTTTACAAAAGATGGATTTTCTGACAAGTTTTTGGCTTATCGTTATGAACTTATTTGAAAAGAAATGTTATGTATGCATGCATGCATTATTTTACACATGATGAAGGGTATTCTCTATCACGTATTCGGCAAGGTTTTCTCCGACTAGCATAGGAAGGTAATTCTCCGCCAGATCGTTGACGGGTTCTCTGATGCTGGCGTTGCGAAGTAGTGCTCCGCTAGATCGTTGAGGCTGACTGTACGTAGTACACGTGACCCTATCTAACACCTGACTTCGAGGTAATATCGGGCATGTAACGTCATGATATGAGGTGATGTTAGTCATGTTGGGAGTCGGACCCGTGGTGGACTTCACGGACTCAGAGACTTGCTTCACGGTATGTTCCGGGTGAATGGATTTTGATGCCTCCAGGATGTCTCGTAGATGTTGTTCTCGCCTACGGTTTTGTTGTCAAGACTGGACTGGGGAAATGTGCAGAGTGCACAGGTTCTATTGGGAATCGCATCTGAGGCCTAATTTGTTCTAAATACTTCGATACTCCGACGGCTTAACCCTTCAATTCTTCAAACGCAATTCTTGCTTCAAACACTTTTTTTGCTCCAAAGTATGTAATTACGTTAATTTTGTTTTTATTCTTCTACTTTCCTTCACACCTCACCATGGTTGAAGTTAATTTATTTTTGTATTTAAAATATTAGCGGTGTATTCTTTTGTGGTTGCTGGGGTTGGTGTGTGTTCAGAGAATAATCAGACAAGAGAACGAGATGATGAAAAGCCTGACAAAAAGAAAGGGCATTTTAGTAATCAATTAATTTTTATTCCGATTCATAACGGTTAGTAAACAATAACAATGAAATTCAATCTCATTATTGTTTTAATTTTATATAGTTAGTAAACAACTCAATGGGAATGATTTCCCTCTTCTTCGATTATGCACTTCTCCAATTGTCTACTTCTCTCATTACCTAATATTCGCATTCCTGATAAGTAAACGTGCCATAAAAGTATTACATATTTACTTTTGGTTTTTATTAAAATTTTACTTTATTATTCATAAAAAATTTTATTTGCATAGAGGTGCTTTTGAAGGTTACGGTCCGATGTCTATGAGACCATGACTAGTCTATCTTATTTATCATATGTTTATTAATGAAATTTACTCGTATTATTGAGTTTGTTGTCAAATTTAAAGAGTAAGTTTAGTCCACCCGAAATTTTGGTTTAACTGCCACTTAATTTAGTAAAATATGTAAGTAAAATGTATATCATCCGTTATGAATTCTATATATTTTATTTAAAGCAAAAATGATTAAACATAAAACCCTACTGCAACCCCACAGTCCCACCCATAATTTTGCTGCCAAAGAATGGGCAGACTCCGCTACAAACATATGCTACAAACAACATATCGAAATATGGTAGATTGCAATGAATAGTTTGATATATGAGCTATAATTAAGCCCTATATTTTCAAGGAATATAACATGTGCCTAATTCCCTACGCCATCCCTATTTTATTTAACCCATTATTTCTTACAAATTTCCAATTGGATCTGAAAATAATTAGAATTTCTTATCCCCTAAATCATTTTCTGTATTTTTATTAGAAGAATTCATATATTTGTAGAATAAAAGAAAGAAATTGCACATAACCTTTGCTTGGGCTTTACTGTTGTCAGTTCCCGCCTTTAGTGGAAGGTAAAATGGGCCTGGCCCAGTAATTTAATTCCAACCTATGCAGACAACAGAATGGACATGACACTTGAGTCAACGAACTTCACAAACATTTGGATTTACAGACGACGTCGTTTCAGGGAGTCAGAAATCTTCCTTTCCGCTTGTAGCTGGAGCAATTAACGCCCAGGTAAACCTAAATTCTGAATTGAATCAAAGTTATGATCTATTATGTCGAAATAAATATAGGACCGCTCCTTTGTTCGAATTGTTAAGGCTCAATCTCAATTAGGGTTTGATAGATGTGTTGGTTTCGTAACAAATTGGAAAAAATTGGAGTCTGGTAAAGTTTAATTGGCGGCAGAATTTTGTTGGGTTTGGATAAATTTCGAAAAAAGAACCAATCTTTCGCCATATTTGTTTGGAACGTTTGAGCCCTGGAATTGAAATTGAAGGGCTCAATCCTGATGTCCCAAATTTGATTGCTGACTTTATTAGCTAATTATGGGCGTGATCTCATTCTTCATGTTGTCTTTAGGTTTGAGATGATTTGAACCGAATTTTAGATATGCACAAGATTTAAAGCAATCAGGGTATGGGGTTTAAGACGACAGGTTTAAATTTATCTTCTCTTACCGATGTAAACTGGAATTTTATCTGTGACTAACACAGAGTTGGAAGAACATGAGGGGTTTATTAAGCAGATAGGTTGAAATTAATTTCTTGCGGATGAATTGAAAGATGGCTGTTTGTGTTGCTTCTTGTGAAATAAAAAAGTAAATGCTAAGGCGCTCTTGTTCTTTAATTCAATTATTCTTTAGGACTGTTGTATAGTGTGCAGAAATATTTTCATCAGTTGTACTTCTGTTGTTGTGTTCATTCTTTTGGGACGTTCTAAGTATCAAATTCAAGAAAGACATTGTACATTTTCAGTGTTTTTCAATTTGTGGGATTGATTTTTGCTTGTAAGGGACGTTTTTGCAGAGCTTTAGAGTGGTCTGAGATGGATACGTCGCAGAATGCCGCTGCTGGAATTGGTGGGAGTGGAGGAAACGGGATTTTGGTCCCTCAAACTAATGATACAGCTGGAGCGACAGCGTTAGATGATCAAAAGCAAAACCTGAACCAGGTCATTAACTCCACTCAGAAAAGTTTAGCCCTCATTCATCAGCTCTCCCTCACTGTCTCTTCGTTTGATGCTGGTTGTCAGCTTCCCTTCATTCATCGACTGTAATTTTCTTAATCTGAGCTTCAACCCTTTCTTGTTCAATAATTTGAATGTTTCTTGGAGAATTTCTCACATTAGATTTGACGTTTCAGCAATGCTCTTGCTATCGAACTTGGCTACATGGCGAAGTTGTCTGAAAAATGTAATATTGAGGTTCCTAAGCAAATTTCTAAGTGAGTCTTCTTCTTAATATCCATTTCAATTACTGAAGATTCTTCTTTCTATGGAGAATTTCTGAGCAGTATTGTTTTATTAATTTTTCCTAGTTTGATCGATGACGGAAAGAATCCTGATTACTTTATAAAGGATGTCTTGAACAGCCGCGTTGCCAAAAATCAGATCACTAAAGGGAAAACTGATACTTTCAAGGTAGCATTTACGGTGTGAAATTAACTGTTTAGTTCCATTTGGATGTTTCAAGTTTGTAATGATTCGACATTCAACTCATGTTTTGTTCAGAGCTTACGAAAACATCTTCTGGAGGAACTTGAACAGACGTTTCCTGATGAAGTTGAAACTTATAAAGAAATACGCGCTGCATCTGCTGCTGTAAGTTTCCTTAATTACTAATATCTTGTACAAACTGTTCATACAACTTATTGGCCTCCTTCTTTGACCAAACAACCTTTCTTTGAAGCTTTCGTTTTTTAATATGATACAAACGGCTTGCCCAAGCGCAGAGCACATTACCAAATGGGGATGTGAAGGTCAAACTCGAGCCTTAAGTATGTCATTGTGGTTTGTTCATATTTCGGGTTCTTAGAGTCCACGTTCTACCATGCTTGTGATCTAATGTGCTGTAAATTCAAGTCCTTAGGGATGCGTGATTTTATGTTACATTTGTAATTGCTTAAAATGTCGCAACTTAGCCATTTTTGTTCACCTTTTCACGATATTTTAGTAATAAAATTCCGTAGGATATGTGTCGACACTTCTTACATGCTCTGGGACCTGTAATTTTATTTTGGAAGCTGATTTTGGTACTTCACAAATTACTTGCTGCATTATGCATCAAACTTCCAAATTTACTCCTCTTCCTTTTGAATTTAGTATTTTTTTTTCTATTTCTTTTGTTTATATAAAACGTTTGAACTATTTTTTTTTCTCGATAAACCCTATTCTCCCGTTTTCTATATACAATAATCCCTATTCTTCCGTTTTTTATATACGATTAAACACTATATAGAGCTCTTTAATAATTTTCTAACAAAATTCTATTATGATCATCAACAGACACAGAGAGAAGAATTTTGTTAAAAATTACTGAAGAATTATGCATAGTGTTTAATCGTATATAGAAATCGGAAGAGATATGAAGGTGGAGAGTAACCTTTATCGAGCAAAAGAAATTTCAAATGTTTTAAATAAATAAAAAAAATAAAAATAAAAATATTAAATTCAAAAGGAAGAGGGGTAAGTTTAGAAGTTTGATGTATAAAAAAATAAGAAAACATTAAAATAAAAAAATGGAGTGTAGCAAGTAATTTATGGAGTGCCAAAATCAACTCACTTTTATTTTTTGATCTACTCATAAGCTCTATAAACAATCTAGTTATTGGATTTACTTACTATATACGAATTTAGACAGACAATATGGTTTGCTATATACGAATTTAGACACACAACAAGGTGCCATTCAATTACTCACTGATGTGGTAACAAGGTTTTCAAATCTTCTAGTTTCGGGTGGGCTTGCTTCTCATTCTCATTATATAAATCAAGCCCAAACTCAGTAGAGTCCTAATTTCAAACCTAAAACTTTTCAATTGCGATTTGGATCTTCAGAGTACGGATTGAGGTAGATCGGCTTTTAACTGGAATATTGCAGTTTGCGTATTTTCTTTACGGTAATGATATTGTTGATAGACTAATCCGATGAATTCACTTTTTGAGAGTGTAGAAATTAATTTTTTTGAAGACACTTAGAAGTTAAAATCTAAATCTATATCGTCGGATGACGGATCCATCGGGTGGATATGTATCTACTGAATCACCATCCTTATAATATTTTATCTTAATTTCTGTTTATCAAGATGTTGAGTTCTAACATTCGCTGCAGGTTCCTTAATTATAATATTTGATCTTAATTTCTGTTTATCAAGATGTTGAGTTCTAACATTCGCTGCAGGTAAAAACCTAATCCTTTTGTAGGTGAAACATCCTGTTGCGTAAATAGTGTTGTAACAATCCTATCGTTCGACATAGATCGAATTGAGCAAACAGTAAAAAGATAAAAATATAAAAACTGACATATTGGTACTGCTGGTAGCTTTGATATAATAATAATATTGCTACATTTTCCAGTAATCTGTGTCCTGCAGCAAGACGTGCATTCTCTCTCAGTGCTTTCATTATTGGACCATTATTAAAATACAAAACCTAATTAAAGTCTGGAACTTAATGGTGTCGTGGTATTTCTGTCTGGGTTTGAATTTGGAAATAATATATTTATATAATAAAGAAAGAGCACCCCTACCCTTACCAGTTACCACCAAAAACCTTGGTTTTATTTTGTATACGTTGTGTTGTGCATGTAGTTTGTGAAGAATCTTGTTTGCTCAATCAAGGCCAGGCCTACTTGGGAAAAAAGCTTAGGCAATGTAAAAGGGGCGTCACCTTTTTCACTTTTTGCAACTACTCTTGCACATTCATATTTTCTTATGCCTATTTGTATGAGAACGAGGCCAATTCTCTCATTTTTTAACCTAAAAAAGATTATACATCTTAAACAAAGACAACAACTTTCAAGCTACCTTCAAACAAAGTGCTTTAGAGAATCAGCTACCTTATCAAGGATTGATTTCAAAAAACAAAAACAAAAACAAAACCAAAAACTATTCATAATTCATAATAAATGAGATCTGTTTATGATTGGGGTTGCTCGAAAAATGCACCCAACAACGCGTAAACCATCTTTAAATCTTTTAGGTAGAAGTATGAGCTAGTTTATATAAATTATGATATTTGTATTAGTGACGTCGGACGCATTGCATTAGACATTAGGGGAGTATTAATAAATAATTAATTGAATATTAAGATTGAAGTGGTGTGAAGTTGTGATTCATTAGGGTAAGGGAATTGAATGGTGAGATATTATTGATGATGAGGAAATGGAGTACTGGAGACAACTGCGCGCCGTTAATATATATATATATATATGTGTGGTGGGAAATTGGGAAAGAACAAAAATCTAGGTGAAGTTTGGTGTCCGTCTAAAGATGCTTTTATTTTTATTAGGTCAATCACCATGAAATTAGGGAGCTCGGGAAAAGAGAAAGAAATACAGAAAATTTCAGTTTAATAAAATTCTTTCTAATTAATGACATATATGTCCGGGGGTGGGGGGTCAAATTAAGAGGTGACTGCAGGTCAATGGACACCTTATTTAATGTGGTCCTCAAATCTCAATCCAATCAATGGACACCCGGCCTATATATATTCAATATTAATTATTAATTATTAATTCTGTGCGTGTTTCATATTCATAATATTTCATACAATAATTATAAAAGGGTTTCTGCATGCTTATAATTAGATTAATGTTATAGAAAAAGTTTTGATGTTCAACGATATTGTCCACTTTTTCCTGTATAAATCAATTAACATTGTTCAATTTTGCAGCTAAATGACTCACAATTATTATTGCTTGCAAGTATGTGTAAACTTTGATATATATATATATATTCATTTGTGATTCAAAACTTATTTAATTATCTTATATATATATATATATATTAATGAACGCACAGGGTGATTCCAATTTGAATTTATATTGTGTGGTTGGTGTGGGTTCTTTGATGACAAAGCTTGAATGCTAGCTAGTGGCCGGGTACGTAATGGCTCTCTCTCTCTATATATATGTTGAAAAAAGGCCAGCTAGCTATGCTATTAATTACATATATTTGTCAAATGTGCTACATGATCCATTAACGTCAATTTGTAGCTGGCCAAGGATTTGACAACTCCTGATCGATCATCGACTTCTTTAAATATTTATGTCATTTTCCTTTTCAAATTTCCCAATCTTTTGCTTTAAAATACATATATATATATCCAATAATTCTATTATTTCCATGTATATATTTATAGTAAACATTAATAATTATGCATCATATATACTTGATAGTAGGAAAAGAATTTACATCCAGATTTTGAGTCTACAATCTCTAACCCTCAATCGCCAATTTCCAATTTAATTAGGTCAAATTATTCATACCATAATGGCCATGGTGTGGCTCATCCCCAATTGCAACAGATAACTTTGGGGTGTATTCAATTGAGATTTTCATAGGATTTAAATGTCTCTAAAAATTCATATGTTTTCAATTATGATCTTTAAAGAGTTGGTAAATATTTGGGGTATTCAATGTCTACTTTTTTTTATAAAGATTTATAAAGTTATTAAAATTGAGGTGTATTTTATTTTATTTTTAATCATGATATTTCATAACGATCTATGAGTGTGTTTGGATGAGGGAAAAAAAATATGAGATTTGTTAAAAAGTTAGAATTTCAAGTTTCCTATGCACCAATTCTCTTGTTAATTAATTTGGATGTATAAATATAAGAATTTAAAATTCTAAGAAAATAAAAAACTTGGAATTTGAATACCAAAAATTTCAAGTTTAAATTCTATATAAAATAGTGTCATTTTCAAAATTTCATCTTTATAACTACCATTTATATATGAACATTAAATTTCATTCTACTTTTATGTTGCCAAAATTAACAAAAAGTTTCACAAATTCTAGGAAATTAATTTCCGTTAATTTCAATTCCGTCATTTGATAAATTCTTAGTAATCTTAAAATTATTCATCCAAACACATTGTAAAAGTGAAAACATCAATGAATATTGTAGACTTCATTAAATGGTAGAATTTCATGGAGTATGATAAACATTTTAGTGTAAATTATGTTTTATCAAAGTTTATGATTTCTCTAACCTTCCCCCTCGGATTTCTACCTATTTTATACAAGACTTAAAAAATATTATTTGTGGTTTTTATATTTTTCAATAGACTGAGTAAAATTTAAATCTCTTATCGATATCTATTATCATATATTATTCTCTATAAGAGTTATAAGTAATTAAATAATACAAACTTTACATGACTTTATTTATTGTTTGAAGAAAAAAAAACACAAAAAATAAAAATTAATAAAATGAAAATTTCGTAGGCGTGCATGATGCCTAGCAGCCATAGCCTCTCAATCTCATTGATCGTTAAAAGTTTAAAATTTTTGTAATTTTCTTTTTGTAATATTAGATACATTATTTTATTATAATTTCGTGAGACAATTTTAGTAAAAAAATTATTAAGATTTGATATAAAATTCTTCAAAAAAAATATCTATCAAACTATATAACTCAATATATCATTTTATGCAAAACTCAATCACATTATATAAAACTCACTATGTCTCTGAAAAACTCTCTCACGTACGTAACTCTATATAATTCTATTATTAACTCTATAAAAATTTATGAAAATCAATATATGTGTAAAACTCAATCACTTCAAAAAAATTTACAATTATCTGTATATATTTGAATTCTCAATATACCCTCTTAGTTTGGATCATGAAATTATTTGGTTTGAAGAGTTGCTTGAAAATCAATGATATTGGATACTTCACAAACAAAATAATGATATTGTAGACAATTAATTGATTATATTTGAACAAATTAAATTGGGGGCATAAATGAATTAGAAATTCGATTCATATTGACATTGGTATACGTAACAGAATGACCAAAAAGGGTAATATTAACTTATTTTAATCACGAGAGTTTTACTCTTTTACATGACGTACACATGCACAAAACTAGACATAAATATATGGATCAAAACTTCAATTGAGACTGACATTGATACCTAACTGAAGAGCCAAAAATGTATTATTAACTGTTTTTTGAACCACGAGAGTTCTACTCTGTTATGTGAGGCACACATGGAAAAAACTGGATATATATAATTGAAAATATCAAAAGTTCAATTGAGACTGACATAGATACGTAAATGACAATCTATGAGGGTATTATTAGTTGTTTCCAACCATGAGAGCTATACACTTTTACGTGACACATACATGGATAAACGGGACGTAAATATATTAATTCAGAAGTTCGATTGAAACAGACATTGATACGTAACTGACAAACCTAAAGGGTATAATTAATTATTTTCAACCACAAACGTTCTACTCTTATGTGACACACACATGAACAAAACTGGACATAAACAAATTAAAAATTCAATTCAGATTGGCATTGATACGTAATTGACAAGCCAAAAGGGTATTATAAACTATTTTCAACCACACTACAGTTCTACTATTTTACGTGACGTACACATGGACAAAACTGGACATAAAACGGATTAGAAATTTGATTCAGACTATCATTGATACGTAACTGACAAGCTAAAAAGGTATCATATATTAACTGTTTTCAATCATAAGAGTTATACTCTTTTACGTGATGCACACATGGACAAAACTGGACATAAATTTGATTCAGTATGAGATTGAAACGTAACTGACAAGTTAATAGGGCATTATTAATTGTTTTCAACCACGTGCGTAACATTGTCATAAAAGCCCCGAATAATAGAGATGATTTGCATAATTTGACAGAATTTATAGTATTTAATTACGTAAGAGAATTACAAAAAATCTGAAGAGAGTAAGTTAAGTGTCAATATAGCGAAAGAAATGTTAGCCTTAATTCTCCGTGTACATATCCTCGTAAATGATTACATATATAGATAATTTAAGTGACACTTACAATAGTAGTCATAAACGATTCAGAGTCGATCCACTTAGCCTGAACTAACAATCTCTACCCTAGAGCTAAACAATTCATTATGTTTAACCAAATTTAAATGACAAGATAACTCAAAAGATTTCCCTCCTATTGCTTACAAGTTTATGATGATGATGTTTGTAATTAGCAATAAGCAGCAGAAGCATGCAAATTAAGGTAGGTTTGGTTATGATTGATGATTTGGTAGAGAATTAAGATGGTGGGTGGTGATGTTGGAGTGAGAATAGGAGGACCATGCTATGAAGAGTAGGGCAGCAAGCACCTGAAAAATAATGAGCTGTAGCCTGTATATGTATCTGCATACTATATATGCTGACTCTTCCTCCCCAACTTTTTATATTTGTCAGTCACTCTCTGTCGTCATCTTGAATCCCCCGCGACCCCCTCCCTAGTAAAAACCCACTCAACGAGGGATTCCACTTTTCTCTTCCTCATTATTATTATTTTACAATTTAAATACTTTTGCTTGCTTCAATTCACCAAATTCTACCATAAATTAATTATTGAAATAATTAGCACAAATATGTGCAAAGAAAAAGTTGAAAACTCAAATCCACAAATTTCCTATATAGGGGTCACTGAATTAGCTCAACTAAACCACTGACTCATCCTTTTGCTTACTTTCTTGGTGTCTCATCTTTATCACGGTCCTCATCACCATCCTATATATGGCTCCAAATGGGTTTCCAATCCTAGGGTTATCAAATTATAAATACTTATCATCCTATCAGTTCCTAACTCGTACAAATAACCAAATAATATATATTTGTGTCGAGTTGGTTTTCAATGGTACAAAAATTCCCTAATTGGGGTTATTGAAATGGGTTTTGTTAAAAGATCGATGAGATCTTTATGTAGAGATTGATGGAATTAGTGTTGTAGGTGATGAGATGATTAGGTCATGATGATTTAGCAGTAGAGACACAGGATTTGATATTAACGTGTAAACTATGTGTGTGAGTGAGTGAGTGAGTGAGTGAGTGAGAGCTATATATATATATATATATATATATACATATTCATATATATAAATTGCATGGTAGAGACGATGGGACAAGTGAGAGAGAGAGAGATGAGAGGAGAGAGAGAGAGAGGGTTTTGTTTGGGTCGTGGTCATTTCTGGAACCCAAGACCCCGTTGGTAGGGTCAGGAGAGGGTCTGCTGCTTTAATTTACTTTGTCCTTTTCACCCTTCTCACCCTTTTTATCTCTATCCCTCCCCTCATCTCTCATACCACCCATCTCATTTTCCTCCCTTCACCTTCATCACACACAAATCACAAACCACAAAAACACCACTCTCTCTTGAGTTTTCTTGAGTCTAGCTAGGTCGAAATATCAATAGGTATAGAATATAAAGGAAGATGAATCGAAGAAGAGGAAGCGATTTTTTTTTTGAGGGGAATGTTGTCTGGCTCGAGGCCTCTATGTAGATCTATGATCTCTATCTCAATTGATGTCAATTTTGATGAACAATTTTTGACATATAGACTCATCTGGGACAGATCGGTCAACTTGGTTCTACATTTAGCGACGTCGGACCAGGCTTCATTCCCCTCAATTATTAGCTTCCAGATCTTGATCTTCACTACCCATATCTTGTTTTTGGATCCATCATCCAAAGGTGAGAGCCTTTTCAACCCTCTTCTCGATCGATTTTTCTAACCTTTGATTTTTCATTTTTGTATGCTTTTTGCTGACGGTTTTTTGTTTTGGTAGAAGAAAATGGTACATGGGTTGTTGAGGAGGCAGTAGCAGATTGGTGTAATGATGATGGGTTTTGACTGTTGTTTTTGCCTTTTTATCTGACGGAGAAAAGAGTTCATCATTACTCTTTTATTTTTATCTCTAAATTTCGTGAACATAAACCAGTAGGCTTGCTTCTTCTTTGTCAGTCTCCTTTATCATTGGGCTGGTTTTTTTCATCATGGCTTTAAGAATCTTCTCTGTCCATTTCAAATCTCACCACTTTTTTAATTACCTACCACAACCCTATTTTTCACCTGCATTATAGCCCACATAGGGTTTCATCAGCTATTTCTCCCTCTCTCTTAAAAAACCTCATCTTCTTCATTGAACACATGCATATTTTTGTTTTTCTGCAAAAATAACAAATAAAAAAGTATTGTGTTTGATCTGTTTTCTTGTTTTAAATTTGCTTCTTTTGTTGTTATTGTTAGTGGGTTTGGTGGATGAACAAACTTTGGAGCTTTGTAAACTCAGTAGTTTGTCTTGTTCTTGCTTTATGATGTTAGATTAATTATAACAGTTATTTTATTTGTTTTCAATTAGCTGTAAATTGTTCTTACTTGCAAGGATAATGAATTGGGTCGGATTACATTGGATTTTTTTAGATCTGGGTTCTCTTACAAAGATTAAATTTTTATTTTTTTCAAAAGATAAGAAATGTTGGGTGATCAAAGTGGAATTGATATATGTACATTTGCCTCTTTGGCCACAAGATAAAAGAGCCATCCCTCAAGTATCAAGATGTTTGGATGTGCAGAGTTTGCTTTATATGATACAGTATCTCTGAAAGATTTGATTTGATGCAAAATCACATAAATTATGTGCAAGGAATAATCTTCAAGGTAACAGGCAGATGTGAGATCGATGTATGACTATAAGTTGTGTTTGAGAAGCAACCCAGTTCAATGTTCATACACAGTTGAAATAACCCTCTTCAAATTTGAGGGGTTCTCTTCTATACACATTGTGGTTTTGATTGTTCTTCCAGGGTTAAAATTTTCATGTAAAAGAATTGTAAAGGAAAAAAATATTTGATAGATGATTGGACTTCTCTCAATCTCCCTGGATTCCTGACCTTTATTCAAGTTCTCTTAATCATAAACAAATTGTATTAGCACCCTGAATTACAAATTTCAAATATCCAGGTCCATTATATTTATGTACTGAATTGTTTCGAATTTCGAAGCTGTTGTTAGCTCAAATTTCTTCTCAATATTGATAAAAGATCTAAATAACATGAATAATTGTATAAATGTACATGAATGACTGGAGCTGATACTGAATACGGTTGCTGATACACTATTGGTAATCGGCCATTGATCCACTAAAATATTAAGTATCTATTGACAGTGTATCAGATATAATAGATTGGTAGCGATAGCATATATAATACACCCCCCGTGGATTCCTAACCTTCAATCAAGTTTTCTCATAGTCATAATTAAGCAAGTTGTATTAATTAGCACATAGAATAACAAATTTCAAATGTTTCGATGGACGGGAGATGTTTTAAGTTCAAATTTCTTCCCGATTATTCATAAAATATCTAAATGACACAATTGTGTAAAAAGTGTGAATGATGGGAACTGAAACTGAATACCAATCTATACCGTTGCTGATACACTATTGATATGCGGTTATCGATCCACTAAATATTAACAATGTATCAAGTATAGTAGATTGGTAACTCGTCTTTGGTCATCATCTGCTAAATCTTGTTAAGATATGTTAGCATGGGTAGGCAAGAGTAAATCATTTTTTCTCAGAATGCGTGATGTGCGACAGTGTGAAAGAGACATGTATGATGGGGGCCGGGAGGGGGAGGGGGACCTGTGTAGAGAGCTGTGGTGATTTCGTGTATGATTTCCTCTACTGTTGCTGTTACCTACAGGACTCTAAATATGCACCATATCATGCCACAGAAAATTGTCAAGAAAAAGGAAGAGATGATGAGGAGATGAAAAAGTGAATGAAATTTGTTTACAAGAGAAGGGTAATTAGAGTAAAAAGTAGTAAATGAAGCCCTCTCTTTCTTTGTTTTTGTTAGTGTCTGAGGTGATGCAGCAAATGCAACACTAAATGGCTTTAATGGCGTCCTCTGACTTTCTCAGAAATCTGAATCATTTTGCCATAATTATAAAGTGGAGTCAACATCAGCAGTTACGCCATGAATTCCTCTTTTCCCTCACTCTTATAATTATATTTATTTATTTATTTATTACTGGACCGTGATGATGATGTTTCAATTTCACACATGCAACTGTTTGTGTTTTTATTTTTGTTTTTGTTTGTGTTTTTGGGTTTCTGAAAACTTTTAGCAGTAGTAGTAGCTAGCTAGCTATATATACTTGAGTACAAAAGAAAGAAATGTCAGCTTGAATGGTGCAACCCGTGCAACATGCATACAAGAAAGAGGCCTCATCATCATCATCATCATCTTCTTCTTCTTCTTCTTCTTCTTCTTCTTCTTCTTCTTCTTCTTCATCTTATTCATCCACAACTTAAGAAACCTGCATTTTCAGATTTTACTTCTCTTAATACATTACACCATTTATGGCACTAATTCAATTTTATACAAGTTATATATAGATTTTAATTGAAATTATGGACATGTGGGTCCATAGTCCATACCATACGTACACATTTATTTAGGACGTCACGTTTTGTTATATCAACGAATATTCATATGTCCGTAACAGTAATTAACAATTAACAGCTAGCATTAAGTAACGAATATGCTAAAGGGTACGTTATTGTGTGGAGTTTTCATCAGAAACTTACAAGAAGCATTCAAAGTAGTGTTGAGGATGGAAAAAAGGAGGAAAACTCTGAAAATTTTGAACTGGCGGGGTTCCATTTAATTATAGTACCTGCTAAATTCCAAACAGATCAACAAACACATACTCTTGTCAATATTATAACTTTGTGGTTCGAATGGTTAATTCATCGATGATTCGAATATAGAATATTATTTTTTAATACTAAAAAAATAATACGAGATTAAACTAAAAACTAATTTGTACCGTGTGACGTGCTTTAATTTTAAATAATATTTTATTCATCATCCATCTATATATATATATGTTACTTGTTTATTGGGACTAATTAAGCATTCGTATTGTATTCAATTTTGTATCAAATAAAATTAATTACAACTGTAAACTAGCATCCAATACACTTAGCAACGAATTTTTCATCATCAAAATTTTATAATGGAGAAGTATAAAATGAATTTTTCAAAGTGTTAATGACGATTTTTATTATGGGGCATAATACATGAAATTAAAATTTCTTCAAGGGACTGTCAAAGTCCAAAAGAATCAAAACTTGCTTGTTCTTCTTAATTGGTTGATCAAAAACACAATATCCTTCTTTTTATTGTAAAATCTAGCTAACTTATTCAGACAAAAAGGAATCACTCATCACTCATCACTCAACTTTTCAATTTAATTAAATGTCCGTATTATGGTTCATTATTAAAATAATATGAACCTTCAACGAATGAGTTTTTAATTAAAAGTCCCTCATATATTTCATATTAATATTGCATCCTCTTCGACCAATAGTTTTCATACTTCATTTCTTCTCGATCATTATTATTTTTTTTTGGTATAATGATATTGGAGGTGGGGAATTATAGTATAAACATTGGGCATTGACCTCGTCATTTACGAGAGTCGAATCCAAGACCTCTTATATAAGACATACAAAGGAATACCACTAGATCATAGCACTAAGTGGTTAATTTCTTCTCTAAACGAATGCGGCTAAAAAATAAAATGCGAAATGATTAACCAAAGGGGCCATGAAATGAGTTTGGACGTTGTAGGTTTGTGTACAAGGTGTAGACATAGTAGTAGTCATTAGTCATTACTCAAACCCAATGTTTGGTTCATGAATTAGTTGGGCCTGGATCCGAAGGAAATCCATCCATCTTCTCAAACAGTCCCATAGGCCATAGCCATGCATCCAATTGGACTATTTAAAGCCATACTGGACCATGATCATGATTATCCTATATCCATTTTGCACTAATTTATTGAATTGCATTACAGTCTCGGAAAAAAAAAAAAAACTGTTTGTTGGGTTGCTCGCTTGATTAATACATTTGATTTATCAAAAAAAGAAAAGAAAAAAGAATGACATCGTAGATCTAAATATAGTCAAATTGATTGGAGTAAATGTACTTTATTTCTATACTTCAATTTGAATTGGATGAGTCAAAGTAATTCCTCCAAAAACATTGTAATTAAATCTTGAAAAGAAATAAAATCTAATATGATTTAACATTTAGTCAGAAGTAGCATTCATGAGCTGCTCATATGGTCGATTACTTAATGTTATTTCCCGATCTTTTTTCGTGTAGCAAATTTTCTTGGATTGCATTCTTTTTGCCTTTGAAAAAATCGGCCATCCGAATTTGAAATCCCTTCTAATATTAGATAGAAAACTAGGACTAATTTGTCGCATTACACTTTCCAAATCATTTTTATTCGTTGAAATGAAAAATTCGGCAAAATTATTGCAAATTCAAGCTTTGTAGTTCATATTTGTTTTCTTAACCATAACTATACTTAAACAATCATTAATAGACATGAAAAAAAGTCGATGACAAACAATCATGCCAGTATGAAGATTTTGCAGGTAAATATATGTATAAAGTAATAAACATCATAGAGCAACCAATGCTCCCCACTGCAGAATTAAACAAGTACAATCTTCAATGGGCACACAGTTCCACCAACAACGGCATAAATGCTTCACTTATGAGAAAGGCAAAAACATAAGTGGTTCATGCATGCATTTACATTTTTACAGTCTGAATTTTCTTGGTCCCCCATTGATCTGCAATCTCAACAACTTGGCCATTCTATTTACACCTAAAGTTGATGAACACACCACAGTAACAAGTCGTTGTTAGGGATCGTGGATCAAATACAATCGTCTATCTAGCTCGCGTTAAATAAAAGATGTTTTGTTTATAAAGCTGTAGATTAAGTTGAGGACAATGTCGATACATTCTTAGACAAGGTAATAGTACATTAGGCCCAACCGTTGTTTCCTTCATTTCTTTTACTTACTCGGCTTGAATAACAATGACTCATGTCCACTTTTCACTATAATTCTAAAATTTTTTAGTTCACCGAATTTTTCAATGATTGAAGTTTGTTCTATTAATTATATTAACTATAAAATACTACAATGAAAATTCAATGGTTGAAATCCCAGTTCACCACATAAATTTTAATAAGGAAAGACAACTGATCTACCAAACACCACCCACCAGATGCCAATATTTTTTCTATACCTAGTTACACTTGCTGCAAATGCATCCCTTTGTGTTATCTTCAAATGAATGATTATTGAGGCAAACAGAAATGTATTAATTATCTCTAATTAAATGCTTGATTCCCCAACAAGAAAATTGTTCACTGGGTAATGATTAAAGCCTCATCAGAACCAGCTTCATCTGCTATGTAATCAAATATTTCTCAAACATTATAAATATACTCATTGTATGTAAAGTGTTCATCATGAGTAGATTTCATCACAAAACCAAAGATGGAAGCCAAAGCCTTTGTTTTTCTAGTTGTGGCAATATGCTCATTGTTGATCACCAATTTGGGGCAATGCAGCCAATTGCCAATGAACAAAGGCAAATGGAAGCTGCTGAAGAAAAGCATTGGAGTCTCAGCAATGCACATGGCATTGTTGCCAAATGACAAAGTCATCATCTTTGACAGAACAGATGCTGGTCCATCCAACCTCACTCTTCCACAAGAAAAATGCCCCAAAACCCATCTTCTTCAATCATCGCCTCATGAACAGCCTACTGATTGCTATGCTCATTCTGTTGAATTCAACCCGGGAGACCGCAGTTTTCGACCCCTTACTATAACAACAGACACATGGTGCTCTTCTGGTGCATTGTCACAAAATGGTGTGCTCATACAAGCTGGAGGGTTTCAGCTTGGAGAGAAAGTTGTTAGGTACTTCAAGCCCTGCTTAGATTGTGATTGGTTTGAAGAACAAAATGGTCTCAATGTGCCAAGATGGTATGCATCCAATCAGGTTTTGCCAGATGGAAGGATCATTGTGGTTGGTGGGAGATTCCAATTCAACTATGAGTTCATCCCCAAAATCTCAACTGAGGACAAGAAGCTATACCAACTTCCATTTCTTGAAGAAACAATGCACTTCCCAAAGGTACCCAACAATTTGTACCCTTTTTTGCACCTATCACCTGATGGAAATCTGTTTATTTTTGCGAACGATCGCGCAATTTTGTTCGATTATGTGCACAACATTGTTGTTACAAAGTTTCCAGTCATGCCAGGGGGTGTTTCTAGGAACTATCCAAGCACAGGCTCATCTGCCCTGCTTCCTATTAGTCTTTTGGGAAATAATAGTACCCCAAATGCTGAAGTCTTGGTGTGTGGTGGGACATTGCCAGATTCAAATTTAAAGGCCAATGCTGGAATTTTTATTCAAGCATCAAAAAGCTGTGGGAGATTAGTAATCACATCAAAAACCCCAAATTGGGAAATGGAGGAAATGCCAATCAACAGAGTAATGGGTGACATGATTTTGTTGCCAACTGGTGATGTGCTGATTATAAATGGGGCAGCCAATGGAACTGCTGGTTGGGGAGTGGCTAGAGAACCGGTTCTGAACCCGGTTCTTTACAAACCGGACAGCAAGAAAGCCACCCGGTTTGAGATTATGAGTCCTACCGTAATACCTCGGTTGTATCACTCAGCGGCCCATTTATTATCCGATGGGCGGGTTTTAGTTGGTGGCAGCAACCCAAATGTGAACTACAACTTCACTACTCTTTATCCTACTGAGCTCAGTCTTGAAGCATTTTATCCACCATATTTGAGTTCATTGTCAGAGACCTCTAGGCCATCGATAAATTCGATCAATCCAGGCGTGGATCTTACTTACATGCAGAAATTTTCATTGGGGGTTAGGGTACATTATGCGGTGAAGACGATTTATGTGACAATGGTGGCTCCATCATTTACCACTCACTCCTTTGCCATGAATCAAAGGCTATTAGTTCTGGATTTCAGCCAAGGGAGTGAGATTATTAATGCCAATAAAGCAAGTCCTAAAGACTCCATTAATCTTGAGGGTTATGCACCAGCAAGGCCTGAGTTGGCACCACCAGGATATTACTTATTGTTTGTGGTGTGTGATGGCATACCAAGTAGAGGAATGTGGGTCCGCATTAGGATGAAGTAAATTATAGATGTCTAATTAGTTTGCTCATGATTAGTACATCTTGTTACTTTTACCTAAGATCTTTAATTAGTTGTATTTCTGTTTTGGAAAATTAATGAAATGACTTACTTGAATGATGGTTTTTGAAAAAGAAGGATTGCTGTTTCTACGATTATGAAATTTTAAATTTAGGTGGAGTCTTGCCGATGTTGTTTACCATGTAAAATAGAAACAAATGGTAGTAGGAATACACAGAGAAAAATCAACATATATCTAAAGTTGGAAGAAATTTTTTGATGTTATTGTTACATAGTTCCATGTAGTCAATAGTTTTTTGATGTTATTGTTACAAGCGTGGCCGACATAAATGATATTTCATGTATTTTTAATATTATATTCATAAATAAATACACATGTTATAATATGAGTGAATTGATAACATTACGTGACGGTGTAACAATCATACTAAAATTTAGCGAAAACTTTGAATTTGTAAATTCACAAAGTTTCGTTAAAACCACTGATCCTTCCTACCAATATAACATTCCCACCTAAAAAACTTACAATGGAAAGAAATCCCTTGCCTAGTCTGAGACTTTGAGATCACCTCAAAGCTTGGAAAAATAGTCAATGCTTATGCAAGCCTATACGTAAAAGTTTGTAGATGACCTGGAAGGCAGAAGGCGAGGAAGCGTGGCTCGGATGTTAATCTGCTCGGCTGTTGATGAGCCCAATTTTAAGCATACAGTACTGGGCCTAATGGCCCAAATCAAACTGAGCCCTACTAGCCTAATGCCATGTTTCTTCCATCCTTCAATATCAAAGTTATGAGAGGGAATTTTATATTTTTGAGTGGTCCAAGTCCACTGCAAAGCTTAACAGCTCATGCTTTTAACTATGATTAATGCTATTTAGACACACTAAATTGACCACATTTAGTAACCACATTGATGTGACAATTAATGAATGATGTTATTTCAATAAATTAATTGGTCATTTAAGATGGACTAAATGGCGGGCCTCACAACTTGTGCTTTTGCAGCAAAGCTGTCCTCTTTATTTTATTTTATATTTTTGAGTGGTCCCAAGTCCACTGCAAAGCTTAATAGCTCATGTCTTTTACTATGAGTAATGCTATTTAGACACATTACATTGGCCACATTTAGTGACCACATTGATGTGACAATCAATGAATGATGTTATTTCAATAAATTAAATCACTTTGTATTTATTTTTTTGTGGTAAATAGAATACAAAATCAATGTGGTTAATTTAATATGTCTAAATAGCATTATTCTTTTACTATTGACACAAGTCATTTTTCAATTGGACTGGATGGCGAGGATTTAGTTAAGAAATCCAGTAGCCAGGATTTAATTAAAAAAATCCAAAAAAATTGGAAAAAAAGATCTTACATTTTTGTTATAAATATATTTATCAAAATAATACTTGCATTCCACCCTGTTGGTACCTCTTTATACCACTCTTTCGATCTATCTAATTTTGTGTATATTTATTATAATCGGAACCATCCCTTCTTTAAATTATCTTCAAAATATCATCTTCGTAAAAAATCAACCAAATTGAAGGTCATTTAGTCATTGAGATGAATCAAATAAATCATCGGTTTTGGTAACAATTAAGATCTTCATAGCGAACCGTTGATTTATTTGATTCATATGAATGAAAAGATTATCTCCAATTTTGTTTTTACGTAAATGATCTTGAAATTATGATTTAGGAGTTGAACGGTTTCTTTTATGATATATGTATAACGACAGCTAAATAAATCAAAAGGGTTGTACACGAACATACCACTAGAGTGAGATGCAAGTATTATCCTTTATTTATTTAGTTAGATATCCGAAATTTAAGTTAAGACGCGACTTTAGTTTTATTTATTAACTCATTAAACTAAAGGATATACGCCACTTAGTACTATGACCTAGTGATATTCCTCTCCATACGTTATGTGGGAGGTCTCGGGTTCGACTTTCGTGGGCGAGGTCGATTTCCAATGTATATATATTATAATCCTCTTCCCCAATATATTTGTATAAAAAAAAAATTAAAGGATATATAAAAATTAATAAAATGTTAAACGAAATATAGCATTATCCTACATTATTGAATTCAATTTTGCTCACCACCACTCTTTGGTGGTGACGCTTACCACCAACCTTTGAACTTGTCATGTGTCCTTCAAATTAACCATGAGTAACAATTTCAATTAATAATATAAAATTGTTATTATAATGGGAGTCCTTCAAATTAACCATGAGTAACAATTTCAATTAATAATATAAAATTGTTATTATAATGGGAAAAAAATATTATTCTTTCCATATTTGTTTTTAGTAAATATCTTTCTATATTTTTATTTAATTATGCATTCTATTTCATATCTAATTAATTGTCCATAAATTCAAAATTACTTGTTTACATACACAAGACAAAAAAAATATATAACTTATTTGATTTTTTATATGAATGAAGAACTTATTGGTGCTATTTACTTTTTTGTTCATATAATATTTGATTAAAAGACCGAGATTGAGCAAAATGCCATAAAAGTGTACAGCTTTGTGGTACGATAATCTCAAATAATTGTCAACATAATTAGGCCAGTGTCCCTGTAATTTCCTGCAGATTTGTTGATGAAGCCATTATCATTAAAGGATCATAATCTGTAGTTTTCTGTAACGGTATTCATTGCCAGTTGTTTATGAGGAGGATGTAACAGTTGTATTGGGGGAATTATGGGTTTCTCAAAACCATTGTATTTGCAAGATATTTTCTGTCTCTCACATATTTTCCCCCAAATGTTGAAAAATGTTTATATATATATATATATATATATATATATATATATATGTAAGTACATGTTGGTCCATTTGGTTGCTACAATGGGTTAATTCAAATGAAAGATCTATTACTCATTTCCTAAAAGGACCAAAATATACAATTTTTTATATTTTTGATAAAATTATTACTTGATATGAACAAAGTAAAATGTTCATCATATAAGAGATCAAAAGTGTTTTTTTCTTTCTTTTTTTGGTTTTTCTTCTCTTGGTTAGGTAAGTAAGTAATTTGGATTTGATGAGAAATTAATTGGATATGGAATTGAATGCATTCAACACAAATATGAAAAGAATAATATTTTTCTCATTATACTAATAAATTTATATTATTAATTGAAATTGCTAACTATGGTTAATTTGGAGGATACATGGCAAGATCTAAGATGGGTGGTAAGCATCACCACCAAAGAGTGATGGTGAGCAAAATCGGACTCTGCACTATTTATTAAAAAATTAATCCCAAAATTTTAAAATTAATTGCTGAAAATAGTAAAATATAACCCTCGGATGCTAGAGATGCCCTTAGGTTTGTCCAGTTTCCACTCGTTTAATAATTTAAGTATGCAATTATGAGTGTACTTGGTTCACTGGTATGGTATCCCACTACACTCAGTCTCTGAGACTGAGGCCCTCGCTAGTCACTAGCTATAAATATACAGGAGAATGGGTGAACTTTGAAGAACTATAAATACATTGCCGGATCATGATGATATTATGGACTTGCTTTGAAAATGATTCATTGTTCAATGTTCCATACTTCCCTTTGTAAATGATTATTAAATTTATTTATTTTGATTAAGTTAAATCAAAATTGTATTAAGGGGCAAAAGCCACCAAACACAGAGCACAAGGCTCAGAAACAAGCAGCAGCAAGAAGAAGCCTCTAGGAGGCACTGATAGTGTTTATTTATGACACATCCTTAGTCTCTAAAAGTGAACCATTGCCATGTTCTTAAGCACTTGTGAGTGTTTTTAACTTTATTTTGTGAATGTGTAGTCCAAAGAGTTGAATGAGAAAATGAAGCAAAAAGTGCATAATTGAGATATTTTCGAGAATCTGCCTCTGCAGTATATTTAACTTTGTGGATTTACTGAGAACAATCTAGAATGAATTAGAAAGTGAACCACACACGGTTGGAAAGCTGTGGATGTTAACTATTCCAAGGAATTTTACGGTTCATGATTTGAAGTTTTCTAGAAGAAGTTAAGGTTGTTTGAACACTGAAGGGTCATATCAGAATTTTCTGCGGGAATTTATTAAGTTACTTTTCGGGACAACAAACTTGGGCTTCAAGTTTCAATAATGAGAAAAGCCTTAAGCCCAGATCGAATGAGGTTATATATCTATGTGGAGTTGTAATCTCAACCGTTCAAGATCATTAAAGAATGGATGACTGAGATTATTCAGGAGGAGTAACCCTAATCTGACCTATATGTATACACTCTTTGGTTACATAAAAAAAAAAGAGGGAGAGAAGAAAATAAAGAAGGAGGCATTCGACATAGGAGGTGGAAGACAACTTCTTTGCGGCCATTTCTGGAATTTTTCTCCTTTGATAGTTTGTTTTCTCTTTTCAATTTCTTTCCATGAACATCTTTTTCGAACTTTTGATTATGTCTAGCTAATTCTCTCATAGCTAGAGGAAATTTCAAATCCCCAAACAAGCTCAATTTGTTTCAATGACAATTTAGTTTTCAGCTTTCTATTTTTTCAATTGAGTGTTTGTTTCACTACATGTATAAAATGAATCGTTGCTTGTTTGTTTAGGTGCGCAACTAGATGAACATGTAAGGGTTCTAATGCTAGGAATAATTTCTGATTCGTATTTGTCAAGAGTTTATTCCAGGTTAGTAGCAAAATGTTTTCTTGAAGGACATGTGATTCAAACCCTATGCGTAGTAGGACTACCAGTGTACTTATAACCCTAGATTTATCCAAACCCTTTTGGTGCTTAATGATTTTGGTATGTTAAACCTAGCGAGCTTGTGTCTAGGTTGCATAGTCGAAAATAGATTAAGTGGTGAGTCTTTATTCACTTGACAAGAACTAAGAGAGGGTAATGTGTTAATTCGAACTTGTGAGTTAACTTAAGGTAAATTCAATTGAGATTAGGAGACCTTGACTGGACTTTATTATGATTGAGGCCTCGTTTGGTATGCCGTATTGTACTGATTATTTTAGTCGGATAGACTAATCTGTCCACCGGATAAACTGACTATTTAATCAATTGTTTGGTGATGAATCGGATTAAAAAACTGATTAGATTATAGTGTGCAAATTATAATATTTTGTATTTGGAGTTGTATCAAATTAGAAGTCTTTGAATCAGTCAATTTTTTTTTACCAAGAAAAAAGGAATCATTCATTTTTATTAAAAATAAAAGTATTTTACTATAATTAAATTACCATTTTTTGTTTGTTGCTGGGTGATTGCGAGTTTCCAGTTCCTTCTATTGAGTGTGTGGGTTGTTGGGTTCTCAGCTTCCCTTTGGGTTCTCAGCTTTCCTTCGTTTCTCATTATCAAATTTCTACTAGGAAGAAAGCAGCCATCATGGTATCTACAATTATTCATACGTCTTTTTTCAATTTATCCTTATCTAATTTCTGAATTGAAATCAGATTATTTATAAAATCACAGTTTGAAAAAGCTATAATTCGGAGAACAGAATTTAATTTCCCATAAATCAGATTGAGACTAGACTCACAATGAGATTCAAAATAACCATCGCATGTAGAAGAAAGGAAAACTATAGAGCAAAGATTTCTTGGCATCAGAAGAGATGATGGAGTAGAAGTGTGAAGATGGAGGTAGAAGAAGATGGTGGGACATATTACGTGGGATTTGAGAAGACGATGAAGAAGACGAAGGTTGAAGAAAATGGAGGCAACGAACGAGGGAGTGGCGTGCGCCAAGGGCGAGATGTTTTTGAGTTGTTGGCTATTTTAGACTCCCCATCTCAAGTGTATAAAATTAGAGGGTGTGGAGCGGATAACTAGTATCAACCCGCTAAAAGAATACGGTGGCAATTTAATACATAACATACCAAAAACATATTTCGTATTATTTTATCCTATCCGGTGTTTAATACGGTTTACCCAACGTAGCCTAAGTGTGTTTGGTGGTAGAGAATGAGTCCTTAGCCCATTTTTTTTTATCAATAATCTTCAAAAACCCCAAATCTGTTTTTCTGGTTTCATAAATTCCTGCTGTCTTGCGTAAATTATTTGGTATATCAAAACATCTCCGATTCCCCTGAACTTTTTTTTGCATGTTCTTCAATGTGTCTATATTATACAGTTAATTGTTCATAAAATTCCGTCGAGTTTAGGTTAGTTAAATAATTTATTTTCGTTTTCTGGTCAGTAGCGTAGTTTAAATTGGTTGTGACATTTGATTAGTATTTGGGGAGCAATCTCCAGCGGGTAATGACCCTTGCTTGATCACTATATAACCAATGACAATATTTGTGTGCAAGGATAAGTTGTGCATCTTTTAGATGTATTAGGCACAAAGGAAAAGATTACACATCAATGTTCCAGGTCCTAGCAGCAAGGGAGTTGGCCAAACAAGGCTTAAACCTCATGAAACTCAGTTTACTACGAATTAAAGAGACAATATAATTAAAGATCACAAGGGGAGATCGCCTAGAATTACAGAAGAGGCGGTTATTCCGCTCCTGCCAAATGGAATAAACAGTCACGGCCAAGGCCAACCTCAATGCAATATTTGCCATCTTCTTACCCTTCCACAAGGGAGCCACAATAATGACCGGAGCCGGCCACATCAGAGAGCTCCAAGCCGCCCCAGTCAGCCGCTGAATTTCCTTCCAAATCCAAGCAGAGAACCTGGAACTGAAAAATAAGTGGACAAGGGATTCAACCTCCCTATCACAGAGACAACATAGCAGAGAATAGTGGTGAGTGAAGTGCCCAATGCGGTCCAAAGTTGAGAGCCGCTGGTTAATTGCTAGCCATAAAACAAACCCCGTACGGGGGATAGCACCAGCGAACCACACCAAGTTCCCCCAGAGGCAAGGAGGACCTTTAACTCTGATAGCGTTCCACAGCGAAGTTGAGGAGTAAATCCCATTGGCAGAAGCAGTCCAAGTAAACCCATCAGGGGTGAAAAACACAAGCCTGGCTAGCACATTGAATCAAACTGAAATTGCCATCCCTCGTCATAGGCCAATCCCAAACCCAATTCTGCAACACCGAGTACAAGAGAGCCTTCACATGAATTCCCGAACGCTGCATAATAGAACTCCCGAACCGATACAGAAGATACCCCAAATGGCACCAATTATCGTACCAAATAAAGATGTTCACCCAATTACCAATCCTAGCGGAAATAAAAGGCTTAACAAGGTCAAGAGTTCCTTCCAATTCCAAGAACACACACTAGGAGCCTTAACCGCCCAGAAACTGCCCTAGCCAATGTAATAATTCTTCACCCACATGTTGTTTCCCTCCGGGGCAAAAAGGAACCAAATGAATCTAGACAAGAGAGCCACATTCCACAAAGCCAAACTTCTAATACCCATACCTCCCTCACTCTTAAGAGAGCACACCAGCTTCCACGCCACCTTAGCATGGTAGGAACCCTGCACATGAGCCAACAACAGGAACCTACGAAAAATTCGCTCAATATCCTTAATAATTTGCTTAGGAATGAAAAGATGAGAGGCCCATAAGACTATCACACTACTAAGAACCGACTTGATCAAGAACAAACGCCCAGCAAAGGACAGCAAACGATGTTCCCATCCCCTAATCCGGTTCTTAATACGCTCCAAAAGAGGAGCACAATCCACAAGCCCCAATCGAGTAGTAATCAATGGGACCCCAAGGTACCGCATGGGCAAGGAACCCATTTGCACACCAAGATACCTCCTAATCTGGGCAACACAACTCAAACCTGCAACATAAAGGAAGCTTTTCTCCAAATTAAGCTCCAAACCCGAGACCTTAGCAAAGTCCACCAACGCCGACTTCAAAACAGAGAACATAAAAAGATCGTCAGCAAAAGCAAGGTGAGATAAACTGACCTTGTCACAACGACAATGGAATCTGAAACTTGGAGAAGAAGCAATAGCATAATGGACCATCCGAGAGAAAACTTCCATCACAATCACAAAAAGGTAGGGAGACATAGGGTCCCCTTGCCTAAGACCCCTCCGCCCCGGGAAGAAACCCTCTAATTCCCCATTAACTGCTATAGAGAATCTAGCCGACCAGATGCAGGCACGAATCCACCTCACCATCTGCACTGGGAAACGAAATGCAGTGAGGGCATCCAGAAGGAACTCCCACGAGACAGAGTCATTGGCCTTAAGTATATCCACTTTGACTGCACACCTAGGAGACCCAGAATTAAGGTGGTAGCCCCTAAGAAGCTCCTGAACAAGTGACAAAACCCTTCCCGAATTTCCCCTCGAAAACCGGGGATAAAATTCCCAAAATACCCTTAAGCCCTTGCAAAATTATGAGAATTTTGTCAAAAATCTAGCAGAATCTCCCCTTAAGGACTTGTTTAATCGTCTTCCACATGTCAGACAAGGGATCAGATAACACTCCAAATTCCAACAACACAACCATCCAACGATGTAATTACCAAATTGACAATCAATCCAACAGATTTATCAGAGCATCTAGGTAGGATAAGTAAATACAGAAATAAATATCCTACTCTAGGTAAACGCGCAGTTGAAATGTAATACCTCCACCACTGGATATGGCCACGTCAATTCAATAGCTTGGAGGGGATTTAAAACACCGAAAGTGTGAATGGACAAAAATAATTATTTAAAACTATTTCCGAGGAAAACATACATTTTCCCCTCCATGAGTAAAACCATGCATGCATAACATAAAATTCTTTTTCAACAAATCCATAAGGATAACCCGAAAACATACCGGAAAATCCATTGTTTTGGTAAAACACCCGTGGGACCCATGAAAAACCGTATAATGAAAACATCCCGTGGTCCACAACCCTATTTTGAAAACCATCCTCAAAGGAGTTTACAAATCATATGAAACCAACGTAGACACAAATGTATATCAAAACATTTTCCACTGCTCCCGAATAAATTTTTTGAGCCGTAGCTCAAAACCCTCCACACCCGATTTACCTCGAGTTGTGTAGAACCCTGTACTATGCATAGACAGCCTCAACGACCCGGTGGAGAAAATACCCCTCGACACTAGCGTCGGAGAACCCTCAACGATATGACTGAGAAAAACCTCTCGACGCCAGTCGGAGAAAACCGTGATCGTCGGGGACAGTAAATCAGTGAAAACCAAAATCCATGTTTTGAAATCATTGTTTCCTAGCCTAAGCCAAATTCATTGAAAAACCGGGTCTATGCCCAAATCCAAGGAAATCACACATTCGGGTCTACACCCAAAACCATGGGCTCAAAATCTATTAAGTAAAATCATTTAATAATAGAGTCCATAAAACCAGGCCATAGCCCAAAATATTGTTTTCGCAGTAATATGGAAAACTCGTGTCCAGTCATCATTTAATAGCACAATTTCTAAATTCCAGAAATGTACCAAAAATAATATATAACAATATTTAATTCAAATATACCTTTATGCATGCATTATAATTTATAAACTAAAGTCCACTCACCGATAGCTCAATCCCGAGTAGTACGCTCCTCTGAAGTTCCTGGAGCAGTATCGCCTGTGTTGGCCGAAAAATCGATCGGAAGGTTTCGATTTTCCTTTCCTCCGATCGGTGTCTCCCGAGGCTGTTTCCTTTGGTGGTGGGTATGGTTTTTGATCACGGGAAGGAGTAGAGTGTGTTGGATTTCACCAAATTGGCCAAAGTCTCCTTGAAATGAAAGTCCAAATCAGACGTTTTGTGTTTTGGTTCGGTCGGTGGTGTCACGGGTCTGTGAAAGGAAGAAAAATGAAAAATGACATTGCTAGAAGGGCCTAGGTTTAAATAGCTACCCAAGGCAAATGATTAAAATGCCCTTGAACAATCTAGACCCGTAACTCGCTCGCACGGTCTACGTTTTCTGCCTGCTGCCTGTCTACGAATTCGTGAGTCCGACACCTACACAACGGTACCCAAAAAATTGCCAAATGTGTCTCCACACAAAATTGACTTTCGAGCCCCCTTCTAAACCAATGGTAATTTCGTCATTTCCCAAATTAATTTACGAAAATTCACTAATTTAATTTCCGGGTCGTTACAACTCACCCCCCTTAACGAAATTTCATCCTCGAAATTCATATATGTGACTGGAACAAAAGTGGATGATGTGCCCACATAAGTGCTTTAGTTTCCCACATGGCCTCCTCCACATTTGGATTCCTCCACAAAACTTTAACTAGAGGAATAGTGTTTATGCGCAATACTTTTTCCTTCCAATCTAGAATTTGCACTGGTTGCTCCTCAAAAGTCAAATTATCTCTCAGCTCAATTGGTTGCGTCTCCAATACATGAGATTCATCGAATTGGTACTTCCGGAGCATGGCTACATCGAATACATCATGAACCTTTGACAGTTCTGGAGGTAAAGCAAGTCTATACGCCACTGGCCCTATCCTCTCAACAATCTCATAAGGCCCAATGTAGCAAGGACTCAGTTTCCCTCGCCTACCAAAATGTACAACTCCTTTCCAGGGGGATAATTTCAGGAAAACCCAGTCTCCGACCTCAAATTCAAGATCTCTGATATGTTGGTCCGCATAGCTTTTTTTGTGGTCCTGAGCTGCCTTCAACCTTTCCCTGATGATTCGAATATTTTCCTCTATCATTTCCACAACCTCTGGTGTCAACAGTCTTCTCTCACCTACCTCAGTCCAGCATATCGGTATTCTTCATTGTCTCCCATACAGTGCTTCAAAAGGAGTCATCCTAATACTAGACTGATAGCTATTGTTGTATGCAAACAACATCAAAGTCAGGTATGAATCCCAGTTTCCCTTAAACTGTAGTACACAAGCTCTCACCATATCATCCAAAATCTGAATTGTCCTCTCAGACTGACCGTCAGTTTGAGGATGAAAAGCTGTATTGAAATGCAAGGTAGTTCAAAGGCTTTCAGCAAATTCCACCAAAACCTTGAAGTAAACCTAGGATCCCAGTCTGATACAATCGACTATGGAGTCCCATGTAACCTTATGATCCCATCCACAAACAACTTGACGTACTGGCTCATCCGGTAATCTTCCCGTACTGGCAAGAAATATACTGACTTTGTGAGTCTACCAACAATTACCCATCATGACCATCATGTCCTTTTTGCGTCCTAGGAAGTTTATAGATAAAATACATAGTAATGTGATCCCACTTCCATTCCGGAATAGGTAACGGTTGTAGTGGGATCATGTCTATCAACAATTACCCATCATGTCCTTTTTCCGTCCTAGGAAGTTTATAGACAAAATACATAGTAATGTGATCCCACCTCCATTCCGGAATAGGTAATGGTTGTAGTGCCCCATATGGTTTCTGCCTTTCTGCTTTTACTTGTTGACACGTCATGTATCTACTCACAAACTCTGCTATTTCCCTTTTCATCCCAGTCCACCAATAATGATCCTTAAGAGTACGAAACAACTTAGTACCTATTGGATGCATAGCATAGGCAGAACTATGAGCTCCCTCAAGAATTTCTCTTTTCAACTTTGGATCATTAGGTATGCACAACTAGCCATCCTTAACCAAGGCTCAATCATCCCGAAATACGAAATCCTGCCTGTTCCCAGCCTCCAATTCCATCCTAATAATACACAAAGTAGGATCCCGGAATTGAGCTTCAATAATCCGGTCAATCAAGATAGGTCTCACATGGAAGCTATCTAACAACGCCCAATGGTTATCCATGTCCAGTATAATTCATGCTCTTTGGAATTCTACCAGCAACGATAGATAAACAGTGTGCAAATAGGCTAAGGAACCTATGGACTTCTTGCTCAGTACATCCGCCACTACATTGGCCTTTCCTGGGTGATACTCTATAGTAAAATCATAATCCTTTATCAATTCTAGCCACATTCTTTGTCTAAAGTTCAAATCTTTTTGGGTGAAGAAGTATTTCAGACTCTGATGGTCGGTAAAGATCCGACATGTTTCCTCATACAGATAGTGTCTCCAAACCTTCAGTGCATGCACCACTGCTGCTAATTCTAAATCATATGTGGGGCAATTCAACTCATGAGGTTTAAGTTGCCTGGAAGCATAAACTACCACCTTTCCATGCTACATCAGTACGCAACCTATACCTCGTAATGATGCATCGCTGTACACCTCAAATCTTCCGTCATCATCTGTAAGGGTTAACACTGGGGTAGAAGTCAACCTCCTCTTAAGCTCTTGAAAGCTCTGTTCACACTCAATATCCCAGTCAAACTTGACTCATTTTCTTATCAACCGATTTAACGAGGCAGCTATCGTAGAGAATCCTTCTACGAATCGCCGATAAAATCCCGCTAAACCCAGAAAACTTCTCACCTCTAACACTATCTTCCGTTGTTCCGAGTTTGCCACTGCCTTGACATTTTGGGGATCCACTCTGATACCCTCAGAAGAAATCACATGCCCTAAGAATCCCACATTAGTCAACCAAAACTGACATTTACTGAACTTGGCGAACAATTGCTTTTTCCTCAGCATATTCAGCACCAACCTCAAGTGTTTCTCATGTGCCTTAGCACTCTTCGAATATACCAAGATATCATCGATGAACACAATCACAAACCGATCCAAATACCGTCAGAACACCCTGTTCATCAAATCCATAAATGTTGCCAGTGCATTAGTTAAACCAAAAGGCATCACTAGGAACTCATAATGGCCATAGTGTGTCCTGAAATCCGTTTTAGGAACATACCCTTCCATGATCCTAAACTGATCAAACAAATAAACAATTCGTGGTAAAGGATACTTATATCGCACCGTAACCCTGTTTAACTGCCGATAATCGATACAGAGCCTCAAACCACCATCTTTCTTCCTTACAAATAACACCGACGCACCCCAAGGTGATTCACTTGGTCGAATAAATCCCATATCCACCAAGTCCTGCAATTGAGTCTTCAATTCCCTCAATTATGCCGGTGCCATTCTGTACGGTGCCTGGGATACATGTTGAGCACCTGGAAGAAGCTCTATGGTGAAGTCAATCTCCCGGTGAGGTGGCAACCCCGGAAGATCCTCTAGAAATACATCTGGAATCTCATTCACCACAGGAATATCCTCTACTCTCACTGGAGTATCCCGAGAAGTAATCACATGAGCTAAATATCCCTCGTAACCTTTCCTCAATAACTTCTCAGCCGTCAATGTTGAGATCACTCTCGAGGGAAGTACCCTACGGTCTCCCTGAAACATAAGTTTCGACAATCCTGGACTCCGAAAAATCACCCCCTTGGCGAAACAATCAATGGAGGCATGATGCATGGTTAACCAGTCCATCCCCAAAATCACATCATAATCATAAATGTTTAAGGGAATTAAATCTGCCTCTAATTCATGACCTTCCATTACTACCAGACAATTGCGAATCACGAGGTTCGCCACTAAAATATCTCCAGTAGGAGTACTAATGCCCCTGTCACAACCAAACGAGGACAAATCTCTATCAGTAAAAAGAGTAAAACCCCGAGAAATAAAAGAATGTGTAGCCCCGGGATCTAACAAAACACGAGCATCATGGTTAAAAATAGATAACGTACCAGTAACCACTTCTAGTGCTGCTCGAGCCTCTTGCTGAGTTATCGCAAAAACTCAGTGTAACAACCTGGAAATTTTAATTATTGATTTTATGCAATTATTTTTATTAAATGACGATTTTACCCTTGGTTGGTAAAGGGCTTGGAAATCAAGTTTTGTTTCGAGACACTTTTGGTGGTGTTTCGGGTACCGTTGCGTAGGTCTCGAACTCACGAGTTCGTAGACAGGTGGCACGCAGAAAACGGAGTTCGTGGACGGAAGTTATGGGTCTAGATGTGCAAGGGCATTTTGGTAATTTTTGACTTGGGGTAGATATTTTTAACCCCCAAATCAGTGTAATCTGATCCATCTTCATTCATCCTTATCAACTCATTCACTCTCTCTGGGACAAACAAAAATGAAAACACACCCACCCGAAACCGTGCGAAAAACCAAGAGAAAAACTATAAAGTCAACTTTGATTTCAAGGCTTCAACTTCCCGTTTTGATCAACTAATCGTGTTCTACTCCTTCCCACGATCACAACCGTACCAACCATCGAAGAAGAGGACCACGGTGGAAGCCGAACCGAGTAAAGGAAGTTTCGGATCTTTGGATCGATTTTCCGGCTTATACAGGTACATTTTTGATGTTTTGAGGTTATATTTGGATTCCTGGGTTTGAGTAGATAGATTTAGACGTAAAATTTGTGTAAAACGGTTGAGTTTTGAGGAAGTTGTAAAGCTTGGAGTTTCGGTCGGAAATGGCGGATTCCGGCGAACCAGACGGCGGCGGAGGTGGCGGTCCGGTCATCTTCTCCGGCCAGCTTCCGGTGACGGCGACGACAGTCCGGTCGTCTTCTCCGGTGAGTCACCGGTGACCGGTCGGGTCGAGTTGAATCGGTCGAGTCGAGTTGAACCGGTCTGGTCGAGTTGGACCGGGTCAGGTTGAGCCGGACCGGGTTGGACCGGTCCAGGCGCGTGATCACTGTAGCAGGCACGTGACCGGTGCGTGAGAGCACGTGGGCGCGTGTGCCGACCTTCCAGCGGCGCGTGGCGGCGCGTGGGGCCTAGTCTGAGGTCACGGCGGCGCATGGGAATTAGTTCTCGACGTTCTGAATCCGTTGGTACAGGTTTCAGGTTGATCGGACGTCGTTTAGAAGTCGTTTTGGGCAATCCCAGTGGTAATGGTTGACCTTATTAGCGGGTTTTGAGCACGGAAAGCCAAGGTAGTTGGGTCATTATATTGCATGTGTTCCTTGGGCTAGAGCGTCCATGAATGAAGGGTTGGATGATGTTTGTGAGTGGACTTTGGTTTTATAAACTGAAATGTATGCATCAAAATATCTTTGTTAAATACGGTTATGTATTGTGGCATTGGATTTCTGAATTTTAGAAATGATTACTAGACACATGTTTTCCACTACTTCGATTAAAGTATGATTTGAGAAATATCATGGTTTTTGGACTCATTTTTGATAACGTTTTGACGTGGGAATTATTGAGTCAATGATTTGGGTTTTGACCCGGTTGTATGAGTTTATCGGATTTGGTTATATGTGGGGGAGGCTAGGACCCGGGATGAGGATCCGTTGTTAGCGGTGAACCCGGTGAACCTCCAAGATAAACTCTGATTTGTGGGAGGCTAGGACTCGGGATGAGGATCCGTTATTAGCGGTCAACCCGATGAACCTCCAAGATAAACATTGATTTGTGGGAGGCTAGGACTCGGGATGAGGATCCGTTATTAGCGGTGAACCCGGTGAACCTCCAATATAATGATATGATATGCTAGTCGAGAGATAGGCCGACTGATGCAATATGATAGCCGTAGGTTATACCGGCTAATGATATGATATGCTAGTCGAGAGATAGGCCGACTGATGTGATAGCATAGTACAGGGAGTTGTGATACAGTACTAGCACACCCCAAGGGATACCCTGGTGGCTAGGGATATAATAGTCGAGAGATATGCCGACTGATATGTTATGATAGTCGAGAGATATGCCGACTGATATGTTATGATAGTCGAGAGATATGCCGACTGATATATTATGATAGTCGATAGATATGCCGACTGATATGTTATGATAGTCGAGAGATATGCCGACTGATATATTATGATAGTCGTGAGTTATGCCGACTGATATGATATGATAGTCGAGAGATATGCCGACTGATATATTATGATAGTCGAAAGATATGCCGACTGATATGTTATGATAGTCGAGAGATATGCCGACTGATATATTATGATAGTCGAGAGATATGCCGACTTATATGATATGATACAGGACTAGCACACCCCAAGGGATACCCTGGTGGCTAGGGATATGATAGTCGAGAGATATGCAGACTGATATGTTATGATAGTCGAGAGATATGCCGACTGATATGTTATGATAGTCGAGAGATATGCCGACTGATATATTATGTTAGTCGATAGATATGCCGACTGATATGTTATGATAGTCGAGAGATATGCCGACTGATATATTATGATAGTCGAGAGTTATGCCGACTGATGTGATATGATAGTCGAGAGATATGCCGACTGATATGATATGATAGTCGAGAGATATGCCGACTGATATGATATGATACAGGACTAGCACACCCCAAGGGATACCCTGGTGGCTAGGGATATGATAGTCGAGAGATATGCCGACTGATGTGATATGATAGTCGAATGTTATACCGGCTGATGATACGATATGATAGCCGAGGATATTTCCGGCTCTAATATGAACCAGACGACAATTGTCATGGGCTTAAATCAACCTAAGAAAATACTTCGTCAGCCGGGTCAGTGGGTTGGTGTGGGCGGTGACCCAGAGGGACGAATTATGGTTGGTTCACAAGTATCTGACTAGTCGGTTGTCTTGTGGTATTCCAGTAGAGATGTCAGCAGTGTCTGACCTACTGACATTTGGTGTCATAGGGTATTCCTATTTGAACCACCACTGTTCTGAGGTCTTGACTTTGACCTGTATACTATCCTGCGTCTGACAGGTAAGAGTGATCAGTAAGTACAGAGGTTCTGTCGGGAACCTTATAAGGTTTAAAAAAAAAATTATTCAAGAACAAAGGGTATTTCTGGTATTTAAATTTTGAGGTAAAAGAGCTGTCAGACGGGATAAGGGTTCTTTCCGGGTTTAGAGGAAAAATTCGGGAAGGGTCCTTACACTCAGGCCTGTGTACTAGAAGATCGACCACGAACCCCACGTCTCCCTCTGGTCCTGTTGGCCCCACTGGCCCAATGGCCCCACTAGACTAGGTTTGACTCCCTACTACAATACTAGATGTCTGCGCTGCTCTCTGACTCGATTCAGCAGCCTCTCTGCGCAAGGAACTACTGCTCGGATGACGATGTGGACAATCTCTCCTGAAATGACTGGTTTCCCCACAAAAGTAACAACCAATGTCACCCGGTCGTGCATGTCTTCCACTCTATCTCCCGGTCGGCTATACTGAAGTCCCACTAGACTGAGCGGACAACTGTCTTCCCTGACTGGCTCTGCCACTACCTGCTCCGGATCCTGTACCCCAGAAGTTCCAGAACTAGAACTGCCTCTCTTAGCTGGTCCTTGAATAGAGGCCCCGAAACTCCAGCGATCCTGGCGTCGCCTAGAACCACTAAACTGCTGCTGAGCTGGTAAATTCAACTCTACTCTAGCAGCAGTGTCTGACAAAGCCCTCAAAGATGTGTGTGCCACAGTAGTGACTGCTACTCGAACCTCATTTCGCAGTCACTACTCAAACCTCCGGCATTTATCCATTTCAGTCGCCACTAGAGCTGGTACAAAGCGTGACAACTCAAGAAATCTTTGTTCATATTGTGCCACCGTCATGTCCCCCTACTGTAACTTCAGGAACTCGACCTCTCTAGCCTCTCGGTATGAACAAGGATAAAGCTGCTCGAGGAAGCGCTCCCGGAAAGTTTCCCAAGTAAAGGTACGGACATCCCAGCCTGTCGGTAGTAGCCCTACCCTGAAGTACCGTAGTCAAAGTCCGACCCAGTTGATCCAGGGTCTGCCTCAAATTCGGCTCTTCTACGGGTTCATGTGTGTCCTCACTAGTTCCAGGCCGCTGAAGGACTCACGTCTCGAAGGCATTACGCTGAAAAGACCATAAGCCACCAATAACACAATTAGATGTACACTTGGTGTACGGTCTATAGGAATTTAAACCTAGTGCTCTAATACCAAGTTAACAGGGCCCTTCCAGAATTTCCCCCCGAAACTCGGGAAAAACCCTGCTACCGTCTGACAAACTAATAAAATTCCCAAAATACCCTAAAGTCGTTGCAAAATTATGAGAATTTTTCCAAAAATCCGATAGAATCTCCCCATAAGAACTTGTTTAACCGTCTTCCTCCTGTCAGACAAGGGATCAGATAACACTCCAAATTCCAACAACTCAACCATCCAACGATGTAATTACCAAATTGACAATCAATCCAACAGATTTATCAGAGCATCTAGGTAGGATAAGTAAATAAATAAATAAATATCCTACTCTAGGTAAACTTGCAATTGAAATGTAATGCCTTCGCTTTTGGATATGCCCACGTCAATTCAACAGCTTGGAGGGGATTTAAAACACAAAAAGTGTGAGTGGACAAAAATAATTATTTTAAACTATTTATGAGGAAAACATACATTTTCCCCTCCATGAGAAAAACCATGCATGCATAACATAAAATTCTTTTTCAACAAATCCATAAGGATAACCCGAAAACATACCGGAAAATCCATTGTTTTGGAAAAACACCCGTGGGACCCACGAAAAACCGTATAATGAAAACATTCCGTGGTCCACAACCCTATTTTGAAAACCCTCCTCAAAGGAGTTTACAAATCATATGAAACCAACCTGGACACAAATGTATATCAAAATATTTTCCACTGCTCCCGAATAAAAATTCCGAGTTGTAGCTCAAAATCCTCCACACACCCGATATAGCTCGAGTTGTGCATAACCCTGTATTATGCATAGACAACCTCAACGACCCGGTGGAGAAAATACCCCTCGAAACCAGCGTCGGAGAACCCTCAACGATCTGATAGGGTAAAACCCCTCGACGCCAGTCGGAGAAAACCGTGATCCTCGGGGACAGTAAATTAGTGAAATCCAAAATCCATATTTTGAAATCCTTGTTTCCTAGCCTAAGCCAAATTCATTGAAAAATCGGGTCTATGCCCAAATCCAAGGAAATCACACATCCGGGTCGACACCCAAAACCATGGACTCAAAATCTATCAAGTCAAAATTGTTTAATATCAGAGTCCATAAAACCTGGCCATAGCCCAAAATATTGTTTTCACAGTAATATGGAAAACTCGTGTCGAGTCATCATTTAATAGCACAATTTCTAAATTCCATAAATGTGCCAAAAACAATATATAAAAATATTTAATTCAAATATACCTTTATGCATGCATTATAATTTATAAACTAAAGTCCACTCTCCGATGTATCAATCCTGAGTCATACGTTCATCTGAAGTTGTTGGAGCAGTATCGCCTGTGTAGGCCGAAAAATCGATCGGAAGGTTTTGGTTTCCCTTGCTCCGATCGGTGTCTCCCGCGGCTGTTTCCTTCGGTGGTGGGTACGGTTTTGATCCCAGGAAGGAGTAGAGTGTGATGGATTTCACCAAATTGGCCAAAGTCTCCTTGAAATGAAAGTCCAAATCGGACGTTTTGTGTTTTGGTTCGATCAGTGGTGTCACAGGTCTGTGAAAGGAAGAAAAATGAAAAATGACATTGCTGGAAGGGTTTGGGTGTAAATAGCTACCCAGGGAAAATGACCAAAATGCCCTTGAATAATCTAGACCCATAACGGACTACGTTTTCTGCATGCTACCTGTCTACAAACTCGTGAGTCCGAGACCTACACAACAGTACCCGAAAAACTATCAAATGTGTCTCCACACAAAATTGACTTTCGATCCCCCTTTCAAACCAAAGGTAATTTCGTCATTTCCCAAATTAATTTACGAAAATTTATTAATTTAATTTCCGGGTCGTTACAACTCACCCCCTTAAAGAAATTTCGTCCTCGAAATTCGTATATGTCACTTGAACAAATGTGGATGTTGTGCCCGCATCTATGCTTCAGTTTTCCATGTGGCATTCTCCACATTCTGATTCCTCCACAGAACTTTAACTAGAGGAATAGTTTTTCTACACGATACTTTTACTTTCCAATCTAGAATTTGCACTGGTTGCTCCCCAAAAGTCAAATCATCCCTAAGCTCAATTAGTTGCTTCTCCAATACATGAAATTCATCGAATAGGTACTTCCGGAGTATGGATACATGGAATACAACGTGAACCTTTGACAGTTCCGGAGGTAAAGCAAGTCTGTACGCCACTGGCCCTATTATCTCAACAATCTCATAAGGCCCAATGTAGCGAGGACTCAGTTTCCCTCGTCTACCAAAATGTACAACTCTTTTCCAGGGGGACAATTTCAGGAAAACCAAGTCTCCGACCTCAAATTCAAGATCTCTGATCCGTTGGTCCGCATACCTTTTTTGGCGGTCTTGAGCTGCCTTCAGCCTTTCCCTGATGATCCGAATATTTTCTTCTATCATTTCCAAAACCTCTGGTGTCAACAGTCTTCTTTCACTTACCTCAGTCCAGCATATCGGTGTTCTGCATTGTCTCCCATACAGTGCTTCAAAAGGAGCCATCCCAATACTAGACTGATAGCTGTTGTTGTATGCAAACAACATCAAAGCCAGGTGTGAATCCCAGTTTCCCTTGAACGTTAGTACACAAGGTCTCTTCATATCTTCCAAAATCTGAATTGTCCTCTCAGACTGACCGTTAATTTGAGGATGAAAAGCTGTACTGAAATGCAAGGTAGTTCCATACGCTTTCTGCAAACTCCGCAAAAACCTCGAAGTAAACCTAGGATCCCTGTTTGATACCATCGACTCTGGAGTCCCATGTAACCTTATGATCTCATCCACAAACAACTTGACGTACTGGCTCATCCGGTAATCTTTCCGTACTGGCAAGAAATGTGCTGACTTTGTGAGTCTGTCAACAATTACCCAGATTCCATCATGTCCTTTTTGCGTCCTAGGAAGTTTATAGACAAAATACATAGTAATGTGATCCCACTTCCATTCCGAAATATGTAACGGTAGTAGTGCCCCATATGGTTTATGCCTCTCTGCTTTTACTTGTTGACACATTAGGCATCTACTCACAAACTCTGCTATTTCCCTTTTCATCCCAGTCCATCAATAATGTCCTTAAGAGTACGATACAACTTAGTACCTCCTGGATGCATAGCATAGGAAGAACTATGAGCTTCCTCAAGAATTTATCTTTTCAACTCTGGATCATTAGGTACGTATAACCGGCCAACCATAACCAAGGCTCCATCATCCCGAACTACGTAATCCTGCATGTTCCCAGCCACCAATTCCATCCTAATAATATACAAAGTAGGATCCTGGAATTGCGCTTCAAAAATCTGATCAATCAAGATATGTCTCACATGGAAGCTAGCTAACAACGCCCCATGGTTATCCATGTCCAGTATAATTCACGCTCTTTGGAATTCCACCAGCAATAGTAGATAAACAGTGTGCAAATAGGCTAAGGAACCCATGGACTTCTTGCTCAATGCATCCGCCACTACATTGACCTTTCCTGGGTGATACTCTATAGTACAATCATAATCCTTTATCAATTCTAGCCACATTCTCTATCTCAAGTTCAAATCTTTCTGGGTGAAGAAGTATTTCAAACTCTGATGGTCGGTGAAGATCTGACATGTTTCCCCATATAGATAGTGTCTCCAAACCTTCAGTGCATGCACCACTACTGCTAATTCTAAATCATGTGTGGGGCAATTCAACTCATGAGGTTTAAGTTGCCTAGAAGCATAAGCTATCACCTTTCCATGATGCATCAGCACGCAACCTATACCTTGTAATGATGCATCGCTGTACACCTCAAATCCTCCGTTATCATCTGGAAGGGTTAACACTGGGGCAGAAGTCAACCTCTTCTTAAACTCTTGAAAGCTCTGTTCACACTCAATATCCCAGTCAAACTTGAATCATTTCCTTGTCAACCGAGTTAACGAGGCAGCTATCGTAGATAATCCTTCTACGAATCGTCGATAATATCCCGCTAAACTTAGAAAACTTCTCATCTCTGACATTGTCTTCGGTTGTTCCGAGTTTGCCACTGCCTCGACATTTTGGGGATCCACGCTGATACCCTTAGCAGAAATCACATGCCCTAAGAATCCCACATTAGTCAACCAAAACTGACATTTACTGAACTTGGCGAACAATTGCTTTTTCCTCAGCATATTCAGCACCAACCTCAAGTGTTTCTCATGTTCCTTAGCACTTTTCGAATATACCAAGATATCATCGATGAACACAATCACAAACCGATCCACATACCGTTGAAACACCCTGTTGATCAAATCCATAAATGTTGCCGGTGCATTAGTTAAACCAAAAGGAATCGCTAGGAACTCATAATGCCCATAGTGTGTCCTGAAAGCCGTTTTAGGAACATCCCCTTCCCTGATCCTTAACGTATGGTACCCGGATCGAAGGTCAATTTGAGAAAAATACTTTGCCCCTTTTAATTGATCGAACAAATCATTAATTTGTGGCAATGGATACTTATTTCTCACTGTAACTCTGTTTAACTGCCGGTTGTTGATACAGAGCCTCAAAGCACCGTCTTTCTTCCTTACAAATAACACTGCACCCCAAGGTGATACACTTGGTCGAATAAATCCCATATCCACCAAGTCTTGCAATTGAGTCTTCAATTCCCTTAATTCTGCCGGTGCCATTTTGTACGGTGCTTGGGATATATGTTGAGTACCTGGAAGAAGCTCTATGGTGAACTCAATCTCCCGGTGGGGTGGCAACCCCGGAAGATCCTCTGGAAATACATCTGGAATCTCATTCACCACAAGAATATCTTCTACTCTCACCGGAGTATCCCAAGAATTAATCACATGAGCTAAATATCCCTCGCAACCTTTCCTCAATAACTTCTCCGCCGTCATAGCTGAGATCACTCCTGAGGGAAGTACCTTACGGTCTCCCTGAAACATAAGTTCCGGCAATCCTGGACTCCAGAAAACCACCCTCTTGGCGAAACAATCATTGGAGGCATGATGCATGGTTAACCAGTCCATCCCCAAAATCACATCAAAATCATAAATGTCCAAGGGAATTAAATATGCCTTTAATTCATAACCTTCCACTACTACCGGACAATTACGAATCATAAGATTCGCCACTAACATATCTCCAGTAGGAGTACTAATGCCCATGTCACAACCAATCGGGGACAGATCTCTATTAGTAAAAATTGTAAAACCCGAGAAATAAAAAATGTGTAGCCCCGGGATCTAACAAAATACGAGCATCATGGTTAAAAATAGATAATGTCCAGTAACCATTTCTAGTGCTGCTCGAGCCTCTTGCTGAGTCAATTTAAAAACTCGGGCCTGTGTACCATAAGATCGACCACAACCCCCACGTCTCCCTCTGGCCCTATTGGCCCCACTGGCCCTACTGGACTGGGTCTGGCTCCCTGCTGCAGTATCATATGTCTGCGCTGCTCTCTGACTCGATTTAACAGTCTCTCTGCCCAAGGAATTACTGCCCGGATGACAATGTGGACAGTCTCTCCTGAAATGACCGGTCTCCCCAAAAAAGTAACTAATGATGTCACCCGGTCGTTCAAGTCTGCCACTCTGTCTCCCGCTCGACTGTACTGAAGTCCCACTAGACTGAGTGGACAACTGTTGTCCCTGACTGGCTCTGCCACTACCTGCGCCAGATCCTGTACCCCAAGGAGATCCAGAACTAGAACTGCCTCACTTAGCTGGTCCTTGACTAGAGGCTCCGAAACTCCAGCGATCCCGTCGTCGCCTAGAACCACTAAACTGCTGCTGAGCTGGAAAACTCAACTCTACTTTGGCAACAACGTCGGACAAACCCCTCAAAGATGTGGTTGGTACTCAAACCTCATTCGTCAGTCCATACTCAAACCACCGACATTTATCCATCTCAGTCGCCACAAGAGCTGGTACAAAGCGTGACAACTCAAGAAATCTCCGTTCATATTGTGACACCGTCATGTCCCACGGCTGTAATTGCAGGAACTCGACCTCTCTGGCCTCTCGGTATGAACGAGGATAAAACTGCTCAAGGAAGCGCTCCCGAAAAGTTTCCCATGTACAAGTACGGACATCCCAACTTGTCAGCTGCAAAGCATGCCACCAACGGTATGCATAACAACCCAAAAGAAATGTGGCTAACCGCACCCTATCCTCCTGAGGGCACCTCATTACAGCAAATACCCGTTCCAAACAAGTAATCCACTCGTCCGCATCTTCTGGGCCTAACTCGCCCGTAAATACTATTGCCCCTAACCTCTGGGCTCTCTCAATGTCAGACACCTCAGTAGTAGCCCTACCCTAAAGTACCGTAGTCAAAGTCCGACCCAATTGATCCAGCGACTGCCTCAAATTCGGCTTTCCTACAGGTTCATGTGTGTCCTCCCTAGTTCCAAGCCACTGACGGGGCTCACGTCTCAGAGGCGTTACGCTGAAAAGACCATAACCCACCAATAACTCAATCATATGTACACTAGGTGTACGGTCTACAGGAATTTAAACCTAGTGCTCTGATACCAAGTTAACAAGACCCTTCCCGAATTTTCCCTCGAAACCCGGGAAAAACCCTACTCTTGTCTGACAACCTAATAAAATTCCCAAAATGCCCTTAAGTCCTTGCAAAATTATGAGAATTCTGTCAAAAATCCGGCAGAATCTCTCCTTAAGGACTTGTTTAACCGTATTCAACCTGTCAGACAAGGGATCAGATAACACTCCAAATTCCAACAACTCAACCATCCAACGATGTAATTACCAAATTGACAATCAATCCAACAGATTTATCAGAGCATCTAATTAGGATAAGTAAATACAGAAATAAATATCCTACTCTAGGTAAACGCGCAGTTGAAATGTAATGCCTCCACCTCTGGATATGCCCAAGTCAACTCAACAGTTTGGAGAGGATTTAAAACACCAACAGTGTGAGTGGACAAAAATAATTATTTAAAACTATTTCGGAGAAAAACATATATTTTCCCCTCCATGAGTAAAACCATGCATGCATAACATAAAATTCTTTTTCAACAAATCCATAAGGATAACCTGAAAACATACCGGAAAATCCATTGTTTTGGTAAAACACCCGTGGGACCCACGAAAAACCGTATAATGAAAACATCCCGTGGTCCACAACCCTGTTTTGAAAACCTTCCTCAAAGGAGTTCACAAATCATATGAAACCAACTTGGACACAAATGTATATCAAAACATTTTCCACTACTCCCGAATAAAAATTCCGAGTCGTAGCTCAAAACCCTCTCCACACCCGATTTACCTCGAGTTGTGCAGAATCCTGTACTATGCATAGATAGCATCAACGACCCGGTGGAGAAGATTCCCCTCGACACCAGCGTCGGAGAACCCTCAACGATCTGACGGAGAAAAACCCCTCGACGCCAGTCGGAGAAAATCGTGATCCTCGGGGACAGTAAATCAGTGAAAACTAAAATCCATATTTTGAAATCCTTGTTTCCTAGCCTAAGCCAAATTCATTGAAAAACCGGATCTATGCCCAAATCCAAGGAAATAACACATCCGGGTCTACACCCAAAACCATGGACTCAAAATCTATCATGTCAAAATCATTTAATATCAGAGTCCATAAAACCTAGCCATAGCCCAAAATATTGTTTTCACAGTAATATGGAAAACTCGTGTCCAATCATCATTTAATAGCACAATTTCTAAATTCCAGAAATGTGCCGAAAATAATATATAATAATATTTAATTCAAATATACCTTTATGCATGCATTATAATTTATAAACCAAAGTCCATTCACCGATAGCTCAATCCCGAGTCGTACGCTCCTCTGAAGTTCTCATAATAGTATCGCCTGTGTTTGTCGGAAAATCGATCGGAAAGTTTTGGTTTTCCTTTCCTCCGATCGATGTCTCCCGCGGCTATTTCCTTCGGTGGTGGATATGATTTTGATCGCGGGAAGGACTAGAGTGTGATGGATTTCACCAAATTGGCCAAAGTCTCCTTGAAATGAAAGTCCAAATTGTACGTTTTGTGTTTTGGTTTGGTCGGTGTCGGTCGGTGGTGTCACAGGTCTGTGAAAGGAAGAAAAATGAAAAATGACATTGCTGGAAGGGTTTGGGTTTAAATAGCTATCTAGGGCAAATGACCAAAATGCCCCTGAATAATCTAGATCTGTAACTCGCTCGCACGGACTCTGTTTTCCGCGTGCTGCCTGTCTACGAACTCGTGAGTCCGAGACCTACACAACGGTACCCGAAAAACTGTCAAATGTGTCTCCACACAAAATTGACTTTTGAGTCACCTTTCAAACCAAGAGTAATTTCGTCATTTCCCAAATTAATTTACGAAAATTCACTAATTAAATTTTCGGGTCGTTATAACAAGCATGATATTATCCCCGATATGCCGCCCACTAACAAAGGCAAATTGGTCATGGCTGATAATGGCTGGTAAGACCAGTTTGACTCGGTTGACAATAATCTTTGTGATGATTTTGTAAGTGGTGTTACAGTAGGATATAGGCTGGAAGTCCCGCATATTGGTCGGATTTGCAAACTTGGGTATAAGGGCTCGAATGGTAGAATTAGTTTCAACTAACAATTTCGTGGTCCGAAAGAACTCCTTCACTGCACGAGTCACATGAGTCCCAACAATATTCCATGCCTTCCGAAAAAATAGGCCATTAAAGCCATCAGGCCCCGGGGCCTTGTCAGCCTTCAACCGAAAACAAACCCTCTGGATTTCATCATCAGTGACAGGGGCAGCCAAACCCACACCGTGGTCCTAGGATAGAACCAAAGGAACCAGGCCCTCAAAATCCATCCTCTGAGCATCAACACGAGTCCCAAACAACTTTTGAAAAAACTGAATAGCCTCAGCTTTCACCTGAGGGGGATCCACAGCTATAGACCCATCCTCACAGACAATAGATGCAATCCTGTTACGATTGACCCTTTTCTTGATAACCTTGTGGAAGTACGCTGAGTTACAATCACCCTTCTCCAACCACATAATGCTCGACTTCTGTCTCAAAAAGCTATCCTCCACAGAGAGACAGTCACAGTACTTCTTTAACAAAACCCGCTCCCTCGAAAGAAGAAGAGGATTAGTGGGGTTACCAGCAAGAGAAGCCTAGCAAGCATCCAAATCACCCTTAGCACCAAAGACAGCCAAAGTAACATCCACCTCTGGTCTTCGGTTAAGACATTTGAGCAAATTCCTCACACATTTCAGTCTCGAGGCAAGTTGAAATTGAAAAGACCTAACCACATGAGTACTAAAAGCACGCTGGACAATAGGCAGAAATTCAACATGCTCAGCAAAGAAATTGAAAAATGTGAAAGGGTTTTCTACTAGAATGCAAGGCCACATCCAGGTAGACAAGTGGGGAACTGAGACAACCAACCCCCATTAACCATAACTCTATCCAGTTTCCTTTAGATCTTGCTAAGAGGCGGCTGGTTATTGTGCCAAGTTAAGAGACGGCCAGAGAACTGTAGATCCTCCAAACAACAATCTTGAATGCAAACCCCAAAATCACGCATAGCACTATCCCAGAACAGATTCCCACCCTCTCCTTCACTAAGAAATCTGCAAACATTAAAATCCCCTAATAGAGTCCAAGGCTCAGAACCAACCACTCTACTGATCACGCCAATATCCCTCCATAAAGATCTCCACTCAATCTCACAGTTAGAAGCATAAATGAAGGAAACAAAGAAATAGAATCTAGTGCCCAAAATAGAGACTCTCGCGTGGATAACTCCATAACCAGAGACACAGACACGACCGACGGATTCCACCCCACCCAGATACGACCCAACGGGTGCTGAGCCAAGTTGTCCAAGGAGTCCCAGTTATTAAACACAGCAGCCTTAATACAGGAATTATTACAGCTTCTAACCTTTGTTTCCACAAGACCCACCAGGCAGAGGCGGTGAGCGCGAATTAGATCTTTCACCTACAATTACCGTGATCGATCGTTGAGCCCTCTCATGTTCCAACAACCAACACTAATCATAAAACCGGATTAGGATCAAATTCCCAAGGGGACTCAGTCCCTCCAACATCGCCCTCCTCGCGAACCTTGACTTTCCTCTTAGGCTTCTTTTTGTTCTTTTTTGTTATTGAGAAAGCCCAGACCCGAAATCCCATCATGCTTTGTACCCCTAGATGTTCCCTTTTTGCGCACAACAACAAATAAGGGCGGAGAATCTCACTCCGAAGAAGAGGAATCATCCACCGCCTCAAGGGACGAGAAACGATTGGGAGACACAATCTCCTCACGCACCTGGGTTGAAACGCCCACTTCCACCTCATTAGCGGGCCGAGACTTACCCCAGGATTCACGACACAACACCTCAGGCCCATGACCACCCACATCAGTATCCAGCAGGCCCAACGGTTCCTCTAATCCAACACAACAGGCGAAAAGGTTGGGAAGGCCCAAGACCAGGACCAGGAGAGGCAGCAACAATAGGCTTAGAAGGCGGCCCATTACGAATCAAGATAGCCCGTCTTGGGTTAAGGAGGCAACTAGGCTCCGAGTGCCCAACAGACATGCACTTACCACAAATTCTTGGCCTATTTTCATACACCATCTTCACCTCCACCACACTAGCAATTTCACCCTCCTCCACCGGAGGCAACATAATATCCAAAGAATCGATTAGCTCACATGAGGCATCAACTTCAATACATATTCGCATAAACGAAATTCTCTAGCAAGAAACTGTAAGCGAATCCGCATATAACGGTCTACCAACAACACTTGCAATATGGCTAAAACCTTCCGAACACCAATACTCAAGGGGAACGTTGAAAATTCTCACCCATAAAGAAACTTTCTTATGGGCATCCTTAGATAAGATCAACCTAGCCTTCCATCGAGAAAGAAAGATGGATTTGCCCGCCAAGGCCCACCTTTGAGGACTTCAGAGCACGCAAGATCATCCCGAAATTTGAAAAAATAGAAACCATTACCAGTAGCCAAAACCTTGAGCAAACCACGATTGGCCCAAATTTTCCTAGCAAAGAGATCCACGACACTAAACGGGAGGACTTTATCAATGAAATAGCCCACCAAAGAGTACTGTCAATCCAAAGCAGCAATACCAGTAGCCTCAGGAGGTGGAAAAACCACTTTACGTCCTGCAATAGTCTTAGGTGGACAGAACTTTAAAGAGGGGGACCCAAGAGTGGTGACCACGGCTCCCACTGAGAATATTGGAATAAGATTTTTTAGGAGCAATAGCCTCCAAAACAGGCGCTGTCCCCAACAGCAGTGGCACCATCCTTAACACCAGTAGCAACAGAGGAAGGTCCCACCAAGCATGAATTAGCAGCCTCCAAATCCACAAAATTAGTTCCACATGGCACACCTATACTATGCTCAGACACAACGCCGCCATTGGCGAGACAGTCCAAAACAGGGCCAGTAGAGCAAAGGGTTGTCCCTGGGGGAAGTGCCACTCACCGGATAGAGAACCGTTGCAACCCCACAAGACTCCGTAGCACCACCGCAAGGACGCACATCAGCCCCACCAGAATTCGAAACACCAGTGCAAGGAGCAGCCCCAGAAGGCACAACGGCGTTCCAAACCCCCTGGATTTGAGCAGTCGAGAGGCTATTCACAGCCGAACTATCCATTTGCAAGAAAAATACCATTCATAACCTTTCCATCAACTAAACGAGAACCATATCGAAGATTCCCAAGCTGATTGGTATCATTACGGACAGCCAAGAAAGTCGGATTAGCAATGAGGGAGGCAGAGGGAGTACCAGGGATGGGATGAGGAGGAGAGCCAACCAAGAGAGAGTCTCTCCTAGGTCGCCCCTCGGGACAAAGGCAGATAACGTCACTAGGGGAAGGGTCGAAGAAAGGCTAGGGTAGGTCAAGGTTAACGGCATAGAGGGTTGAGGATCCATTCTAGCAGTGGGCTAGGCAGGCGTCCGAAGGGATGAAGGGGAGGAAGGGTTCACGGTAGGTTAGGGAGAAGAGGGAGAAGAGGGAGAAACAGAGCATGGTGAGAGTAAGAGTGGCTGGTTTTAATAGGGATGGTTAAAGAAGAACTTTGATTTATTCTTTGCCGGATCATGATGATATTATGGACTTGCTTTGAAAATGATTCATTGTTCAATGTTCCATACTTTCCTTTCTAAATGATTATTAAATTTATTTATTTTTTAATTGAAGAACTTTGATTTTTTATTTTTTTAAAAATACGAAATTGTATTAATAGAATACAAATACAAACTAAATATAAAGATATAAAATTATATTAATAGAATAAAAATATAAAGTAAATATAAATTAGATTGTACTAATTTGAAGACAAACGCTATAAATACCTTCAGTAATTTTTTGTATATGTCAACATTTGACTAATAATATACTCACATCTCCACTATTTTAACTTCCAAAATTAAAAAGGTTTTCTACTCACAATATTATATTTTTTACACTCCATACGTAAGGTTATTTTCTTTAATTAACAATAACATATTTATAAAATGAATTTCAATTCCCTTTTACATGCACTTAAGGAATACTAGAAGCGCTTAAAAAGGCTCAAGAGATGACACCACAGACGAATAAAGCTCCAAAACAATCAACGTCCATATTTTGTTTACAAATTTAAACTCTATATTTTGGTAAAATATTTCATTTGTATGTTCTCAATAATCTAACTTATGGCCAATTTGGTATTACTGTATTTTTTTTAAAAGTTGTTTCTGCTGTACTTTTTTGAAAAATTGCTTCTGCTTTGTTTTTTTGAAATTTTTTTTTGTCGTCAAAAGTTCATTGTTTTTCAAAAAAACAAGATTTCTCATTTTTACCAAACACTTTTATACTGTTTCACTTTCAAATAAAGCAATTTTTTAAGAAAAAAAACAATACCAAACAGAACCATAAGCCTATTTCATATGTATATTATCAGCGTATAATGTACATAACTACTTTCCATCTATATATTCCCAGCAATTACACTATAGATTTTGCAAATATTTTATTCATATATTTTCAACCTACAATATACTTACCTCTAGTCATTCTCTTATCCTCAAAACCATTTTACAAACTTGCTGCATCGCGCAGGCATCCTTGTTGGTTCATGTTCTAGAAGTAAACAAATAGGCATGTCATTTATATTTGGTTTATTACTTAAAATGCATTCAGAATAAGATACGACGTCTCACTTTGAACGCAGAACAAAATTTCATCTGACTTTGCACCTAGAACAAGGACAACGTCGAAAACGTTGCATCATTCCGTCGCTCCCATCCAATTACCATTAAAATTGTTTATGTAGCAGTTATGTTTTAAAATTTATATGGGTAATTAAGACATTTTATCACATTTTTATAAAATTTTACATTAATTCTTTAAAAAAAATAAAAATTAAATCTAAGAAAAATTAATAAATAATACTACTCTGAGCCTTCAATTTATAAAATTTCTATTCGATTAAAAAGAAAATTTATAAAATTTGTATTGTTTTGATTTTTGTGTTTCTTTTTCGACATGCGATGGTTCAATTCACTTGTTCGAGGTCCAGTTTGAGCTGGGAATATGGCTTCAATCAGCTTGCATGTGGGCGGCATGAAACCCCTCAACGACACAATCCCCTAAGCCCCAATCCGATTCTCTTTGATATGCTTTCCTCCACAATCCAGATCTCGGCCCATTTCTGCTCAAGCTGGCCTCCAGGGAAGGTCCAAACAAGGTTTTGGAATACGTGGTCCGTGCCTCCAAGCCGTTCGAGATGTGGGCAGTCGAAGGCGAGTCAAGCTTGGACCTGGCGATGGCTTGCACGTGCTGGCGGCTATTTACTGTAGCTTTTCCGGGTTCGAGGAAGCAATTTTGGTTTTGGACCGACCGATTCGGGATCTCGATGTCCAAAAAATGGCTGATCACGCTGGCCGCGCATTCTCTGGTCATATGCAGCTTGGGGACACTTACTTGATACTGGGACAGGTGGAAAGGTGCTATGAGGAGGGGTTGAAGATCTAGATTTGAGAGAAAAAATGAGAGAAGGGAGAGAAGATTTTCTTAGTTGGGTTCCAAGGAGACAGCAAGTTAGGGAGAATGGGTGGCTGTCGGCGCCAGAGACGGCTAATAACGGTGGGAGTTTCCGGGGTTGGCTGGGTTGGGAGGGAATTGAGTTTTTATTAATGTTAATTAGGTTTATTTTAATTAATTAATAATTATCAATATAGTGATAAAATAACTCAAATATCCAGTCCTTTGATGTCACATGGGTGCCATATAAGCAATTTTAACGACGTTTATAACGCCGTTATTGAATTGGTGCAACGTATTTCCCTTGTCCCTATTGTGGATGTAAAGTGAAACGAAATCCTAATTTAGGTGCAAACTAAGATATCGTGTCTTGTTCTAGGTGCATTTTAAATAATAAACTTTTATATTTGATAAGCACACACGTGTGAAATGCTGATAACAAATTTGCTAATTAATTACATCATCTAAGATGTCCTTTTACAAGCAAATGAACTTTGATGATTGTTGCCTGGAGTACTGTCTGTAAACCTAAAATGGAGAGTGTGTTGGTATCCGTAACCTGTATATGTGGAATATGGCTATGATGGCTAGATATATTTGGTATCTTTTTGGTGAGGATTCTACGAATCTTTGGGCTCGGTGGGTCAAGGCCTACTTTATTCGAGACTGATGTCTATGGGTGTTGAAGGCTCCCATTACCTGCTCATGGAACTAGAGGAAGTTATTAAAAATACGTTATCTGGTGCGACCCTTCATCTTAGGTAGAGTTGACAATGGTGACAAAATTTTCCTTTGGCATTATATTTGGTGCTTTTTAGGTTCCCTTTTGGAGAGGTTTGGGGCCGTCATTTTGGGTTCTATGGGCATTCATTCTCATGCCAGATTGAGTTCTCTGCTTCGGCTTGGCTTGTGAGACTAGCATGTGTCTTTAAGCCATGTATTTGATTGCATTATGCAAGCTAGTAGTTTTACTCCAGTTCAGACCTCTCAGGCTGATTGGTTTGAGTGGCTCCCTAATGCTAATTGGGTGTTTTCCTCGAGTTCTATGTGGAAGGCTTTGAATGGAAGGAGGTCATATACTGTTGAGAATGAGGTTCTGCTGAAAAACTCAGATGAAGGGATCATGAGGAACTTGGTGCAGAGCTGCAATGGTAGCAATCTTGTATTGTCTCTAATTGAAACTCCTAGCTGAATCCGATTGAATCAGGATTAGCATGTGATGTTCTTTATATGAATTATGTTCCTCTTTTCTATTTATGGATTGAATTTCTGGATTGAAACGAGTGATGATCACTATGATGATCAATGCACTCCAAGTGTTTGTGAAAATGCCTTAGACGATTTCTGAATGCTTCTTCTCTGCTATGGCAGAGATTCACAGTTGTATATTTTCTTTTAAATGAGTAAAATAGAATGCATACATACACACACACTCTCACTCATTCAGTTAGTCTTGGATGCTATGACATCACAAGATCCTATTACAATTTGACACCTAGTCTAGTCTGTTCTAACAGACTTCCTTGCAGCCCACGCAAGTCTCACACACTTTAGGCACTCTCTCTAGTCTGTTACAGCTTCACCCGCACCCCTTAGTCTTCAATTAACCCTTAGTTGCCTTGTAGACAGCCAGCTGGTAGCTTAGTCAGCAACACTATTTTCTAAGCTAGCTGTTGGTTTGACATCAAGTAGACCCCTTAGGTAGTTTAGTCTTTCCTTAGGCAAAGCCTTAATAAAGATATCAGCTATCTGTTCTTCTGATCTGCAGAACATCAGACCAATCTGATTATCTTGTAAGGCATCTCTGATGAAGTGAAACTTTCTGTTGATATGCTTAGTTTTCTGATGAAATACTGGGGTTCTTGCCATGGCTATTGCTGACATATTGTCACAAAACAATGGTGTTGCCTCTCCTTGCTCTTCCCCACAGTCTTTAAGTACAAACCTAACCCAAATAGCTTGAGATGTAGCTTCAGCAACATCAACATACTCTGCTTCTGCTGTGGACAAGGCCAATGTGGTTTGCTTCACTAAAGCCCATGAGAACACCACACTTCCTAGAGTAAATGCATAACCCGAAGTGCTCTTCATATCATCTTCAGAACCTCTCCAGTCACTGTCACAGAAACCAATCAAAGTAGAGGCTTTTCCCTTCACATACTCAATGCCGGAGGAAAGTGTACCTAGAATGTATCTCAGGACCCTTTTGGCGGTTCCATAATGCTTGCTTGTAGGACCATGCATAAACTTAGACAAGAGGCTTGCAGCATACATTATGTTAGGTCTTGTTGCTGTAAAATAGAGTAGGCTTCCCACTATCTTTCTATAAAGTTGCTCATCAGCATCTTCACTTCCATCTTCTTTCATAAGCTTATCTCTAGGAACCAAAGGTGTGCTCATAGGTTTACAATCTTTGAGACCAAACTTCTCAAGAAGTGTAGTTGCATACTCCCTTTGATGTATAAAGATACTTCTGTCAGATTGTATCACTCCCATTCCTAGGAAATGATGAAATAGACCCAAATCTGTCATCTCATACTTACTCATCATCACATGCTTGAATTCCTTGATCAATGCTTGTGAACTTCCAGTGTAAATTATGTCATCCACATAGATAGACACAATTAGGACTTCACCAGCTTCATCAAACTTTATGTATAGTGTAGCCTCACTAGCACTCCTTTTAAACTCACAACTCAACAGATAGGAGTCAATCTCTCCATACCAGGCTCTTGGGGCTTGTTTGAGTCCATAGAGAGCCTTCTTAAGTTTGTAGGCTTTCCTCTCTTCTTCTTGAAATCGAAAACCCTCTGGCTGATCAATATACACTTCTTCTTCTAGTACTCCATTCAAAAATGAAGATTTCACATCCAACTGGTATAGTTTCCAGTTCTTCTGAGTTGCTAGAGCAATAAGAGATCTAATGGTATCTAACCTTGCTACTGGAGCAAAGGTTTCATTGAAGTCCACACCAGGCTTTTGTGCATACCCCTTAGCTACTAGTCTGGCCTTGTGCTTCTGTATAGAGCCATCTAGGTTCAACTTGGTTTTGTAGACCCATTTTACTCCAATGACATGTTTATTCATAGGTCTGTCCATTTGCTCCCATGTCTCATTCTTCTGAATCATGTCAATTTCAGCCTCCATTGCTTTCTTCCAAGCTAGATCTGTAGTTGCTTCTTGATAGGATTCAGGTTCAGTGATGCACATGAGACATCGTGCATATACATCATGAATACTTCTGAGCTTGACAGATGTTCAAGTAATGGATTCATCTTGCACATCTCCAGCTGCAGGTTCTTGAGGGACCTCAGTTGTATTCTCAGGTTGAGAATTAGCATGTTCAAAGCCATAGTTCAGTATAAGAGTGCCACCAGCCTCAGCCTTTGTAGCATTCCAATCCCATTCTGCATTCTCATAAAAAAACCACACTCCTAGATATCACAATCTTGTTGGTTTGAAGATTATACAACCTGTAGCCTTTTTCACAATGTCCATATCCCATGAATACACACTTTGCTCCCTTTTCATCCAGTTTCTGCCTCAAATGATCAGGAATATGAGAATAGAAAATAGAGCCAAAAATTCTTAGGTGTTTGACCCCTGGCCTTTTTTCACTAAACTGCTCAAATGGTGTTTACCATTCAAAGCCTTTGTAGGACATCTGTTCTGCAAATACACAGCAGTATTCACAGATTCACCCCAGAATTTGTAGGGTACTCCCTTTCCATGCATCATGGCTTTATCCATTTCAACAATGGTTCTATTCTTCCTTTCAGCAACACCATTTTGCTGAGGAGAATAAGCCACTGTCAACTGTTTTGTTATTCCTGCCTCATCACAGAACACTTCAAACTCATTTGAGAGGTATTCCCCACCTCTATCACTTCTGAGTCTCTTGATTTTATAACCACTTTGTAACTCAATCATGCTTTTAAACTTCTTAAACACATTTAGAACACTAGACTTATGTTTAAGAATATATAACCAGCACATTCAAGTGAAGTCATCAATAAAAGTCAGGAAGTACTTGTTACCTCCAATGGTTTCTACTTGCATTGGACTACACACATCTAAGTGTATGAGTTCAAGAGGCAAAGTTGCCCTCCAAGTAGGTTCTTTTTCAAACTGCTCCACATGCTGCTTTCCAGCTACACAGCTTGCACAATCGTCTGCACTCCCTTGGAGTTTAGGCATACCAACAACCATCTCCTTCTACTGTAAACACTTCAAACTGGTGTAATTCATATGACCATATCTCTTGTGCCATAAGTCTGAATCTTCAGCAATAGTTGCACTCATTGCTATACAATTTACACCCCCAAATGTCATAGGAAAACATTTGTTATGTGTCATAGGGATTTTAGCTACTCTGTGACACAGCTCCTTGTCTTCATAGATGTCCACAGTCTGTTCTCCAAATACCAGAAAGTAGCCATGTGAATAATTTGTCCAACACTCACCATGCTTTTCTCCAATATAGGTAAGATCATGACATATCTTATGTGCCTTTCACCCTGCTTAGTTTGAATGACAACTGTCCCTTTTCCTTATGCTTGAACTAACACACCATTTTCCATCTTTACCTTTGCTTTAATACTTCTGTCAATGTCCACAAGTAGTGACTCTTGTGCAATCATGTGATTACTACATGCACCATCCACATACCATACATTTGCATCCTTCACAGCTGTAGTGTTACAAGCATAGAATAGATTTCTAGGAGTCTAAATCACATCTCTGGCCATATTCACAGTCTTTCCATTGCAATCTTTGGCATAATGACCAAGCTTATTGCAGTTATAGCACTTAGACTTACCCTTGAACCAGCCCTCACCATAGTGTAGTTTGTCACACACTTTGCACTTTGTTCCACTGCTCTTTGCCTTGTTAGAGCCTGCATTATGGTGATAGTTGGATTTACCAGTGGTATTGAATTTCTGATTCCAATTTTTGTTATTCTTTTAGAACTTCTTAAACTTCCCTTGTGAGTTGCCCTGCTGCCCCTTAGAATTCATAGACAAACTAGCAAAAGCTTTATCAACATTCCCTTCACTATGCATTTCTATCTTTTGATCAAAAGCCCTAATTGAAGCAATGACACTTTCAACATCCACATATTCCATATCTCTGGTTTCTTCTATGATAGAAACAATAGGATCACAGGGCTTAGTCAAGCTAATTAGGATCTTTTGAGCTAATCTCTTTTTTGAGATGTCTTCTCCATAAGTTCTCATTTGGTTTACAACTCCATACAATCTAGACATGTACACAGACAATGATTCATCTTCTTTCATTCTTGTATATTCAAAATTACGTCTAAGAGATTGTAGTTTGACTGCTCTAACCTTTGAGTCACCTATGTATTCTCTTTTCAGCACATTCCAGGCAGCTTTTGTACTTTCTTCATTCTGGATCCTGGGAAAGATGTCATCAGCAACAACATTCTGAAGCATGCTCAACGTCTTAGCATCTCTTACCAAATCAACATGAGAAGGTTGGTTCAGAACAGCTCTAGCTTTTCCTTCTACAGCTATTGCCTCAGGTAATCCCACATCTACATACTTCCATAGATCATAGCCCTTCAGCACAATCATCATTTTGATACTGCACACATCATAGTTAGAACCTATGAAGATCGAAGTCCTTAGCTCACCTCCATCGTGTGTTTCTGTCATTGCATATCACCCAACTTCTTGATGCTTATATTCTTGCACTACACAGATCTACGCCCATATGATGATGATCAGAGACAAAGCTCTGATACCATGTTGAGAATGAGGTTATGTTAAAAAACTCAGATGAAGGGATCGTGAGGAACTTGGTGCATAGCTGCAATGGCATCAATCATGTATTGTCTCTAATTGAAACTCCTAGCTGAATCTGATTGAATTAGGACTAGCCTGTGATGTTCTTTATATGAATTCCGTTCCTCTTTTCTATTTATGGATTGAATTTCTGGATTGAAACGAGTGATGATCACTATGATGATCAATGCACTCCAAGTGTTTGTGAAAATGCCTTAGACGATTTCTGAATGCTTCTTCTCTGCTATGACAGAGATTCACATTTGTATATTTTTTAAAATGAGTAAAATAGAATGCATACATACACACACACTCTCACTCATTCAGTTAGTCTTGGATGCTATGACATCACAAGAGCCTATTACATTTTGACACCTAGTCTAGTATGTTCTAACAGACTTCCTTGCAACCCACGCAAGTCTCACACACTTTAGGCACTCTCTCTAGTCTGTTACAGCTTCACCCGCACCCCTTAGTCTTTAATTAACTCTTAGTTGCCTTGTAGACAACCAGCTGGTAGCTTAGTCAGCAACATATAGTCCTTGGGCTCACTTGGTTTGGTCTCAGGTGTCCATTCCTAAGGCTAGTTTTGTTCTTTGGATCGCCGTGAATTGTCGTCTTGCTACCTTGGATCGTATCAGACATTTCCCATCCCGATCCATCAACCTTTTTGTTCTCTGTGATGGTGCTCTAGAGTCCCATGATCATATTTTCTTTGAGCCCTTTTAGTAGGGGAATTTGGCAGAGAGTCTTGCACCCATGTGGAGTGCCATGGCTGAACCCCCCTGGCCAGTATTCCTGGATGCTGTGGCGGAGAGTTAATTCCATTCCATTGCAAATTAACAAATTTACCCTTAATGTGACTGTGTATTGCTTATGGAGGGAACACAATAGCAACATGTTCGGTAGCTCTCGGTGTCATCATGTTATTGTTTTGAAACAAATCTTTGATATGATGCGCTTGCGCCTGTGCAAGTTTAATTTTAAGAATAATGTAGTTAATTTTCAGGTGGCCATAAATTGGTATCTTCCGAAGCTTAGCTTCCTTTAGGTTCTTTTGCCTTTGGGAGTGCTGGCTGTTTTGGCCTGTTTGTTGCTGCCCAGGTTTTCTGGATGGTCGTTCTGGGGCTTGTCCCTTCTTTAATCGAATTTTGTTTTATCAAAAAAAAAAAAGTTTGATGATTGTTACTTAACTAAAGATCTTAGAAATCAAATCCTAAATTGATTTAGTATCCTAGTTGGATTTGTCTACTAGATTTGGTTACTTGATTTATTTGTTATCTTTACCAATAAGATTTCCATTTACTTATAGGAGTTAGATTAGTATTAGGTTTTCTATACCTATATAAAGGGCTCTCTGTTAGATGTTATATTGTAACCTCATAAACCTATTACATCAACTATTCAGCTAATTACTTTTATGACATGGTATCAAAGCAATTACACTCCTGAGACACAAATCCGTTGCGATTCCTCCCTTGTGGGTGTACGGAGCCTAATTCCTCCATGCACCCACGGGATACATACTTGATCCCACGGAACATATTTCCACGGGATACATACTTGATCCCACGGGACATATTTCCACGAGAAACATACTTGATCCCATGGGACACATACTTGATTTATGACTAAAGTTATCTCCCTTATTTTAGCTCTTGTCTCTTTATCTCTTAACCCTTAATCTCTACTATTTGTTCTAATCTCTTCGGTCTAAATTTGTCTATTTTGGATTTTCAATTTCAATTTCAATTTCAATATCAATTTTCAAATTTTCAAATTTTCAATTTTTAATTTCAATTTCAATAAATATTTCCATATCAATACACACCCTTATAGCCTCCTCATCAAAAACACTTTTCCGAACACCCATCCAATTCCATTCCATTCAAACAGCGGCAATAGCAACCGTAACTTCAAGCAACGACAATAGCAACCGCAACTTTAAATAGTGTTAATAGCAACCGCAGGTTCAAACAACGGCAATAGCAACCGCAACTTCAAACAACACCATAGTACCGATGACATATCACTGACGACATAGCACCGACGACACAACACCAATGGCACAATACCGACGACACAACACCGATAACATTACACCGGCAGCACTGCACTGAAGACACATCACTGACGGCACAGCACCGACGACACATCACCGACGGCACATCACCGACTTAATCAACAAATTGAGACTTCACAACGTTCACTCTCCAACCTAAGGGGAAGTGTTAGAAATCAAATTTATTTGGGACTTCACAACCTTCACTCTCCAACTTGAGAGGGAGTCTTAGAAATCAAATCCTAAATTGATTTAGTATCTTAATTTGATTTTTCTACTGGATTTGGTTACTTGATTTACTTGTTATCTTTACCATTAAGGTTTCCAATTACTTATAAGAGTTATATTAGTATTAGGTTTTCTATCCCTATATTGTCAAACAAATTACGAACTAAACGCACTAAAGCAGTGGAAATTGCAATCTTCGGATTCATGACCCATGTGTGCACAAAGAAACTAAGCTCCGCACACCCATAGGGGATGCGAGGTACTTTGAGAACCAACCAATATATTTCCCTACAATTAATCTAAATTCTTATTATGGTTCGGAAGGTTACAATTTACAAGCCTAAGCATAGGCAACCAATCCTAAGTAAACATGGAATAATAAAGCCCAACTTCCAATCCAAGACAGAATCAGAATCCTAAAACAAATCTTACCAAATCTAGTAAGTAACCCAATTCCTAATTCAAAACCAAAAACAAATTCCGAATTAAGACAATATTTGCCAACACCCCCGTCAAACTCATGATGTTGCATCGTGAGTTTGCCAAGAAGTAGGACAATTGATCACGTCACATCGAGGTTGTGCCGCCGACGTTGTGATATTGATGTTGTGCCGCCAATACTGTGTTGCCAATGCGATGCTGATGAACCGATGTTGTTTCCGATGTGCGCTAGTGCTGGTGTTGTGTCGAAGACGTTGCTGATGATGATGCTGATACCTCCCCTCATAATTACGGAAGTCCAATGAACAGAGTACTAAAGACAATCTAACGCATCAAAACCGTTCTGATACCATGTTAAATTGATACTCCATAATGAACAAAGTACAATAGACAATCGAATCCGCTCTCATGCCATTTCAAACAAACAACGATCCAAAAACACTAATGCAGCTGAAATTACAATTTTATGATTCATGGCCCACAGGTTCACGAAGAAACTAAGCTCAGCACACCTATAGGGGATGCGAGGTAGTTTGAGAACAAACCAATATATTTCCCTACAATTATTCTGAATTCTTATTATGGTTATGAAGGTTACAATTTACAAGCCTAAACATAGGCAACCAATCCTAAGTAAACAAAGAATAATAAAACCTAACTGCCAATTCAAGATAGAATCAGAATTCTAAATCAAATCTTACCAAATCTAGTAAGTAAACTAATTCCTAATTTAAAACAAAAAAAAATTCCTAATTAAGATAATATTTGCCAACATTTATATCAATTATTCAGCCAATTACTTTCTTAACGAAAGAAAAAGGTTGATGATTGTTTGTCTTTGAACGATTATGAATTGATCGATAGAAAAATCTAATCTCAATATTTTATTTTGATTTGGGCATTGTACTATTAGAAGAGCAATAACATAAAAAATGATTAGACAATTAAAACTATATATGAATATTTGGGCATTGTACCATTAGCATGACCTACGCATCCCTATTTTAGAGTAATTGGAGTAACTTTGATGAAGTCGAAGTTGAAATTTATCACTTACAATATGTCAATTTCCATGTAAATACAGTTAAACCCATGTAAATTAATAACTTTGGGATCAGGAAATTCAATTAATTTAACGAGAAATTAATTAATGGAAATGATCAAGATGATGAAATTGAAGATGATAATTCTACTATGAAGCTTATTTTGCCAAAAAAAAAACTTTCAAAGAAATGATAACATTGAATAATTTTTTGTTGCAATATAAGAAAACCACGTGAGGACTTCTTACCATATTAAGAAAAGTTAGAGATGAGGTCTAAGGGATTATCAATTTCAAGAAGAAACAAATAATGATTGAGTTTTAGAAATGTCTAATAGTCAAACCATGAACACTATGTATTAAGAAATTATTAATTTATATATTACATGGGACATATGCGAATTTGTTATAATTTAGTATCTTATAAGTTTAACGAATCATCAATTTAGCACGTTATCTCCAAGTCGGGACTAGTCAAAGTTTATTTAACCAAAGTTATTAATTTATCGGGTATTAAATTATTAGGGTTTTACTATATAGAATATCATCGCCATCTATAAGAGTAAAACTTTAGACTTAAGCTCATAAGTAAAGATATATAGAATACTATTTAGGCTATGTTTTTTTTAGAAGATACAAAATTTCATTGATATAACAAAGATACAAAGAAAAGACAAACTAGATTGTGATAGCTTGGCAACAAATATGGGTAAATACATCTAGTGATCAGACTTGATATATGTCGAAACGGTCAAGAGGGAATAACGCACAAAATAATATAACTTGAATCCCCTAAGTATCACCAAGGCCATTACTACCAGAACAACTAATCTTTGCAATCCCACAAAAAGAAAAACCTAACACAGCTAACCCGAAATAAAAATCGCTGGTCTTATTTCCACAAAGCAAACTAAAAAGAACAAAAATATATATTACTCAACAAAAGGTACAAATGGGCCACTTCCACCGTTGTCGGTGTCTATCACTTCCGCTATTGCAGTCACTGCGGAATTTCGAAGACGACAAGGATACCGTCCACCACCATATTGCAGATGGTTCAATCCACCGTGATTGGCACCACCACCACCACCACTAATGGAGGACATAGCTCGCTCGATCAAAACCCACCAGGTTGCATCATGAGTCAAAATCCTGTGAAGGCAGATCAGGCTCATGAAGACAAGAGTTTCACTAGCAACCTAACCCATCGGGACGCCGAAACTTGTGACCAAGATCGACACTATGACGATAGACAAGAAAATGAAGCAGGAAGATGAACAAACTTCGGTGAAATCGACACCATGACCGGTTGGATTATCCGGTTTATTCACTACATCCTTATGGGTACTAGGGGGAAGCCCTTGCACTCGAAAAAGATCAGACGAAGAAAAAGTTTTTGGATTGAATTTAATAACGAAGTTAATTGGATACAAAAACTAGAAAATATCAAATTAAATATATTTGTAAGAGCAATAATTGAATACTATTTAGGATCCTTTTGCTTTTTTTTTTTAGGGATTTTATTGATTTTAATAACAAGTTTAATTGGATACCAAAACTAGAAGACATACAATCAAATATATTTGAAAGAGCAATAATTGCATCTATGCTTACTGACACCATAATTGATTACAAAATATTTTTTTTATCAAAATTTGATAATCAGACTTGCTGATTTCTTAAAACATCATGTAAAGATAATTATTTATAAAAAAAATATCAAATAAATTTGTGATGATTTTTTATTCATATGTATCAATTAAATTGATAATTTTTCATAAATATTTTAATTATTACCAATGACAGGATCCTTCCTAAATTTCGTCTCGAAATCCGCAAAAAACCCTACTCCCGTCTAACAGCTTTTAACCATAAAAGTTAATACCTTTAATCTTTGGAAATATCAAATAAACTTTACAGGGTTCCAATAGAACCCCCTATGTACCTGACTGACCTTTATCTACCTGTTAGACGAAGGATAGACCAGTATTTCACAAACTACCTCGGAGGACCTCCTCCACAATCAAACAAGATGACTGACGTGTTACCCTCGTGTGAACCGTCAACAACCCGTCAATCTGGGTCACCGCACATACCAACCCACTGACCCAGATGATGAAGGTACCAAACTTGGTTGAATTGAGTCTCACTAACTTATCCCGAGACGTAACAGTGTTCCGTCATAACACCGTTACCTTTTTAAGGAATATGCTAACGCCGTCAGCATATTCCGTCAAACCTTGATGGCGTTAGTTGAGCCAACGTGGACCGCTGAAGGTGCTTCCATGTGGCTCCACGTGGCAGTTGAGTCAGCTGCTAACTGGTCGCCACGTAGCTGCCACCTGGCATGCCATGTCAGCTACTGCAGTTCAGACCATTCATCGGAGCTCCTCATGGACGATGACCGAACCGCCGTCATCACCACCGTCTCCGTTGGCCAGAATCTGGAAATTCTCATCGGAAATCGCCATTTTCGGTGAGCTTCCAACTTCTTCATTTCTCGACCGTTTTTCATGATCTACACATGTGGATCTATCTATGCAATACCAGGAACTCAAATCTGAAGTCAAAGCTTCGAAACCATACCTAGTTTGGCCAGAAGACGGCCGAGAAGCTTTGGACAAATCCTCCCTTCAGTCCGCCGCCTACGGCGATGCTCTCGCCTCTAAAATGGCCTCCAGCAGCTCGCAATCTCGAGATGATGCTACATCTGGGCTTGGTTTGGCTTGAATCGATCCCAAATTGGGACGATGAAGGTGAGGTTTGTGCATGATCGCAAGGGAAGAGAGAGAGGGATCGGGGGAGGAGATAGAGTGGTTTTGGGCCGGGTCTGGGCAGAGTCCAAAAAGAGAGAAAATATCCCCCTAAATTTTGGACTTTTCCAAAATAACCAAACTGCCCCTAAAGTTTCTAGACCCACAATGCTCTCATCGGGTCCCCGTTTTCCGTGTGCCGCCTGTTTACGAACTCGTGAGTTCGAGACCTACGCAACGACCCAAGAAAAACTTCCAAAAGTATTGCCAGACAAAAAAGTGATTCCTAAACTCTTCCAAAATCGAGAGTAAAATTATCTTTTCCTTAAGTGAATTCTCAATTAATTTAATTTCTTGTCTGGGTCGTTACAATTTCCCCCCCTTAAAGGAATTTCGCCCCCGAAATTCCCTTAACTTAGGTCAGATAACCAACCTCCAGCTTTCAAGTCCTCTCGCGTCACCCCCGACACGAATTGGGCCTCAACTGCGATTCCGAATTGAACTTGTACACTATGTACATTTCTTTGTTCCTGTCTCGACAACAAACCGTAGGCGAGAACAACATTCAGGAGACATCCTGGAGGCACCAGAATCCATTCAACCCAAAAATTACCTCACAGCAAGGCACTAAGCTCGAGAGGTCCACCACGGGTCCTACTCCCACTACAATTACCTCAAGTCATGACGTCACACGACTGAATAGATCTCGAAGTCAGGTGTCGGATAGGTCACGTGAACCAAGTGTAGTCAACCCCAACGATCTGGCGAAGTACTACCTGCCACGCTAGGATCAGAACATATCGACGATCTGGTGAAGGAAAAACCCTATCGCGGCCCATGCCAGTCTAGGAGAAATCCCTCCACATATCCGAATATCTCAATGTATATATACGGGTCCTTGTACGATGAATAAATAACCCTCAACGACCTGGCGGAGAAATACCCTACAACGCCAACATCGGAGAAAACCTTGATGAACATGTGATGGAAAATACTACTCATCATGTGCCGGAGAAAAAAAAATCATGACCCTTGGGGACAACAATTCAGTGAAAACCAAAATCCATATTTTGTTAAAACACTTTGTGGGACCCACGAAAATCCATATAATGAAAATATCAGGTGGTCCACAACCCTGTTTTGAAAACCCTCCTCATAGGAGTTTAAAAACCATGAAACCAACTTGGACACCAAAAAAAAAATCATAACCCTGACTCATCGCTCCCCGAATGGACTCCCGAGCCGTAGCTCGCCTCAACAATCAGGCGGAGAAAGACCCTCGATGCCAGTCGGAGAAAACCTTGACCATCCGTGATAGTAATTCAGATCCATGTTTTGAAATCCTTGTTCCTTGGCCTAAGCCAAATTCATTGAAAAATCGGGTTTAAACTCAAAATCATGGACTCGACCAAAATCCAAAATCAATCAAGTCAAACCATATAAAATTTGAATCCATAAAGCCATGCCATATCCCAAAACGTCATTTCCAAATCATTATTAAAAGCCTGTGTCCAATAAATAATTTAATAATATCCAGAATTTTGCAAAAACAATACGTAATATGCAATTATATCAAATATACATTTATGCATGCATTATACTTTACAAAACCAAAGTCCACTCACCAGCAACATCGACGCCTACCTCGCCCGTGCATCTAATGACTCCCAACTCTTCGCCTCCCTCAGTTCTAGGTCGCAGAAGAGACAAACCTCTCGGAGGCATCTCGTTGACAAGAATCCTTTTGTGCACAAGTGTGCAGTCTGCATGAAGTGAAAACCTAAAGCTTTGATACCAAATTGACAGGACCCTTCCTGAATTTTGTCTCGAAATCCACGAAAATCCCTGCGCTCCTGTCTGACAGCTTTTAACCATAAAAGTTAATACCCTTAATCTTTGGAAATATCAAATAAACTTTACCGGGTTCCAATAGAACCCCCTATGTACCTGAGTGACCTTTATCTGCCTGTCAGACGAAGGATATACTAGTATTTCACAAACTACCTTGGAGGACCTCCTCCATAATCAAACAAGACGACTGACGTGTCACCTTTGTGTGAACTGTCAACAACCCGTCAATTTGGGTCACCGTCCACACCAACCCACTGACCTAGATGACGAAGGTACCAAACTTGGTTGAATTGAGTCTCACTGACTTACCCTGACACGTAACTCGATATCCCGGCTCATCCTAAGTGTAGTATGATGGAATCCTCCATAACATACCTAATAGCATCCCGAGAGTATGATGCATTCCTCCATATATACCTCATAGCATCCCGAGAGTATGATGGAATCCTCCATAACATACCTCAGAGAAACCTCGATGATGTAGCGGAGAAATTACCGTCTAACGCCAACATCGGAGAACCTTTCAACGATCTAGCGGAGAAATTACCCTCTAACACCAACATCGGAGAACCCCTCAACGATCTGGCGGAGAATTACCCTCTAACACCAGTCGTAGAAACCTTGACGTTGTGGTGGAGAAATTACCCTCTAACACCAACATCGGAGAACCCCTCAACGATCTGGCGGAGAAATTACCCTATAACGCCAACATCGGAGAACCACTCAACGATATGGCGGAGAATTACCCTACAATGCCCGTCGGAGAAACCTCGTGGTATAACATAATACATAGAAGTACGCATGCCACTTACTCCCGGAAACCCAGTCCGTTCAAAGTACATCCAAAGTACCAACTCAAGGAAACCCTAGCCCGAAGGAACTCTTTGACATACATATAACCCAACTCCTTTGACCTCCCGAGCCAAAACCCGCTCCATGGTCAATCATTACCGCTGGGATTTCTCAAACAGGGCTTTAAACGAACTCCAATGACCTCAAAACAGCCAAAATCCGATTTGGAATGTCCTAAAACCCTAGACATGCGTTGTCGTGGGCCGGGAAACAGCCCCACGCACCGCCATGCTCCGGTAGAAGGTTGGACCACACGCCACGCGCCGGTCACGTTTCCTCACGAGCCACCACGCACCCCTACGCGCATCTGTATTGTTCACGATGAAATATTCCGTCGCTCTAACGGAATATTATGTCAAATATGACAGAATATCCTGACGGAATCGAAAGATTGCATCCAAACTAACATCGTTAGGTTTCTGTCATAACACCGTTACCTTTTGACGGAATATGCTAACGCCGTCAGCAAATTCCGTCAAACTCTGACGGCGTCAGTTGACCCAACGTGGACCGCTGACTGGTCGCCACGTGGCTGCCACTTGGAACGCCATGTCAGCCATCGCATTTCAAACCAGTCATCGGAGCTCATCAAGGACGAAGATCGAATTGCCGTCTTCGTCGCCTTCTCCGATGGCAGGAATCTGGAAATTCTCCCCGGAAATCGCCATTTCTAGCGAGCTTCTGACTTCTTCATTTCTCGACCATTTTTCAGTCTGAAAAGAGAGAAAAATATCCCCCTAAATTTTTTAGTTTTCCAAAATGACCAAGCTGCCCCTAATGCTTCTAGATCCATAACGCTCTTACCGGGTCCCCATTTTCCGCGTGCCGCCTGTCTACGAACTCATGAGTTCGAGACCTACGCAAACGACCCAAGAAAAACTTCCAAAAGTACTGGCACACAAAAAGTGACTCCCGAACCCTTCCGAAACCGAGGGTAAAATCGTATTTTCCTTAAGTAAATTCTCAATTAATTTAATTTCTGGTCCGGGTCGTTACAACCAAAATAAATTGTAGCGATCCAATTGTGCATGGAGATCAAGCATTCCTCAAATCTGCCATGCTCTAAATGTTCTTCAAGACCAGATGTGATGGGTTTGACGACAGTGACTGTTTCTTTTAGTGGACGTAGTTTGTTTAGGGTTATAGGCGCTGTTAGGATTTGGTTGTTTTGGGTTTTTGTGGGCTTGATTTGTGATTTTGCATAATTTTAGTGTTGTTGATTTGTTAGCAATTAGTGCGGCTATATCCGCGCGAGTATTGCCGTATTGACTTGTGGGTCTTTATGTCATAACTTGATTTTGATGGTATAATTGTACCCGTTCTTTATGATATACAATGATTTCATTTTGATAAAAAAAAAAACTTAAGATCTTCATAATAAAATTTTATTTTAATTGATGCTCTTCATAATAAAATGATCACGGTACATTATTGAGTATGGCAACGCTTGGATGTACCCACATTTTTCTACGGTTTTAATAATAATCTTGCAACGCTTGGATGTTCAAGGACGGTATACACATCATCTAATTTCTAAGTTCGGCAATATTTAGAGAGAGAAGGGTGGGGGTTGCTGGTTGCTGGGTTTAGCATGAGATTGGGTTCCCCTGGAAGAAAGCAAGGTCGATGGCCTTTGAATATGATGACGTGCGGCATGTGCATGTGGATATATGGAGATGAATGAGGATGATGATGATAATAAGCCAACCAAATTTGATAATATTATTTTCTATTAAATTTGAAAGTCCTCATTACAAAATAAATATAATTTGTTTTAAATTTGAACCTAAACCTAAGTCTAAATCAAATAGGGAGTGGCTGATCTGCTGGATGTAGATGTTTCAGGAGTAGCTCGGCTTCAAGCAATTCCTCAAGGGCTGCTGGTTTGTTATTAATTATGTTCTTCCTTGTATTCACCAAAAAAAACCCTAAATCAAATCAAATTATTTTGTAGTTGATGATTTTAATTTTTATTCTTTTTATATGTAATTAATTAATTATAAGGTTAAGTTTGTCATTTATATAAAATTATCTATTAAAGAACAAATTTAGGGATTATGTGAAAGAAATTTAGAACCTCATGGGGTGTTCGTGTAATTTTTAGAACCTTATGGAGTGTTCGTGAAAACATAAAAAATCTCAGGGGGTGTTAGTATAAATAACTCTTTTATTTTCCTTTTATTTTAGATAAATATGATATCGATCTGTTGATGAAAACATACTTACAGAAAGATAAATTACTTTAGTATGTACTATTGTTAAAATTTTATCTGAACTTCTAATTTCATTGGAAGAAATCAAATACATATTACATATATATATATATATATATATATATATATATATCATGATTTATTAAAAGTTATTGATTTAACCACAAGATGTAGTGCAATTAGTAAACTGTCACCTCTAGATCGGGCGAATTTCTTGGTGCCTAACTGATAGGAGTTTGAAACTCACAAACTCGCTAGGAGTACTTTGTGGCAAGGGACAAGTAGCACCCGGAGCGGGGATTAGGCCCACCCTTCGAGTGTACGGACACCTTTTGATATTTACCAAATTTGTTTTTTATTGATTTAATTAGTCATGTTTATATATAATCATCTAATTTTAATACAGTAAAAGAAATTGAAATAAATGTTCTAAATTGAGATGTAAATTCTGTTTATTAAGCACACTAGGATCAAGATGGATGTGAAGCCCTTTTCGCAGGATCAAGATGGATGTGAAGCCCTTTTCGCAACAACTACTGTATCTCTGGTTGCTGTTATTTTGATCAATAGTGCTTTCTCCTCAGTCTTTATTTCGACAGTTGACAATACAAGAGTAAAGCAACAACTTTGTTTGGTGGGTACGTACGTGGTATTTATTTCTACGGCTTTTTTTCTGGTTTTTTTTTGGTTTTTGCTCCGATGGGAATGAAGAAGTAAAGATTGGATTAATGAAGAAGGAAAGATTGGGTTTCTACGGATTTTGGCTGGCCTCTTAAACCCTACAAATTTTACCTAATTCCTTTTAGTTTCATTAATTTTGTTTCCAAAGCCACACTATATTTCCACGTTCTCCTTCGATAGTTGTGCAGATCTACATTAATCTTGTTGGTAACTGGAGATGTTCAATGGTTCTGCGTGATTAATCGGCCTGATCTGTGTATGGAATTATGATTTATGGTCAGACCAAGGGTTGAAGACGTTAACGGTAGTTTGGCATGAAAGTGGCGAGGCTTGGAAGGTGCTAGCTTGTTCATGAAGCTAATAATTAGATTGTTTTAGTTTTTCTAGGTTGGTTGGGTGGATTTGATGCGCATCAACTTTTCGGGATGGTTGTGTCTGTTATCCCTTTGTGAGATTGTGTGATCGTCTGATATTCCTTGTGCACAACAATTGTAGTTTGTAAAACGACGGTCGTTTGGGCAGCAATGGTTATAGTTGGGCGTATAGGATTTTTAAAAAGATATATGTGTGAGTATCTCCTGATTGTATTATTTCTCGTTTGTGGATTCTAACCACTAGAGGTTTTAAAAATAAGTTCATTTTCAAGAAATTCTTGTCAAACTTATTTTTAAGCGTACAATTCTATGATCAATAAAATGAGATATCGCATTTGCTCAAAAATAAAAATAAAATGATCACAGTACATTATTGAGTACGGCAACGCTTGGATGTATACCCACATTTTTCTACGCTTTTAATAATAATCCTGCAACGCTTGGATGTTCATGGACGGTATACTCATCATCTAATTTCTACGTATGGCAATATTGAGAGAGAGAGAGAGAGAGAGAGAGAGAGAGAGAGAGAGAGAGAGAGAGAGAAGTGGGGGGTTGCTGGTTGGTGGGATGGGAGAGGTGAGGTCGATCGGTAAATTTATGAAAAATTTGAGAAAATGCGATATTAAATGAGAATTAAGCATATATACAAGAGCATAAAATGCAACAACAATTTATGTAAATAAAAAAAAACTATTATATTAGTAATTAAACAAATTAAAATTTTGAGTTAGTTTGTAATGATAAATCTGAAGTTACATATATAATTAATTAAGTTGATTCCTCAACCAACATATTTTTTATTATGATTGGGGCTTAGAAGGGCGGTATATTCAGCTGGGACTACAGAGAGAGTATAAAACGCGGGAGAGGGAAAAGTAGTTTGTTTCTTGTGTTATTTTGTTTTGGTGGGGCCGGGCGAATAAGTTAGGGAAGGGCCATGATTGTTCGCTTAAATCTGGTGATGATACGATATTCTTTTTTTTCAATCTCAGTCAACAATCAACATCGATCCCCTCCTAAATATTACAGCCAAAATATTGGACCTTTGAAGCCATATATGAAAGCCACCCAGGGATCGATGAGGGATGAGGGATGAAGGATCCATACCTTAGTAACTTTCTTACCTAACTTAATATAAATCACCTAGCTGTAAGCCTGCGACATTCAACATTTGCTTTCTTTATGCACTTCAATTTTTGAGTTTAAATTGTTCTTCTTGAATTTTCTTTAAATAATAATAATAATAGTAATTAAAATTGAGGTAAAACACAATGATCAAAACTGTATTTTATAGGACATTACAAATAAAATTTGGAGCCCTCTTCATGCAGGATTTGGGCGCATGGGAGACAAGATCCTCAGGTAACGCACAAAATCCCGGTAGCTCATAGCGGAGTAATTCTTCAGTGTATTTGGAAGCGATGTGGACGTGTACCAACTCATTCATGATACAACATGTGGATTTTTTTACTATATATTGTATCATACCTATCAATCATGTCGTCTATCTATATTATAATACTTGTAATAAAAACACCACATAGCATATGTTCTAATTAAATACACATAAATATTTCTCCTCATAAGACTCGGTACTTGTAAAAGTTTATTTCTTTTTGTATGGTAAATTGCAAGGCTCGTGGCCATGCATGCCGCAGTAAATTCATTCCGAGAATTTGGTCAAAATATATGGCTGAGGTGAAAATACTCAGCGAAAATTGCATTTTTGACACAAGCCTTACGTACTCTTTCAATCAATAAGCGATCATATATTATCTTATGAACTTATGACCATGTCATTTTTGTGTGCGGTCTCGACTCTCAACTAGAAAAAATAGTATGCAACAATTTTGACAAATGATTTTGTCCACAACCTCCGCCCCATCGATCCATTGAATATTGTAATCATTATAAGAATGAAAATAAAATAAAAAAATCCTAAATTTAAAAAAGTAAAAGAAATCTGTTTTCCCCATAGCTAGGGAGAAAATGATGAATAGAATGAAAGTATCCTAAAATCGAGTCACATTCACCCTGGATGTGTTTGTGTCTGTGTTTGTGTGGAGACCCCAGTTTTCATCACGTACGTGGTGTGTGCCTGGCATTCATTAGTCATAACCTCACCAGTGCAGGCCAAGGTACGGGCATCATGGGTGCCCCATTATGTGTTATTATGTTTTGCATGATAGCCAAAAAATAAAACAACCGACTCCTAAAAGTACTGATGACAAAGTCTCCGGTTCGATCCTGCATGAGGGCAATTTTATTTATTTTATAAACTGTATTGACCAAACAAAAAAAAACCCACGCAAAAGTTAAAAGCATCCACCAAACATTCAAACCCTAGTCGCCGGGGGCAATTTTTTGCCTGTCTTCTTCTCCCTCTTCATTCTTTTCTTCGCCCCTTCCCCGCAGTTATTCTGGCCTCATTCCCTTTTCTTTTTTCCCTTGCTCAGTTGATGTTACCTACTCTATGTGGATAGTAGATTTGGAAATTCTCGCTCAAATCCGCCATCACCGTTGCTAGAGGGGGTGTTTCGTCTCCGTGGTGGCAAATGGGTGGCTCGGCTTGGTGGTTGGTGCGGACTCGGTTGCTCCAATTCCTTGATGGATTTTCTCATTCTCTCTGTTGGCAGCAGTAAAGGTGGTTCTCTGAATCTCGGCTCTCCGTTGATGGAACGTGGTGGGTCATCTTCGTGGTGGTGCACTGGTGGTGTGCCTGTCGGATGGTGTCTGCAATCGTGGTACCATCGTTGGTGGGTTATGGTTGAGCGGAATAAATAATATTACTTATTCGTTTCATAATTCTTATTTAACAAATTTTGCATATCCATATATCATAATCACAACTATTCCTCTCTTAATTCATCACTTCAAGATCTCTTCAAGAAAAAGCACACAAATTGGATTTTTTTTTAATCATTCATATATATCAACTAATAAATAGTTAGATAAAAACTTGCATTTCACCCGGGTGGTACATCCTCATACCACCCTTTCAATTTATCTAATTATCATTATACATATATGATAATTGAAACCTTTAAACTCTTAAATCACAATTTCAAGATTATTTACGTAAAAAATAAACGAAATTGGAAATCATTTGATCATTCATATATATCAACTAAATGGACGGTTCGCCATGAGAATTTTAATTGTTACCAAAATCATTTATTTATTTGCTTCATATGAATTATTAAACGACTTCTAATCTTATTAATTTTTTACGAAGATAATTTTGAAATGATGTTTTCAAAAATGAACGGTTCCTATTATATATGTACAAAAACAATTCGATAAATTGAAAGACAAAAACAATTCGATAAATTGAAAGAATGGTACAAGTAGTTAATTGTCACCAAGGTGGAATGCAAGTATTATCCTAAACAATTTATCATAAAAATCTTAATTATTACAAAAACTATTGATTTGTTTTTACTCATCAGCAATTTTACATTTGGATTCGGGAAGGACCTAGTGCTTTTCCTTTGTATATTATTAAGGTGCTTTCAATAAAACATATTTTCTAACCAGAAACAAACAATGAAAATGAAACAAGGAGGTTTCTTCAAATGAGATATACAAGTATTATTAATAAAAAGTAAAAATAAAGATAAAGAAAAAAGAGAAATACTTGTGTTCCTCCTTCTATATTTTCACTTATCGAATTTAATTAATTATTTTGAAATATGATTATGATTTTAATAAAATAAACAGCATTTATCATATACATACAAGAGATGAAAACCCCAAAAGTGAAACACACAATTATTTTTGTCCAAAAATAATACGCATATTTTCAGCACATAGAAGTGTGGAACGATATTGAGGAGAAGATGATATAGATAACATACAATGGATATCAACCACGTATTTTACTAGAATAAAAATCGAACCCATCCAGTAAATGTCGGAACGACAGAGAACTTTTCTCGAGCATGTGGATGACATATTACAGGAAACCGACACGTCGTCTGCCTCTTCCATAGTGACTGAATCTGCACTCCAGCTTAGGAAACCGACACGTCGTCTTCCTCATCCACAGTACAATACACATAATTGAATACTAGAAGTAATAATAGCAATTATTTGCAGGTACGCCTATTACTAGAACCAGCATAGGTGAAGGTGTATTAATTCCACCACCAGATCACACACACAAACAAAACATCTGAGAACCTCACTCACTCACTCACTTAAAAAACCTTCTTCCCTCTACCCCTCAGGAATCAGCCCATGGAAGAAATTATACCCTCTTGTTCTTCCCCAAATTTCTGCCAAGAAAACTCAGCCACATTTCAACAGCGCCTCCAATTCATTGTTCAAAACAGGCCTGAATGGTGGGTGTATTCAATTTTCTGGCAAGCCTCCAAAGACAGCAACGACCAAGTTGCTCTGTCATGGGCCGCCGGCCATTTCCGAAGCACCCGAGATTTGGCATCCAAAAGAAGCAGCAGGGCGGCCAGCAACCACCAGCCCAAGTTTGGGCTCAACAATCTGGACAGAAGGAAGGTGATGAACAGAGAAATTGAAGCTCTTCTTCACGAAGACGAGGACTTGGACATGAGGCTGCTTTTGGACCATGGAGATGTCACTGACTCTGAGTGGTTTTACTTTTACACCGTTTCTTTAACCCAGTCTTTCGCCGCCGGCCACGGCGGTGGTGGTAATAATATTCTGGGCCGTGCGTTTGGTTCTGGTGGTTTTGTTTGGGTTGCAGGTGAACCCGAGCTTCAAGTTTATGAGTGTGAGAGAGTGAAAGAAGCAAGAATGCATGGGATTCAAACTCTGGTTTGTGTCGCAACTTCTTGTGGAGTTCTTGAATTGGCTTCTTTGGAAGTGATCAAAGAAGATTGGGGGCTTGTCCACCTCTCAAAGTCTCTGTTTGGATCAGACAATGTCAACAGAGTCTCAAAGCAGCAGAGCACCAATGGATTTGTTCCCCTGCTTGAAAATGCTCTGTTTTCAGCTGCCCAAAAAGAGATCACCAGACAAGGTAAAGCAACATCAAGTCATGTTAATTAAAGCGGTCGCTTAATGGGTTGCCAACAATATCATGTTAGTTAAAATATAGACTGAATTATGAGAAGGGAATTATTTCCACACCTCTTTTTCTCTTTATGCACTTTTTCTTTTTCTATAGTTGTCAATTTTAATGAATTAATTAAAGGCAGAATAAAGTTTCACAAAAGAAATATTAATGAGGAATAAGGAAATAATAACAAACGGAACGGAAAAGTGCGAAAATAAAAAGTATTACCTTAAAAAATAATGACATAGTTGATTGGCACTTAGCTACCAAATAATAGAAATCCATGACCTTAAAAAACATGTTACTTAAAATGTAGAGTAACTTTTGTTGGAATTGATGGTTCGAATAATTTGCTTTGACCAGAAGTTGGTGCCAAAGAAGCTGCGGCTGTGAATGTAGGCGGATCATCATCAGACTCGGCAGGGCCTTCTGATTCTGTTGACAATTTTGTCTCCGAAAACACGGAGATCATTCGATCGTCAAAAAAGAGGGGAAGATCATCGTCAAATTCAAACCATGGAACTGGAAATCGAGATCCAGCAATGGTAACCCATGTGGAGGCCGAGAGACAGAGGAGGGAGAAGCTTAACCATCGTTTCTATGTCCTCCGCTCTGTCGTCCCCAACGTCTCGAAAATGGACAGATCCTCTTTGCTTGCAGATGCTGTGGCATACATCAATCAGCTCAAAGCAAAGGTGGACGAATTGGAATCGAAGATGGAAGCACAGCCCCAAAATAATCCCAAATTGGCCAATGTGAGTAACAATAACAATAATGGTAGTGATGTTCATTGGAGCCAAAGCACCAGCTCCATAGTTGATCATCATTCAAGTGATAATCGAACAGCCGCGCCAGTGGAGGTAGACGTGAAGATTATGGGGTCGGAAGCCATGATTCGAGTTCAATGTCCGGATCAAGACTACCCATATGCGAGATTGATGAACGCACTCAAAGGGCTAGGGTTACAGGTTTATCATGCAAGCATTTCGAGCGTGAAAGATTTGATGATTCAAGATGTTGTGGCAAGAGTGCCTTATGGCTTCACCAGCGAGGAGGCTATGAGAGTTGGTATTATTAGAAGGTGGTACAATTAGAGTGGGGATTATCATTCAATAATTAGTTTCACTATGCTGTAAGCTAATAATGGGGAGAATGATTTTCAATTGATTTTCTCGTTCTTCTTTGTTATTAGTCGGTTTTTGTAATTGCAAGTCAAATAAGTTGATAGTTATGCGACACTTGTTTGTCAAGTTTAATATTTATTAGTTTATTTAATTAAAGTGTGGAAGAAACTCTATCATAGTGACGTTTTTGTTTTTGTTTTTATTTATTTATTTTTATAGGTAAGATTGATTTTAGGGATATAGATTATATACTTTTTTTTTACTGGAATATAGATTATATACTTTAAACCTCTCTTTCCCCATTTTATCTCTTCTGACCGCTCCTCTTCACCCCATCCCTCTCCTACATACAATCCCATCATTTTTCGGTGCTTTGTTGCGTTATTTGAATGGATTATGAGAGCGTCTTGTGCGTGGGTGGAGTTCATCCCCATTTTTCGGTTGGCTTTTTGTTTTGGATTTCAAATTTCTCCTTTTTGCTGGTTGCAGTTGCTGTGATGGCTGTGGTTGCTTTAAGGGATGTGGAGGCTACCCTAATTTCAAATCTAGAGTTTCTATTTATCTCTTAATATTTTAGGTTTATTTGGACCAAGTTGATTTAGCCTTTTGCATTTTATTTGTCTTTTTAAGCTATTCTTATTCTTGGGCATTCCATATCTTATATTTGTTTGCTCTTACAAATAAATAAGTTTTTCTAACAAAAAAAAATTATATACTTTAAGTATCGATTTTGTTCTTTACGATAGTCAAATTCAATACCTCCCATTACCTACTCAAGAGAAGCACCAATAAACCAACTTGTTAAAACTTCTGCTAACACTAAAAGAAGGAAGATATGTGACTTTATGCAACCCTTAATTTGTTGAAATTGAAAGGAGAAAAGTAAATCAGATCAAAAGAAAGGAGAAAAGTACACCTATTTTATTGTTGCTCTAAATTTATTAGAAGGACTACCTTTTTTTTAAATACCTCAAAATATAATTATATATTTTTATCTACTAGAAGCACTAACGCCTTATCTAAAATAGCCATATCATTGTACACCAGCCAATTGAAAAAATTTTAAACTTAAAAAACTCGTCATTGAACAATATAACCTGATTTTCTCGTTCGGAATGTTAGGGATAGTATATTTGTAAACTTATACTAATACAGACGAACCATATTTATATTGGTGGATCTTACACGTATTAATGTGTATTTTACAAATATAGGGATTTACAAATGTAATTTCTTTAGAATTGTCCTCAAAGGCGCGGGGCTACTTTGGGTCTTGATTGTGATATAGCACAAGGCAGCTTTCCAACCTACTAATTTTTATTATCTAATTTTAGACTTTTAGTCCATTAGAACTATAGATTAAATGTCTAGCTCAGGTCTAATTAGGCTAATCATCCTAATGGAACATGAAACAAACTATTTTAAGTATAAATTTTAAGTATAAGTTAACTATTAATTCACTAAATTAGTCTATCTATCTCTTTTTTTTTTTTTTGCAATCTTTTTTTTTTTTTTTCACAATAACCTTTTTCTCGTTGAACCTCACACTTTCAAGCAATAATCGGTGGTTCTTGATTCGTATTATTTTCTTTGATATTAGCCCACCCCTTCAAAACTTTCTGGGTCTTGTTCTTCTCGTTTGGAGTGGCAACAGAGCCATTGGAGAGTGTTGAGTTTATGATAAGCAGAATATCCTTGTTGTACTAATTCCATGGTGAGCAATCATGCATTTTTCGGACTTTAAGATAAAGCTGGGCGCCTGGGCCTCTACTAATTTGTAATTTCGGTTGAGAAGAAGATTGCACATGTAGTATACTGCACACCAAGTATTTGATGAAATGCAACAGTTGCAGGTTCCAGTAATACACAGCATTCCATCTTTACTTGCAATTTATGATGATGGTATGAAACTATAACCGGAAGTTTGAACTAGGGAAGATTCATCATACTAAATGATTTTTGAGACTAATCGGAATAATCCGCCAAATTAAGGAGGAATTAATTATATATATATATATATGAAAGTTTTTTTTTTAGAGAAGAACGATAATTATATATATATATATAATTAAATTGTTACATACGTATGAAGAAACAATCACAAATTTATTTGATTTATACGGATATGATCTTTAGATAAAGTTTTAAGAAAATAATGGTTCCAACTACCATCATTCGATAGGAAACATTCATTAATCAATCATGGGAAAAATAAGCACATGCACCCTTGGGTGGGTGCTAATCATGCAAGTTTTGCTCTTAATAAAATTTAATAAGCCCATATAGTATTGGAAAATACTTGCATCCACCTTAGTGGATGCGCTAACTTTCCCTTGGTTGATTACCGGATTTTCAGTGTAGAAGTGTGAACATCAAAATTGTTAATTTCTTAAAACATCATGTAAATATAATTTCTTTTAAAACTCATCCAAATTGGAGATAATTGGATTGTGCATCTTGTTCTACCTTGATGTTGAAGGAGTTTACCGCAATATCCCATATTGGTTTTGGTCACAGTAATTAGATTAGGACTTTTGGTTCTTTATTCGTTTTTATGCGCAATTGGATCGTCGGAGATCAAGCATTCCTCAGATCTGCCATGCTCTAAATGTTCTTCAAGACCAGATGTGATGGGTTTAACGACGATAACTGTTTCTTTTAGTGGACGTAGTTTGTTTAGGGTTATAGGCGCTGTTAGGATTTGGTTGTTTTGGGTTTTGTGGGCTTGATTTGTGATTTTGCATAATTTTAGTGTTGTTGATTTGTTAGCTATTAGTGCGGCTATATCCACGTGAGTATTGCCGTATTGACTTGTGGGTTTTTCTGTCATAACTTAATTTTGATGGTATAGTTGTACCCATTCTTTATGATATACAATGATTTCATTTTGATAAAAAAAAAAAACTTAAGATCTTCATAATAAAATTTTATTTTAATTGATGCTCTTCATAATAAAATGATCACGGTACATTATTGAGTATGGCAACGCTTGGATGTACCCACATTTTTCTACGGTTTTAATAATAATCTTGCAACGCTTGGATGTTCAAGGACGGTATACACATCATCTAATTTCTAAGTATGGCAATATTTAGAGAGAGAAGGGTGGGGGTTGCTGGTTGCTGGGGTGGGAGAGGTGACAACTTAACCTTAAAATTAATTATATAAAGAATAAAAATAAAATACATCAACTAAAAAATAAAAAATAAATTACCTCACAATTTTCATGATCAATCTTATTCTGGGAACTTCGCTTTCATCGCTTGCTTACCACATCCGTCGATCATAGTCAATGAATTTCTAGGAGAAATCCCTCCACATATCCGAATATCTCAATGTATATATACGGGTCCTTGTACGACGAATAAACAGCCCTCAACGACCTGGCGGAGAAATACCCTACAACGCCAACATCGGAGAAAACCTTGATGAACATGTGATGGAAAATACTACTCATCATGTGCCGGAGAAAAAAAACCATGACCCTTGGGGACAACAATTCAGTGAAAACCAAAATCCATATTTTGTTAAAACACTTTGTGGGACCCACGAAAATCCGTATAATGAAAATATCAAGTGGTCCACAACCCTGTTTTGAAAACCCTCCTCATAGGAGTTTAAAAACCATGAAACCAACTTGGACACCAAAAAAAAAATCATAACCCTGACTCATCGCTCCCCGAATGGACTCCCGAGCCGTAGCTCGCCTCAACGATTAGGCGGAGAAAGACCCTCGATGCCAGTCGGAGAAAACCTTGACCATCGGTGATAGTAATTCAGATCCATGTTTTGAAATCCTTGTTCCTTGGCCTAAGCCAAATTCATTGAAAAATCGGGTTTAAACTCAAAATCATGGACTCGACCGAAATCCAAAATCAATCAAGTCAAACCATATAAAATTTGAATCCATAAAGCCATGCCATATCCCAAAACGTCATTTCCAATTAATTATTAAAAGCCTGTGTCCAATAAATAATTTAATAATATCCAGAATTTTGCAAAAACAATACGTAATATGCAATTATATCAAATATACCTTTATGCATGCATTATACTTTACAAAACCAAAGTCCACTCACTAGCAACATCGATGCCTACCTCGCCCGTGCATCTAATGACTCCCAACTCTTTGCCTCCCTCAGTTCTAGGTCGCAGAAGAGACAAACCTCTCGGAGGCATCTCGTTGACAAGAATCCTTTTGTGCACAAGTGTGCAGTCTGCATGAAGTGAAACCTAAAGCTCTGATACCAAATTGACAGGACCCTTCCTGAATTTTGTCTCGAAATCCACGAAAAGCCCTGCTCATGTCTGACAGCTTTTAACCATAAAAGTTAATACCCTTAATCTTTGGAAATATCAAATAAACTTTACCGGGTTCCAATAGAACCCCCTATGTACCTGAGTGACCTTTATCTACCTGTCAGACGAAAGATAGACCAGTATTTCACAAACTACCTTGGAGGACCTCCTCCATAATCAAACAAGACGACTGACGTGTCACCTTTGTGTGAACTGTCAACAACCCGTCAATTTGGGTCACCGTCCACACCAACCCACTGACCTAGATGACGAAGGTACCAAACTTGGTTGAATTGAGTCTCACTGACTTACCCTGACACGTAACTCGATATCCCAGCTCATCCTAAGTGTAGTATGATGGAATCCTCCATAACATACCTAATAGCATCCCGAGAGTATGATGGATTCCTCCATATATACCTCATAGCATCCTGAGAGTATGATGGAATCCTCCATAACATACCTCAGAGAAACCTCGAGGATGTAGCGGAGAAATTACCGTCTAACGCCAACATCGGAGAACCTTTCAACGATCTAGCAGAGAAATTACCCTCTAACACCAACATCGGAGAACCCCTCAACGATCTGGCGGAGAATTACCCTCCAACACCAGTCGTAGAAACCTTGACGTTGTGGTGGAGAAATTACCCTCTAACGCCAACATCGGAGAACCCCTCAACGATCTGGCGGAGAAATTACCCTATAACGCCAACATCGGAGAACCACTCAACGATCTGGCGGAGAATTACCCTACAATGCCCGTCGGAGAAACCTCGTGGTATAACATAATACATAGAAGTACATATGCCACTTACTCCCGGAAACCCAGTCCGTTCATAGTACATCCAAAGTACCAACCCAAAGAAACCCTAGCCCGAAGGAACTCTTTGACATACATATAACCCAACTCCTTTGACCTCCCGAGCCAAAACCCGCTCCATGGTCAACCATTACCGCTGGGATTTCTCAAACAGGGCTCTAAACGAACTCCAATGACCTAAAAATCGCCAAAATCCGATTTGGAATGTCCTAAAACCCTAGACATGCGTTGTCGTGGGCCGGGAAACAGCCCCACGTGCCGTCATGCTCCGGTAGAAGGTCGGACCACACGCCACGCGCCGGTCACGTTTCCTCATGAGCCACCACGCACCCCTACGCGCATCTGTATTGTTCACGATGAAATATTCCGTCGCTCTAACGGAATATTATGTCAAATATGACAGAATATCCTGACGGAATCGAAAGATTGCATCCAAACTAACATCGTTAGGTTTCTGTCATAACACCGTTACCTTTTGACGGAAAATGGTAACGCCGTCAGCAAATTCCGGCAAACTCTAACGGCGTCAGTTCACCTAACGTGGACCGCTGACTGGTCGCCACGTGGCTGGCACTTGGAACTCCATGTCAGCCATCGCATTTCAAACCAGTCTTCGGAGCTCATCAAGGACGAAGACCGGATTGCCGTCTTCGTCGCCTTCTTCGATGGCAGGAATTTGGAAATTCTCCCCGGAAATCGCCATTTCTAGCGAGCTTCTGACTTCTTCATTTCTCGACCGTTTTTCACGATCTACACATGTGGATCCATCTACGCAACACCATGAACTCAAATATGGAGTCAAAGCTTCGAAACCATACCTGGTTTAGCCAGACGACGGCCGAGAAGCTTTGGACAAATCCTCCCTTCACTCCGCTGCCTACAGCGATGCTCTCGGCTCGAAAATGGCCTCCAGTAGCTCGCAATCTCAAGAGGATGTTGCATCTAGGCATGGTTTGGCTCGAATCGGTCCTAAATTGGGACGATGAAGGTGAGGTTTGTGCGTGATCGCACAGGAAGAGAGAGAGGGATCCGGGGAGGAGAGAGAGTGGTTCTGGCCGAGTCTGGGCAGAGTCTGAAATGAGAGAAAAATATCCCCCTAAATTTTTTAGTTTTCCAAAGTGACCAAGCTGCCCCTAATGCTTCTAGATCCATAACGCTCTTACCGGGTCCCCATTTTCCGCGTGCCGCCTGTCTACGAACTCATGAGTTCGAGACCTACGCAAACGACCCAAGAAAAACTTCCAAAAGTACTGCCAGACAAAAAGTGACTCCCGAACCCTTCCGAAACCGAGGGTAAAATCGTATTTTCCTTAAGTAAATTCTCAATTAATTTAATTTCTGGTCCGGGTCGTTACAACCAAAATAAATTGTAGCGATCCAATTGTGCATGGAGATCAAGCATTCCTCAGATCTGCCATGCTCTAAATGTTCTTCAAGACCAGATGTGATGGGTTTGACGACAGTGACTGTTTCTTTTAATTGATGCTCTTCATAATAAAATGATCACGGTACATTATTGAGTATGGCAACGCTTGGATGTACCCACATTTTTCTACGGTTTTAATAATAATCTTGCAACGCTTGGATGTTCAAGGACGGTATACACATCATCTAATTTCTAGATGTACCCACATTTTTCTACGGTTTTAATAATAATCTTGCAACGCTTGGATGTTCAAGGACGGTATACACATCATCTAATTTCTAAGTATTGCAATATTTAGAGAGATAAGGGTGGGGGTTGCTGGTTGCTGGGGTGGGAGAGGTGACAACTTACCATAAAATTAATTATATAAAGAATAAAAATAAAATACATCAACTAAAAAATAAAAAATAAATTACCTCACAATTTTCATGATCAATCTTATTCTGGGAACTTCGCTTTTATCGCTTGCTTACCACATCCGTCGATCATCATTCCAGTCAATGAATTTCAATAAGCGTAATATTAAGGATTGGGATGAGGATTACAATGGATTTAGCATGAGATTGGGTTCCCCTGGAAGAAAGCAAGGTCGATGGCCTTTGAATATGATGACGTGCGGCATGTGCCTGTGGATATATGCAGATGAATGATGATGATGATGATGATGATAAGCCAACCAAATTTGATAATATTATTTTCAACTAAATTTGAAAGTCCTTAGTACAAAATAAATAATTTTTTTTTTTTTATATTTGACGGAAAAGGGGTAAGTTGAGATGAAAATGGGAGTTCATGGAGCATCCTGGTACAAAATCGAGTTTATGGATTATTTTGAAACTAAAGTTCATGTTCAGGGATATCTTAAATAAAAAGCCTAGTTAAAACACAAGTGTAAAACTTCTACTCATTATTGCCATTGCCAATTGCCAAACATAAAGCATCTTTCAACACGTAATGTAAGATTGAACTCAAGAGAGCTATCTTTTATAACCCTTAAATTCTCCAAAACCCAATTACCAAAAACTAAATTCTCCAAAATCCAATACCCACTACAAGAAATCAGATTTTGCCCGAAGAAGAAAATTCCGTCGCCTGAAGATCCTTTGCCAGACGAAAAAAAAGAGTTCGCCGGGCAAAAAACTGTCAAATATAGCTCGGCGAAGTATTTCGTGGGGCAAATAAAGTGCATGGGGCAAATTTTTGGCGCGAAACAAAAATATTTCCTGCGTAATTTTTGTTATGTTTGCCCGGCGAAATATTTTATAGGGCTAGAATTATTCGTCGGGCAAGATTTTGGCGCCAGAAAAAAATTGGCGCGTAATGACAAAGCTTGCCCGGCCACGAGGTTCGTCGCTAGTTTCTGCAGTTCGTCAGGCAAAGCTTGCGCGTTGACTGATATGGAAATTTAATATATATGAAATTAAATTAGTATGGAATTTGATATGAAATTAAATTAGTATGGAAATTTGATATGAAATTAATTTGGTATGAAATTTTGATATGAAAAATAATTTGGTATCGAAATTTGATATGAAAATGAATTTAGTATCAAAATTTGATATGAAAATTAATCTTTGAATGTTGGATGAAATATTGGCTAGATTCGTCGATGTTAATTAATATGATATAAAATTTATTTGATCTGAAAATTAATTTGGTATGGAAATTTGATATGAAAATTAATTTAGTGTCGAAATTTGATATGAAAATTAATTTAGTATCGAAATTTGATATGAAAATTAATTTAGTATCGAAATTTGATATGAAAATTAATTTAGTATCGAAATTTGATATGAAAATTAATCTTTGAATATTGGATGTAATATTGGCTAGATTCGTCGATGTGAATTAATTTGATATCAAATTTATTTGATATGAAAATTAATTTAGTATCAAAATTTGATATGAAAATTAATTCATGAATATGGGATGCAATATTGGCTAGATTCGTCGATATGCATTAAAGGTTTTTCAAGCATCCTTGCCTATATAAAGAGATGGAATGAGCATTCTCTAATCATTCTCAAAACATCATTGCCTAGATTTGTCCTTATGCAAGATCCATCCCCATCCATAATCATGCGGTGCACAACTTGACCAGGCCTTAGAAATGTGTGCCCCTTTGAATCTTCCCTGAGTGAGTAAGTGGATGAGATTAATGCCTCTTCAACAAAAGCATGGATCGAAAAAATGAGGACCTTGTCCATCGAAAAGGGTTCAGGTTTTTCATCCCGTTCAGTGATTACTGGGGATGCATTTACAAGGATGTGTGCCCAGTAATCACTAAACGGGATGAGTACCATTTCTGATCAACAAGGTCCTCATTTTTTCGAGCCATGCTTTTGTTGAAGAGGCATTAATCTCATCCACTTACTTACTTAGGGAAGGTTCAAAGGGGCACACATTTATGAGGCTTGGTAAAGCGATGCACCGGAGGATTATGGATGGGGATGGATCTTGCACAAGGACAAATCTAGGCAAGGATGTTTTGAGAATTATAGACTTTGCCCAACGAACATAGAATTCGTCGGGTAAACCTATCAAATAAGTTTGCTCGACGAAGATGTCAACCTTTGCCCTATGAAACCTTCTATGGAAAAATCCAATCATGGCATAAGAATTTGGCGAGAAGGGAACAGTATTGGTGTGTGAAATCAACGTGACAACGACGTATTCTCGGGGCAAAGCTTTAAGTTGTCGGGCAAATTGTACGAAATATGAGGCAGCGACGAAGTCATTAAACTTTGCCCGGTGAAGTACTTCGTCGGGCAAAGATCTAAATACACATTAAGTGCGGAGCGCCCCCCCTCTTCTTCTTTCCTTCTCTGCTTCAGCTCACTACTTCTCTCTCTCTCTCTGTCTCTCTCTCTTTCTCTCTCTAGCTCACCAACAACCATCATCTCATCACCATTTTCACTACCAATCTCTCCTTCTTTCCCTTTCAAACACTAAACTCCATCAAATTCCAAGCTTGAAGGTTTGAGAAATTTAATTTATTTAGTTTTTGTATTTTTGATGTTTTGATTGGAAACTAATTATTGTTTGTGTTTTTGGAAATTTGTGATTGATTTGTGTTTAGTCATTATTTATGCATCAATTTGATGTCACTAAGTACCTATCTTACATGTCTTTTGAATGATTTCGTACTATCAATAGTAGAAAAATGATCAATCGTGTGAGACTTATACATATTTGGAAAGATAGGTGAATTTTGAGAATAACACAAAAAAGAATGACTCAAATCGAATTTATAACGAAGAAGAAGTCTCAAATTGAATATCGGGTCTCAGAACCGAGTCTTGGCGCATGCCAAGACCAGCTAAGAACCAGCTCAGGACGTGTCCCGTGACATGTCCCAGAGTCATCCCTACCGAGTCCCAGAAGAGCCCCAATCGTGGTTAAGGACTTGCCCTTGTCGTGTCATATGACACGTCCCTGTCCCTGTTCCGCCAGGATGCGCCAACGGTAGAACCAAGTTTCTGTTTTGCGCTAATTCTGAACCTTATGCGCTTAGCCAAGCCAAGATACGCTTCTACTATGCCCATGGTGCGCCTCAAAAGCTTAGGCCAAGATTCCTATAAAGATACTTCCTCATGATGCGCCAGTGGCGCGCCCTAAAGACACGACTACGCACTAATTAGGGCGCATTTTTGCGATCTCCAAGTTCTGCCAGATTCTGGGTGAGCCAAAGCCCATAATTCATCAAGTTACATCATATAGCAGCCTAAGACATGGTTTGGCTTAGTCACACTGGTCCAGGATATGCCAGGTTCTCGATAAGTTCTTAAGGGGCCTAAAAGTGCCAATTTAGGGCCATGTTGTGTAAAACATGTCCAGGGGAGGCCCAACCTAGTTCGGGACGTCCAAGTAACATCCAGAAGATTCCAGAAGCTACCTTGGCGTGCAAGAAAGCTCAGAAGACTAATTTCACAAAGTTGCCGCATATTCCTACTCCAATTCCAACAAGGATTGCCTTTTTGAGTTCCTTCTCAATTCAGACTAGGATAGGAGTTTTGAGTCAATTTTGATTAGGATTTTTTTCTATACTATCTCCTAAATTGTAAGGTTTAGAGGCTTATATAAAGGACCTTAGGGTTTGCGGGTGAAGACCTCTAGACACCCTAGCCGTACTTTATTGTAGTTCAACTTTTAAATTAAAACATTTTTTAGTTTATGCTTGGGAGAGAGTTGGACGTGAGCATTGGAGGACAAGCTTTGGCGTGGTCTTCTGCTGTGTTTCATCTTCAATAATCTCCTTTGTATCTTTACTTTTATTGCTTTTACTTTAATGAATTCAATTATGTTTGTTTCAATTTCAATAATGCGTGAGTAGTCTCTTTTAGGATTAGGGCTGCTTGAAGCCCTAGCCATGTTAGTTCGTTAATTAGATTTTGGCTCTTGATTTTGATTGCTATGCAGGTTGAATAATTTTGATCACTACTTGAATTGATATTCTTTTATGCCTATGAGATTAGCTACCTTGTTTGCATAAATTATTGATGGAATTGTTTAACGGACCACTATATCATCTTGTGATACATTAGCATCGAGAGGTTGAGGTTAAGGTTGTGGTTGTAATCCATAATTGCTTCTTGCATCACAAGTTAGGTCTAGGGTTCATTAGAGTGTGTTACCGTGTCCTTTATTTCTTATCTCGTGTGTCCTTGTGTTCTTTGCTGTTTTGTGTCTTTTGTTTAAGTAAATAAAATCTGAGCTTAATTGGAACATCATTGTTGAATAAGTTCTCGAGGGATCGACCTTTGCTTGCTACTATATTGACATAATCGATTTTGTGCACTTGCAAAGATATAACTGTTGGAATAAAGTTCATATTTATTGTGATCGTTATTTTAACTATCGATTTGGAGGAATACTTATAAATAGGTATGTATGTTTGCCTCTTAATGTAATTTTTGTAATAATTTTGAATATATATTTATGTTAAGAAATTGTGGGTGTGGAAAATGTGTTATGTGATTTTGTAGGTAATTATAAAAATTAGAAAATATGTTAGGAAATTAGGAAAATAGAAAATATGTTAGGAAAATAGAAAATATGTTAGGAAATTAGGAAAATAGAAATTTTGTTAGGAAATTATGAAAATAGAAAATTGTTAGAAAATTAGGAAAATAGAAAATAGGTTAGGAAATTAGAAAATTCTTAGGAAATTAGAAAAATAGAAAATATGTTAGGAAATTATAAAATATGTTAGGAAAATAGAAAATATGTTAGGAAATTAGAAAATTGTTAGGAAAATAGGAAATTAGAAAATTGTTTGAAAATTAGGAAATTAGAAAATTGTTTGTATTTTTGAATTTAAATATGTTTGTGTTTGTGGCTTTTATTTTTTTTATTTTTTCTGTAAAGCTTTAGGTAGTTTCGACAGAGTGAAATATTTTGATATTTGATAATCATTTATGCGAAGTTAATCGGGTTGATTAATTTCGTATAATGAAATTCAATGAAAAATCTTAGACCCGTATAATAAAATTGGGGGTGCGCAACTATGTTTTGTGTAGTTTGTGGTTTTCGAGGCTAGGTTTCGATTGTGGGAAATTCGGTTTGCATCCCCTCAATGCTCTTCGAATGCATATTAGATATTTGTTTAGAATATCTACGTCGTGCATTTGGGGAACGGTAGGGAGATGCTACCGAAATTTCATTCGATCGAAACTTAGCCTCGTAGGTCTAACAACACAGAACGTGTACTCTCGAATGTGATATGGCCAAATCACCGGTGGCATAAGGGGGCAAGCGGCTTTTGATATTAATTTGTTCTAATTATGGGACAATATTAATTCAATTACTTACGTTGACTTTATTTTGTGAAAGTAGACACAACGGACAGAGGTTGGATGCAAATGGCAGAAAATTGTTAGGAAATTAGAAAAATAGAAAATATGTTAGGAAAATAGAAAATATGTTAGGAAATTAGGAAATTTTAGGAAAATAGAAAATATGTTAGGAAATTATAAAATATGTTAGGAAAAAAAAAATATGTTAGGAAATTAGAAAATAGTTAGGAAAATAGAAAAAATGTTAGGAAATTAGAAAATTGTTTGAAAATTAGGAAATTAGAAATTTTTTTCAAAATTAGGAAATTAGAAAATTATTTGTATTTTTGAATTTAAATATGTTTGTGTTTGTGGCTTTTATTTTTATTTTTTTTGTAAAGCTTTAGGTAGTTTCGATGGAGTGAGAAATATTTTGATATTTCATAATCATTTATGCGAAGTTAATCGGATTGATTAACTTCATATAATGAAATTCAATGAAAAATCTTAGACCCGAGTAATAAAATTGGGGGTGCGCAACTATGTTTTGTGCAGTTTGTGGTCTTCGAAGTTAGGTTTCGATTGTGGGAAATTCGGTTTGTATCCCCTCAATGCTCTCCGAATGCATACTGGATATTTGTTTATAATATCTACGTCGTGCATTTGGGGAACTGTAGGGAGATGCTACTGAAATTTCATTCGATCGAGACTTAGCCTCGTAGGTCGCAAATTACACAGCACAGAACGTGTACTCTCGAATGGGATATGGCCAAATCACCGGAGGCATAAGGAGACGAGCGGCTTTTGATATTAATTTGTTCTAATTATGGGACAATATTAACTCAATTACTTACGTTGACTTTGTTTTGTGAAACAGGCACAATGGATATAGGCTGAATGCAAATGGCAGATAGATGTTCTTATCAGTATTTGGATGGGATCGACAGCTTCATTGCCTTTGTACATAGTCATTGCAGTGATCAAAGATGTATTCGGTGTCCGTGTCAGAAATGTAACAACTGTAATTGGATGACGTTGAAATAGGTTTGAAATCATCTGGAATGGAATGGGATCATACACAACTACACTAATTGGATCTATCACGGTGAATAAGCGACATCGACATCTTCGGATCCCGCGACCCGTTGGGATGAAAGTACTTTGGATGGACGATGTGATGACTAAGTCTTTGACATATTAACCTATGATTTCTTCCGACATTGGTTGATATGGATGATGAGGCACTCAATTTTCAACCCGAAGACTCTGAGCAACATTACGAGAGATTGTTGAAAGAAGCTCAGTGCGAATTGTACCCCGGTTGTAAATCGTTCTCGGTTCTAGGGGCAGTATTAGAGTTGATGCACATGAAAGTTGAGTATAATCAAACGAACAAGAATTTTGGTCATATGATGGACATCATCATCCGAATGCTCCCTGAAGATAACCGTCTGCCTAATGATCATTATAGCTCGAAGAAGCTGTTGAAGGGTCTCGATTTAGGGTATGTCAAGATCCATGCATGCAAGAACAATTGTGCATTATTTTATGGTGAATTCGATCAGCTTGACAAATGTCCCGTGTGCAATGAGCCTAGGTTTAGAAAGAACAAGATTCTGAACAAGGTGTTACATTATTTCCCACTGGCGTCAAGGTTACATAGATTCTACATGTCGACTTGCACATCCCGTGATATGAGGTGGCACAAGGATGAACGCATTGACGATGATGTACTGAGGCATCCGGCCGATTGAGAGGCTTGGAAGGAATTTGATAAGATGTATCCCGAGTTTGTTGTAGAGCCAAGAAATGTTAGATTAGGACTTGCTACTGACGACTTTAATCCTTTTGGGGGTTTTGTAAAGTCCTATTGTACTTGGCCGGTGGTCTTGGTTCCGTATAACCTGCCCCCTTGGAGATGCATGAAGAAAGTATTCACAATCCTCAGTACTTTGATACAGGGGCCCAAATTTCCGAGTAACTCCATCGATGTTTATTTGCGGCCGTTGATTGATGAGCTTGTGGATTTGTGGGAAAATAGTGTCTCTAAATACGACAAGTGCATTGGAGAAATGTACACTCTACGAGCGGCAGTAATATGGACAATTAAGGATTTTCCTGCTTATGGTAAGTGGTCAGGGTAGAGCACCAAGGGTTATCTTGCATGCTCGACATGTGGACCGCAAACAACATCTTTTTGGCATGCATTGAAGGTATGCTACTTGGGTGCTCGAAGATTTCTCCCCTGGGATCACCGGTGGCATACGCAGTCTGACTCATTTGATGGAAAAGTAGAGCTACAAGCACGATCAATGGAGAGGTCCGGTGAGGAGATATTGTCCAAATTAAACAGTATCCAGGATTTCGTCACACGAGGACCGAAACTAGCGGAATAGGAAAATTGGACGAAGAAGAGCATATTCTTTCGTTTGGCATACTGGTCGAAATTGAAAATCAGACACATTGTAGATCCTATGCACATCGAGAAGAATGTTGTCGAGCGTGTTGTGAGAACAACTTTACCCATCGAAGGCAAGTCGAAGGACACAAAAAAGACCTGTCTTGGTATGCAAGAAATGGGGATTCGGCCTCATTTGTGGTCAATAGTCGTGAATGGCGAATACATAATGTCTCATTCAAGTTATACATTTACGCTGGAGAATAAGAAAAAATTCCTAAAGTGGTTGCAGAGTGTTAAATTTCCCAGATGGGTACGTCGGTAACATATCCCGAAATATTAGCACAGATGGTAGCACCATGTTTGGTATGAAGAGCCATGACTATCATGTTTTGCTACAACGGCTCCTTCCGATTGGTATTTGACCCTACTTGGAGCCTATTGCTGTTGAGATGATAGTTTATTTGTCTCAGTTCTTCCAGATCCTATGCGCCAAATCGTTTGTAAAGGCGGACCTTGGAGCAATTAACGAGGATATTGTCTACATCATGTGCCGGCTATAGAAAATGTATCCGCCAACATTCTTTGATCTAATGGTGCACCTACTAATACATCTGCCAGATGAGGCAAAGCTAGCTGGCCCGGTGCATTATCGTTGGATGTACGAAATCGAGAGGTAAACTTCATATTGCTTTTGGTACTATTTCCTTACTATGCTGTTAATATATGTGAACTATCATAATGTATATTTCCTTGCAGAATGTTAGGTAGGTACAAGTGGTACGTCTGCAACAAGACACGACTCAAGGCTCTATAGCAGAAGTGTACATTGCAAAAGAGTCACTGATGTTTTGTGCAATGTACCTTTGTAATGTTGAAACTTCCTTTAATAGGGCCTCGCGCAACGACGATGGTGGTGAACGTCCCGAGACCATATCTGTATTTGGCCAACCAGCACGACCACTCGATGTTGGTCCACTGTCACAGCCGTTCACCAATAGCAACATGGAGGTGGCTCATTGGTTCATACTGAACAACTGTAACGAAACCTGGTCGTTTGATAATCAGCACGTCGCTTTGATGAAACCCCAATATCCTTCGAATTGGGAAGAAATGGACCAACAACAGTTTCCACGTTGGTTTTCCCACCATGTAAGTCTCATATTTTATTTGCAAATTTCTTAAAGTGTTTTTACATTTACCAATTTCATTTCTTGTGTGTATCTTACCAGATGGCACAGTTGAAAGATGACAACTCACCCGAGTTTAATAAAGAATTAATGTAGCTGGCCATTGACCCATTTCGAGGATAAACGTACGCTGGTTGTCACGTTAACGTAGTCAAGTTCGTGTGCACAGAACGAGATGAAAAATTATCTACTCAAAATAGCGGGGTCTTCGTGCAGGGGGAGGGGGAAAATGCTGATACGGGGTTCTACGACAAATTGTTAAGTGTGGTGAAGGTGTTATACGCAGACCGCAAGGAAGTCGTTTTGTTCAAGTGCCATTGGTTTGATACGAACCCAAATATCCCAGGCAAGGTCATTAAAGATCATTTATGTTTCTCTGTCAATACAAACAAACGGTGGTTTGAGAGTCATCTCTTCATCCTTACTAGTACGGCGAAACAAGACTTCTATGTAGATGATCCAAAAGAAGGTGTTGGCTGGAGAGTAGCTGAGATGGTAAATCATAGAAATATTTGGGACTTGGATGATCGATACCATGAAGAAGATGGGGAAACGGAAATTGACCAAAATGTTTACCAGGTGGATTCCTCTGCATCAACCCTAAATCAATTACTACATTATGTTATGTTTTTATGTTTCTATGTTTCAATTAATCTAGTCTTATCTCCATACTCAAATTGGACAACTGAGTTGATGCAAACAATTCTGACGGTGCCATCATAGCAAATAACAACATAGCAAATATCAACATTGCAAATAACAACATTTCTATGTTTCAATTAATCCATCATTTTATCTGAATGATTATAAAATTAGTTTTTTTGATAAAATAGTGTATAGAACGTTTGCAAAAAAATGGGTCAGATGCTTTGCCCGACGATTATACAAGTAATTTAAAACCGTTGTTTAATAATTAAGTGTAAATTCAATCTGATATATATTGCTCGTCGGGCCATATATATCAGATTGAATTTACATTTAATAATTAAACAACGGTTTTAAATTACTTATGAACTTAAATGGACCGATTTGACCATCCACATTTATTGCACGTACTCAAAGATCGCCTACGCAAAAAATTAGCCAATTTGGAATTCCTATGATTAGGTAACGGTGCACAACGATTCGACGGTTACAAAATATAATTTGACGACCGGACGGCTTTAACTCCTCAAAACCTCACCATTTTCTACGGGCGAGGTCTAGGCACGAAAAATTAGCCAATTTGGATATCCTGTGATTAGGTAACGGTGCGCGACGATTCGACGGTTACAAAATATTTTTTGACGATTGGACGACATTAACTCCTCAAAACCTCATGATTTTCGACGGGCAAGGTCTAGGCACGTAAAACCAAAAACTGAATGGTCAATTTGTTCAAATTCAATCGTTTCAATATCAATTGATCCAAAATTTCAAAAAACATCTTGAAATTCACAAACTGAACGGTCAAGGATCGCAAGCTCCGTAAAACATGACGATTTCCGACGATGGGGCTTTAGGCATGTAAAACAACTAAGTGATTGGTCCCGATCTTGAAAATTTAATCATCGGACTTGGTTTCAAGATCAACCATATTTCCATATATAAAACTACTTTGCCAAGACGAAATTGAATATTCGCCAAGAAAAATTAACAAATATTCATTGAGCAATGTAAATATTCATCGGGCAAGAGTAAAAACTCCTACAAATTTTTTTTTGTGGTAAATTAAAAGAATCCGCCAAAACATTTGCGAAAAATAAAAAATGGCGCCGTCTTTTGCCCGACGAATTCATTAAAGTTGGCCAGACGAATTAGTTCGTCGGGCGAGGCCTCCACTCATACTTAAACATCGCAACTCGTCTTTTCCCCTTCCTCTTCCTCTCGGTTCTTCCGCCGTCAATCCATTCTGCAAAAAAAACCCAAAATCTTCAACCCAGCATCCCAGTCGCCCCTATATTTCTCAAGCACTCTCCCTCTTTCACTCTCTATCTCCCTCATCCTCACCATCTCTCTCTCTCTCTCAACCGTGAAGGCCGCCGCCGCCTATCTCTCTCTCGAACTCCCTCTATCTCAGCCGCGATGGCCGCCGCTCTCTCTTGGACTCCCTCTCTCTCAGTGGCAGCCACCTCTCTCTCTCTCTCTCAGACTCCTTCTCTCTCTGTTGCTCAATGTAAGTCCCTCTTTCTCTAGGATTATTTGATTAATTGATTATGTGATGTTTGATTGGTGATGAATTGTTGAAATTGGGTTGATGATAATATTAATAATGATGATGATGTTGGGATGATGATGATGAATTATTGTTTTTTTGTTTTTTTATTTATTATTAAAATTAAAATATGTTGATTTTTTTATTATGATGATGAATTATTAGATAGGAATTATTGGACTTGAATTTTTTCTAATATTGGATATGAATTGCTGGATATGATTGTTGGATGTGAATTTTGGATATAAATTGTTAGATATGATTTTTTGTAATAAAATATTATGTTCAAGATTTATGAATTTTTTGAATTTTAGATTTAGTATTTTTGGGTTAAGATTGTTAGGATTTAGTAATTTAGGTTTAATTTTGTGAATTTTGAGTTTAGTAATTTAGTTTAAGTTTGTTTGGATTAATATAGTATTTTAGGTTTAATTGTGGTTTGAATTGGTTTTATTTTAATTTTAGTGAATTTATTATTAAAAATTTAAATTAGGTGGTTTTTTTTTTTTTTTGTGAATTTACTATCTAAAATTAAAAAATTTTGGTTTTTGTTTTATTTATTTATTATTAAAATTAAAATACATTGGTTAATTTTATTTTAATTATTTGGATATGAATTATTGGTCTTGATTTTTTTTTTTTATTTTGGATATGAATTGTTGAATTGTTGGATATGATTGTTGGATGTGCATTTTGGATATAAATTGTTAGATATGAATTTTTGTAATAAAATATTTTGTTCAAAATTTATGAATTTTTTGAATTTCAGGGCGGCGGGTTAGCCAAACCAGAGACTAGGGCCGGAGTAATCCTCAGGGTAAGTTGTTTATTTTGTTTATTTAAAAAACCGTTTTTGTTTGTTACTCATATTTTGAACTAATTTTCATCGAATTTGTAGGGACTTCGGTGAATGTGCACAGGATCAACAAGGGTTTGGCATCCCAACGGATTTGCCGAACAACAAACGCAAAGATCCGGGTGGAATTCCTGCCTCGTCTACGGAAAGCGACCCAAAAAATCCACAACCTGGTGGTTCACAACATGGGCGCAATTCTTCGCACCAAGTACTGGATGATGGGGGATACTTTCTAGAAGCAACAACCGGATGCGATCACAGATTGTTGGCCTGAGTTATCGATATGTGATTCTCCCTTTTTCAACATTATTTTCATTTTTAAAAATATTTTACTAACTTTATTATTTTATTACAAGTCAATTTTGAGTTCGACTTGGAAGACACCGACATCAATGAGTACTTGAACTTTCAATGGCAGAAACGGTACTCGGATTGGAAGTACGAGCTCCACAAGTACTGCAAGAGTTGGACTTCCCATGAGGATGCTCGTGCAGGTCTTCCATCCGAGTTAGCGGTGGGGCCTCGGTTGGAAGGGTGGCTGTGGTTGAGCACTTATTTCGAGGACCCCGCATATCTAGTACTTGCCAACGAATTTCATTGTTTCTTTATTTTTTATGTAATATTTCTTTTGAATATATAATGATTGTTTTTACTAATGAATAGCGAAAATCGACCGCCAACACAGCAAATCGGGTAGTGAAGGAATTCAACCACCACAGGGGTCGCGATCTTATGCGCACCGGCACGAGGACCGATGAAACGTCGGGTCGATGTTCATGGAGGTGGATGTCTGGGGCTAAGTTTACGCTAGACACGGCAACCAGGCGACTGACACTATTTACGTAAGTTTCTTTTTTACATATTAAATGTTAAATTTTGATTTTATAATTATATTTCTAATTAATATTTATTCAAATTTGTAGGCGGCGATGCAGCAAGACGTCTAGCAGACACAGACTGAGCTGTCGCAGCAGCAGTCCGAGATCCCGTTGCAGTAGCAGCTACCAGATCCTGAGAAATCGGTCGAGATCTTGGATCGACGACTTGGTAGGCGTCTAGGGAAGATCATAAGAGGGGTCAGCGATGCGATAGTGCGAGATGTCACGAGTACCTCTTAGAGTTCTTCTTGGGGAGCCGATCCCGTGAGGTTCACGGAGATGCAGACAAACTTCTAGAGCCTCCAGACCTAATGCACTAGCGTCAGGGCCGAAAACTCGACCATCATGGCTAAAAACGCGACCATCAAGGCCACCCTGGAAGTGGTGATTGAAGGCTTGCGTGCACATGGCATGGATACTCCTTTGCCACAACCTCAACACTCGCCCCAGCATCCTGACCAACAGCCCCCCCAGCAGCCTATCAGCAGCTTGCTCAGGACCCCGGCCACTCTGACTAGCACCCCGACCAGCCGCCGTCCAGTTAGATATATATATATATATATATATATATATATATATATATATATATAGGACGTTGTAATTTAGGTCTAATTATGTAAAACATTATTTTTTAGAATTTGTTTTTTAATTTCATTTGATTCCTTTTATTATTTTAATTATGTTCTTTAGAAATATATTTATTTTAATTATACATATTTATATAAATCTTTAATTATATAAATTATTAAAAAATTTAATTCTTTTTCTCCTAAAATTGAAGGCTTGCCCGACGAACTAACAGATTCGCCGGGCAAGATCACCATAACTTCGATGGACAGCTGCCGAATTTTAGAATCTGAATTTGGTGGAATGTCGACTTTTTTTTTTAGACTTCGCTCGGCGAATTAAGTCTATTCGCCGGGCAAGGTTAAAGAAGTTTGGCCGACGAATTTATATTGCTCGACGAATCTCAGGCGACCATTATCGTTTGTCGGGCAAGTTGCACTTTGCCCATCGAAAACACTTTTTTGGACGGGCAACATCATGCCCGACGATAGTTTCCTGACGCATTTTGCCTGACGGACTTTCGAGTGGTTAAGTTTGCACGGCAAATTTTCTTTTTTGCCCGGCAAACTTATTTCGCAGGGCAAGGCCTGATTTCTTGTAGTGACCAAAAACTAAATTCTTCAAACCGATCCCAAATTCAAATAAATTAAAGCCATCTAAATAAATGCATTTCACTTGTAAAGACAAAGCTATTAAAAACAGAGCCATACGAGCCATAAGCAAATCTACCCAATGTTGATGTCAGAACAAGCCAACAACTCTCTTTTCCAGATATGAAGGAAGTTCCTTTTCTTGATATATTTATTATTAAATGTAATATGAAGCTTCTCAAGGTATTAAGAATTACAATATATAAGAGATGAGAAAAAATTCAGATGACAATTTAAAGAGGGAATAAATTACCGAAGAAAAGCACTAAAGATAAACTCACAGCGTATATAGAAAGCTTATCCCGCTTAGCGTAATTCACATATCGTATGTGATCTTCATATGTGTAAAAATGTTGTCATGTAGCTGGACACTGTTGGTAGAATTAAAGCGCAAGAAATATGCAATTCAATTCTAACAGTTATAAAATCCTTGCAAGTGCACAAATCGATAAGAATAGTATAGTAGCACAGCAAGAGTCGATCCCTCGAGGACTTGTATCAACGTTATGACCACTTTAGTTCAAATTTATTAACTTAGTGAACACACACACACACACACACACACACACACACACACACACACACGCAGGGGGGTTTATGATGTGAGAACTGAAATTTAAAGACAAGCAAAATAAAATGCAGAAAATAACAATGCAAGAATTAACGGTTGATTGATTATTAACTAAGGCGAATTAAGGCTTACTATCCACTCTAACCAATTATAGCTCTTAACCAGATTTCCTTGACCTAATTACTATGCATTTTCTGAATTAGGTGCCCGTGCCTAGGACCTGGCGTTGGTTCACTAGACACATCTTATTCCCTCTTACTTAGCATGTTCTAAACAGGGCATATGCCTAGAACGTCTATCACCTACCTTTTAAGATGATGCATGAAGTTTAAAGAGAAATTAATGACACCACATTAGCCTAGCAAAGTGACATGCAATCCTAGGTCGTTAGGAGTTAAGATTACAAGTAAGAATACTTTCGATGCTCCAAATCACAAGATGATATGACGGTCACTCAAGCAATTACATCTATAATTATATGCAAACAAGGTAGCTAATCTTATAGGCATAAATTAAGGTCATTAAGCGTAGTAATCCAACTTATTCAGCATGCATAGCAATCATAATCAAGAGCCAGAAATCCAATCAACAAGCTAACATGGCTAGGGCTTCAAGCAGCCCTAATCCTAATGACTACTCACACATAACTGAAATTGAAACAAATATAATTGAAATCATAAGTAAATTGCAATAATGAAAATAAGGGTATAGAAGAGATTGTTAAGAAAAGGTGCAGCAGAAGACATGGTAGAGCCTTCTTCTCCAAGCTCCACGTCCAATAATCTATGTGTAAACTATTATCTCTCAAAATATCGTCCCTAATTCTCTAGAAAACCAAAACGGAACTCTCTCTCTCTCTGCCTCCTATTTGCTTCTGGTTCTAATTATTCCAAAACACTGAACAAAGGCTCCCTTTTTATAGACAAAGGGGAAAACCTTGTTCTATAAGGATTGGTAAAACCATATTCTATAAGGATTGGTAAAACCATGTCCTATAAGGATAGGGAAAGTTATTGTACTTTTAATTAATTACAAAGTCCTTAAATCTATTAGAACCAATCAGAGCACGGCTGGGAGTGTGAATGCAAGCTGGCAAGTGGGAACGCAAGCTGGCCAAACTTGGATTTTGGACTGTCTTCGTAATCAGGATCTGGAACTGCGCTTTTGAAGCACATCATGAGTATAGTAGAAGCGCATCTTCGTTCAGGCTTGGCGCAAATGTTGTCAGGCTTAGCGCAGAGGGAGAACCTCTGATCCACCGCTGGCGGAACAGGGACCCCGGGCTTAGGCGCACATCTGGGCTCGGATGGGAGTTCTTGGGACATGTCCTCGACCTGCCTTGGTGCGACCTTGGCACTTCTAGGACTTGACCTTGATGTCATGAAACACAGGTTTGAGACCCGGAGGGCCTGATATGAGGTACTTGGCCGGTGTCCCAAAATAGGCGCATTGGCGCACTGGCGCACTCAGGACTCCGTTCAGGACCTGATATTGAAATGAGGACATCTCCTTCTTCTGGACTCCGATTTGAGTCATTCTTTTTACGTTCTTTCCAGATTTTACCTATCTTTCTAACTCTGCACAAGTCTCACAAGATTGATCATATTCTACTATTGATGGCACGAAATCATTCAAAAGACATGTAAGAGAGGCATATAAAGACATCAAAATGATGCATAAATAACGGCTGATCAGACACCGATAACACTATAACAGCCAAACATTCGAACAAGGAATTAATCACTCAGTTATTAAACTAATTCAAACATCAAGGTAGATACAAACATTTAAGTCTCATAATTTTTGTTTTCAGAAAATTGTATTTCATTCCAAGAATAATTACTTTAATTTCAGAAAATTGGAAGATTCAAGTTCGGTTCGCTTATCTCAGAAACCCTAAACCCATAAACTCATTCAGAATTGAACTCTAAACCCATTAAGAATTGAATTAAAACAACAGAAAAAAATTCAAATCAACCAGATGAGAAACCAATCAAATATCATATTCTAGAAATTGAAATTTAGTAGAACAATAGAGAGAAAATAAGACGAGCCCAGAGAAATTAAACCAGATGAGAAGCCAAAAACCATGGAGAGAAGAAGATGAGATTATGTACATGAGATTAGGGCGGCGAAGCTTTTGCAGAGGCGGCGGCAAAGCTATTGCAGAGGTAACGGCGAAGTGGTGGCTTCTCGTCTAGGTTTAGTGCGAAGGCTTCTCGTCTAGGTTTAGCGCGAAGGCTTCTCGTCTAGGTTCAGTGCGAATACGAATATGAAGTTCTGCCTCTGTAGGCGTTACTTCAAAGCGGCATTTGGAAATACCAAAGTTCCACATAAAAATCCTATAAAATTTATGAAGTTCCACTTTTATAATTGCCAAGCAAGTCATTTGGCCCATTGGAATATTAAATTCCCCCAAAAACCCAAATCCCTCCTTCAAGTTCTCCATCCAAACACACCCTTAGTGAATTTTTTTAGCTCAATGTTGATCAGATTTTACCATGATTTGATTTTCTTTTACTTGTTTCTAAATTTGAATGTCATTGAAATTTGGATTTTTCTTATGTTTGTGCTTGCACACTATTGGCCCATTGGGCTAATTTTTTTGGTTTTTTTTAGGACAAACTACATAAAACTCCACAAACTATAAGGGTCATTTCAAGTTAATATTCAAACTATGAAAATTTTAATCTAGGTACATAAACTATTAAAATACATCATCTAAGTACCCTCAGTTAGCAATCTGTAAAAAAAATATGTTAAGAGCCCAAGTGGAACTTGTGGGGCCCTTTTTTATGCTAACAAGACCTCCATTTAGATTAAAAATAATTGAATATGTTAAAAATAATTAATAAAATCTTAAAAGATAAATAAACAAAAAAATTTTAAAAACCAAAACAAAACCCAAATCAATTTGAGAAGCCACCTGCCCCTCCCCTCCCCCTCACCGAGAACAATGACCCAATTGTCCACCCCCAAACAAATCAACCCACCGCTGGGAATCGACTGAAGCTCGCAGGCTCACTCGTCTTTGGACTACGCCGGTCCCGTCGGACGCCAACACATCAAATTCTTCATCCTCATTATAACAAACACTTTCATCACTACCACCTTCAACTTCTTCTTCCGCACCAGCTTTTGCCTTAATGTTTTGGCTTACGACCAAGTAATCTGAATTTGATGATTGTGAATCCACCAATGAATTTCTAGTGTTCGTACCTAATTTGGTCAACCTGGTCAAGGCCGATCAGTCCCGCCAAAATCATACTTGGCCATCGGCTCAACAAGAGTACAACAATACAAATCTGCAACATTAGATGCATCCCACCAACGCAGCCTTGGACAAAAGACACCAAAAGCCACTAGGCCGACCAGATCTGGTCGGTCTACCCGTCCTTCAGCCGACTGAGTCAACACAATCACGGGACCAGGGACCACCAGGACACGTTTCAGCTCCAGGATTAGGGATATTTATCCCACATCGAAATGTTTCACCTACAACATTCAATGCCACTATAAATACAAGGGCACATCCTCTCAAAAAGGTAATGACAACCTTGCCCTTACGCTACCTAATTACTACAGTACCCTCCACACTTAACTGACTTAAGCATCAGAGACTGTTAGGTCAGCACCCCACTGGTGCTCATTTGCTCTTACCTTCTTTCTACAGGTCTTCCTATCTCCAAGGAGAGCGAGTCAAGCGAGCTCGGCGAAGCAACTCTTAGTTGGTCCATTTTTGGCATCAATAGTTTGCCACCGTCTGTGGGAATTCTGAAGCAACCTCCCACGAACTCACTTATAACCTAGGCCGTCCCAACACCCTCCGGGCATCATGTTGGACGATCAAGATGAAGAAGAACTAAACAACAATCATTTCCTACAAAGGAGCTCAAGGGACAACATCCCTGATGTACTGAGACAGACGTTGGACTACCTCCAACGAGAAGTGGCTAAGCACAAGGCTCACAACGCAAAGATGGATGCTAAGAATCAGGTCTTGTCTGAGCAATACGAGAGCACACTCGCCTTTGTAAGGATGTCCCAGCGCAATCAAGGGTGAGATAAGGGGCTAGCTGACGAAGTCCTAGCTGACCAGATTGTAACCGACCACACCCCGGTCGATCAACTTGTCATCGAGAGAATTTCCTCGGACAGGCTTCAGAAACAGCAGTCTAGGGCAAACCCCACCTCATTCGGAGGTCTACTGCTCATCCAACCACCCAATGGCGCCGGCCCTTCTCAACCAAGAATCTATCGGGACGCTCACCAACTACTAGAAGATCGCCAAGTTGAGTTAGAGCTCCTCCGCCTAACTTACGCTACATCAGACCCTAGGGATGTGGGACAACCTCCCTTACCCATCTTAACTAAGGCAGGCCGACAGACGACGGAACATGCTTCTGACATGGCCAATGACCAAGAAGGTCAAAGGACGAGAGGTCTTGAACCATAACAGAGGGAAAACAGCCGACAAATGCAAGATGAAACTGGCTCAACTGCCGGGAGCTGCTCCTATGGCCGAAGGAGAAATAGAAATCACCGAGAAAAAAGCAATGGTCAAGAGGAACACCAACCAAATCCTCCTCCACCTCAACAGGACACTGCCCTGGTGGAAAGTCTCTTACACCGAGTGTGCAATCTTGAGGCAAAGAAGGACAAGGGTAAAGCACCAGCTTGGGGGAAGACTAGCACTAGTCCTTTCACCAACCGAATCCTTCGGTCAAGACATAGATTACAAGTCAAACCTCTGAAAATAGCTCTCTAAACGGGATACGGCGACCCCGTCACCGACTTGAACAATTATGTCTCGGCCCTTGCATATAAGAATGTGACGGACGAGGTCCAATGCCTTATCTTCAGCTATACTCTTACTGACGCAGCTCTTAATTCGTTCTACCGCTTGGCTCCGAATACCTTCGACTCCTTCGATTAATTACATACAACCTTCCTCAACCAGTTCATGATCCAGACGGATAGGCTGGTCTCCACGGAAGATCTTTTCTCCCTTAGGCAGGAAGAAGACGAAACACTTCAAAAATATGCCGCCAGGTTTAGCCTCAAATACTCCCGCTGCCGGGACACGGATGACAAGGCTGCATTCAACGAATTCTGAAGTGGCCTCAGGGAGTCACCCTTCAAGTATGTAGCCCATACTGAAGATTGGAAGGATTACAATGAGATCATGTGAAGGGTGGTAATCCACGCCAAAGAAAAATTCTTCCACACTCCCACCAAGGAGACCAGACCACCCTCATACTCAACTCCCCCAAGCAACAACAACAGCCAAGGTAAGACCAACCATAACTCGGGAGGCTACAATCATGGCTCCAACCAATCTCATCAAGGAAAGAGGAAACTCACCTATGACGGACAACATCATGACAAGAAGGGTTGACCAAATTACGATAACAGAGGATTCAAGCGAGCTGACAACCATCACCAAGGGGGACGGGACTTGGTAGGAAACAACTTCGGACCAAGTCGTCGCTTCAAAACATACACGATACTGAACACCTCTTTGGATCACATATTGCTAAATGTGGAAGGCATGATCCCCAATGCCAAGCCAATAAACCCCAACTACCACCCCATCGTCAACAAAGAAGCTTTTTGCCAATATCACAAGTACAATGGCCACACCACTGAGGAGTGCTTTGCATTTAAGGACATTGTCAAGCAGCTAGTCCGCGAAGGCAGGCTTAGTCAGTTCCTACAACATGGCCCTTTTCCCCTGGCACAATAGCATATCAACACCATCAGCGGAGGACCAACCCTATCCTCTTCAATAACTTCCAACCGAATGGAGAAGAACTTCCTTCGAGCTGCCCAAGCCAATCATCGGGTACTCAACATCGACTGCTGTCGAGCAGCAAAGGTAGCCAAGAAGGGATGGGAACCCATCACATTATCAGAGGAAGAAGCAAAGGGCATCGTGTTCCCGCACGACGACCCCTTCATCATCAGGGCCCAAATTTCCAATTACGACATAGGTAGAATACTCGTTGACACTCGGAGCTCGGTCAATGTACTCTTCTGGGATGCTTTCAAACCGATGGGCATAGACGAGAAGGAACTCGACTGAAAGCTCACGCCACTTCTGGGTTTCTCAGGGGACTCGGCCTTACCTAAGGGCATCATCTCTCTACCAGTATCAATGGGCACTACCCCAAAGATAGCCACAGCGATCACGACCTTCCTTGTGGTCGATTGTCCCACGGCCTATAACGCCATTATTGGAAAAGGATTACTCAATCAAATGAAGGTCATCGTGGCAACCCACCTACTACTGATGAAATTCCCAATAGCCATAGGAACGAGACAGGTGTGAGGAGACCAGATCTCCGGAAGAACATGCTATGTCACGGCCTTAACCAAGACGAGCAAGCAGAATCAGCCAAATCAAATAGAAACTCTATCAGTCACCGAAATAGCACTGGGAAATGCCCCATCGACCCAAAAGTCATGGAAGAATTACAGGACAACCCCCCAGAAGAACCACAAGACCTTGCAAACATGCCACAGGCACAACCTGTGGAAGAGACAGAGGAAATACCTCTATATGATCAACACAAAGATCGCATGGTCCGGATAGGATCAATGCTGAAACTCACCATACGAGCAGCCCTCATAGAATTTCTAAAGGAAAATGCTGAAGTCTTTGCATGGTCTTATGCAGACATGCCATGCATCTCGACGGATGTGATCTGCCATAGGCTCACCATCGATCCATCATTCAAATCGTTCACACAAAAGCAACGAAGCTATGACACCAAGAGACAGTTGGCCGTGCAGGACGCAACCACAAAACTGAGCACCATACACTTCATCCGGAAAGCCATATATGTCGCTTGGGTAGCAAACGTGGTGCTCGTCAAGAAGCCATCCGGATCCTAGCGCATGTGCATCGTCTTCACCGATCTGAACAAGGCTTGTCCGAATGACAGTTTCCCATCACCTAAGAACGATATGCTCGTGGACGCCACCGCGGGACATGAATTACTCAACTTCATTGATGCTTACTTAGCCTATAACCAAATCCCTATGAATCCTAGTGATCAAATCCATACAAGTTTTTGAACTAACCTAGGTGTCTATTGCTACAATGTTATGCCTTTTGGCTTAAAGAATGCAGGAGCAACATACCAAAGATTGGTCAACTTCATGTTCGCCGATCAAATCGGTAAAACAATGGAGTTCTATGTGGATGACATGCTTGTCAGGAGCAAAACAGAAGATGAACATATTCTCAACCTAGCTAAGATGTTCAAAGTCCTCAAGGAATACAAGATGCGCCTCAACCCCACCAAATGTGTCTTTGGAGTGGGATCAGGCAAATTCTTGGGGTATATGATCAGCCAGAAAGGCATTGAAGCAAACCCTTAAAAGATCAAGGCAATCCTTGACATGCAACCTCCACAAACCCACAAGGACATCCAAAGCTTGATGGGACAAGTGTCAGCTCTCACTCGCTTCATATTTAAAGCAACAGATAGATGCGCCCCATTCTTCAAAGCTCTAAAAGGCAAGAGCAAATAGATTGATTGGACGGAGGAATGCAACAAGGCATTTGTCAGGCTCAAGAAATACATGAGCAGAGCCCCACTCCTAGCAAGGCCAGAAATCGGTGAGCATATCTTCGTATACATTTCAGTATCGACCTCAGCAGTCATCTCTGTTCTTTTCAAAAGACGAGAAGGGGTGGAGCATCCCGTATACTACGTCAGTAAAGCATTTCAAGAGGCAGAGACCAGGTACCCTGACATAGAGAAACTTGCTCTTGCTCTAATAGTCACAACACGGAGGCTCATGCCATACTTCTGAGAACATGAGATCAAAGTCGTCACCAACAAACCTTAGAGAAATTTTTTACAAAAGCCAGACTTCTCTAGCCGTCTGACCAAATGGGCAATCGAGCTATGCAAGTTTGAAATCTCCTACGTAGCCAAGACAGTTGAGAAAGGACAAGCAGTGGCTGATTTCATCGCCGAATACTCCTACCAACCTACATAATACATACGACCGGAGGCAACCCCTTTGCAAGAAACCACTACGAAGGAAACCTCAGAATCAATCAAGGCACCCCCAATTGATCCGCAACACCCATGTTGGACACTATACGTGGATGGATCCGTTTGCCACAGTGGATCAGGAGCAGGACTAGTTCTCACTTCCCCAGAACAAGTCAAGCTAGAATATGCCATATACTTCAGCTTCAAGGCATCCAACAACGAGGCCGAGTATGAAGCACTGTTGGCTGGCCTACGCTTAGCCAAAGACCTGGAGGCCAAAAAGTTGAGAATCTATAGCGATTCACAATCGGTGGTAAGAAAAATCAACAACGACTTTGAAGCCAAGAACGTATCCATGTCACTTTACTTGGTCCTAGCAAAGAAACTTCTTCAAAGCTTCTTGGCCTACGAAATCAACAAAATCCCAAGATTGGAAAACAGTCATGCCGATGCTCTGGCAAGACTTGCATCCTCACTGGATGAGAAGGAGAAGTAAAGGGTGCTTATAGAAGTTCAACACGTGCCCAGCACGAGACCACGCCCAGTATACACCATCAACACCAGTCCCACCTAGATGGACCCCATCAAAGCCTTCCTCCAAGATGGCACTCTACCAGAGGACAAAATGGAGGCCAAGAAATTCAAGAGACAATCAGCTCGATACAACATCCAACATGACCATCTCTACAAGCGTGATTTCACTACCCGACTATTGAAGTGCTTGACACCAGACATGGGTGATTACGTGCTAAGGGAAATGCTCGAAGGCATTTGCGAATATCGCTCTGGAGCCAGAAATTTGGCACAGAAGGCCTTCAGACAAGGGTACTATTGGCCCACCATGCTCTCAGATGCCATTGAACGCACACAAAAATGCGACAAGTGCCAGCGACATGCACAAATCCCTCACCTCCCAGCAGAGCACTTAACTTCTATGCTTAGTCCTTGGTCGTTCTCCCAATGGGGACTAGATCTCATAGGCCAAATGCTTGAGGGAAAGGGAAAGGTCAATTACACAGTTGTAGCTGTGGACTAATTCACGAAATGGGTAGAGGCAAAACCATTGGCAACAATCACAACAGTCCAGATCGAGCACTTCGTCTACCAACACATCGTCTGCCACTTCGGGATCCCACACATCATTGTCACTGATAATGGGAAGCAATTTGATTGCAAACTCTTCAGAGCATTCTATGAAATATACGGCATCAAACTCCTGTTTGCTTCACCATCTCACCCACAGTCCAACGGACAGGTGGAAGCAGTCAAGAAGAACATCAAGTACAACTTAAAGAATAGACTTGATGAAGACAAAGACAAATGGTCTGACATTATCGATGACGTGCTATGGTCCCACAGAACCTCATATAAGACAGCCACATATGAGACTCATTTTGCCTTGAAATTCGGCATAGAAGCAGTCATACCAGTGGAGATTGGTGAGACATCCTATCGAGTCATCTCCTACGACCCAGAACAAAACAATCATCAAATAGCTCTTAGTTTAGACCTACTGGAGGAACGCAGAGAGAAGGCCAACCTAAAGAACATTGCATACAAGCAACGAGTTGCAAGAGATTACGACTTAAGGGTTCACCACAGAAGCTTCAAGATGGGAGATCTAGTCTTGAGGAAAGTCAACATTGCAACCAAGGAGAGATCTGCCGACACATTTGCCCCTACTTGGGAAGGACCCTATAGAGCCTCCAAGGTATGCAGAGAAATGACCTATGAGCTCCAAGACTCAAAAGGAAAGACACTTCCACACCCATGGAATGTGGACCATCTCAAATTCTACTACAAGTAGACAGGCCCACGGCCTCAAACATGATCGGCCAATGGCCGAATTTTTTGTAATCATTCCTGGACTACCTAGTTGATATTATCAATGAATGAATTTTACAATGAGGCAAAACCTCTTCTCTCTCATCTGTTTGGCAATCTATCATTCTATCAAGTGATCGGCTATCCTTCATATAAGGCACAACCTCATCTTGAACGGCCTCACTTTACCCTAATCAACCTTCATTATGAGGCACCTTCATTTTTGAACAACCTCATATTCTTTTAAAATGTTTTTTTTTCATTATGTAATGCAAACTTCATTTTGAACGGCCTCCTTTCATTATAAGGCACAACCTCATTTTGAACGGCCTTGCCTTATCTTAATCAGTCCTCTTTCATTATGAAGAATCCCACCTTGAAAGATCTTACGCCATTTTGAATGGCCTTACAACATATAAAGACACAAACACTTCATTATGGATGGCCTTATTCCATTATCAAGCCCAACACCATTCTGAACAGCCTTACTTCACTCAGCGGCACAATTTGATTTATTGAGTCAATCTCAAAGTTAAAAATTACCTTATCCTATTTTAGAATTCCTAAACACTCACTTTGAATGACCTTACCACCTTTCAAAGCCAAATACCTTATGTGAAACCTTATTTTGAACGGCCTCGCATATCCTTACCAGATCCGCCTTTATAGTTTTGTCAGGCATACATACAAAGTCTATTCTGAACGGCCATGCAAATTCAACACACTCACAAGTAAAAATCAAGTCGAATACAGAACAAATATGAGAAGGGAAATAAGCATACATATATAGGTGAGACCCCATGGCCCCACCAAAAATTACTTGTTCACATACGCATACAAGGCCACAGGGCCGATTAATAGAAAGATTACAAGAACTAAGGGGCATTCCCCTGATGTTCCGGGATATTTCCTTTATTATCTTTCGGCATCTCGGCTTCATCATCAACATCACCATAATCATCATCATCAGGCAGAGCATTCCCATCTTCATCCAAGTAGTCTTCCAATTGTGGGGGAAGCTTTAGCCATGGAAACTAGATAGGAAGACCAGTGTTAGCCAGAAGGATTCATTTGAACAGCCCATCCTCCAGCTTGGCCCCAAACCGCTGAAGGTCTTGATGATGAGCTGGGGATGCTTTGTACTCTTCAGCACCTACCTTCTTGGCCGAGATGAGCTGATCAGTCAGCCTAGCGTTGCCCGACTCGACCTCCACGACCTTAACCTTTAGCTCAGCTACCTTTACCTTAGCGTAATCCTGCTGGGCAGCCAGCCTCCTCTCCAGCTTTTTCACCTTGAGCTCGGCATCCACCTTGGTCTGGATAGACATCTCAGTCATCCTGTCTTTCTTGGCCAAGGAGTCCATCTTCAACTTCAAGGTCCGGTGCTCTTCGGCCACCTTCTCCCTAGCTTGGCTGGCATGCCAAAAGGTGGTGAAGACCTCACCAAGGAAATGCATGAATACCAAACACTTAGAAAAAGAAAAGTAAAAGTACAAAAACAAAATACAAGGCCGAACAGAAAGAACTTACATATGCCCCAGCTCGCATACTCTTGTCACACCTTTCAGCAAAGCCCTTCGCCTTCAAGGCTGCGATCTCATCCAACTCATACTAAGACCACGAACAACAGTGCTCATGAAGTCTAGCTGAGAGGGATGGAAGGCCGTAGCCATCTGCCTCCAAGTCTCATCCACCTCATGGGTCCTTGTTGGTAAAATTAAAGAGCAAGAAATATGCAATTCAATTCTAACAGTTATAAAATCCTTGCAAGTGCACAAATCGATAAGAATAATATAGTAGCACAGCAAGAGTCGATCCCTCGAGGACTTATATCTACGTTATGACCACTTTAGTTCAGATTTATTAACTTAGTGAAAACACACACACACACACACACACACACGCAGGGGGGTTTATGATGTGAGAACTGAAATTTAAAGACAAGTAAAAGAAAATGCAGAAAATAGCAATGCAAGAATTAACGGTTGATTGATTATTAACTAAGGCGAATTAAGGCTTACTATCCAATCTAACCAATTATAGCTCTTAACCAGATTTCCTTGACCAAATTACTATGCATTTTCTGAATTAGGTGCCCGTGCCTAGGACCTGGCGTTGGTTCACTAGACACATCTTATTCCCTCTTACTTAGCATGTTCTAAACAGGGCATATGCCTAGAACGTCTATCACCTACCTTTTAAGATGATGCATGAAGTTTAAAGAGAATTTAATGACACCACATTAGACTAGCAAAGTGACATGCAATCCTAGGTCGTTATGAGTTAAGATTACAAGTAAGAATACTTTCGATGCTCCAAATCACAAGATGATATGACGGTCACTCAAGCAATTACATCTATAATTATATGCAAACAAGGTAGCTAATCTTATAGGCATAAATTAAGGTCATTAAGCATAGTTATCCAACTTATTCAGCATGCATAGCAATCATAATCAAGAGCCAGAAATCCAATCAACAAGCTAACATGGCTAGGGCTTCAAGCAGCCCTAATCCTAATGACTACTCACACATAACTGAAATTGAAACAAATATAATTGAATTCATAAGTAAATTGCAATAATGAAAATAAGGGTACAGAAGATATTGTGAAGAACAGGTGCAGCAGAAGACACGGCAGAGCCTTCTTCTCCAAGCTTCACGTCCAACACACTCTACTTCGGGAAGAACCAAGCTTTAACGTAAAACTCTAAAAAACCAAAATACTATCTGCGGCTAAGGTGTCTCTGTATCTCCCAAAAACGCCTCTAGCTAATTATCTCCTCCTTTTAAAACACTGAACAAAGGCTCCCTTTTATAGACAAAGGGAAAACCTTGTTCTATAAGGATTGGTAAAACCATGTCCTATAAGGATAGGGAAAGTTATTGTACTTTAATTAATTACAAAGTCCTTAAAATCTATTAGAACCAATCAGAACATAGTTGGGAGTGTGAATGCAAGCTGGCAAGTGGTCCGAACTTGGCTTTTGGACTGTCTTCGTAATAAGGATCTGGGACTGCGCTTTTGAAGCAAATCATGAGTACATTAGAAGCGCATCTTTTTTCAGGCTTGGCGCAAATATTGTCAGGCTTAGCACAGAGGGAGAACCTCTGATCTACCGCTGGCGGAACAGGGACCCCGGCTTAGGCGCACATCTTGGCTCGGATGGGAGTTCTTGGGACATGTCCTCGACCTGCCTTGGCGCGACCTTGGCACTTCTAGGACTTGACCTTGATGTCATGAAATACAGGTTTGAGACCCGAAGGGCCTGATATGAGGTACTTGGCCAGTGGCCCAAAATAGGCGCACTGGCGCACTCAGATTTGAGTCATTCTCAGGACTCCGTTCAGGACCTGATATTGAAATGAGGATATCTCCTTCATCTGGACTCCGATTTAAGTCATTCTTTTTGCGTTCTTTCCAGATTTTACCTATCTTTCTAACTCTGTACAAGTCTCACAAGATTGATCATTTTCTACTATTGATGGCACGAAATCATTCAAAAGACATGTAAAAGAGGCATATAAAGACATCAAAATGATGCATAAATAACGACTGATCAAAATACCCCCAAAACTATCTTTTGCTAGTCCATGAGCAAAACAAATGCTAACAAAATGAAAAGACTTGATTTTAGTTAAGATAGAACATTTAAACCCCTAGGTTCACCTAGTAGGAGGAGTTTTGTCTCCTGAGGGTTATAACAGCACGATACCCACAAACGTTTTACTTAAACAAAAAGATGCTAGATATAGTACTCTTAACAAGCTAATAAGAATTAAAGTAAGTAAACATGCTTTGCAGAACTAAAAGGAATTCCAAAGCCGTGAGTGTCATGTGAAGGTGTACGTGTATAAAGACCAATATTTCCAGGTGATGAAGTTTGAAAACAAATTCATCTAAGTGCCCTAGAAAGATTTCGCCTCGACTCTAATCCTCACTAGGCAACTCTCAATTCGCATAAGATCCTAAGCTTACGCTCTTTTCAAGCATATGTGATGAGTTTATGTTATGAAATTCAAATTTAATCACATATGAGTAACAATGAAGAATAGCACTTTATGGAAATAAAGATCTCATGAAAGGAATTGAACTTTAAGAACATAGATACGTACCTTAATCCTCAGCATGATTGTCCATAAGATCAGTTAGGTCTTCCTTTTTAGGTTGTAATGGGGCTAAGCTTTGTGGTTTAGCAAGGAAGGATGGGATTCAAAGAACCTGAGCTGTGCCAAGGCATGAGAAGTCATGACTTGAACTTGGAATTTCTGAACTGAATCCTTTCTTAAGGCCCACGGTATTGTGCTTTCTTGATGACTTATTTTGAGGCTCTTGTGGCTTATTTTGAGGCTCTTGGCTCACTTGGCTGAATTTACTTTGCTTTTCACTTATTTTTTCCTTCTTTTTCTCAACGTTTCTTTCTTTCTTTTGATTTGAATGTTTTTTTTTTCTGTTCTTTGAATTGAGTTTGAACCAAGATCATGCAATGATTTCCTCAAAATTTCGTGCAGCTTGCAACTTGTAAAGCTTTTCTTTAATTTTGAACTTTGAATTGATGCCAAAGTCCTTTGAATTGGGCAGCATCTTCTTTCACCTCTCATTCTCACCATCAATCTCATTTACGGCAACCTTAGCACAAACTGAGGTTATAGGGTATGGCTGTGATGAATGGCTAAGTATTTCGGTTAGGTTATACTTTGGGTGATGAAAGAAAAGGTTGAGTGTTTGGCTTCAAAATTGGCTTAGGGAGCATGCAATAGGGTAGGATCAAGCCTTTAGAGGTTAAAGCATACATAGCCTACATCACTTCTTATCGCAAACCACACATTAAATCAAGAGTATCTAAATGATGTTAGTTCTTTAAAATTCAATGCAAATATGATGTAATGAGATCAACAATTAAGAACAAAAGTGATGAGTATTTAAGAGTAGAAACAAGTATATCCCTCAGAAAGAATGGCAATTAGGCTCAAAGATCTCACTGGGTAGTCTCCACTAATTTTCTAAGGTTCACTCAAATTCAGTTATTTTGTTCACTTAATCACTTAAAACATGGCATTGTGAAGTGCAAATTATGAACTACTTGACCATGGCATGACTCTTAGTAAAGCAAAGATAGTTAACTTAGCATATACATTCCTATTAACAAGTTATCATACTAATCACAAGCAGAAATTTAAATGTCCTGACCGTGTATCACCCCCAAACCTACTTGTTTCTATATGCAAAATTTTAAATCCACACCCCCAAACCTAAACTGAACATTGTCCTCAATGTGATAAGCAGTAAGCATGACAATAGTAGAACGGTTTGAGAGATATAATGGGCAGAAACAGAAAAGGAAGTGAGAAATACAAACCAGGGCTAGGTTGCCTCCTAGGAGCGCTTTATTTAACGTCTAGGCAAGACGGGGTTGTCATTCTAGGAGCTGGGCGCATGAGGAGTTGCAGGGTTGACTGCGCTTGGATTAGAGAGGTCCTTGAAGTAGTGTTTGAGGCGGTGGCCATTTACCTTGAACGGATCCTGCCGTTCCGGGTGCTGGATTTCAACTGCACCATGAGGAAAAACGTTAGTAATAATAAATGGTCCAGTCCATCTTGAACGCAACTTACCTGGCATTAGTCTGAGCCGGGAGTCAAAGAGGAGGACTTCCTGTCCGATGTGAAAGTCCTTGGGCTGACTGCGCTTTTCGTGGAAAGCTTTGGTCTTTTCCTTGTAGATACGAGCACTGTCGAAGGCCTCGTTTCGCAACTCCTCTAATTCACTTAGCTGAAGCTTCCTATGTATTCCAGCATCATCGAAGTTCAGGTTCATCTGCTTAATAGCCCAGAATGCTTTATGCTCCAATTCCACTGGTAGGTGGCAGCCTTTTCCAAAAACAAGCCGGAAGGGAGACATGCCAATCGGGGTCTTGTTTGCGGTCCGATAGGCCCACAGCGCATCATTCAATTTGCTGGACCAATCTTTGCGGTTAGGATTTACCGTTTTATCCAGGATGGCCTTTACTTCCCGATTGGACACTTCCGCTTGGCCACTCGTTTGAGGGTGATACGGTGTTGAGACCTTGTGGGTGACGCCATACTTCTTCATTAGGGCTGCAAACGAATGATTGTAGAAGTGTGCCCCCCCATCACTGATGATTGCCTTAGGTGCGCCGATTCTGGCTAAGATGTGACTCTGTAAAAAACGCACCACTACTTTGGCGTCGTTAGTTTTGGTGGGAATTGCTTCCACCCATTTGGAGACATAATCAACTGCAAGCAGAATATAAAGATTACAAAAGGAATTTAGAAAAGGCCCCATAAAATCAATACCCCATACGTCGAAGATTTCGACCACAAGAATAGGGTGTAATGGCATTTGATTGCGAGGGCCGATGTTACCTAGGCGTTGGCAGCGGTCACAAGTGAGTACAAATTCGTGTGCATCCTTGAAAAGTGTGGGCCAGTAGAGTCCACTTTGTAGTACCTTGAGGGCTGTCTTCTTAGCTCCAAAATGGCCCCCACATGCCAAGCTTTGGCAAAATGTCAAGACGGATTTCATCTCGTCTTCTGGGATGCAGCGCCGAATGATTTGGTCTGGACAATGCTTCCATAGGTACGGCTCATCCCATATGAAGTACTTAGCTTGTTTAGCTAGCTTGTCCTTTTGGTACCTGTTTAAAGATGAAGGAATTTGCTTAGTGACAAGGTAATTAATGAGATCGGCATACCATGGATCAATAGCTTGGATTGCGAAGAGCTGTTCATCAGGAAAGGTCTCGAGGAGGGGCAACTGATCGGCCTCTTCATTGGAACTGTGAAGCAATCGGCTCATATGGTCAGCGACCACGTTTTTGCTGCCCTTCTTGTCTCTGATTTCAAGGTCGAATTCCTGGAGCAGTAGCATCCAACGTAGCAACCTTGGCTTGGCGTCCTTTTTAGTGAGCAAATACTTCAAGGCAACATGATCCGTGTATATTATGACCTTGGTTTGAATTAGATATGAGCGGAACTTCTCAAGGGAAAAGATAACAGCAAGGAGTTCCTTCTCGGTGGTGGAGTAGTTCAGCTGGGCATCATTCAGGGTTCGACTTGCGTAGTAAATGACATGAGGGAGCTTGTCAACACGCTGTCCCAAAACCGCTCCTATGGCGAAGTCCGAGGCATCACACATTAGTTCGAATGGTAAGTCCCAATTCGGTGGCATGATGATGGGTGATGCCGTGAGCTTTGCCTTGAGTGTGTTGAATGACTCACAACATCCCTTAGTGAACTCAAATGTGGCGTCCTTGGCTAGAAGATCACACAAAGGTCTTGTGATTTTCGAGAAATCTTTGATGAATCTGCGGTAAAAGCCAGCATGCCCTAAGAACGATCGAACCACCTCTCTGCTATGTCTAACTTTGCTTTGTCCACTTCTATGCCTCGGCTAGAGATCACATGACCCAAGACAATTCCCTGTTGTACCATGAAATGGCACTTTTCCCAGTTCAGCACTAAGTTGCTTTCTCTGCACCGTTCCAGTACTCGGGTTAGGTTAACTAAGCACAGTTCGAATGAATGTCCAAACACCGAGAAGTCATCCATGAATACTTCAATTATATCTTCCACCATATCGGAGAAGATGCTGATCATGCAACGCTGAAAGGTAGTTGGGGCATTGCACAATCCAAACGGTATTCTTCTGTATGCAAAAGTGCCATATGGGCATGTGAATGTTGTTTTTTCTTGATCTTTGGGTGCAATAGCAATCTGATTGTATCCTGAGTAGCCGTCCAAGAAGCAATAGTGGGAGTGTCCAGCAAGGCGTTCGAGCATTTGATCAATGAAGGGCAAAGGAAAGTGGTCCTTGCGTGTGGTTATATTTAGCTTTCGATAGTCAATGCACACTCTCCATCTTGTTTGAATCCGTTGAGGTACAAGCTCATCCTGCTCGTTTTTAACCACTGTGATCCCACTTTTCTTTGGCACGACCTGGACTGGGCTCACCTACTTGGAGTCACTAATTGGATAGATGATTCCAACGTCCAAAAGCTTTAGGACTTCTTTCTTCATGACCTCCTTCATAGGTGGATGCAATCGCCTCTGCACCTCCCGTGATGGTTTGGTGTCTTCCTCCAGCAGTATTCGATGCATGCATTTTATGGGACTTATGCCTTTGATGTCAGCTATTGTCCATCCAATTGCCGTTTGATTGACCTTAAGGACGTGAACCAATGCCTTTTCCTCTTTCGTACTTAGGGTATATGCAATGATGACTGGAAGGGTTTGATTGTCGCCCAAATATGCGTACTTTAAGTGCTCGGGCAAGGGCTTCAGCTCGAGTTCAGGAGCCTTTATGATGGACGGCAGGGTTTTCTGACTTGTGAGTGGTAACGCTTCGAAGGGAGGCCTGTGGAATGGGAGGGCTGGCATGATGTCAAGGGCTCGTACCTCTTCGATCACACTATCTGTAAGTGAATCGACAGTGTGTGGGTTACTAGTAATGGCCTTCTCAAGGTCATCCGTCATGCAAGACTGAGCAATTGTCTCCCGTAGCAGTAAGTCCATTGTGTTTAACGGAAAATCTACAATAGGCTCGGCAGGGTACTGGATGGTGTCATGGTGGAGAATGTCCGAAGCTGGTCCAGGACCTTGATGGAGACCTGGCCCTTTCTGACATCGATGAGGCACTCGGCTATGGCTAGTAAGGGCCTTCCGAAGATGAGGGGAGGTTCCTCACTTTTGTCAATTCTGTCCATTCTTAGTACGTAGAAGTCTGCAGGGATGCATGTATCTCCAATTTGTACCAGTACGTCCTCAAGAACCCACATTAGGTTGGTTACAGAAGCATTAGCCAATCTGACACATAGGTGCGTGGGTTTGAGTGCGCCTAGGTTGAGTGACCTGTAAATGTGGAATGGCATGATGTTCACTGATGCTCCCGTGTCGCAAAGGCAATGTTCGAATCTTTTTGACTGAATGACACATGGAAGGGATGGCAGCCCAGGATCATTGGCCTTAAGGGGCATGCACAAAAGGGCAGCCGAGCAGGCCTTAGGGATGTCAATGGTGTCCGTGGAGCTAAAACCACGCTTTCCTGCAACTAAGTCCTTGATCAGCTTTGCAAAGATAGGCATGTGCTTGACAATTTTATGGAAAGGCGGTGTGATCTTAAGCATCTGCAACATGCTGATGATCTCTTCCTCAAAGTCCTCCCTTTGCTTATTCCTGTTTTGGAACCTGCGAGGAAATGGATAATCACCATTATTAGATAACTCAAAAGTGACTTTTTTAGAATTGGAATTCTGAGGTTTAGAGTTAGAAGTATTCGAGTGCTGCGACTTGGGCTTAGGAGCAGGTTGCATGCCAGTCGTGGCCGAAGTAGGCGCAGTGTCAGGTCCTCCTTGCGGTAGGGCACTTGGGGAATCATTGGACTGGTTCTGCGCCAGAGGTGTTGGTCGTGGCATGTTTTGCGGCGCGCCCTGGTCGGTGATCCTTGGTAGAGTAGGTTGAGGCTTGGTTTCAAGTCCTGCGAGGGTGACATATATGGGGTCTTGAAGTGGTGTTTCCCTCTCCAGCGTGATGGCATTAGCCGTAGGATTGTGAAATCCTTTCGGATTTACCAGGACTTGACTCGATAGCTTTCCTTGCTCTCTCTGATTTAGTTGGTTCGCCACATGTCCCATTTGACGCTCCAAGTTTGCAATTGCATTTTTTATGTCTCCCGTCTGACTCTGGCTATCTTGCATGAATTTTATGAATTGAGCATGCTGTTGAGTCAGGATATGGAGGGAGTCCTCAAGAGACTTGCTTCCACCATTCTGATTTGTGGAAGGACCGTGATAGTTCCCCTGAGGGCCTGCGGCTTGCTGCTCAAATCCAGGAGGTGGCAAGGGATTTGCGGCTGCTTGATTGTTGCTCCAACTGAAATTTGAATGATTTTTCCACCCCGGATTGTAAGTGTTGGAATATGGGTCATTCTGGGGTCGAGAATTGATGTTGAACCCTCCAGCAAAGTTGGCATCTTCCACAACCAGGCAGTCCTGGGATTTGTTGCCCTGAATTGAACATACCTCGCATATGTGAACTTCTTTGGCTTTCTCGCTACACAACTGTTTCACCATTGCCGTGAGCTGAGCAATGGCGTCATATTTGTATTTGGTGGATGCATCACCCGTAGCTCTAGAGGAGGGACCCCTGTAGCTGAACTGTTTTTCCCTTTGAGCAATGTTCTCAAAGGCGATCCTTGCTTCCTCGGCTGTGCCTTCTAGAATCCCTTGGGATTCAGAGTCCACCATTGTCCGATCGCTAGTCTACAAGAACGCCTGCGGCTAAGGTGTCTCTGTATCTCCCAAAAACGCCTCTAGCTAATTATCTCCTCCTTTTAAAACACTGAACAAAGGCTCCCTTTTATAGACAAAGGGAAAACCTTGTTCTATAAGGATTGGTAAAACCATGTCCTATAAGGATAGGGAAAGTTATTGTACTTTAATTAATTACAAAGTCCTTAAAATCTATTAGAACCAATCAGAACATAGTTGGGAGTGTGAATGCAAGCTGGCAAGTGGGAACGCAAGCTGGCAAGTGGTCCGAACTTGGCTTTTGGACTGTCTTCGTAATCAGGATCTGGGACTGCGCTTTTGAAGCAAATCATGAGTACATTAGAAGCGCATCTTCATTCAGGCTTGGCGCAAATATTGTCAGGCTTAGCGCAGACGGAGAACCTCTGATCTACCGCTGGCGGAACAGGGACCCCGGCTTAGGCGCACATCTTGGCTCGGATGGGAGTTCTTGGGACATGTCCTCGACCTGCCTTGGCGCGACCTTGGCACTTCTAGGACTTGACCTTGATGTCATGAAATACAGGTTTGAGACCCGAAGGGCCTGATATGAGGTACTTGGCCAGTGGCCCAAAATAGGCGCACTGGCGCACTGGCGCACTCAGGACTCCGTTTAGGACCTGATATTGAAATGAGGATATCTCCTTTATCTGGACTCCGATTTGAGTCATTCTTTATGTGTTCTTTCTAGATTTTACCTATCTTTCTAACTCTGTACAAGTCTCACAAGATTGATCATTTTCTACTATTGATGGCACGAAATCATTCAAAAGACATGTAAGAGAGGCATATAAAGACATCAAAATGATGCATAAATAACGACTGATCAGTCCTCACCATATCCGGTTCCCCATCAGCTTTCAAAAATAAGACCGAATGGAAGCAACAAGGTACGGCTTCTTGATCTTCTTGGGAATTTTTAGCCTTCCAAATCTGAGGTGATGTTTGGACAGACCATATGGTGAGCTATCTCAAGCACCTTAACTTCTTTTTGGTTCTTCTGCTGAAGCATATCATCAGAGTCAGAGGCCGACTCTTTCCGCTTCTTCCACCTCCTTTTCCTCTCCTCGGCCATTATGCGACGATGCTCATCAGCTTCATCATCAAGATTGATGAAAGGAGAAGGAAGATTCCGATTAGCAGATGCACAGAGCTAACAGTCGGCTAAGTAGAGGCCGACCTAGAGGCATTTGGGAAAAGATGAGCCAAGGTCTCCCCAGTAACCGGATCCACCCCTTGAGAATCCAAAGCCTCATGACCCCCATGCCCGACCAAACCATCATCAACACGCAAAGAAACAACCTTCGAAGTTGATCTTGTCTTGATCGGCGTACGGAAGTCAATCTTCCTTGTGGAGGCTCCGCCCTTCTCAGCCTCGGCCTTAGTCTCAACAGCCTTCTTCAACGCCTCAGTAATCTTTTCCATTCTCTTGGTTAATTGCTTGGTCGCCTCTACAATAAAATCTGGATCAGCTGCAACAAAAAGCAATTTAGAAAAGAATTGAAGCACAATCCTAACTAACTAAGACCGAGTGACACTTACGAAGAGTGGATATAAGAACAACTTGCAGAAGATGAGCAGGCAGACGTAGATAATCTCTACTCATTTCAGCCCGGTTAAGCTTGGAAAACACCTCAGCGCATTCAACCTGTTCCTGATCACTGATATCATGTCGCTTAAAAACGTCTACAAAAAAAAAGAAAAAAAAAGGATTCAAGTCAACACCAATCGGCCATATCAATCACAAAGCAATCATACAACAAATGTGTTAGCTGAAAAAGGGCAGGTCTATTCGCTCCCAATTCCCAGAAACATACATAAACTTATGTTTCCAAGCCTTCTGGGAGTTCGACATATCTTCAATAAAGGGCCCCATTTCTTTCTTAGTCCGGGACTCTACGTAAATCTAGCCGGTCTTATCCCTCAAAAATTTGTACAAGTTGTTGATATGACCCCAAGTAGGCTCATCCTTCCTGCACAACTTGAAGGTTGTATACACGCTAGTTAACATAATCCAACAATTTGGATTAAGCTGGCCGAGAGCAACCCCCACTTCAACATCCATCTTCTGCATGCATGGATGAAGATGAAGCATCACCCCATGACTAAAATTGTCTGGATGAAAGGTCACCTAACCGATTGGCGGATTCTCGGCCTCTCCTTTCTCCCAAGTACTCCCATTACAGAATCTGGAATGTTGAACACTCTTCGGTAAGCCAGAAGGTCATTATTATCCAAGGTACTTACTTGCCGATTAACCTTATAGGCCGAGCTGACCACTGTTACCAATTCAATGGTCACTTCCACATCAATTTCCATCAGCCTTAAATTTGATGCTATCTCTACTGATTTTGAACTCGAAGCAATGCACTTACCCTTATCAGCTGGAGACTTCAACAACTCACTCTGGTCAACGGATGACACTTCGGCATTAGAGGTCTCGGCCCCATCACCGGCCGACACATAACAGGAGTCAATGTATTCAAAAGCTTTATCAAGCTCTTCCTGCAGTTCCTGGGCCGATTGTCCTTGAGATGCCTCAAGGATCGGTCCACCTATGTTCCAATCCACATATGCTGAACCCTGGGGATTGGCCGAGGGGAAGCAGAGGCCGATTCAAAAATATTTAGCCGTGAATAAGATCAAGTCGAGATAGCTTCTGATTCACCGTCAAATCCATAATAGGACCGATCCTCAGATCCTTCTGAATCACCCACTGAACTTGACATCTACAACATACAAGGAAGATCCATGAAGGGTAACATGCACAAAACAACAACTAGACACACGAACGATCAAACAAACACATTCATCAAGTTCATCACCAGTTCATGCAAAAGTCACACATTCAATCAAAAAAACAAAGGAAGAACAGGGCAATACCTTGTTTATGGGAATTCTGCTGTAAACTCCACCGTAAAGTACTCGTCAAAAATTGCCTAAACAGGATTCTAAGTCGCCGGAAATCGTCTACAAATTTTCAAGAATTTCTCTCAAAAGCCAAAGTGAAAAATGAGGAAGGATTCGAGATTTTATAGGTGCCCTAAAGTCGACCGTTAGAAACCCACTTTGGCCAGTCGAAGGGTCGTGCACACATCCCAAGGCAATGTAAGCATGACACGTGGCACCTTACTCAAACCTTTTAAGAACACTTACATGATGTCAAGAGGCACATAATTGAATCCATGCAAGTGGCACTCGATCAGCTAGGGACATTCCCAGTCGATCGCCCACATGATCGTGCGAGATTCCGCTCCTGTGGTACTTACAAGATGACATACACTTATCTTGCAAGTGGCACTCGATCGGCCATGGAAATTCCTAGCCGATTGGCCAAATGATCGCGTGAGGTTCCGCCCTTGTGGGCCGTACAAGATGACATACACTCATCTTGCAAGTGGCACTTGATCGGCCATGGATATTCCTAGTCGATCGGCAACATGATCGTGCGAGGTTTCACCCCTGCGAGCTGTACAAGATGCCATACACTCATCTTGCAGGTGGCACTCAATCGACCATGGACATTCCTAGCTGATCGGCCACATGATCGTGCGAGGTTCCGCTCATGCATGCCATTGAAGATGACATACACTCATCTTGAAAGTGGCACTCGATTGGCCATGGACATTCCTAGCCGATCGGCCATATGAACGTGCGAGTTTCCGTTCATGCGGGCCATACAAGATGACATACACTCATCTTGCAAGTGGCACTCAAATGTCCATGGACATTCCTAGCCGATCAGCCACATGATCGTGCGAGGTTCCGCTCATGCGGGCTGTATAAGATGACATACACTCATCTTGCAAGTGGCACTCGATCGGTCATGGACATTCCTAGCCGATCGGCCACATGATCGTGCGAGGTACAGCTCTTATGGGCCGTACAAGATGACATACACTCATCTTGCAAGTGGCACTCGATCGGCCATGGACATTCTTAGCCGATCGGCCATATGATCGTGCGAGGTTCCACTCATTTGGGCCGTACAAGATGACATACACTCATCTTACAAGTGGCACTCGATCGACCACGGACATTCCTAGTCGATCAGCCATATGATCCTCCGAAGTTCCGCTCTTACGGGCCATACAAGATGGAACTCGGCCATAGCCAAAATTTAAGATCGACCATCCTCTCTCACTAACCCTTTTTTTGGCAAAGATTGACCACGGTATCTCGCCTCAGCCAAGGGCTTGGAGGACTAGGGACTGGTATAGATCAAATATCCGTATAGGCTGACAAGTGACGACAAGCCCTCAACCGAGGAAATCCACCTCTGTCAATGACTTGGGGGATTTCTGTTCGTACCTAATTTGGTCAACCTGGTGAAGGCCGATCAGTCCCGCCAAAACCATACTTGGCCCTCAGCTCAACAAGAGTACAACAATACAAATCTGCAACATCAGATGCATCCCACCAACGGATCCTTGGACAAAAAACACCAAAAGCCATTAGGCCAACCAGATCTGGTCGGCCTACCCGTCATTCGGTCGACCGAGTCAACACAATCACGGGACTCGGGACCACCAGGACACATGTCAACTCCAGGATCAGGGACATTTATCCCACATCGAAATGTTTCACCTACAACATTCAATTCCACTCTAAAAACAAGGGCACCTCCTCTCAAAAAGCTAATAACAACCATGCCCTTACGCTGCCTAATAACTACAGTACCCTCCACACTAAACTGACTTAAGCATCGGAGACTGTTAGGTCAGCACCCCACCGATGTTCCTTTGCTCGTACCTTCTCCTTGCAAGTCTTTCTATCTCCGAGGAGAGCGAATTAAGCGAGCTCAGCGAGGCAACTCTAAGTGGTTATATTTTTGGCATCAACATGTAGCATGTACTTCACCAAATCTACAATTTGGAAAGAACCCCCTTCTCAATTCACTTGCTTTACCTTTACCTGTAAAATAACATAGAGATTCCATCAAACACTTTGCCAACTTGCAAAACCTTCAAAGCAAATACAAACCCCGATAGCATCCCCAATATAGAACGGATAAACATAAAAAAACTTGCCCAAAATCTCCATCTACCGAATCTAACATGCAAAAATTGACTAGAAAAAACAAACCTGCACAACAAATACAAATTCAAAGCCTGCAAAAGAGAGAATTAGATCCAGAAAACCCTAAAATCCAGATACAAAATCAAATCCTGCAAAAGTGGCAATTAGATTCAGAAAAAATCCTCGAAAAGAAAGAATTAGTTCCAGAAAACAGATACAAAATCAAAACTTGCAAAGAGTGGATGGTGAGTGTCAATTTGAACAAATAGCTTCTTTATTTTCTGCACAAATATGAGAATAGCAAGCCATTTTTGGGGCTGGGTTTGATTTGATCTTTGCAAAGGTTTGAGCTTTTTGAAGATTTTTCCGAGTTTATGCAAAAGGGATGCCCATTCCCTTTCAATTTCAACAGGGGAAGAAGGGGGTCTCAGAAATCGCAACCACAAGTTTGGCTTCAATTTTCACAAACGGCTAGTATTTGGGCAACAAAGATGATTGATTTTTCAACAACAACTTTCTCAGCAATGAACCCAACTCTGCTCTTCATATGAGAAGAAGCCTGAGCCCACCGACTTCGGCATCGACTCTCTCTTCGTCTTTTAATGGCGGTGGTGGTGGTGAGCCGCTGACAAGACGACGTCGCTGGCGGCGGCGTCATCCAAAGACGAGTGAGGATGCGAGCTTCAGTCAATTCCCAGCGGTGGGTTGATTTGGGGTTCGTGGGGGTGAGCAATGGGTTATCATTCTCGGTAAGGGCTAGGTGGTTCTTAAAATTTATTTGCGTTTTGTTTTGGATTTTTTAATTTTTTTTTGTTTATTTATGTTAGGATTTTATTAATTGTTCTTAAGATATTCAATTTTTTTTTTGTCTTCATGGATGCCATATCAGCATCAAAAAGGGCCCTATAAGTGTCACTTAGGTACTTAATAGATTTTTTTAACAGATTGCTAATAGATGGTACTTAGATGATGTGTTTTGATAGTTTGGTTAACTAGATGAAAATTTTCATAGTTTGGATATGAACTTGAAATAACCCAAATAATTTGGGGTGTTTTTATGTTTTTTTTTTTATTACAGAAATTGGGCCACCTTTTTTGATCAAAACACTATTTGGCTATTGACACATTAGCACAAAGTGTTTGTTTGTATTTGCATTGGCGTTGGAGAAATGTTTGTCAAATAATTTGCAAAATTGTTTTTCATTTTTATATTTAAATTTAGTGTAAAATATGTTTCGTAGGTTATTTATTAATAGTAAATTTACAATAGTGGTTACTTAGCATTATGATTTAGTGTTCTTTTTTGTCACATGTTATGTGTGAAGTTTTTGGTTTGATTATCTTAAAAGACGAGGTCAATAACCAATGTATATAATATAATCTCCCACGTACATGTCATTGTATTAAAAAATAAAAAATTAATTAGAATAGATCATTGTATGAATTTTTTTTTTTATAATTAGAATAGTGGTGAAGGAGGCGGTTTTGACTGTGGTAGGGCTGGCCCTGGCATAAGGCTGCCAGGGTGAGCGCCCCGAGCCCAAAATATTAAAAGGCCTAAAAATTTGTAGACCCCTATATAGATATCTTTAATTTAGAATTGAAGAAGAAAACAAATATGATTTTTTAATAAATTAAGACATATTTTTGGAAAGAAATTAATTAAAACATATTTAATTTAGCATAGAGAAAAACAATGTTGTAATTACTTTACTTGTTTACCTATATCTTCTTAAATACTATTTTTCCTTCATATATATATATATATATATATATATTATTACCAGAAGTTTCCTTCAAAATGGAGTGGGCATCATTTTACTTTCGTCCTAGGCCTCAAACATGTTGGACCGGCCCTGGACGGTGGAGGTGGGGGAGGTAGAAGCAAAGAAGGTGGTACTGATGGCATGGATGATAGTGGTAGATGTGGAGGTGGAGGTGGAGGTGGAGGGCGATGAGCTTAGGATGGATTTATGGGGACAGTTTTAGTCTCTCCATGTGGCTAAATAGAATGGAGGAGCATCAACATTTAGCAATGGGAATATGTTTACATGCTTAATTACAAGAGAGTTGGAGAAAAGTTTCAGAGAACTACATTACAATTTATTTCTTTTTTTTATTTTGGATAATTAAAAATTTTATGCCAAAGAAGAACCTGGAAACCAGGCAAAAAGAGGCAGCAAGCCTCAAACCCACTGTTTGGTATTATAATGTTTTTTCTTCTTTTTCAAAATATTACTACTTACCACCCTTCTTTTCGTCATTCTTTTTTATTTTCTTTTGGGCAATAATTCTTCTGTATAATATATATATATATATATATATATATATATAACATAGTAATGTCCACGTCTCATTGCATGATTGGTGGGCACACCAGTTTTCTGGCAAGATGCTTACAACAAAAGTCTACCGACTTAGAGCCTTCACATTAAATTCTTCAATTATAGCACAATGTTCAAAAATATTAAAATAATCATTCAGTATATATGCACTATACCAACACGTGATATATATTGACTGTGGAATATTCCTTCAAAGGGTGTGGATATACTTACCTTTGCTTTGCTTATCGGCTGTACACGTGCACTCATTATCAATTTATCATACAGACCTGTCCCTACAGGCTGGGAGAGCACGTGAGCGTCAATGCCTTTGGGAAAAAGAGCATCAAAACTTGCTTTTTGTCTTTGCGATGGGGATTTCCATAAAGCAATTGCCGCATCGCAGGATTGTGACTTTTTAATAATCAGGTAAAACCAAAGGAATAATTGGGAAAATTATTGTGTAATGTTTTCCAAAATTTTCATTAGCTTTTTAATAATAGGGTAAAAAACAAACTTAAAATTAATGAATAAGGTGGTCCTCAGTCTGCTGACTCCTCAGCTCTCACAATGCACTGTCACAATATTATGGTTTAGCAAAAGCAGTTAAAGATTGCAGTAAAAAAATATTTGGTAATATCCACGAGATCCCTAAGCAATTGGAAAATTAATTAATTAAATCCTTAATCACATGGTTTAATACTTTCCAATATATAAATATATATTGGAGACTGGTGAGTGATTTCTTAGAATAGTTCAAAAGTAATTAGCTTTTTTGATCAATCAAAATTCAAAAGTAATTAGCTTAGGTACCGTTCTTTTTGACCGTATTAATTATTACTTTTGGAGTTCAAATACATATATATACATATAAAGGTGATTTTGAAATTAATATAGTTTGCAATTCAGTTGAAGTTTCATTTGTTTTTTTAAGTTGTATTTCTTGACCCTGTAATTAGTTTTAAAATCAATAATATTTTATTACTATTTTTAAATTTAAAAATAAACAAAGATCTAACGTGCGTGGCAGAAAGCCTCCAAATCATTAATTTTGTTACTTGATTACTTTAGCTGAAGAGAAATTTAGGATATTTGTCTTAGAGCATAATCTGAGTCATGTATTAAGGCCCCAGGACGATCTGGGTTTGTTTTCTTATGCCAAAGGACATAAAGCAGTGATGAACTAGCTAGTTGTTAATTTAGGACATTATTGCCAAAACTCTGTTTCTGATGATAATGAAACAGGCAGCCGGCGGAGGGAGGTACGTAATGGGCAGATCGAGGAGGAAGAGTGTCTGAAGTGAATAACGAATACATTACTCCTACTGATTGTAAGATTAGACCATTAGAAATTAGACACTAGACCATTATATTTTCAGAATTTTTACGCTTTTAAATTTATTTAATCTGCCAAAAACACAAATGCATACAAACAATTAAATCCCGGTAAATTAGACAAACAACCGTATCTGACAAAGCTATGCATTGGTTCAATATACCTAGGAATTACCCCAAACATTATTCTTTGATTTCGGAGATGATAGGATTTTTCCCACCTGCAAAACAAGGGTTAAAATCACACAAATAATACTTGCAAGAGTACAGGGTCGTTGTAGTATAGTGGTAAGTATTCCCGCCTGTCACGCGGGTGACCCGGGTTCGATCCCCGGCAACGGCGCCAATTTCTTGATAGGATTTTTCCCACCTGCAAAACAAGGGTTAAAATCACACAAATAATACCTGCAAGAGTAAGTGTTAAAATCACACAAATAATACCTGCAAGAGTACAGGGCTGTTGTAGTATAGCTCACACAAATAATACCTGCAAGAGTAAGTGTTAAAATCACACAAATAATACCTGCAAGAGTACAGGGTTGTTGTAGTATAGCACTGGAAGCAGGGTCGATTTCCTCAGGGACTGATATTGATATTTCTTATTTTAGTATTTACTCTTAATTAATAATAAAGTAAATTGCTTGAAGTTTGGTAACGGAATAAAAATTAAGTAAACAATGTAAACAAGTACTAGGGCTCAACCTTCACCATTAACAATCATATGTGACTTAGAAAAGAATCTATGAATCAATACATGCAACTGTGCAGATTACTCTTATTTTAATTTACTTTTAGTTAATTATTTATTTTCTTTTTTTTTCTATACTTCACCAAATCAACATTTACGCACAGGTCTCTACTCTTGCAGGACTATCTAATTGTGCATGGTTATTGCTACACGATCTACGAACCCGATTCTAGCACAATTCGATCCTGAACCTGAAAGAACAGCAAGAAGAAGAAGACAACTACAAGCAATTAACGCAAGGTTCACACTCCAAGGCACTTTCCTTGCAGCTTTGTTCACGGAGATAGACAACACAGTGCCAGCACCAATGGCATTAACAATACCTGAAGTCGGCGCACCGCTTAGCAAAAGCCTTGCAGCACGTGGGAATGGAACCCCACAATGCATCGTGTACCCCGAGGTACAGGACGGAGTCACTTTTGAGATCAGACATCACATGCTTGAGCTTCTACCCACTTTTCATGGACTCCCAAATAGTGATCCAAACATGCACATATCTGAATTCTTGTCAGGGTGTGACAACATCATTGTTCGGGGAATTTCAAATGAGGCAATTAAATTAAGGCTTTTTCCTTACACCTTGAAGGATAAAGCTCGGGCTTGGCTACATTCATTACCTCCAGGGAGCATAACAACGTGGGAACACTTACAGACAAGGTTTCTAAACAAATTCTACCCATCATCCAAGACTCTTGCCTTGAAGAAAGAAATACTGGCCTTTGCCCAGAAATCTAATGAGTCGTTTCATGATACTTGGGAGAGGTACAATGACCTGTATATGCGTTGTCCCCACTATGGATTGGATTCAGACATGCAGATGAACATCTTTTATGATGGACTCAACCACATCACCAAAAGTTACGTCAACGCATCCGCAGGTGGTTCTCTCATATCCAAAACAGCCCGTGAAGCATTTGAAATATTTGAGCTAATGGCTAACGAATCTCAACAATGGACGGATGATGGCTCTCATACGAGGGGACACGTCTATGATGTAGCGCAAGGACATGGTACCCCTAATATTGAAGCACAAATCACCCAATTGGAAAAGAAGATCAACAGTTTTATGCTCACCACCGCTGCCCCAAAGACAACACAGGTTTGCGCCATATGTGAGGACCCTACACATAATGTCCTCCAATGTCCTCAGAAGGATGGGTATCCCGACCTTCTCCAAGAACAAGTAAATGGCATGAGTTCCTTCCCAAGACCCCGTAATGATGCCTACCCCAATACATATAATTCTGGATGGAAAAATAATACAAATTTTGGGTGGAATGGACAACACCAGGTCCGGCCCAATTATTAGCAGAATTATCAACAACCAATCAACCATCAGACCCAACCGGCCGCACCACGCCAATTGAGTGTAGAAGAGCAGCTTACCAGGTTTATTGAGATCTCTACTCAGAATCAACAAAACACTCAAGCATCAATTAAAAACTTGGAGCAGCAAGTTAGCCAACTGGCCCAAGAAATTTCTGAAAGGGATAAAGGGGTTTTTCCCAGTCAACCTATACCAAACCCGAGAGGAGGCGAGCACTGTAAGATGGTAAGGAATTTACGAGGGGGAAAAAGTTATGACAATCGGGAGGCATCAAAGTCATCCCATTCAGAAAATAATACCACCGAGTCAAATATTGAACCTGAACCTCAGGTTGATCTATTCACCCCATAAATTAAATTTGCTCCATCCAACGTCCCTGCCTACACTCCGCCACTGCCATTCCCACAAAGGCAGCAGCGCCGCTCAAACAAAGACCAACAGACCATTGACTTCATGCAGACATTAGCCAAGGTCCATATCAATCTACCTCTACTAGATGCTATAAAGCACATCCCTTCCTATGCAAAATTTTTGAAGGAGGTATGCGCCAATAAGAAAAAAATTTCAGACCTGGAAAAAGTGGTTTTGACAGAACAGTGTAGTGCAGCCCTTCTACACAAACTGCCACCAAAGAAAAAAGATCCGGGCAGCTTTACTATTTCCTGCACAATAGGGAATTCCGAATTTCAGCAATCTCTAATAGATCTAGGATCAAGCATCAACCTTATGCCCTACTCAATATTTAAGCGATTAGGAGCAGGACAGCTCAGACATACACCAATGGTTCTCCAGTTGGCTGACCGATCCCTCACTTACCCTAAGGGCATCATTGAAGATCTCATCATCAAGGTGGATAAAGTCTATCTACCCATCGATTTTGTGGTACTCGATATGGTGGAAGACAAAGAGACGCCCCTAATCCTTGGCCGACCCTTCATGGCCACAGCCCGCACACTGATAGACGTAGAAGCTGGCACTCTTACATTCCGTGTGCAAGATGAAACTGTGGTATTAAACCTGTTTGACATGGCTAAAAGACCCCCTGAAATTTCAGAGTGTAGCAGAATTGAAGTTTTGGAGGAGGTAACCTGCATGGCACAAAGACAATTGCTTTTTGCCGACCCTCTAGAGGCCGCACTCATTGACCCCATCCTCTGCCAAAATGAGGAAGATATTGCAGAAATTATGGCGGCACTAGATAGCAACTGACCACCCTATCCACGGTGGCGACCTCAGATTGAAGCGCTTGGGCCCCCAAAGACGCCACAACCGCCTTCCACTGAGATAGCCCCTCAATTGGAAAAGAAACCCCTTCCAGCCCATCTCAAATATGCACACCTTGGTAGCCAAGAAACACTGCCCGTGATCATTGCAGCGGACCTCACCGACCTAGAGGAAGACAAGCTACTCAGAATCCTACGCAAGTACAAAGAGGCCATTGGGTGGACAATAGCCGACATAAAGGCCTTAGTCCATAAATCTGCATGCATCGTATCTTACTGGAAGAAGACAGCAAGCCTACTGTTGATGCTCAAAGGCGATTGAACCCAATCATGAAAGACGTTGTTCGGAGTGAGGTCCTAAAACTTCTAGACGCAGGCATTATCTACCCAATTTCAGACAGCCCATGGATAAGCCCAACACAAGTTGTTCCTAAAAAATCAGGAATCACGGTTAGTACTAACGAAAAAGGGGAGCAAGTTCCTACAAGGTTAACTACTGGGTGGAGGGTGTGTATTGATTATCGCAAGCTGAATTCAGCCACACGAAAGGATCACTTCCCACTCCCATTCATTGATCAGATGGTGGAACGGTTAGCGGGTAAAGCATTTTATTGTTTTCTAGATGGTTATTCAGGGTACAATCAGATTCCTATTGCACCGGAGGATCAGGACAAAACTACGTTCACGTGCCCATTTGGCACTTTTGCCTATGGACGTATGCCTTTCGGACTGTGTAATGCACCTGCCACTTTTCAGCGATGCATGATGAGCATATTCTCAGACATGGTGGAACGAATAATTGAAGTGTTTATGGATGACTTCTCCGTATACGGAGATTCATTTGACAACTGTTTAGACAACTTGGCCACTGTTTTAGAAAGATGCAAAGAGACGCATTTGGTATTGAACTGGGAAAAGTGCCACTTTATGGTGAAGCACGGAATCGTGTTAGGGCACCTAATTTCAGACCGTGGAATCGAGGTGGGCAAAGCCAAGATTGACGTCATCAGCAACCTGCCACACCCCACATCAGTCAAGGATATCAGATCCTTTCTTGGCCATGCTGGATTCTACAGAAGATTTATCAAGGATTTTTCTAAGGTTAGTCGACCACTGTGCAATCTATTGGCCAAGGACTCAGACTTCATATTCGATGACAAGTGCCTCGAATCATTCACGACCCTGAAGACACTTTTAACCACAGCCCCAATTATCACCGCACCAGATTGGAACCTACCTTTTGAAGTCATGTGCGATGCATCAGATTATGCAGTTGGAGCTGTTCTAGGACAGCGACAAGACAAGCTACCAAGCGTGAAATACTACACCAGCCGAACCTTAAACGATGCACAACTCAATTATTCAACAACAGAGAATGAGTCTTAGCAGTGATTTTCGCATTGGAAAAGTTCCGATCATATCTAATCGGTGCTAAGGTAATTATTTTCATTGACCACACAGCATTGAAATACCTTTTTTCCAAGAAAGATTCAAAACCTAGACTCATACGATGGATTCTCCTACTACAAGAGTTTGACATCGAAATTCGTGACAAAAAGGGGAGTGAGAATGTGGTGGCAGACCACTTATCTCGGCTGGTGAACACCACTGCAGCAGAGTCTGAGTCATTGCCACTCCAAGAAACTTTTCCTGACGAGCAGCTCTTCGCCCTCATGCAGCACACACCCTGGTATGCAGATATTGTGAATTTTCTGGTTAGTGGCAAACTTCCAATTGATATTGCATCCCAACAGCGGAAAAAGTTCCTATCCACTGTCAAATATTATTTCTGGGATGAACCCTACCTATTCAAGCACTGTGCCGACCAACTTATTCGAAGGTGTGTGCCAAGTGAAGAGCAGGAAAGTATCCTACAATTTGCACATCAATCTGCGTGTGGAGGTCATTTCGGTCCAAAACGAACCGCAACCAAAATTTTACAGAGCGGTTTCTATTGGCCTTCTTTATTCAAAGATGCTTACACATGGTGTAAAGCATGCGATCGCTGCCAGCGCGTTGGAAACCAGTCCAAACGCAATGAGATGCCCCAGTAGAGCATTTTGGTTGTTGAAATTTTTGACGTTTGGGGAATTGACTTTATGGGTCCGTTTCCCTCATCTCACGGCAATCTCTACATCTTAGTGGCTGTGGACTATGTCTCTAAATGGGTGGAGGCCATGGCCAGTCCAACAAATCAAGGATCGGTGGTTCTCAAATTTCTACAAGGTACAATTTTTCCTAGATTTGGAGTCCCCAGAGCTATCATAAGTGACGGAGGCAAGCACTTCTTGAATAAGCCGTTTGCCTCATTACTTGCAAAGCATGGCATCACTCTTCGGGTGGCAACACGGTACCACCCCCAAACATCTGGGCAAGTTGAAGTTTCTAATCGCGAGCTTAAGCGAATTCTAAAGAAAACAGTGTCTTCTACAAGGAAGGATTGGAGTACAAAGCTGAATGATGCACTATAGGCGTACCGAACAGCTTATAAAACCCCAATTGGAATGTCCCCATTTCGACTGGTTTATGGCAAAGCTTGTCATTTACCAATGGAGTTAGAACACAAGGCATTCTGGGCAGTCAAGCAACTCAATCTTGCTTATGATCAGGCAGGAGAGCAGCGTAAACTGGAGCTCAGTGAGCTGGAAGAAATTCGGAATGATGCCTACGACAATGCAAGGATCTATAAAGAGAAGACCAAGCTTTTTCATGATCGCCAGATTTTAAGAAAGGACTTTCATTGCGGACAAAAGGTACTCTTATTTAACTCCAGACTCAGACTCTTTCCAGGGAAGCTTAAGTCCCGCTGGTATGGACCATTTGAAGTTGTCCATATACATCCACATGGAGCAGTGGGTATAAAGAACGTCCAAACCGGAAAGGAATTCACAGTTAATGGACATCGTCTGAAACCTTATTTGGAGTCACCCTACGACCTAGCTAAGGATGTCGTGGCTCTACAACCGCCTACTCCATGATCCTACCATCCCTACGTCGAGCTCTAGACGTTAACTTCAGCGCTTAATGGGACGCAACCCATCTATATCCTTTACAATAGCGTATTTGTTTTTGTTTTACTTAACTAACATGCAATGACCGTTTTCTGTTGTTACCTAGCACTAAGTGTGATTCCAGGCATACATGGTTGATTTGATTGGCGCGCCCTATCCACTAGCAGTCGAGTATAATCATACAACAAAATGTAGACATGCTTCAAAATCTAAATACCAAGGATAGAGAAGTCATACCTGGGCTGATGATGATCGTGATCCTAGGTCTATTATTACAACACTTTTACATCAAATGAATTGAATAACCTAGGAATCTACACCCTACTCTAAGTTTGGGGGTTGGGCCTGCACACACACCAGTCTGGGTCAGTATCATTTTCAATTGGAAGTAATAAAAAAATAAAAAAATAAAAAAAAACTACGGACAGAATCGTAGTAAGTTTACCTGCCGGCCCACCCAAGCACGTGAGCTGCATCCAGGCTCGAGTCAAGCAGCCGAAGCCATCCAAGCCCACTTAAGCGACGGTCACGTGGGTACCCAACCTGGCCCTCCTGCGCCTTACTACTAGGACCAATCACATCTTGGGCCCAGGTTCCGAGCAGGTCCACACTAGCCGGGTCGCCCACGATACATCCCCGCCTGATTAGACTTGGACCCACACAGACTACCGGCCCAACCACGACCGAGGCCCGACCCGGGGTAAACTTGGGCCTTACTCTTAGGCCTGCTATCACATCAGGCCCAATTTCGGGGACCTCAGCCGATACTGGACCGGGCCTATGGTGGCTCCACCCTACTTCACCTCCGCCTCCGATGGTCTGTTTCCTCGTGGGCCCACGCCAATCGACAGTACTAGCCCAACGCTTACAACCTGGTCCTCCCTTCCCTTACTCATGAGCCCATCGGGCCCACTTTCCGAGCCGGGTACCCCTAGCCATATGCCCCGAGTGTTCCCGCCATTGGAGTGGGCTCACGATCGTACGTTGGCCCACTACGGTCACGTCCCAGCAGCTTACTTATGGGCCTATTGCTCGGCCCATTTTCGGCCTCCAGCCCACAACCGCACCGGATCCGAGCACAGTTACACAGACCCCCGATCTCCGGTCAGTACCTGCACACCCACCATCACCACCATCGTCTCCGACGGCCGGTGATGGCCCACACAGACACATCACAGGCATCAAGAGCATTAACAACCCATTTCAAATGAACACATCTGCACACATATGCATACCAGATTTGCAGAAATGAGGGTCTGTTACCTTTCAAGGGTTTCTGTCCGCTTCCCTGGCCCGCTTCGGGTCTCTCCTCCATCCCACCTCCATTTCTCCCACCTACAAACCAGTAACCACTTCCACATCCAACCACACGAACATCACAGAAACATACATCAATCACCAAACCAAGAAACATGCAAAACAGCAAATGGCTCAAGCACCCGATCGAAATAAAAAACACGAGAACCTTACCTCGTGACCACTGCCGGTCGCTGATGCTGGTTCCCTCACGGCCGCTAGAGCAGCGTGGTGATGGTCGGTGTCCCAGCCGCTCTCCTTTCAGTTGTCCTGGGCTCCGACGGGTGCTCGGGTTTCCACGCATTTACAGGCATTTCTCTCGGACATAGTTGGGTATCGGCGATGGGGAGGTTCGTGGTGTCTCTCGCCTTCACAACGATGGTGGATCGTCGCTGGAAGTGATCGGAGCAGCATCACGACGTGCAAAGTTGGTGGGTATTTTCGGAGCTTTTGGGACAGACTCTCTCCGCCTTTCCAGCTCCTGGACGGCTAGGGTGCGAAATGATGCCCTAAGTCTGAAGAGGAGAGCTTTATACCTGCATCAAAACGGTAGCGTTTCGGTCCACCATCCACTAACACACGACGACGCCGTTTTACTGGCTGGGAGCACAGCTCAGGTCTTTGGTTCGACCCCCAGGTGCTCTTATTTCTTTCTATTTTCTTTTCCTTTTTATTTTTATGATTAAATCTTTATTTTGTTTTGTTTTTCTTTTTTCTTTTCTTTAGTTTTTCTTTGTCCTTTCCTCTTTTGCACCATGGGGACATGTTGCATGATAAGTTTGGGGGTAGAAAACTATCATTTTGTTTGTGTCTAATTTAAAAAAAATAAATAAATAAAAATAAATAAAAATTAATTAAACAACAAAAAAAATATATAAAATAAACATTTTAGAAAAAAAAAATAAAAATAAAATAACAAAGATTTTTGTTTAGACTTAATTTGATTTCTCCTTCCTAAATTATTTTTAATGCACTCTATTTGCTATGATCGAAATTTGAAACTTCATAAGTGAGATTAAATATTAGAGCATGACCACCAAGAACATATAGTTGATTTTTGCACACAATTCGTACCATATTCAATTTCGCACATACACATCAACTTATTTGTGGAAATTAAATTTGTTTCAAGCATGCTAATTTTTCTTATCCTAAGATTGTGGGTTATTTAATTTGTTACCGTCCAAGGTTCGAAAAAGTGAAAGCCATAAATAAATCGGAGGTGAGTCCGAGCCCTAAAATAGGGGTGTGCATTTACCCATCAATTACATGCTAGCCTTTCCAATCCGAGTAAATAAATCCTTTGGGACATTTGTTGTCTGGTGCCCTAAAGTCATCTGATTTGGGAGTCATCAATCTAAAGCTCGTTACATGGGTTGGATAGAAAGCTTGCTTAATGTTAAATAAAATTCCATCCTTTGTTATAAAAAAAAAAAAAAAATTATAATAATAATAAATAACAAAAAAATAAATAAAAATAAAAATTTCAGGCAAGAATGCTTTGGATGGTGATAGGTTAAGTGATTTTACAATTGGTGGGTACAGATGTAATGCAAGTGAGGGACTGGTTTAACACTTACAATTTTGTTGAGATTCACATTACACGAATATGGTTTATGGATTGCTCACCAGAATCTGGTAATCTTCTGTTTTGAAAGTGTGGATTTGCTCTCTCTTTTAGACTTGCTTATGACTTGAGAATTTTGATTTTGCTTTTATGAGTGTTGCTTTATATTCAATGGAAAGAAGGTTAAATTAAGTTTAACAAATTTTGAAAGTGTTTGTGGGTATCGTAATTGGTAAACCCTCAGGAGACGCAACTCCTCCTACTAGGGACACCTAGGGGTTTAAAGGCGTGTAGTGTTTGCTCAGCACTATCGAGTTCCCTGCGAAAGTGGCATTTTATTTCTTATATTTGTTTTCTTAAGTTTTGTTTTATTTACTTGAGGACAAGTAACAATTCAAGTTTGGGGGTATTTGATGAGCCAAAAATATACTTGTATTTCTCATATATTTAATTAGTTATTATTATTATTTTGGGAGGAATTGATACTCGAATTTATTATATTGACAGATTTATTCTAGAAGGAGTTTTTGGAGCAAAAGGAGGAAATATATCAATGAAATCCCAATTCAAGTAGGAGAAGGCATATGCTTTCCTATTTATGTTTAAACTAGGAATTAGATTTTCTCGTGGGCATTCAAGTGAAAACGTATACCTAACATGCGATTAGTCTATGGCATTTAGATCTAATTCTACATGCGATTAGTCTATGGAATTTAGATCTAATTCTACATGCGATTAGTCTATGGCATTACAATTCTCCATCTAAGAGCACGGCAAAGCTGGGATTTCGGCTACCCTTGTTCTACAAACTGTTTGTTCTCTTAACTTCAATTTTAATGAAATTGTTTTTATTCATTATGAGCATGAGTAGCTAATTTTCTCACTAGGGTTAGACCTAAGCCTTAACATGATTATGTGATTTATCTTTTTCCTATGTTGTCGTATATGCATGCTTTGAATCTTTAATCACTGTTTAAAACTATCTTTATGTCTTAATGCTTGATCACCCTTAGGATATTTAGACAAGTAATTTGATGCAATTTTATAGGAATGCCCACCTAAAAATTGGGATTAGCTTCTTGTGATTAAGGATTGTAATACATCTAGGTTAAATACCATAACTAAGAGATTGCATGGTTATAAAAGATTTTCATGAACTTAATGAATCTTGCATGTAGAATTAGATCTAAATGTCATAGACTAATCGCATGTTAGGTATACGTTTTCACTTGAATGCCCACGAGGAAACGTATACCTAACATGCGATTAGTCTATGGCATTTAGATCTAATTCTACATGCGTTTGGTGGTGTTTTTGGTATCGTTGCGTAGGTCTCGAACTCACGAGTTCGTAGACAGGCGGCACGCGGAAAACGGAGTTCGTGGACGGAAGTTATGGGTCTAGATGTGCAAGGGCATTTTGGTAATTTTTGACTTGGGGTAGATATTTTTAACCCCAAATCATTGTCTCATCTTTATTTCATTTTCATCTTCATCAGATCATCATCTCATTCTCATCCTTATCTCTGAAATAAACACAAACCAACCGAAACCCGTGCGAAAATCATCCAAAAACCCACAAAGTCAACTTTGATTTCAAGGCTCCAACTTCCAGTTTTGATCAACTAATCATATTCTACTCCTTCCCACGATCACAACCGTACCAACCATCGAAGGAGAGGACCACGGTGGAAGCCGAACCGAGGATAGGAAGTTTCGGACCTTCCGATCGATTTTCCGGCTAGCACAGGTATGTGTTTGTGGTTTTGAGGTCATATTTGGATTCCTGGGTTCGAGTAGATAGATTTAGACATAAAATTTGTGAAAAATGGTTGAGTTTTGAGGAAGTTAGGAAAGCTTGAAGTTTCGGCCGGAAATGGAGGATTCCGGCGAAACCGGGCGGCGGCGACGGCGCTGCCGGTCATCTTCTCCGGCCAGCTTCCGGCGACGGCGACGGCAGCCGGTCGTCTTCTCCGGCGAGTCGCCGGTGACCGATCGGGTCGAGTTGAACCGGTCGGGTTGAGTGAACCGGTCGGGTTGAGTGAACCGATCAGGCCGAGTTGGACCGGTCAGGCCGAGTTCGACCGGGTCAGGCCGAGTTCGACCGGGTTGGACCGGTCCAGGCGTGTGGGTACTGTAGCAGGCGCGTGACCGGCGCGTGAGGGTGCGTGGGCGCGTGTTCCGACCTTCCGTCGGCGCGTGGGGCCGAGTCTGAGGTCACGGTGGCGCGTGACAAGTAGTTTTTGACGTTTCGGACCTGTTGGCGCAGGTTTTGAGTCGATCGGACGTCGTTTAGGGGTTGTTTCGGACGTTTTAAAGTTGCTGCATTTTCTAGGCCAGCATAGTTAGACTCCCGGGGTTTAGGGGGTTTATATTTAAGGTTCTTATTATTAGCTGGTAATCCCGATTATTAATTTGGACAGGTGATACTGTTCCAGGAACTTCAGCGGAGCGTACAGTTCGGGATTGAGCTTGCTTGAACAGGTTTGTGAGTGGACTTTTGGTTTATAAACTAAAATGCATGCATAAATGTATCTTTGATTTAAATACTGTTATGTATGGGTGCAATGAATTTCTGGATTTTAGAAATGATACTGGACACATGTTTTACAATATTTCAGTGAAAGTGTATTTTGAGAAATGGCCTGGTTTTTGTACTCGATTTTGATATCGTTTTGACGTGGTAACTATTTGAGTATGTGATTTGGGTTTAGACTCATAATTGTGATTTTACCGATTTTGGCCATAAAATGGTATTTCAAAGAATTTGGCTTAGGCCGCGAAACAAAGATTTCGAAGTATGGATTTGATTCACTGGTTCCCGTCCCGATGATTATTGTTGCTCTGACTGGTGTTGAGGGGCCTTGCTCTACCAGTTGTTGAGGGTTCGGACCTTGGTGTTGAGGGGCCTTGCTCCGCCAGGTTGCGAAGCTGTCTATGCATAGTACAGAAAGTACAGATAGTACAGATGGTACACAGAGTTGTACAGATTTGAACACATCTCAAGGGATACCCTGGTGTGTTATGGATATGTCGGGAACAGTGAAAATTTGAGATATTATGTGATAGATTGAACGAAATTATTTGAATTTGAGATATTTTGTGTCCAGATTAATTTAAATGATTTTAAACTCCTTTGAAGAGAGTTTTCAAACCAAATTGTGGATCACGAGGTATTTTTATTATACAGATTTTATGTGAGTCCAACTATGTGGTTTTAAAGAGAAATGAGAATTTTTGGTGATTTACATATGATGTTTTAGTATGATAAATTGTTTTATGTTATGCATGCATGATTTTATAAATGGAGGGGAAGAAACGTATTTTCTCGAAAAGGAATTTATAAATGATTATTTTTGTCCACTCACAACTTTTGTGTTTAAACCCCCTTCAGGCAGTTGAGTAGAGTTGACGCGAACACTGATCTCGAGGCAGAGGCATTAGTACTTCGACTGCGCTGTGTAATTATATTTGAGTAGGATATCTAAATTTTACTCTTGATCCTACTTAGACGCTTTGATATTATATGGTATTTGATTGGTCATTAATTACGGGAATTATTGAGTGCTTAAGTCCCTTGTCTGACAAGAGGAAGTATTTATTATTGTTATTATATTTTGTAAGGATTGAAGGGTATTTTGGGAACCTTTTCTTAGGTTGTCAGACGGGATCAGGGTTCTTCCCGGGTTTCGAGGGGAAATTCGGGACGGGTCCTGACACCTTCATCTATGATTGAGGATATGATCGAATTTAAATTTGAATTTTTGCACAACCAGGTAGGACAACTCTTCAAAATTAAAAATTGATGAAACATATATGTGGTAATTGTAAAACCCTAAAATGATGGGATGTCGTACGCTCATAATATAAAGATATGACTTGTAATTAAATTTTTTTTAAAATACAGGACTAAAAAAATCCAATATATATCGTTAATAATTTAATAGACCTATATATTAAACTCTACTAAATGGACCTATATATAAGCACCAATTAAATCCACAGCACAGTTAATAGTATAATAGATCATATCCCTGTGTTTATCACATGGTTTAATGCTTTACCATATATTTGATTAATTCCTTAACGTGCATAGTACTGCTCCCTCTATATATATCGTTTTTGTTTTATATTCAGATTCCTCCTTCAGATTATGTACATACAAAGTTGATGGTTGAATAATCATTAAAAAATTGATTTTATATATATATATATATATATATTCAAGGCCATATTTGCTCTTTTATCTAGATGGATGTTTTAATTTAGTGATATTTCATATAATTAAAATGTTTCTATTCAATCCATCCAGTCCACTTATTTTATACTGTATCTTATATTTCTTCGATTTATAGCGTAATCTTATTTTTTTTTTATTACTTTATAAGCCTATGTTATAGTTTATATAATCTTATTTAGACATTGTAGTTTATGATGAAATAAAAACGCCATGAAAGATTACGAAATTTTGATAAAACTTTTCACTACGAAAAAACTGGTTTTAAATTAGCACACCTCAAAATCCAGTTCTGGGTTTGTACGTGTTTGGTACAAAACCTGCAAATTCAGCATATAATTATAAGTTTTGTTAATGTTTTTTTGCTTACTTTTGTTTTTCTGATATATTGATTTATATTGGGGGAGAAGATTTATATATCGGGCATTAACTTTAGTGTTTATGAATGTCTAATCCGAAATTTGAGACCTCCGAATTATTACACATTTAATTGAAATATCGGAAGACCACTTTTGTTGCGTACTTTAGTTGAGATCGATATTGATTTGAACAGTTTACCATAGCTAGGATATTCCTGTTCCCTAGCTAGCTAGAGGCAGTATATATATATATATATATATATATATATAATCTGAGTCAACCATTAAGGCCTCCAGCTCCTGGGTTTTGTTTTGTAACGAATATTAAATCTTCCATCCAACTACGTACGTACTTTCTCACCAAATATATATGTACGTTCAACCATTAAGAGTAAAATTAAGAAAACAAGTGATCAACTCTTTGTGGGGAAACCGCATCACTAAGTGAATCTCTTTTATGTTTAAAAATAACTAAAGCTGCGACGTGCCGTATCAAACACAAAATTAAGGTAGTGTTAATTACTTTGATTTTATATTTAATCTTTATTTATCAATCATGTCAATAAACTAAGTAAAAATAAGGTTTTCAATTGTATCCTAGCTTGTTGCAGGTTGCTCGATCGATCGATCTTCTGCATATATAATTATCTTAATTATATATCGTGCATGCATGCTTTATAAGAATGATTAACTATTATAATATATTATACATATGATATCGTGTTAAATAATATACAAACTGAGCTTCGTAGTCCAAGCTTTCCTAAAAGAATATTATATATCATATCCTTTCGTTTTCATTTGTTTACATTATCTTAATTACCTACTAAAACAATTTACTTTCTTTTGCACGGTGCTGTAACTGCTGTTACTTCAGATCATCAATTCCCATATAGTAACTTATTATCTTTTTTCTTTTTTTTCTTTTCTAATAGAGTGATTGGATCTCGAGGGAATTTTTTTTTATCTGACAAAATTTCTGAGGCAAATTGGAGCATACCTACGTTTACCAAGTGGCCAGCATCTAGGGTTCGTTTCCTCCATCCACGTAGCATAAAATGTCCAAATCTGAACCCAGCTGGTGGCCCTGCTGTTTCATAACCCTAAAGTGGCATGCAGCTAGGCTATGGGGACAAACATCCGGTAGACAGAAATGTGAAATGATATGTGGAGAATAATATAGTTGAGATGCGATAAATTAAGGTGGTTTTGGAAGGCATTGCAGAACAAGCTAGGAGCTCTGCCTTCAAGAGAGTTGAAAGACCAGAGACCCAGAGACAGAGACGTACAGGTGATCCATCATCATCATCATCATTTCATTTCATTTCATTTCATTGCACTACAACCACTTCAACCATAGTGGCTAGGTTCAATTTTATTTGGATTTTTGAAAGCCATTATTTTCATGGACTCGGCCGATCGAGGGTCAGATTTTATTAATTAGACTCGAAGGGCCAACCAACAGACGAAATCTTAGCAGATCTCTTTGAATTTAGCAAAGAGTAATGTTATTTAGACATATTAAATTGACCATATTGATGTGACAATCAATAAATACAAATTAAAGTTAACGTTTTCTTTTCCTCACACAAAGCATGCCAGATTTTCGTAGTAAACAAAGAATGCATTATTGCTTATTCTTAATTACCAAACAAATAAAATATATACAACATGACTAGATTCCAGCCAATATTTGGGTCCGTATAAACCCTTGAATTAAGTGCCATTAAGAGGTCGGTAAGTAGAAATTATTGAGCAGTATAGTACCATGCATAGTCATGTTTTCTATTCAATTCACGTGTTATAATATAAGTGAATAATATAATTAATATTCTATTTTAAGCCAATATAATAACATAGGTACTTATATACAGATCTATTTAGTAGAGTCCAATATATAAAGTAAGTCCAATAAATATATATACACGTCAGATTTTGACTGTTGTTCAATACATATGTCATTTTATTTCGTCCTGTGTTTATAAAAAAATTACAAGCCATTTCATTTAAGTCCTTTATATTGTAAGCGTACGAAATCTCATCATTTTAGTATTTACAAACACACTTTCATTATTTTTGAATTTTGAAGAGTTGTCCTATCTGGTTGCTCAAAAATTCAAATTTGAATTGGATCATATCCTCGGTCAAAGATGAAGGCGATGAAGGGATTCAAGCAAAAGGTTTCATATATTAGGTTAGACTATAAATATAAATGACATGTTCTTGTGGAATTTATCAAGAAATTGGTTATCCAGGTTTGAATTTCAATTTTTTTATTTATTCTGCCACTGGGTTATTGAAACTCGTCGATTTTACCAGCCTTTTTGTTCCGGAGCAGGTAGCACCCATAATCAATATGTATATGTGAGAGCTTGTTTTTGTACTCAATTTCGTCCATTTGGTGATGACAAAAGTTTTATCAATTGGACTTTGCCAAAGGCATTTCATAAAGATCACCACAAGAAGATGGAGGTTGCCCGACAAGATTTTGCCCGATGAATCCATTTTCACCGAGTAAAGATAGTTTGTCCGACGAACATGAAAACTTGTCGGGTAAACTGTTGGGGGGAAGAGCAAGATATTGGCGCACAAAAAAAGAAAGGTTTGCCCGACGATTGGTTTCATCCGTCGGGCAAGATTATATTTAACGACGATTATTCGGGAAATGCTCGCCAGGTAAACTGTTGGCGGGAAAAGCAAGATATTGGTGCGCAAAAAAGGAATTATTGCCCGACAAATTGGACTATCCGTCGGGCAAGATTATATATAACGACGATTATGCGTCGTCGGGTAACACATGACGTTGACTCTTTGTTGCCCGACGAATCATTAAATTTTGCCCTGCGAATGGTATTCGTCGGGTAAAAGTCTAAACACACTAAATACCCAAGACGCTCTCCTTTCTTCTTCTTCTTCCTCCTCTCTGGTTCATCCTTCAGTCTCTACTCTCTCTCTCTCTCTTGCTCTCTCTCTCTCTCTTTCTCACACACTCACTCTCTTTCTCTAGCTGCAATCATCATCTCATCACAATTTTCACTACCAATGAAATCTTTTTTCTCTGGTAATCACCAAATATCAAATTTTAAGGTTTGATCAATTTAATTTTTTTAATTTTGAAATTTTGATTTTTGATTAGAAACTAATTATGTTTTCTGTTGTAGGAATTTTGTGGTTGATTTGAAAGAATACTTATAAAAAGGTATGTGTGTTTTCCTCTCAATTTAATTTTGATAAGAATTTTGGATATAATTATGTTAGGAAATTTTGTATTTATTATGGAAAATGTGTAGAAATTTTTTAGAATTTGTGGAAATTAAAAATTAGAAAATTTGTTAGGAAAATATGAAAATAGAAAATATGTTATGAAATTAGGAAATTAGAAACTTTTGTTGGAAAATAGGAAAATTAAAAATATGTAATGAAATTATTGAAATTAGAAAATATGTTAGGAAAATAGGGAAATAGAAAATATGTTAGGAAATCAGGAAATTAGAAAATATTTTAGGAAAATCGGAAAATAAAAAATAAGTAATGAAATTATTAAACTTAAGAAATTATATTAGAAAATTAGAAAAAATGTTAGGAAAAGCATCATTATAGCTCGAAGAAGTTGGTGAAGGGCCTTGGTTTAGGGTATATCTAGATTCATGCATGCAAGAACAACTGTGCATTGTTTTACGGTGAATTCGAGCAGCTTGACAAATGTCCCGTGCGCAATGAGCCTAGGTTTAAAAGAACAAGATTCCTTACAAGGTGTTGCGTTATTTTCCACTGAAGCCAAGGTTACAAAGATTCTACATGTCGTCTCACACAACCCGTGATATGACGTGGCACAAGGATGAACGCATTGATGATGATGTACTGAGGCATCCGGCCGATGGAGAGGCTTCGAAGGAATTTGATAAGTTTTATCCCGAGTTTGCTGCAGAGCCAAGAAATGTCAGATTAGGGCTCGCTACTGACGAGTTTAATCCGTTTGGGAGTTTTGCAAAGCCCTATAGTACTTGCCCGGTGGTTATGGTTCCGTATAACTTGCCTCCTTGGAGATGCATGAAGAAAGAATTCACAATCATCAGTACTTTGATACCGGGGCCCAAATCGCCGAGTAATTCCATCGATGTGTATTTGCGGCCGTTGATTGACAAGCTCGTGGATCTGTGGGAAAATGGTGTCCGAACATACGACAAGTGCAGTGGATAAATGTTCACTCTACGAGCGGCCGTAATGTGCACAATTAATGATTTACCTACTTATGGTATGTTGTCGGGATGGAGCACCAAGGGCTATCTTGCTTGCCCGACACGTGGACCAGAGACAACGTCCTTTTGGCACGCATCTAAGGTATGCTACTTGGGTGCAAGAAGGTTTCTGCCCTGGGATCACCGACGACGAATGCAATCTGACCCATTTGATTGTAAATCAGAGTTAAGAGGTCGACCAAGGGAGAGGTGCGGTGATGAGATATTATCCAAATTAAACAGTATACATGACTTCGTCATACGAGGACCGAAACCAGCTGAAAAGGAAAATTGGACGAAGAAAAGCATATTCTTCCAGTTGCCATATTGGTCGAAATTGTAAATCAGACACATCGCCGATCCTATGCACATAGAGTAGAATGTTGCTGAGAGTGTTGTGGGAATGACTTTATCCATTGAAGGCAAGTCAAAGGACACAAAAAAGACTCGTCCGGGCATGAAAGAAATGGGGATTCGGCCTAATTTGTTACCCAAAGTAATCAATGGCAAATACATCATGGCTTATCCAAGCTATACATTTACGCCGAAGAATAAGAAAATATTCTTGAAGTGGTTGCAGGGTGTGAAATTTCCCGATAGGTACGACGACAACATATCCCGGAGTGTTAGCACGGACGGTGGGACAATTTCTGGTATGAAGAGCCATGACTATCCTGTTTTGTTAGAACGACTCATTCTGATTGGTATTCGACCCCTCTTAGGGGCTGGTGTTGTTGAGACGATAGTTTATTTGTCTAAATTCTTCCAGATACTATGTGCCACATCGTTGGTTAAGGCAGACCTTTAATTAATTAACGAGGATATTGTCTACATTATGTGCCGGCTAGAGTAAATATATCCACCTGCATTCTTTGATGTAATGGTGCACCTACTAATACATCTGCCGGATGAGGAAAAGGTAGCTGGTCCGGTGCATAATCGTTGGATGTACCCAATCGAGAGGTATAACTTATCCCTGCTATTTGATAATATTTCCTTACTATCATGTATATATGTGAATCATAATGTAAATTTCCTTGCAGAATGTTAGATACGTACAAGCGGTACGCTCGGAACAAGACACGTCCCGAAGGCTCTATAGCAAAGGCGTACATTGCAAATGAGGGACTGAAATTTTGTGCAATGTACCTTCAAAATGTTGAAACTTCCTTCAATAGGGCATCGCACAACGACGATGGTGGTCAACGTCCAGATACCCTATCTGTATTTGCCCAACCCGCACGACCATTTGGCACTGGTCCAATCTCGGAGCCGTTCATTAATAGCGACATGGAGGTGGTTCATTGGTTCATACTAAACAACTGTGAAGATGTCTGGCCCTTCCACGAGCAGGACGAGGCGTTGATGAAGGCCCAATTTCTTTCTAATTGGGAAAAAATGGACAAACAACTATTTTCACGTTGGTTTTCTGAGCATGTAAGTCAAATATTTTATTTGCAAATTTCTTAAATTGGTTTTAAGCATACCAATTTCGTTTGTTGTGTGTATCTTACCAGATGGCACAGCTGAAAGATGTCAACTCGCCAAATTTCAATAAAGAATTAATGCAGCTGTCCATTGGCCCATTCCGTGGAGAAATGTACGGAAAATTGTTAAGTGTGGTTAAGGTGTTATACGCAGACCGCAAGGAAGTCGTCTTGTTCAAGTGTCATTGGTTTGATACGAACCCAAGTATCCCAGGCAGTGTCATTCAAGATCAGTTATGTACCGTTGTAAACACAAACACCTGGTGGTTTGAGAGTGATCCCTTCATCCCCGCTAGTACGACGAAACAAGTATTCTATGTGGATGATCCAAAAGCTGGTGGTGGTTGGAGAGTAGCTGAGATGGTGAATCATACAAACATTTGGGACTTGGATGACCGATACCATGAAGAAGATGAGGAAACAGACGATGACCAAATCGTTTACCATGTGGATTCCTCAGTATCCACCCAAAACGTGGATGGAGTACGAACCAATGACATTATCCCACCAATTGCGATTGATGACATTTTTATTGATCTCAAGGAATTAGAACAAATTGATAGTGATTCAGAGGCATCAAGTATTGTACACATCTTGGATGACGAGCGTGAATGGGAGGGGAAAAGTGAATACGACACCGTATGAAAGTTGTAAATTAGAAATGTCATTTATATATGTAATATTCATCTTCAAATCAATAAATGTGATTTATATGTATGTTGTATGATTTCATTCACAAAAGTTTCAATTAATCTTTTATATATGTACTAAAGCCACAAACTTTTGATGTCCTCATCCTTGAATCGGCTTCCCATATTCCAAGACACTAAATAAATAATTAAATATTATTGGAAAAGAGAATACCCTAAACAGTAGGATTTCTCATACAAGAAGCAAGCTCTTTTTCAAAAAAGGTAAAACTGAAAAGCCTGCTTTCGTGTGTACTCAAAAAACTTAGAATTTGATTATAGGTGGTTAGGAAGAAAAAAATAGTTTTTTTTACCGAGAAAAGTGAAGAGACCATGCATGCACTGCACAAATTACAGAACTTCGAAATAAATGAAGGTAAAAGATTTAGTCAAAGATTTTGATGATAAGTCATGAATGTCAATTTAATATGTCATGAGGGTCAATTTAATAAGTCACGAGGGTCAATTTTTACTCACTAGTGCAATGTGAAAGAGAGAGAACCCAACATTAATATTGACCGAATATGAGACAACAAATTTTTATAAAAAATTGTGAATAAAATGTGCTATGATAATATTTAATTTACTATTTATTTAGATTTATTTGTATTTATAATAAGTAAAAAAGTTAGATCACATTATACTTGGTACATAATTAATTTGGTTTGAATAAAATTTGATCGATACAACTATAATTTTTTTTTGAAATTTTTTTTTTCTCCTTGTTCATTTTTTATTTCTACAAATCTTATAAAAACTAACCGACATTTGTCCGACAAATATGTTACATTCGTCGGGCAAATGTTTCACATAGCATCAGTGCGTGTTTCTCTGTTCGGCGAGCGATTGCCGAACTGGGAGATTTAACCTGACGAATATTATCTATATTCGTCGGGCAATATATACCAGATTCAATTTACATTTATTAATTGAACAACTTTTTTAAATTATTTACGAGATGAAATGGACCGATCTAACCGTCAACTTTTATGGTAGCTACTCATAGATCGCCTATGCGAAAAATTACCCAATTTGGAAATCCCGGGATTAGGTAACGGTGCGCGATGATTCAGCGGTTACACAACGATTCTTCACGATCACATGACTTGAAAACCTCAAAACATCAAGATTTTCGACATGCGAGATCTAGGCACGTAAAATCAAAAAATGAACGGTTGGATCTGTAAAATTCAATCTTTTGAACATCAATAGAACCAACACTTAGCAAAATGTATGGAAGTTTCCATCAAAAGTTTAAACTCCTTGGTCAATATGTTTGTTTTCCGATTTGCAATAATTTACAAATTGAAATGGACCGATCTAACCGTGCACATTTATGGTAAGTACGCATAGATCACCTACAGAAAAAAATTACCCAATTTGGAAATCCCGGGATTAGGTAACGGTGCGCGACAATTCAACGGCTACACAACGTTTCTTCACGATCGGAAGGCTTGAAAACCTCAAAACATCAAGATTTTCGACCGGCGAGATCCATGCATGTAAAATAAAAAAATGAACGGTTAGACCTGTAAAATTCAATCGTTTGAACATCAATATGACCAAAACTTCGCAAAATGTATTGAAGCTTCCATCAAGTGTTTAAACTCCTTGGTCAATATGCTTGTTTTCCGATTTTCAATAATTTACAAATTGAAATGGACCGATCTAACCGTCCACATTTATGGTAGGTACTGATAGATCGCCTACGCGAAAAATTACCCAATTTAGAAATCCCGGGATTTGATAACGGTGCGCGACAATTCAACGGTTACACAACGTTTCTTCCGGATCGGACGGCTTGAAATCCTCAAATCATGACGATAACGATTTATGGGGCTTTAGGAATGTAAAACCAAAAATTGAACGGTCTCGATGTTGATTATTCTTTCGTCAGACTTGGTTTTCAGATCAATCATAAACATGACATCATAAAACTCAAGCCCGATGAAGAAAGCCAATCGCCGGGCAAAATGTACATTGTGCGTCGGGCAACATTAGAATCGTCGTCGGGCAAACTAAATAAAACTCACAATTTTTTTCCTCGAAAATTTCAAAAATTCCGCCTAAATTTTTGCAAAATCTCAAAAATACCGCGTACTTATGCCCGACGAATATTGAAAATGTTACCCAACGGATAGTCAACCCATTTTGTTACCCGACAAAGTGTTTAAACAGTTGCCTGACAAACATTTTGCCAAAATTTTCGCGAAACATCAAACTTACTGCCGAATTTTGCCCGACGAATATCCACCGCTTTTTATTACCCGACAAATCATTTAATGGATTGCCCGATGCCGAGTTCGTCGAGCAAGGTCAATCAGACTAATAAATTAGACCGACTCTTCTTCTTCCTCCTCATTTTCCTTATTTTCTCCAGAACCCAACCCACTCCCCCTCCCTGGAAGTTGGTCGACTCGCCCCTTCACTGCAGCCGTCCGGTCACCGCAACTCCAACCCTTTCTCACTCTCTCTCAGTCTGACTCCAGCCGACCATTTCTCACCGCAAATTGCAGGTCGTTTCTCACCGAGGTTAGCCGCCGCCCCTAGCCTCGCCGACAGTTTCTTCAAGGTCGAACTCATTGTCCCTCTCACTCTATTGTTAAGGTAGATTGGTTATTGTTAATTTTGATTGGTTAAATTTTAATTTTAGTTTGGACTGAAATTTTAATTTTAATTTGGTTTGGACATTATGAAGTTGTATTGAAAATGGAATCTAATTTGGATTTCATTATTGCAGATTGTGCTTTATTGTTAAATTTGCGGATTGAGTATTTAGGGGATTAGTGGAATATTGTGATTTTGGATTGGATTGGAAGACAAATATTTGTTCGGTATAATGTTGAAATTTTGAAGATTTGTTTGGATTGGAATATAATAGTTGAAGATTTGTTGAAATTTTGATGTTTGGTATAATGTTATGATTTTTGTTAAGATTTTGGATATGAAATTTATGTGAATTTTGGATATGTGAATTTTATGAATTTTGGATATTTGAATTTAAAAAACATTCTGTGAAATTTTGATATGGTGTAGTATATGTGATTTTTGGATGTGTGAGTTTTATAAATTTTTAATATGTGAATTTTATGATTTGGATATTATTATTGTATGTTTGGATTAATTTGTAAGTTTGATTTTATTCCCGAAATTTGGATTTAGAAATTTAGATATAATATTGTGAATTTTGAGTTTAGTACTTTTGGATTAATTAGTATTTTAGGTTTAATTTTTCGTTTGTGTTGGTTTTATTTTAAAAAATTAGAATTTGGTGGTTTAAGTTTTTAGATACCAATTTACTAATTTTTATTAAAAAAAAAATTATTGCTTTATTTATTTACGTTGATTGGAATTAAAAAATGTTGGTTAATTTTAAATGTGGTTTTGTTTTTATTTTTTGAATTTAATATTTATTATTAAAAATGTTTGGTTTTTTTTATTTAATTAAAAATATGTTGGTTAATTTTATATTAATTATTTTATATTTCTTATTGTAGATGTCGCATCGTACTTTAATCACGTCTAGGACCCGCCCCTCCCCTGATCCTGTTGATGATCAAGTGTCGGAGGAGGCAGCCCTTGACTCGGGTGCTTCAACAGCGGTGTCGATTCACCCACCGATGTTGGTTCATCAGCGACCCGGTGCCCGATCGGCTCGTCGACAGCATAGCAAGAAACGGGGGGAACCCCTTATCGACCCCCAACCCCCACAGGACGACACCAGAGCAGACGAAACAGGGCCTAATGTCGGAGCACTCCCTAAGGGTAAGTGGATTATTTTTTTTATTTAACCAACCATTTTTATTTGTTACTCATTTTATGTACGAATGTTCATCGAATTTCTAGGTAGGTCGGTGAACGTGCGCGGGATAAACCGAGGTTTGACATCCCAACGGATTTGCAGGACAACGAATGCAAAGATACTGATGGGGGAGACTTTCATAACCCAACCCCCGGAGGAGTTCACGCGCTGTTAGGGAGAGTTATATGTATGTGTTTTTCCCTTTTTTAACATTAATTTCATAGCTTTTAATTATTTTACTAACTTTAATAATTTTTTGCAGATCAATTTTGAGGTCGACTTGGAGTACGTCGAGCTCAATAGAGAATGAGACACCACTCGCAATTACGGTACGCCGACTGGAAGTACGAGCTCCACAAGTACTACAAGACTTGGTCTTCCCCGGAGGAAGCTCGGGCAAATCCTCCGGAGGAGTTGGACGGGCCGAAACTGGTAGGGTGGTTGTGGTTGTGCGACCATTTCGTGTCCCCCACCTATGTGGTACATATTATCCACCTAGTTAATTAAATTATTTATTTTTTATGTCATTTGCCATTTGAAAATATAATTTTTGTTTTTACGTGTGAAAAGCAGAAATCGGCTACGAACACATCGAACCGGGGAGCGAAGAAATTTAACCACCACGGGGGGCCGCAATCCTTATCGACCCGGCAGGAGGATCGGTGCATCGACGGGTCGATGTTCCCAGAGGTGGCTGCCTGGGGGCAAGTGTACGCTGGACGAGGGGACCAAGAGACTGACCACATTCACATAAATTTATTTTTTGCAGATTAAACATTCTTTTTTAATTTGATAATTAGATTTCTAATTAATATTTATTCGAATTTGTAGGATGCAATGCAGCAAGACGTCCAACAGACACAGGTTGAGCTCACACAATAGTATCCGGGCGTGCCGTTGGAGCAGCAGCTCCCTAATCCCAAGATGTCGATCGCCATCCTGGAGCGACGACTTGGGAGACGTTAAGGGAAGATCGTTCGGGGGGCGGGCGACGGGATAATGCGTGATGTCTCCAGTCACTCGTCGAGTTCATCTCGGGCAGGCAATCCCGAGGAGATATCGGACCTCAGGAGAAACTTCGAGTTCCTCCAGGTCGAAAATGCTGAGATCAAGGCTCTCTACGCGGAGATCCAAGCCCAAAACGACCAAATCAAGACCGCCTTTGCCAACATCCTTGACCGCTTGGGTGACTGTGGATTGGATGACCGTGGATTGGATGACCTTTTCTCACGGCCTCAGCCCCCCTTCCCAACAGCCCGCCCATGATCCCGACTATTTCGACCCGTCGACAAGTAGTTAGAATGTAATATATGTAAAATATTGTTTTAGTTTTAATTATGTAAAAACATAACATTAATTTTTATAAATATTTATTTTATTTTATTTTGATTCTTTTTATTCTTTTAATTGAAGTTTTTATAAATTTTTTTTTATTTTTAAATATATTTATTTATTTAATTAAATAATTTTTTAAAATTATATTTTTAAATATTCAGAGTTTACCCGACGAATATTCATTTCGTTGGGCATAGTAAATGAATTTTCTAAATTTGTTTCTATTTTTAATTATATATATTTATTTAATTAAATAATTTATTAAAATTATATTTTTAAACATTCAGCGTTTGCCCGACGATGTGTCCTTCCGTCGAGCGTAGCAATAAATTTCGATGGACACCCACCGAATATTTGTACATTTGCCCGACGAAAATAGGTCTGTCAGGCAAAGGTTGTTGACTTTTGCGTTGCTCGACAAATAATTGGCGACGAATACGTCCGCCGGGTAAGCTTTAATTGCTCGACGAATCCACTGTAGTCGTCGACTAACATCAAGCCCGACGAAGATTGCCCGATGTAGATTCACCGTTTTTAATATTACTCGACGAAGGCCTAACGTTGCTCGACAAAATCTGTTCGCCGGGCAAGATCGATTTTATTGTAGTGGATGTCTCTGTACGTCTACAATACAGTTAATATAAAACAACAAATACAATTAAACCGGCGGAGGAAGGTAATGGAGCAGGGGAGGAAGAGTCAGATAAGAATTAATCCGATCGGAAACAATAGGTAATGTGGGGTAATTTACCTATATATATGTTATAGAGGATTTCGGTAATCCAGAAATTTGTCATTTGACAATGTACCTATGTTGCCAAGCATTTAGGTAATTCATAAATTTACCATTTGGTAATTTACCTATATTACCAAGCATTTAGGTTTTTTTTTCTCGGGATTTTAAATTCAATTATATATCTCACTATCAGATCATTTAATTCAGAAGGAATACTAATCCACTACAAGAAAAACAGGCTTGTCCGGCGAAACGTGTTCGTCGAGCAAAGTTTAATGTTCGTCGGACAACTTTTAACTCGGCAGTTCTTTGTAGGGCAACGTCCGTCGGGACAGCCATCGGGCTTAAGGTTAGTCGACGAAAACAGTAAATTCATCGAGCAATTTAAAGCTTGCCTGGCGGATCCATTCGTCGCATATAAGTTGTCGAGCAATCCAAAAGTCAACATATGTTTCCCGACGAAAACGTTTTGCCGGGCTAAGTATTACTTTTCCCAACGAAACGAATATGCGTCAGGCAAAAGGTTAATATTTTAATAAAATTAATAATTTATTTAATTAAATAAATATATATATATATATATATAATTAAAATAAAAATATTTAAAAAAAAATACAATTAAAAGAATAAAACGAATCAAATGAAAATAAAAAAAAAATATTTATAAAAATTAATGTTATGTTTTTACATAATTAAAACTAAAGCAATGTATTACATATTAAATTCTAACTACTCGGCGACGGGTCGGGGTCTTAGGCGGGCTGTTCGGCCGGGGCCAGAGGTTGTGACAGTAGCTCATCTAGCCCACGCTCATCCAAGCGGTCAAGCACCTTGGCGAGGACGGTCTTGATTTGAATGTTTTGGGCCTGGATCTGCATGTTTTGAGCCTAGATCTGCATGTTTTGAGCCTTGATCTCAGCATTTTCGGTCTTGAGGCTCTCGAAGTTTCTCTTGATCTCCGACATCTCCTCGTGATTGGCTCCCCAAGAAGAACTTGAAGAGTGACTAGAGACATCCCAAACTATCCCGTCGCCCGCTCCTTGGACAATCTTCCCTGGACGCCTACCAAGCGTCGCTCCAAGATGACGATCGATGTAACAACCCGTCCCGGTCCCATCGGCGCGAATTGTTATGGTCACCGGGTCCCACCCAGCGCAGCCCCTGGTGACAGCCTAGTGCACGTACACCAGCCCAAAGGTATTGTTAGCGAGGCCCCTGTCCAAATCCTCCAGCTGCAGCCTTTGAGGATCGAACCCAGGCCAAGCCTTTTTATTTCACTCAAGGTGCACACCTTTCACCAACTGAGCTGGTGTACGTGCGTAAGGCTGTCAGCAGGGGCTGCGCTGGGTGGGACCCGACGGCCATAACAATTCGTCCCGATGGGACCGGGACGGGTTGTTACAATCGACCACTCAGGATCTGGTAGTTACTGCTCCAACGGCACGTCGGGATACTGTTGCGTGAACTCAGCCTGTGTCTGCTGGACGTCTTGCTCCATTTCCGCCTACAAATTCAAATAAATATTAATTAGAAATATAATTATCAAATTTAAAATTAATGTTTAATCTATAAAAAATAAACTTTCGTGGATATTGTTAGCCTCTTCGTTGCCCCAACTAGCCTACATTTGCCCCCAAGCATCCACCTCCGGGAACATTAACCCGGCGATGCGACGATCCTCCTGCCGGGCCGATAAGGATCGCGACCCCCCTGTGGTGGTTGAATTTCTTCGGTCCCCGGTTTTATGTGTTGACAACTGAATTTCTCTGTTCATTAGTAAAAACAAAAATTATATTTTCAAATGGAAAATACTATAAAAAATAAATAAATAATTTAACTTGGGTGATAGTACGTACCACATAGATGGGGGACACGAAATTGTCACACAACCACAGCCACCCTGCCAGTTTCGGCTCGTCCAACTCCTCTGGAGGATTTGCCCGAGCTTCTTCCGGGGAAGGCCATCTCTTGTAGTACTTGTGGAGCTCGTACTTTCAGTCGGCGTACCGTAACAGCTAGTGGTTTCTCAAGTATTTACTGACATCGGTCTCCTCCTGGTTGAACTCAAAATTGATCTGCAATAAATTATTAAAGTTAGTAAAATAATTAAAAAAAATAAAATTAATGTAAAAAAAGGGAGAAACACGTACTGATAACTCTCCCCAACAGCGCGTGATCTCCTCCGGAGGTTAGTTCCTAAAAGTACCCTCCATCATCAGGCACTTGGTGCGAAGAATCGTGCCAATGTCATGCACCACCAGGCTGTGTATTTTTACAGGCGCTAACCGGAAGCGAGGCACGTACACCACTGGGATCTTTGCATTCGTTGTCTTGCAAATCCGCTGGGATGTCAAACCCCGATTGATCTCATGCACGTTAACCGAATTCTCTGCAAATTCGATGAACATGTGTACATAATACGGGTAAAAAATAAAAACGGTTGTTTAAATAAACAGAATAATCAACTTACCCTTAGGAAGTGCTCCGTCAATAGTCACCGGTTCGTCTGCTCCGGCGTCGTTCTGTAGGGGCTGGGGGTCGGTACAGGGTTCTCTCCGTTTCTTGTTGTGCTGTCAACTAGTCGATTGCACACTGAGTCGCTGATGATACGAGATCAGTGCTTGAACGTACGCCGCTATTGAGGCAACCGAGGCAGGGGGTGCCTTCTCTGCCGCATGATCAACGGGATCAGGGCGGGGGCGGGTCCTAGATGTGATCAAGTTGCAATGCGACATCTACAATAAGAAATTTAAAATAATTAATTTTAAATTAACCAACATATTTTTAATTTAATAAAAAAAAACAAATATGTTTAATATTAAATATTAAATTCACAAAATAAAACTAAAACCACATATAAAATTAACCAACATTTTTTAATTCGAATAATAAATAAATAAATAAAACAAATTTTTTTTATTGAAAATTAGTAAATTGGTATCTAAAAACTAAAACCACCAAATTCTAATTTTTTTAAATAAAACCAACACAAACCAAAATTCAACCTAAAATACTAATTAATCCAAACAACCTTAAACCTAAATTACTAAACAAAATTCACAACATTATACCTAAATTTCAAAATCCAAATTTCGGGAATAAAATCAAAATTACAAATTAATCCAAACATACAATAATAATATCCAAAATCATAAAATTCACAGATGAAAAATTTATAAAACTCACATATCCAAAATTCACATATCCTACACCATATGAAAAATTCACATAACGTTCTTTAAATTCAAATATCCAAAACTCAAAAAATTCACATATCCAAAATTCACATAACATTCATATCCAAAATCATATGCAAAATTCATAACATTATACCAATTTCAACATTATACCAAGGGTCTCTCGTTTAGGAGAGTTTAGGGTTTGGACTGCTAGGGTTTTGCAAGAAAGGGAACGGGCAGCCGACAATTTTTTTCGTTGATTGTCGTTGATCGTCGGGTTTGGTTATCACTAGGAGTGCCGCCGAGGTAGTGCAGAGGTGCGCCAGCCTATCGTCAAGCTTTCAGACGTCGGTGTGCAAGGGCGGGGGCCGTGGGATTGTTTCTGTGAGGGTATCGAGCCTGCAACAGATAGGGAGTGGGGTTTGGTCACTGGTGTGGCCAACACCGTGTGGCCTGTCTAGGCATGTGCGGCGGGGCTGGGTGGAGTGTCAGTTGCATCAGGTGCGGTGCGGACGGAGGGGTCGCAGACTATTTTGGGGAGAAGAATGGACTTGGCGGAACTGGAACACCAGTTCGGATCCAATCTTTGACTTTCGGAAAGGGAAAAGGCAGGGGTCCGAGTACTCCAGGCGGAGGTCGAGGACCTCCCGCTTGGCTTCCAGTTCTGTTTGGTGGCAGAGGTATTTACGGATAAAGGAATCAACGGGAAGGCCTTTGTGCGGCTGTTTTCAGGATTGTGGAAGGGCCGCGATGGGGTCTCCATCCGTGTGATTGGGGAGAAAAAATTTCTAGCATGCTTTGTGACCCAACAGGACATGCAGCGAGTATTTGATATGGAACCTTGGAATTTTATGGAGACGTTGGTCATCTTGGAGGAGGGGTCCAGTACTCAAAATCCCCGTAATTTGAGGATGACCCACTCCTCGTTTTGGGTGCAATTGCACGGTATCCCGGCTCTCAATATGACTATGGCAGTGGGAACAAAGATAGGCGGACTTATGGGGGCGATTCTGGAGGTTGATACATTATTCTGAAGGATTGTATTGGCTGGTATGTGCGTGTTAGGGTTCGGATGCAGGTGGTGATCCCCTGATGCGAGGGACATGTGTGGAGTTCTCGGCGGAAGGACAACTTTGGGTGGGTTTCAAGTATGAGATGCTACCAATGTACTGTTTGGTGTGTGGTTCCTTAGGCCACAATACCCGAAGGTGTGCCTCTGCATTGTTGGAAGGCGAGGGGGAGATTCGGGGTCATACATTCCAGGGTTTGGAGGCCGAGATGGACCTCCGAGGTCGACCACTGCAGATTGTTGTTCGTCGTCCGAGCACTGGCAGGGAGAATTCCGGGTTAGGAGGTCGAGGGCGTGGCTGAGGCGATGGGGTGGCCTCAAGATTGGCTGCGTCAATCAGCAAGCACCGTGAGGAAGAGGACTGAAGGACACGGATCCTAGCGGCAGCATTTGATGATGGATTGATTGGCAGGGGCGGGTGCCTTCTTGGGGGTACAAAAAACCCTCGCCGATTTAGTGATCCGGGAGGGGGGACCGGCTAAGGGGATGATGTGATAGGGCAGACAGAAGAAGGAGGAGCCACTTCGGGGCAGGTTCCGTAGGCTGGGGTCCCTACTATACAGCCTATGGCGGGGGGTACCGCTCTAGTCTCAAGGGAAGGTGCAGACGAGGTGTCAAGTTCTGATCAGGAGGTGCTACTGTCACCGAGTAGAATGGCGGGAGATGGTGCAGACAATGAGGTCCGTGCTTCCCAGCAGTCGGATTCCTTTCATCTTATGCCTCTTATCGTGAGCGGGAGGGTGGAAGGTCAGGGCAGGGGGAAGAGACGTCGGAAGACAATGGAAGGCACAGGGGCCTCATCGAGTGGGAAGGTTGGGGTGGCTAGACGGAGACGGCTGGAGTGGGGGGTGGAAGTTTGTGTTTCTCAGATGGTCGGGACCGACCTAAATGGGTCTCTTGAGCGAAGGGGGGCAGGGTCCACCTCTTCCCATTCGCCATGAATGTTCTATGCTGGAACTGTCAGGGTATCGGAGGTACGTTGACAGTTCATAACCTGGTGGAGCAAAATTTGTTGCACCAACCGGACATGGTGGTTCTATTGGAGACTAAAAATAATAGCAGACGATTTGAGTACCTAAAAAATAAGTTGCGGATGCCTTTCATGCACGCTGTTGAGGCACGGGGTTTGAGTGGTGGCCTATGCATTTTCTAGATGGATGTTCAACAAGTTATCTTAGTTAAATATGGCGAATTTATTATTGAACTTTTAATAAAGGATGTTATTTCTAGTTATACTTGGCGTTTTTTGTCTATATATGCAATTACAGATGACAGGATCCGAGCGGATCAATGGCAAAGGTTGGGGATTCGGATAGCCAGGTGCGGGGATCCTTGCCTCCTGGTAGGGGATTTTAATGATGTGTTATATGTCACTGAAAAAGTGGGGGGCCTTATTCGGACAGAAAATTCTATGCATTCTTTTCGGGAGTTTGTGGCGGATAACCGTTTACTCGATTTGGGGTACCAAGGGCACCCGTTTACATGGAGGAAAAAGAGGGACACGGGATTCATCCAGGATCGATTGGACCGTGGTTTGGCCACAACGGAGTGGGTGGAGTTATACCCCGCTGTGACTCTTCATCACATTCTTGTGGAAGGATCTGACCATCTGATGATGCATCTATGTCTTTCTCCGTCGTTGCGCCGGCCGAGGGGGCGGTTTGTTTTTTACCCTAGATGGGGGAATGACCAGGAGTGCAGGCAGATGATTGAGGAGTGCTGGCACCGGGAGACCCGAGGCTCAAAAGCATTTCAGGTCTCTGAGAAATTGAAGGGAGTGCGCTTGGGTCTGCTTGGGTGGAGAATGAGGAATCAGTGAAACAGCAAGGTGCTTATAGAGGAAGTACAACGGCAGTTACGTAGTGCTTATGTCCAACCGTCCTTTGATGGTGTATGGGTTCGGCATAAAGAGGTGGAGCTGAAACGGTTAATCTGTGAAGAAGAGTGATAGATCAGGTTAATTGGTTACAAGAGGGGGATAAAAACACGAAATTTTTCCTTGCTTCCACAGTTAAACAGCGAAGGTCCAATCGACTTCGGGGTCTTGAAAACCAGGAAGGGGAGTGGGTAGAGGAGGGACCCCATATGAATGAAGTAGTGGTGGAGTATTTTGAACGACTGTTCACTACTACTGACCCCTCTCCATGTCCGGCCATCTTAGGGTCTATTGGGCGGCAGGTCGCGCAGGAGGAAAATGAGGCTCTTGTGACTCCCATCACTCGGGAGGAGGTGCAGAGGGTGATGTTTCATATCAATCCATCTAAGGGCCCTGGACCAGATGGATTCACCGGAGGCTTTTTCCAAAAAAATTGGGAGGTGGTGGGGGAGGATATGTTTGAAATGGTGGCGCATTTCTGGAGGTCCGGACGGTTGCTGAGGAAAATGAATTATATGCATCTCTGCTTGATTCCCAAAGTTCCTAGCCCAACCAAGATGTCCCAGCTGCGGCTGATTGCCTTGTGCAATGTCATATATAATGTCATTTCAAAACTCCTTACTAATCGTTTAAAATTGGTGTTGAATCGCATTATTAGTGTCAATCAGTCAGCCTTCCTGGCGGGTCGCCAAATACAGGATAATATTCTTGTTGTCCATGATCTTCTCCACTCGATGAAGCTTCGTGGGCAACGGGAAGACAAGAGTGTGGCTCTCAAGTTAGATATGGCAAAGGCATATGATAGGGTGGAGTGGAACTTTGTGATTGACATGCTTAAGGGACTTGGGCTGGATGACCGGTTTTGTGGCTTTGTCTATGAATGTATGTCTTCGGTCTCTTATAGTGTATTGGTCATCGGGGAAGAAACGGGTCATTTCTCCCCTAGCCGGGGACTTAGACAGGGAGATCCCATGTCACCATTTCTGTTCTTGGTCTGTGCGGAAGGACTATCCGCCCTCTTCCGTTGTCGGGAGGAGGAGGGGGCCTTACACGGATTTCTCCTTCTTCAGTCCAGTCCTGTGGGCATCACCCACCTATTCTTTGCTAATGATGCAGTTGTCTTTTGTCGGGCTATGGCCAGGGAGATTGATGAAGTAAAGAATATCCTGGAGTGTTATGCTGTGGCATCTGGCTAGCTAGTTCTTTGGGGGGAACTGCCCTAGACGCCTACGGGGGAGGCTGGCTCGGAGATGCCAGATTACGGCACAGGACGGGTTTGGGAAATATCCTGGACTCCAAGAGGATTTTGGTCTATCGAAGAAGGTTATTTTTTATGAAGTCCGAAACAGAATTGCCAGCAGGGTGCAGGGGTGGTCAGAGCAATTTCTATCCTCGGCGGGGAAGGAGATTTTGATCAAGGCAGTGGCCATGGCCATGCCTAACTATGCCATGTCGTGTTTCAAGCTCCCAGTGGGTGTATGTCGGGATATTGAGAAGTTAATTGCCAACTAATGGTGAGGCAAACAGCATGGCAACCGGGTTTCCACTGGGTTGCCTGGAAGAAAGTGTCACGAGTAAAGAAAGTGGGTGGGCTTGCTTTCTGGGACTTGGAGTGCTTCAACTTGGCCATGCTGGGGAAGATTGGTTGGCGCATTATTCATGATCCAGCTTTGCTCCTAGCCCAGGTGTTGCAAGACAAGTACTACCCTAATGGCTCGTTCCTCTAGGCACAGGTAGGCCGTAGGTCCTCCTGGGGGTGGAAAGGTCTTCTTCAAGGCCGGAAAGTACTAGAGGCGAGCTTGCGGTGGAGGATTGGGGATGGTGCACAAGTACAGGCTATATCTTATCCGTGGGTGCCAGTTCCATACATATTCAAGGTGACTTCTTCCCACCCTGATATTCCTCATTCTGTGAAAGATCTGATTGATCAGGACACTCACACATGGAAGGCTGATCTGATAACTCGGTTATTTCGGCATGAGGATGCCCATGCTATACTTCGGTTACCTCTTAGCTGGTGGGGCTTAAGCGATATGTGGATGTGGCATTTTACCACCACTAGATGCTATTCGGTGAAGTCGGCATATGGTGTGGCATTGTATCTCCACAGAAATGGGGAGCTAGGTGGACGCGGGGTGGGGGAGTCCAGCTCCTTGTCGGATGAGGGTCTGAAGTGGAGTCACATATGGACGATGCAGGTGCTACCGAAGCTTAAGCAATTTATCTGGAGGGAATGCAGCAGTACATTGGCGGTCCGAGCCAATTTGGTGCGGCGACTGTTGATGGTGGAACCGGTTTGCCTGGTATGTGGTCTTGATGTGGAAGCGGAGGTCCATCTATTTTTTCATTGCCCCTTTGCCAAGGCTTTCTGGTTTGGAAGCCCCCTTATGCTAGATGTATGTGCGTTGGAGGGTGCTGATTTTCAGGGTATATGGAAGTGCTTGATTACTAAATTTCACCGGTTTCCCCATAAGGTGGAACTGATTCAGACACTCACATTTGGACTTTGGAGAATATGGAAATGTAGGAATCGGATGGTGTTTGAGGGGAATCCTGTTCACCCGAAGGAGGCCATTGCCGAGCTCCTCAAGGGTGTGTCGGAATTTCGGGAGCTTGGAGTCCCGGCTTTGGGCGAACATTCCTCACAGCCTAGACCGCCAGATTCGAGTGATGTTGCGACAATGCATATTTGGAAGAAACTGGCCATGGGCCTCCTAAAGGTTAATTGTGATGGTGCTTGGTGTCAAGATACGGCGAGCGGAGGGGTTGGTTGGGTTATCCGGGATAGTTTTGGATTACTGGTGTCTGCTGGAGGGAAAGGGGGTCTCTGTCTGAAGTCGAGTTTGGTGGCTGAAGCAGGGGCGATGCGTAGTGCCCTTTCTCATTGTTTGCTGGTTGACCACAAGCGGGTGGTGATGGAATCTGAAGCTTTGGGACTGGTCCAGATCCTTCTTGGCCAGAACCTTGGTGATGCTGATCTTGACTGTATTATTTTTGATATCCAGGCAATGGCCTCAAGACTGGAGAGGGTTCAATTTGTTTATGCTTCCAGGCAAGCTAATAGAGCAGCTCACCTTGTAGCTGGTTTTGTTTCTAAGACTGGTGGGTCCCATTGTTGGGATGAGTTAGGGACGGATTCGTTGTTTGACACCTTAGCATCTGATGTGGGTGTCTCTATTCGTTATTAATAAAGTTTCTCATTTCTGGTAAAAAAAAAAAAACATTATACCAAACATCAAAATTTCAACAAATCTTCAACATTAACCCAAAATTCCTAAATCCAAACAAACTTAGTAAACCAAATATTTATATTCCAATCCAATCCAAATTCACAATATTCAAGTAAAAACCCTGAATTTCCAATCTGCAAATTTGAGAAAAATGCACAATCTGCCAAAATCCAATCCAAATTTAAATTCCAATTTCAATACAATTTCATAATATCCAAACCAAATTTCAGTTGAAATTTCAATCCAAACTAAAATTAAAATATAAACAATCAAAATTAACAATAACCAATCAACATCAACAATAGAGAGAGAGGGAGAACGAGTTCGACCTTGAGATTTGCGCTGGCGAGAGATAGGTGCGGCAGCGAGACCTAACCTCGGTGAGAGAGAGGCTGCGCGAGAGAGAGCTGCGGCGGGGGAGTGAGAGGCAGAGACCGAGTGAGAGAGAGCGAGAAAGGGAGGGAGTGGTATTGGACGTCGACGACCTCCACAAACGAGGGCTGGTTTGTGTTGTAGAGAGGTGGCGGTCAAGAGAAAACTGCGAAAATGAAGAAGAAGGAAGAAGACAAAGAGTCGGTAGCGATTTATCTGTCTGAATGACATTTCCGGATGAAACCTACGTCGGGTAACAAAACGCAATGAATATTCGTCGGGTAACAAGTTTACATTCCGTCGGGCAAATATACGCGGTAAGTATGAGTTTTCGTGAAACTTTTGGCAGAATTTTTGAAATTATCGCCAAACAAAAAGTGCGCATTTTGTTTATGTTGCCCGATGACGTGTGTATGGTTGCCCGACGCCTATATTGTCCGGCGAATAGTTACCTTCGGCGGGCTAAATTCTTATGTTGTTGAGTTTATGACTGATCTAAAAACCAGGTCCGACGATAGAATTTTCAAGGTCGGGACCGTTCAATGGTTGCTTTTAAGTCTGCAGACCTCACCCGTCGAAAATCTTGATGTTTCAAGGATTTCAAGCCAACCGATCTTGAAGAAACGTTGTTTCACCGTTGAATCGTCACGCACCGTTACCTAATCCTGGGATTTCCAAATTGGGTAATTTTTCGCGTAGGTGATCTATGAGTGCCTACAATAAGTGTGGACAGTTAGATCGGTCCATTTCAATTTGTGAATGATTGAAAATCGTAAAACAAGCATATTCATCAAGGAGTTTAAACACTTGAAGTAAACTTCAATACATTTTTCAAAGTTTTGGTTCTATTGATATTCAAACGATTGAATTTGACCGATCTAACTGTTCATTTTGTGGTTTCACGTGGCTAGATCTCGCCCGTAGAAAATCTTGATGTTTTGAGGATTTGAAGCCGTTCGATCGTAAAGAAACGTTGTGTAACTGTTGAATAGTAGCGCACCGTTACCTAATCCCGTGATTTCAAAATTGGGTAATTTTTCGCGTAAGTGATCTATGAGTACCTACAATAAATGTGGAAGGTTAGATCGGTCCATTTCAATTCGTAAATTCTTGAAAATCGTAAAATAAGCATATTCATCAAGGAGTTTAAACAGTTGAAGGAAACTTCAATACATTTTGCGAAGTTTTGATTCTATTGATATTCAAATGATTGAATTTGACCGATCTAACCGTTCCCTTTGTAGTTTTACGTGCCTAGATCTCGCCCGTCGAAAATCTTGATGTTTTGAGGATTTCAAGTCGGCCGATCGTGAAGAAACGTTGTGTAACCGTTGAATCGTCGCGCACCGTTACCTAATCCCGGAATTTCCAAATTGGGTAATTGTTCGCGTAGGCGATCTATGAGTACCTAAAATAAATGTGGACGGTTAGATCAGTCCATTTCATTTCGTAAGTAATTTAAAAAAGGTGTTAAATAAATAAATAAAAATTGAATTTGGTATATATTACCCGACTAAGCTAAATGAATATTCGTCGGGCATACACTTCCAGTTTCGGCAACCGCCCACCGAACAGAGAAACACGTGATGATATTGGCATCCTTTGCCCGACGGATGTACAAGTATATTCGTCGAGAAAATGTTATTTCCCATTTTTCCCAAAATTCTATACAATATTTTATCAAGTAAGATGAAATAGTGTACTTAAAAGTTTGTGGCTTTAGTACTTAAAAGATTAATTGAAACTTTTGTGAATGAAATCATAAAACCTACATCTGTATCACATTTATTGATTTGAAGATGGATATTACATATATAAATGAAATTTCTAATTCACAACTTTCATTCGGTGTCGGATTCGCACTCCCCCTCCCAATCACACTCATCATCCGAGATGTGCACAGTACTTGATTCCTCAGAATCACTTTCAATTTGTTCTAATTCCCCGACATCAATAAAAATGTCATCAATCGCAATTCGTGGGATGATGTCGTTGGTCCGTACTCCATCCACGTTTTGGGTGGATGCCGAGGAATCCACCTGGTAAACGATTTTGTCATGTTTTCCCATCTTCTTCATGGTATCGGTCATCCAAGTCCCAAATATTTCTATCATTCACCATCTCAACTACTTTCCAACCAGCACCAGCTTTTGGATAATCCATATAGAAATTTTTTTCGCTATACTAGCAAGGATGTAGGGATCACTCTCAAACCACCTGGTGTTTGTGTTGACAGAGGTACATAACTGATCTTTAATGACATTGCCTGGGATACTTGGGTTCGTATCAAACCAATGACACTTGAATAAGACGACTTCCTTGCGGTCTGCGTTAATACCTTAACCACACTTAACAATCGGCCGTAAAACCCCGTATCAGCATTTTCCCCATCCCCCAGCACGAAGACCCCGTTGTTTTGCGTAGATAATTTGCCGTCTCATTTTGTGCACATGAACTTAACTCCGTTAACGTGACAACCAGTGTACGTTTCTCGTCGAAATGGGCCAATGGCCAGCTGCATTACTTCTTTATTGAAATTTCGCGAGTTGTTATCTTTCAGCTATGCCATCTGGTAAGATACACACAATAAATGAAATTGTAAACTAAAAAACAATTTAAGAAATTGCGACATTAAAATTTGTAACTTACATGCTCGGAAAACCAACGTGGAAACAGTTGTTTGTCCATTTCTTCCTGATTCGAAGGAAATTGGGCCTTCATCAACGCCTTGTGCTGCTCGTGGAAGGGCCAGACTTCGTCATAGTTGTTCAGTATGAACCAATGAGCCACTTCCATATCGCTATTGGTGAACGGCTCCGAGATTGGACCAGTACCGAATGGTCGTGTGGGTTGGGCAAATACAGATAGGGTCTCTATACGTTGTCCACCGTCGTCGTTACGCGAGGCCCTATTGCAGGAAGTTTCAACATTCCCAAGGTACGTTACAAAAAATGTCAGTCCCTCCTTTGCAATGTATGCCACCGCTATAGAGCCTTCGGGTAGTGTCTTGTTCCGAACGTACCCCTTATACGTACCTAACATTCTGCAAGGAAATATACATTATGATTCACATATATACATGATAGTAAGGAAATATTATCAAACAGCAAGAATACGTTATACCTCTCGGTTGGGTACATCCAACGATAATGCATCGGGCCAGCTAGCTTTGCCTCATCTAGCAGATGTATTAGTAGGTGCACCATTACATCCAAGAATGTAGGTGGATATATTTTCTCTCGCCGGCATATGATGTAGATAATATCCTCGTTAATTGCTTCGAGGTCCGCCTTTACCAACGATCTGGCACATAGTATCTGGAAGAATTGAGATAAATAAACTATCGTATCAACAACTCCAGGCTCCAAAAATGGCCGAATACCAATTGAAATGAGTCTTTGAAGCAAAACATGATAGTCATGGCTCTTCATACCGGACATAGTCCAACCATTAGTTCTAACGTTTCGGGATATGTTGCTGGCGTACCCATCGGGAAATTTCACACCATGCAACCACTTTAGGAATTTTTTTCTTATTCACCTGCATAAATGTATAACTTGGATGAGCCATGATGCATTTGCCATTGACGACTTTTGGCCACAAATTAGGCCGAATCCCCATTTCTTGCATAGCCATACGAGTCTTTTTTGTGTCCTTTGACTTACCTTCAATGGATAAAGTCGTTCCCACAATACTCTCGACAACATTCTTCTCGATGTGCATAGGATTCGCGATGTGTCTGATTTTCAATTTCGACCAATAAGCCAACCTAAAGAATATGCTCTTTTTCGTCCAATTTTCCTGTTCAGCTGGTTTCGGTCCTCGTGTGACGAAGTCATTTATACTGTTCAGATTGGACAATACTCATCACCGGACCTCTCCCTTGGTTGAGCTCATAACTCTGATTTGCTATCAAATGAGTCAGATTGCATTCGCCATCGGTGATCCCATGGCAGAAACCTTCTCGCACCCAAGTAGCATACCTTCGATGCATTCCAAAACGACGTTGTGTCTGGTCCACATGTTGGGCAAGCAAGATAGCCCTTAGTACTCCATCCCGACAACATACCATAAGCAGAAAAATCATTAATTGTCCACATTATGGCCGCTTGAAGAGTGAAAATTTCTCCACTTCGCTTGTCGTATGTTAAAACACCATTTTCCCACAGATCCACCAGCTCGTCAATCAACGGCCGCAAATACACATCGATGGAATTACTCGGTGATTTGGGCCCCGGTATCAAAGTACTGAGGATTGTGAATTCTTTCTTCATACATCTCCAAGGAGGCAAGTTATACAGAACCATAACCAACAGCCAAATGTTATAGGGCTTTGCAAAACTCCCAAATGGATTAAACCCGTCAATAGTGAGGCCTAATCTAACATTTCTTGGCTCCACGGCAAACTCGGGATACATCTTATCAAATTCCTTCCAAGCCTCTCCATCGGTCGGATGGCTTAGTACATCATCATCAATGTGTTCATCCTTGTGTCACCTCATATCACGGGCTATGTGGGACGACATGTAGAGAGAAAGGGATTTGATTGGAAGTGAAAATGGTGATGAGATGATGATTGTAGTTAGAGAGAGAGAGAGTGAGTGAGTGTGAGAGAGAGAGAGATAGAGATAGAGACATACACACACACAGAGAATGAGAGTTTGTTAGTTGAAGGCAGAGAGGAAGAAGAAGAAGAAGAAGAAGAAAGGAGCGTCTCGGCTATTTAGTATGTTTAGACTTTTGCCCGACGAACCATATTCACAGGGCAAAGTTTTGGAGGTGGTGGGAGGGGATATTTATGAGATGGTGGTGCACTTTTGGAGGTCAGGGCGTCTACTTCGGAAAATTAACTACACTCATCTCTGTTTGATTCCCAAGCTCCCTAGCCAGGTCAAGATGTCACAGATGCGCCCTATTGCACTATGCAATGTCATTTAGAAGGTCATTTCGAAACTCCTTACTAATCGATTGAAGTTGGTGATGAATCAGATTATTAGTGTAAATCAGTCAGCTTTCGTGTCGGGCCGGAAAATACAGGATAATATTCTTGTTGTCCATGAGCTTCTTCATTCGATGAAGCATCGTGGTAAACGGGAAGATAAGGATTTGGCTCTGAAGTTTGACATGGCAAAGGCCTATGATACGGTGGAGTGGAGTTTTGTGATAGATATACTCAAAGGTCTTGGGGTCGATAACCAGTTTAGTGGGTGGATTTTCGAATGCATGTCTTCGGTCTCATATAGTGTCCTGTTCAACGGGGAGGAATCTGGTTACTTTTCACCTAGCAGGGGGCTCAGACAGGGTGATCCCATGTCTCCTTTTCTTTTCTTGGTCTGTACGGAAGGGTTGTCTGTTCTCTTTCGCCGGCGAGAGCAGGAGGAGGCCATACATGGCTTTTGACTGATGGAGTCCAGTGCTTTGCGCATCACCCATCTTTTCTTTGCAGATGATGCGGTTGTCTTTTTCCGTGCTACGTCTAGGGAAATTGATGCAGTGAAGAGTATCCTTGAATGTTATGCCGAGGCATCCATCCAGCTTGTGAACTTGGAGAAAAGTTCTTTGTTCTTTGGGGGGAACTGCTCAAAACGCTTGCGGGGGAGGTTGTCTCGGAGATGCCAGATTACGGCCCGGGACGGGTTTGGGAAGTATCTTGGTCTCCGGACGGATTTTGGTATGTCGAAGAGGGTAATTTTTGATGAAGTACGGAATAGGATTGCCAGTAGAGTGCAAGGGTGATCGGAGCAGTTTCTCTCCCTGGCATGTAAGGAAATATTGATAAAGGCGGTTGCCATGGCCTTGCCTAATTATGCTATGTCGTGCTTTAAACTTCCGCTGGGTGTGTGCCGGGATATTGAGAGGCTAGTTGCCAATTGTTGTTGGGGGAAAAAGCATGGACAACGTGGGGTCCATTGGGTAGCATGGAAGAAGGTGTCACGGGTGAAGAAAGTGGGAGGGCTGGGTTTTCGAGACTTGGAATGTTTCAACTTGGCGATGCTTTGCAAGATTGGCTGGCATATCGTTCATGATCCTTCATTGCTTCTATCACAGGTGTTTCGGGATAAGTACTACCCTAATGGGTCCTTCCTACAGGCACAGGCAGGCCGCCGGCACTCCTGGGGGTGGAAGGGTCTTCTTCATGGTCGGAAAATCCTTGAAGCGGGCTTGAGGTGGAGGATTGGTGATGGTGCAAAGGTACGTTCTAGGTCCGATCCTTGGATGCCGACCCCCTACACTTTCAAGGTGACCTCTTCACATCTTGATATTCCTTTCTATGTGAAAGATTTGATTGATCAAGACACCCACACTTGGAAGGCGGAGCTGCTAACTCGATGTTTTCATAAGTAGGAGGCTCATGTTATTCTTTGATTGCGCCTTAGCCGGTAGGGCTTGTGTGATAAGTGGATGTGGCATTTCAACAAAACTGGTTGTTATTCAGTGAAATCGGCTTATGGTGTTGCTTTGTATTTGCACATAAATGGGGAGTTCGGTAGACGCGGGGAGGGGGAGTCTAGTTTCTCTCCTGCTCAGGGCCCAAAATGGAGTCAAATATGGTCTATGAAGGTTCTGCAGAAGATTAAGCAATTTGTTTGGAGGGGCTGTAATAACACTCTTATAGTCCGATCTAATTTGGTGAGCCGTTGATTGGTGGTGGATCATGTTTGCCATGTGTGTGGTCTTGCCGAGGAAACCGAGGTCCATTTATTTTTTCATTGCCAGTTTGCTAGGGTCTTCTGGTTTGGGAGCCCTCTTATGCTAGATGTTGGTACTTTAGAGGGGGTTGATTTTCTTGGTATTTGGTAGTGTCTGGTTGCTAAATTCCATCATTTCCCCCATAGGGAGGAGTTGACTCAGACACTTACGTTTGGTCTCTGGAGGATTTGGAAGTGCAGAAATCGGAGGGTGTTAGAGGGTATTCCTGTGCCGCCAGAGGAGGCCATTGCCATTCTCATAAACTGTGTGACTAAATTCCGAGAGTTAGAGGTCCCGGCCTTGGGGGGTCAGTTCTCGCAGCCTAGACCATCGGAGTTGGGTGGTGGTGAAGTGGTGCATCTTTGGAGGAAACCAGCCATGGGTGTCCTAAAGGTTAATTGTGATGGTGCCTGGAGTAGGGAGACGACGTGTGGTGGAGTTGGTTGGGGCATTCGGGACTGTTTTGGGCTGCTGGTGTCAGCGGGCGGTGAAGGGGATCTCTGTCTGAAATCAAGTTTGGTGGTTGAAGCAAAGTCAGTGCGATGTGCTCTCTCCCATTGTTTGTTGGTCGGTCATGAGCGGGTGGTGATCGAGTCAGATGCTCTGGGGCTTGTTAAAACCCTTCTTGGACAGAGCCATGGTGATGTTGATCTCGACTATATTTATATCCATGCCCTGGCCTTGCGGTTGAGAAGTGTTCAATATGTGTATGCATCCAAACAGGCTAATAAAGTTGCGCATCTTGTTGCTGGCTTTGTTTCTAGGGTTGGTGGGTATCACTGTTGGGATAAACTAGGGACGGAATGGTTGTTTGATACCTTAGCCTCTGATGCTGGTGTTGCTATTTGTTATTAATAAAGTTTTTTGATCTCTTGGTAAAAAAAAAAAAAAAAAAAAAAAAAAACTAACAATTTATTTGCTGCAAATATGCCTATTAAAAAAATAGAAGAAATCGGGGCAGAATTTTTAATTTTTTTGAGGAAGGGTGTTTGGATGTGAGATGTCTTAATCTTCATTAAGGATTGTTATTCAAGGGTATTTTTGTCGGTATCAATAAAATTTATGTTGATATTAACATATATGTAACTAACTTTTATTAAACAAACAAGGGTTTTAAAACCTAAGGGGGGGAGACGGGTTTGTGAAAATAAGAGAAACCTTAGGTGGTGTATGTGTAAATACCCCTACCAATACTTCTCTAAGAAAAATGGATTATATCAAAATATGAAAGGCTGATGGAAACAACCGAAAGTTTAAAAGATAAATAAAATACAAGTATGACGTCTATAATCTTGCAAATCTATCAAATAGCATCTCAAGAGACTTAAACGATTAAAATAACTCTTAAAAACAATTATGGTGGAGATTTATTTGACAAAATTATCTTATTAAAATGAATATTAGAAGAAAAAAATAGAAAATATTTTAAAATTTGAAAAATCATTATCCACATCTGGTAACTAGACTCTCAAAAAATATGTGTATATGGAAAATAATCAGCTAAAAGAGTATAAAGGGTATTAGTAAAAAAAGTAATGTAGTAGATGAGTAAATGGACTAACGTATATGTTGACTAAACGTATATGTTGACTATTAAAAGTGTACTAATTATAGTTAATTCTATTTTAAATTGGGTTATGTTTTTTTTTTTGGTGGAACTAAATTGGGTTATGTTAATGAATTGTTATTGGTTTGTATAATAATGCAATAAAGTGTTTAATTATTGAAAGCATTTGGATGTGGTGTCATCCCTCTTTCTGGGAATTACAAACTCCATTTTTGAACACTAATTATCTTTGTTGTTTTATATATGAATACTTTTCTATTTTTCTCACCATTTTCCGTGGGGCAATTTATGTTGTCAATATTTCATCATGTTCATTCATATGTGAAAGCAATAAGCATGTTTGGGAAATAGTAGGGTTATGAAATACATTTGTGTACTGCTTTCACTCATCACCTACTTGGCTTCAACGCACTTAAGTTCTTGTAATTATTTTATGGAATTGTGTACAAAGGAGGCGCATCTACTAGTATGGGTGTCGCCTCCACAGCAGGAACATAAATGAGGGTGATTGAGACCTCGCATGAGAAATCTGGCCACCACAGATACCGCACAGCAGAAACATCAGCTAGTCTACTGTCTCAATCACCCTCATTTACTCAATCACCCTAAATTGTTTATTATTAGATGGGGATCAAAAGAACGTGAGTGCGTTGAAGTCAAGTAGGTGATGAGTGAAACCAGTACACAAAAGTATTTCATAAACCTACTATTTCCCAAACATGCTTTTGCTTTCACATGTGAATGAATATGCTTTTGCTTTCACATGTGAATGAATATGGTGAGTTTTGATTGAACGATTATTGTCCTTCATTGGTGGTGATAGTGTCAATCACGGAGGATTGAAATATTTACGATATGATGGTGGACAATATCCTCATAGTCTTCAAAATTTAGCAAATGCGGCAATAACGGTAGTGGTAGAGAGCAACAATGTAAAAATGGCTCATTAATACCTTTTTGTGAGGTTATTTATTTATTTTTATTTTTAGTTTGGTTTGTGCAAATAAGTCCAGTAGCTCTTATTTTGGATTGGCTATGTTAGGTTTTCCCTTTTGTGAGATTGCAAAGATTAATTGTTCGGGCAATAATGGCCTTGATGATGCTTAGGGGATTTAAATTATATTATTTTGTGAGTTATTCCCTCTAGATCATTTTTTATAGATATCAAGCGTGATTACAAGAGCTATTACCCATATTTATTATCAAGTTATTGCAGTCTAACTTATTTTAACTTTATAGCTTTATTTTATTAATAAAATTTCGTATTTTCTTAAAAAAAAATTACAATACTAAGGAATGCTTTCATAAAGACATTGGTATCCTTATCCTTTAGTAACTCATAAAATATTACAAACAAAACGTTACAGGCACATGCATGTGTCCCTTAATTAATTCCCATGTGATTCTCAAATTGTGATAAAAAAAATAATAAAAAATAGCAAACATTATGAAAGCAATGAGGCCTGCATTTATAAATGAGCCATGTATAAATTAATGGCTTATTAGCCAAAATGCTCTCCAAATCAGAAATCGACTCTTAATTTGTTCTATGAACGTGAAATCGTAACAATGTGCTTCCATAATCCTCGTTCTGTCACCTCCGTTGCATCAAATACTTCACACCATTATACACTCCGTTTAGAAGGCTTACGTGGTAGTAAGGAATTTGATATTTTATTCATTTTGTAGAAAAATATTAAAACTAAATATTAAAAAAAAACAAGAAGAAGATGATGAACAAAGAAGATGATGAATGAAGATGATGAATGAAGATGATGACCTCCGCCCACCGCCCACCCACTGACCGCCCACCCCAGAGGCCATCGGTTTTCCATAGCCTAACCATGCCAGCCACAAAATTAACAAAACCCAATCCCTAGACTTGGACTTGGAACCCAGCCAGAATTCTGTCCTCTAAGACTTCTGGGCCATGGACATGGCCATGGCTTCTTCTTGTCCTCTCAGACTTCTAGGTCTCACATTGTCCCTGTTTTTCCTAATTACACCCACAAATTCACTCACTTGCACCTCCCAAACCTTCACCAAGAACAAGCTCTTCTCAAAATGCGCTGACCTTGCCTCGCTCAAATCCTTCCTCCATTGGACCTTCGACGCCGCCAATTCCACCTTTTCTATCGCCTTCATCGCCCCTCTCGCCAAATCCGACGACTGGATCGCCTGGGCCATCAATTCAACGGCACCCACCATAAAGGGGTCCCAAACCCTTCTGGCCTACATCGACGGCTCCATAGAATTTTGAGATGGGTTTCGGTCGAAATTGATGATAAAGTTTGTGCCTTTTTGGATTTTTTTTTGTTGGGTTTGTTTCAGATTCATGAAATTTTGAATGCTGTGAGTTTGGGGTTTTTGTTTCTAATTAGGATCATATCCCACGAAATAATTCTAAAAAGAACTGGAGACGATGGGTGTGCTTTGTGGCAGAGTTAGAGTTTGAAAATGGGTGTGGTTTCAAGGACTGGAGATGATGCTTGGATTGTGGGGTCCTGATCTGGGTTGTGTGGCTATGATTGGATTTGGAAGATGAAGGCGTTTGAGTCATTGTAGAGAGAGAGAGCTCTTGGGGATGATGAGAGAGAGAGACAGAGAGAGAATTTTTTTAAATTAGTTTTAATTTTCTAATAAGAATTTTAATATAAAATTTAATAAAATATAGCAAATGTCTTAATTGCCCCTATAAATTTTGAAATATTACAGTCACATCAGCACTTTTAACGCCATTAGTAACGGACTTTAACGGTTGGTGCAACGGAGCTGACAGAACGGGAGTTATGGGAACACATTATTACGATTTCGCATTCGTAGAGTAAATTGAGACTCGATAAATGATTATGGAAGCATTTTGAGTAATAAGCCTAAATTAATATGCAAGTCAGTCACTCAGTTCACATTTGCTTCTCATCCTCTGTCTTTCTGCTCTTTTGTAACTTAAAATTTATCCATGGATGAAATTATATCATCCTCTTCTTCACCCAATTTTTGTCATGAAACCTCATCCACATTTCAGCAACGTCTCCAATTCTTAATTCAGAGCCGGCCTGAGTGGTGGGCGTATTGGATTTTCTGGCAATCCTCAAAGGACACCGATGACCAAGTCTCTTTGTCATGGGCAGCTGGCCATTTCCGAAGCCACCGAGACATGCCATCCAAAAGAAGTAACAGAGCGGCCAACAACACTCAGCAGCAGCCCAAATTTGGATTCAACAATGGCGACAAAAGGAAGGTGATGAACAGAGAAATATAGTCCTTTTTCCATCAAGACATGGACTTGGACATGAGGGTGTTGGCAGATCATGGAGATGTCACCGACTCCGAGTGGTTTTACTTTTACACCGTCTCTTTAACCCAATCATTCGATGCAGGGTACGATTGCAGCAATGTCTTGGGCCGTGCACTCTGCTCGGGTGGCTTTGTTTGGCTTGCGGGAGTCAATGAGCTTCAACTGAACGAGTGTGAGAGAGTCAAAGAAGCTCGAATGCATGGGATTCAAACTCTGGTTTGCATTGCAACTTCTTGTGGGGTGCTTGAATTGGCGTCTTTAGATGTGATTAAAGAAGATTGGAGCCTCGTCCACCTGTCAAAGTCTCTGTTTGGATCAGAAAACAACAGGATCTCCAAGCAGAGCAGCCGCGACGGCAATGCACTTTCTCCGCTCTTAGAAAATGGACTCTTTTTAGCAGCTCAAAAAGAGTTGGCCGCACAAGGTAATTTAAAGCACAAAGTTTTTTTTAATTTTTTTTTCAATTTTATATCGGCCTTTTATAAGTTCCTAGATTCTAAACTTTTGGTTAATGTAATTAGGTACGAAAGAAGGTGCAGCTATGAATGTAGGTGGGTCGTCACCAGAATCCTCTGCTTCCGACTCGGTTGGAAACTTCATGTGTGAGAATAGAGAGAATGCCAGCTCCAAAAAGAGAGAAAGATCATCGAACAACAATGGATCTAATTCAGCAAGCAGAGAATCAGCATTAATAAACCATGTGGAGGCAGAGAGGCAGAGGAGGGAGAAGCTTAATCATCGGTTCTATGTCCTCCGCTCTGTCGTCCCCAATGTGTCCAAAATGGACAGATCCTCTTTGCTTGCAGATGCTGTGGCATACATCAACCAGCTCAAAGCAAAGGTTGAGGAATTGGAGTCCAAAATGGAAGCACAGCCCAAAAATCTAAGAGTGGCAAATGTGAGTAATAATTATAGTGATCATCAATCCAGCCAAAGCACCAGCACAGAAGTTGATCATAATCATCATCATTCAAGTAATAATTATAACAATAATCATGGAAATAATAGAGCAGCTGCTCCTGTGGAAGTGGAGGTGAATATTCTGGGGTCAGAGGCCATGATTCGAGTTCAATGTCCAGATCAAGATTACCCGTATGCGAGATTGATGAATGCACTCAAAGGATTGGGGTTACAAGTTTATCATGCAAGCATTTCAAGTGTGAAAGATTTGATGATCCAAGATGTTGTGGCAAGAGTGCCTTATGGATTCAATAGTGAGGTGGCTATGAGAATTGGTATTATTAAAAGATGGTACAATTAGAGATTGTAGTTTAATATCTTGTTTCCATGCTAAAAAGATGGACAATGAATTTCCGTTGAGTGTCTCATTCTTTTTCGTTGGAGGAAATAAGGTGATGGTGGTGTTAGATATTGTAATTGAATATCCTGTTTCCCTAGCTAATAATGAAGACATTGTGCATTGAGTATCTCAATCATTCTGTTTTTATTTTTGTTTTTTTAAACAAGGAAATTATTGACGAATAAAAAATATAAAAAAACTTTATAAGCGTACATTGAGCAGTAACGCTAAAATCTAATTGGAATTTTCATCTGATTAATTGAAATAAAACATCACACCCTTGATTATATATTAGCACTATCAACATCAAACATCAAATAAAAAATTAAATCAGAAAGTTTGTCGAACTATACGAGAAGCTTTAATGACATTCAAAATTCAACGGGTAAGACATAAAACTCGAACTATGGGAGAATTTTATTGACTTTCAAAGTTTAACGTGAAGACATAAACCTTTATGTTTTTTTAATAAATTTATAACACTCCAGTTCGAATTTTACTTTAATAAATTAATGGAATATTATAATCTACTCACATATATTTTTTCAAATAAAAATATTCTATTATAAGGTACATGGTATTGACGGGACAACTACAAGGCATCAAAATTCAAAGTACCAACAAACATGCTTCGATTTTTTTGTCCACGTGGACTATCCGAGTCGGGGTGTGTCATAAATATATATGTTCTCGTTATCCAAGAGAATTGAACTTGAGATCTTATACTTACTAGTAAAAATGCATAAATACCACTAGAGCATACTACTAATTGGTACTTTTAATTATATCAAATTTTTTACCAAGTGTGCATGATATGGTAGATTGTTGTTTGTTTGGCCCCGTTTGTATTCCCAACAAATAAAAACGACCACATCACATTTGCTATAAAATTTGATACACCTATCATTCCTCAAAACTATAAGATATGATAACAAATTTATCTTCACACATTTAAGAGAGAAAGAAAATATAAGAAAACTTTGTAAGTGTACATAGAGTTGTAACGCTAAAATCTAATTGGAATTTTCATCTAGTTAACTAAAAAAAAAAATCACACACTTGATTATATATTAGCACTATCATCATCGAACATCAAATCTAAAATGACATCACAAAGTGTCTTGAGCTATGGGAGAAGCTATATTGGCGTTCAAAATTCAACGGATAAGACATAAAACTCGAACCATGGGAGAAGTTTCATGGACTTTCAAATTTGAGCTTGAAGACAAAAAACTTGATGTTTTTTAAATAAATTTATAAAAATCATTGTTACACCCCGCCCCGAATATCCATCTAGATACCGGCAGTCTTGGGTGTCGTCCGACACCTGGACGCTAAATCCCGGTGACGAAAGCCAATTAATAAACTCCACCACAGCGAAGCTTATGATTATCTTGATGATCATAATTGAAGTCCTCGAGACTAAGGCCAATTTCGACCTTTCAATCTCAGCAAGTAATAAAACATTAGTGACTAGCACGCTGATGTCATGGAACCCGTTCCAGAGATGGCAACCATGCCCAACCAAAAAATAACTCGTCTGCTCGGGTCACCGCCCACACCAAACCCACTAACCACTAACGAGTATGTTCATAGGTTGACTAAGCCCGTGACAATCGTTGTCAAATCATATCAGCCGGCATGGTCCTCGGTTATCTAATCACATATAAGCCGGTATAAATCATCGGCTATCACATCATCATAAGTCGGCATGTATCCTCGGCTATCATCTCACATAAGCCGACATGTATCCTCGGCTATCATATCACATAAGCCGGCATATATTCTCGACTATCATCTAACATAAGCCAACATGTATCCTCGGCTATCATATCACATAAGCCGGCATGTATCCTCGCCTATCGTTTCTCATCATATGGCATAACCCTCTACTGGCATATTACAAAAGTCGGCATATCCCTCGACTATCATATCTCATCAATCAGCATAACTCTCAGCTGACATATCACATAAGCCGGCATATCCCTCGGCTTTCATATCTCATCAGCCGGCATAACCCTCGGCTGGCATATCACATAAGCTAGCATATTCCCTCGGCTATCATATCTCATTAGCTAGCATAATCCTCGGCTGGCATATCATGACTCAATCATCATCTCTGGTATCCCAATGGCACTGTAGCCACACAAGTCACACGCACGTGATAGGACTGGGTGTCTTCGCTCATACCACGACCATGTGAAGGACTGGATGCAAGCACCATCACTATAAGTCCCTCTAGGAGCTCGGAGACCATAAATACATAAAAGAGCTCGGGGACAAGACTGGCGCTGTTTAACTAGTATCGAGCTAGCACAGGTGAACGACCACGTGGGGGACTGGTCTGTGGCCTACAGATAGTTACGACACCAGCGACCACCATATGGGTATACCATGACTCGACATAGACATCCGGCTCAACATGACTTGACATGACTCATGACTGACACACAACTTCGTACTAGATCGGCATGCCTCGACCATAGTATCTCAATACTGACTCATATGCTAAGCCAGTATGACTCCTTGGTAATAGCATCTCAACACTGACTCATGTGCTAGGCCGGCATGATTCCTCAGCGATAGTATCTCGATCATATAACCAATCTGTCTCGATTATCGTAATCGTCGTATTCTTCTTTTCACATCGACATCCACCCTAGACTCGTAGTTCGATATCATAATTTGGATCTCAGAATTAACCCTCGAGATACCCACTAACGTTGTTAGTTTATACTCGTTCTGGAGTAATTTACCGTTCATAGGGTTTCCAACCCTAAGTATTGAATTCTACAATGCCAGGCTCTAAAGATAACCCATGGCATAGTCTAAGAAGTACTACCACTATCCATACACACTCTTTTCATCTGCTCACATCTATTTCAATTTTTGCATGATATAGAAAATGTACTTCATATAGCAATCCTCGAAGAATCTTATGAGAACTCTTTTGCAATAGAACTTTTTTTTAAATGGCAGTTTAGGGTTTAGGGTCATTCAATTATGTTGTTTTCAAATGAAAGTGATCTTACGGCTTAGAGGAACAAATAATGTTTTTGACATTGTATGTCTGTAAATAGTTAATCATCTTTTGAATACCTTCTCATATCCTAAATCTATTTATATATATCATTTTGTACATAATTCATATTCATAACCAATTGTGAGTTTTTATTCTATGATTTGTATTATAAATTGAGTTCTGTGTTTTTATTAGCTGCAAACTAATTTTCTGTTATTTTTGGGGGGTTTTTGCTTTGAACTAATCGAACCCTTTTATTTTCAATGAAATTGAATTGAAATTCAATGTTTATTTTTTACTAAGGAATAAAGGAGTGAACATTTTTGGTTTATCGACTTGATGAATTGGGAGTTTTTATTCTACGATATTTATTTTGAATTGAGTTTAGAAACCTTTCATGTTCATATTAAGGATTTCAAAGTTGTTTATTGATTAGAATCGGGAAATTCAACAGGATATTATTCCAGCGTTAAAAATAAGCTCAACCATGAGCATTAGGTATGTCCAAGTTTTAGCTAGCATGACATCCCTATAAATAGATGGAAACTGAAAAGTAGAAAATTTTGACAGCAATGTCACAAATTTCAGCCATACAAAATGGCAGCAAAGGGTGTCTGTTGGGTTGAATTTTGGCATCCTTACGGTGTGAATGTCTTTTGAAGCTACAAGTAAGTTTCTTTCTTTTAATAATGTAAGCTGATATGCTTTTTTTCTGTGTAAGCTTTAGAACAGTGGTGCTTTTATGTCAAAGTGATGGATGGAAATTATAAAAATGATAGTTTTGAACATTCATGATGAACATGTGGCCGATTTTTTCTACTAATTTTTCCTATTATATAAATTCGATTCATTAGATCACAAACAAAATTCCAGAAAAAAGGAAGCCCGATGCTCATAAGTGATGGAGCATTCTTGAACGTTTAGGCAATTTTTGAACACCCTATGTATATCAAAGACGAACAACTAGACTTTACATTTTATAACTTAATCATTTGCTGCACATTTTGTAAGATAATCATGGATGTATATTTTATAATGTAACATAGGCAACCAAACAAACTTTAACCTAATTTTGATAAATGATGTATTATAGGATCATCTACATGTTTTGTAATGTAACATATCGTCGTATGCATCCTATTTTGTGTAACATATGTTTATAATCAGTTCAAGAGCCCCGCGGCAACACGCGGGCATAATCGCTAGTTCTTGTCTAGTCCAAAATATATGGGAGAGAGATTTGGGCTAAACCACATAATGGCCCAGTCATTAAATCGAATCTCCGTAAAAATATGTACTTGTAGATATTAGATTAAACTCAACACTCATATATCATCATTATTTACAACAGTCAAACTTGTGATCTCACTTAATAGTGAAGAATATTACAATTAGATCGTTGTAGAATGAATATCCATAACATACATAGAATGTACTTGTTGATTTGGGTTAAATCTTATGTGCATTGTGTGTTTAAAATGAAAAGTACGTACTTATAGAGACATATATATCTACTTTAAAAATCGAATGATGATGGCGATTTATATATATTTTCTTGATGTTCTTTACATAGTGTATAACATTGCATGGTTTTAACCTAAATCCACCTCTTTTCTTATTTTGATTTTACAGAGAAAAACGCGCAACTTAATTTTTTGGTGAACAAACAAAGAAACCAAAAACTTAACAGACTGCTCTAGGCCAACTCACACCAGCGCAGTCAACTTCAAGCAGGGGAACGATACTTTCAGGGGGCCGAGGCAGCGAGAGCAGACAACCCCAGGTCAGTTGAAACGCCCATCCCAGTGAATCCATAAGCAACACAGTTGCATTCATGGTAAATATGGCTCACAGAGCATACCCACAAGTGGTTCAGGAAACATTTCACCCACCAATAAGAGTCGCAAGGGGGTGGGAGTCCACCATCGGTGAGTTAATAATTTGTACTGCCATTGCTGAGTCTGATTCCAGCACAACCTGTCTATGTCCTCCATCCCAAGCCATTTGGAGCCCAAGGTATATCCCCCACAACTCCGCCTCAACGACTTCCCCGGCACCCAAATTGGCAACAAACCCGAAACCCAATCACCATGGTAGTCCCGCAACACACCACCACTAGCAATGGATCCTCCATTAGTATTAATTTTAATAAAACTAGAACCAGGGCTAGACCAAGCAATCATCCTAACCTAATGAGGCAGCTTCAAGTAGTTCTTACAATTGGCTCTCCATCATTCAGAAGCAACCCAGACTGTACACTGGCGTGGGTTGATCGGGAAAGAGAAATCAGGGTCAAACAACCACTTTTTGCGCCAATTCCACAGAGCCCAGCACATAAACGCAAAGAACATTGCCTAACTCATACCATAAACCATCATTGCTTGACTGCGAAGATTAGTTAGCAACCAAGAGTTAAACTCACCATTCCAGGCACTTTGAACAACAGCAGGAATCGGTGCTTCTGCCCAAACCACCTGGGCAACAAGGCATAAGCGGATAATATGATCTAATGTTACATCCTGAAGACCACACACTTCACATATCGCCGACTGGGCAATATTACGAATCCAACGTTGCATATTTGAGATAAGTCTGTCCTGCATCAGCAACTAGAGGAAGGTCTTAATCTTAGGGGGGCAAGCAACTTTCCATATTTCCTCCCAAACTACCGTGGGAGCCTCATCGTCCAAGAGAAGGAGCTCATAAGCCGTTCTAACCGAGAACTCCCCATTAGTAGTCAGCCTCCCAATTTTCCTGTCAGGCATACTACCATGTAAGGCCACCGGGGTCCCTGTGAACCTCCGAATGACATCAAGGAGCAATAGGTTCTACAGGCAATGATAATTCCAGCAACCCCCTCCACAAAATCAGCCACCGTGTAGTTAGGATTGATGCTCACACCGTCGAGGCACCAATCGTGCAGAGGACTATCCTTACACCAGTGATCTACCCAAAACTTCGTATCAAGACCATCCCCTAGACGCACAGTCAGACCTTCCTGCAGAGTAACCGACCCCCACCGAATAGTCTTCTAGGTGGGAGAAGTTGAGGCCACATTAGGGAAGACATCAAGCAGGATATTATTCTCACTCCCCTGCAGGTACTTGGCCGTAAGAGCACTAACCCATAGGCTTTCAGGGTTGTTAATCATCCTCCATGCCACCTTGGCCAACATGGCCTGGTTTATCAATGCTGCCTGGTTCAAACCAAGGCCCCCTTTATTCTTAGGATGTGCAAACTTCTCCCAAGTAACCCATATGGACTCTTTTGTGGTCCTCCATTCTTCACCAAAGGAAATTGTGATTCAACTGGTCCAACTCAGCACAAATGCTCGTTGGGAACTTTACAGTTTGCATAGAATATACTAGAATGGAGGCCATCATCGATTGGATGAGGGTGATACTATCAAATTGATACTCCAAAACAAACAAACAACGTACAAGACACAGATCAGACCCATTCTCACACTATGTCAAACAAACAAATACACAAAAACTAATGCATCAGAAATCTCAATATGTGAATTCATGGCCCATGGGTGCACGGAGAAACTAAGCTCCGCACACCCATAACGGGTGCAAGATATTTTGGGAACCAATCAATATACTGCTATATTCCAATTACAAAGGGTTCTTGAAGGGTTAAAATTTACAAGCCTAAACTAAGCCTTATATAGGCAACAAATCCTATATCCAAAAAGATAATACAACTTAACCTTCCCAATACTATGCAAACTAATCCTTATTCAACAACGAACCAAGTAAACCAAAACAGGTAAGTAACAATTCCTAATTCCAACCAGAACTAATTTCTAATTAAAACAATACTTGCCAACACCCCCTATCAAACTCATGATGTTGCATCTTGAGTTTGCCAAGAACGTTGCTGCCGATGCAGATATCGTTGCTATGCAGATGCATTACTTATGCTGATGCACTGCGCTCTCGTTGCGATGCCAATACAATGCAATGTCGATGTGATGCCAATACAATACAATGCGGATGTGGTGCTGATGCGCGTGCTGCTGATGCAATGCTGATGTCGATGCCAATACGAAGGCCCATTGCGGAAGTCCAATGAACAAAGTACTAAAGACGGTCCGAGAGGTCGAAACCGCTCTGATACCATATCAAATTGATACTCCACAAAAAACAAACAATGTACAAGAAACGGATCAGACCCGTTCTCATACTATGTCAAACAAACAAATACAAAAACTAATACATCAAAAATCTCAATATGTGAATTCATGGCCCTATGAACACGGAGAAACTAAGCTCCGCACACCCATAGGAGGTGCAAGATATTTTGGGAACCAATCAATATACTGCAATATGTCAATTACAAAGGGTTCTTGAAGGGTTACAATTTACAAGCCTAAGCTAAGCCTTATATAGGCAACAAATCCTATATCCAAAAGGATAATACAACCTAACTTTCTCAATACTATGCAAACTAATCCTTATTCAACAAGGAACCAAGTAAACCAAAACAGGTAAGTAACAATTCCTAATTCCAAACCAGAACTGATTCCTAATTCAAACAATACTTGCCAACAGATACGGCCCGCCATATTTAAGCACTTGCCCTTCCAAGCTACCTATTTATGTTGCACCATTTCCACCACAACCCAATACGTCTCATGGGAGATACGTTTATGAATGAGGGGGACTCCGAGATATCTCCCAAGGTCACCAGTAAGGGGGGAACCACATATCCCACTTATGCGTCTTACCAACCGTCTTCTAACATTAGGAGAACAATAGAGCTTCGATTTCTCAACGCTGATGGACTGGCCTGAGGCACTACAAAAACGGTCCAGACACTCTTTGATCACCTTAGCTTGTCTTGTACTAGCCTCTGAAAAAAGAAGAATGCCATCTGCAAAACAAAGATGGAAAATTTTTGGCCCTGATTTAGAAAAATTAACATCTTTCCAAGAAATCAGATGAGATAATTTTTCAAGGAACAAGACAAAAAGGTACGGGGATAAAGGATCACCCTGCCCTGGTGAGAACGACTCAGTCATCTCACCATTCAGAACAATATGCGAAGAGACAGAAGTCACACATCCCATGATTAACGTGATCACCCCTATGGGCAGCCTCGTACCCTTATAACAAATTCCAAAAAGTCCAGTTAATTTGGTCATAAGCCTTAGACAAATCAATTTTTCAAGCAATATAACCCTTTCTCCCTTTATTTTTACTGAATTTATGCAGCAGTTCCTGGGCAAGAATAATATTGTCAAAAATTTGTCTACCTGGAATGAAGGTCGCCTGGTTGGGGCTAATGAGAGCTTGGAGAGCTAGACGCAAACGATTCACCAAAATTTTAGTCACCACTTTATACACTGTATTTCACCGACTTATGGGTCCCAATTGAGCCATGGAGGTAGAGCTATCTACTTTCAGGACCAGAGTGATCAGTGTCCGGTTAAGGGAGGTTGAGACACCCTCTGATAACACCTTCTTCACCTAATGAACCACATCATCACCACACAAACTCCAACACTTCTGGTAGAAACAAGCAGATAACCCATCCGGATCACGCGCTTTGTACGACCCAATGTTAAACATGGCTCTTCGAATCTCATCCCAGACCACCTGGGCATTCATAACCTGAAGGAAATCCTGAGCAATATACGGAAATAACTTTGGGAAGATCCCAAAGTCAACCGTAGGAGTAGAGCGCGTGAAAAGTTCCAAAAAATAATTCACCGCCACCTGCTTCATGCTAGCAATGTCTGACACCCACTGCCCATCTAGATTCAAAAGCCCCATTAACGTATTCCTTCTCTGCCGCACAAGTATGGACATGTGGAAAAATCTAGTATTCTAGTCCCCATCTTGAAGCCAGGTGATCCGGCATTTCTACTGCCAAAGGATCTCCTCTTGCTCTAGAATAGAGGAGTATTCAGCTTGTAACTCCCGCTCTAACTCCTCCAAGAACCTCGTAGGAGCCACCCGCATAGCTCACTGAGCACTTGATAGCCTGGTTAGGACGCGTCGCTTTCTTAATTCACCAGAACCATATGTTACCCAACACATTGAAATAAAATATCCTTGCATTAGATAACTTAATTTTGGATTAAATACTGGGAAAAAAAATGTGTTTTATTTTATATATGACTTTTGTCGGACAAATTAATAAGTTTTATTCCAATAAGTTAACATTGGTTTTGGTCAACAGATCTCGGGTAGATCTAATGGCTATAAAATATATCATTACTAATCTTAGCAAAACACATAAAACGACAGGAAATAATCCTACCAAAATCACATATTAATATTATTCTGAGAAAATTAAATACCTTTTTGTTATTTTCTTGAATGAGTTTGTATTCGAGGGAATGAAAAGTTGATGTCGATTCTGTATCTGAAAGATACTGAAAGTAATAAAATTGTAGTACAATAATGAACAAAACCTAGGGACTCCCTCCCAAATCTTACAATACTCTCACACTCTCACGTGTTCCGCATGGCTTGCTTTTATCGATGATGACTGAAGAGATTGTTGATATAAACAAAAAGAGCATTAGGTTTATGTAAACATAATAAAGTGCCTCAATTATGTTACCCAAAACAAAGCGTAAGTTTCATTTAGGACAAATTATTTCCTCACATGATTAAAGTTCTACAAGCAAACAACATACATTCTCGAACAAAAAGGTTGAGAAATCTGGAAAAAAAAAATCTTAGTAATGAAAAAAAAAGAGCAGAAATAAATGATGACAAATCCCAATATAATTCCACAAAAATAGGAATTTTGCTTTGCTCCATTTAGCCTATATGTAGCCGTTTTTCTAATAATTATATATCGAGTTATCGATTCAAACATTGAAAAGAAAAATATTATTTTCAAATTCAAATTTAATTATTTAATTCATCATCTGTATAGAAAGTATCAAAGTATACTCCCAAAAATGAAGCCACATTCATATGTTCCACAGGCATAGGTGTCCCTTTATTAACTAACTTATGATAAAAGACTTTTAAAAAATGGAAAATAATTGTATCTCACCCTTGTGGTACATCCTCGTATCACCTTTTCGATTTATCGAATTGTCTTTATACATAGATCATAATCGAAACCGGTCATCCTTCTAAATCATCATGTCAAGATCATCTTTGTAAAAAATAACAAGATTGGAGGTTGTTTAGTGATTTATATGCATCAAATAAATAAATGATTTTGGTAAGAATTAAGATGTCATGGCAAACATAAGAAAGAAATAAACATATAAATCACTAAACAACCTCCAATCTTGTTGATTTTTTACAAAGATGATCTTGGCATGATGATTTAGAGAATGAACGGTTCCGATTATAATATATATACAAGAACAATTTGATAAATCGAAAGAGTTGCATGAGGAGGTACAATCATTGTGGGAGGCAAGTATTATAAAAAAAAAAATCTAAACGTTACGGTCATAGGAGCAAGGTGTGGCCCTTTATTAATTCCCCTGCGCACTAAAAAAAATTAAAGAAAATAATAACAGCTCTAAACATTGTGTATAAATTCCGATGTACAATAACAACAATTCACAACACTGAAAGCCCTTCCTCCACTAGCTTCTCATCCTCTGTCTCTCATTTCTTGTCATATATAATTCAATATTTTCTACCGAAAAAAAAAAAAGAATTGAAGCCATGGAAGAAATTATATCTTCTTGTTCATCACCCAATTTTTGTCAAGAAAGTTCATCCACACTTCAACAACGTCTCCAATTCTTAATTCAGAGCCGGCCGGAGTTATGGGCGTATTCCATTTTGTGGCAACCGTCGAAAGACGGCAATGACGACCACGTTTCTCTGTCATGGGCTGCCGGCCATTTCCGAAGCAGCAGAGACTTGGCATCCACAAGAAGTAACAGAGTGAGCAGCAACACTGAGCAGCAGCCCAAATTTGGGTTGAGCAATGGGGAGAAAAGCAAATTGATGAACAGACAAGTTGAGTCCCTTTTCCAACAAGACGTGGAATTGGACATGAGGCTATTGGCGGATCATGGAGATGTCCCCGACTCCGAGTGGTTTTACTTTTACACCGTGTCTTTAACCCAATCATTCGATGCAGGGTTCGACTGCAGCAATGTTCTGGGCCGTGCATTTTGCTCTGGTGGGTTCGTTTGGCTTACGGGTCATAATGAGCTTCAGCTCAAGGAGTGTGAGAGAGTCAAAGAAGCTCGAATGCATGGGATTCAAACTCTCGTTTGCATTGCCACTTCTTGTGGAGTTCTTGAATTGGCTTCTTTGGAGGTCATCAAGGAAGATTGGAGTCTCGTCCACCTATCAAAGTCTCTGTTCCTCTCAGAAAACAACAGGATCTCCAAGCACAGCAGCCGTCAGAACAATGCACTTTCTCCTCTCTTAGAAAATGAATTCTTCACCGGACTACAAAAAGAATTGGCCTCGCAAGGTAATTAATTAAGGTTACGAAATTTTCAAAAAATTTGTTTATGTCGGCATTGTATATGCTCTAAAGAGGTTACATTTTTGGTTAATGTAGACACAAAACAGGGTGAACCAACAAATGTAGGTGGGTTGTCACCAGAATCGCCTTCCGACTCAGTTGGGAATTTCACATCTGAGAATACAGAGAATACACGAACCAAAAAGAGAGGAAGATCATCGAACAATAATGGAGGTAATTCAGCAGGCAGAGAATCAGCATTGTTAAACCATGTGGAGGCAGAGAGACAGAGGAGGGAGAAGCTTAATCATCGATTCTATGTCCTCCGCTCTGTCGTCCCCAATGTGTCCAAAATGGACAGATCCTCTTTGCTTGCTGATGCTGTGGCATACATCAATCAGCTCAAAGCAAAGGTTGACGAATTGGAGGCCAAATTGGAAGCACAGCCCCAAAATAACCCAAATAATAGTGATCATCATTGCAGCCAAAGCACCAGCTCAGTAATTGATCCTCATCATTATCATTCAAGTAATAATTATAACAATAATAGAGCTGCTGCTCCTGTGGAGGTGGTGGTGGAGGTGAAGATTATGGGGTCAGAAGCCATGATTCGAGCTCAATGTCCAGATCAAGACTACCCATATGCGAGATTGATGAATGCACTCAAAGGATTGGGGTTACAAGTTTATCATGCAAGCATTTCAAGTGTGAAAGAGTTGATGATTCAAGATGTTGTTGCCAGAGTGCCTTATGGCTTCACCAGCGAGGAGGCCATGAGAATCGGGATTATTAAAAGATGGTACAATTAGAAATTGTAATTCAATATCTTGTTTCTCCGACCTAATAAGGACAATCATTTTCCAATCATCAATAATATGTTTGTCTAGCTAATGAAATGAGGACAATAATTTTGCAATGAGTATTTGAGTGTGCCCTTGTTCTATCTTTATTGTTTGATTTTCTTATTGTATGAATCACACTTTTATTTACACCATCAAACATTTGTACGATTTTTTCCATTATAGACACACTAAATTGACTACATTCAGTAACCACATTAATATGGCAATCAATGAATGATGTTATTTCAATAAATTAAATCACTTTGTATTTATTTGCTGTGATTAATAGAATGTCACATCAATGTGGTCAATTTAGTGTGTTTATATAGCATTATTCTTCGGGAATACATAATACTTTTAATACACGATTCAAATTGTACTTCAAAATTATTAAGTTTTTCACTCTAAATTTCTCCTGAACTTGTCCAAAAATCTCACTTTGCCTTGTGAATTGTAATTTTTCTCAATTTGTCATATGAATTGTATTTTTTCTCACTTCACCCTCAAAACTGGCCATAAATGGCAAAAAATCTCACATTGCCCAATTTTCATCTATTTCGTCCAAATATTGTAAATTGATGAGTAATTTTATCAATTGAGTTTTGTTGTCATCAGATGACCACATCAATGAACTCCATCCAATGATATGTTGATAGTTGATTCTTATGTTTCACGAAACAACGACACCAATTTAGGTTTAATTATTACACTTTACTACCCTATGATTTACACCTTATAACAGATTCATACATGAGCTTTCAAATGTTGCAATTACCCCCTGAACTCTTCAAACCATGACAACATGGTCCATTCGTTAACTAATCCGTTAAAATTTCTGTTAAATACTTACGTGAAAAAAAATGGGACAAATTATTTAAATAATAATCCACTGGATCTGTTTCCTAGAGTACCCTAAAAAAAAGGAACTTTTCCTCTTCCCAGTCGTTCCCGATCAACGGAATGTTGAAAGAGTAAATATTCGCCCGCAAATTTTTTTATCTTTAAATTTTTGTCGATTTAATATAATAATATAATAATAGATAAGATAATAATATAATAATAGATATGATAATAAAACCCCACTCCTACCCCCGCGCAACTTCTCCATCTCTGCCCTTCCAACCCACCCCCCACCCCAATTTTCTTTATTGATTGGATTTGATGGTTTGGATCTCCATTTCACATAAAAAACAACAAAAGAATTAAAAGTGGAAATGAAGAAGCATAAAAGAGAGAGAAAGAGAGGAAGAAGAAAATTAGAGAGAGAACAAAGAGAAAGAAGAATAAAATTGGAGCAATAAGCTATTAATGGGAATCTTAGTGTTAAGGGAATTGTTTGGATTTTTTTGATGTATTGTAAGATCTAAAATCATTTTCGAGTGTTAAGAAAAATTTCTGCATTTTTTGGAAAAAGTTTGCAAATTCTGGAAAAAGTAAGTTTGTTTGAAATTTTCGTCACTAAAGGTAAGAACACCTTCATCATAGATAAATTTATATGAACATCAAAGCAAAAAGCCCTGTTTACAACGATGTTCATCTGTATTTTTCGTTGCTAAAGGTATTTCTAACTTTAGTGACGAAATATTCAAAGAAACTCATACTCTTTTAAGAAAAATTTCAAGAAATTCACAAATTTTTGGAATTTAATCAAAGGGGATTGAGATAGGTGAGAGACATACAAGATTATTATAACTACAATCTAAAGTCTTTTTTCTTTAATTTCTCCACATTTTTACATTCTTCTCTCCCAATCTCTCCTATTCTTCCATTCAACAACCCAATTTTTTTTGTTTTTTTAATTTGTTGTTTTGTTTTTTTATTTAGAAAAAATTAGTTTTAAAATTTATGGAAAAAAATAAGTTTTAATAATTTTAAATTAAATTATTATTATTTTTGTCACGTGATGCCTATTTGAATTTAATAATGGGTTACATTTTGTCCATATAAACATTTAATAGAAATCTTAACGGAATAGTTAACGGAGGGATCATGTTGTCGCGATTTGAAGAATTCAATAAGGTAATTGCAAAATTTGAAAATTTAGGTATAAATATGTTACACGGTGTAACCACAGATTTACCCATATTTAATCTACATATTCTAAATGCTCATACTAATTTTATCATAAGGCTGCTCTCACATTAATAAATTTGATGATATTGGATGAAATAAACAGAAATGAGCAACTTAAGATTATTTTTTTTTTTATCACTTTTAAAAGTTCAATGAGAACACTAATAAGTTATGCGACAAAATGAAAATTTTGGGCCAGTTAGATATTTATATGCCAGAGAAAAAAAGATAATAAATTTGTTTGTTTGGCTTCCAAGTCAGTGTCGACATGATTACTATATTTAAAGAGCTGGGGAATGGTGGTTTGTAGAGCCCCCATAGATAGTTGTCCAACTGTTGTCTTTGTATCACATTGCTAATTCAATCTAAAAAAGGAAAACGTGGTCCACCCTCCCCTCCTGTACAATTAAACGCGCCCACAACAATAATTTTGAAGAAAACTAGTTTGATGAAGAAACTATCATTTTTCTTGTATAAGAATATGAAAATAAGATATTATAATAATTTAGCATCGATTTTATGTTTTACAAGACACTCGAAACTTTTTACAAGACACGATCGATTCATTTGAAATTTTTTTATGCTGCAAATAGAGGTAAAATTAACATTAAACCAATAATTCAAAAAGAATGTTTGAAGCGTTTTTGTTAGAGACAAGTACCTTAATGTTATGTGAAAATCTAAAGTTACTGAAGCAACGATAACATACACCTGAAAGTATGTGCTTTACACGACATGACCAAAAGCAATAGGTAATAAACAATGATCACGTTTTCTTATTATATGAATTAAAAGTAATTGTTTAATCCCCTTTGTTAGGCGTTTAATTGTCAACTCCACTTCGATGACAAATGTAATTGTTGTCCACCGTCAAGTGTGCTAGTGATCTTAATTCCGATGGCCTTGGGATGAAAAGGATCAGATCTGAAATCATGTAGATTTGGTTACCAAGTTACACTAATCAATCTGTTTTTAGCTTCTATGGGTGTTGTGGTGGCTGATTGTTTTTTGAACTCTTAGTTTTTAATTATCTGTATGGGACAAATAATTACTCAGACCAGGTCACGTAATAGAGGTTTAGATTTTATTAGGAGGCTTTGCTTTTGTTGACTTTTGATTTCATGTACTTCAATTTCATTTTGGCCTTTCTTTATGTTTAAATGACCTTTGCATTTTCAAATCTCTGGCCCTAGAAGTTCTGCTAGTTCACACTAATTTTTCTAGTTTGGCATTTTATCGATATACTGTTGCTCAGGCTATCTTGGTTTCTGGTTCAATTATTGGTTTTATCTCTTTTCAGTAGCAATTTCTTTTCTTGTAATTTAAAATATTGATAATTGATTTTGCTTCTGTGCAGTACCCTCATACTTAATGGATGGAATGCTACGAGACGATTTCACATTTATACCATGCTCATATGTGCTGCATTATTTTTTCTCTGTCAAGATTCATTTCATTTGAGTTGGGTCTCTCTTAAGGATGCTCATCCGTTTTGTATCATTATTTTTTCTCTGTCAAGATTCATTTCATTTGAGTTGGGTCTCTCTTAAGGATGCTCATCCGTTTTGTATCATTAGCAAGCGCACTGCACTCTTTTTTCTTACCTTGTTTTCTCCATTGGATTTTTCCGGGAATGATTTTTTAACGAGGCAGTACAAAGTGCAGTTTCCAAGCTCCATCTGGTTGCAGAATTCATTGTTGATGGTTCTCATTGTATTTACATTACCTGAGGAATACTAATGTATTTTATTTTACCTTTTAGTTCCCTGTAAATCTAATCAGGCCGCAGATCTCTTCAGATCTAGCTATTGACCCTGATGTTTACGTTTGGATTCTTGATGGACCTAATATCTAATCATGTAGTGTCGTTGATGTTTTAGAATGAAACAACTCTCCTAACCAAAAATAAATAAAATTCAAGTGTTCAACCCTAATCCCTACTCCCTAGCGTTAATTACCCAAACATTATTTATCATTGTATATTATATTTTAGGGCAAATTACACTTTATTATAATGTGATTTGCACCAAATAACACAGTTATACCCATATTTTTAAATCTTACATTTTACTACCTTATACTTTTTAAAACGTTACAACCTTGTCATTCCGTTAAAATTTATGTTAAGGGATGATTTGAACAAAGTGTGATCCACATTTAATTTAAATAAATGCCAAATAAGCTCTATGTGGCATAAAATAATAATAAATTTTAAAATAGGTTAAATAATAATAAAAACTAAATAAAATGAAATAACAGATTTAAAAAAAAATACACCCAACGGGCGGCACCGGCTGAGGTCCGCCCTGCTTCTTGATGCTGAGGGCTTAATTGGGTCCTGAACAAATTGTTCATTGCTCCATTTTGACCGTACATGTTTTCTCCCCAATCATCAGTGGCGAGCTTCAAATCCACTTTCAAAGATGCAGCAGCGGGTGATTGATGCATGTGTAGCTGCTGCTCTGAGATGCTGCTGGACCCAACCAAAGCAGCAAGGTCACAATCTTCTTCTTTTTCATCAGATGAATCCCAGCCACCAAAGTCCTTGAAGTCCCACTCCATCAGATAGGCCCTGTAGCAGCAGATCACATCTCCTCCTGACACTGGTAATTGAAAGAGGAGCTCCAAGAAATTGGGCTGAGATTTGAGAAATGAGAGATGAAAATGAGATGAGCACTGAGAAGAGTGTATGATGATGATGATGATGATGATCTCTGTTCCCTCCAAAACAGGGGAGGTCAAAGGATAATTGATTACAAATTGATGCAAACCCAAGTTGGAATCAATGACTGCTTTCAATTTAATTTAATCATCCAGTTACGGGGAATATGAATATATAATTTCAAATTGTTCACTGTTTATTCCTATTGTTTTAACACTGGAAACAGAGAAGAAAATTTGCTCAGAAAGTATCATGCAATTGGTTGACGGTTGCAGGGCGGACCTCAGCCGGTGCCACCCGTTGGGGTTTTTTTTTTTTTAATATTTTATTTCATTTTATTTAGTTTTTATTATTATTTAACCTATTTTAAAGTTTATTATTATTTTATGCCATATGACGCTTATTTGACACTTCTTTAAATTAAATGTGAATTCCATTTTATCCAAATAATCACTTAACAGAAATTTTAAAAGAAAAAATAACGGGGGGCAATGTTGTAATATTTTAAAAAGTATAAGATAGTAAAATGTAAAATTTGAAAATATGAATATAATTGTGTTATTTGGTACAAATCACATGATAATAAAGTGTAATTTGCCCACTATTTTATGACATAAAGTGCTGTTTGTGACCTAATATTACTTTCAAATTCCAAGTTTCAAGTTTCAAGTTTTCAACCAGCGGCTAGGCATTGGTATTTGGAGAGAATGGTAGCTTGAATTCACCTACTGTGCTACTCACATATATACGTACTTGGTAGAATGGTAGGAGACTCCATGTGCTCTTCGGTGTCGGGTTTGCTTTCCCTTGTTGTTCTTTTTGAAGAGGCAGATATTTACAATCACAATCACAATTTCATTTGGAATCCCCAGCACTAAACAATAACTCATCAACTGCCCCAGTGGCCTGCGTATATGGCCCTCTTAAATCTAAAAATCTTCTGATCACTCATACTCATGGATCATGGATTTTGGACACAAATAGATAAAATAAATGAGAGACAAGGTGGTTGTGATTTAATTTCCCATGGAGCCCTTGAATTGATTTCCATTAAGTGATGCATCCGTACGTAACTGCGTAGCTAGCCTACATAATTAAAGGATAATACTAGACTGACCAAATTTTTTTTTCATGCCATGATAGTAGAGGAGACGAATTACAATATTCACATTAGTATCAACATCATCATTTACGATAATCGAATTTGAGATTTATCGTATAATATGTGGAGAGGAGTACCACTAGGTCATAACATCAAGTAGCAAAGAGGACCACATTTATAGACTATATTTGTAAACACACATTATTACTAGTAAAATCCACCGATACAAATAGAATCCGCCTATATAAATTTAATTGTTTCTATACTTGTATTTACATTATTGTTATTTTTTAATATATTATTTTAATTATCATATTTTAATTTTAATATTGTTGTGTCCTATTCTACGTCCAACAAAGGTAACAAGAAAGACAGAGAATGGGACGTGCCCGGTGGAAGGAGAAATTAATTTATTGAAGCATATGGGATCTTTCCCAAAGTCAATCATAATAAGTAGTTGAGGCATGCATGCCATATTGCCATGCATTATGACATCGACTTGGATATGGCCTGGGTTGCTGGCGGATCATGACGGAGACCTTACCGACTCCGACTGCCTCTCCCTTGACACTCGTTCTCGTCATGTCAATCCAGTCGTTTGCTACAGACTACAGACTACAGGCCATGCCACGACTATTAATGTTCTGGTCCCGCACGTTTTTGTTCTGCTCATCTTGTTTGGTTCACAAGTTTACAAGGTTACCATGCAAGCAATAAGCATATCATCAAATGTTTGAACCCAATTCGTCGTTTATAAAGAGGAGTTTAATTAATTATCAAAATTATTATAATTTTGATACATATAATTAATTAGTTTGTAAGAAAATATTTTGAATAATGATATAGAGAACGAACGACGTTGATGATGTTGATTATGACGTATATATTACGACGCACATACGCATATACACTATATGAATAAAAAAAATGGAACGAAAAGATTTGGTTGAGGGATGTTCACGCGAGTATTGCCCACCAAACAATTAGTGTCCCTATAAGCTAACAATATGAAAATGATTTCCCACCTGAAAGTATCCTTATATAATCTCTTTGTTGTTTATTTTTCTAATTAATTAAAGATGATATTATAATTTAAATCATCAGTCATTTAAATTAATAAAATATTAAACGACATCCACAGTTATTTTTTACAATAACGCTATGGATACCACTTACAATCCCACATTTTATATCACACCAAATATGACGTACGACATGGCAATACACGTCATCGTTTTTTAATTATCTCTCTCAAAAGAAAAATAAAATCAAACATAAAAATAAAATAAAATAAAAGATAGAAAATAAAATTAAGAAACCCTAAGAACTACTTCCCCCTGTATGAAAAAAAAAAACCAACAGCCGCAAACAAATTGATAATTCTTTGCTGGGATCAATTCTATAAAATAAAAAAAAAAACCCCCTAGACTTAGAAACGAACTAAAGTGAAAACAGAAGAATCGATGAGGAATATTTTCTTTTTGTTAGACATGAGGAATAGTAAGGAAGGGAAGGATTGCATACCGATCCGGGCATTCACAGAACAGTAATTATACAATCATCTAAAATTAATAATTCTTTGCTTGGATCAAATTTTTGAAAAATCAAACAGAAGGCAGACCAGCCGTTTAATTTCTTGAAGAACACAATAATCTTTTTAATTCATCTGAATTGTTTTTCAAAAAAACTCCATTAATAATCAAATTGATGGTTGTGTTTGGTCAAACGAGGATCCTTCCAACTTTGATTTCGGTTTCAATTATCGTAATGGTGAGGAAGAAGAATTAAGGACATATCCTCTTAAAGGTTGTTAAGTGAAAGTTAAGGCATGGCCTTCAGAGATGTGAATAATGGGAGAATCATAAGGATCTTTTTGGATCATATGGAAGCCATTGAAGTTAACGGTGGCTGCTATGATCTATTAATAGGATTTCTAGGGATTCTTGTCTTTCCAGGGTGGAGGCACTGAACCAAAAGGGTAATTGAAGTTTACGGTGGCTGATTAACCAAAAAAATTATTTGATGCAGAATGAAATTCTTAGAGTTTATGAAACAATTATGAAAAGAAATATTTATTTTGTTTTATGTATTTTTTATTAAGTTTTTTTTTATATTTTATTTGATATTTATTTTGAGATATGTAAATAAAAATGGATAACGAGAATTGATACGTTGTGCGCCATATATAGGTGAGATATAAAAAGTTGAATTGTTGATGGTACTCGTAATGTTATTGTATTTTTTAATGCAAAAAATCTTAAAAAGGATCCTTTTATTCGTTTTTTTTTTTTTATATTTAATCAACCTACTAAAGTATGTTGAATGAGTGTTGTAGTGCATATTTTATATATAGGAACATTTACATGTACAATCATCAAATAATCTAATTATATGATGCCAAATCTACATTCTGGGATCATGGTTTCATTTTCGCAAATTAAATCACACCGATCTATCATCTAGCTTATTTAAAACATCTTGTCTTTCCTTTCCTCACATCACTAATATAAAAGAAAGACGTGAATATGCACGTTGGTTGGTGGACCTGTAAATGTTATTTTTTTTCTTTTTCCAAAAGTGGACCTGTAAATGTTGAAAGTTTAACAAAGTATAATCGATCCCGACAAAAATGCTTAAAACATTGGGTCAAACAATAGTTTAATACAAACAATTAAAATAACCTTTCAAAACGTGTATAATAACCCGTTGTTGCTCACATCTGCTGTTCAATACCCACATCACAATCGACGGTCGAACCAATCCATTTATTGCTCGTTATCTGTGTATGCTGAAGCCTTTTTACTTCCACTAGATTTTTATTCAAAAGGTCTTCCGTAGTAAGATTTTTTAATGAGGTGGTAGCTCAAGTTTAATTTTTACTCTTCAAAAAGAATAAATGTAATTGCTAGCACAGCATTTTTTATTTGTTATATTCTATTTTTAGTTTAATTTTTTTTAAACAGTAGTGAAATGCAGCAAATAAAAAATAGAATAGTATGACCAATTAATTAAGACCAAAAAATTTCTTTATGTCGGCATTGTATATGTTCTAGGAGGTTACATTTTTGGTTAATGTATAGAGTGAAGCTATGAATGTAGTTGGGTTGTCATCGAAATCACCTTCCGACTTAGTTGGGAATTTCGCATATGAGAATACATAGAACACGTGAACCAAAAAGAGAGGAAGATCATTTTACTTTCTCCATTATCGAAACTCTCCAACCTCTCTCTAAAAAACACCCCCGTCGGCCCTAACAGCTCTGAGGTGGAGGTTTCTCCAATCTCCACCTCCTGGTGGTAGATCTAGTGCAAACTTCCACCTCCCCTCTTCCTTTCCCGCCCCTTTTTCCCTCCCCAGTAACCCCTCCTCCTCTCATCTCTGGGCGGTTGTTTCTCGCTCCCTCCCTCTCCTCCGTCGTCCTTGGCGTCGAAGTGTGGTGCCGGTGGTGAAGACTGGTGCTCGAGATGGATTTTTCGAGATGGGAATATTCCTATCTCGGCGTTCTTCGCCAGTGGCTCGGTCTCCTTGGTTGCTTTTGCTTTATTTCCTTTCGGCTCTTTTCCTTTCGGTTCTTTTCTTTTCAGCCCCTTTGATTACTCACAACCCCACTCCTATCCCTTCATTCCCCTCCAACTCCCACCATCCATCCTCATCGCTCCTATCCCCCAAATTCATAGCCTACAAATATATATATATATATATATATATATATATATATATATATATATATATATATATATATATATATGGATGTCTCTCTTGGCTATCCCACTGGGTACTGGCACTGCGATTCCCCACCTTCATCCCGTCCCCAAATTTCCGATTTGGGTGTTTGGGTTGAGAAATTTGTCGGTCTTTCTAGACCTAGCTGATCGCTTGAGTATGATGATCCTTGGCGGCCATGTGTCTCTAAACCATGCTCTATCGATTGATCTCTTTGGCTCCAGACTAGATTGTGTTCCTCTGTGGTGGCTGGTTGCTAGGCGGAGGCAGTGGAGACTTTTTTAGCATCTAGGGTTTATTTGGTTTTGTTAATGTTGTGGGCTAAGTTAAGTTAAGGGCCAAATTTGTTTTGTGCTGTTTTTTTTTTCTTTTTTTACTTTGAGCTTGTTTGTTTTTTCGATTGGGTCTATTAGTGCTGCTTGTATTTTTGGACTTTTTTATGAAATAAATATTAATCCGTTTGACCAAAAAAAGAAAGAGAGGAAGATCATCGAACAATAAATATGACCAAAAAGCTTATAAACTTTACAATTTGACCACTTGAAAAATATTTACTAGTCGTGATGCCCTTTTCTATGAGTAATTTTTTCCTTTTAATTCCACCTCTCTTCCCGCAAGCCCATTGCCTCTTTCTATTCCCGCAGGCCCATTGCCTCGGCCCTTTTCAGAGCCACTTGATCCACTCCCAAGCTAGTCTCCTCCCTTCGTCTCACACCCTCATTGAACCACTCAAAACATGACCCCCTCCCCTCCCAATTCTGCACCTCAACAGCCGCACGCCCCCTCTGACTTTCCTCAATCCTCTCTTCTTCCCGTGGCCCCCTCCAATCCCAATCCACCCCTACGACGCTCTACTCGTCCTTGGAGGCCGCCACTACCCCTCAACATTCACGTTTATAATACTTACGTGCTGCCTTCCCATGGTCAATCGGCGTCTTCGTCTTCAAGTCCTTGCTCAGGTACACGGTATCCTTTATGCAATTTTCTTTCCAATCATCTCATCTCACCTAAGAATTTTACCTTCATTTCCCAAATTACTCGTGGTATTCAACCTCAGACTTTTGCCGAAGCTTCTTATGATCCTAATTGGCGTGCTGCCATGGATTCTGAACTTCAGGCTCTCGCTTCCAACCAGACTTGGACTCTCACCTTTCTTCCCCCTCACCCTGGGAAGCAGCCCATTGGTTGTCGTTGGGTATACAAGATTAAGCATCGATCTGATGGTTCTATTGAGAGGTATAAATCCCGCTTGGTTGCTAAAGGCTCCACACAACATGAGGGCATTGATTATCATGATACTTTTCTCCCACAGCAAAAATGACTACTGTTCATTTTCTCCTTGCTCTTGCTACTGCTCGTTCTTGGTCTTTTCGCCAATTGGACGTTCATGCTGCCTTCCTCCATGGTGACCTCCATGAGGAAATTTACATGGCCTCGCCCCCTGGTCTCCGGCAATAGGGGAGAATCTGGTATGCCGCCTCAACAAATCCTTATATGGTCATAACAGGCTTCTTGCCAATGGTTTGTCAAATTCTCTGAAGCTATTCGAGCTGCCGGCTTCACTCAATCTCGAGCTGACTACTCCTTATTCTCCTGCACCAAAGGAAAGTCATTCACTGCTCTCTTGATTTATGTTGATGATATATTGATTACAGGAAATGATTTGGTTGCCATCGATTCCCTTAAATTGCTCCTGAATAACCGTTTTCGCATAAAGGACCTTGCCGACCTCAAGTATTTTCTATGGATCGAAGTATCTAGTTCACGGAAGGGCATTAGCATATCACAGAGAAAATATGCTCTAGAGATTGTCAAAGATGGTGGCATGTTCGGGGCATGACCAGTCAAGTTTCCTATGGAACAAAATTTGAAATTAACCAATACGAGGGATCCAATCACCGACCCGGCAAAATACAGAAGGTTGGTAGGTCGTTTGCTCTACTTGACCATTACTAGGCTTGACATTATGTACTCCGTACATATGCTTAGCCGTTTCATGCATGAGCCACGCAAGCAACATATGGAAGCAACTCTTCGTGTTTTGAGATACCTCAAAAGCACTACAAGACAAGGTCTTTTCTTCCCTGCTCAAAATGATCTCAAGTTAATTGCTTATTGCGATTCTGACTGGGCTGGTGCCCAAATACCAGAAGATCTGCAACCAGTTATTGCATTTTTTTGGGTAGTTCTTTGGTCTCTTGGAAAACAAAGAGGCAACAGACGGTGTCCCTTTCCTCAGTTGAAGCTGAGTATAGAACCATGGTAGGAACATGCTGTGAGCTTTCTTAGTTGCATAGTCTGTTGCGTGATCTTCGATTGATGCATCCAGAGCCAGCATCAATGTACTGTGACAACCAAGCAGCATTGCATATTGCTGCTAATTCTGTGTTTCATGAACGTACTAAACATATTGAAATGGATTGCCACTTCATCAGAGATAAGATTCAAGATGGTTCAATAGCCACAAAATTTATCACTTCTCAGCAAAGAGCAGACGTATTCACTACAAAATTTGCAGCAAATTTGCGTGCATGCATATGGAATCATGGACACAATAATATATTATGTGAGACTCTGAGAGATAAGGTGGTTGTGATTTGTGAACAAGCTAGCTAGCTAGCTACTACCTTTTTCTTAATTCAATTCCCACCACACGTCCCACGTCCCCACACAAATTAAGATCATCAATAAATGTTCATCCATCCATCCTTCCATATATATGATGAAATATAATATAAATCAAGATGAAGCACTAATTAATTTATCAATTACTACATTTATAATTGTATGCCGGACAAATTCACTTGTTTTACGTAACCGGGCCATATATAGGACGAGGCGGAGGGCCAACCGGACAATTTTTTTTTGTTTTTGTACATTTGTATTTGTTTCTAATTTCGTCCAGACATTAATTGAGACAAGCCCTAGCCTTTTATTATATTTTTTTTGGGGGAAATACGATAATTCATTGAATTTTTGAAAAGTGTACAGATTCTACGATACATATCGTATTGGTAAGCAACCATTGTACTTGAACTCGGATGCAGAGCTTCAATGACAGCAAAGGTAAAACTTCTTAACTCAAGTCTCTAGCTGATGATTTGAATCATGACTAGTTTGTGATGCATTCAATTACTTCTTCCTTCCTTTTACTCTTAAAGATTGATTGAAACAATGAATGAAAACTGAGTGATATTCACTATTATGAATTATGCACCCCAAGTATTTGATTAAATGTCTTAGACGATTTCTTCTTTTGTTTGTACTCAGCTATGACTGAGATTTTTATTTTTATTTTTTATTGAATGAGAATAGGTGATTACATACACACTCTCTCACACTCACGGTTAGGCTAGGATGCTATGACATCTCTCAAGCCAATTCCTAACTGCCACATACTTCGGCAGTTTTAGGATTCTACTTGCAATGCAAGTAAAACACTCACACACTTTTTACTTACTCAAAAACTGTTGCAAACTTTACAGCTCATCTCGAGCTTCATTTGACACCTCACCTCACTCAACCTTGTAATCTTCCAGCTAGTAGCTTAATCAGCAACACTCCCTCTTAAGCTAGTAGCTGGCTTAACCCCAAGTAGATCCCTTAAGTAGTTCAGCCTCTCCTTAGGCAGAGCCATTGTAAAAAATCAGATATCTGATCTTTTGATCTGCAGAACATCAAGCTAATATGATTATCTTGTAGGGAATCTCTGATGAAGTGAAACTTCTTGTTAAAATGTTTAGTTTTCTGATGAAATACTGAGTTTCTTGCCATAGCTATTGCTGACGTATTGTCACAGAACAATGGTGTTGCCTCTCCTTGCTCTTCTCCAAAATCTTTAAGTACAAATCTAAGCCAAATAGCTTGAGATGTAGCTTCAGCAGCAGCAACATGCTCTGCTTCTGCTGTGGACAAAGCCACTGTGCTTTGCTTCACTAAGGCCCATGAAAATACCCCACTTCCTAGAGTAAATGCATAATCCGAAGTGCTCTTCATATCATCTTCAGAACCTCCCCAATCACTGTCACAGAAACCAATCAAAGTAGAGACTTTGCCTTTATCATAGTCAATGCCATAAGAGAGTGTACCTTGAATGTATCTCAGGACCTTTTTGGCAGTTCCATAATGCTTACTTGTAGGACCTTGAATGAACCTAGATAGGAGACTTGCAGCATACATTATGTTATGCCTTGTTGTTGTCAAGTAGAGTAGTCTTCCCACTATCTTTCTGTAAAGTTGCTCATCAGCAGCTTCACTTCCATCTTCCTTCTTGAGTTATCTCCTTGAACCAGTGGTGTGCTCACTGGTTTACAATCCTTGAGACCAAACTCCTCAAGGAGAGTAGTAGCATACTTTATTTGATATATGAAGATACTTCTGTCTGATTGTATCACTCCCATTCCTAGGAAATGATGAAGTAGACCCAAATCTGTCATCTCATACTTACTCATCATTACATACTTGAATTCCTTGATCAATACCTGTGAACTTCCAGTATAAACTATGTTGTCCACATAGATAGACACAATTAGGTCTTCACCAGCTTCATAAAACTTCATGTAAAGTGTAGACTCACTAGAACTCCTTTTAAACTCACAACACAACAAGTAAGAATCAATTTCCCCATACCAAGCTCTTGGGGCTTGCTTGAGTCCATAGAGAGCTTTCTTAAGCTTGTAGACTTTTCCTTCTTCTACTTAAACCTCAAAATCTTCTGGCTGGTCAATATATACTTCTTCTTCTAGCACTCCATTCAAGAATGTAGATTTTACATCCAATTGGTATAATTTCCAGTTCCTTTGAACTGCTAGGGCAATGCAAGATCTAATGGTGGCTAACCTTGCTACTGGAGAAAAGGTTTCATTGAAGTCCACACCAGGCTTCTGTGCACACGCCTTGGCTACAAGTCTAGCCTTGTACTTTTGTATAGAACCATCTAGGTTTAACTTTGTCTTGTAAACCCATTTGACTCCAATCATTGGTTTGTTAAGAGGTCTCTCCACCAACTCCCATGTCTCATTCTTTTGAATCATGTCTATTTCAGCCTCCATTGCTTTCTTCCAAGCTAGGTCTTTAGCTGCTTCTTGATAGGATTCAGGCTCAATGATGCACATGTGACATTGTGGATAATTGTCATGAATACTTCTGATATCGAACTTTAATTAACCAATTCTAACTTCAAATATAAATCATTTTAATTTCTTTTAAAATAAAAAGAAAACCTGAAATTCCTAAACTAAAACTTGAAATATATGGATTTAGTTCCCAAATCTCAACAAACGAAAGAGTTGGATTTTTTTTTTAGAGAAAAAAATAGTTGGATTTATATTACTGTATTAAATGTAAGTCTGAAAGTTCAAATATATCCCTTTAGCATGGAGCTAGTGGAGTTCCGGATAAGAGGCCCCAAATCAGAGGGACTCCAGATATTTTTTTTTTTTTACAGTAATGCTAGACATTCCAAATTTATTCACTAAATTCAATTGAGTATCAAAATGATGTGGCTTTTGCCATTGACCGCTGCTCTAGTAATGGATTCATCTGCAAGTTGCACATCTACTATCTAAGTTTCATTCCGAGGTTCAGGTTCTTGAAAAAATTCAACTGCAGGTTCTTGAGGTACCTCAGTTGCATTCTCAGTTTGAGAATTAGCATGTTCAAAACCATAGTTCAATATAAGAGTGCCACCAACATCAGCCTTTGTAACATTCCAATCCCATTCTTCATTCTCATTAAAGACAACAATCCTAGATATCACAATCTTGTTGGTTTGAAGATTATATAACCTGTAGCCTTTTTCACAACTTCCATATCCCATGAACACACACTTCACTCACTTTTCATCTAGCCTTTGTAGTAAATGCTTGTTTACTATTTAGTTCTACAAAAAAGTCTGCACTTCATCTTATAACTTGATTTGTATATTATTTTAAAAAAACCATGCGCGGAATTAATTCCTTTCTTGCATCTCAAAAAATTGTCTTTCACATGTGATGAACATTTTAATTTTATGAAAACATTTTATGAAAACATATTATGAAAACATATTATGATCAGGGATGTGAGAATAGCAGATAGAACCAAAATTTCATAGGTGTTTGACTCCTGGCCTTCTCCCACTAAACTGCTCAAATGGTGTTTTACAATTCCTAGCCTTTGTAGGACATCTATTCTGCAAGTACACTGCAGTATTCACAGATTCACCCATGAATTTGTAGGGTACACCTTTTCCATGCATCATGGCCTTAGCCATTTCAACAATTGTTCTATTCTTCTTCTCAGCAACTCCATTTTGTTGAGGAGAATAAGCCACTGTTAATTGTCTTACTATTCCTGTCTCATCACAGAACTTTTCAAACTCATTTGAGAGGTACTCCTCACCTCTATCACTTATGAGTCTCTTGATCTTATAATAACTTTGCAACTCAATCATGCTTTTAAACTTTTTAAACACATTTAGAACTCCAGACTTATGTTTAAGAAAGTACAACCAGCACATTCTAGTAAAATCATCAATAAAGGTCAAGAAGTACTTGTTACCTCCAATAGTTTCTACTTGCATTGGGCCACACACATATGAGTGTATGAATTCAAGAGGTAAAGTTGTTCTCCAAGCAGGTTCCTTGTCAAACTGTTCCACATGCTGCTTTCCAGCTACACAGCTTGCACATACATCACCACTACCTTGTAGTTTAGGCATACCAACAACCATATCCTTTTGCTGTAAACACTTCAAACTACTGTAATTCAGATGGCCATATATCTTGTGCCATAAGTCTGAATCTTCCGCAATAGTTGCCCTCATTGCTATAGGATTTACACACTCAAATGACATAGGAAAGCATATGTTCTTTGTCATAGGAATTTTAGCTACTATGTGACCCAGCTCTTTGTCTTCAAAGATATCTACTGTCTGATCTCCAAATACTAGAAAGTTTCCATGCTCTATCATCTGATCTACACTTAGCAGACTTTCCTCCAATCCAGGTAATAGCATAACATCTTCTATGTGTCTTTCACCCTGATTAGTATGAATAACAAGAGTGCGTTTTCCTTCTGCTTGAACAAGCTCTCCATTTTCCATATTCACTTTTGCTTTAATGCTCCTATCAATGTCCACAAGTAGTGATTCTTGTGCAGTCATGTGGTTAATACTTGCACAATCCACATACCACACATTTTCATCCGTTGGTTAATACTTGCACAATCCACATACCACACATTTTCATCCTTCATAGAAGCTGTGTTACGTGCATAGAATAAGTTCCTAGTGGGTTTAGTCACCTTTCTGGCCATATTCACAGACTTCCCATTGCAATATTTGGCATAATGACCAAATTTGTTGCAATTATAGCATTTAGGCTTATCCTTGAACCAACACTCACGATAGTGTAATTTTTCACACACTTTGCATTTTGATCCACTGTTCTTTGCCTTGTTGGAGCCTGCATTATGGTGATAATTGGATTTACCAATAGCATTGGACTTTTGATTCCAATTTTTGTTGCTCTTGTAGGGTATCTTAAACTTGCCTTTTGGTCATCGCACAAATAAAGATGCTTGCATCGGTCGGTATATATGCCAAATCTACATTCTGGGATAATGATTTTATTTTTTCAAATCAAATCACATCGGGATCTATCTAGCATATTTCAAACATAAGTCTTTCCTCACATCACTGCTATAAAAGAAAAAGGTGAAATATCCACGTTGGTGGACCTGTGAATGTTGAAAATGTAACAAATTATAATCGATGCGCCACAAAAAATGCGTCCAACCTTGGGTCAAAACAAATAATTTAAAACAAACTCCCCCATTATAGGGGTCATTTTAAGTTTATATCTAAATTATAAAAAATTTCATCTAATTATCCAAACTATCAAAACACAACATCTATGTATCCACCATTAGCAATCTGTTAAAAAACTGTTAAGTGTCCAAGTGGCATTTGTGGGTCCATTTTTTATACTGATATGGAAGCCATGTAGACAAAAAAAATAATAAAATTTGAACCTATTATAAGTAATTAATAAAATCTTAAAATAAATAAATTAAAAAATTAAAAAAAACAAAAACAAAACGAAAATCAAAACCCTCCCCAACACTGAGAACGATGACCTAATTCCACGTCCTTTGCCTGTTCCGTCCTCTCTAACTCCACCTAAAGCCGCTGACCTTCCATTTAGATGTGGATCCCACTAAATGTTAACCGCTGGATAATGACACTAATTCCTAAGTATCTTCCATTTAGAATTGTTTTCAACCAAATTCTAACCCACCGATATTCTCAATGACATTGATTCCTCCACATCATCATCCCTGCCCTCCATCCACCACCTCACGCTAGATGAAAAACCACCACTACCGCTGAACGATGCCATATCAGTCTCCAGTGATAAATCTGAGGACGAAAGGGCGGTCCGGTCTAGGCCCAATTTGTACAATCGGGTCAAATTCGAGGAACCATTGGACAATCCGGTTGGGGGAGCTTCGAGACCATCTGCATGGTTGCTTGGAGGCATGAGAATGAATGCAAAGCTCGGCGTGGCGCTCGCGGCTGCTACTGCGGCCTCGCGGTCGATGCTGACGCTGCATGCCGACGTGATCAAGTCGAGAAGGAACGCCGAGAATGGTGGGTGGGCTCTCTCGTCTGGGTCTTTTTTCTCAAGAGCAGTGTAAAAAGGGTTGAGGATGAAGGATACACCTTCCATTACGGCATTACAGCAACTACGAAAATCTGGGTTTGGGGAAGATGAACGGGATGTTGGAGAGGTCGGAGAAGACGAAGGAGGTGGAATTGGGTCATCATTCTCGGTGATGGGGAGGGTTTTGATTTTTGTTTGTTTTTATTGATTTTTTATTTTTTTGTTTATTTATTTTAAGATTTTATTATATTCAAATTTTATTAATTTTTTTTGTCTACAAGTCGTTATAAAAAAGGGCCCCACAAATGCCATTTGGACACTTGACAGATTTTTTTTAACAGATTACTAACGGTAGATACCTAGATGAAATTTTTTATAGTTTGTGTATGAATTTGAAATGACTCCTATCATTTGGGGGATTTTTTGTAGCTTGTCCTAAAATGATTAGTAAGTGTGAAATTTCAAATTTGAATTTCACATAAATAATTCCATGACGATTTCTAACTCTAGTTCAAATCGTATTCTCAGATACCCATGTATTAAAAAAACTAAAATCTTAATTAATCAAAATTCATTAACCCTAAATGAACAAAACTCGCTGCCTCGCCCTCTAGCCCTCTTAAACCCACCATGCTTCGCTTAGTTTGTACGGTGTGTGGTGGTGGTATGTAGTTATGTACACCTTGATGAGATTAATGTTGATCAATTGTTTGTTTTTTTCTTTCTAATTAATAAGAAAATGGAAACAAAATTGTAATAAAAGATTGTTGTGATCTCATCGGAGGTTGAAATAAATTTCGGGTCTCTGTTCTTCCTATTTGGGCAGGATCATGGTGACACTGGTGAAATAAGGCTTTGAGTGCTTCCGGAGGAAGGCTTAGTTGCTTCCCGGAGGAAGGCTTTGGAGTTTCCATTGCTATGTAAATTTTTCGAAGTAAAATTTCAAGTTTATTGATAATTTCTTTGAAGAAAATAGTACAATGGATACAACAATTGGCGTGAAGCCTTATTTACTTATTATGGCATTGATACGGATCACCTTCGAATCGGGCTGCCTGGAGTCTTCATCATTGAGACGCTTTGCAGCCTTATCGGTGATGTATTTGGTGGGATGCCCTTCCTTGATGAGGTTTTGCAGGTACCTATCGAAGGTATTACACTTGCTAATGGTGTGACCATAGTAGTTGTGATAGCGGCACCACCTAGTCTTTTCAGAATTTTCTTGATCGCCTTTGACAGGTGTTGGCTTCTTGAACCAAGGCTCGTCCTTGATTTCGTTGTAAATTCGATGGACGGGCACCGAGAACTATACGTTGGGAGTTAGGACCGCTTTGCTTTTGGTGGATTTGCTTGGTGTAGTTTTGGAATTCGTGTCATCGCCGGTTGACACCGACATCTTAGATGTTTCCTCGCTTGGACCAGTGCGCTCCTTTGCTTGTATTGCATTTTTCTCATCATCCCAGCATGCATGTCACTCTGCTAGAGAAAGCATCTTGGTGAGACTACGTGCATTGCTCATGACAATGTCGCCATAAAGCTGGCTGTCTCGGAGAAGTCCTTGTTTGAATGCCATCGTAGCAACCGACAATGCGAGAATTTTCCTCACAATATTTTCGAATGTATTGTCGGATGGTTTCCTTTGATCTCCTTCTGATGGTAAAGAGATGATAATCCTTTACTTCAACAGTGTGAAGCTGTGAGTACTCCTTCACGAAGACGAAGGCTAGCTCTTCGAAAGACGTAATGGATCTCTGAGGGAGATGGTTGTACCACATCATTGCCTGGCTTTGCAAATATGCCAGGAATACCTTGCACATGAGTGCATCATTGTGCCTATGAGGTACCATGGCTCCACGATAATAGTCTACATGCTTTATCGGGTCAGAGGTAGCCTTGAACTAGTTGAAGTTTGGAGTTGCAAACTGTTGAGGGATGGTTCTTCCTCGATGTCTCTCACGGAAGGTGAAGTTGAGGATGACTGAATTTGACAACGTAGATCGTCTTCCAAGTCGCCATCAAGTTGGACGCCTTAAAGGTGACGATTCAACATTCTTTGTACATCTTCAGCTTGCAGCGCGCCTCAGTGAGGTGGAGAGTCATTAGGAGCCAAACGTCATCGACGAGTTTGTCTCGTCCTCCTCGCTGCGATAGCTAGCATGCCTTAAGCTGATGTGTGTGTCTCGGGAAGCCGCATGTCTCCCCCGGTCTTCATTCGGGGATTCAATACGCGACAATGCTCCAACTAGCCCCCCAAGCCGCTCATGTGTCGATGGCCTTGGCCGTTGTTGGCTCTTTGTCCTACGAGTGAGAATTTCTTCGCCAGAGTCACTTAGTGACGTATCACGAGGCATTGTTCGGCATAAGATGATATCTTTTCCATGGCGCCTTGGAATGTCTTCCTGCCCACCCTGAGATGTGGAACGCCCCTCAGCAACTTTAGTTGCCTCTCTCTCTTCTAGAAGTTGTAGTAGAAGCTCCGACCAAACTTGGACTTTGTTGCTCAGTCGTTCGACCTGTTGTGACAAATTGTCTTGAGGGGATGTGGGCTGAGGTGTTCGCGTATGACCCATTTCACGTCGGAACCCATTCCTCGTGCTCTAGCGTTGCTGATCCATGTCATGCCTCTCCTATGTTCGATTTTTTCCTAGTGTGTCATGAAGACTATCCAGGAATCTCCGAAGTTCTTTATTAGCATGGGATCGATTCGGAATCTGCCTGGACGTTTCTCCCACGAATCTCCCGTCTGTTTGCTGGAAAGTAGTTGTTATCACTCCTGATGAAGGCAGTGGGGGTGCACGAGTTGATGAGATAGGAAAGGTTCCGATACCAATAACGGGAATTGGTCCCTGTGTCCCGATGGGTGCCAGTATTGTCACCTGGCGTGTCCCGTAGGGGGATTGTCTCAGTTGCTCATCCGAATTGACAATGTGTGCTCTACTTCCAGTCTGAGTTGCAGAGACGGAAGCAGCAGCTTCAGATGAACAAACGGATCATCGTGTTCTGAGCATGGTGAACGGGGATGATAATCGATGAACAAGATTTGATGAGCGATGAACAAAGTTCAAGAACGACGGTCAAAGTTCAAGAACGACGAACGAAGTTCGAAACTTTTGAGAAAGAATTAGAGAGCACTTCTTGAGTATTTCTCAATTTGGCTATCAATGAAAGCTCCAATTGTTGAAGCAGAATTCGGACACGCTTGAAAAAGTTTTCACGGTCCCTACAAACAGCAAACAAGGGACAATCGAAGTCAAGGTTGAAGCGCCGGGGGGTTGATGGTTAAGTAAGCTTTAAGAGAGAAATCAGAAAGAACTTTAGAAGCAAGGAACAAATTACCTTAGAAGTGAGGTGAGGATCTCTATTTATAGTGAAACCTTGAGAGTCGCAGAGCGTTCTGATTGGTCGATGAATTTTGTAATTAATAAATAATTCTTTTTTAATAAAAGAAATTATATATTAATTGAATTTAATAACAATTAATTATCAAGGAGAATATTATTATTATTATTGAGGCTTTAACCCAATTAAATAATATATTTAGCTGGTAAATACATTATTTAATGTGTGGGTGTCTGTGAGCCGTTAATATCATTACCATAGGTAATTTGGGCATTATTATTATGGGTCACGTGGCAGCTCCACAATTTTCGAGTGATTTTGGGTTACACACCTAGTATTACTCTTTTTTATATAGGTACAAAGTTTTTTTCCATATAATAAATAGGATTGCGAGCCTATGCATTTAGCATCTGTGCATTTACGTGGATTTACATAAATCTTGGCTATTAGATATATCTTATGATTTTTAATGACTCTACATCACAATAATTATACTAGACTAAAATTAGCCTTGATGCATCCTATCACTTCTTTTATTAATTTATTTTTTCTTTTTCTTAAAAAAAAAGGTATCCTAGCAATAGCAATTTCCTCCCTCAATCTTCATCATCAACATGCATCACTACGCCAAAAGTGAGTTTTTATGGCTTGAAAATTAAGACGTGCGTTATTGTGTGCCGTAATTAAATATTATTTAAGTGTGATAATCTACAATAATCTACAATAAAAAGGTTTGTAGATGAAAAATTTGTCCATGAAATACAAATAAAAAAATAAAACCAATTTGAAAGACTAAAAAAATAAAAAAATAAAGAAATAATACTTTAAAAAACCAACTAAAGAAAAAACCCTATACTCATGTCTCTCCTTTTCTTCTCTCCCATTTTCTTCTTCTTTTTTTTCTAATTATTTTTCTTCTCCTAGTATCTCAATCACTATATCCCTGCCACTGTGATCCCCTTAATTATTTCTCTCTCTTGAAAAAAAAAAGAAGGTGATTTCAGCAAAGTTTAAGACTATGATTTTGAGTGATCAATTTAGGGTTGAAATTCGAGATTCTCTAAAAAAAAAAAAAGAGTTTTTTTGGTAAGGAAAAAAAAAAGATGGAGACTTATTTGGGAGTTCTAGATGGGAGAAAAATATGGAGATTTTTATGAAAACCAAAAAGGAAGAAGAGATGATGGGTTGGGTAATTATTGTACTTTTATTTTTAATCTATTTTTTTATTTCTCTAAACCATTTTTGTATTTTAATGTTATTGAGTAATTAACTCTAAGGCTAAGTTGGTAATTTTTATTTAAAATCTTGACTTAAGGAATTATGTGAAAGAATCTTTCAAAAAAAAAAGCAAAGGAGTTATGTGAAAGGGATTCAATATATAATTAAATATCTTTTGGGTGTTTTGTGAAATCACCTAAAACTTCAGGGTGTCAATATAATTAACCCATTTTTTATTTAAGTAAAATGTTTTTACCCTTGTAATAAATATACAGTATCTTGTTATAAACTAAAATTTGTAAATGGAAGAGTTAGTTGAGGCTTTTTTTTTTTAATTTTCTATTTCTTTCTTTATTTTTAATTATCAGTTATAATTAGAAAATTATTTGTATGAAAGACCATTTTTTATTATCAATAATGCTAGGGAGACCATCTTTTATAGATCATATTTGTAAACATGCACTAATACAGATTGGAGCCATTGTCCTTTTTTGTTATCGCTGCTTTTCTGGCCACTTTTCTGTGTGACCATAATTTTAAATTTCAGTCTAAAAAATCATCTATTTTATTCATATTTTATCCCTAACAAAATAAATGTGAATTGATTTTTGTTCGTCACGAATAGAAAGTTTTAATTCTTAGAGGAGAATCGTGTTTGATCCAAAAATGGATATAAAGGAATATGATCTTGCTTGATGCTAGTATGCCTACTTCTCATCTACTGGGAGACCTGCGAGATAATCAGAAGAATACTTGACACCGGTGGGGTGTCGGCCTAGCATACTCCTATGCTTAAGTTAGTAAGCGTGAAGATCAGTCATGGACTAGGCAGCATAAAGGCAAGGAATAGTTACCTTTGTGAGAGGGTTTGAACATGTATTTATAGTAGCAATGAATATGATGGTTGTAACCCTAATTGTGTGGAATTCAAGCCACCCATCATGACCTTGACACGTGACCCGAGAATTCAGGATGTTGAGAGAGTAGTAGTGGCTCTCTTGGCATGTTAGAGCGATGCCGCTGCACTTTCGTAAGAGGTGCCGACCAGGGATGCTGATCGGGGGTGCCGACCAAGTATGCCTTGGGACCTTTGGTCCAAAAGTGTTTGACCATGGTAGGCCGACTAGATCTTACTTGTTCGGTCGGCATGTATGTATCGACACTAGTGGGTTGTATCGACAACGCTGGATGTGTATTGTAGTTGTTGGTGTTCCTCCTGGTGGTCGGTCGGTAGGGGGTAAACATAAGTCCCCTAAGTCGTTGACTGAGGGGTTTTCCTCGGTCGAAGACTTGTAAATTCCTTGCAAATTCGTATCGACCGACCAGTAGGGGTATACCCTGTAGTCCCCCCAAGTCCTTGGATAAGGAAGTTCGCCTTGTTCGAGAGGGCCTTGATTTTGCTTTTGATTGATGCGTTCGATCAGTAGCCTTGTGTGGGCTTACTGATCAGCGCGATCTCTGAGAGGGAACCTCGAATGATACGTCTGATCGATCGCCCCGTGTGGGCTTTCCGATAAGCACGATCTCTGATAGGGAACCCCGAATGATGCATCCAATTGGTCGCCTCGTGTGGGTGTGCCGATCAGCACGATCTCATTGTGGGAACGTCGAATGATGCGTCTGATCGGTCGCCAAGTGTGGGCTTACCAATCAGCGTGATCTCTGAGGGGGAACCTCGAATGATGCGCCCGATCGGTTGCCCTGTGAGGGCTTACCGATCAGCGAGATCTCTGAGAGGGAACCTCGAATGATGTGTCCAATCGGTCGCCTCGTGTGGGCTTGCCGATCATAATGATCTCTAAGAGGGAACCTGGAATTATGCGTCCGATCGATCACCTTGTGTGTGCTTACCGATCAACGTGATCTCTGCAAGGGAACCTCGAATGGTGCGTCCAACCGCTCACCTCGTGTGGGATTTATAACTAGTGCGATCTCACAGAGGTTATCTCAAATGATGTGTCCGATCGGTCACCTCGTGTGGGCTTGCCGATCAGCGCGACATCTGAGAAGGAACCACGAATGGTGCGTCCAATCGGTCACCTCATGTGGGCTTGCTAGTCAGTGCAATCTCTGAGAGGGAACCTTGAATGTTGCGTTCGATCGGTCGCCTCGTGTGGGCTTGCTGAACATCGCGATTTGTGAAAGGGAACCTCGAATGATGCTTCCGATCGGTGGCCTTTTGTGGGCTTGCCGATCGGAGTACACTTGTGTATTTGTGTAAATTCTTCTTTATTCCTCTTACGCGTGTCATCATCTATCTGGTTATGCAGGTGAAGGGTTAAGGGCCTTAGTCATTGATAGTGTGTCTCACGAATCGAGGTTGCTTTTCGCACTATTGCAGCCTATATATAGTTGTGAGATTCATTTGAATGCACTTTCTGGAAATTCTCTTCAGAGCTCTGACTTCGACCGACCAACTTTGAAGTAGCCGAGCAAGTTTGTTTCCGACCGAATTTCTTGGCCGAGTAGATTTTGAGGACCTTTTGGTCGCTCTTCACTCTTGTTCAAGGAAAATGTTTGTTTATTTTCGTTCTGCTCTTCCCTTTTGCAGTAGGGTAGTTTGAAACTTAGTGTAGTTTTTGAAGATGTCAAAGTTAGAGTCAACAAACAGATATGGAGAAAGGTCCCCTCATACTTTTGGGGGGTGAATCACCTTCCTACTCGGCAGATGATGCGCCGAATATGTCAAGTGCTTCGTCGGCCACTAGTGGGACCTCGTCGACTAGTAATAGGACGGGGAGTGGACGCCCTTCATCCACTGATAGTCTTGAGGAGTTGTTTAGAGGGGTACCGATTGCACAACCAAGTAGGGCTCTCGAGCAGAGAGGGGATCAGAGGAATGTTGGTGATGCATCAACGTCTGGGCGGCCAGTGGTAGAAGTTGAGGAATCGGAGGTCGAAGAAAGTGAGGCTGAAAAGATGGATACCGAAGAGGTTGAGAAGGAAGAGGCAGAGCCGATCCTCACAACTATACACCTAAATATTTCACCTTGGACAGTAGAGCACGAGGTGACGACGCTGAAGAAAACCGATCTAGAGAAATTTAGGGATCTGTACAACATACCGTCCAACATCATCCTCACTCTTCCCCCTGCCGGTGTGAGGTCGAGTGAGACACCGAAGGGGTCATTCTTGTGTTACGTGGATTATCTGGAACATGGCTTCCGTTTGCCACTCCATCCGTGGCTGCAAGGGATCCTTACTCAGGCGCGGATTGCGTTCGGGAAACTGAACGTGAACGGCTGGATCACACTGATCAACCTATACAGGGCCTTCCGAAGGTCTAATAAGGGAGAGCTGAGCTAGGGGCAGCTATGCCACCTTAACAAATTTAAGAGGTAGCAGCACGTACCTGGGTGGTTCCAGGTAGAATGTGTGGGAAATAAGAAAATGGGAGCCTTCATCATTGACATACCGACTTCCCAGAAGAACTAGAGGCATAGGTATTGATGGGTGTCCAGTCCCTGGGAGGGGGAGCCAAGCAGGCTAGAGAGGCGGATCACCCCTTCTTTCAGTTGGAAGGTTGCTAATGTCGAATAACGGCTTTAGGTTTAAGATTTTCATTTTTAACTTAATTTTACTCGGCCTTGAGGAGTGTCTAACCGAATATGTTTGACTGCCGGTTCATCCAAAGGTGGTTATTCCACGACCGAGGAAAAATATTGTTAAAACATTCGACGTCGGTTGTTTAATCTCGATCGGAGCAGGTGTATTCTTCGGCTGCCGGAGACCCTTATTTTGATCGGCCTCATCAGTGGTCCTGGTAAGGTTGTTTGTTCTAATCGGTAGGTTGAATCTGAAATCATTTTGTGCCAATAAGTGTTTTTTGTTCTGATCGCCAAGTTCATTTGTGTTATAGTTTACGTGGACGTCATCCAGCCTGCCGTCAAGAAGATGAACGACACCATTGGAAGCACAACGCGCTGAAGAGGCTGCTAGGAAAGGCAAAGGGGCGATGAGGCTGTCGGGGGAAGCAAAGGCCCCTAGAGGAAGACCACAACGAACCGTCCAAAGAAGCCTACCCGAGTGGAGAAGGAGATGAGGGTCAGGGTCCATAGAGCCATCCTAGAAAAGACAGTTCAGAAGGCCCGATCATCAAGCTGAGGGTAACCAATGCCCAAGTGCCTACTGGTTGGTCGGGCAAAGGCTCAACGTTTGGATAAGTCGGAGGTGCGCTGACAGAAGATGCTTGACATCAAGCACAGCTGATTGGGGATGATGCTGATGAGGTTCGTCTGAAGAAAAATTAGGCTAAGGTTAGGGCGATTGAAAACGGTCGGACCATAGTATTCTAGGCGCCCCATCTCGTGCTCGATCCTCGTAGGTGCCGAAGCCCCTCTAGAATACCATCTTCAACCATGGGTTGAAGTCCTATTTTTCCAATCTTGCTTATGCCCTTAACGTAGTTCGCACATCAGTTGTTAATAGCAGCTGGCCACATGTGTGCAATTGTATGCACCCGACCATGGTGACCGTCGTCAACTCGCAGGTGCTCGGCTAACAGAAAGAGCTCTAAAAGATTGGCGAAATGAGCTCGGCCACTCTCCATGATCGATATGCCAAGGTCATGGCCGAGGGTGCCCACGTAAGTTCTCTATTCCCTACCTTGATTTCTTGTTGTTCATATAAATTGTTTTTCCTAACCGTAAGTATCCTTTGGTCAGCAGTACTTTGGGGAGGTCTTTTTAGCCCTGTAAAAGTCAACGAAGCAGGCGGAACGGTTGGAGGAGGAGAAGAGGGAGCTGAAGCAAAGGACCGAGGACTTGAAGTGGAAAGAACGTGATGTTGAGGTGACCCCCAAAAAGACTACCGATCTCATTCGGGAGAACAAGAAGCTTCAGGGCCTAGTGGAAGCGGTTGAGAAGGGGTAGGGAGGACAGACTACCAGGGATATGAATCTGGAGCATGAGTTGGAGTAGACAAAGGCAGGTATGGCTGTGCAGAAGCGGTGATGAAACCCCTCTCCAATTCCCCCTCGAAACTCTTGAGTTGCCCTACTCCCATTTGACAACCCTTCAAAAATTCAAAACCTTCGAAAATAATTCCAAAGGAAAAGTCAACCTTGAACCCCCTTAAAACTCAAGGGAAAAATCGTCAATTTCTAATTAATTTACGAAAATTTCACTAATTAAACTTATGTGTCATTACCAACGGTGGGCGAGTACAAGGTGTCGTTCGATTTTGAGGATGCCGTGGACATCTAGCTTGGCTTGGTTGAGGTGGAGTGTATGCAGAAGGTGCTCTTCTTCAATCAAGACCTGCCAGTAAAGTTCCCCTAGTTCAGTGATCCTGCTTTGCTGAATCGGTCGTTCTCATTACCTTCTCCTCAAGACACTCCCGTTCCCGAACCGACTGACCGTACCTCGTTCTGAATACTCTTTAAGAGGAAGAGTAGGTCGATGAGGAAATCCACATCGAAGATTGAGCCGGTCGTCCTTCTCTCGTTGTATAAGTTTATTTTCCAGGGTATGCCTTCTGTAGTTTGTATTGCGTATGACCGAACAAAAAAAAATTGTATTTGTATTGTTGAACACATTTGCCTAATGTATTCTTGTTTTGTTCAACATTTGTGTAGTCGGTTGCCGACCAATGACCTGTCAAACATCTATGTATGTGTTTGACTGTGTGTCGACTAACTTGGATGCCAAATATGACTAGTAAGTTGTCATCCTATAAATCTGATAAGTGTTTTCAAACTTGTTCATATTCGGACGTTGCCTTGCATTTGAGTATATTTGAGGCCTTACGTGCTTACTAGTGGTAGGGCCGATTGATTGGATACCGATTGGTGGGTGTCTGAACATGCGTCCGACCACTCAAAACTTAACAAAAATAAGAACAGTCAAAAAGCTATTCTTTCATTGATAGTATTATAAATCCGATCGACCTGAGCCTGATCAGTTACTAAGGGGTCTATTGAGAGAACAAAACTAAGGAAGAGTAGGCTTCACTTGTAGTAGTTTTTTAAGAGATCAGCAGTCCATGGGTGGGGTAGTAGATTGCACCAAGAAGTTTGTAGCTCGTGGGTACCTGGTCGACATATGTTGGTGACCTGGTATGGTCCTTCCCGTTTTGGGTCGAGTGTCCCTTCTGCTCGGTCCTTGGTTTCTACGCTGATCTTCCTGAGGACTCAGTCTCCCACCTTGAAGTTTCTTGGTTTGACCTTGTAGTCATAGTACCATGCAACCCTCTGTTGGTAGGCCATGTTTCGTAAGTTGCCTTATTCACGGTGTTCCTACAAAGGTCAAGGTTGAGAGTGAGTAGTTAGTTGTTTTGATCAGGGTCGTAGGAGATCACTCGATAGGATGTCTTGCCAATCTCCAATGGTACCACGACCTCAGTACCAAATGCCATGGCGAATGGTGTTTCGTTGGTCTACATTCGGTATGATGATTGGTAGTACCATAGGATGTCTGGTAGGATGTCTGATAATGCTCCTTTGGTCTCGTCCAAGCGAGCCTTGAGGTTGAATTTGATGATCTTATTGACGGCCTCCACTTGACGTTTTACCTGTGGATGGGCTACTGAAGCGAAGCTTAGAGTGATGTCGTATACCGCATAGAATGATTGGAAGTGAGAGCGATCAAATTGATTTCTGTTATTCGTCACAATGGTATGTGGTATGCCGAAGCGGCAGATGATGTTCTAGTAGACGAAATTCTCGATTTGAGCAGTCGTGATTGTAACAAGTGGTTTTTCTTTTGTCCACTTTGTGAAGTAGTCCACATCTACAACGACGTATTCTACTCCTCCCTTGCCCTTTGGCACTGGTCCGATCAGGTCTAGTCCCCATTGCGAGAAAGGCCATGGACTAAGCATTGGTGTGAGTTTTTCTGTAGGTAGGTGTGGTATTGGGGCACATCGTTGGCATCGATCACATTGTTGCGTTAGGGTGATTGAATATGCTTGCATGGATGGCAAGTAGTAGCCTTGTCTAAAAGCATTGTGGGTGAGGGACCTGGGTCCTTAATGATTACCACATATGTACTCGGGGATTTCTTTGAGCACAGCGTTGCCTCTCTCCGGTGGTAGGCACTTGAGTAGCGGAAGAGTGAAAACTAGCTTGTATAGATGACCATGGATGATGGTATAGCAATATGCTTGGCGTTTGATGCACTTGGCCTCGTGCTTGTTTGTTGGTAGCTCTTCAGTCCTGAGGAACTTGATGATTGGGTCCATCCAACTTGGATAAGTATTGATGATGCTCAAATGTCGCTCTTGCGTGCTTGGGACCTCGAATAGGTCTACCGGAACGCAGCATCTGATATTATCGTCAATGGATGAGGCTAATCTTGAAAGAGCATCAGCATGGCTGTTTTCTGATCTTGGGACCTTGTTCATCTCGTAGGCCTAGAATTGGCAGAGGAGCATCCTTGCCTTGTCAAGATACAAGGTCATGGAAATGTCCTTGGCCTCAAAGTCATTATTCACTTGGCTGACCAAAAGTTGGGAGTCGCTGAAGATCCTGACTTGGTTTTCTCCCATGTTCTTCGCGAGGCGAAGACCGGCCAATAGTGCCTCATACTCTGCCTTGTTGTTGGAATCCTTGAAGTTGAAGGAAATAGTGTATTCGAGCTTCACATGGTCTGGCATTGTTACCATAAGTACTGCTCCAGAGCCACTGTTACATGCTGATCCATCCATGTAGAGGATCCACACAGGTTTTGATCCGTCGATTGGGGTAGAGCTGGTCTCCCCCTTGGTCTTGGTAGCTGGCTTCCTTGGAAGTTTGCATGGCTCCTCCGATATGTACTGAGTGGGGATGTATGTGAACTCCGAGAGTTGATCAGTGGCAGCTTGGCCTTTTTTTGATGGTCTTAGGGCATAGGAGATATCAAACTCATTGAGTTCGATTGCCCTCTTGGTTAATCTTCAGGATCTGTCCGGCTTCTATAAGACCTGCCTGAGTGGTTTGTTGGCGAGGACAAGGATGGGGTGAGTTTGGAAGTAAGGCCTAAGCCTCCTTGCGGTAATTATGAGAGCAAGGGCAAGCTTCTCAAGATCACCATATCTGGTCTCCGCATCCTGAAATGTTTTGGTTACACAATAGACCGGGTGTTCTGCTCTTTCCACCTTCTTGATTAAAACGAAGCCGACTGCTGAAGTGGAGACCGAAAGGTAAACGGTGAGTTGCTCTGCTGTGTCTGGTCTAGCTAGTAGGGGAGCCTTGCTCTTGTACTCCTTGAGATATGTGATGGCTTTCTCACATTCAGTGGTCCATTCGATGGTCTTTCCCTTGGTCTTGAGGGCTTTGAAAAATGGTATGCACTTGTCAGTGGCTCTTAAGATGTATCGAGTGAGTGCTGCTCCTTAGTGGTGTGTGGTGGCTGCATATCTAGGATTGCCTTGATATTCTTTGGGTTTGCTTCGATCCTCCTTTGGCTGATCATGTAGCCTAGAAATTTACCGGAGCTGACTTAGAATACACACTTGGCTGGGTTCAGCCTTATTTGGTACTTCTTTAACACTTCGAACATTTTGGAGAGCTTCTGGACATGGTCCGTAGCTATCTTTCTCTTGACGAGCATATCGTCGACATAAATTCCATGGTTTTACCGATCTGGTCAGCAAACATGAAGTTCACCAATCATTGGTACGTCGTTCCGGAGTTCTTTAGGCCGAAAGGCATGACATTGTAGCAATATACTCCCAAGTTCGTACGGAAGCTTGTGTGGATTTGGTCATCTGGATGCATGAGGATTTGGTTGTAGATAAAATATGCGTCCACGACATTGAGGAGCTCATGGACAGCCGTTGCATCAACTAGAAGATTGATTTTGGGAAGAGGAAAGATGTCTTTTGAGCAAGCTTGGTTAAGTTCAATAAAGTCAATGGACATCCTGTAGGCCCCTGAGGGCTTCTTTACTAATAAAACATTAGCCACCCAAGTGGTGTAGATGGCCTTCCGCACAATGTTGATTGTGCCCAGCTTTGTGATCGCCTCTTGCTTGGCGACTTGATGCTATCGTATGTTCTTCTCTTCTGCGTTACCGGCTTGACGGAAGGGTCAATGGTTAGTCTATGGCATATCACATCCGTTGATATTCTCGGCATGTCAGCGTATGACCAAGTGATGACTTCGCTATTTTCTCTTAGGAATTGGATGAGTGCATCCCTGGTCTCTTGCTGGACCTAGGTCCCAATTCTGACCTGGCGATCCGGAAGCTTGATGTTGAGTGTGATTGGCTTGGTCTCCTCAACTAGTTAAGGTTTTGGCATTGTGGAAAAATCCCTTGGGTCCTCTTGTGGACAAGATTGGATCTGCCTCACGATCTTCGGATCAACGGGGTCCACCTCGTATGCTAATTCTGTGATGGCCATGGTCACCTTGCTAGCGTTGGGGTTGATCTTGGTTAGGGTAGACTGCTAGCAAGTTCTGACTGAGAGTTGGTCTCCGCGTACCTGGCCAGTCCCCACGATCGTTAGAAACTTTATCATGAGCAAACACGTAGAGCATACTGTGTTGAACTGATTCAGTAGTCCCCTACATAGGATGACATTGTAAGCCGTGGGGCAGTACACTACTAGGAATGTGATGATCGCTGTTGCTATTCGCGGGGCGGTGCCTAACAGGATTGGTAGGAAGACTGTACCAATGGGCATTACTGAGTCTCTTGAGAAACGTAGTAATGGAGTCACTGTACTGTTGAGTTCTTTATCTTCAATCCCTATCTGATTGAAAGCTTCCATGAAGATTACGTAGACTGAACTTCCCATGTCTAAGAGGGTTTGTCCTAGGTCAAAGTTGGTGATTTGAGCCCGAATGATGAGAGGATCATCGTGAGGGAAGATGGCACCTCGTTCTTCCTCTTCTGAGACGGAGATGGCCACCCAACTAGTCTTACCAACCTTATTTGCCCTTCTGGATTTGATACTAAAAATCTGGTAGTTCGATTGGGTGGCTCGAATAAAGCTTTGCTTCGATCTGTTGGAAATGTAGGAAGAGGAGATCGTTGGTCCGCCACTAATGGTGTTGATTTGGAGATTAGAGGAGACTGCTCGCGCATGTTGTATGAATTGGTTGATTTTCCCATCCCTGATTAAGCCTTCTACAATCTCCCTAAAGGCCACACACTCGTCAATGGTATGACCATTGAACTTGTGGTATTGACAATACAAGTTGGAATGAACTGGTGGTCTACGGTGTGTTGGTCTTGGCTTAGGATTGTCCATCATGCCCTGGATGTTCATTAGAACATTCTCTAGGGAAGTGTTGAGGATGGTGTAGGTCTCAAATATGGGGACTGGGCCCTTGGGATTGCCTCCGTGGGGAGCCTGATTTTTGTTCTTGTGTCCTTGATTGTGGTTGTAGTGCTTCTCATTTTCCCCTTGCAGTTGTTTTCATACGATCCTTTACTCTTACTTGAGTAAGGGTTATTCCCATAACCTTGGTTTTGACTGCTGGAGTAGTAATGGGGCTTGCTATTCTCTACATTTTAGGGGGAAGAGTAGACTAGAGCAATGTTCTGTTTGGTATCCACTTATGGAGCATTAAAATATTCAACCTTAGCATGGATCGATGCTTGCCTCATCAGCTCATTGTAGTCTTCCCATCCTTGCATGACGGCCCTGGTATTTGAAAGTAGACTCTTTTATACCGCTGCGAAATGCTTTGAAGGCTGCCTTGTCGTCAGTCTCCTAACATTTTGAATACTCATGGTTGAACCTGGCGGTGTATTTTTTTAGGGTTTCGGTCTCCCCCTGCCTTAATGACCCTAGATCTTTCGTGGTTAATAGGCAGTCCGTCTGGATCATGAACTAGTTCAGGAAGACGGTATGCAACTCGTCGAATGAGTCGATTGTTCCTGGTTTTAGCCAGTAGAACCAATTGAGTGTTGCCTCAGTAAGAGTGGAGCTGAAGATCGAGCATTGGACCTCGCCTGTGAGATTTTTGAAAGCCACGAAAGACTGGTAGTTGTTCATGTGCCTGACTGGGTCGCCCTTCCCCGTGTAGAGCGTGATCTTGAGAGGCTTGACCTCTGACTCATGGCGGTATTGGAGGATGCGAGCAGTGAAGGGACCAGTGTTGGTCTTGATCTTTGTTGGAGACTTGGTCTTGTTCTTCTTAGCCTCCAAATCATGGACTCGCTGCAAGAGCTGCTGAACAATGTTGTCTGTTCTGGGAGGGTCGGGTTGTGGTCCTTGTCGATCAACAATGGGACAGCGTGCCCCGTTGTTGACGCTCATCCCCAGCCATTCGGCCGTTCTTGCTCTTCCACCGAATTTGGCTGCGGTAAAGTCTGCCACATCCTCCACATGTTGTCAATTTGACCTTAGGACTTGTTCATCCGCTTGTACCATTGGCCCCTTCTGCCGATTCGCTCTTACCAAGGTTGACCCTGACAAAGCCGGCCTTCCTGAGAGAGAGTAGGGAGAAGAGGTTGCTCTATGATCCTGGGGTCATTCGTCTGGTATGTCAGTCGAACGGGCCAGATGGGGAGTGGTCTCCTTCCGAGTAGTTTGCAGGCGTCCTAGTAGATTTGGGTTCCTGAAAGAACGGCGCCATCATTCTGGCGGATGAGCATTCTTCCGGAGGGTTCCGGTATAGGGTGCTCTATACATTGTGGTTTTTACTAGGCACGACCAACAACTGCTCTTTCCATCATTGCTCATTGCTCTTTCAGCTCTTCCCTAGTTGCAAGGAGTAGAGCGAACGTGCTCTGGTATTGCTCGCCCCAAGCTTAACTCCGACATTCGTTTGCCAAAAAGCTCCGCGAACTCCTGTTAGAGTGCTTCTAATGCTTTGATCATTGCCTCTGAGGCTGCGTATGATTTATTTTTATTTCAATCTTCTGAGATAAGGATATTGTTTTGGTCAATAGGAAGACGGGATAGTGGTATGTGAGCTAGCGGGAGTACTTACTCTTCCACAGACAGCGCCAAATGTTTGATCCAAAAATGGACCTAACGGAATACGACATTGCTTGATGTTGGTATGCATTCTTCTTGCATGCTGGGAGACCTACGCGATAATCAGAAGAATACTTGACACCTGTGGGGTGCCGGCCTAGCAGACTTCGATGCTTAAGTTAGTAAGTGTGGGGAGATCAGTCATGGACTAGGCAGCATCAAGGGAAGGAAAAGATACCTTTGTGAGAGGGTTGGATCATGTATTTATAATAGCAACGAATGTGGTTGTTGAAACCCTAATGGTGTGGGCTTCAAACCACCCTCCATTATCTTGAACGTGCCCCGATAATTTGGTATGTTGAGAGAGTAGTAGCGGCTCTCTTGGCATGTTAGAGCAATGCCGCTGCACTTTGGTAAAAGGTACCAACTGGGGGTGCCGACCAAGTATGCCTTGGGGCCTTTGGTCCAAAAGTGTTTGACCAAGGTAGGCCAACCAGATCTTACTTGGTCGGTCGGCATGTATGTATTGACACTGGTGGCTTGTATCGACAACGCTGGGTGTGTTTTGCAGTTGTTGGTCTTCCTCCTGGTGGTCGGTCGGTAGGGTGTAAACAAACCGGAACATTTAATTCTTAAAGACGAACCGAAACATTCAGCTTTGTGTCTCTTACAAAATAGATGTAAATTTGGTTGGGTTGTGGACTTGTGGTTGTTGACTTACACAGAGAAGGTATACATGGATGTTGTATGAAAGTTGTTAGAGGTAGAGAAATGCGATTTTGTAGGTGCACTTGTTGGGCGGCCCCGACCGCCGCTACTGACAACGGTGATATGTCCAACCAGCCGGTCCCCACATTATTTTCTTTTTTCCGGCATCCACGTCTAGCAATCCACCTAATTTTAAGTGTATTTCGAACACCAACGATATTTCATTTCATCATAGGATCGATCATACAAAAGAAGAGCAACTAGTAAAAAGTAATCAGTGAAAGGGCAAGCAAGACAAAATTTGATCTTGTTGATGAGTGGCCAGCGACAGGGCTAAGCTTTTGGCTAGAGGTGCTATAGTCCATTTAAGTTTCCCATAAAAAAATTAATTACTAGTTAAAGTTGTAGTAAACTTCAGAGTACTAATACATAAAAATTAGCATATTACACTTAGCAAAATGCGAGAAAATAAAATATTTCGCTTTTATTTTTCAAAATATGTTGATGGTTTCAATTCCTCTGCCACTATTAACCTTTTCTTTCTTCCTATTTCTTTCGATCATTTTTTTGATGTTTGGAAAGGTTGAATTGTGGGCTTAATTTCAGGGAAGGAGGAACATATTCGGGTGGTGGTTTCATAGATCGACAGGGTAGAAACAATCTTGATTGGATGCATTATTATTACTTTGAAAAGTGATAGGTTTTTTTTATCGATGAAGATCATTCTGAGAGTGGGGGAAAGAAGAGAACGTCCAAAACAAAAAAAAAACAATAAAGATAACGATTGCAACGGCTGTGGAGGGAAGCTACATCGACGTCGCTCATGGGGGTGGGGTTTGTGTTGAAGTTTTTTCTTTTTTATTTGGGTGAGATTTACTTTAAAATAATTGAAGACAAAATTGAATTCTAAAATAATATACAAAAAAATTAATGTCAAAGATTATTGATGTGTCATATCTTAAACTGTTAGATTATAATAGTGGCTGAGATTTAATGAAATGCGTGGAAATACGGGGAAGCTAAATGCAGAGACTCACGATCCATGGATCCATGGTTATGATACTTGATCCGCCAATAATCTCCGTTAAATGGTTTAAGTCACAGTTAAAATGATTATCTTAATTGACATATATCAACTAATTAATAAGCACATGATTTGTTTTGTAGAGATTAAAGACTGTTGCTGCGCGCCTGGCCGGGCTACATCTCTTAATAACAAACATGGTAGAGTTTGTATAAATTTAAACCACAAATTATAAACGGACAATAAAAAAATCAATAGATGGAGTAGATGAGCTACAGTGCATAAAGTGATTTATTGATTAAATCATCTATGAGAGAACGAAGAGAAAAAAAAAAGACAAGACCAAAGAATGTTGAACAAACGATAGGTCACATATCCTCATAGGGTAAGAAAGTAGCGAATGAAATACAATTAATGGTGCTTACCAAAAAAAGAATATAATTAATTATAGGGGGGAAAGATCAAATCATAATTGGAATATTTAATTAAGTTGTCATAATTTCCATGTCATTAGATTTCAACCATTAAAAATGAATTAATCTAATGGTCTACAAGTTGTGTAAAAATTATAGTGACATCGATCTGCCCCGTATATATATATATATATATATATATATATATATATATATATATATATTCTGCTAATGAAGAAGTAAATGCCCGACTTTCAAGAAGAAGATGCTAGACAGGATAACGTGTCAGTCGGGTCTGTAATACTTATTAGTCACAAATTCAACCATGATCGCATCAGTAATACTTATTCTGGCGCTATGAGATGCTAAGTATGATCGCATCATGCTAAAACTTAAGGTGATAAAATAGGTGATAAGAGGTTTAAGAGGTTTATAATCATAGCGCCACTATCTTTTCACGTCAAACTTCCGTCCCCTTATGAAATTTCTGTCTTGTCTAGTCAACCGTCTCGGAAATGCCGTAGTATTTTCAAAATTCGACATGAAAAGCGGATTTTGGCAAATTCAGATTCATGAAAATGATAGGTACAAAACTGCATTTGTCACCCCTTTCGGCCATTACGAATGGAATGTAATGCCATTTGGTCTTAAGAATGCGCCTAGTGAATTCCAGAACATAATGAATGAAATATTCAATCCATATAGTGAATTTTCCATAGTTTACATTGATGATGTCCTTATCTTCTCTCAGTCAATTGAACAACATTGGAAACATCTTAGTAAATTCTTAGAAATTGTCCAGAAAAATGGTTTAGTTGTTTCCGCATCAAAAGTTAAGATATTCCAAACCAAAATTAGATTCCTTGGTTTTGATATATTCCAATCCACAATCAAACCAATTAATCGTGTCATTGAATTCGCTGATAAATTTCCAGATGAAATTCTAGATAAAAGTCAACTCCAACGATTTCTCGGATCCCTAAATTATGTTTCTGATTTTTATCACGATCTGCGAAAACAGTGTAAACCTTTATTTGATCATCTCCAGAGCAATCCTCCTGCATGGACAGTCACTCATACCCATATAGTCAAACAAATCAAATTACATGTCAAGACCCTTCCTTGTCTTGGTATTCCTTCAGTCAATTCTTTCAAAATTGTTGAAACAGATGCTTCTGACGTCGGTTATGGCGGTATTCTCAAACAAAGAACTCCGCAGAGTAAATCAGAACAAATTGTTCGTTTCCATTCCGGTATTTGGAACCAAGCTCAGAAAAATTATAGTACTATTAAAAAGGAAATTTTATCTATAGTATTATGCATCTCAAAATTTCAAGATGATTTATTAAACCAAAACTTTTTAGTCAGAGTCGATTGCAAAAGTGCCAAGCATGTTATTGAAAAAGATGTTCAAAATATTGCATCCAAACAGATTTTTGCACGATGGCAAGCTATATTAAGTATTTTTGATTTTGAAATAGAATATTTGAGAGGGAGAGACAATTGTATTCCAAATTTCCTAACTAGAGAATTCTTGCAGAGTAAACATGTCTGAAAAGGCTCCAGACAAGCAGTCAACCCGGAGGCTCCCTGCCTCCTTAGCACCAGTCAAACAGGAGTCATTCACTCCTTCATCCCTAGTCCCTTACCCTGGTCATTCACCAATTCCCATCAGAAACCAATACACTGTCCTCGGTTCTACCTTGGGCCAGTTCAGGCCTAATTACCAGTCAGCCCTGGTTTCCAGTTACGATCCTTTTCAATCTCTAGTAAAACCCCAGTCAAGCCCAGTCCCTTATTCTCAGTCTTCCCCTTATATTCCTAAAGACCCTAGTCACAATCTATTCTTCGTTGAGCCATCCCTTAGTCAACTCAAATCTCCCGAAGACATTGCAAAAACCATTTTCCCTCCCAATTGGCACTTTGCTCCAGTTCACCCCAAGAAGTCAATTAAATTTTACATGGAGATTCTCCTCCATACAGCATCTATTCACCTCAAGCCAATTCATGACAAAAGCAATCCCAGTAACATTCTTTATCATTCAATCTACATTATGAAAGTAATCAGCCTGTCCCAGTGGAAACGTCCCCCATATGACAGGCAAGATCTCCCTAATTCTGATACCCCCTTTACGTACTTTGATTACATTGATGCCTGGAGTAAGGTTTTTCTCCATCAAACGGAGAATTTCAGTCACTCCTGGTTTATCAACTTCGACAGTAAATTCAAAGGATCATTCCCTAAGTGGTTTCTAAAATGGTGGTCCGATTTTGGTCCAATGCTCCGGCTCCTGTCGCCGCCCCTCCAAGAAATAGTCAAATTCTTCACTGAACGACAATCTTTCAGTGAAACAGATCGAGAGTTCCCGCTACTTTTGCATTTCATGGCCAAGTACAAGGTGTCGTGGATACTTAAGTGGCGCTATGAGATTCACAATGATATTTTGGTTCGTCACTTCTCAGTTAAATGGTGGGATAAATTCAACCATGATCGCATCATTTCTCAGGTGCATCAAGAGTTTTCAGTTACGAAGTCACCAGTCAAGAAGGACCTTACAGTCAACCCTTCCAAGCCAATCACCTCTTCCTCCTCCACTCTATCTTTAGATGACAAGTCCCCTGCAGAGTTAAAAGAATTGGCTCAAATGCTTATGATTCGAGCTTCGCAGTTAGGCGTTGAAGGCGATGATTCTGAAGATGATAAATGCCCTTCACAGTCATCCTCTCCAAGCAGTCACAAGTCAACCTATTCCTCCCCCCTGGGAAATCAAGCTGCTACTGATCACCCATCATCCAGTAAACAGTCAAAAGAAAAGAAGAAGATGCTTTGGTCCGACTTTCAAGACAGTCAAGATCCTTATGAGCCTTATGATCTCAATGAGCTCTGAAGCCACTATCCCAATCTCGTGAAGCTGCAGTAAACAAAGTCATTATTCACCAACAGTACCAGTCTTGTGATGTTACAGTATTCCGACAACACACTATTTGGCCATGTGCCACAGTAAATGCCAAAATTACTTTCGGTCACAGTATTTTATAATCATTCATGTCTTGATGCCTCTGCCTATATAAAGAGAGCTCATTCTCAGTCACAAAGGACTCGAAATTCATTCTCTTTTCATTTTCTTAGTTTCATATCTGTTTTGAGATTTCATAAGTTTTCAAATCAGTAAAGCTCTTCTTAGTTATTTGATATGTAAGGTATCAAAGTTTCAAATCAGTAAAACAAAGTTATTTCACTCATTCATGATTTTAAGCATAATCAATTTACATATCATTTTCTTATTCATATATGTAATTATTTTTCACATCATTTACATTCTTTCATGCTATTTAAACAATTATCTTATTCCTCATTTGCTTGAGTTAATTCGTATCTATGCTCTGGACAGACTTGATTTGTGGCTTCAATCACACTAGTTAACCGTTTCCTTGCTTCCGTCCCCTTTTCGTATCAAAGCCATAAGTGTTGAGATCTTGCTTCTGTCTAGTTAACTCATCCGCCCAAGTGGCTGGTTATCTCTGTCTATCTTTATTCTGCTAGTATCGTTTATTCTGTTTATTCATATTGACCTCATCATCTATTGTTCTATCTTTTCTCCAAAACGATTAAATAAATTGACCTCATTTATTTTAAGTATTGAAATAACTGATGTTGGGTTTTACAAGAATTTTCCCAACATCAGTAATACTTAGCACCTATTGAAATAACTGTTGGGTTTTACAAGAAGAAGAATTCTCATTAGTCACAAAAACAACTAATGAACAAGTAAATGCCCGACTTTCAAGAAGAAGAAGTAAATGCCCGACTTTCAAAAGAATGACCTCATTAAATAACAGACATAGTCAATTAAATAAATTTTACCATAAGTGTTGAGATCTTGCTTCTGTCTAGTTAACTCATCCGCCCAAGTGGCTGGTTATCTCTGTCTATCTTTATTCTGCTAGTATCGTTTATTCTGTTTATTCATATTGACCTCATCATCTATTGTTCTATCTTTTCTCCAAACAGTAGGTCCGGACCCAAACAATAAGTCCCAGGGAGAGGCATGAGCGGGTGGTGCATGAGCGGAGATGAGTGAACAGCAGTAGGTTTTAAGGTAATTATGAATTTGAGATATAAGCGTTGTTAGCTTAATTAAGATATTTAGGATAACTGAAACTTTGGAATTATGAGTAGGCTGTTCAGAAGTAATTCTTCAACTAGCTCTAGATATAGTATGCCCAATTTAACAAAAATTCCAGACATAGTCAATGAAGAACAGGTAACTTATTCTGCTAATTAAGAAGTAAACTTCCATGACTGGAATATACCCAAAATTCCAACCAGTGAAATTTATAAGAAAAAATGGTCAATTTCCTCTTTTAAAAGTGAACATCATGTTAAGACAGTAGAACAAGTTTATGCTTTAAGTAAAGAACATGAAACCTGTCAATTGTTTAATGCTGAATCCTTACGAAAACATAGAAAAGATGGTCATAACTTCTTACATATCGGTTTAGTCCAAGTCGCAGTTAAACCATTAACAAGATTAGGTCTTAATGCTTCAGTATTATTATGTCTCCGAGATGCAAGATTCACTGACTTTAGTGATAGCACTCTTGGAATGATTGAGTCAAGCCTGTGTAATGGACCAATCCACTTTGATTGTTATCCAGATTTCACAATCAGTCTCTCTGATCCCCATGTCTTAAAAGCTTTAACTTTAAACATTAAAACCTCAGGATATCATATACTTGAAGGTAGTCAACCCTTAGCCTTAATATTCCGAATTTATTACAAAACAACAGGCACAAACATGAATTTCCAAGCTCTTAATAAAAGCCCAAAAGATCAAACATTGCTAATACAAAGTAACCAAGGAAACTCAAGAATTCGAGTCCCACAGACAATTAGTTGGTCGGATGTTAATCTCCCTTCAGAATGGTCATTAGTCAATGAAAGTCAGCCGCTTAATATACAACGAAACTTTACAAATTTTGATGATATTCAACAATACTTAGATGGTACAGTAAAAATCAAATTTGATAGTCAAAGACCCAGGTCTAGTGTCCAACTAAGAGACATCGACGATACTTCCTCTTCTGCAAAAATTGACCCTTCCAGGCATTCTTTTGCTGGAACTGCTTCTACCATGACTGAGTCCATAAGAGACCATGACATCAACCAAGAATTAAAAAACTTAAAATTAAAAGGTGTCCAAACTAAGTCTCAAGTTAGCTACGGTACTTATAAAGAACCAACTTCACCAACCCAATCAGACTTTGAAGTCCATTCTCAATTGTTAACAATGACGAAACCATTTCAAATCAATTGGAAACTCCTAAATCAGGATATCGAGTCAATCAGAAATATTGAACGAAGAAATGTTTTCCGACAAAGATTTAATTCACAAGAAAAAGAAAATATATTTCAACATTGGGAAAATTTCATGAAACAAACTCAAACTACTATATTTTTCTTTGATTTTATTGATAACCATTATCCAGAAGTAAATAACTTAAAAGTCATTACCCAAGAACATTGGGTTAAACAAGATTCAACCCAAGTAACATCTAGCCATCCTCCTCCTGAAACAATCATACTTAATGTTAATCAAGCCAAAGTTGTCGCATCACCGTTTAAAGTTGTCACACAAGAAACAGGTCCAGATTTTAAGAAATTAATCGAACAAAACAACTATACAAATCAAAGTCTCATCACCTTAGGAAAACAGTTAGATAAAATTGAAACAAAAATTGATAACTCAGTAATTGAAGAAAAACACCCTAAACCCAAGCAAGAATCACCTTTACTAACTTTCTCGGGCAGTAAAAAAGGATTACCACTCAAACCTTCATCGTCCATTATAAAAATAGAACGAATGATAAAAGACTTAAAAGATCCCTAGAAAAGTTTACAAGTAATTGACCTTTACAGTCAAGATTCTGAGAGTTCAAGCTCCCATGAGTCTGATTCAAGTAATATCAGTAAAATTGAAAACGATTTTAAAAACCTTGAAATAAAAAGACTATCTCATAAAATGAACCCAACAAGTTTAACTAAAAACTGGTATAATAGGCCAACACCCCCAGACATTCAACATGAAGAAAGAATCTTTCAAAACCAATTCACATTATCTGCTGATAAACTTTATGAATGGAATATAGATGGCTTATCTGAACAAGAAATATTAAATAAATTACAACATTTGACAATGGTTGCCAACAGCTATACTACCACCCATAACCTCAGTCAACCAGAAATCCTTGATCTCTTTATTACCGAATTTTCCGGCACCCTTCGTGCTTGGTGGGAAAAACATCTCACTGAACATTCTAAACAAGAAATTATACATTCTGTCCTTCACAACGAGGAAGGCCTCCCTGTCTTTGATGAAAGAATTGGAGCAGGAGTTCCTGATGCAATTAACACTTTACTTCTCACGATAATTGAACATTTCATAGGAACCCCAAGTAATGTCACTACAAGAATTCATGATCAACTTAGTAACCTAAGATGTCCAACATTAAGTGACTTTAGGTGGTATAAAGATGTCTTTATATCTAGAGTAATGCTACGTGAAGATAGTAATCAATCGTTTTGGAAAGAAAAATTTATTAATGGTCTACCAAATCTATTTGCTCATAAAATTCGACAAGTCCTCAGTAATGAACAAGGTCACATTAATTATGATAAACTCACCTATGGAAACATAGTAAGTGTCATCCAAAAAGAAGGCCTAAAAATGTGTATTGATATGAAAATAAGTCGGCAAATTAATAATGATAAAAGAAAAGCAAAATATGAATTAGGAAATTTCTGTGAACAATATGGTTTACCTCCTATTCCTCCCTCACGAAAAAATAAACATATTTCTGAAAAGAAACATAAATACATTAATAAGAAATATTTTAAATCTTACAAACCATATAATAAAAACAAATTCCAGACTGATAAATTTTACGAGAAGCGAAGACCAAGAAAACATTGGCAAAACAAGTCAAAAAATTGGATACCCAAAACACGCACAGACAAACATCCAGCTAAATGTTATAAGTGTCAAAAACCTGGTCACTTTGCAAATAAATGCCCAGTAAAAAACAAGATTAACCAGTTAAACATTACTAATGAAGAAAAAGAAGACTTAATACGAATATTAGAATTACGAAATACTGACTCCAGTGAAGAAGTCCTTTCTGATTCCGAATCTAGTAATCATTCTTCTACTGATAATGAAATGTCCAGTTCCCCAGGAATAAAAATAGGATGTCAAGACACTTGTTGTAAAACAATCAATGTCCTTACTAAACAAGAAGAACAAGAAGAGTTACTGATAGATCTAATTGGAAAAATTGAGAACCCAGAATTAAAATCAGAATACTTGAAAAAGTTAAGAAGAGTCATTATTAGAAATGAACAGGAACAAGATCCAGTTAAAAAACCATCCGGCACAATAAGTCTTACCACAACATTGGAACGATTTAATAAGGTTAAAAAAGAAGTAACCATCCAAGATTTACATTCTGAAATCAACAAGATTAAAGAAGATATCAAACAGTTAAAAATTACTAGTCAAGAATTACGAATTGAAAATCAAGAAATCAAAACTCAGTTAATCAATACCAATAATTTGGAGGCCGAACAATCCTACCATGGATCCGACAGAGACCAAAGTCATGATATTATTTTGAATCTTATACAACAAATTCATATTAAAAAATGGTATATCACGGTCCGATTAGTAATACAAGATTTTGAATTAACAACTATTGCCCTAGTTGATTCCGGTGCAGATCTGAATTGCCTTCAGGAAGGCTTAGTTCCAACAAAGTATTATATCAAATCAACTCAATCTTTGAAATCTGCAAATGGTAGTAAAATGGAGCTAAAATATGAAATCCCAAAAGCCCATATTTGCCAAGATAATGTCTGTTTTAAAACACCCTTTGTTTTAATAAAAAATATAAGTGATCAAATGATTCTAGGTCTCCCATTTCTCACGTTATTATATCCTTTCACCACTGATTATGAGTCAATAACCACTTACCCAATGCATCAAAAGGTCACATTCAAATTTTTAGTCAATCCTGCACTTCAAACAATCAAAGCTTTTCAAAAGGATTCCATATCACAAACCATTAATCTAATCAATTGTAAAACCCAACAGTTATCTTATCTTAAGGAAGAAATCAAATTTAAAAGAATTGAAGAACAGTTAAAACAGGAAACACTTCAATCTAAAATACAATCGTTTGAAGCAAGTATCAAAAGTAAAATCTGTGCTGACCTTCCCAATGCTTTCTGGCATAGGAAGAAACATTTAGTGCGTCTTCCCTATATTAAAGACTTCAGTGAAAGTAAAATACCTACAAAAGCAAGACCAATCCAAATGAGTCAAGAAATAATGGAGTTTTGCAAGACAGAAATAAATGAATTACTCAGTAAAGGAATAATTAGGAAAAGTAAATCCCCATGGTCATGCGCTGCATTTTATGTCCAAAAGCAAGCTGAATTAGAACGAGGAGTCCCCAGGTTAGTAATTAATTATAAACCTCTTAACTCAGTTCTCGAATGGATTAGATACCCAATTCCTAATAAAAGAGATCTAGTCAACCGTCTCGGAAATGCCGTAGTATTTTCAAAATTCGACATGAAAAGCGGATTTTGGCAAATTCAGATTCATGAAAATGATAGGTACAAAACTGCATTTGTCACCCCTTTCGGCCATTACGAATGGAATGTAATGCCATTTGGTCTTAAGAATGCGCCTAGTGAATTCCAGAACATAATGAATGAAATATTCAATCCATATAGTGAATTTTCCATAGTTTGCATTGATGATGTCCTTATCTTCTCTCAGTCAATTGAACAACATTGGAAACATCTTAGTAAATTCTTAGAAATTGTCCAGAAAAATGGTTTAGTTGTTTCCGCATCAAAAGTTAAGATATTCCAAACCAAAATTAGATTCCTTGGTTTTGATATATTCCAATCCACAATCAAACCAATTAATCGTGTCATTGAATTCGCTGATAAATTTCCAGATGAAATTCTAGATAAAAGTCAACTCCAACGATTTCTCGGATCCCTAAATTATGTTTCTGATTTTTATCACGATCTGCGAAAACAGTGTAAACCTTTATTTGATCGTCTCCAGAGCAATCCTCCTGCATGGACAGTCACTCATACCAACATAGTCAAACAAATCAAATTACATGTCAAGACCCTTCCTTGTCTTGGTATTCCTTCAGTCAATTCTTTCAAAATTGTTGAAACAGATGCTTCTGACGTCGGTTATGGCGGTATTCTCAAACAAAGAACTCCGCAGAGTAAATCAGAACAAATTGTTCGTTTCCATTCCGGTATTTGGAACCAAGCTCAGAAAAATTATAGTACTATTAAAAAGGAAATTTTATCTATAGTATTATGCATCTCAAAATTTCAAGATGATTTATTAAACCAAAACTTTTTAGTCAGAGTCGATTGCAAAAGTGCCAAGCATGTTATTGAAAAAGATGTTCAAAATATTGCATCCAAACAGATTTTTGCACGATGGCAAGCTATATTAAGTATTTTTGATTTTGAAATAGAATATTTGAGAGGGAGAGACAATTGTATTCCAGATTTCCTAACTAGAGAATTCTTGCAGAGTAAACATGTCTGAAAAGGCTCCAGACAAGCAGTCAACCCGGAGGCTCCCTGCCTCCTTAGCACCAGTCAAACAGGAGTCATTCACTCCTTCATCCCTAGTCCCTTACCCTGGTCATTCACCAATTCCCATCAGAAACCAATACACTGTCCTCGGTTCTACCTTGGGCCAGTTCAGGCCTAATTACCAGTCAGCCCTGGTTTCCAGTTACGATCCTTTTCAATCTCTAGTAAAACCCCAGTCAAGCCCAGTCCCTTATTCTCAGTCTTCCCCTTATATTCCTAAAGACCCTAGTCACAATCTATTCTTCGTTGAGCCATCCCTTAGTCAACTCAAATCTCCCGAAGACATTGCAAAAACCATTTTCCCTCCCAATTGGCACTTTGCTCCAGTTCACCCCAAGAAGTCAATTAAATTTTACATGGAGATTCTCCTCCATACAGCATCTATTCACCTCAAGCCAATTCATGACAAAAGCAATCCCAGTAACATTCTTTATCATTCAATCTACATTATGAAAGTAATCAGCCTGTCCCAGTGGAAACGTCCCCCATATGACAGGCAAGATCTCCCTAATTCTGATACCCCCTTTACGTACTTTGATTACATTGATGCCTGGAGTAAGGTTTTTCTCCATCAAACGGAGACTTTCAGTCACTCCTGGTTTATCAACTTCGACAGTAAATTCAAAGGATCATTCCCTAAGTGGTTTCTAAAATGGTGGTCCGATTTTGGTCCAATGCTCCGGCTCCTGTCGCCGCCCCTCCAAGAAATAGTCAAATTCTTCACTGAACGACAATCTTTCAGTGAAACAGATCGAGAGTTCCCGCTACTTTTGCATTTCATGGCCAAGTACAAGGTGTCGTGGATACTTAAGTGGCGCTATGAGATTCACAATGATATTTTGGTTCGTCACTTCTCAGTTAAATGGTGGGATAAATTCAACCATGATCGCATCATTTCTCAGGTGCATCAAGAGTTTTCAGTTACGAAGTCACCAGTCAAGAAGGACCTTACAGTCAACCCTTCCAAGCCAATCACCTCTTCCTCCTCCACTCTATCTTTAGATGACAAGTCCCCTGCAGAGTTAAAAGAATTGGCTCAAATGCTTATGATTCGAGCTTCGCAGTTAGGCGTTGAAGGCGATGATTCTGAAGATGATAAATGCCCTTCACAGTCATCCTCTCCAAGCAGTCACAAGTCAACCTATTCCTCCCCCCTGGGAAATCAAGCTGCTACTGATCACCCATCATCCAGTAAACAGTCAAAAGAAAAGAAGAAGATGCTTTGGTCCGACTTTCAAGACAGTCAAGATCCTTATGAGCCTTATGATCTCAATGAGCTCTGAAGCCACTATCCCAATCTCGTGAAGCTGCAGTAAACAAAGTCATTATTCACCAACAGTACCAGTCTTGTGATGTTACAGTATTCCGACAACACACTATTTGGCCATGTGCCACAGTAAATGCCAAAATTACTTTCGGTCACAGTATTTTATAATCATTCATGTCTTGATGCCTCTGCCTATATAAAGAGAGCTCATTCTCAGTCACAAAGGACTCGAAATTCATTCTCTTTTCATTTTCTTAGTTTCATATCTGTTTTGAGATTTCATAAGTTTTCAAATCAGTAAAGCTCTTCTTAGTTATTTGATATGTAAGGTATCAAAGTTTCAAATCAGTAAAACAAAGTTATTTCACTCATTCATGATTTTAAGCATAATCAATTTACATATCATTTTCTTATTCATATATGTAATTATTTTTCACATCATTTACATTCTTTCATGCTATTTAAACAATTATGTTATCTTGTCTAGCATCTTCTTCTTATTCATGTCGAAATTTCAGAATAAGTATTACTGATGCGATCATGGTTGAATTTACTTCTTGAAAGTCAACAGACTTAAGTTTCAGTTGCAAAAAGATGTAAAGGGCACTTATATATATTGCTAAGAATTGTAAAAACTATTTTTATATCAAAATTTCACAAATTATAATTATGACAAAAAACAATTACCAAACTAATATAATCAAATCGATACTTAAGGTCTTTAATAATTTATCAAAAAAAAATACATTCACTTAATAAATATATGGAAACATTACTTAGATATTACACGTTTTGCGTTCTGGGAGGCAAAAAGTAACAAATATAAGAGGCTAGGGTTTAACAAACCACAATAGGAAAAATAATTTGGCTTTAGAAAAAGGGAAAAAAAAGGAAAAAAGGGTTATTGTGGTTTTTTTTTATTTTTATACAATGATATTTTTTTTACTGGAAATACCTCTCATATTGATCAAACCCGACTAGAAACACCAACATCTTTGGCAAGGACATTAAAAAGCCATTATGGTTCCAAGTCTAACCAGGTGTGACATCTTCCCAAACGTTTAACATAGTCAGCGACCGCATGGGCTGCCATGTTACAACCCCGTGGGGCAAAAGTAAAAATAACATAAGTAAAACAACTCTTAAGAACATGAATGTCATGCAATACATTATCGATGGACTCCTTACTACTCTTGTTATTCGGCAACGACACTAGGAGTTGAGAGTCCGTCTCCATAACTACTCTCTACTGCCACATGTCATGACATGCCTCCAAACATGCTCGAACCGCCCATGCCTCAGCATGAAGTGCAAACTGGCACCGTACCCTTCCCACACCACCTGTGCTCTCAAAGCATCCCAACCAAGACCGTATAACCGATCCAACTGCACCCTCCAGCTGCTGCACAGACCAAGCGCCATCACAGTTAAGCTTAACTGTTCCCACTTTTGACCTTTGCCAAACCACAGTAGACCGGCCTAGTGAAGCAGGCTGCACCACAGGGACCTGGCAGATCGGCACCATAGCTGCCTCCCTAGCTGCTCTGTACTAAGAATCCTACTGGTTCAACAACTGAATTGCATCGCCCGGTGACTTAACCACCTCATGAAAACATCTCACGTTCCTGGCCTTCTAAATCCTCCAACATCCAAAGTCAAGGAGTTGAAGCATAGAAGTGACGTCATCTACTTTCTCAAACATCTTAGATAAAAGGTCCCAGGAATCCCGAAAAGAGAGCCCAAGGAATCTAGTAGTATCCATCTGTAGAGGGCTCCCAAACCAAAATACCTTTGCAAACATACAAGTGAAAAATAAGTGAGATTCAGTTTCATCCTCCTCACCATACAATGGGCTTACATTTTCTACAGGAACACGTCACTGCACCAAATTGTGCCTAACAGCCAAAAAACCACGACAATAGCGCCCCAAAAATTGACATATCTTATTAGAAACCTTCATCTTCCAAATATACTTCCAAAACCAATCACGATCTCCCATATTACAAGGTTCTCCACCTCCTCTACTTGTCAATTCACCATTCCTTTGCATCTCCGTCGCCAAAAGATACCTTGAATGAACATTATACGAACCATTTTTAGAAAAGTGACATACTAACCTGTCAGGTCTACCAAACTTGCTTAGGGGAATTGATAGAATTACACCGGCATCCTCATGACTAGCAATCTGTTCCACTACCTCTTTCCTCCACTCACATCGTGACTGAGATATCAAATCAGCAACCAAAGTAGGTGATAAATGGCTAGGGTCCGAACTTTAAAAGGCTTCACCGTAGATAACCACAGATCGGATAACACATTTATTTTTTCACCATTTCCAACATACTAGCGAACACCGGCTTTCAATAGGCGTTGTCCCTGAAGAATCCCTTTCCACCCCCAAGAGGACCCGACTTTGTCCTTAGCATCCAAAAATTCTTCAGTAGGATGGTACTTCGCTTTGATCAACCTCTCAAGCAAAGAAGAGGGATCAAAGATGATCCTCCACCCAAATTTTTCTAACATTTCCAGATTGAAACACCTAAAATCCTGAAAATCCAAACCACCCTTACACTTTGGTGTAGTTACCTTATCCAAAGAGGCCCAGTGGATACCACGCTGCATGTGTTGCTTACTCCACTAGTACTTGACCAGAATGCGCTCAATATCCCTACAAACACCCACAGGGATTTGGAAACAAGACATTCATAATTTGGCATGGAAAGAGCGATGACTTTCACCAATACTTCCTTCCCTGCCAATGACAAGAATTGTTCTTACCACCCTTGGAATTTTACTTCCACTCTATTCCGGATATCTTCAAATAACCGCCTTTTTAGACTCCCCAAAATCTGTTCTAAGTCCCAAGTACTTACCAAACTCTTCCTTTCCACTAAACCCCAGCATAGAAACAATATGCTCCCGTGCCTGCATCCAACAATCAGCTCCGAAAAGAACGGAACTTTTATCGAAATTGATCATCTGTCCTGAACAAGTTTCATAGAGTTGAAGAGCCTCCTTTATACACACAGCATCCTCTGAAGTCGCCTTCGAGAAGAGCACAGAATCATCAGTAAAAACAAGTGAGTTAAGCTGAACGCAGCAGGAGCTACATGAATATCATGTAACGCACCCACTTCCACCTTCCTTCTCAAGATTTCCGAGAATTCCTCTGCACAGAGTACAAACAAAAACAGGGACAAAGGATCCCCTGCCTTAACCCCCTAGTTGGGTGGAAAGTTCCAGTTGACTCACCATTCACCATGAAACTAAAAGATGCCGTAGATATGCATTCCATTATCCACCGGCAGAAAATCATACTAAATCCTAGATTCCTCATTACTAACACCAGAAAGTCCCATTCAACACGATCATATGCCTTTGACATGTCCAGTTTCAACATCATATCCACCCCTTCCTTCCCACACTTTTTCCGAAGGGTGTTGAGCACTTCATGATTTACTAGAACAATGGGGGAAGGGGATTACAGTATATAAACATTAGGTATTGACCTCACTAGACTAGAGTCGAACTCGATACCTCCCACATAACAAGTGGAGAGGAATACCACTAGGCCATATCAATAAGTATATAAAAAAAAATATCGGGGCCCCCTCGAGGTGAGGTCTCGAGGCGGCCGTCTTCCCGAACTACCCTCAGGGCCGGCACTGTGCATGGATGTCAGGATTGGCATGTCCCATTTTTAAAGTATGACAATTGAAAATAAATACATATATTAGAATATGAGTAAATAAAACACGATCACGTAATATTCCAAATATACCGAAAAATTGTTGTGCACTTTAAATTTGCAATGGTTTTTTTGTCAAACCGTAGGAAAAACTTATTAGAACTCATTATGAAACATTTACATTGGTCTCTTCAAAGTTAGAAAAGTTAATTAGATAATACATCCCATCAATTTATAAAGAGTTTTATATCGATCCATAAACAAACAATGGGCCACACCATCAAATATATACCAGTGATACCACTAACCTCAAATGTACATGTACGTATGTGTCAAACCCCCACATGCTGTTCTTGAAGGACTAGGACTTCCAAGACACTAAGGTATTGTTTTTTTTTCTTAAAAAACTGCTTTATTTAAAAGTGAAGCAATATAAAAGTTTTTGATTAAATTGAAAATCTTGTTTGTTTTTTAAACCAATGGATTTTTTACGGCAATTTTTAGAAGTAGCATATATGTTGCTTTTGAAAATTGCTTTCACAAGAAGTTAATGAAAATTTTTATTTCTGATAATATCCAAATTAATTTCTAAAAAAATTATTCTTTATTCACCGTTTATATTTCTCACGCATTTTTTTTTTATTTAGGGAACAAACCACCACTTCATGCCAAAGTATACTCTGCCGTCACCACCACCACCACTACCACCTCCGCTACCATCATAACCACCTCTTTCAACCTTATCTCTACCTTTTCTACCACCACCTCTTCCCTCAACCTCCACCTCTTCCACCACCACTGTCGCTACCGCGGCGCCATTACCACTGTCACGGTCACCATTGCAACCGCCACCGCCATTGCCACCTCCACCACTTCTTCACCCTTACATGCACATTTTCCACCTGAGTCTCCACCTCATCCTCCATTACCTCCATCACCGTCACCGCCTCCGCCACTGCAACTGCCACCCGCCTCACTACCAGACGCATCTCCATCTCGACCACCGCCTCATCTACCCCTACCTCTATCACCAACACCACCATATCTTCTACCTCTACCTTCACCTTCATCGCCACAACCTCCACCATCTCCTCCACATCCACCTCATCAACCTCATCTGCCTCTACCTCTACCGCCACAACCACCATGACCTCCTAATCCACTCATACCTCAACATTACCACCACCACAACCACCTCTAACACTTTTCAATATCATGTCCATTTTAGTCATTATACACGTCTGCCACAGTTTTATACTAAAATTTGTCAAACACTTTGACATTACTTTTCATACTCACAGCACTTGAAAAAAAAAATTTGGCAAACATTTAACTGTTTTAATATACAGTTACTTGTTAAGAAAGCATAACAGAAGTAACTTTTTAAAAAGCACAGCAATACCAAATTGGTCCTTACACAACCAAAGAATTATTGAGCCATATGTGGAATTAGGTAAGCTCCAAGAATAACCTGAGGAAAAAAAGCTGTATGGATATTATGGAATTAGGGTAAAATTTAATATGAAAGGAGCTGTCAATTAGCCACAAAATCATGAGTGGATCTTTAAAAAGTAGTGCCTCCTTGTTTGATTCCCTATCATTCATTGGGATATCTGATTTACTCTATATATGTTTGTATTAATTAGTGAATTGAGATAACATAGTTTATAAGTTATTAATTTAACTCATTCTTAATTATTTCACTAAAATATAGAGAAAAAGGCATGTGAACCGCTAGCCAGAAGGGGACACAGCTACAACTTGTGAGGCCCAAATCTTAAAAGAACTCATCCATTTTTGTACAAAAATTAATTTTTTATAAAAATTAAGGACCTTTCTACATCTCTTCCCAGAAAAAACGAAAAAGAAAAAAAAGTTAGGTTATACGTATGACTTAGTATAGGGATCATTTGAAAATGTTTGTAGCAAAAACACTTCTATTATGAGCATTTATAAATTTGTACAAAACATTGAAGTATTTCATGAAAAAGTATTATGATGTGCTCCAAAAGAGCTTATATATATATGCCAAAATACTCATATGTGTTTTTGTAAAATATTATCGAGTTTAATTTTTACAATACGCTTTTAGAAATGTTCTCAAACATGCACCTAATGAGATCTTGTTTAGTCATTATTTCATACATCTCTTAGATGTCATTTAGTACCCTTTTTCATGTCTTTTGCCTAATTTTGTGCCAACCATAGTAAAAAGTGATGCTTCTTCTGAGACATGTGCAGGAGTTAGAAAGATAGCCTAATTCTGATAATACAGGAAAAAGAATGGCTCAAATCGGAGTTCAAATGAAGGAGATGTCCTTAATTCAATATCGGGTCCTAATAAGTGCCTGGCACATCCTTGTGCCCTATTTAGGGTGCGGGTCAAGTTACTCGAATCAGGCCATGTGGGTCCTGAAACCATGTTTGGGGCCTAGTAGATCAAGACCTTGATGAGCTAAGGTACAAGCCAAGACGTGTCCTTGACATGTCTCAAGGATACTCCATATCCACCTAATCCAAGACTAGCCCAGACGAGCCAAGGCGCGTCTTCAGAGCTCTTAGCCAAGTTCCACTAGTTTCCCCTGACAAGCGTCAAGTTCCAGGTTCCTTGCGTGTTCCCCAGAAGTGCTAGAGACCAAGCCCAGCGGTGCGCCATTCCCGCCAGAAGACAAGTCCTTGAAGGCCAAAATAGGACATGAATTGGAACTCGATGGAATAACGTGAGACACACCCAGAAGTACACTTCTAAACACCTATCTAAGCTACTGCAATCGAGTGTCTCGTGCATAACTGCCAATGACATGGTGCGCCTTAAAAGACCTCAGTTGTGCTTTAAATTGAGCTAAATTGGGCCGCTGAGCGTTCTGCGAGCTTTTGAGAAGGATAAAGCCCAGAACTTTACTAGAAACATCGTATGGAAGTGAAGCGAGTGGTTTGTCCCAACTGCATTGGTTAATGTCCTGCTGAGTCCTTAGCAAGTCCAATAATGAGGTCCTAAGAGTTGAGATTGGGCTAGCCGTGTCAAGAAGAGCCAAGAAAGGTGTCAGTTGTGCTTTGCTGTCCAAGAACGTCTTAGAACCTTCTAGAATCAGCCTTGCCGCACAAGAAAGATCCTTTCTTGCATCACAAGCCTGCGGCCTAGCCTGTGTCCCTGCCAAACTAGAAAACATGTTTTAGCGTTTCATTAAGGGTCTTTTGGTCTTTGCAATTGATTTTTAAGTCCGAGTTTTTAGGGGAAGCCCAATGGACTATTTAAGCTGGCCTTTAACGCAAGTTTAGGCTTCCAACCTTCTTTTCCGCATAGACTTTTTTCAATTTTTAATTTTTACTTTTGTTCGTGCTTTTGGGGGTAGAGCTTAGCGCAGAGAGTTGTGGAGAGGCCTGGACGTGTTCTTGGCTCGCCATTGTCTCAGTGGTTCATTCTCTTCTCTCAACTTTTACTTTGTAATCATGGCTTATTTTACTACTTTCATTAATACAATGTGCTAGTAGTTCTTCATAGAATTAGGGTTGCTTGAAGCCCTAGCCATATAGTTTATTAATGTTATTTTGGCCCTTGGTTTACATGTTTTGAATACTGGATATAATTGTGATTACTGTGTGTAATGATCTTAGTTTGTGTTGACGAGTGTGGTGTCACCTTTAATGCATGAACTATCTATGAATAATTACTTGTTTCAGTATTCATCTTCTTGTGGTTATTAGCATCGACGGTAGTGGCTTTATATCTTACTTGTATTCCAATTCATGACAACCTAGATTACTCAACATTCTCAAGGGGTAGTGTGATGTCATTAAACTCCCTTTCTTGCTTAATGCGTCCTCTGGGATAGTTATTGAGTGAGTCCAAAAAACCTGCAACATAAGAACTAAGAAGAGAGTAATTTGTGTGAGGTGGGCCCTAACTCGGACCCTTGTACGGGCATCAAATTCAGTTAATTCGGAATAATCGAACCTTGGAAATCATGTTAATGACTTGAGTGGGTAGGGTGGATGGTTGGCCTTCATTCAACTTAGTTAATCCATCAATTCAATCATCTTTACTTTTATTTCAATTGTTTTGCATTTACATTACTTATTTTTTATCGTTTGTTGAGTCTTAGCTGAGTTAATTAAGTTTAAACTTGAATTGGACATAACGTTGATACACAGTCTTTGTGGGATCGATCATTGCTTTCTGCTACATTGTCTTAGTTGACTTGTACACTTGCAAGGTTTTAACTGATAAAAATAGAGTTCATAATCATGTGCTTTATTTTTACCAACAGATCTCATCAGTTATATTTTTTTATTGTACAACGATTTACTCGACAATGTTGTAGTACATCAAGATCCCACCCGCCTTATTAAAATGTTGCACTATATGTTACTAATGTACATTACTAAGGTACCCTACAAACAATCACGTACATTTATTTATATGGCTTTTGTACATACTGTTTGTTTTACGTTTGAAACAGCTCTTATCTAAAGATGAATTTTAGCAGTTCTCGATCCACTTGATATTAGGTTTGTATGAATGGATATAGGTACCATTTGAAAATGTTTAGAGCAAAAACACTTCTATTATGAGCATTTCGAAATTTTCATAAAACATTTAAGTATTTCATGAAAAAGTATTATGATGTACTGCAAAGAGCTTATATATATCCCGAAATACTCATTTGTGTTTTTGTCAAATATTATCAATTTTAATTTTTAGAAAAGGTTTTTAGAAATGCTCTCAAATAGGCACCTAATGAGATTTCAACGATTTGCTTGACAATATTGTAAGGAGGTACGTCGAGGTTCAGCGCCTTATTAAAATTTTGTACTATATATATGTTATTAATTTACATAATGAAGGTTCCCTACAAATAATTACGTACATTCATTTATATGGCTTGTGTACGTCGTATTACTGTGACTTTTGCCACAGGTCTTGTCCAAGACGAACTAGGTTTTGTTTGGATTCACAAATTTTGAGTTTTGGAGAATGGTATATATGAAAAATGATTGTCAATTTTGGCACCATTGTTGTTAAAAACTTATTAAAACATAGCAAGTATGGTCACTGCTGAGTGTTGAAAATTCTTCAAATGGGAGTTTCATTTTATGTGGTTTTTTGGCAATCTTACTCGTGCTATAATTTTATATAATTTTTAATAGGTTCGCGGTCTAATTGGAGAATTAAGCCAATTTTATTTTCACTCTATAAACATACTAAACATGCATGTAAAATGAAGTTAATGAACCTAATTACATTATTATCCACATGAGAAATAACACAGGGGGGTCTACTTGTTTTGTCTCAAAAATGAACTTTTAGTATCTGAGTTTATTTTACAAAATGAACCAGAGATGTCAAGTTCATATAGAATTTTTATTTTGTTTTAAAGGGTTCCTTAATATGGTTATTATTTGTTAATACAATGATATATATTTTAGTTGGATAATTAGTAAAACTGAATTTAAATGAGGTTGAAAATGAAAATGAAATATCGAACACAAACATAAGTATCAAGAAATTATTCCTTGATCAGATTTCCCTGACTAACGGGTTTTATGGTAAGGTTTTAATGAGTCCCTTTCGCCCAGACTCACTGTAACCCTTATTCTATCAATATAATTTCTTTTCCGCTATATATAGAGTTGCTAGCAGCATATTCCTCCTTTCCCTTAATCTTTGATACATTTTTCCAACTTTTGAGGGCTATTGATTCTGATCAATGGGCACTGGGCTAGTAAACGAAAAGAAAAAGAAAAAACAAACTATTATTGGTTAGAAGCTTGGAAATTAATATTAATAATAATATGAGCTTGTGGTCACTTGCATTGATGATTTCAGGCCCTAAAATTTAAATGGACTATACTTACATGCTAAATTTAAAAGAAAACGATATTAATGACATTGACTATTAAACATAAACAGAATACACATAATACAAAGGATATAACAAACTTTACCCCCTAATTGCATCTATGTACATAAATAAAAGTTGGAAAGGAATACAACAAAAAACACAAACAAACATCCAACGCTCATACATAATATCATTATCTAAATTTATGTTGTGTCTTACGAGTCATTAAGAGTGTACCAAGTATGGAGGCGGGGGAAAAAGAGTTGTGCACAATAGGGTGGGATGTCACCTTTTCTTTTTTAATTTAATTTTTTTTTAGCTAGAACTTTTCTTTATTTTAAAAAGAAAGTTTAAGTGATTAATTAATTTTTTAAATTTAGGGGTAAAGTTGAATTTAAAAGTGATCAAAATATTTTAATAGTAAAAATAGTAAAGGAAAGAAAAAAAATTAAATCCAAGTGTTGAAGTGTCCTATTTTAAACTGTTAGATTAAACCAATGGCTGCGATTTAATGAAATGTGCGTAAATACGCAAAAACTAAATGCAGAAGCTCACCATCTCGTAACTATTTATTAGTAATTAATTCTTGAAGAATCTGATTAATGTATTGTATCTATTTGCCAGGAGTATATATGAACATCAAGATGGAGGAAAATTTCAACAGGAAATAGACATAAGATTGGAGAAGATGGCTATGGTGACCTGTGGAAATAGTCAATATACTTTTTAGTTATGAAAAGATACCACAAAAGAAAATCAAATGTTAAATTACAACGATTTCAAAAAATGAACTCCTCAAGAATAATTATGTAAAAAATGAGTAATATGAGTTGAATTATATTCGAATATAAATTTTTATATTTAAATATTTTGTGAAAGGCCCCCTACAGATTAAATCCTGACTACACCACTACGTGCGATCTCGAATTTTCGTATCATATTAAAATATCAATCTCTAATTGGCCAAAATTAATTAAAAATGAAAGAACATTCACAAAAATTAGGAACCTTCTTATTTAGTATTGATGTATTGATAGAGGATAGTAATTATTAATTTGTAAAATTTAATTAAGGGTGTGGCCCATTGTGAAAGGCCCTCCCGAAAAAAGATTTTGGATCTGCCGTTGTTAGGAATATCACTTTTTATAGACCATATTTATAAAAACGGACTAAATACAAATTGGAGCAATTGTCCTTTTGTTATCGCTAGGTTCTAGCCTCGTGACCTTAATTTTAAATTTCACTAATAAAAAATAATCTATCTTATTCATATTTTATCCCTTACAAAATAAATGTGAATTTGGTTTTTGTTCGTCGAGGAGAGAAATTTTTATTTCTTAGGGACGAACCGAAACATTTAGCTCTGAATATCTTACATAAAAGATGTGAATTTTGTTGAGTTGTGGACTTGTGGTTGTTAACTTACACAGAGAAGGAATATGTGGACTTGTGGTTGTTGACTTACACAGAGAAGGAATATGTGGATGTTGTATGAAAGCTGTTAGAGGTTGAGAAATGCGGTGTTAGAGGTTGAGAAATGCGAGTCTGTAGGTGCGGTAGTTGGGCCCCGGTCGGCCGCCGCTATAGACGACGGTGATACGTCCAACCAGCCGGCCGGCCCCCACATCATTTGCTTTTCTCCGGCATCCACGTCCAACAATCCACCTAATTTTTAGTGTATTTCCAACACCAAAAATATTTCATTTCATCAACATTTCATCAAAGGATCGATCAGCCAAAATCAGTGAAAGGGCAAGCAAGACAAAATTTGACCTTGCTGATGACTGACGACAAGCCCATATTATTATTAATATTAATTTCCAATTAGCTTCCCACTAATAATACTTTTTCTTTTTCTTGTTCTTTTTCTTTTCTTCAATAATATGTTGTATTATTTGGTTAATAGCTATAGCTGGCCAATAATGGTGGCTTACTACTGCCCAGTGCCCAGTCAGAATCAATGGCCCTCAAAAGTTGGAAAAATGTATCAGAGATTCAGGGAAATGAGGAATATGCTGCTATACCAGCTGTAACATTGTTACTCCACAACGAACAAACTACCATAGACGAATCAAACCCGTTCACATATTATGACAAACAAATAAAAACACGAAAATTAATACAGCGGAAATCAATCTTCAAATTCTTAGCTCATATGTGCGCGGAGAAACTAAGCTCCGCATTACTACAGGGGATGTGAGGTACTTTGAAAACTAACAAATATATTTCAGTATATTCCAATTTCTCTATAGTTTCTTGATATGTATGTTGTGTTGGATATTTCATTTTCAGCCTCATTTAAATTCAGTTTTACTTATCTAACGAAAATATATATCGTTGTATTAACAAATAATAACCAAATTAAGAAACTCTTTTCAACAAAAATAAAAATGAAAATTCTATTTGAACTTGACATCTCCAGTTGCTTAATGTTAAGTGGTCGAAGCCCCTCTTAAAGCTCTTTTTTAGGCTTATTATTGGTATAATCACCTAAAAAAGAGTCCTTTTAAACCGGGCTGGATCTCTCATAGGTAAGAAAAATGTACAAGAGCTTGGTAGGGGTCGCATAGGCCATGACTCTGAGCCCATCTGGATCTGATAACGCCAATCCGCTTAGTTACTCTAACAAGTAAGCAAGTAAACTACCAAAATTCAGATGTATTTCTTTCTTCATGTATCCTTACATAAGTGAGTAGTATTGTAGCCTAAGTATCTAGCTGAGTTCTTTTATCTTTTTAAATCGGGATTGCGTTGGTTTCCAGTTCTGAGCTATCAAGTAAATCCTAGTCAAACAATGGGGTGGTCCAGAAGAGGATTTGTCTCATTGTTCTCTATTGTTTAAATGGGCACCCATCTTGTTGTTTATTATCTCATGAGAGTCTTTCCATGGAAGATGCTATCTCGGCGACCATGAAGAAGGTAACTATTCAGTCATTATTTATGCATCATTCTGATGTCACTTAGTACTCTCTTACATGTCTTTTAAATGATTTTGTGCCATCTATAGTAGAAAATGAACAATCTTGTGAGAATTGTACAGATTCGGAAAGATATGTCAATTATGAGAATAACGCAAAAAGAATGGCTCAAATCAGAGTTATAACAAAGGAGATGTCTCAAGTTGAAGTTCGGGTCTTGAAATTGCCCTAAATCGAGTCATGGTTCCTGTCAGGATGTGCCCTAAATCTTTGCCCCAAAGACATGTCCTGTGCCCTAATTCGAACCCTATTCGCGCCCTAAATCGAGCCCCTGGCGTGTCCCAAGATCCTGCGTTAAGGCCTTAATCCAAGTTCCTCAGAAGCCCTCGATCGAGTCCCAAGGACATGTCTTTGACATGTGCCAAGACGTCCCAGCCGAGGCTCAAGTTCCTCTGCACCCTAAACGGAGACACTGGACAAGCCCAGGTGCTTGTCTCAAGTTCCTCATGCCATGCCAGAACAGCTCCCTAGTCCTCCAAGATCAAGCCCTGTTGCGCACAAATTCAGGTCCGGGAAGGACGAAATGTGTCAAGGCCTGGAACTCGATGGAACCAGGTGAGACACCACCCAGAATTGGACTTCAAAACAGTAACCTAAGCTAATGAAATCAAGTGGTGCGTTCAGAAATGCCAATGACATGTCCTTGATATGTTGTGCAAGAAAAGACGTCCCCGAAGCCGTGATTTGAACCAAATTGGACCATTGAGTTTTCGACAAGCTTTTGAGTAGGACAAAGCCCAGAACAATGCTGGATATATCAGAAGGAAGTGAACTAAGTGGTTTGTCCCGGTTAGATTGGTCAATGACATGTTCAGCTCTGAAAAGCCCAAATTTGACGTCCTTGGAGCCATAATCTGGCCCAGCCGTATTCTGGCTACTTAGGGATGGACAAGCCTAGTTCTTGACGTCCAAAGAACCTTTAGAAGATTCCAGAAGCAACCTTGGCGTTTAAGGAAGATCAAAGTTTTTATCTCAAGTCTTTGCCGCATAAAAGCTTTCCTTGTCCCTCCAGGATTGCCTTTTTGAGTCATTTTTCATACCTTACTAGGATAGGAGTTTCGAGTTAGTTTTTTATTAGGATTTCGTCCTAGATTATCTCCTACATTGTAGCGGTTTAGAGGCCCTATTTAAAGGACCAAGGTGCTCGCGGGTGGGGACCTCTAGACACCCAGCCGCAGTTCATTCTTGTAATTCAATTTTCAGTTTTAAACACTTTAGTTTTCTGCTTGTGAGAGAGTTGTGCATGAAGCATTGGAGGAACAAGCCTTGGCATGGTTTTATGTTGTGCCTCATTTTCAATAATCTCCTTTGTATCTTTACTTTTATTGCATTTTATATTATGAATGCCATTACGTTTGTTTTAATTTCAGTCATGCGTAGGTAGTCTCCTTTAGGATTAGGGCTGCTTGAAGCCCTAGCCATGTTAGTTCATTAATTAGATTTTGGCTTCTTGATTTTAATTGCTATGAATGCTGAATAAGTTGGATTACTGAGCTTAATGAACTTAATTTATGCCTATGAGCTTAGCTACCTTGTGTGCATATAATTATTGATGTAATTGCTTGACATACCACTTTATCATCTTGTGATTTGTTGCATCATAGGTAGGTGGATGGACACCTATCTGTAATCTAAACTCATGACAACCTAGGACTGCACATCACTTTTATAGGGATAGTGTGGTGTCAATAAATTCTCTTTGTACTTTATTCATCATCTTAACAGGTAGGTGATAGATGTTCTAAGGTAGTCATCCGGCCTAGAACATGCTAAGTAAGAGGGAATAATATATGTGAAGTGGGACTTAGTCGGACATTTGCATGGGCACCAAATTTAGAGAATTCATAGTAATTAAGTGTTCAGTCGTTATTTATACGTCATTTTGATGTCATTTAGGGCCCTTTTACATGTCTTTTGAAAGATTGTGTGCCACCCATAGTATAAAGTGATGCTTCTTGTGAGACATGTGCAGGATTTGGAAAGATAACGTAATTATGAAAATACAGGAAAACGAATGGCTCAAATCGGAGTTTAAATGAAGCAGATGTCCTCAATTCAATATCGGGTGCTAAGCTAGGCCCTAGCGTGTCCCTGCACCCTATTTAGAGTGCAGGTCAAGTTACTTGAATCAGGCCATGCGGGTCCTGAAACCATGTTTGAGGCCTAGCAGATCAAGCCCTTGATGAGCCAAGGTGCATTCCAAGACGTGGCCTTGACATGTCTCAAGGATACTCCATTTGCGCCCTAACTCAATACCAGCCTAGACATGCCATGGAGCATCTTTAGAGCTCTCTGCCAAGTCCCAATTGTGACCCCTGACATGCCTCAAGTTCCAGGTTCCAGGCGTGTTCCTCAGAAGTGCCAGAGACCTAGCTAGCGATTGAGCCTGGTCCGCCAGATCAAGTCCTTGGACATGTCCGTGAAGGGCAAAATGGGACATGACATGGAACTCGATGGAACAAAGTGAGACACCATCCAGAAGTACACTTCTAAGCACCCATTAAAGCTAATTCAATCGAGTGTCTCATCCAGAACTGCCAATGACATGGTGTGCCCTAAAAGACCTAGGTTGTGCCTTAAATTGAGCCAAATTGGGCCGCTAAGTGTTCTATGAGCTTTTTAGTAGGACAAAGCCCATAACCATGCTAGATACATCATATGAAAGTGAAATGAGTGGTTTATCCTAGTTGCATTAGTCAATGTCCTACTGAGTCCTTACAATGTCCAATAATGAGGTCCTAGGAATTGAGATTGGGCAGCCGTGTCAAGAAGAGCTAAGAAACGTGCCAGCAGTTCCTTGTTGCCCAAGACAGCCTCATAACCTTCCAGAATCAGCCTTGCCGCACAAGAAAGATCCTTTCCTGCACCAAAAGGCCGTAGCCCAACCCTCGGCCTAGGTCATGTCCCTGCCAAACTAGGAAACATGTTTTAGCATTTCATTAAGGGCTTTTTGGTCCTTTTTTCTATTTTCAATTCCTAGTTTTTAGGGGAAGCCCGAGGAGTATTTAAACTGGTTTTTAACATGAATTTGGGGGTTCTGAACCAGCCCTTTGTGCCGCATAGACCTTTTACAGTTGGACGTTTTAAAGTTTTGCTCGTGTTTTGGAAGAAAGCTGAACGCAGGGAGCTTGGTGAGGATAGCTTAGACGTGTGACTAGCCCCTTTATCATTCTCAGTGTTTTCTTTTCTTCTCTTTAATTTTAGTTTGTAATCATGAATACTTTTTAGAGTTTATTCAATATAATGTGTGAGTAGTTTTCCATAGAATTAGGGCTGCTTGAAGCCCTAGCCATGTAGTTTCTTGACATGATTTTGGCCCTAGCTTTCAGTTATTATGAATGTTGAATAGACTCTAATTATTACTTGAATTGTTGCAATTTTATGTTTACATGATTAGCTACATTTGTTACAAAAATTATTGATTAGATTTCATCGAGAGGTTAAGGTTAAGAAATAATCTTGTAATCAGAATTCATTACAACCTAGATCATTAAACCAGACTAGGGGTAGTGTGATATCATTAAATTCCTTTTGTACTTCATGCATCATCCTAGATTACTAATCCTTCTCTAAGGTTGATAGACGTTCTAAGCAGGGAAACTGCTAGGACATGCTAAGTAAGAAGAGAATAACATGTGTAATGTGAACTGTAACCGGGCCTTTGCATGGGCATCTTTTTTAGAGAATTCATAATAATGGGATCTTGGAAATCATGTTAGTCATCTTTGCGTTGGCCTTAATTCGACTTAGTTAATCAATCAATAAAATCATCTTTACTTTTATCTTCATTTGTCTTGCATTTATATTTCTTGTTTTTAATTTCAGAATTCAACAGCATTAAACCCCCCTTGCAGTGTGTCTTGTTTGTGTGTTTGTTAGAGTCTTTTGTGTTTCCTTGCGTCATAATTTAGTGTCTTAAGTTGTGTCTAGGTGTCTTACATATCTAAATAGTGTGAGTCTTAGTTTAGTTGTTTATTGTGTTCTTTTATAGTTTTCTGGAGTCTTAACTGAGTTGATTAAGTCTAACTTGAATTGGACATAACGTTGAGACATAGTCTCTGTGGGATCGACCCTTGCTCTGTTGCTATATTATCTTCTTATTTGTACGCTTGCAAGGTTTTAACTATTAAGAATAGATTGCATTATCGTGTCTTCTATTTTTACCAACATTAAGTTAAGAAATTCTAGTTCAGAACTTTAATTGGTTAGTGATGGATAGTAAGCCTTAATTCTCCTTAGTTATTAATTTCAATCAATCTAAGATCCTTGCATTTTAATTTCTTGCACTTTTAATTGTTTGTTTTAAGAAATTACAAAAGCATAAACAAACCCCTCCCCCCCTTTGCCGTGTGTTATTGTTTGTGTCCTTATTTTGAGTCCTTGTCGTTTTTCTTGTTTAAGAGTCCTTCTTGCCATTTTAGGGTCTTTGCATATCTAGAGTAGTGTGAGTCTAGGTGTAGGCGTGTTCTTTGTTTCTTTTAGTGTTTTGTGTGTCTTTACTTTAGTTAATAAAATTTGAACTTAATTGGATGAATCGTTGAACAAGTCCTCGAGGGATCGACATTTGCATGTCATTATACTATCTCAATCGATTTTGTGCACTTGCAAATATATAACTGTTAAGAATAAAGTTTATATTTATTGTGTCCTTTATGTTTACTCTCAGTAACTAAGAGGAAAGACGTCTCATCAATCTTCGCTAATCCTTTCTCGCTTCGGATTGCAAGAGCTGGTCCTCGACTCTGTGGAGTTGTCAACTTTGGCATTCTAATTCGTTGTGCCTTCATGGGTCTCCGCTTTCCAACTAAGCAAGTGATAAAGGATTATTAGATCCCTTTGTCTACCGCACGATACCGGGGAGGCCGTCTTTTAGCACTAGTAGCTATGAGTCAATCGAGGTAGTCACTCCCAAGAAAAGGTAAAGATAGGATAATTTGTATATGCCATAACTATGTGAAGGGAGAGAAGGTCGAACGCTAATTCCTGACTGAATGGTTTACAATTAACCTTGTGTTCATTGGAAAGAACAAGTAAGATTTTGAGCCCCAACTTTAACGAGCATTTTTTGGGACTTTCCCGCTTCCAGAGGTGAATTCCTCGCACATAATTAAGGGAGTCATTGAAAGGTGACTAAAACACCAGAAACGGGGATTAGAACATAACATCAAAGACTCATTTTGAACAGACTACCAATTATGGTGGAACCGACTCAAAATCCATTCTCTTGGCACATTAAGTTCCTCAATCCTTTCTTGTAATAGAAAAAACTCGGCGTCTTATAAGTTACGTTGATGTTTGACCATCAATTTCTTTCTATAACGCATCCACGCAATTTCAAATGCCATAGATTCTAACACAGTGGAGTAGAAATGGGATTGGTGATAGTAGGTGAAAAGAGATTAATGGATTTGAGAAAGTGCTTCACAATTGAAGTCGATGTGCATTTGTTCGAAGGCTACAAGAACTAGAAGATCGAGGTCTCTATATGGAATAAACAATTCGGGGCTTTTGCGACCATAAAAGATGGTCTTATAAAGCTAAATAATCATCCCCTGAGTTTTCGCGACCATTTGTTCCATCAGCGCCGAAAAAGACAAGATAGCAATGAACGAGAGAATAGAGCTAAGGAAAGGATGGTGATGTACCATTGTATCGAGGGCTCAGAGAGTAAAAGAGCTTTCCTTCACGCTGAATGTGAACTGGAGATTTCAGGCTGCTGCAATATGAAGAAGATTTCTGATGACATCAATTAGCGGGGTCCATCTATCGAATAGTTTTTCAATGCATGCGATCTTTGGAGTAGATTGAAGAGTGAATGGTCCCTCTTTTCCAGTTGTATTGGTTGGCAATATTCCATAGCGGCAGGTTTAGAATCAGACCCTCAAACCGAGAAAAAACTACAGCTCTTTCAAAAAGACAGAGGTGGAGCTCAAATTGAGTCATTTACGATTAGGGAGGAAAAGTCACTTGTTTCCAAATATAGGCGCAAGGAAAAAGGGTTTTCATCATGATCCGGTCCCTTCCACCGATATTTGATTAGAGTAAGCTTCCTTTGTCCTCTCTCTTCCAATCGATCTTCCACTTGAGCTAACCTCTTAGGTCGAAAGCAAGCAACTACTTTCATCACTACTAACTATTCCGAGCTAGTCCCTACAAAGACCTATACTGCGCTTATTCCCCGTTTTTATTAAACCCACTTTTATCACGCAACTAGAGCCAGACCACGCAAGTTACAAGTCAGCCACCGCCAACCCCTTTCTCCTTACCTACTTTCTAATCTACTACCACCCTGTTGTTTTGTCTGTTGGTAGTGTTTGATTTTCTTTGTAGGCAGGATGTAATGAGGGCTTCCCTTTTCAGAAGTTTTACCGGGCCACCTCGGGGGTCACATATTCGTCAATTTCCAGTATCATTGACAGGAGCTACACTTACATGCATGGCTTACGCCATAAAACCATTCCTACTTGGGATGCTAGGATCACAGAATTTCTAAGAAGATTCTTCTATACAAATTTTTTAGAAGGGAACCATGGAAGAATTTAGATCCCCTCGAGGGGGATTTAGCGGGAGTAAAGTTCCTTCTCTTTTGTTGTTAGTTGTTTGTTGTTCTTTGTTTGTTGTTCTTTGTTAGTTTTTCTTTGTTAGTTGTTCTTGCTATTCCTTTTTCTACTACTCTTGCAATTTATCTTACTTCCAGTAAGACAACTAAGCCTTAGCCCTAAGAAACCCTTGCAATAACTCTTTGTATAGGGGTATACATATGATACCTTTAATTATCGTTAAAGTCCTTTTGATTAGCCTTACAGGTTGTTTTAAAGTACAAGCTAATGTTATACTTTAATGTAATGCTTCCGCTTCCTTCTTAAGGAACCTCCTACTCTGACTATTAGAAGGTAACTCCGCCCTACCCCACGAGGGCAGCCTTCCTCTCTTATTCATCACCCCTGCAAGCAAGGGAACAAAAGAAAATAAATTCTAAAATCCTTTGCCCCAGGTCAGGGTATGGAGTTACTATCGAGTTTAGGTGCTGTTAGAGGGAATTAAGCTAAAAGGGGTCACCACTCCCGTCTGTAATCTCTAACGCCAATGGAAGCAGATAGGTCGAACCTATCCCAAGCATGTAGCTCTCTCAAATCCATTAAGAAACCAGTGTCGTCTTGTCTCCAAGTCGGGGCACCATGAGTTGACCACACATATGACTCGTATGTACAGTCTCTCGTGCCGTATCCATTCTCGTTCTGGTGATTCCCCCCTCTTCCTAATGGGTTCTATCGTAATAGAAATAGTGAAAAGAAATAAATAGGTTTAATTCAGAATACCCTTTGCGTATACATACTCGTCTTCCTCAACGGAGGACTTCCAAAACAAGCAAACTAAACCTTAATCCTAGCAGCGCGGGAGAGATTTTTTTTTTTCGTTTTTGCCTTTTTAGAACAGATTGTCTAGAAATCCCAGTTAATTTAAAGTTTAATTTTCAAGAATATATTGAGTTGGGATATATTATATAGTTTTCAATATATATATTTAATAGATGCACTCATTGAAACCTAGGTTAAGTTTTTTTTTTCTAATGTGATTTTAATAATAAATAAATATGCTAGTGCTCTCAATCTCTTAACCTCGGCTTATTAGATCATCATTTAGTTGAATTTGATTCCTATATGTATATATATATATATTGATGTCCACTCCTGGGTTGCGGTTTTCATGTCTTTTTCTCTATATTTTAGTGAAATAATAATGAATGAAATTAATAGCTTATAATATATGTTATCTGAATCTAATAATTATTAATACAAATATGTAGACTAAATCAGATCCACAATGATTTTGTCGCTGATTGGACAACTCCATTCATATTATATTTTAACCTAATTCCATAATATCTATACAGCTTTTGTTCCTCACGTTATTGTTGGAGGCCGTTTACCTAATTCCATATATGGCTCAATAATTCTTTGGCTGTCTTGGTGTCATGCGAGTCCCAGTCGTTCGAGAACAGCATGTGAGCGTTTGAGACATACGTACATGTACATTTCAGGTTAGTGGTATGACTGGCCCATTCTTTGTTTCTGGATCGATATAAAACTCTTTATAAATTGATGGGATATAATATATGTATTATCTATTTTCCTTTTCTAATTTTAAATAAACCGGTGTAAACTTTTCAGGAAGAATTCTATACGGTTCCACAAAAAACCCATTAGAAGTTTATAGTTCAACTTGATTTTTCGGTATATTTGAAATATTAGGTAATCCTGTTTTATTTACTCATATTATGAAATATTTATTTATTTTTAATCGTCATATTTTAAATATGAAACATATCAACTTTGACATTCATGCATCTATATTATAAGACGTAAAATAGAAAAATCATATGACATATTTATAAGTTGGTGTAAGTGTTTCTTGATTTTTGTTTAGATAGAAGTAGTAACTAGAATTGACCTCTCCCAACATTTGCTTAAAAAAACAAATCAAGGAAGAAACAATTATGCCTCAACATAATTACTTGGTTTATAAGTACACATGTGGAAAACGCATGCCCAACATAATCAATGAGCTCTTAGGAATAACTTTTGGCCATAAAAAATAGTTGCTTCCATGCAAAACATATGCTTAGGTACGTAAATACCATTAGTTATGAACCCTGTGCTTGTGATACACTATTATTTGTTTGTTAGCAAAAAACGATTAGCCCTTAAGTCTTTCCAAATAAGCCATATTTAAAGCACGTCCGGTCAGGTGGTCCCTGGGGTTCTGGGTCCCTCCCCACTTCTATATGTTTCTATACTATATAATATATATAGCCCCCTATATATTTATGTCATATTGTGTTTTAAGCATGTGCCACATTGATTATGCTTCAAGAAAATATCTTTCTTTCCTTGCAATTTCGTTTTTACTAATGGATCAGTTTATTAATTGTTGCACTTAAGAACTTAATTTGTTTATAATTTCTTATTTCTGTTATATTTCCTGTATGAATTTTTATCAGATCTATTTAAGTTTTAATTAGTTAATATATCTTTCAGAATTTCAGTTAAAAAAATATATAATAAAAGAAAATCAAATACTAAATTACAACGGCTTCAAAATATGAACTCCTTAAAAATAACTATGTAAAAATAAGTAATATGATACAGATTTTTGAATTATTTGAATACTTTGCTATACATTATGAGTTAAAAGTACATTAGGAGTACAAATTTTTGTTTTTAAATATTTTGTAAAAGGGACCCCTACATACACCACTACATTTGATTAATTATTAAATGGTATGTGTTATTGTTATATATATTGTTGGTTCAATTTGTACGAAATATCTAACAATTTATGACCTAGGCTGGGGTTTCCTCAATGTCGACCTCCCAAAACTAGATCTCTCAGATTCTGATATGGATGCATGGAGAAAAGCAAGAGTTGAGCGATAAGGTGGTTGTCAACGTGATAGTTCTGTCATCTTCAGAGCACAGAGCAGACTTGTCAGTAATTGTGATTGGAGTCCGTGCATCAATAATTCAATTTCAAAATTTTATTGGTGGGATATCGATCCTTATACGTAACACTTACGGCTACTGGCGGAGCCACTTGAAGACCTGTGGGGGCTCACGCCCCAGTGGATTTCTTTTGTTACATATATATATATATATATGTATGCTATTATACTCTTTGTTATAATTTTTGTCTTATATTTTTTATTTTTTTTATAAATATATTAAATATTATTTATTAAGTATCGAAATTTGAATGCATCACTAATTATTTTGTAGGCTTTTAGATACTCAAATTGAAAATAACATAATTACTTATTGAAAAATAAATAAACTCATGCTCGTGAAATTCTCTAAATTATTATAATTATTTATATATTTTTATTTTTGTTGTCATTATAATTATTTATATAAAATTTATTTTTTAATCTTAATTTTTTTCAAAATGGAATCTGAATATTATTATAAAATTATTTTATCAAAAAATATCGCATTATTTACAAAGGGACCCCACTAACTTGAATTTTCTAATTTCTTTCCCCAACATGTATGGTTGGACCATGGAGCCATTGGACTAATTGGATTCAGGACTGCCCCAGAGATTTTGATTTTGGAGGCTCGAGGCAAACATTTAAAGTGGGCTCCGTAATTTTTCAATTTCTAAAAATGTCTTTTATATATATATATATATATATATATTAAGAATTGTAAAAAATTATTTTTATATTAAAATTTTACAAATTATAATTATGATAAGAAACAGTTACGAAAATAATAAGAAATAATTACCAAATTGATGTAATCAGATAGGTACTTAAGATCTTTAATAATTTCTCAAAAAAATATTATGTACTTAATATATATAGGAAAATATTAATGAAATATCTCATATCTTACGTTTTAAGAGGTAAAAGCTAACAAGTATAGGAGACTAAGATTTAACAAATCAGAATAGGAAAAATTATTGGTTTTAGTAGAAAAAGGGAGAAAAAAGGGTTATTTGGCTTTTGGAAAAAGGAAAGCAAAAGAAAAAGGTTGATAAAAAGGGTGAAAAAAACTGAAGGTGGGAAGTTAGTGAAATTTTGGGTAAAAGAGAAAACAAAACAAATAAAAAATTGAAAGAACAAAAAAGGGCACTGGATTCCTTGAAGCTAAAAGAGGAAAAAAAAGAAGAAAAATAACTTTGAAAAAGCACCAAAAGATTTCGAACCTGGACCTCAAAACCGGTGGAAAAAGGGACAACCAACTTGACTCAGCATGGTATTAGAACAAGCTATGAATTATCCTTCTTATATATTATATAAACATACTAGTTATGTAAAATAAACAAATTTCAGGGCCCCTCGAGGTGGGGGCCTGAGGCGGCCGCCTTGCCGTACTGCCCTCAGGGCCGGCCCTGATTGGATTGAGTACCATTTCGGACCAAAATATATTGAAGGCTTATTACTTAAAATCAAGGATGAAAATATTATTTTTCACTGGAAATATCGACGGTCAAATTTACGAAAATATCGATAGATATTTCGATATCGATGCTTAACAAAAATGTTGGAAATTTGGTTCAAAACTTGAAATTTTTGGATGAGATTTTAGGACATGTTAAATTACCCAATAATGCATGTATTAGACTAATAACAATCATAAAAAGACTTTGATATGATAAGTTTATGATATATAATAGAATATATTATGCACTGATAAAGATTAATAATATGAACTTAAAGATGAATTTAAACATAATTTTATTGATAATTTCATAAAAATGAATTAATATACCGTGGATAGTTAACTATATAGTCCAAATTTGTATAAATAAAATAAACTTACAATGTCCATAGTACGGAAATACATGGACCATGTAAATTTATTATATTTATAGAAATGTTTGAAGGGGAAAGTAATTCTCATTAATCGAAAAAAGAATTACAAAGGGGTGCATAAATGTGGCATCGTTGAAACTTAGCTAGGGATTTCAAACCAACTACGTAAAACGAGTACCACGCACCATAAAACGCAGAGTCACAAAAAAATTCCACACCTAGCTATTTATATGTTTATTTAATTATAATGAACTTACACGTTTGTTTAAAAAAAATCATAGTCCAAGTTCAACTCAATTGGAAGACCGGAAAATAAAATAAATAGTTCTTAAAAGGATTAAATATTAAACACATAGATTTATTTTTTATCAGAAAAGCATATTCATTACTGGGAGCAAACAATTACAAGGAAATGAAAGCCCAAGAACAAGAACAGCCCACAAACATAAACTGAACTTAAAAAATAAAAAATAAAAAAACCAAATAGAAACTCTAGATATGAAATTAGGGAAAACCCCATATCTCTAGTACCCATCCCACCAAGCCGCCATAGCCACCACATCACCGCAAAGCCACATCCACCAACAAGGGGGGAACTTAAAATGAAACCGAAGAACCAACTGAAAAATGGGGGTGAGCCAGCCACCCGCACACAAGGCGCTCCCATAATCCATTCAACGAGTGCATCAGGCACTTTAAAAGCAAACCAAAACCACCACCGGCTACCGGAGAAGATTTGTGATGGAAGGGTCGCGGGGCGAAGGTTGGTGGGCGAGAGTCCAAGCTAAGTCGCATCTGATGACATTTGGTGAGGAGTGAGGTGAGACTTTGAGGTGTCAAATCCGAAGTAACCAAAGGCAGAGAAGCAAAAACCATCACCAAAGGTGGAGCCGAGAAATGCCATCGAGGGCAGAGCTGCAAACCAGAGAAGAAAAAGGAGAAGGAGAAAGAGGAGAGGAAAAAGGGGGGGGGGGGGGGGGGGGGGGGGGGGGGGGGGGGGCGCGGGGTGGAGGTGGGGAGGGTTGCCACCGAACCCCACATGGGGCTGGTGGCTAGGGTTTGGTTGAAAGTTTTCTCTGGGTTTAGGAGAGAGAACAGAGAGAAGGGGACTTTTCTTGTGTTTGAATCCTAGAGGTGTGTGGGAGAAAAAAAAATTAAACACATAGATAAGAATAAGAAAATAGAAGAAAAACCTCCCAAAACGTACCACAATTTCTTGGGTTCCATCAAGGACAAGAACGATAAAATCAGAAGGGGATAAAGGGATAAAAGGTATCAATCTTTATATGGAGATCTTCCAATTTATAGAAGATGATGATCTAAATTGGTCACTTAGCAAATGATGGAAGATTGAAATCTCTCTCAATCATTCACGGATCGGGTTGAATATGGCATCCAAATGGGCTATAAATCTACAGAAACTGAGGTAAGTGATTGCTCTGAGCCTCTGATTTTTCTTTCTGTGTGCTCACTTTTCTCGACCACCCATAGCTGCTCGGCCGCCCAACCGCCAAGCCCCGCCTTGGGTGTTGATTTATATTAACAAAAATCGGTAAATTTCGCCGATATTAATGGATATTTAGCGAAATCGTGGATATTGGGGGAAGAAATTTCTTCCCTCCCTATTTTGATGTCGACTCCCCAAAATAAGGTTATTTCCATAGAAATATTGGCGAAAGTGCTAATATTTTTAACCGTGTTTAAAATGCACCTAGAAAATGTCAGCGAGTCTCAAAATGCGCCAAGAACTAAAATTTGCCTCACTTTGCACCCATAACAGACATTTTGTTACCTCCGTTACACCATCCGTCAGTTTCTATTACTAACGCAGTTAAAAGTGCTGATGTGGCAGTAATATTACAAAATTTATAAGGGAAATTAAGACATTTGCTATATTTTATTCAATTTTACAGTAAAATTATTTTTAAAAATTAAAACAAATAAAATTAATTACCCTTCCCCAACCCACCCGATCCTCCTCCTCTATGGGCCTCTACCCACGTCGTTTTGCCTGCAAATTCATCACCATCATCGATCTCGTCTTCATCATCCAACATCGATATCTTATTCCTTCATCGTTCGAATCCAGACCACTAAAAGCAATGCCTTGCTACTCAATTACTTTCCTCATAATTCATCATCCATCATCGCATGGTCTGTGTTTGATTTCATGAAGTTCAGTGAAAGCCATCTGCATTTCTCATTCAAAAATGGAAACCTACTCCAAAATTCACCAGAAAAAAGAAAGCTACTTAATTACACTAACTTATTGTATCAAGCTCACAAACCAAACAAAGACAATATCTCTAACTTAAAACAAGGACGATTGATAAACCTAGGGTTTCAAAATTGGAAATTTTTTCCCTAAATCATTCCAAATGGTTCACAACCGTAATCCCCCATAAGCCCATAGAATTAGCCGTCCCAATAACCTTAATACTCATAGATTCCAATGGCATATACTGGCAATATGGGTAAGATTGCTTCACCTTAGTGATCTCATACACGTGCCTCACAGATAGCGTCGATGCGACCACATGTCCAGGTCGGCCACTGCCAGACTCGATCCGGCGGCATTCTTCAGGTACCAGGTGACATCCGATGACTTCACAACCCACATATTTTGTACCTTGGTCTGGGTCGATGTTGATGATGAAGACGAGATCGTTAAGGACTGATAAATGATGAAGACGACATCGATGATGGTGAAGACCACGCGATGATGGATGATGAGGGAAGTAATTGAGTAGCAAGGTATTGTTGTTAGTGATTCGAACAATTAAGGATGATGAATAAGAGATCGATGATGGATGATGAAGATGAGATCGATGATGGTGATGAATTTGCGGCCAAAACGACGTCGTTTGGGGTAGTGGGCAGAGGCCCAGAGAGGGAGACGATCGGGTGGGTTTGGGAAGGGTAATTAATTTTATTTGTTTTAATTTTTATAAATTATTTTTAGTATAATATTTAATAAAATATAGCAAATGTCTTAATTTCCCTTATAAAATCTGTGATATTACTGGCACATCAGCACTTTTAAATGTGTTAGTAACATAAACTGACGGATTGTACAAATGAGGTAACGGAATGTCTATTATGGGTGCAAAGTGAGGCAAATGTCAATTCTGGGTGCATTTTGAGATTCACTGATTTGTTCTAGGTGCATTTTAAGTAATAAGCCTATATTAAATGCCATAGAATGACATGGAAAACATGTTATTCTAATTTTGACACATACTTCCAAATACAAAATATAAAGTTCAAAGTTAGGACATTTTTTTTTATTTAAACATATGAAAATGTTACATATGTAATATCCTATTCCTTTTGACAAACAAACACAGTTATAAATTTTTTTTCCTGGACAAACACAGTTATAATTAAATTATCCAAGTAAATTATTGAACAAAAGGCGTATTCAGATTCATTTAAATTACTATCTAGTTATTCAAAAGATATAAAATCTCTATTACTATAATGTCAATAGGGAGAGTAGTTTCGTGTTATAAGGCTTTACAAAAAAAATCGGACAAATATGCCCTTTATTAATGAAATTTAAAAAGAACAATTAAATAAATATGGACAAAATGGTAAAATTAAATATTTTATATTTAAAACTAAAAGAAAATATTTTAGTAGGCAAAGTCAGTAGTTTTTTTATAGGGTAGTTACGTACCTCACCCTTCATATATATATATATATATATATATATATATATATATTGTTTTACTTTTTATTTATTTATTTTTAATTTTTAAATAAATATATTAAAATAAAAAAAAAATTAACACATGGATGCAAGCGGGTGCATGATGCTAGTATAATCATAATATCATCAATAAAGCAATTTTTATATTTTCTATTTATATACATTTTATTTCAAATTTCGATAGGGCAAACTTTGTTGTGCACTCCAAAGTTTACGGGTGTTTTTCAAAATAGGCAACCACAATTTGATTTTCTTAATTTACTCTTTATGGTTTTCAAAACGGATTAATTTACATCCTCATTTAATTTGATTGTTTTTTTTTATTATTAGAAAGGATATATCATTGATAAGGAAGAGAAGTACATCACTTGTTGGGGCTAGAAACATTGGGGGCCTCTTTAAAACCTCATCTTAAAATTCAATTAATCTGAGATAAATCCAGTGAAGAAAAAAAGTGTCTCACCCCATAAACAATCAAACTTTAAATTCCAATGTCTTTATCTAGGAGTTAGTCAATCCAAGGTGGTACCTCAGACAACTACTCTTTTTTAGTTTGGGAATTAAGGCCCTACTTGGCCATACCATGAACCACAGAGGGATGTTCAAATTAGCTAGCCTTGGGAAGAATGAGAGACACGACATAGGGATGTTCAAATTGGTGATCAGAGTTCTGACTTCCTGCGCAAGCAATCCCAGCTAATTCCAAAACTTCTCAGCGTTAGTGATCGCAGCAATGGCCTCCAAGGAGTCTGTCTCAAGCAAGATGCCATGTACATCCAGTCGCCGAACAAGCAGCAAACCCTGTTTGATTGCTTCTAATTCTATCACTGCAATGGACACCCCAGCAGGTCCTGATCCAGCAAACCCTGCGAGCAACCTGCCGTCCTGGTCGCGTATCACTCCTCCCACCCCCCTCGCCAATCCACTCAGTGCAGCAGCCCCATCTGTGTTCTTCTTCCGCTTTTGGTCAGGAGGTTTGCGCCAACCCACATCAGCCTTTGGCAGCACTGCAGGTCTCCTGCCATTCAGCTCAACAAAAGAAGCTTGAGCAGCGCTCGTAGCCTCCACTAGGTCACGGCCACCTTGGAAGGGCAGCTGATGCAACGCCTTGTTTCTGGTATTCCATACCTGCCAGCACATATAAAGAAAGAATTCGAGATCACGAGGCATTAAAACACTTACAGCCGCCTTAAATATATCCGTAAAACGTCCTGCACTCAGAAATTTCTCCAACGGTGGGGTTGTCTCTCTCCAGATTTTCTGATTATGTTTACAACTCCACTATGCGTGAAAAACGTCTTCAATTTTCTTCCCACACTGAATGCAAAGTCTAGATAGGATGGTGTGTTTCTACAAAGATTATGGGAAGTAGGTAGAATCTCCAAACTTTCTTTCCAACCAAAAACCTTCAACTTAATTGGCACATTGAGGGACCATAGTGCTTTCCAATATTTCTCCACATTGGCCATGGAAGAGCCCTCTTGACCAGCACCACAACTAGGCTCCAATTGGACTAGGGCAAGATGATAACCTGATTTGACTGTGTATCTGCCATCTTTGGTATAAAAGCAAAACCTTCCATCCATAAAACGGGTCATGGTACTCAGGGGGATGCTGCAAATAGCAGCCACATCCTGGGACAAAACACCTGTTGAAGTAAGCTCAAATTCCACATCCCATCAAAATCAATTAGTATCAAGGCTTGGTCACCCATTTAAGTAATCCCAGCTCAAGGCTTGGTCACCCATTTAAGTAATCCCAGCTCAAGGCTTGGTCACCCATTTAAGTAATCCCAGCAATCCCAGCTCAAACACCTGTTAAGTATCGGCTTGAAAGTACAAGGCTTGGTCACCCATTTATCATAAAACATAGTCGTAGACTCCCCATCTCCAATGCGACAAATTAGCCCCTCTTGGATCACCTCTCAACCCCAAATGATAGCCCGCCAAATCAGAGACGGCATTGAGCCCAGTTTAGCAGCCATGAAGTCGCCATTATGATAGTAGCGCGCTCGTAGCATCCTCAAAACCAAAGAATCTGGTTGTTCCAAGAGTTGCCAAGCATGTTTCGCCACCATTGCTTTATTAAAAACTTCAAAATTCTTGAACCCTAACCCACCACGAGCTTTCGGACTACATAGTTTCTGCCAGTTCACCCAGTGGATACTCCTCTTACCGGATTTTCCCCACCAAAACCTTGCAATTTGCGTTGACATATCATGACAAAGAGACCGGGGAAGTTGAAAATGCTCATAGAGTAAGTTGGCAAAGCCTGAGCAACTGCTATGACAAGAACTTCCTTTCCTGCTGCTAATAAAAGTTTAGCATTCCAAGAATTTAGTTTGTTGCAAAGAACGTCCTTTGCCTTCTCAAACATTCGCCTTTTATTCCGTTGAGAGACTGTGGGAAGGCCCATATAGCATTCATGAAAATCCATTGTTTGTATCCCAAGCAAGTTCGAAATAAGACTTTTCATAATTGGATATGTGTTAGGGCTGAAAGATGCTGCTGACTTCTCGAAGTTGATGAGTTGACTGGAGACTTTCTCATATTCTTTCAACACTGACAACAACTGCTTACATTCAGGTAGCTGGGCGTTGCAGAAAATGAGGCAATCGTCTGCAAAAAAGAGATATGAAATTATGGGGGCAGCCGAGCCAACTGAAACCCCATGAATCAATTTCCTTTGTTGAGCCTGCGACATTAAACCAGAAAAGCCTTCAGCACAAATTAAAATGAGATAGGGTGAGAGAGGATCTCCCTGCCTTAATCCACGTGTTGGCACTATGTGACCGATGGCTTGTCCTCGTATCTGAATTGAAGAACTTATTGTAGTCACGCAATCCATAACCAGATCAATCAATTTATTAGCGAAGCCTAATTTGTGCATCATCCCTTCCAAATAGTACCATTCTACTCGGTTATAGGATTTCGACATGTCTAACTTTAAAATCTTCTTCTTCAAATCGCTATTACCCCTTCTCCTAATTGCATGTATACTTTTAAATGATGCAATAATGTTGTCAATAATCAACGTGGACAATATAAAAGCACTTTGAAATTCTGAGATTACTGAGGACATAAATGGCTTCAACCGGTTCACAATAGTATAAGAGATAATCATTTAGATGACCCGACACAAAGCAATTGGCCTAAGTTCTGTAACCCTGGTTGGACTGTCCACCTTTGGAATAAGGGAAATGAGAGTGTGATTTATATCACTGACACTCACACCATCATTTAGGACAGATAGACAAAAAGATACCACATCGTCTCCCACCGCATTCTAATACTTTTGGTAGAACAAAGACGACATACCATCCACCCCGGGGCCTTTGTTGGAAACATCTAAAATAGGGAAACTTCAATTTCCTCACGAACATATGGCCTGCATATATTGGCATTTTGGGCATCTATCACCCTTGGCTTAGTTGCTGCCAAAACATACTGGATATCCCTTACCCCTGAAGAATCATAGAGCTGCTGGAAATAGAGCGTGAACACCTGGGCCACACCTCCATCGGTTGACTTCCATACATTACTCTCATCATACCCCCACTGAATTCGGTCTCCTTCTCCCCCTAGTAGATTGATGAAAAAACCTCGTGTTCAGGTCACCATCCTTAAGCCAAGAAATTTGCGATCTCTGATGCCATAGGAGCCCTTCCTTAGCCGTCAAAGAATCTATTTCAAGGTCAAGTTACCTCTGTAACTGCTGCTCACTGGTAGAAGGACATAAGAAATTGAGAGCCTGAAGTTTTCTTTGAAGCTTCCTAATCTTTGCTGGGATATTCCCCACAGTCTCACGGCTCCACTGCATGAGTGAGGTTATGCACCCCTCCAATTTTGACACCATCGAGAGTGGAGCTTCATCCCAAGCTAGAGAAATTACTTCCTTTCATCCCTCAGTTTTAGTCCACATCTCTTCAAAAAAGAACCTTCGTTGCCGCACTAGTGATGGGGATCCCAAAGCTAGCACTGTCAACGTTGGAAGACGGTCTAATGCCCAAGAATTAAGGTGATAGGTCAACACCTCTGGTGAAGATTCTAGAAATGCCGCATTAACCACAACTCTGTCAAGGCGAACTTTAACAAGCCTGTCCCCACTCCATCTATTGGACCATGTAAATTTATGACCTTGAAAAGGAATCGGCATTAAACCACACTCATCAAGAACTCTACAAAACTCCTGCATTTGAGCTAGAGGTCGAAACCTACGACCCATATATTTGTCAGCTGCCTCAATCTCATTAAAGTCACCGCCCACCATCCAAGGGGTACCTACCTCATAATCCAGTCGCCGAAGAAGGTTCCAAGAGTAATGACTTTTTCTGAAATCCGGATTTCCATAAAACCTAGGGAACCGGAAGGGCCGATCACCAACTCCTTTACGTGTGTGGTACTCACCACTGCTTTATTTCCATCCTGCAAACCATCCTTGGACGACGAAGCAGATCATAGCCCATATGACTTCTTCTTTTGGCGAGTCTGCTTCAGCTGGTGTGTCCCAACAAAAAATCCCTGGAGCCTGTAGTTTCCCGGCCTGGATTTCTGGTTGTCAAGACCTTCCTACTTTCCTTTCCCACTTTCAATGACATCCTTTTGAGGCAGATCAACCACATAGGAGTTTGGGGCATTGTTCCTTGCTGGCGACGCCACTAGCAGAAGTGAACAAGCACCCATAGAACCATTATCTTCTAGACAATCAACATTCACCCTTAGCCCATCCCTCGAAGAAAGGCTAGAGTCCACTCTACGCCTTTTCCTAGCCGCCTCCGAGGTCAAATCCTCCTCCCTATTGTCCAATACCCCCTCATAGCCCAGGTCCTCCATTCCAACGCATTATGGAACCGCCTAATCACCCCAAACCTCGTCGGTGGATCAGGATTGTCCCCGTTCAGTGCCCTGGCATTGGGCCCCAAACCAAAGACCCGTCCTTTAAGGCTATTAACAAGGTTTATACTAAGCACATCCTTCGCCAAGGTTTTTCATTGCCCAAACTAATAACCCTCCGTATTCACTGGAGGGGACATAGAGCTGACATGATCCAGCCTGCCACATCGGAAACAAAAAGATTGGGAGACATTCATACTTAATGTCATACCTTTTAGCCGTCTCCTCACTGTGAAGTTTGAGAGTAATAAATTGACGAAGGGGCTCATGCACCAGTAATTCGATTCTGATCCAAAGAAAACAGCCCAAACAGTCCCCCGTTGAGGCCATTGTCCACCCCCACAAACCTGCCAATTTGATTGCCCACCTTAGAAGCCAATGGCGGAGTTGGGAAGATAGGAGGAATTTTCCGAACCCTAATCCAAAACTCTTGGGACTCAAAATTTACCTCCTCGGGGTTCACTCGCTCATCCGTACTTGCCCATGCCAAAAGGGCACTGTCAAAGGTCCACGGAGCTCCCTTCAATACCTTCCGACGGTCGAACTCGTTATTGAATGAAAAGAGGATTTGTTTTGACTCCTCCAAGTGAACCGCAAAAAACTCCCCACGGAGATGCTATATGTTTTTCAGGGTACCGACCAGTGCTTCTTTATGGTAGGGTTTTACAGTCAACAGTTTCCCCACCAGAAACCAACGAGAATCTAGCGCTTCTTCTATTCCATCTTCCACAACAATTTCTTCAGATTCCACCTCCGAGATCGCGAAGTTTGAGTTCAACCGCCCAATGATAGTCTCCATGATACTGGCCAAGAAACCACCTAGCGCTGAGCAACACCACCGTAGTAAACAAGCTTGGAGCTTTCCCCGTCTGCACATACACCGTCCCAAACGACTACAGTTTTCCATTTAATTTGATTGTTAAATAGTCACATGACATATATTGTACAAACTTTTGTATTGATTTGTTGATAAAAAAAATTAAAAAAAATTAAAAATAATTTATAAGATTTTACTTTTCTAATTGTTCAAATTAATATTCTTAAAAAAAAATTAATTTAATTCAATCTCTGCACAATTTTCAAACACATGAATTAGAAATACCACAATATGGCTATGCATCTAGAACACTAAAACATCACCTTCATTTACAAAAAGAAAGTTTTTAATTAAATAATTGTTATTGTTGTTTATCGATAGACTCATCACGACGGCACAACTATGTTTTTCAAGTCTTTTTAAGTCACAAATTTAACTGAAAATTAATGGTCAAATTAACGGAGCACGTAAAATTAATCATTGTTACGTCTATAACGGGAGAAACTAATCAATATTTAAATAAGACAAAATATTTAAATTATTACATCTATTCAATATTAGTAATTTCACTAGTGCAATGTCAAAGAAACACTTGAAAACTCACTATATTTGGACCAATAAAATCCAATATATATCTCACTCTCTGTCGTCGAATTGAATATTCGTTTATCAAACAAATAAGACAACAACAATAATTGTTTTTTTTTTTGTTACTGATTAAGAAAAAATAATAATTGGTCAGGCATGGCCCATGGGGATGGGGTACTCTGTATTAATTCCCATATTCAATCACATCTCTGAGTTCCTCACTTGCTATGCTAAACTAGCTTCTCCTCCTCTGTCACTACCAATTCTGAAATCTGAGTTCCTTTCTTACATCAAATCCATTTTAATTTGTAGCAAAAAATATCAAGGCATGGAAGAAATTATATCCTCAGGTTCTCCACCCCATTTCGGCCAAGAAAATTCATCCACATTTCAACAACGTCTTCAATTCATACTTCAAAACAGGCCTGAATGGTGGATCTATTCAATCTTCTGGCAAGCCTCTAAACACACCAACGACGGCCAACTATCTCTGTCGTGGGCCGGCGGCCATTTCCGAACCACAAGAGACTTGACATCCGAAAGAATTAGCAACACCAAATTGATCAACGTCAACTACCAGCCGGCCAAATTCGGGTTCAACAATGCCGACGGAAAGAAAGTTGTTATGAACAGGGGCGCTGAAGCTGAAGCTCTGTTCCACGAGGACATCGACCTCGACATGAGGCTGCTCTCAGATCACGGTGATGTCACCGACTCCGACTGGCTCTACTTCTACACTCTGTCTTCAACTCAGTCATTTCCTGCTGTCCATGCCGCGACCAATGTTCTAGGGCGTGCATTTTGCTCCGGTGGGTTTGTTTGGCTTGCGGGGGAGGATGAGCTTCAGTTCAATGAGTGTGAGAGAGTCAAAGAAGCTCGAATGCATGGGATTCAAACTCTGGTCTGCATTGCAACTTCTTGCGGGGTTCTTGAATTGGCTTCTTTGGAGGTCATCAAGGAAGATTGGGGGCTAGTCCACCTATCAAAGTCTCTGTTTGTCTCGGACAACACAAGGGCTTCAAAGCAGAGCAGCCGTGACGGCACTGCTCTGGCTCCTCTGCTGGAAAATGGGCTCTTTTCCGGGGCTCAAAAAGACCTCACCAGACAAGGTAATTAAGGACAACATTTCCTTGTTCGCCAAATTTTTAATCAACAAATTTGCTAAAATGTCATTAAACTAATACATCACTTTCATTTATCACTTAAAACAAAAATTTAAGTAAGCATTATTGTTACCAACTCAGTTACCAATACTTTTTCAGGTGGTACAAAAGTAGTTGCAGGTATGAATATAGGTGGATCATCATCGGACTCGCCGTCCGACTCTGTAGGCAATTTCACCTCCGACAATACAGACAGCATTCGGTTGAAAAAGAGAAGTAGGTCATCCAACAATCTTGCCGGTAAAGAAGCAGCAATGGTAACCCATGTGGAGGCAGAGCGACAGAGGAGGGAGAAGCTTAACCATCGCTTCTATGTCCTCCGCTCTGTCGTCCCCAACGTGTCGAAAATGGACAGATCCTCTTTGCTTGCTGATGCTGTGTCATACATCAATCAGCTCAAAGCAAAGGTTGACGAATTGGAGGGTAAACTGGAAGCACAGCTCCAAAATAAACCCAAATCAAGCAATGTGAGTAATAATAACAATAATAGTAGTGATGTTCATTGCAGCCAAAGCACCAGCTCCATAGTTGATCATCATAACCATCATCATTCAAGTAATAATCGAACAGCTGCGCCGGTGGAGGTAGACGTGAAGATCATGGGTTCGGAAGCCATGATTCGAGTTCAATGTCCGGATCAAGACTACCCATATGCGAGATTGATGAACGCACTGAAAGGGTTGGGGTTACAAGTTTATCATGCAAGCATTTCCAGCGTCAAAGATTTGATGATTCAAGATGTTGTGGCAAGATTGCCTTATGGCTTCACAAGCGAGGAGGCCATGAGAATCGGGATTCTCAAAAGATGGTACAATTAGACATTGTAATTGAAGATTGAGTTGGTTTCCTGCAGACAATTAAGGACAATGATTTTGTATTGATGTCTTCCAATTAAGTTAATGACTGAGTGAGACTTGTCTTCCAATTTTATTATTGTTTCTAAATAAAAGTATGATGTGATGTTATTTTATCTTTCTTTTTTTTCAGAGGGAATGTCATCATATCTTTAGTTAATCGTTGTTGTAATTTATAAGGTAGTTTTAATAAAATCAAAATTCTGGACCAGATTGGGCCAGTTCCCTTGGTGGTCCAATTTCTGGTTGTCATTTATATGTCAATTTTTGATAAATGTAGATCAAAAAAGGAAAACCAAAATTCTCAACCTGATTGGGCCAATTTCCTTGGTGGTCCAATTTCTTGGTGGTACAATGGGGATCTGAGATCTGCTAATTGGAGGGGGGTGTTTTCCGCAATGCCTTCATTGTATTTCTATAATTGTATCCCCCCACCCCCACCCACTGATTGCATTTGGAAGCTTCTCGTTTTTGAGGTGTGGTGGTCCTTGGCTTCCTCATGCATGGCCTTCCTTTTCTACTCACAAGTTCTGACACTAATTAACGGCTTAATTACTTGTTTCTTTACTTACTTATGAAAATGTAATTGGGGTTATTGGTAACTTTATATCTTGTCAGATAGCAAGGCTGCAATAGCTCAATCCCAATAAGATAGTTGAAATTTAAGGAAAATAGGAACATTAAGGAGGAGAAGCTTGTTAATGTCAACCAAAGGAATATTTTGAAACAATTCATTACCTATATATTTCTATTTCTAATTGTTAGATATTCGAAAATGTGGTAGTAAACATTCTTACAACTGATTTAATAATTTCACCCTAATAATACTAAATTGACCAAAATTAATCTACCAAAAAAATAATGCTAAAAAAACCACGTTTGAATACCAAATATTGCAGCAAATGCTAAATGAAATTACGCACTATGTAATACTCAAACAGGCTACCAAATTATAAATAACTGGTCTTTCTAAAAAATTTCATTTACAAACTGCGGATATTCCAATTCCAACTATAATAGATGGTCTTCACTATGTAATACTCAAACGTGTCAATTGCATCCCTCACATCTTAATAAAATGAACCAATATTTACTATTAGTATTACAATTTAATGATATTTTTCTATATTACATAATGAAAAATCTCGAATTTAAGTATAGTAAAGAATGAGATCAATATCAATATATATAATTTCCATCTTACAATAATAATAAAAATGAACCAAAAATTAAAGAGCCCATTTATTAGTCTACCCACCTGGGGCTTGTTTAGTTGAAATGGCCCTAAAATCGTGTGATAAGTCTCAGTTAACTCCGAGAATTGTAATTTGTTCCAACTCCAGGAACTCACATTTCGTACAACACCGGACTCCAAATCATGTGCTTTACTCATTAGATACAATTTGACATAGGCTTTATACTCTCCCCTGAAACAATTTAATGGCAATTAAATTCAGAATAAGATGAGCCCAAAAATAAAACTCAACTGGAATTCAAACCGGAAACAGTTAAGAGGACTATAGCCCTTATTGTTATTTGACAAACCTAATCAAACAAATTGCAAGATCTGAACCCAACAACAAATTGGGCCAACTCTTTAAGAAACTGAGCACCCTACTAAACACTAATGGCAACCCCCACCATCTCATCCTAGTGAACCCTTAAAGAAATAGAAACAGCTTTCAATAATGCTGTGATCCATTTCGAACATATTTTACATGGCCACTAGTACAATTAGGTCACCAATTTAACACTCATAAACAATGAAGTGTATCCATCCATCTTTCCGAATTTAGTTATATCCAATAAAAGAAACTTCTCTCTAAATATAACAATATGCTACTTAGTGCTATTTTTCTCCAAAAATCTCAGGTTTGACTCTCATGAAGGGCTATGTTGATACCTAATGTGTAAAGCATGGTCTTGAAGAACCTGTAGAGCATGACGGATCTGAAGAAGGCTTGATCTCCATTGATCCAATTACGCATAAAAGCAAATAAATGAACAAAAGTCCTAATCTAACTATTGTGACCAAAACCAATGAGAGATATTGCAGCAAACTCCTCTAACGGTAAAGTGGAACAAGATTTAAGAAAAAAAAATGAAATTTTAGAAAATTTTTGGGTAAGGGGATGTATTGAAAAATAGCAAAATAATAATGATGGGGAACTCAAATCTGAGTATGTCTAAGACCATACAGTCACCACAAGTGACTCTTATTACTAACCCAAAAGAAAAAGGGAAAACCGGTTGAGGGGAGAAGGGAAGAAGATGATCTTCTCCCTCCTCCCCCTTAGTTTGTTTTTTCTTTGGGGCTAAATGGGGCTAGGGTTTTCCAAGTCAAAATTATTAGTAGCAATTTATGATGTACGAATACAGATACTTCAAATTTTTTATTTGAGAAGTATCGAATATGTCAATATGATCGATACGATATGATCTCTATACAACCATACAAGCTCGATACGACCAACATACAAAAAATGGATATTGGGGTCAAAATGGAAAATTTATTAGTTAGTATATTTTGTGATAAAGATTTATTTTATGTATTTTAATTTTTTGACATGAATTTAATTGTTTTTATATTTGTATCTAAATTATTATTTTTAATATAATATTTTAATTATCGTATTTTAATTTTTAATATTGCCGTGTTGTATTTTATCGTTGAACTTGTATCTGTATCCATTCAAATATGGTGGGTGGAAGGAGAAATTAATTTTTAATATTGTTGTGCCCCATTCAATTGCTTAAATGTAAGGGTGAGCATAAATACGTTGAAACTGGAAGCTGATTCCATTCAAACTGTTATTGGCACCCCGGTTTGGATTTGATTGGATAAAAGTCAAACGGTTTGAAAGTCCAAATCATTTTGTTAATATCAATTTGGTTACCGTTGGAATCCAAACCGAACCGTTAAGGTTCTAATTCATTTATATTATTTATTTGTTAAAACTTTATAATATATTAATATAGGTGTTCATCACATACCTTAACTCACTTAATCCTTACTCATTTTATGCTACTTTAGAATTTAAATTATATTTAAACATAACCCGCCTATTTGCAGTTTAAAATGTTGAAATTTTAATTGGTTGATGTGTATAAAATAAATCTTCATGTGAATCAATGAAATTTTGATGAAAATGATGAAATTTTAGAAAAAAATATGTTTTGGAGGAGTCTTTTTAGTAAATAAATTACATAAATTTTTTATATTTAAACCGTCATAACCGATCCAAACCAAACAATTAATAATAATTTAGATTATAACGGTTTCCATTGTATTTTTTGAAAATACAAACCATTTAAATTTTAATATTTTAAATTTAAATAATATCCGGATCGATTCAAACTGTGTTCATAATAAGCGATGTAAATCATGTTTTATAAGAACATATACAAGTACAATCATCAAATCGTTGTTGCCTTTCCTGTGCTTCTGATTATATTATATATGTCGATCGCGTTTTGGGCATCGCACAAATAAAGATGCATGCATCGATCGGTATAAATGCCAAATCTACATTCCTGGGATCATGATTTCATTTTGGCAAATCCAATCACATCCATCTATCAACCTTAATTCAAACATCTTGTCTTTCATCACATCACTAATATAAAAGAGCAATGTAATATTATATTAAAATTATTAGAAAGTGTGAAGTTTCAATTTGATTTCTACGTATGATTCGATACTTAAAAGATGATCAATTCCGACTTTAGTTCAAATCTTCTTTTTTGATATTGACGTATTAAAATAAAAATAATGTTACAGTTATTAAATAAAATTCTAAATTTTATATCTCAATATATGTGATGGACGATGTGGTTGACGATGTGTCAATCCATATTATCTTTTCTTAATTAACTATTTTAAATTAAAAAATAAATATAAACATTTAAAAATTAAAATTAAGAAAAATAAAACCCTAAAAACTCAACTCTTTGAATAATAAATTCCGGCAAAATAACATTGTTTATCCGAGATGATGAATCATATATATGGGTTGATGTAATCGTACTCAAGGTCCACCAAGCAAACAAGCCGATAACTCAGAATGCATAAGAGAGCTAGAATGAAGAAGAAACTCAACAACCATGTCCACAGCATCTCCATAGCAGCCGATCACCTCTCTTCTCTCTCTCTCTCTCAGTTTGTGTCTTTTTTTTGTTTAGGTTTATTTTTTAATTTGAAATAGTTAATTAAAAAAATATGATGTCGATTGCCACGTCGTCCGCCACATGTATTGAGATAAGAAATTTGGAATTTCATTTGGTGCCCATAATATTATTGAAAAATAGAACCTGAAATTCCTAAATTAAAACTTGAAATATATGGATTCAGTTCCCAAATCCCAACAAACAAAAATAGTTGGATTTTTTTTTTTGAGTGACAAAAATAGTTGGATTAGATTACTGTATTAAATGTAGGTAGTTTCGAGAATTATATCCCTTCAGAATAGAGCAAGTGAGTCCTGGATAAGAGACCCCAAATCGGAGGGGCTCTGGATATTTTTTTTTCTTCATATTTTTATATAGATAAAAAGTTTTTCCATATAATAAATATTCTATAACATATTATAAAACTAAAGTTGTGGAGTTGGTTGAGCTAGGTTCTTGATATTAAAGTTGCTCTATGAATTTTTTTAGGGTTAATTACACTGCCTTCCCTTGAGTTTATTCATGTTTTCACAAAACACCCTAGGGGTTTAAAATTACAGTAATACCCCATTTATGACTTTTTTAGTAGACTCCCTATATGTCTGATCAAATTTGTCTCTATTAATAGCAAGTCAAAATTTGTCTCTATTAATAGCAAGTCAAAATTTGTCTCTATTAATAGCAAGTAAATATTTAATGCTACTATATCTCAAAAAGAAGAGTTAAAATTTATCTAAAATCTTTTTAGGACCAGTTTGGAAACAAGTATTTGGATTTTAAATGAAATGATTTCAAATCCATTCATTTGAAATTTTCTTGTTTAACAACCTAATTATTTGTTTGTAGATTTGAAATTCCTTAGTTTAAAATCTATTATTTGAAAAACTTTTTATTTGTAAAGATTTGAATTGTGGATTTAAAATAAGCAATTTCACTATATAAATTGTAATAATAATGTCAAAATGACTCCTTGTTTATTTAGGTAAATGGATATTAGTAATAATCATAATCAATTATATATAGTTAACAGCGTAAATAATTTTTATTTTTTTAATTTTTTTCATTTTTTATTTAAATATTAAGATAACTAAAAATAATAATATGAGTTGAAACTAAAACCTGATAATATTTGCGTTTACTTCCCATATATACCTTATTCTAAAAACATCAACACAGTCTTGCTAATTGTTAAATTTGACTTGATAAATACTAGCTGGTTAAATGTAGCTAGTCATATGCATTTGGTCAAATTTGAAGTTAAAAATAGAGTGTTTGCTGCATGACTATTTTGATGTTTTTTAATAAGTTTTAGGTGAAATTTGTCCAAAAATTAAATTTAAAGAGTCTAAATATGGATGCTCTATATCTCTTTCATATAACTCCTTCAATCTAGATTCCAAATAGAAAATATATTATATCAGCATAAAAAGGTTTATAAATGCCCGGTGCTTTCACCAAAAAATGGTTTATAAATGAAAATTTTGTCCATGAAATACAAATAAAAAAAAGTAAACCAATTTGAAAGACTAAAAAAATAAAAAATAAAGAAATAAAACTTTGAAAAACCAACTAAAGAATAAACCCTATACTCAATGTCTCATGTTCTTCTTCTTTCTTTCTAATTTTTTTTTTCTTCTCCTCATTATCTCAATCACTATATTTTTCTCTGTTGAAAAAAAATAAGTGATTTCAGCAAAGTTTTTTTTGGACTGAAAATTCGTTTATAGAAGGCACCAGGCCAAAAGCTACAAACAGGCAACAAATCCAGAGAAGGAAAGATAAAACAACTTGCAATACCAATAAAACATAACCAACTTACAATTCGTGTATTGTTTAGTGGGAAGATAGCAAAGTGTAAAACAATTCTCAGATTATAAAGTCACTATTCTCTGTGTACAAGTTAAGGTTGAACAGAGGGACTCTATCATTTTTGGTATCAGAGCCTGGTTTCACCATGCAACTGGGCCTAGATTTTATAGACGGGGCGACCTAAAGACTGGATTAAGGTAATCAGTATTATGTATGGGCATAATATCGAGTCACTGAATATTGATAGATGAGTGAAGCCGCCTCAAGGGAGGAAAGGGCTACCACCAGGTCAGTGTCGATGGAGTGGGCGAATGAGGACGTAAGCGTGATGAAATGTTAGGACTCCATTGTCCCACATTGAAAAAATAGGGTTTAAAATGGCTCTTGGGCTCCATTCCCTTCAAACTAGCTTTTGAGGAAGCTCTATCATTGGACTTCTAACAATTTTGCCTTAATCATCAGTGATGCCACAACATCTGCAGCCTGATTAGCCTCCCTTGGAACCCAGTTCCAACTCAGAAGCAAGAGTCTCTAGGCAAGGCTCTTAATCGCAGCTACAGTGATATGGAGAAGAGAAGACGCCTCCATGTGAGAGGTCGGAGAAAAACTAAAAAATTGAAAGGAGCAGTTTTTGGTGGAAAAGCAGCTAATAGTGGGTCCCAATTTTTGTGCAAGTAGTCTTTAGTCCATACGAAAAGCCAGCCAAATATAACTGGCCCTTTAGTGCAGAGACAAAGTTTTGGCATTTTAGACATATTTTAGGACTTTTGGTGGAGATGAATTTTGACCAAAAATTCCTAAATTTGGTCTTTAGCTCATATTTAGACCACTGTTAGAGATGTACTTAGTGTAATTTTTAAATCTTTTGGGTGTTTTGTGAAATCACGTCAAACTTCAAAGGGTGTCAATATAATTAACCCATTTTTTATTTAAGTAAAATGCTTTTAGGAAGAGTTGGTTGAGGCTCTTGTTTTTTTCAACTTTCTATTTCTTTTTCGATTTTTAATTATTGTTGGAGCGAAAGACCTTTTTTTTGTTATCAATAATGCTAGAAGACCACTTTTTATACACCACATCTATAAATGCGTACAATCTAATACCGACGACGGTGATACGTCCAACCAGCCGGTCCCCCCATCATTTGCTTTTCTCCAGCATCCACGTCCAGCAATCCACCTAATATTAAGTGTATTTCAAACAACAACAATATTTCATTTTATCAAAGGATCGATCAGCCAAAAGAAGAGCAACTGGTAAAAAGTAATCAGTGAAAGGGCAAGCACGACAAAATTTGACCTTGATGAAGAGTGACGACAAGCCGATATTATTATTAATAATAATTTCCAAGCTTCCAACCAATAATGGTCTTTCTTTTTCTTTTTCTTTTCCTCAATAATATGTTGTATTATTTGGTCAATAGCTCTAGCTGGCCAATAATGGTGACTTACTACTGCCCAGTGCCCAGTGCCCAGTGCCCAGTCAGAATCAAAGGCCCTCAAGAGTTGGAAAAACGTATCAAGATTAAGGGAAAGGAGGAATATGCTGCTGCCAGCTCTATAGTTTCTTGATACTTATGTTTGTGTTGGATATTTCATTTTCATTTTTCAACCTCATCTAAGTAAAATATATATGGTTGTATTAACAAATAATAACCATATTAAGGAACTCTTTAAACTCAAATTTATGAATCCGAACAAAACTTAAAATAACAGCAAGTGGATCGGGAACTGCTAAAGTTCATCTTGGACAAGACCTGCGTCAAAAGTCACACTAATTAATATGATGTACAAAAGCCATATAAATGAATGTAAGTAATTGTTTGTACGGAACCTTCATTATTAATGTACATTAATAACATATATATATATATATAGTACAAAATTTTAATAAGGCATACGGAGTCTCGACGTGCTCCTTATAATATTGTGAGTAAATCGTTGTACAAAAAAAGATATAATCAATGAAATCTCATTAAGTGCCTTTTTGAGAGCATTTCTAAAAACATTTTCTAAAACTAAAAGCGATAATATTTGACAAAAACACAAACGGGTATTTGGGGATATATATAAGCTCTTTGTAGCACATCATAATACTTTTTTAGGAAATACTTAAAATGTTTAGTGAAAATTTCGAAATGCTCATAATAGAAGTGTTTTTGCTCGAAACATTTTCAAATGGTACCTATATCCGTTCATACAAACCTAACATCAAGTGGATTGAGAACTGCAAAAATTCATCTTAGATAAGAGCTGTTTCAAAAGTCAAACTAACATTAAGTACAAAATCCATATAAATGAATGTACGTGATTGTTTGTAGGCTACCTTAGTAATATACATTAATAACATTTTAATCAGGCGGGCAGGATCTTGACGTACTCCTTATAACATTGTCGAGTAAATCGTCGTACAAAAAAAAATATAATTAATAAAATCTCAATACCCTACAGTAAAAGCAGGATTATCCAGCGAAACAGATTCGTCGAGCAAAGTTCGGAATTTGTCGGGCCACATAAACTCTGGTAAACGTTCTTCGGGCAACGTTAATCGGGCTACCGCCATCGGACTTGACGTTAGTCGACGAAAACAGTGAGTTCGTCGAGCAATTGAAAGCTTGCCCGGCGGATCCATTCGTCGCCTATGATTTGTCGAGCAATCCAAAAGTCAACAACTTTGGCCCGACGAACTACGTTCGCCAGGCAAAGATATAGAAATTCGACAGGTGTGCACCGAATTGTCTTACTTTTCCCGACGAAAGTGCCTGTTCGTCGGGCAAAATCTTAATATTTTAAAAAATAATTTTAATAATTTATTTAATTAAATAAATATAAATAATTAAAATAAAAATATTTTAAAAAGTATACAATTAAAATAATAAAACGAATCAAATGAAAAAAAAAATATTTATAAAAATTAATGTTATGTTTTTACATAATTAAAACTAAAGTAATGTTTTACATATTAAGTTCTAACTACTAGGCGACGGGTCGGGGTGGTCGGGGTCCTGGGCAAGATGTTGGGCTGAGGGCTGAGGCTGTGATAGAAGCTCATCCATCCCACACTCACCCAAGCGGTCAAGCACGTTGGTGAGGGCGGCCTTGATTTGATCGTTTTGGGCCTAGATATGCGAGTTTTGGGTCTTAATCTTCGCATTTTTGGCCTGGAGGGTCTCGAAGTTTCTCTTGAGCTCCGAAATCTCCTCGGGATCGGCTCCCCGGGAAGAACTGGAAGAGCGACTGGAGATATCCCGAACTATCCCGTCGCCCGCCCCCCGAACGATCTTTCCTAGACGCCTACCAAATCGTCGCTTCAGGATGGCAATCAACCTTTTGGGATCCGGTAGCTGCTGCTCCAATGGCACATCGGGATGTTGTTGCATTAGCTCAGCCTGTGTCTGCTGGACGTCTTGCTCCATCGCCGCCTACAAATTTGAATAAATATTAATTAGAAATATAATTATCAAATTAAAAATTAATGTTTAATATGCAAAAAATAAACTTATGTGAATATTGTCAGCCTCCTAGTTGCCCCGACCAGCGTACATTTGCCCCTAGGCATCCACCTCCGGTAACATTGACCTGGCGATGCGCCGATCCTCCTGTCGGGCCAATAAGGATCGCGACCCCCCGTGGTGGTTGAATTTCTTCGCCCCCCGGTTTGATGTGTTGTCAACCGATTTTCTCTGTTTATTAGTAAAAACAATAATTATATTTTCAAATGGAAAATAACATAAAAATAAATAAATTATTTAACTAGGTGGACAGTACCACATAGCTGGGGGACACGAAATGGTCGTACAACCACATGACCCTTCCTGTTTCGTCCCGTCCAACTCCTCTGGAGGATTTGCCCGAGCTTCCTCCGGGGAAGGGCAACTCTTGTAATACTTGTGGAGCTCGTACTCCAGTCGGCGTACCGTAACTGCCAGTGATTTCTCAGGTATTTACTGATGTCGGTGTCCTCCATGTTGAACTCAAAATTGATCTGTAATAAATTATTAAAGTTAGTAAAATAATTAAAAATGATGAAAATAATGTAAAAAAAGGGAGAAACACGTACCGATAACTCTCCCCAACAACGCTTGATCTCCTCCGGGGGTTGGTTCTTGAAAGTATCCCCCATCATCAGGGACTTGGTGCGAAGAATCGCGCCCATGTCATTAATCACCAGGCTGTGAATTTTTACGGCTGCTGTCCGGAGGCAAGGTACGTACACCACCGGGATCTTTGCATTCGTGAACAAGAGGCTTCGAGAAAACTCGTGTTTTCGGATCCTGCAAATTCGTTGGGATGTTAAACCCCGGTTGATCCCGCGCACGTTCACCAACTTCCTTGCAAATTCGATGAACATTAGTACAAAATATAAGAAACAAATAAAAACGATTGTTTAAATAAACAAACTAATCAACTTACCCTTAGGGAGTGCTCCGGCAACAGTCTCCGATTCGTCTACTCCGGCGTCGTCCTGTGAGGACTGAGGGTCGGTACGGGGTTCCCCCCGTTTCTTACTGTGCTGTCGACAAGCTGATCGCGCACTGGGTCGTTGAAGATCTGAGATCGTTTCCTGAACTGATGCCGATGTGGAGGCTACCGAGGTAAGCGCTGCCTCTTCCGCCGCATGATCAACGGGATCAGGGTGGGGGCGGGTCCTAGATGTGATCAAGGTGCGATGCGACATCTACAATAAGAAATTTAAAATAATTTATATAAATTAACCAACATATTTTTAATTTAATAATAATAATAAAAAACCAAACATTTTTAATATTAAAAATTAAATTCGCAAAATAAAAACAAAACCAAGTATAAAATTTACCAGCATTTTTTAATTTGAATAATAAATAAAACTAATTTTGTTTTATTGAAAATTAGTACATTGGCCAATAAAAAAGAAAACCACCAAATTCTAATTTTTTAAAATAAAGCCAACACAAACCAAAATTAAACCTAAAATACTAATTAATCCAAACAAACTTAAACCTAAATTACTAAAATCAAAATTCACTACATTATGTGGGAGTTAGTCTCTCGCAAGGAGAGTTTTCGTACGGTCTGCTAGGGTTTGTGGGCGCCAAAAAATAAAATTTTGGGGTTCTGTCGAATTTCCGATGTGCGTTGCTCGTGGTGTGTAGCTGCGGGACTGTCGTGTGTTGGCTAATATGGATATGGCGGAGTTGGAACAACATTTTGGGTCTCACCGAAGGCTCTCGAAGAGGGAGAGACTGGGTGTTCGAGTGCTACAAGACGAGGTTGAAGATCTCCCATTAGGGTTTCAGTTTTGTCTTGTGGCTGAAGTTTACACTGACATGAGAATCAATGGTGATGCCTTTGTGAATATCTTTTCGGGGCTTTGGAAGAGGAGGGCTGGTGTCTCTATTTGTGGGATTGGTGACAAAAAATTCTTGGCCTGCTTCGTTGAGCAGCGGGATATGCAGAGGGTTTTGGCTATGGAACCATGGAGCTTTATGGAGGCTCTATTGATTCTGGAAGAAGGGTCGTATACTAGAAACCCTAGGCAACTAAGGATGAATCATTCCTCTTTCTAGGTGCAACTACATGGTATTCCAACTCTTAATATGACTGTTGCCGTGGCCAAGAAGATTGGCGGCCCAGTCGGGGCTGTCTTGGAGGAAGATACGACTTAGGGCAAGGAGTGTATTGGAAGGTTCGCACATGTTCGTGTCCGAATGAGGGTGGATGGCCCTTTGATGCGAGGGACAGTTGTGGAGTTTTCGTTGGAGGGACAACAATGGATTGGTTTTAAGTATGAGATGTTGCCTGCTTACTGTCTAGTGTGTGTTTGTTTAGGGCTTACCAGACGACGCTGTGACGGACTTGAGCAGTTGGCCGGTGAAGAGGCCAAGGGCTATGCTTTTGGTGGATTGGATGCTGAGATTGACCTAAGGGGAAGGCCTTTGCGCAGCGTCGTTCGCCGCCATGGCAATGGCAGGGAATCACTGGGTTTCGAAGTCGTGGGAGATGACAGGGAGATAGGGTTGCTTCCGGTCTGGCAGCGAGCAACCACGCACAAAAAAAAGGAAGAAGCGAGGCGTACGAGGGTTTTAGAGGCAGCCTTTGATGCTGGATTGATTGGTAGAGAGGGATGGATTCGAGAGGAGGATACTGTGGGATCTCTGGTGGATCGAGAGGTGGGAGGAATGACTACCTGTGAGCGTGATTTTATTGAGCAGACTGAGAGGGGCGGTGTAACTGTTATGGTACCACCTGTGCAGGAAACTAATGGGTCTAATGGGGTGGTGGGGGCTGTGACATTGGGTTTGGGGGTAGTAGCTGATGTGGAGTCTAGTCGTGGTCAGGGTGATGTGCATGATATGGTTAGGGATAATGGGGACCGTAGCGAGGAGGTTGTCCCATTCTCCCAACAATCAGTTCCTTTTCAGCTTATGCCCATTATTGTGGGTACAAGGATTGTTGGTGCTGGTCAAGGTAAACTTTGAAGGTCTGTGATGGAAGGTGAGGGAGTTTTACCAATGCTGAGAGGTGGTGTGGCTCAGCGCAGACGTCTGGAATATGGTGTGGAAGTACGAGCTTCTCAGGTGGTCGGGACCGACCTTAATGGGTCTCTTGAGCGAAGGGGTGCATGTTCCACCTCTTCCTAGCCACCATGAGTTTTCTATGCTGGAACTGTCAGGGTATCGGAGGTACGCTGACCGTTCATAACCTGGTGGAGCGTACCTTGCTTCATCGTCCTGATAATGTTGTGTTTCTTGAGACGAAGAATAATAGTAGGCATTTTTGTTATTTGAAAATTAAGTTGGGTATTCCCTTCATGCATGCTTGATAGAAGAAATACTGAACACAATAATTATGAACTTTATTTCCACTAAGAATAACTTTGCTAGTCTACAAAATCGATGGAGATAGTATAAAGAAAAGCAGAGGTCGATCCCTCGAGGACTTATTCAACGATTAACCCAATTAAGTTTAGATTCGTGAACTTACATAAAAAAAACACACACACACACAAAAGGGGTGGGGGGTGGGGGGGTTTGGTGTTGTTCAGGTTTAGAATTTTGAAAAACCGAATTTAAAACAAAAATTAAAAATGCACGAATGATAGATTGATTGATTATTAACGAAGGCGAATTAAGGCTTACTATCCATCCTAACCAAATTATAGTTACTAATCAGATTTCCTTGACCTAATTACTATGCATCCTCTGAATTAGGTGCCAATGCATAGGTCCTGACGTTGGTTCACTAGACACATCTTATTCCCTCTTACTTAGCATGCTCTAAACAGGGCATATGCCTAGAATGTCTATCACCTACCGTTTAAGATAATGCATGAAGTACAAAGAGAATTTATTGACACCACACTAGCCTAGAAAAGTGACATTCAATCCTAGGTCGTCATGAGTTAAGATTACAAGTAAGTGTCCGAAATACCCTTGATGCTACAAATCACAAGATGATATGACGGTCACTCAAGCAATTACATCAACAATTATATGCAAACAAGGTAGTTAATATTATAGAAAAAAATTAAGGTCATTAAGCATAGTAATCTAACTTATTTAGTATGAATAACAATCATAATCAAGAGCCAGAAATCTAATCAATGAACTAACATGGCTAGGGCTTCAAGCAACCCTAATCCTAAAACGACTACTCACGCATAACTGAAATCAAAGACATAAATTAAAATTTTAATTAAAATTGCAATGAAATAAAAGCTTAAAGTAAAGAACGCTGATGAATAATGATGCACATTAGAGACATGGCAATGCCTTCCTCTCCAAGATCGACGCACAACGCTCTGAACTTCGGAAAAATAAAAATTGTTTGAATTTCTAACTGAATTACAAAGAATGTATGCAGCTAGGGTTCTCCAGTATGGTCTCTAAAAATGGTGTGTAAAAATCTATCTCTGTAAAAAACTGAACAAATGCTCCCTTTTATAGACAAAGGGAAAACCTTGTCCTGCAAGGATTGGAATTAGAAACCCTTGCTTAGAGTGTTCTAGAATAGTTATTGTACTTCTAAGTAATTACAAAGTCCCTAAAATCTATCAGAACCAATCAGAACACGGTTGGGAGTGTGAATGCAAGCTGGCAAGTGGGAACACAAGCTGGATGCGGGAAGCCTGCGGTCAGACGCTGGAAACTTAGAACTTGGCCCTTGGATTGTCTTCGTCGCTCCATGACGCGCCTTGATACTTGAATGGCTTCTACACATGTCATGGAATTTAAAAATGCTTTATGTCTTGATTGAATGGCCATAGGTACGAAAAGGGCCTCATTGGAACTCAACCCTGGCGCAGTAGCGCCTTTAGGGCGCACTTAGGCGGATAATGAGGAAGTGTCCATATAGGGATCTGGGACCACGCTTTTGAGGTACACCATGAGAATAGTAGAACCGTAACTTGGTTCTAGCTAGGCGCACATGTTGTTAGGCTTAGCGCAGAGGAGGAACTTTGATCCATCGCTGGCGGAACATGAACCAGGGTTTAGGCGCAGAGCCTGGGCTCGGATGGGAAGTTCTTGGGACATGTACTCAACATGTCCTGGCATGACCTTGACACTTCTAGGACATGAACTTGATCCCATGAGACACAGGTTTGGGACCTGGATGGCATGATCTGAGGTACTTGGCCAAGGACCCAAAAAAGGACGCACTGGCGCACTCAGGACACAGTTCAGGACTTGATATTGAAATGAAGACATCTCCTTCATCTGAACTCCCATTTGAGTCATTCTTTTTGCGTTCTTCTCCGAATTTGCTTATCTTTCCAAATTTGCATAAGTCTCATAAGATTTATCTTTTTATACTATTGTTGGCACAAAATTATTCAAAAGACATGTAAGAGAGGCATATAAGGACATCAAAATGATGCGAAAATAATGACTGAACAAATACCGCCAAACCTATCTTTTGCTAGTCCCTGAGCAAAAAAAACTTAAACAAAATGAAAAGACTCGATCTTAGTTAAGATAGAACATTTAAAACCCTAGGTTCACCTAGTAGGCGGAGTTTTATCTCCTGAGGGTTATAACAACACGATACCCATAAACGTTTTACTATGAAAAATAAGATGCTAGAGATAGTACTTTTAACAAGCTAATAAGAATCAAAGTAAGCAAACATGCTTTGCAGAACTAAAAGGAATGCCATAGCCGTGAGTGTCATTATGAAGGTGTAGATGTTTAAGTGCCAATATTTTCAAGTGATCATGTTTGAAAACAACTTCATCAAAGTGCCCTAGAAAGATTTCGCCTCGACTCTAATCCTCACTATGCAACTCTCAATTCGCACACGAATCCTAGGCTTTCACTCTTTTCAAGCATATGTGTTGAGTTTATGATATGATATTCAAATTTAATCACATATGAGTATTAATGAAGAATAGCACTTTATGGAAATAAATATCCCATGAAAGGAATTAAACTTTCAGAACATAAATACGTACCTTAATCCTCAGCATGATTGTCCATAAGATCAGTTAGGTCTTCCTTTTTAGGTTGTAACGAGGATAAGTTTAGGGTTTAGAAAGAAAGGATTTGATTCAAAGAACCTGAGTTGTGCCAAGGCATGAGAAGTCATGACTCGAATTTTCAATTTCTGAAATGAATCCTTGCTTAAGGCCCACAGTTTGTGCTTTCTTGATGGCTTATTTTGAGGCTCTTGGCTCACTTGGCTAAATTCACTTTTTTTTTTCTTTTCTTTTTCAATGTTTCTTTCTTTCTTTTGATTTGAACTTTTTTTCTGTTCTTTCTACTGTTTTCTTTATTTTTTTTCTTTTTCGTTTTCTTTGAATTAAACCAACATCATGCAATGATTTCCTCAAACTTTCTTGCAGCTTGTCATTTGTAAGCATTTCTTTAAACGTTTGAACTTTGAAAACGCCAATGTCCTTGGAATTGGGTAGCATCTTCTTTCACTTCTCATTCTCACCATGAATCTCATTTAGGGCAACCTTAGCACAAACTGAGGTTATAGGGCATGGTTGTGATGAATGGCTAAGTATTTTGGGTTAGGTTATACTTTAGGTGATGAAAGAAAAGGTTGAGTGTTTGGCTTCAAAATTGGCATAGGGAGCATGCAATTAGGTAGGATAAGGCCTTTAGAGGTTAAAGCACAAATAGCCTACATCACTTCTTATGGAAAACCACACATTAAATTACAAGACCCTTCCCCAATTCCCCTCGAAATTCGAGAAAAGCACTGCTCCCGTATGACAACCCAAAATAATTCCTAAAATACCCTTACTATCTTATAAACACTTTACACGATAATTCTACCGAAAATCCGGCAGAATCCCCCCTATACTTTGGTTGAACCATCTTCCACCTGTCAGAAGAAGGATATAAAATAAAAATAAAAATAAAATAAAAATAAATCAAACAATGTTACACCCAACCTCGTATATCCGCAACTGTAGCTTCGTCTCTTAAGACGGTATTAAATAACTGAAATGTCGTACTCGTGCGAACCAATCACAACTCATCAATCCGGGTCACCGCCCACACCAACCCACTGACCACGGTAACGAGCGTTCACTCACAGTTGCATCAATCAATCAAAGCCTGTGAAAGTCATCATCAACTCCTATCAGCCAGCTTAACTCTCAGCTATCGTATCCCACCTATTTATCAAACTTTACATGCATCAATATCCGTATATATAAGTAAAGACAACTTACCAGAATCCAATAGATTTACCTCGGTGGAATCCACGCGACTTTTACCTGTGCCCGTAATATCAATAACCCGGCCAAAGCCATCATCCCTTGCCATAGCTTGATATCCCGACCGTAAACGTAATCCTAAGCCGTACCTCGATATCTAGATTGTAGCCATCATCCTGAGCCGTAGCTCGATGTCACAACTCATCCCCAACCGTAGCTCAGTATCCCAGCTCATCCTGCGTCGTAACTAGTTATCTCGACTCATCCCGAGCTGTAACTCGATATCCAGCTCATCCCGCACCGTAACTCGATGAATCATCCTAAGCCGTAACTTGATATCTCGGCTCATCCTGAACCATAACTCGATATCTCGGCTCATCCCCAACCGTAACTCAATATCCCGGCTCATCCCGCGTCGTAACTCGATCTCCCGGCTCATTCCGAGCCATAACTCGATATCCTGGCTCATCCTCAGTCGTAGCTCAATATCCCAGCTCATCCCCAGCCGTAACTCGATATCCCGGCTCATCCCGCACCATCTCGATCCTCAATCCAATCCTCCCTACCACTCCCCACATTATAACCTCCCGAGAGTATGATGGAATTCTCCATAACATACCTCGTATCATATCATCCCCGAGAGTATGATGGAATCCTCCATAACATACCTCGTATCATACCATCCCTGAGAGTATGATGGAATCCTCCATAACATACCTCGTATCATATCATCCCCAAAAGTATGATGGAATCCTCCATAACATACCTCGTATCATATCATTCCCGAGAGTATGATGGAATCCTCCATAACATACGTCGTATCATATCATCCCCGAGAGTATGATGGAATCCTCCATAACATACGTCGTATCATATCATCCCCGAGAGTATAATGGAATCCTCCATAACATACCTCGTATCACGCTGAGTGTATGAGGGAATCTTCCCTACCATACCTCACCGAGAAACTCCCTCCAACCCTCCCACCAGGGTCAAAGCCTAACCCACCTTCTTGGGCCAAAACCCGAAAATCGTCAAATACCTAGGCCAAAGCCCAAATACATAGCCCCGGGTTGAAGCCCAAAATCCATAAACGAAAATCCCTAAAATAAGCATCCTGGCCGAAGCCCAAGTCATTACTCATAATCGTTTCCCAAAACCATTATTGAAATCCATAATTCGTAATAAGTCATTAAAACAATTATTCGTAGCTTTCGTGTCTCCATATTTAATAATTAAACATTGGAAGGATCACCTTTAATTTCCGAAGTTCATAATTAATAATAAAACATATAGAACATACACTTACGCATGCATTATAATTTAAAAGCCAAAATCCACTCACCGTAATGTCCAAACGAGCCCAATATCCATGAATCCAAAATCCATTACAACCGGACATAGCCCTAAACCTTAATGTCGGTTCAAATTCAACTCCAAGCTATTCGATCCCCCGTAACCTTCAGAGCCACCACGCCACGCTTTTGCTGAGCTCCGCCACCGCCGGTGGTGGCTCGGAAATAATCCGGCGATTGGAAATTTCAAAATTAGCGGTCAACACCTTTTGCAAGAAGAACCAAGGCAAACGGACACCGGAGGTGGTCGGAATTGCAACTTGAAGATTGGTCTTCGCAATGGTATTTTGGCCGGCCCCTTTCGAGCCAAAATTCGATCAAACAAGGAACTTATTGGACTGGGTCTTTCGGGGAATAGGTAGAGCTTGAAGAGATGAACATTTTGGTCCACAAACTTGCTTCAGTTGGTGGCCTGATGACAGAGTTATGGCCCTTCAAAGTTGTGATTTTGGTTTTAGCCGAAAGTTTTGTGGGAGGAGGGGGCTGAGCTCGGGGAGAGAGTGTCATCCAAAAATAAAAATGTGATTTTTCATAATTATGGAACTGCCCTTTTGGTTTTGGAACCATAACTCTCTTATTAGAACTCCGATTTTTGCATGCCCCCTGTCTACGAACTTGTGAGGACAAGACATATGCAACAGTACAAGAAAAACTTCCAAAAGTATTCCTAAACTCAAATTGACTTTCAAGCCTCTTATAAACCAAGGGTAAAATCGTCATTTCTCAAATTTAATTCTCAAATTACGTTAATTTCTGGTCCGGGTCGTTACATTAAATCAAGAGCATCTATATGATGTTAGTTCTTTAAAATTCAATGCAAAAAATGATGTAAAGAGATCATCAATTATGAACAAAAGCGATGAGTGTTTTAAAGTAGAAACAAGTATATCCCTCAGAAAGAATGACAATTAGGCTCAAAGATATCACAGGGAAGTCTCCACTAATGTTCTAAAGTTCACTCAAATTCAGTTGTTTTGTTCACTTAATCACTTAAAACATGGCATTGTGAAATGCAGATTATGAACTACTTGACCTTGGCATGACTCGTAGTAAGCCTAAGACAGTTAACTTAGCATATACACCCCTATTAACAAGTTATAATACTAATGAAAAGAAAAAAAGTAACTAACTAACTAAACACAAAAAACTAAGGCTGAAAATTCAAAAGTTCTGACCGTGTATCACCCCCAAACCTACTTGTTTCTATATGCAAAAATTTTAAATCCATACCCCCAAACCTAAACTTCAGATTGTCCTCAATGTGATAAGCAGTAAGTATAACAAAAGAACATAGGTTTGAGAGATAAAAAGGGCAGAAACAGCTAATGAAGAGAAAAATACAAACCAGGGCTAGGTTGCCTCCTAGGAGCGCGTTAGTTAAAATTTAGGTAAGACGTGGCTGGCATGCTAGGCATTTGGGTGTGCCCAGGATTTCAGTGGCAACATGGAACCGATTATGAGCCTCTTGCTGTAGAATCTGTGACGCATCATAGAGAAAAAAGTTAGAAACACATAAAGGAATCCACCGACGAGAACATAACTTATCGGGAAAGAGATTGAGGAGTGATTTGAATGAGAGCAGTTTCTGTCCACTCTTGAATGGCTTCCTTGGTCAATGCTCGTGAGGGAACATCTTTGGTTGTCCCTTGTATGTTCTAGACTTCATCCTTGGTCCTTTTCGTTAATTTTTCCTTCGGAACTTGAAGAGGGGAACCAAGTTGAGAGCCTTTAGCATATTCTTGGTGTTTTTTGGTGGAACCAGCACAGGAAAAGTTCAACAACATTAGGAACCAAATAAGAATTCAAATCCAAGTTTGCCTTATTAAAATGACCGTTAAGTGTTTCAGGATTGAGTTGAGAAGGCGCATTGAATTTCAAAATCGGGTCCTTGTCCATGGGCATGGGCTATGACACGGCTGGCTACAGAATGGGAGGCACATGCTGGTCCTTGGGTTTTGCCGTGGACATGTCTTGAAGCTTGGCCGCAGCGCTGCACATCTCAGATGCGCGATGGGAAGGTTATGGTGCAGTGGCTAAGGACTTTCCTTGTAGTGAATCAGTTGGCGCATCTTGGCACATTGAAGGCGTGCCTTGGACATGTCCAGGTTCTGTGGCGCTGGGCTGGGGCTGTGACATGGTATTTTGCGAGTCCTGGGACTCAGTAGGATCATGGGTTTGCAGTAGGGCAGTAGGCAAGTCCTGGAACACGGTAGGGTCCCAGTTCTATTGTAGGGGGCTGGTCCAAGGCTGCGGCAGGGCATGTGCAGCTTGAGGCTGGATTTGGGGTAGAGACTCAAGCGCGTCATAAGGCAGAACGTGGTCATGGCTATGGGACACAGCTTGGGGGTCCCACAGCCATGGGGCAGTGCGTTGTTGGTGGGCAGCACATAGGGCAGGGGCATGGGTTTGACCTGGATGTCCTTGTTACCATCATGCGTCCTATTCTCTTCCTTCTAGTTTTATTCCATTTCGCTTTCCAATCTGTGAATGCAAGGGAAAGATGTATAGTTATACATGAAATCAGAAACATAAACATTATAAAAGGAAGTGTATATTGGAGGGTACAAATTGGGTGCGTCCCACTGCTCATTCTGAGTCGAATCGGGAGATTGTCACGGCATGGCCTTGGGTGGAATTCATGGTATCCATGGCAAACACTTGTCAAAGTGTTAGCTTGATGGTGTCCTCATTATGGTCATCATCCGTGTGATGGTTATGATTACAAGCCTCCATGCTTTTTATCCTGGTGCATATTGAAGTTTGGGTGGACTTCACGGCCTCCATGGCAAGCACTTGTCGAAGTGTTGGCTCGATGATAGCTTCATCATGATCATCATTCATGACCTCACTTAGTGGGGAACGTGCCCTCTCTTTGATTCGGCGCATGTTGAACTCAAACTCCCTCATGCACTTTTCCAGTCTCTCCTCCATGCGATGGTTTAGCTCTCGGATTTCTTCAGAAGCGGCTGCCATGCATTGATTACGAGCCTCTATGCATTATATCAAGGCGCTCAGCGAAGGTTGGAGGTCAGGAGTTGGTTCGTAGTGAGGAACTATTTGATGGGAGTTCCATGTGAAATTAGGCTGCTTGCACCAACCTGGGTTGTATGGTTCTGGGTTTTCGTGATAATGGAATTCCGGCTGATTACTCCACCCTGGGTTGTATGGTTCTGGGTGTTCTTGATAATGGAATTCCGACTGATTGCTCCAACCTGGGTTGTATGGTTCTGGGTTTTCATGACTGCTCCACCCCTGATTGAATGAAGGTGGGTATGGATTGTTCCAAGCTCCCGTCTCCATGTATGGATAATTCCATGGTCCCATATCCATGTATGAGTTGTTCATATTTACATGAGAAAGATTTGACAAACTAAGTTAGTAAACAATCTAAATGAAGTCTAAATAGGTAATATACAAAATTGAGTTAACTAAATTTGAATTAATGGGCACCGTTGAGGGACATGTTCCAGGCAACAGTGCAAATAACTTTTTAGATTAATTCACTGAATTACTCACTATTTTTCTAAGGTTCACCCCATAATTAATGGGCACCGTTGAAGGACAAGACCTTGTGGGGATAATTATTGTTTGGCAGAAAATAACAATGCAAGAAAGATGGTTGATTGATTATTAACTAAGGTGAATTAAGGCTTGCTATCCATCCTAACCAATTATAGTTACTAATCAGATTTCCTTGACCTAATTACTATGCATTCTCTGAATTTGGTGCCTGTGCCTAGGTCCTGGCGTTGGTTCACTAGACACATTATTTCCTCTTACTTAGCATGTTCTAAACATGGCATATTCCTAGAACGTCTATCACCTACCATTTAAGATGATGCATGCAGTACAAAGAGAATTTAATGACATCACACTAGCCTAGAAAAGTGACATGCAATCCTAGGTCGTCTTGAGTTAAGATTACAGGTAAGTGTCCCAAATACCCTTGATGCTACAAATCACAAGATGATATGACGGTCACTCAAGCAATTACATCAATAATTATATACAAACAAGGTAGCTAATCTTATAGACATAAATTAAGGTCATTAAGCATAGTAATCTAACTTATTCAGCATGCATAGCAATCATAATCAAGAGCTAGAAATCTAATCAATGAACTAACATGGCTAGGGCTTCCAGCAACCCTAATCCTAAAACGACTACTCACGCATAACTGAAATCAAAGAAAAAATTTTAATTCTTAATTAAAATTGCAATAAAATAAAAGCTTAAAGTAAAGAAAGCTGATGAACAATGATGCACAACAGAGACACGGCAAGGCCTTCCTCTCCAAGCTCCCCGCAGAACACTCTCAACTTTGGAAAAATAAAAATTGTTTGAATTTAAAACTGAATTACAAAGAATGCATGCGGCTAAGGTTCTCCAATATGGTCTCTAAAAATGGTGTGTAAAAATATATCTCTGTAAAAAACTGAACAAAGGCTCCATTTTATAGACAAAGGGAAAATCTTGTCCTACAAGGATTGGAGTTAGAAACCCTAGCTTAGAGTGTCCTAGAACAGTTATTGTACTTCTAAGTAATTACAAAGTCCCTAAAATCTATCAGAACCAATCAGAACACAGTTGGGAGTGTGAATGCAAGTTGGCAAGTGAGAATACAAGCTGGCCGCGGGTAGCCCGCGGTCAGACGTTGGAAACTTAAAACTTGGTCCTTGGATTGTCTTCGTTGCTCCACGGCGCACCTTGATACTTGAATGGCTTCTACGCAAGTCAAGAAATTTAAAAATGCTTTATGTCTCGATCGAATGGCCATAGGTACGAAAGGGGCCTCGTTGGAAGTCAACTCTGGCGCAATCGTGCATTTAGGGCGCACTTAGGCTGATAATGAGGAAGTGTCCATATAGGGATCTGGGACCACACTTTTGAGGCACACCATGAGCATAGTAGAAGCGTAACTTGGTTCAGGCTAGGTGCATAGGTTGTCAGGCTTAGCGCAGAGGAGGAACTTTGATCCACCGCTGGCGGAATAGGAACCAAGGTATAGGCACAGAGGCTTGGCTCGGATGGGAAGTTCTTTGGACATGTACTCGACATGTCCTAGCATAACCTTGGCACTTCTAAGACATGAACTTGATGTCATGAGACACAGGTTTGGGACCCGGATGGCATGATCTGAGGTACTTGGCCAAGGACCCAAAATAGGGCGCACTGGAGCACTCAGGACCCAATTCAGGACTACATATTGAAATGAGGACATCTCCTTCATTTGAACTTCGATTTGAGTCATTCTTTTTGCGTTCTTCTCAGAATTTACCTATCTTTCCAAATATACACAAGTCTCATAAGATTGATCAATTTATACTATTGATGCACGAAATTATTCAAAAGACATGTATGAAAGGCAGATAAAGACATCAAAATGATGCATAAATAATGACTGAACAATGCTGTCGAGCCACGAGGTTTGAGTGGTGGACTATGTATTTTTTGGCGGGATGTACAAAAATTAGTGTTAGTAAAGTATGCTGAATTTCTTATTGAAGTCGTAATAAAAGATTATGTTACTTGTTATTGTTGAAGATTATTTTCTATATAAGTACGGATGATAGAAAACGTGCTGACCAATGGCGGATTTTGTGGTCTCGTTTTGCCAATTGTGGAGATCCTTGTCTTTTGTTGGGTGATTTCAATGATGTGTTGTCGGTTGTCGAAAAATATGGGGGCCTCATTCGATCTGAAAATTCAATGCTTTCCTTTAGAGAATTTGTTGCTAATAATCATTTGCTTGATTTGGGGCACCAAGGTCACCTGTATACTTGGAGAAACAAGAGGGACTCAGGGTTCATTCAGGCTCGCTTGGACCGTGGTTTGGCCATAGTGGAGTGGGTGGACTTGTACCCTGCTGCTGCTTTGCATCACCTCCTTGTGGAAGGGTCCGATCATTTGATGCTCTTGTTGCGATTATCACCACTGCTGCGCCGTCCAAAGTTGAGGTTTGTTTTTTTCTTAAGATGGGGCAATGAGCAGGCGTGTTGGCAGGTGATTAAGGAGTATTGGTGTAATGAGATTCGGGGTTCGAAGGCATATCAAGTGTGTGAAAAATTGAAGGGGGTGCGGTCTGGTCTTCTAGAATGGAGAAACGTAATTCAACAAAATAGTAAGGTCCTTATAGATGATTTAAAGCAGCAATTGCGAATTGCTTATGTGCAACCCAGTTTTGATGGGGCTTGGGTGAGACAAAAAAAATTGGAGTTGAAGCGAGTGATCCGGGATGAAGAGGTTTATTGGAAACAAAAAGCTAGAGTTCAATGGCTCTAGGAGGGGGATAAAAACTCAAAAAATTTTCATTTCATTCCACTACTGTCAAACGGCGGAGATTTAACAAACTGAGGGGACTAGAAAATGAGGACGGTGTGTGGGTGGAGGAGGGGTTTCAAATGCAGTAGGTGGTGGTGAACTATTTTGAGCAGTTGTTCACCACTACTCATCCTCAAACTTGTCCGTCCATATTGTCTTGTCTAGAGCGGCGTGTCACGTCGGAGGAGAATGAGGGATTATTGTCACATATTACCTAGGATGAAGTGAAGGATGCAGCGTTTCAAATTAATCCCTCAAAGGCCCCAGGGCCTGATGGTTTTACTAGTGGTTTTTTCTAGAAGAATTGGGAGGTGGTGGGGCGTGATATTTGTGATATGGTGATGAATTTTTGGCGTACTGGGAGGCTGCTCCGGAAGATTAATCATACCCATCTTTGTCTGATTCCCAAGGTTCCTAGTATGGTGAAGATGTCCCAGTTGTGCCCTATTGCGTTATGTAATGTCCTATAGAAGGTAATTTTGAAAATCCTTACTAATCGGTTAAAACTGGTCTCGGATTATTAGAATTAATCAATCAGCATTTGTATCGGGACGACAGATACAAGATAATATTCTTGTAGTCCATGAGATTCTCCATTCCATGAAGCATCGAAGTAAATTGGGGGATAAGGAACTGGCACTGAAGCTTGATATGGCAAAGGCCTATGACTGGGTGGATTGGAGTTTTGTGTCTAATATGCTCAAAGGCCTTGGGGTGGCAGATAGATTTTGTGTGTTGATTTTTGAATGTATGGCTTCTGTCTCCTATAGTGTTCTGGTCAATGAGGAGGAAACACGATACATTATGCCTAGTAGGGGGATCCGGCAGGGTGACCCCATGTCGCCTTTTCTATTCTTGGTGTGTGATGAAGGGCTTTCTGCTCTTTTTCGCCGTCGGGATGAGGAGGGATCTATTCATGGGTTTCAGTTGATGGAGTCCAGTGTTCTTCGGATCTCACATCTATTCTTTGCTGATGATGCAGTAATTTTTTGCATGCCAATAGCAATGAGAATGATATAGTCAAGAATGTCCTAGATTGTTATGCAGTGGCATCAGGTCCGCTATTCAATCTTGAGAAAAGTTCCTTGTTCTTTGGGGGGAATTGTTCAAAGCGCCTACGGAGAAGATTGACTAGGAGAGGTCAAATCACGGCCCGAGATGGTTTTGGGATGTATCTTGGTATCCACGCGGATTTTGGTATGTCCAAGAGGGTTATATTTGATGAAGTAAGAAACAAAATAGCTAGTAAAGTGCAAGGGTGGGCGGAGCAATTTCTCTCACCTGCTGGAAATGGGGTAATGATAAAGGCAGTGGCCATGGCTATGCCAAACTATGCTATGTCCTGCTTTAAAGTCCCTATTGGTGTGTGTCGGGATATTGAGCGTCTGATTGATAATTATTGGTGGGGGAAGCAAAATGGTCAGCATGGTGTGCATTGGGTGGCTTGGAAGAAGGTGTCCTAGGTGAAGAAGGTGGGAGGGCTGGGGTTCAGAGACTTGGAATGTTTTAATTTGGAAATGCTTGGGAAGATTGGCTGACGTATTGTTCAGGATCCTTCATCGCTAATTTGTCAGGTACTAAGAGACAAATACTACCCCAATGGGACGTTCCTTCAGGCTTTGATGGGACGTCAGTCCTAATGGGGATGGAAGGGTCTAATCCACGGTCGAAAAATTCTAGCTGCTGGTTTACGGTGGAGGATTGGACATGGTGCCCAGGTCCGGTCTAGGTCTGATCCTTGGCTACCTACTCCCCATACTTTTGAGGTGAAATATTTAATTGATCAGGGCACTCATACTTGGCGGGAAGAGGTAATAGCTCGTTGTTTTCGTACGGAGGAAGCCCAAGTGATCCTACGGCTGGCCCTCAGCCGGTGGAGCATGGGTGATCAATTGATGTGGCATTTTACCGAGAATGGTTGTTATTCGGTGAAATCAGCTTATGGTGTTGCTCTGTTTCTTCACCGGAATGGTGAATTGGGAAGGCGAGGAGAGGGGGAATCCAGTTCTTCAAATCTGGGAGTAAAATGGAGTAAAATATGGTCTATGAAGGTCCCGCCGAAGCTTAAACAGTTTGTTTGGAGAGGCTGCAAAAACACCCTTGCAGTTAGGTCCAATTTGGTGCGAGGAAACTCTGCTCCATTTATTTTTTCATTGTTAGTTTGCTAGGTTCTTCTAGTATGGTAGCCTTCTTATGCTTGATGTCAGTGCTTTAGCAGGAGCAGATTTTTCTGGTATTTAGAAAAGCTTGATTGATAAATTTCACCGCTTACCTCATAGAGAGGAGTTAATTCATACGCTTACTTTTGGCCTCTGGAGGATTTGGAAGAGGCGCAATCAGATGGTTTTTGAAGGTACAGCTGTGAGACCGGAGGAGGCCATTGAGATTCTAACCAAATGTGTGGCTGAATTCCGAGAGTTAGGGGTTCCGTCCTTGCTGGGGCAATTTTCGTAGCCCAGGCCGCCGAAGATGGTTGGCCATGAGGTGGAGGTTCAATGGAGAAAACCAAATGCGGGGATCCTGAAAGTAAATTGTGATGGTGCCTAGAGTAATCTGACTGCGTGTGGTGGAGTGGGTTGGGTGATTCGTGACAGCTATGGTTTGCTAGTGTCTTCTGGTGGACAAAGGGACCTACGCCTGAAGTCGAGCTTGATGGCTGAAACTGAAGCGGTTAGGAGTGCTCATACACATTGCTTGTTGGCTGGGCATAATCGTGTGGTCATCAAGTCAGATGCGATGGGAGTTATTAATACTCTCAATGGTCAGGGTCCAGGTGATGCTGATTTGGTTTGTATTTTTTTTATATCCATGAACTTGATAATTAGCTGCGAAGTGTCTAGTTTGTGTTTGCATCTAGGCAGGCTAACAAAGATGCAAATCTTGTCGCTGCCTATGTTGCTAGGGTAAGTGAGCATCATTGTTGGGATGAACTGGGGACTGATTGGTTGTTTGATACCTTAGCCATTGATGCTAGTGTTTCTGTTCGTTATTATTAAAGCATTTGATCTTTTGAAAAAAAAAAAAGTTCACAACATTATACCTAAATTTCTAAATCAAAATTTCTGGAATAAAACCAAACTTACAAATTATTCCAAACATACAATATTAATATCCAAAATCATAAAATTCACATATCCAAAATTTATAAAACTCACATATCCAAAATTTACATATCCTACATCATATTAAAAATTCACATATCCAAAATTCACATAAAATTCATATCCAAAATCATAAAAAAAAATCATATGCAAAATTCATAACATTATACCAATTTCAACATTATACCAAACATCACAATTTCAACAAATCATCAACATTAACCCTAAATTACTAAATCCAAACAAACTTAGTAAACCAAATATTTATATTCCAATCCAATCCAAATTCACAATATTCAAGTAAAAACCCTAAATTCACAATCTGCAATTTTGAGAAAAAATCACAATCTGCTAAAATCCAATCCAAATTTCAATTCCAATTTCAATACAATTTCATAATATCCAAACCAAATTTCAATTGAAATTTCAATCCAACCTAAAATTAAAATATAAACAATCAAAATTGATAATAACCAATCCACATTAATAATAGAGAGAGAGGGAGAACGAGTTCGACCTTGAGATGACTGCCGGCGAGAGAGAGCTGCGGCGGCGAGACAGAATCGACAAGAGGGAGGCGGTAAGAAAGAGAGCTATGGCGGTGAGCTTGAGAGAGGAGGAGTCCGAGTGAGAGAGAGCGAGAGAGGGAGGGAGTGGTTTTCTTCGCCGTTGACCTTGAGAGAGGAGGAGTCTGGCCTGTGTTGCAGAGAAGTGAGGGTGGGGAGATAACGAGGAATATGAAGAAGAAGGAAGAAGAAGAAGAGGCAGTCGCGACTTATCTGTGTATGAATAACCTTGGCCGACGAATCCTTCGTCGGGTAACAAAATGCGGTGGATATTCGTCGGGTAAAAGTTTCACTTTCGTCGGGCAAATATAAGCGGCAAGTTTGAGTTTTCGCGAAAATTTTGGCAGAATTTATGAAATTTTTGCAAAAAAAAATTGCTTGTTTTAACATTGCCCAACGAATTTAGTATAGTTGCCCGACAAATCATGACAAATTTCCCGGTGAAAACTACTTTGTCGGGCAAAAGGCTTATGTTGTTGAGTTTATGACTGATCTAAAAACCAGGTCCAACCATAGAATTTTCAAAACGGGACCGTTCACTTTTTGGTTTTATGTGCCTAAAGCCCCATCGATCGTTATTGTCATGTATTTCGGAGCTTATGTGCCTCGATCGTTAAGTTTGTGAATTTCAATGGGTTTTTCGTAGTTTCGATTCAATTGATATTCAAACGATAGAATTTCAAACAATTGACAGTTCAATGGTTAATTTTAAGTCTGTAGACCTCACCCGTCGAAAATCTTGATGGTTTGAAGATTTAAAGCCGTCCGATCGCCAAAAAGTGTTTTGAAACCGTTGAATCGTCGGGCCAATTTTACGTAATCCCGAAAATTCCAAATTGGCTAATGTTTTGCGTAGGTGATCTATGAGTACGTGCAATAAATGTGGACGGATAGATCGGTCCATTTCATTTTTTAAGTTATCGAAAATCGTAAAATAAGCATATTCATCAAGGAGTTTAAACACTTCCAAGGAAACTTCATTACATTTTTCGAAGTTTTGGCTCCATTGATATTCAAACGATTGAATTTGACCGATCCAACCATTCATTTTGTGGTTTTACGTGCCTAGATCTCTCCCGTAAAAAATCATGACGTTTCGAGGATTGAAAACCATCGGATCGTGAAAAAAGGTTGTGTAACCGTTGAAACGTCGGACACCGTTACCTAATCCCGGTATTTCCAAATTGGGTAATTTTTCTCGTAGAGGATCTATGAGTACGTGCCATAAAGGTGGATGGTTAGATCGTTCCATATCATTTTCTAATTTATTGAAAATCTTAAAATAAGCATATTCATCAAGAAGTTTAAACACTTCAAGGAAACTTTATTAAATTTTTTGAAATTTTGGTTCCATTGATATTTAAACGATTGAATTTGATTGATCCAATCGTTCATTTTGTGGTTTTACGTGCCTAGATCTCTCTCGTCAAAAATCGTAAGGTTTCTAGGATTTAAATCCGTCGGATTGTGAAAAAACATTTTGTAAATGTTGAAACGTCACATACCGTTACCTAATCCCGGGATTTCCAAATTGGGTAATTTTTCGCGCAGGCGATCTATAAGTACGTGCAATAAAGGTGGATGGTTAGATCGTTCCATTTCATTTCGCAAGTATTTTAAAAATGTTGGTTAATAATGAAATGTAAATTGAATTTGGTATATATTGCCCAACGAAGGTAAATGAATATTCGTCGGGCAAACAATTTGGTAAATTATTTAATAATTTTAAAACGTTATTTAATAATTGGACATTGGACAACTGTACCCGATGAATGGTACATTAATATTCGTCAGGCAGATTGTACCCATTTTTTGTCAAAATTTTATAAATGTAAATGAATGAATTTGGTAAGGGATCTATTTTGCCACTCGACCGTAGCCCGTTGTCACACAGTCATTCTCATTTGATGTGTTGCAGATCGCAGAGGACGAGGATGCATGCTTATGTTAATTACCAGATGAAACATATATATGGTGAGTGACTTTTCTTCTGCTGCCATGTGTATAATATACATTAGTCACTTGTAATCTAGCTCTTCATTACTAACTTTTCACTTCGCGATGTTGTTATTTTCTATGATGTTGCAACTCCTTCAATTATATTTTGTTCTATAATAAAGGAAGAAAAACTGGTAGACTTGGCAATTACCCGACGAAGTTTCTTTGCTTGATCGTCGGACAAAGATTTTGACCCATTTTTTCCTAAATTCTATACACTATTTTATCATGTAAAAAAGGTCAAAGCCGACTATGCTTATTGAAGCATTCAAAAAAATTGACATTTTGATTGTTCATGAGAAAATCTTCATCACTGCATTTTGAAAACTACCTAGTCTAAGTATCAGGCACATGACTTACAGGTAATTCCAGGGCAGGACCTAAGATGAACTGTTGGGAAGCCGAATCTGGGATGAGGACATCAAAGTTTGTGGCTTTAGTACATAAAAGATTAATTGAAACTTTTATGAATGAAATCATAAAACATACATATAAATCACACATATTGATTTGACGATGGATATTACATATATAAATGAAATCATTTATTTACAACTTTCATTCGGTGTCGGATTCGCTCTCCCCCTCATTCGATGTGCATAGGATCCGCGATGTGTCTGATTTCAAGTTTGACCAATACGCCAATCGGAAGAATATGCTATTTTTCGTCCAATTTTCCTGTTCAGCTGGTTTCGGTCCTCGTGTGACGAAGTCATGTACACTGTTTAGTTTGGACAATATCTCATCACCAGACCTCTCCCTTGGTCGAGCTCGTAACTCTGATTTGCCATCAAATGAGTCAGATTGCATTCGTCATCGGTGATCCCAAGGTAGAAACCTTCTCACACCCAAGTAGCATACCTTCGATGAGTGCTAAAAGGACGTTGTGTCTAGTCCACATGTCGGGCAAGCAAGATATCCCTTGGTGCTCCACCCCGACAACATACCATAAGCGGGAAAATCATTAATGGTCCACATTACGGCCGCTCGTAGAGTGAACATTTCTCCACGGCACTTGTCATATGATCGAACACCATTTTCCCACAGATCCACGAGTTCATCAATCAACGGCCGCAAATAAACATCGATGGAATTACTCGGCGATTTGGGGCTCGGTATCAAAGTACTGAGGATTGTGAATTCTTTCTTCATGCATCTCCAATGAGGCAAGTTATACAGAACCATAACCACCGGGCAAGTGCTATAGGGCTTTGTAAAACTCCCAAACGGATTAAACCCGACAGTAGCGAGCCCAAATCTGACATTTCTTGGCTCTGCGGCAAACTCGGGATACATCTTATCAAATTCCTTCCAAGCCTCTCCATTGGCCAGATGCTTCAGTACATCATCATCAATGCGTTCATCCTGGTGCCACCTCATATCACGGGCTGTGTGGGACGACATGTAGAATCTTTGTAACCTTGACTTTAGTGGAAAATAACGCAACACCTTGTTCGGAATCTTGTTGTTTTGAAACCTAGGCTCATTGCACACAGGAAATTTGTCAAGCTGCTCGAATTCACCGTAAAATAATGTACAGTTGTTCTTGCATGCATGGATCTTGACATACCCTAAATCGAGGCCCTTCAACAGCTTCTTCGAGCTATAATGATCTTTAGACAGACGGTTGTCTTCGGAGAGCATTCGGATGATGATGTCCATCATGTGATCAAAATTCTTGTTCGTTTGATTATACTCAACTTTCATGTGCATCAACTCCACAACTGCCCTTAGAATAAAAAATGATTTACAACCCGGGTACAATTCGCGCTGAGCTTTTTTCAACAATCTCTGGTACTGGAGCTTAGAGTCTTCAGGTTGAAACATGGGCGCCTCATCATCCATATCATCCGATGTAGGAGGAAAAGCATCGGTTAATAACTCAACGACTTGATCGTTATCACATCGCCCATCCTAAGCACTTTCGTCCCGACGCAACCCAGGAACTGAAGATGTCGATGAGGAAAATATTTCTTCACCGTGATAAATCCAATTAGTGTAGTTGTGTACGATCCCATTCCATTCCAAATGATTTTGGACCTTATCCAATTGCAGTTTTACATTTACTGCACGGACACTTAATACGTCTTTCATTACTGCAATGACTACGTGCAAAGGCAATGAAGCTGTCGATCCTATCCAAATACTCATAAGAAGATCTATCCATCATTTGCATTCAGCCTCTGTCCATTGTGCCTGCTTTCACAAAATAGAGTCAACGTAAGTAATTGAGTTAACATTGTCCCGTAATTAGAACAAGTTAATATCAAAAGCAGCTCGTCTCCTTATGCCTCCGGTGATTTGGCCCTATCCCATTCGAGAGTGCACATTATGTGCTGTGTAGCTTGCGACCTACGAGGCTAAGTTTCGATCGAGGGAAATTTGGACAGCATCTCCCTACAATTCCCCAAATGCACGATGTAGATATTATAAACAAATATCTAGTATGCATTCAGAGAACATTGAGGGGATAAAAATCGAATTTCCCACAATAAATCTAACCTCGTAGACCGCAAACTACACAACACATAGTTGCGCACCCCCAAACTGTCTGAATAAATGGACAATTCAAGAATCAGTCAATCAACCCTATTCACTAACTCTCAAATGAGTCTAAGGTTTTTCATTGAATTTCATTATACGAAGTTAATCAACCCGATTAACTTCGCATAAAAGGTTATGAAATATGAACATATTTCACTCCGTCGGAACTACATAAAGCGCTTTACAAAAAATATCACAACAAATTCACAAATACAAACATATATTAATTATGCATATCACAGAGTTTACAATTTTCTAATTTCCGTATATATTTTCTAATTTCCTAACATATTTTCTAATTTCAATACATTTTTTTCCCTATTTTCCTAACTAATTTTCTAATTTCCTACACAAATTTAAACAATTTCTAAACATTTTCCACAATAAATACACAATTTCATAACATAATTATATCCAAAATTCTTAACAAAATTAAATTGAGAGGAAAACACACACATTTTTATAAGTATTCCTTCCAATCTACCACAAATTTCCTAAAACACAAAACATAATTAGTTTCCAATCAAAAATCAAAATTTCAAAACTAAAAAAAAAAAATTTCTCAAACCGTGAAAATTGATATTGGTGATTGAGAGAGAAATGGATTTGATTAGTAGTGAAAATGGTGATGAGATGATGATTGTTGATGTTATATAGCTAGAGAGAGAGAGAGTGAGTGAGTGAGAGAGAGATATGTGAGCTAAGAAAGGCTGAGAGCAAATGGGCAGAGAGGAAGAAGAAGAAATAGACGTCTGGGTTATTTATTGTGTTTAGACTTTTGCCCGACAAAGGCTATTCGCAGGGTCAACCCTTCATATTTTACGCGCTAACAACTTGCTCTTCCCGCCAACACCTTATTTGGCGAGCCTTTGTTTTCGTCGGGCAAAATGTACTTAGGCTGCGAAAACTGCTTCGTAGGGCAAAAGTTTGTCGGGCAACCTCAAAGTTCTTGTAGCGTTAGGTGCATGTTTGAGAACATTTCTAAAAACGTATTCTAAAAATTAAACTTGATAATATTTGACAAAAACACATACGAATATTTTGGCATATATATATATAAGCTCTTTTGGACCACATCATAATATTTTTACATGAATACTTAAATGTTTTATATAAATTTCAAAATGCTCATAATAGAAGTGTTTTTACCACAAACATTTTCAAACGATCCCTATATTAAGTCATACGTACAAACCCAACTTTTTTTTTCTGGAAGGGAGTACAAAGATGGATGAGTTCTGTTAATATTTTAGTGAAATAATTAAGAATGAATTGAATTAATAACTTAGAAACCATGTTATCTGAATTCACTAATTAATACAAACATATAGACTAAATCAGGTATCCCAACGAATGATAGGGAATCAAACAAGGAGGCACTACTTTTTAAAGACCCATTCATGAATTTGTATACAGGGGAGGTTACTTAATTCCATATATATGGCTCAATAATTCTTTGGCCGTCTTGCAAGTCGCAAGACATTATACATACAACATATATTCTAAGTTGATGCGTAAGTGTTTCTTGATTTTGTTTAGATAGAAGTAGCAAAACTAGAACTGACCTCTTCCAACATTTGCTTAAAAAACGGAATCAACGGAGAAACAATCATGGGTCAACATAATTATTTGGTTAAGCACACAAGTGGAAAACGCATGCCCAAAGAGTCAATGAGCACTTAGGAAAAATGTTTGGCCATAAAAATAGTTGCTTCCATGCAATACATATGCTTAGGTACGTAAATACTATTATGAACCGTGTGCTTGTGGTACACTAATATTTGTTTGTTAGCAAGAAAACCATAGCTCTTTCCAAATATAGAAATTTCAAGCTTGTGATAAACTATTATTTGTCTGTTAGCAACAGAACCGATGGCTCTTTCCAAATATGGAAATTTCAAAGCCTAATTTGAAGTACGTGTGCTCAGAGGCGAAGGCAGAGGTGCTCCAGGTTGTCCATGGGGTTCTGGGTCCTCCTCACTTATATGTTTTTATATTATTTCAATGAATATATGAGTTATTTACACTAACATTCCCTAATATTTTCTATGTTTTCACGAACATACCCTGAGGTTCTAAAAATTATACGAAAACCTCATAAGGTTCTAAATTCCTTTCCTATAACCCCTAAATTTGTTTTTTAATGACAAACTTAACCTTATAATTAATTATATAAATTCCTTTCCGCTGTTGGTTTGTTGTTCTATTCTTTCTTGTACTCACAAAAAAAAAAAAACCTAAATCAAATCAAATTATTTTGTAGTTGTTGCTTTTTATTATTTTTTATTCTTTTGTAATAATAATTAATTATAACGTTAAGTTTTTCATTTATATAAACTTATCAATTAATTAAAGAACAAATTTAAGAGTTATATGAAAGGAATTTAGAATCTCAGGGGGTGTTCGTAGAAAGGTGTTTTGTGAGAATATAGAAAACTTAGGGGGTATTAGTGTAAATAACTCTATAATATATATATATATATATGGGCCAATATATATTATGTCATATTGTATTAAAGTATTTGTTACATTGATTATGCTTGAAGAAAATATTTTTCTTTCCTTGCAATTTCATTTTTACTAAATGGATTAATTTATTAACTATGCACTTGTGAACTTTGTTTATGATTTCTTATTTCTATTATAGGATAGTAATTATTAATTTGCAAAGTTTAATTAAGGGTGGAGTAATTTTTCTTCTTCTTTCAACTGTGATGAAAATTACGATAAAATTCTAATGAAATCACGAAAAACATTCTATTATCTTGTACGGTTTTAATATTTCAATGAATATAGTATTTTTTTTTTCGGTCTAAAATTACCGATAATCTCAACATATACAATACAACATATTATTGAATATACGAGTGGACAATATTGAGGTTGATGTGAATATATTCCGACAAGTAGACATTCTTCACATGGAAGAAGCTAAAGCTAGCAACAGTAAGCCTCACGTGAATTAGTATCACGATCATCTAGTTAGCTAGGCAGCCTAGACCTTGGAGATACTATTTCTGAATTGGATTAATGATAAAATGGTATATGTTATTGTTATAATATTATTTGTCAAATAGATTCATTATTAAATGGTATGTAGGAAACAATCTAATAATTGATGAGTTTGCTGGGCTTTCCTCCACAATTGCCAAATCTCAAATGTCGACCTCTCCAACTTAAATTAAATCTCTCAGATTCTGATGTCCGATGCATGGAGTCAAGTGACAAGCAAGATCGAGTTGAGACTTGAGAGATAAAAGGGTTGTGAACAAGTAGGTCTGTCATCTTCTGGCCAAAGGGCACAGACTTCTAAGTTATTGTGATTGGTGTCCATCCATCAATAATTCAATAATTTCATAATTCAGTAATTCCATAATTCAATGATTCAATAATTCAATAATTCAATAATTCAATTACAAAATTTGGTTGGTGGGATCTCGACGCTTATACTTATAGCAGTAGCAGAGTATAAGTAATCTCAAATGAAACACTGAAAAATACTGCATAATTGACAAGTAGCTAGCGACATCAAATACGCGGAGAGGAAGGACCATAGCTACAAAGATTTTATTTATTAATTCCAACAAGGTGTGTGATGTACTCGTATACTGGATTTCTAATTACTTTGCCCAACATGTATGCGTGGAGTTGGACCATGGAGGCTGGAGCCATTGGATTACTACCCAATGGATTGAGTGCCATTTCGGACCAAAATATATCCAACGCCATATATGGAAATAGGGTTGGGCATAAATTCGTTAAAATCGAAAACTGACTCGATTCAAACCGTTATGGCACTCCGGTTCGGATTTGATGGGATAAAAGTCAAACGGTTTGAAAATTCAAACCGTTCCATTAGTAACCGTTTGGTTTTGAATTTTCATTTTGAAAACCGTTGGAATTGAAACCGAACCATTCTTGTTTTTATTTATTAGTTGTGTAACCATAATTCGTTCAAAAATTGTGGAGCTGCCACGTGACCCGTAATTTATATAATGATTACTTTGTCCTTGAAGTCATTATTGATATAATTACCGCGCATTAATTAAATATATTTACCAGCTAAATATATTATTAATAGGAGTTATATCACCATAATAAAAGAAATCTCCTTGAGATTCTTGTTCGATAAGGATTCAATTAATAAATACACTTTCTTTTCAAAAAGGATTTATTTATTAATTAGAATTCTTTTTCCTACTCCTAATAAATAACTTCCCAGCGAATTATTCATTATTAAAAGCCAATCCTAAGTATTATCTAACTAGGAATACTTGTTGATTGCAAATTCTTTCAAGCAATCGGAAGCTTCGAAAACCCCCCAGGTCTCCACTATAAATAGAGGGCCTCCCATCACTTCTCAAGTATCTCACAATTATTCTCATAATTTGCTTTTCAGTTTTCTCTCTATGATTGAGCTGACTTAAGCATCAGAGCGTTCATGGTTGAACCCCACCCCCCCAGCTCGGGATTCAACCTTAACCTCAGGTGTTTCTTTTCTATGTGTAGGGATTGAAGAGTCAATTTCAATCCAGACGATTTCTGCATCAACAGATGGTGCTTTCATTGAGAGCCGAGTTGAGAAATTCTCAAAACGTGCTCTTTAATGAAAAAATTTATCACTTTCTCATCTAATTATTGTTTTTCGTTCTTCGAAAAATCTTAGAGTAATGGCAAGAACAAGACAATAAGCAAGGTCTAGCGAGACAAGCACGTCTCACGAGGGAGGGCAGCATGATCGCCGCACCACGGGAACGACGCAGCTGCACGCCCCACAACTTGACAGCCATGTCGTCGCCACCGGAGGAGATGAAGCCCCGTCACCGCGTCACGCTGCCGCTGTAAAGTCATAATTGTTACACAGATTCCATATCATATTTGGCCCAATTACTTGTCTTTTGAGTAAATTCATGTCATCCATAGTAGAAAGTGATGCTTTTGTGAGACATGTGCAGGGTTTGGAAAGACAACCTAATTCTAAGAATACATGAAAAAGAATGGCTCAAATCAGAGTTCAAATGAAGGAGTTGTCCTCAATTCAATATCGGGTCCTAGATATGTCCTAGGACATGTCGGTGCTCCCTATTTAGGGCGTAGGTCAAGTAGTTCACATCAAGCCATTCGGGACCCAAAACCATGTCTGAGGACCAACAGATGAAGTCTGTGTCATGCCCTAGTCATGTCAAGCATGCATCGAGCCCTAGACAAGTCCTTGATATGTTTGGAGTAAGCCAAGTTCCTGTCCCAAAGACATGCTTATCAAGTTCCAGGGCCATGCCAAGGCATGCCCTCTAGTGCCCCAGATGACCCCAAGGCATGCCTTCTAGTGCCCCAGAAGAGCCCAAGTCATGTCCTCCATAATGCCAAGTCCCAGATCAAGGTTCCAGTCAGGGTGTGCCTTTGCCACGCCTCAATTAGATCGAAGTTCGTGTCCTTGACATGTTTTCAAGACAAGTTTCCAGACGCAGAGACAAGGCGCGACTACGCCCTAAATCAGGCCAGGGGATGTCTCTGACAGGACCCGGTAAGTTCCATTGAGGCCATTTGCTAGCCTACATCTATTCGATCGAGACATGGAGTATTTTCAGACCCCTTGGTCCATATTAAAGCCATTCAAGTGCTAAGGCGCGCCGAGGCTCGACGATGACATCCCAAGGGTTAGGTTCCAAGTTTCAGCGTTTGCCCTAGGTCCTGCCCAGATTCAAGGCTGGCTGCCTAGCGGCCAAGTGTGTTCACACCTGCCAGCTTTCATTCACACTCCCAGCCGTGTTCTAATTGGTTTTCCAAGATTCGAGGGACTTTGTATTTACTTAAAAGTGTAATAAGCATTCTAGAATACACTAGATTAGGGTTTCTAATTCTAATCCTTGTAGGACAAGCTTTTTCCCTTGTCTATAAAAATGAGCTTTTGTTCAGTGCTTTAAGGACACCATCTCAGACACATTTAGATACATTTTACTTATTATTTTGAAACTTTGCTCGTGAGATCTGTTCACGAAGATCAAGCTATGTTCTTGAAGGAATGCTTGAAGCCGTGCTTGGAGTTTGCCTTTGAGAGTACAGTTTGGGTTTAATCTTTGGAATCTTTATTCAATATAATTCATGTTTATATTTTTCATTATGCACAGTGAGTTGTTTCTTTTATGTTAGGGCAGATCTTGAATCCCTAACCATGTCAAATTCTTAATTTGGTTTTGGTGTTTGGTTTGGTTATTGTGTTTACCTTGGTAGATTAATTCATTGCTTTAATTGACATTATTTTGTGCTCTTAAAACTGATCCTGTCAATTGCATAATTATACAAGATGACTTAGCATCAAGGATTATGGTGAAAATAATCTGTGAAGAGATCCATGACCCTCCTAGGATTGCACATCACTTTCTAGGGTTAGTGTAGTGACTCATATTTCCTTTTGTTCTTAATGCTTCCTTTCAGGCCCAATTGGATAGAAGTTGGTGTACACATACATACACTTAACATGCAAATTAAGAATGAAATAAAATGTATGATTGAGCCTTAGTCGGACTGTTGCACGAGCACTCAACCAAGAATTAAGCATAATAATTCAACCTTGCAAACCAAGTTGGAAAACGTTGTAGTTAGGTGTGGATAGAGACTTCCTTAACTTGTTATTTACATTGTTAACAACCTTTATTTGTTTACTGCTTTCTTACATTACAAGTTTCTTTGTTTCAAGCATCTTTCAACCTAAAAATCCCCTTGTCCGTGTTTTATAGTTAGTGTCTTTGTGTTCTTGTTTTGTGTCTTTGTTGTTCCCATTGGAGTCTTAAGCATATCTAGTTAGTGTCTTTTATTTTCTGATTTGAGTACCTAACTTGTGAGCTAAGCAATCTATTCTTTGGTTACATTGTTGAGTCAAATCCTTGTGGGATTCGACTCTTGTTTGTACCACTATATTGTCTATTGATTAGTGCACTTGCTAGGATTTAATTGTTAGGATTAGTATTACTTTTATTGTTGTACTTTTCTTCCGACAAGTTTTTGGCGCCGTTGTCTGGGACTTGTCCCTCAACGTTGTCCATTGCTTAGATTGTTTTAACTTAGTTAGTTTTTTTGTTTCATGTACTTAGTTTTATGTCATCACAAGGTTTTGCTAGAGGCTCCATACATGGTTCTTCAGGTCCATCATCTGCATCATCATCAATTGAAGGTTCCCCACATCCAAGTCCACCACCATCCCCTATGGCAGAGAGACGTGAGGAACTCGTCATGGCCAATCCAGCCCCACGGCCGCTCAAGGAGTATGGCACTCTACATCTTAGTGAGGATCAATTCCCCATTATCTTTCCACTTTCCACGGTGGAGAACTTTGAACTCAAATCAGGAACAATCCATATGCTCCCTAAGTTCCATGGCCTTTCGGGTGAGGACCCCCATTTGCACATAAAGGAGTTTGTGGAAGTATGATCTACTTTAAGAATCAATGGCATGACTGAGGTTGAGATAAGATTAAGGTTGTTTCATTTTCGTCTGAAGGACAAGGCTAAGGCATGGTTTCACTCACTTACACTTGCATCAATTACATCTTGGAGGGCCTTGTCTTCCAAGTTCCTCACTCAATACTATCCTGTGTCCAAAACTATCAAATTAAAGAGTGAAATCATGGATCCACGTCAAGCTGAGGATGAGCCTTTCTATGAGTTTTGGGAAATGTTCAATCAAATTATTCAAGCATGCCCCCATCACTACATTGATGAGTGCCACTTAATGTTATATTTCTATGGAGGCTTGAAGAATAGTGATAGGATGATGGTTAACTCTCAATCCAAGGGAGTTTTGGATAGTACTAATGAGGAAGCCAGAGAGGCTTTTGGGAACATTGCTCAAAGGGAAAAAAATTTAGCTATAGGGGCCAACAATCTAGAACCCTTAGAAGTGTGAGTAGGGATAAGGATGATACTATAGCCCAACTCACGACCATGGTGAAACTACTATGTGATTCCAAAGCCAAGCCCACTATGACTTGTGAAGTGTGCTCAATTCAGGGACATGAGTCTCAAACTTGTCCTATGGTAAAAGATGCCAATTACATTGGAAGGTACAACGATGGCATGAGGCCATGTAATGACCCCTATTCCAACACTTACAATCCTGGATGGAGGAACCATCCAAATTTCAAGTGGAACAACAACCAAAATGTTAAAAACCCCACGGCACCCAAGAGCATGCCGTGGCCCCTCAAGTTCCCACTCAAATCCTTCAACATTCTCCTCAAGCAAATCCTTCCATGGGAAAGAGATCCTTGGAAGATATGATGGCCAATTTGATTCAGCACACCCATGCATTCCAGCAGAAGACAGACCGTGCCATTACAGCCTTGGAAACCAAACTAGGCAAGATGGCAAGCCAACTTATCAAATTGGATCCTGGACCTTAATTGCCTAGCCAAGTCCAGGTCAATCCCAAGAACTTGTACCCCAAGGCCACTGCCAATGCCATTCAGCTTAGGAGTGGAAAGGAACTTCAAGGTTCAACTGAGGCCCAAACTGCCTTGGAAGATGCTGAAAACCATGTCACGGCCCCTGCCGCAGGGCTTGTCCCGGTGCCTGAAATAGGGCGCACTTTATGACGCATTGCAGTGCTAGATTTAGGGCGCAATTCTGTCCTAGTTCCAGAACCTAGTGTTGGAAGAAAAGTACAACAATAAAAGTAATACTAATCCTAACAATTAAATCCTAGAAAGTGCACTAATCAATAGACAATATAGTGGTACAAGCAAGGGTCGAATCCCACAAGGACTTGACTCAACAATGTAACCAAAGAATAGATTGCTCAGTTCACAAGTAGGTACTCAAAAAAGAAAGTAAAGACACTAAGTAGATATGCTTGACACTTAAACAAAAGACTCCAAACAAGGACATTAAATAGAACACGAACAAGAGGATGTTGAAGTTGAAAGATGCTGTAAAAGTAAATAACTTGGAATGCAAGAAACAAGTAAATAAATAAAAGGTTTAACAATTAAAAGAACAAGTTAAGGCAGTCCCTATCCACACCTAACCACAACATTTTCTTACTTGCTTTGCAAGGTTCAATTATCATGTTCATTACTTGGCCTAGTGCCCATGCAAGAGCACTGTTAAGACCACTCTTACACATTCATCCCTTCTTACTTTGCATGTTTAGGTCTCTTAAGCGCTCTAAACCTCTAGTCAATTATGTCATAAGTCTTTTAAATTATTACAACACAAAAGAAAGCATTAAGTTCAAAAGGGATTTAATGACACTACACTAACCCTAGAAAGTGATGTGCAATTCTAGGAATGTCATGAGTTAAATTCCAAGGTCATTGCTTAACATAACCTCTTGATGCAAAATATCTATAAATCATGTTATTAAAGTGATCAATTCTAACAACACAATAGAACATCAGTTAAATCAGTAAAGTAACACACCAAGATAAACACAATAATCAAACCAAGCGCCAAAACCAAATTAAGATGTTGCAATGGCTAGGGCTTCAACGTCAGCCCTAGCTTAAAAGAATCTACTCAATACATATTATGAAAAACATGAACATGAATTGAATTGAATAAAGAGTTGAAAGATTAAACCCAAATAATACTCTTAAGGACCAACTTCAAGCACGACTTCAACCAATCCTCCAAGAACACAATTTGGTCTTCGTGAACAAGCCTCACGAACAACAGCTCAAAATAATAAGCAAAAATGTCTAAGATGGCGTCCCTAAAACACTGAACAAAGGCTCCCTTTTATAGACTAGGGAAAACCTTGTTCTACAAAGATTGGAATTAGAAACCCTAGCCTAGAGTATTCTAGAACGTTTATTGTACTTTGAAGTAATTACATAGTCCCTAGAATCGAGGAGAACCAATCAAAACATGGCTGAGAGTGTGAATGATAGCTGGCAGGTGTGAACACAAACTGGCCGTTGGGCAGCCAGGCTGGAATCTGGGCAGGTTCCTCGGTCAAGCATTGAAAGCTTGGAACTGGGCCCTTGAGATGTCTTTGTTGCGATATGGCGCGCCTTAGCACTTGAATGGCTTCTACACACTCCAAAGAGTATGAAAATACCTCTAGTCTTAATCATTTAGATGTAGGATGCCAAATGGCATCATTGGAACTTACCGGACCATGTCCAGGACCTGGCCCGCTCCTGTCGATATATCGACACTTTTAGGTGCATGCTGGAACTCGAGTTAGGGCGCAGTTGTGCCTAGTCTCTGCGGCTGGTACTTGTCTTGGAAACGTGTCAGGGACACGGTCTTGGACTTCATTGAGGCATGGCGAAGGTACGCCTTGATTGGATCCTCGATCTGGAATCTAGCATTGCGGAGGAAACGCTACGAGCTCCTCTTTGGCACTCGAGGCCACACTTTGGCGTAACCCTAGGACTTGAACTTGGTTCACTTGGATGTGTCTGAGGACATGTCAGGGACTTAAATGGGAAGTACTTGGGACGTGTCAAGGACACGACCTAGATCCAACTGTGGCATGACAATGGCATGTCATGACCTTATTCTGAAGGTCATCAGACACGATTTTTGGATCCGCATGGCTTGATGTGAGGTTCTCGACCTGCACCCTAATTAGGGCGTACTGACATGTTCAGGGCCTAGTTTAGGACCCAATATTGAATTGAGGACATCTCCTTCATTTGAACTCCGATTTGAGCTATTCTTTTTCTAGTATTCTTAGAATTAGGTTACCTATCTAAATCCCGCACATGTCTCACAAAAGCATCACTTTCTACTATGGATGACATGAAATCACAAAAAAGACAAGGAAAGGGGCCAAATATGACATGAAATATGTGTAACATTTTTGGCTTAACAAATACCCCCAAACCTAGCTTTTGCTAGTCCTCGTGCAAAACAAAGAACAAAAACTAAACAAAAAACTAAAGACTCAATCTTAATTAAGGATAGAACATTTAAACCCCTAGGTTCACCTAGTAGGAGGAGTTTTGTCTCCTTTTACTTAACAACTAAAAACACTAAACAAGTTAATAACGAACAAAGCACAGAGATCATATTATGCCAAACTAAATAGATGCCAATTTCAAGTAAGTACCATGTGTAAGTGTGAATGCCCTTGACTTCAAGATTTCAAGTTTAGAACAACAAAGCCCAAATTCCTTAGAAAAGGTTGGGGTGGGGTGTGGTGGGGGGTGGGTAACAAAGGTTGTAATGAAATTAAAAGGCAGGTTATGGCAGTCCCTATCCACAGCGTTTTCTAGCTTGGTTTTCAAAGTTCTATTATCATGTTTACTTCTTGGTCTAGTGCCCATGCAAGAGCCCTATTAACCCTACTCTCACACATTCATTCCTTCTTACTTTGTACATTTAGGTCTCTTAAGTGCTCTAAACTTCTAGTCTATTATTTCATAAGTCTCTTAAGCTATTATAACACAAAAGAAAGCATTAAGTACAAAAGGAATTTAATGACACTACACTAACCTTAGGAAGTGGTATGCAATCCTAGGAATGTCGTGAGTTAAATTACAATGCTATTGCTTATCGTAGCCTCTTGATAAAAGTCATCTATACTTCATGTAATCAAAATGACCAATTCCAATAACGTAAAGAAATAACAGTTTAAGCAGTAAAGTAACACACCAAGATAAACACAATCATGAAACCAACGCAAAACCAAACTAAGAAGTTTCCATGGTTAGGGCTTCAAGATCAGCCCAAACTTAAAAGAAACTACTCACTACTCATAATGAAAAAAAAAACATGAATTAAATTAGATAAAAATTCGAAAGATTAAACCCAAACTCTACTCTCAAAGGAGAACTCCAAGCACATCTTCAAGCACTCATCAAAGAACACAATCAAGTATTCATGAACAAGCCTGATTCTAATAGCTCAAAACAATAAAATATAGTGTCTAAGTTGGCGTGTCCAAAACACTGAACAGAGGCCCCCTTATATATACAAGGGAAAACCTTGTCCTACATGGACTGGAATTGGAAATCGTATCCTAGATTATTCTAGATTATTTAATGGCATTCCTAAGTAATTACAAAGTCATAAAATCTCTGGGAACCAATCAGAACATAACTGGGAATGTAAATGCAAGCTGGCAGGTGAGAACACAAGCTGGCCGCAAGATAGCCAGGCTGAAATTTGGGCCGAACCTTGGGTGGACACTGAAAATGGAAACTTGGCCCTTGGGATGTCTTTGTCGCGCCAAGAGTATGAAAATACTTCGAGTCTCTATCAAATGGTGGTAAGCTTGCAAATGTCCTCCTTGAAGCTTTCCGGGTCAGGTAAGGTGGAACTGGTCTCTGACGCAGTCGCGCCTTGTCTTGAAAATGCGTCTGGAACACAGGCTTGGTCTTCATTGAAGCGTGGTGAAGGCACGGCTTGGCTGGAACCTTGATCTGGAACTCAGCATTGCGAAGGACATGACTTGGCGCTTATTAGCACTCGAGGGAACTCCTTTGGTGCAACCCTGGGACTGGATTCTAGGACTCAATTGGGGAGGCTCTTGGGAAATGTCCTCGATATGTCCTTACTTTGACCTGGCACTTCTAAGGTGTGTTTCCCTAGGCATGAGACACAGCTTTGGGATGCGGATGGCCTGATCTGAGGTACATGGTCTCCGCCTGAAATAGGGCGCATTGTCGCAATTTGGACCTAGTTTAGGAGCCGATATTGATTTGAGGACATCTCCTTCATTTGAACTCCGATCTGAGCCATTCTTTTTCCAATATTCTCAGATTTGCATTATCTTTCTAATGCCTGTACATGTCTCACAAAAGCATCACGTTCTACTATGGATGGCCTGATTTCTAACAAAAGACAAGTAAACGGACTAAATATGGCATGGAATGCATGTAGGAAATATGACCTAACACTTAACTCCAAGCAAGACGTCCCATAAGATCAGTTACATATTCATTCAAGGGTTGTAATAGGGCTAGGCTTAAAGGGTTTAGAAGAAAGGGATTGGAGTTCAAAAGCCTAGGCTATGGCAAAGCATGAAGTACCATGACTTGGAACTTGACTTTCTTCTTTGAACTTCTTCTTGGTCCACGGCCAGGATTTGTGCTTCCAATGGCTTCACTCGTTGAGGTTTGATTTTCTTGAATGGGGATGATTTGTGACTCTTCTTCTCATTGACTCACTTGGCTTAGCTTATTGTTTTTTTTTTCAAACTAAGCCAAGATCATGCAATGGTTTACAACATTGTGTTTTTTGTCCAAAATAGTATTTTTGGGTCACTTGGGATGTCTAAGATATTCTGCTTTACATGAGATTCACATTTTTGGCCTCTTTGATCGTGACATGGCTTGGCATGTCCTTGGTGTGCCCCTGCGGCTTGTTTCAAATTTTTGTGTACTTTGAGGATTGTCTTCTCTTCCATGTCATGAACTACATTTGGGACGGCCTTGTCAAAACCTAAGCTATAGGGAATGGCCAAGATTGAGGGATTCCTATCTAAGGCTTAGATTATGCTTTGGGTGATGAAAGAAAGGTTTAAGTGTTTGAGTTCAAAGTGGGTTAAGGGAGCATGCAAAAGGGACATATGTGGCTTTTATAGGGCTAAAAAATGCATAGCCTACATCACTTCTTATGGTTTATCAAATTCAGGGTCAAGAGCCTCTACATAAGATTTTAGTTCTATAAAATCCAATGCAAAGTATAGTAATGAGATCAATCAATATGGAAAGAATTGAATAGTGTTTAAGAGTAGAACAAAGTAAATCTCTCACAAAGAAAGGCATTAGGCTCAAACTCTCACATAGGGTAGTCTCCACTATTTTTCTAAGGTTCACTTAAACAAAGTCATCTTTTAGCTCAATTTCTTGAAGTTAGGCATTAAGTGTAATGATAAGGCAAAAACTTAAGCATGGCATGGCTCTAGTTATGACGCTAATGATTCATTTAACAATGTGACTTATTAACAAGTAGTACTAAGTCCCTAGCCGTGTACCCCCAAACCTAAATGTTGCAAAATTTTGATCCACACCCCCAAACCTAAACAAAACATTGTCCTTAATGTTAAAATGTTAAAACAATAAGAAAAAAAAGTAGGGAGGTAAAGGAGGCATGCAAACATAAAAAGGAAAGAAACACAAACCAGGGCTAGGCTGCCTCCTAGGAGTGCTGGATTTAACGACTAGGCAAGACTTTCCTTGCAGGTCAAGCAAGGGTGGTACAACCATGTCTACTTCATAAGCAGCTGGCTCTGCAAAAGCTTCTAGGTATGATTTTAGGTGATGGCCATTGAGCTTTAATTTGAATACATCGGCACCATGGGGTAGTACCTTGAGGACAATGTAGGGTCCTGACCATCTTGATCGGAGCTTGCCTGGGAGGAACTTGAGACGTGAATTAAACAAGAGGACCTTTTGTCCTACCACGAAGGTCTTGGACTGATAGGCCTTGAACTTTTCTTTGTAGATCCTTGAGCTCTCATATGCTTTATTCGATAGTTCCTCAAGTTCTTGCAATTCAAGCTTCCTATAGTGTCTTACCTCATCAATTTCCATGTTGACACGCTTGATGGCCCAAAAGGCCTTGTGCTCTAATTCCACGGGAAAATTGGCATCCTTTGCCAAAGACAAGCCTAAATGGGGACATGCCAATTGGTGTCTTATAGGCAGTCCTATAGGCCCAAAGCGCATCATTGAGCCTATTGGACCAATCATTTCTTGATGGTCCACGGTTTTCTCAATGATTGCCATGACTTCTCTATTTGAGATCTCGGCTTGTCCACTAGTTTGAGGATAATATGGAGTTGAGATTCTATGTGTGACCCCATATTTCCTCATGAGTGCCTCAGATGTCCCGTTGCAAAAGTGGGAGCCACCATCACTAATGATGGCCCATGGTGTGCCAAATCTTGACAAGATGTGAGATTGAATGAAGCTACACAATACTTTAGAATCATTAGTCATGTTTGGAATTGCTTCCACCCATTTAGAAACATAATCAACAACAAGTAAAATATAAAGAAAACCAAATGAGCTAGGGAAGGGTCCCATGAAATCAATGCTCCAAACATCAAAGATCGCGACAACTAGAATGTAAGGACCCTTCCCGAATTTCCTCGAAATCCGGAAAGAACCCTTATCCCGTCTGACAGTTCTTTTACCTCAAAATTTAATTACCATAAATACCCTTTATTCTTAAATAATTTTTATTAAACTTTACATGGTTCCCAACAGAAACTCTGTACTTACTGATCACCTCCTACTGTCAGACGCAAGATAAAATACCGGTCAAAACCAAAACCTCGGAATAGTGGTGGTTCAAATAGAAACACTCTCTGATACCAAATGTCAGTAGTCAGACATTGCTGACATCACTACTGGAAAACCACAAGACAACAAACTTATCAGATACTAGTGAACCAATAATAATTCGTCCCTCTGGGTCACCGCCCACACCAACCCACTGACCCGGATGACGACGTATTTTCATATGTTGATTAGGCCCATAACAATTGTCGTCTGGTTCATATTAGAGCCGAAAATATCCTCGGCTATCATATTGTATCATCAGCCGGTATAACCTTCGGCTATCATAACATATCAGTCGGCATCTCTCTCGACTATCATATCCCTAGCCACCAGGGTATCCCTTGGGGTGTACTAGAATATGTATCATATCATATTGGTCGACATATATCTCGACTATCATAACATATCAGTCGGCATCTCTCGAATATCATAACATATCAGTCGGCATCTCTCGACTATCATAACATATCAGTCGGCATCTCTCGAATATCATAACATATCAGTCGGCATCTCTCGACTATCATATCATATCAGTCGGCATTTCTCTACTATCATATCATATTAATCGGCATCTCTCTCGGCTATCATATTCCTAGCCACCAGGGTATCCCTTGGGGTGTACTAGAATATGTATCATATCATATTAGTCGGCATATATCTCGACTATCATAACATATCAGTCGGCATATATCTCTGCTATCATATTCCTAGCCACTAGGGTATCCCTTGGGGTGTGCTAGAATATGTACTACTTGGACTCGACCACAATTTCTGCAAAATCACCTTTTATATTGGGTTTCACCAGGAGTCCGCCAACACGGAACCAAGGCCCGGCTTCTAGGCCCCATCAAATCGGTTTTGTTTAATTTAGGGGTTCATCGGGAGTCCGCCAACACGGAACCAAGGCCCGGCCCCATCAAATCGGTTTTGTTTAATTTAGGGGTTCACCGGGAGTCCGCCAACACGGAACCAAGGCCCGGCCCCATCAAATCGGTTTTGTTTAATTTAGGGGTTCACCGGGAGTCCGCCAACACGGAACCAAGGCCCGACCCCATCAAATCGGTTTTGTTTAATTTAGGGGTTCACCGGGAGTCCGCCAACACGGAACCAAGGTCCGGCCCCATCAAATCGGTTTTGTTTAATTTAGGGGTTCACCGGGAGTCCGCCAACACGGAACCAAGGCCCGGCCCCATCAAATCGGTTTTGTTTAATTTAGGGGTTCACCGGGAGTCCGCCAACACGGAACCAAGGCCCGGCTCCTAGGCCCCATCAAATCGTTTTTTGTATCCATAATCAAGTATATATTTTGTTTAGCATTTATCACAATTACGGTTTCAACTCAAAATCATGTACCCAAATAATTACCACGGCCAAACACTATCAAAACCGAATTCAACAACCATATCGTTTCTCACAACTCGCTTCCACTGAAATATTGGAACAACAATTATCCAGCAATCGAGGATATTAATACATGTGTTACAATTTATAAATATCACCATACACAACAGTAATTAAATCGAGGATATTAATACATGCATCACAATTTATAAATACAATCATACACCATAGTAATTAAATCGAAGATATTTATACATACATTACAATTTATAAATCAAAGTCCGCTTACCATCACCATCCAACCCAAAATTCATGTACGCTCTAGCCTCAGAACACCTACACCATAATGACCCAACTACCTTGACTTTCCAAGCTCAAAACCCTCTCTACGGTCAATCCCTACCGCTGGGATTGCCCAACCGAGCTCTAAATGAACTCCTATGGCCTCGAAACCAACAAAATCTGATCCGGAACGTCCCAAAACCTTGGCCACGCGCCGCCGTGACTTCGGGAACAGTCCCACGCGCCGCCACGCGCCACCGGAAGGTCAGAACATGCGCCCACGTGCTGCCACGCGCCGGTCACGCACCTGCTACAGTGTTCACGCGCCTGGATCGGTCCAACCTGGCCCGGCTCGACCTGACCCGGTCCACTCGATCGGTTCACTCGACTCGACCGGTTCACTCGACTCGACCGGTTACCGGTGACTCACCGGAGAAGACGACTGGACGGCCCTCGCCGTCGCCGGAGGCAGGCCGGAGAAGATGACCGGACCGCCACCTCCGCCACCGTCTGGTTCGCCGGAAACTACCATTTCCGGCCGATTTTCAAGGTTTTCTAGCTTCCTCATTTCTTAACCGTTTTTCACGATCTACACATGTAAATTCATCTACTTCTCACCAGGAATCCAAATATGAGGTCAAAGTTCCGAGATCGTACCTGGTTTGGCCGGAAAACGGCCGAGAATGTTTGGCTCACCTCCCTCCTCCGTCCATCGCCTACGGCGGTGTTCCCGCTCCAAGAACTACCCCAAAATGCTCGTGGGGTCCCGGGGAAGATCCTCCCGACCTTCGTTTTGTTCGAATCGGATCGGAACCCCTCCGATGAATATGGCCCATCGGTGTTCGCACGGGGAGGGCTCGGATAGGACCGAGACTGCATCCCCCCAATCTCCCGAGGAGAGAGAAAAATATCTGTTATATAATTCCAACATTTCCAAAATTACCAAACTGCCCCTGCAGCTTCTAGACCCGTAACGAACTCATCGGATCTCCGTTTTCAACGTGCCGCCTGTCTACGAACTCGTGAGTTCGAGACCTACGCAACAACCCAAGAAAAATTCCCAAAAGTATTACCAGTCAAAAAGTGACTCCCGAACCCATCCAAAACTGAGGGTAAAATTGTCCAATTCTCAAAATAATTTAATTTCTGGTCCGGGTCGTTACATAGAATGGGGGTATAGGGGGATTTGATCTCTAGGGCCAATATTACCTTGTGTTTGGCACTTTTCATAAGTGAGGAAGTGCTAATGACCATCCTTGAAGATAGTGGGCAATTATAATCCACATTGAAGGACCTGAAGGGCTGTCTTCTTGGCACCGAAATGGCCTTCACATGCCTTGTTGTGGCGGAAGTCCAAGATGGAATTGACCTCATGATTTGGGATGCATCTCCTTATGAGCTGATCAGGGCATTGTTCCATAGGTAAGGCTTATCCCAAATGTAATATTTGGCTTGCTTGACAAGCTTGTCCCTTTGAAACCTAGACAGATGAGAAAGTATCAAGTTAGTAGTCAAATAATTGATAATATTAGCATACCATGGGTCAAAAGCCTTGAGATGGAAGAGCTGCTCATCAGGGAAGCTTTCTTGGAGGGGTAGTTGGTCCACTTCTTCATTAGACCCGTGGATAAGTCTTCTTAAATGGTCAGCTACCATATTCTCACTTCCTTTCTTGTCTTTGATCACAAGATCAAACTCTTGGAGCAATAGCATCCATCTAATTAGCCTTGGCATGGCATCCTTCTTGTTAATAAAGTACTTAAGAGCTGCATGGTTAGTATAGATAATAACTTTTGTTTGAAGCAAATAAGACCTAAAATTCTCTACAGCAAATATCATAGCTAAAAGTTTCTTCTCAGTAGTAGAATAGTTAAGTTGAGCATCATTTAAAGTTCTACTTGCATAATAAATAACTTGTGGCAACTTATCTATCGTTTGGCCCAAGACTGCCCCAATGGCATAGTCTGAGGCATTACACATGAGCTCAAAGGGCAGGTCCCATCTTGGTGGCATGATGATAGGTGCAGCTATGAGCTTGTCCTTGAGGGCCTCAAAGGACTCACGACACTCTTTGGTGAAGCCAAATGGTGCATCAATAGAAGGCAGGTTGCACAATGGCGTTGTGATTTTGGTGAAGTCCTTGATAAACCTCCTATACAATCCATCATGCCCTAAGAAGGATCTGACCTCCTTGACTGAAGTGGGGTAGGGCAGACCACTAATGACATCAATTTTGGCCTTGTCCACTTCAATGCCACGACTAGAGATGACATGGCGTAGTACAATGCCTTGTTGCACCATAAAGTGACATTTTTCCCAATTGAGAATCAAATTGGACTCCCTGCATCTTTCTAGTAATCTAGACATGTTTGTTAGACATAAATAAAAGGAATTACAAAAAATAGAAAAATCATCCATGAATACCTTAATGATGTCTTCCACCACGTATGAAAATATGCTCATAATGCATCTTTGAAAGGTGGCAGGGGCATTGCAAAGGACAAATGGCATCCTCATATAGGCAAAAGTACCATAGGGGCATGTGAAGGTTGTCTTCTCTTGATCCTCAGCTGCAATGGCAACTTGATTTTACCCTGAATAGCCATCTAAGAAACAAAAGTGAGAATGTCCTGCAAGTCTTTCAAGCATTTGATCAATAAAAGGTAATGGAAAGTGATATTTGCAAGTAGTAGTGTTAAGCTTCCTATATATATGCATACTCTCCATCCAGTTTGGACCCTTTGTGGAACAAACTCATCTTGCTCATTATGGATGACTGTGATGCCACTTTTTTTTGGCACAACTTGGACTGGACTCACCCATTTTGAATCTGAGATGGGGTAGATGATTCCCACGTCCAAAAGCTTTAGGACCTCATTTTTTACCACTTCCTTCATAGGAGAAATGTGACGTCTTTGTGCTTCCCTTGTTGGCATGTCATCTTCTTCAAGGATGATTCTGTGCATGCACTTTGAAGGGCTTATTCCCTTGATGTCAGCAATGCTCCATCCAATGGCTTGCATGTTATCCTTTAGAACCTGCACTAATTGTCTTTCTTGCAAAGATGTTAGATTAGAAGTAATTATGAAAGGTATGGTTTGATTCTGACCTAGAAATGCATACTTCAAGTGCTTAGGCAAAGGCTTGAGTTCAAGCTTGGGGGCCTGAATGATGAAAGGAAGAGTCTTTTCTTCCTTTACTGGTAAGGACTCAAAAGGGGGGTGTCTGGTGAACCCATGACTTGGCACGGCCTCAAGGAGGTTTAGTGCCTCAGTGACATGACCCTCAAGTCTATTGTTACTTTGAGAAGGCAATGTTAGGGCCTTCTCAAGAGGGTGTCTATTGTCACTTTGAGAAGGCAATGTTAGGGCCTTCTGAAGAGGGTCTTCTATGCAAGAATTTAGCATGGTTTGATGCAATAAAGATTCCATAGTATTCAAGGGAAAGTGAATAATAGGCTATTGGGGATATTGCATAGTGTTATGTATGGAAAAGGTCCTAGTCTTATCTAACACTTTGATAGATATTTGGCTCTGGTGCAAATTTATTTAACAGTTTATGGTGGCCAAGAGAGGTCTCCCAAAGATCAAGGGAGGGTCCTCACTTTCAATTGTTTTTTCCATTTTTAAGATATAAAAATCAGCTAGTATGCATGTATCTCCTATTTGAACTATAACATTCTCAATCATGCCCATAAGTTGTGTCACAGAAGAATTAGCAAGCGTAACACACAATTGAGTAGGTTTTAAGTCTCCTAATGCAAGTGAATTATAAACATGAAAATGCATGATACTTACAGAAGCTCCTGTGTGACAAAGACAATGCTCAAACCTTTTGGATTGGATGACACACGGCAAGGTAGGAGTGCCTAGGTCACTTACCTTGTGTGGCAAGCCTTGGAACATTCAAAGTGGCAGCACTAATGTCCAGGACATTGTTAGGGTCAAAGCCATGTTTTCCAGCCACTAGGTCTTTAAGGAGCTTGGCAAAGATGGGCGTGGTCCTCACAAGATTTGAAAATGGCAATGTAATTTGAAGCTTGTGAAGCATGCTTGTGAGCTCTTGCTCAAATTGAGCATTTTTCTCCTTCTTTTGGAACTTCCAAGGAAAAGGTAAGTCAACATCATTAGTAACAAGAGGATTACTAAAACTAACTTTAGACTTTGAATTTAAAGATAAAGAGGGTTTTGAAGGCTCATTCTGGGCTGCTCCCATGTGATGGGCACTGCTGTACTGAGATGTCTCAAATTGGCCAGGTTCTGGAACTGGGGCAGAACTGCGCCCTATTTATGGCACGGTGCGCCCTAAACTGCGCCCTGATTCTGGCACAGGATTGCACCCTATTTATGGCATAGCGGCAGGGTCTTCAGTGTCTTTCAAGGTACTCTGGTCATGATGTGAATTTTGAAGTTCCTTCCTACTCCTAAGCTGAATGGCATTGGCAATGGCCTTATTGATAGTGTTTTTGGGATTAATTTGCAGTTGGTTAGGGAGTTGAGGTCCTGGCTCTAGCCTATTCAGCTGGCTTTCCATTTGACCTATTTGGGTTTCTATGGCTGTAATGGCACGGTCTGTCCTCTGCTGGTTTGTTGTGGTGTGCTGAGTCAAGTCAGCCATCATGTCTTCCAAAGATCTCTTTCCTATGGTAGGAGTGGCGTGAGGATTTTGAAGGACTTGATTGGGAACTTGTGGGGCCACAACATGCCCTTGGAATCCAGAGGGTGCCGTGGGGTTTTGAACATTCTGATTGTTGTTCCACTTGAAGTTTGGATGGTTCCTCCATCTAGGATTGTAGGTGTTGGAATAGGGTTCATTACGAGGCCTCAAGCCATCATTGTATCTTCCAATGTAATTGGCATCCTCTACCATAGGACATGTCTGAGAGTCATGGCCTTGAACTGAACACACATCACAACTCATAATGGGCTTGGCCTTGGTATCACATAGTTGTTTCACCATGCCTGTGAGTTGGGCTATGGTGTCATCCTTGTCCTTACTCACGGTGTTAAGTGTCCTAGACTGTTGGCCCCTATAACAAAACTATTTTCCCTTTGAGTAATGTTCTCAAAGTCTCTAGCCTCCTCAGCCTTGCTATCAAAGACACCCTTGGATTGGGAGTAAACCATCACTCTATCCCTAGTCTTCAAGCCACCATAGAAGTACAACATTAAGTGGCACTCATCAATGTTGTGATGAGGGCATTCTTGGATAATTTGATTGAAACTTCGCAAAACTCATAGAAAGATTCATCCTCAGCTTGCTAGCGTGCCATGATCTGTGCCTTGAGCTTATTGGTCTTGGCCATGGGGTGGTATTGAGTGAGGAACTTAGAGGACAAGTCCCTCCATGATGTAATGGATGCTGGTGCTAGTGAATGGAACAATGCCTTAGCCTTGTCCTTAAGACTAAAATGCAACAATCTTAATCTGATCTCATCCTCAGTCATGCCATTGATCCTTAGAGTGGAACATACTTCCACAAACTCCTTGATGTGCAAATGGGCGTCCTCACCCGAGAGGCCATGGTACTTAGGGAGCATATGAATTATCCCTTACTTGAGCTCAAAGTTCTCAACCGTAGAAGGTGGAAAGACAATGGGGAATTGATCCTCACAAACGTGTGGAGTGGATTACTCGTTGAGCAGCCGTGGTGGATTGGCTAGTACACGTTCCTCAGCCATTGCTCTAGGACTTGGTGGTGGACTTGGATGAGGGGAACCTTGAATTGATGATGATGCATATGATGGACCTGAAGAACCGTGTATGGAGCCTCTAGCAGAGCCTTGTGATGACATAAAAAGTACCGAAACCAACAAAAAGAAACTAAATTAAGACAATCTAAAGAATGGACACCGTTGAGGGACAAGTCCCTGGCAACAATGACAAAAACTTGATGGAAGAAAAGTACAACAATAAAAGTAATACTAATCCTAACAATTAAATCCTAGCAAGTGCACTAATCAATAGACAATATAGTGGTACAAGCAAGGGTCGAATCCCACAAGGACATGACTCAACATGTAACCAAAGAGTAGATTGCTCAGCTCACAAGTACGTACTCAAAACAAAAAATAAAGACACTAAGTATATATGCTTGACACTTCAAAAAAAGACTCAAAACAAGGACATTAAATAGGACACGTACAAGGGGGTGTTAAGTTGAAAGAAGGTGTAAAAGCAAATAACTTGGAATGCAAGAAACAAGTAAATAAACAAAGGGTTTAACAATTAAAAGAACAAGTTAAGGCAGTCCCTATCCACACCTAACCACAACGTTTTCCTACTTTCTTTGCAAGGTTCAATTATCTTGTTCATTACTTGGCGTAGTGCCCATGTAAGAACACTGTTAAGACCACTCTTACACATTCAACCTTTCTTACTTTGCATGTTTAGGTCTCTTAAGCGCTCTAAACCTCTAGGCAATTATGTCATACGTCTCTTAAGCTATTACAACACAAAAGAAAGCATTATGTTCGAAAAGGATTTAATGACACTACACAAACCCTAGAAAGTGATGTGCAGGAATTTCATGAGTTAAATTACAAGGTTATTACTTAACGTAACCTCTTGATGAAAAAAATCTATAAATCATGTTATTAAAGTGATCAATTCTAACAACACAATAGAACATAAGTTAAATTAGAAAAGTAACACACCATGATAAAGACAATAATCAAACCAAGCGTGAAAACAAATTAAGGAGTTGCCATCGCTAGGGCTTCAAGGTCAGCCATAATTTAAAATAAACTACTCACTACACATTATGAAAAATATAAACATGAATTGAATTGAATAAAGAATTGAAAGACTAAACCCAAATAATACTCTTAAGGACCAACTTCAAGCATGGCTTCAAGCAATCCTACAAGGACACAACTTGGTCTTCATGAAAAAGCCTCAAGAACAATAGCCCAAAACAATAAGCAAAAATATCTAAGATGGCATCCCTAAAACACTGAACAAGGGCTCCCTTTTATAAACAAGGGAAAACCTTGTTCTACAAAGATTGGAATTAGAAACCCTTGCCTAGAGTATTGTAGAATATTTATTGTACTTTGAAGTAATTACATAGTCCCTAGAATCGAGGAGAACCAATAAAAACATGGCTGGGATTGTGAATGAAAGCTGGCAGGTGTGAACACAAACATGCCACTAGGCAGCTAGGCTAGAATCTGGGCAGGTTCCTTAGTTAAGCGCTAAAAGCTTGGAACTGGGCCCTTGAGATGTCTTTGTCGCGCCATGGTGCGCCTTAGCACTTGAATGGCTTCTACACACTGTAAAGAGTCTAAAAATACCACGTGTCTCGATCACTTAGCTGTAGGATGCCAAATGGCCTCATTGGAACTTATCAGGCCATGTCCAGGACCTGACCTGCGCTTGTCAATGTATTGTCACTTTTAGACGCAGGCTGGAACTCGACTTAGCACGCAGTTGCGACTGGTCTGTACGGCTGGGACTTGTCTTGGAAACGTGTCAGGGACAAGATCTTGGACTTCATTGGGGCGTGGCGAAGGAACGCCTTGACTGGAATCTCGATCTGGAATCTAGCATTGCAGAGGACACGCCATGAGCTCCTTTTGGGTACTCGAGGGCATTCCTTGGCACAGTCCTCGGACTTGAACTTGGCTCGACCCTGGGATTTGAACTTGGCTCACTTGGATGTGTATGGGGACATGTCAGGGACATGAATTCGATGTACTTGGGACGTGCCACGGACACGACCTGGATCCAATAATGGCATGTCATGGACTTATTGTGAAGGTCCTCAGACACGGTTTTAGGACCCGCATGGCTTGATGTGAGGTTCTAAACCTGCGCCCTTATGAGGGCGCACTGACACGTTGAGGGCCTAGTTTAGGGCGCAATATTGAATTGAGGACATCTCCTTGATTTGAACTCCGATTTGAGCCATTCTTTTTCCAGTATTCTTAGAATTAGGTTACCTTTCTAAATCCTTCACTTGTCTCACAAAAGCATCACTTTCTACTATGGATGACATGAAATCACACAAAAGACAAGGAAATGGGCCAAATATGACATGAAATATGTGTAACATTTATGGCTTAACACCTGGCCAATCCGAGACACCTCAAGACAACAGTGACCAAGACATGGAAGCAGCCTATAATGAGCTTTCTAAACCCTCTCTGTCCTTAAATTCAAAGTGTAAAGTTAGTTTCAGCAATTACTAATGATGTTAAATTACCTTTTCCTCGTAGGTTTCAAAAGAAGGGCAAGAATGCTCAATTTGAGCAAGAACTCACAAGTATGTTTCTCAAGCTGCAAATCACATTGCCATTTTCAAAGCTTGCGACGACCATGCCCATCTTTGCCAAACTTCTTAAGGACCTAGTAGCTGGAAAACGTGGCTTTGACCCTAACAATGTCTTGGACATTAGTGCAGCCACCTTGAACAAATTCCCAGGTTACCACCTAAGGCCAATGACCCAGGCCCTCCTGCCTTGCTGTGTGCCATTCATTCCAAAAGGTTTGAGCATTGTATTTGTGACAAAGGAGCCTCAGTAAGTATCATGCCTTTTCATGTTTACAATTCACTTGAATTAGGAGATTTAAAACCTACTCAATTGTGTGTTAGACTTTCTAATTCATCTGTGACACAACTTATGGGCATGATTGAGTATGCAATAGTTCAAATAGGAGATACATGCATAATTGCTGATTTTTATATCTTAAAAATGGAAAAGACTATTGAAAGTGAGGACCCTCCCGTGATCTTTGGGAGACTTCTCTTAACCACTATAAATTGCGAAGTCAATTTGAACCAAGGCAAAATATCTATCAAAGTGTTAGATAAAACTAGGACATTTTCCATGCATGACACTGTGCAATATCCACAAGAGCCTATCATTGATTTTCCCTTAAACACTATGGAATTTTTATTGCATCAAATATTCAAACTGCTTGTACTGATGACCCTCTTGAGAAGGCCCTCACCTTGCCTTCCCAAAGTGACATTGGCCTAGATGGCCGTGTCATTGAGGAATTACACATGCTTGAGGCCGTGCCTCTACTCACAACCTCAAAGCTATTCATGTTTGAAACCTTACCTCTCAAGGAAGAAAATACTCTTCCTTCTATCATTCAAGCTCCCAAGCGTGAGCTCAAGCCCTTGCATGAGCGCTTGAAATATGCATTCCTAGGTCAGAATCAGACCTTACCTGTCATTAATGCTTCTAATCTAACATCTATGCAAGTGAGTCAATTAGTGCAGGTTCTAAGGGACAACATGCAAGCAATTGGATGGAGCATCGCTAACATCAAGGGGATAACCCCTTCCAAATGCTTGGATAGGATCATACTTGAAGAAGATTCCAAGCCAACAAGGGAGGCACAAAGACGTATCAATCCTCCCATGAAGGAAGTGGTCAAGAAGGAAGTTCTCAAGCTCTTGGATGTGGGAATCATCTACCCCATCTCAGATTCAAAATGGGTCAGTGAAGTCCAAGTTGTGCCTAAAAAGAGTGGCATCACAGTCATCAAGAATGAATAAGATGAGCTTGTTCCTCAAAGGGTCCAAACTAGTTGGAGAGTATGTATAGATTATAGGAAGCTTAATTCTACTACTTGCAAAGATCACTTTCCATTACCTTTTTTTGACCAAATGCTTGAAAGACTTGCAAGACATTCTCACTTTTGTTTCTTAGATGGCTATTCAGGATACAACCAAATTGCCATAGCACCTGAGGACCAAGAGAAGAATACCTTCACATACCCCTATGGCTTTGTCTATAGGAGGATTCCCTTTGGCCTTTGCAATGCGCCTGTCACCTTCCAAAGATGCATGATGAGCATATTTTCAGACATGGTGGAGGACATCATTGTGGTATTTATGGATGACTTCTCTGTTTTCAGAAATTCCTTTGATTTCTGCCTAACAAACTTGTCTAGAGTGCTTGAGAGATGTAGGGAGTCCGATCTGCCCCTAAATTGGGAAAATTGTCACTTCATGGTCCAACAAGGCATTGTGCTTGGCACTGTGATATCAAGCTGTGGCATAGAGGTAGACAAGGCCACGATTGATGTCATTAGTGGTTTACCCTATCCCACCTCAGTCAAGGAAGTAAGATCCTTATTAGGGCATGCTGGATTCGACAGGAGATTCATCAAAGATTTCTCCAAGATCACAAGGCCCTTGTGCAATCTCCTTGCCAATGATGCACCACTTGACTTCAATAAGGATTGTTGTGCCTCCTTTGCAGCCCTCGAGGACAAGCTCACAGCTACCCCCATTATCATGGGACCAATATGGGACATGCTATTTGGGCTTATGTGTGATTCCTCATACTATGCCATTGGGGCAGTCTTAGGCCAAAGAATAGATAAGTTGCCCCATCTTATTTACTATGCAAGTTGGACTTTAAATGATGCTCAACTTAACTATTCTACTACTGAGAAGGAAATTTTAGCTATAGTCTTTGCTTTAGAAAAGTTGAGGTCATACTTGCTTCAAACCAAAGTTATTATCTATACCGACCATTTAGCTCTCAAGTACCTTCTTAACAAGAAGGATGCCAATCCAAGGCTCATTAGGTGGATGCTATTGCTTCAAGAGTTTGATCTTGTGATCAAAGACAAGAAAGGAAGTGAGAATATGGTAGCTGACCACTTGAGCAGAGTCATACACGGCTCCAATGAGGAAGTGGACCAACTACCTATCCAAGAGAGCTTCCCTGATGAGCAGCGTTTCCATCTCAAGGCCTTTGACCCATGGTATGCTGACTTTATCAATTACCTTGCTACTAACTTGATTCCTTCTCAGTTGTCCAGATTTCAAAAGGACAAGCTTGTAAAGAAAGCCGAGTATTAAATATGGGATGACCCTATCTATGGAAACATTGCACTGATTTGCTCATAAGGAGGTGTATACTAGAAACTGAGGTCATGTTCATCTTGGACTTCTGCCACAACAAGACATGCGGAGGCCACTTTGGTGCATAAAAGACAGCCCTCAAGGTCCTCCAATGCGGCTTTATTGTCCCACTTTCTTCAAAGATGCACATGAGCATGCCATCACATGTGACAAGTGCCAAAGAGAAGGTAACATAGGCCCTAGAGATCAAATGCCCATAAACCCTATTCTAGTAGTTGAAATCTTTGACATTTGGGGCATTGATTTTATGGGACCCTTCCCTAACTCATTTTGTTTTCTTTACATTCGAATTGCTGTTGATTATGTTGCTAAATGGGTGGAAGCAATTCCAACCAAGACTAATGATTCCAAAGTGGTTTTTTATTTTCATTTAATCTTATATCTTGTCAAGGTTTGGTACCCCGCATGCCGTCATCAGTGATGGTGGCTCACACTTTTGTAATAGGACCTTTGAGGCACTCATGAGGATGTATGGAGTCACACATAAAATTTCAACTCCATACCATCCCCAAATTAGTGGCCAAGCCGAAATCTCAAGCCGTGAACTCAAGGCCATCCTTGAGAAAACCATAGGACCATCAAGGAAGGACTGGTCCAATAGGCTCAATGATGCCCTTTGGGCATATAGGACTGCCTTTAAGACACCCATTGGGATCCCTCATTTAGACTAGTCTTTGGAAAAAGCTGCCATCTACCCGTGGAAGTAGAGCACAAGGCCTTTTGGGCCATCAAACGTGTCAATATGACCCTTGATGAGGCATGGTATTATCGAAAGCTCCAATTGCAAGAGCTTGAGGTGCTGAGGAATGAAGCTTATGAAAGCTCAAGGATCTACAAGGAGAGATCAAAAGCCTATAATGACAAGCACTTGGTATGCAAGGCTTTCCAAGTTGGATAGAAGGTCCTCCTTTTCAACTCACAACTTAAGCTCTTCCCAGGAAAACTCAAGTCTAGATGGTCTGGTCCTTTCTCTGTCCATAAGGTAATGCTCCATGGTGCCATCGAACTCTGGAATTCTAAGGGAGATATGTTCAAAGTCAATGGACACCGTCTAAAGCCTTATCATGAACCCTTTCAGAGCCATGACATTGACAACTCTGACTTGGCCGTGCCTTCAAGAGCTTGACTAACAAGCCACGTCTTGCCTAGACGTTAAAACCAACACTCCTAGTTGGCAACCTAGCCTTGGTTTGTGATTCCTCCCTTTTCTTTATGTTTTAGGTTTTGCATGCCTTTTATAACTCTATACTTTGTGCCCTTAGTGCTTTAACTTGTTGACTGTGAGGGCCATGCTAGTTTAGGTTTGGGGGTGTGGTTTAAAAATTTGCGACATTTAAGTTTGGGGGTACACAACTAGGAACTAAGTACTTACTTGTTAAAAAGTTACATTGTTAAATTAGTCATTACTGTCTTATTAGATCCATGCCATGCTTGAGTTTGTTGTGCCTTATCTTTTCACTTAATGCCTAACTTCAAGAAATAGAGCTAAAAGATGACTTTGTTTAAGTGAACCAAAGAAAATTAGTGGAGACTAACCTATGTGAGATCTTGAGCGTAATACCTTTCTTTTTTGAGAGATATACTTTGTTTCTACTCTTAAACACTATTCAATTCTTTCTATATTGATTGATCTCACTATTCTCACTTTGCATTGAATTTTAAAGAACTAACATCTTATGTAGAGGCTCTTGATTCTAAGCTTGATAAACCATAAGAAGTGATGTAAGCTATGTATGTTTGAGCCCTCTAAAACCCTATTTTTCCCTTTGCTTGTTCCATTAATCCACTTTGAAGCAAAACACTTTAAGCCTTTCTTTCGTCACCCAAATCAAAATCAAGCCCTAGATAGGAAGCCTTCAATCTTGGCCATACCCTATACCTTAGGTTTTGACAAGGCCGTTCTAAATGAAGTTGATGACAAGGAAAGGAAAGAAGAGCACTAAGTGGTCAAGTTCAAAGTCAAGCTGCAAGGTCCACCAAAACCACGCCAAAGGCCATGTCACGGCCAAGAGTGCCAAAACACATATTAGAGATGAAGGGGTATGTCTTAGACATCCCAAGTGACCAAAGTCCTACCTTGGACAGAAAACACAAAGCCATGGCATGTGGTCCTATGAAGTCAAGAAGAAAGATCAAGTTTCCAAGTCATGCTACTTCATGCCTTGTCACAGCTTAGGCTTTTGAAATGCAATCCTTTTCTTCTGAACCCCTTAAGCCTAGCCCCATTACAACCTTTGAATAAAGAACTAACTGATTTTATGGGAAGTCTTGCTTGGTGTTAAGTTATTTTTCTACATTCTTAAGGTTCAATTTCCTTCAAGAGATCTATTTTCAGAAATTGCCTTTCTTTAATGATATTTCATATGTGATTATATTTGCTTCCTTTACGTAAACTCATCATATATGCTTGCAAGAGTGTAGACTTAGGAGTCATGAGAGAAATTGAGAGTTGCCTAGAGAGGATAGAGCTGGGGCGAAATCTTTCTAAGGCATTTGAACTTTGTTGTGTTAAAGCTTGAAATCTTGAAGCAAAGGGCATTAACACTTAAAAATGGCACTCACTTGAAATTGTCATATCTTTATTTTGGCATAACAAGATTTATTTGATTTGTTCCTTATTAACTTGTTAAGTATTTTGTTAGTTTTTTTAGTTGTTAAGTAAAAGGAGACAAAACTCCTCTTACAAGGTGAACCTAGGGGTTTAAATGTTCTATCCTTAAGTAAGATTGAGTCTTTAGTTTTTGTTTAGTTTTTATGCTTTGTTTTGCTCGAGGACTAGAAAATGCTAGATTAGGGGTATTTGTTAAGTCATAACTGTTACACATATTCCAAGTCATATTTGGCCCCTTTACTTGTCTTTTGAGTAAATTCATGTCAACGATAGTAGAAAGTGATGCTTTTGTGAGACATGTGTAGGGTTTGGAAATATCACCTAATTCAAAGAATACAGGAAAAAGAATGGCTCAAATCGGAGTTCAAATGAAGGAGTTGTCCTCAATTCAATATCGGGTCCTAGACATGTCCCAGGATGTAGGTCAAGTACTTTGCAACCAGCCATCCGGGTCCCAAAACCATGTCTAAGGACCAACAGATGAAGTTCATGTCATGCCCTAGTCATGTCAAGCATCGAGCTTTAGACATGTTGTTCAGTTATTATATATGCAGCATTTCGATGTCCTTAAGTACCTTTCTTACATGTCTTTTCAATGATTTCATGCCATCAATAGTAGAAAATGATCAGTCATGTGAGGCTTCTATAGATTTCGAAATATAGGTAAATTCTGAGAAGAACGTAAAAAGAATAATACAAATCGGAGTTCAGATGAAGGAGATGTCCTTATTTCAATATCGGGACCTGAACTGGGTCCTGATTGCTCTAGTGTTCTTTATTTTGGGTCCTTCGCCAAGTACCTCAGATCAGGCCATCGGGGTCCCAAACTTGTGTCTCATGATATCAAGTCCATGTCCTAGAAGTTCCAAGGTCATGCCAGGTCGTGTCCCGCGACATGTCCCAAGGACACCTTATCGAGTTCGAGCTGAGAACCTCAAGCCATGCACTAAATCTGGGCCCTGCGCCAAGTTGATGTCCTTGTCACGCCATGGCAGGACATGTTGCTTGACATGTACCTGCTCCGCCAAACTGCGCCAATTAGGAAGTCATGCGCCAATTCACGCCATGCTAGGATGTATCCTGTGCCAATTCCCTGGCCCCTCACGCTAGTGATAGAACAGAGTTCATGCCTTGCTCCAATTCTACATCCTATATGGTTAGCAAGGCCAAGCCGCGCCTTTAGCAAGGCTATTCCTATTCCAACAAGGATTGCTTTTTCTAGTTCCTTTTCAATTAAAACTAGGATAGGAAGTTTAAGTAAGTTTTTAATCAGGATTTTGTCCTAAACTATCTCCTACATTGTAAAGGTTTAGAGGCCAATTAAAAGGACCTTAGGGTTCGCGGGTGAGGACCTCTAACCATCCCTAGCCGCAATATAGATTGTAATCCAGTTTTTCAATTAAAACAGTTTTTAGTTTCTGCGTGTGAGAGAGTTGGACGTGAGAATTGGAGGACAAGCTCTGGTGTGGCCTTCTGCTGTGTCTCATCTTCAATAATCTCCTTTGTATCTCTACTTTTTATTGCTTTTACTTTAATGAATTCAATTATGTTTGTTTCAATTTCATTATGTGTGAGTAGTCTTTTTAGGAATAGGGCTGCTTGAAGCCCTAGCCATGTTAGTTCGTTAATTAGATTCTGGCTCTTGATTTTGATTGCTATGCTTGCTGAATAATTCGGATTAAAGTTTAAACTACCATTCTTTTATGCCTACGAGATTAGCTACATTGTTTGCATAAATTATTGATGGAATTGCTTGACGGACCACTATATCATCTTATAATTCAATAGTATCAAGTGGTTGAGGTTAACAAACAATCTTGTAATCGGAATTCATAACAACCTAGGAATGCACATCACTTTTCTAGACTAGTGTAGTGTCATTAAATTCTCTTTGTACTTCATGCATCATGTTAAATGGTAGGTGATAGACGTTCTAGAGTACACATCATGCATATAACATGCCAAGTAAGAGAGGATAATATATGTGGAGTGGGCCAACCATCGGGGCCTTCGCATGGGCACTTAATTCAGAATTTGCATAGTAATTAGGTCAAGAAAATCTAGTTAATGACTTTCATTGTTTCAGTGTTAGTTCGTTAATTAGATTATGGCTCTTGATTTTGATTGCTATGCTTGCTGAATAATTATGATTAAAGTTTAAACTACCATTCTTTTATGCCTACAAGATTAGCTACCTTGTTTGCATAAATTATTGATGGAATTGCTTTACAGACCACTATATCATCTTATAATTCATTAGCATCAAGTGGTTGAGGTTAACAAACAATCTTGTAATCGGAATTCATGGCAACCTAGGAATGCACATCACTTTTCTAGGCTAGTGTAGTGTCATTAAATTCTCTTTGTAATTCATGCATCATGTTAAATGGTAGGTGATAGACGTTCTAGAGTACACATCATGCATAGAACATGCCAAGTAAGAGAGGATAATATATGTGGAGTGGGCCTACTATCAGGGCCTTCACGTGGGCACATAATTCATAATTTGCATAGTAATTAGGTCAAGAAAATCTAGTTAATGACTATCTTTGTTTCATTTTTGTTTTCTGCACTTTAATTCTATGGACTTCCGGGAGAAGACCCACACTTACACATTAAGGAATTCGTTGAAGTCTGCTCAACTTTGCGCATCAACGACATGACAGAGACTAAAATTCGACTAAGGCTTTTTCACTTTAGCCTTCAGGATCGTGCTAAAGCATGGTTTCACTCTTTGGCACCAGTTTCAATCCGCTCATGGAGGGACTTGTCTTCGAAATTTCTAACACAATATTACCCGTGGCCTAGACAAATGAGTTGAAGGCAAAAATCATGGACCCACGACAAGGAGTTTATGAGCAATTATATGAATTTTGGGAGCGCTTCAGTCAAATGTTAAGGGAGTGTCCTCGCCACAACATCGACAAGCATCACTTGATGTTGTACATTTACGGAAGATTGAAAAACAGCGACCGCACCATGGTGAACTCTCAATCCCAAGGAATTCTAGATGGCACAACCGCGGAGGCAAGGACAGCCTTTGAGAACATAGCGCAAATGGAGAAGCAATTCAGCTACAGAGGTAATTCCTCTAAGGCTACAAGCGAGGCGTACACAAATGACAAGGATGACGCCATTGCTCAACTAATGGCAATGGTGAAAAAGCTCTGGAATGAGAAGGCTCGAGGAGTTCAAGTTTGTGATGTGTGCTCTTTCCAAGGACACACGTCCCAAGATTGCCCAATGGTGGGAGATGCCAATTTTGCTTGAGGTTTCAATAATAATTCACGACCCCGGAATGACCCATATTCAAACACTTACAATCCGGGTTGGAAATGTCATCCAAACTTCTACTGGAGCAACAATCAAACTGCCGCTAATCCTTTGCCACCCCCTGGATTTCAGTAGCATGCCGCAGTCCCTCAAGTTAACCCCCACGGCCCTTCATCAAATCGGAGTGGTGCAAGCAAATCTTTGGAAGATGCCCTCAATGCCAAGGCTCAACAGAACATCCAATTCATGAAAAACACCAACGCATTGATTCAAGAAAGCCGGATTCATATGGAAAACACGGATAATGCAATTGCAAACTTAGATTGTCAAATGGGACAAATTGCAAATGAACTAAATCAGCGGGAGCAGGGAAAGCTACCTAGTCAAGTTATGGAAAATCCTAAGGGATTTCACAATCCTACGACCAATGCCATCACCCTGCGGAGTGGAACACAACTTCAAGGTCCTACATACGCTGCCCTCGAAGGAAATAACGAAAGACTTGACACGGAGGAGGATGACTTCCCCGTGACATCATGAAGGCACCATCCTACCGTGACCAACTCCATGACACACCCACAGAAGGTCATGCCTTATGGAATGTCGCAGACCTGGACCATCCCTGTGCCGCCAACCATGTTCCAGGCTCCATCGAGAGCCCTGCCGCAAGATGGACCTGACCATGCGCCTCAATCAGCTCTGTCAAGGACCACAGACCAAAGCGTGCCACTCAATATGCCACAGCCACAGCCGCATGCGCATAACCTGCCATCCAAGCCAACAAGCAACTCATCGCAAGCAGTCCCTAAAACTGTGCCTAATTCAATTCTGTTGAGAGCCAAGTCCCAGCCATTATCGCAAGACGCGCCAAGTATCATGTCCAAGGCACTGCCACAGGCCACGACTGACATCCAACCTGCTCCAAAGGCCAATTCACAGCACTCAAATAATTATAACTCTAGAACTCAAAATTCCAATATTAAAACAACGAAAAAAGTAACATTTGAGTTAGATAATGATGTTGAAATTCCATTTCCTCGCAGGTTCCAAAACAGGAATAAGCAATAGGATGGGGAGGAAATCATCAGCATGTTGCAGAAGCTTCAAATCACACTGCCTTTCCATAAAATCGTCAAGCAGATGCCTATCATCGCAAACCTCATCAAGGACTTAGTCACAGGCAAACGTGGTTTCAGCTTCACTGACATCATTGAAATCCCTAAGGCATCCTCTGCTGCCCTTTTGTGCATGCCCCTTAAAGCCAATGATCCTGGGCCTCCATCACTTCCATGTGTCATTCAATCAAAAAGATTCGAGCATTGCCTCTATGACATGAGAGCATCAGTAAACATCATGTCGTTCCACATTTACAGGTCACTCAACCTAGGCGGACTCAAACCTACGCACCTATGTGTTAGATTAGCTAACGCCTCTGTTAATAATCTAATGGGAGTTCTAGAGGACGTACTTGTGCAAATTGGAGACACATGCATCCCTACGGACTTTTAAGTACTCAAGATGGAAAAAATTGACAAGAATGAGGAACCTCCACTCATCTTTGGAAGGCCTTTGCTAGCGACGACTGAGTCCCTTATTGATGTCAAAAATGGCCAAGTCTCCATCAAGGTCTTGGACAAGCTTTGGACATTCTCCATCCATGATACCATCCAATATCATGCGGAGCCAATTGTGGACTTCCCGTTAAACACCATGGACTTACTGCTGCAGAAGGCACTCGCCAATTCATGCATAACATATGCCCTTGAAACAGCCATCCTTTCACCAACAGATGTGACACTTGATGATAAGGTGATAGAGGAAGTCAGAATACTTGATGCCACTCCTGTTCATTCATGGAACAAATAGCTAGCTTTTGAGGCGCTACCTGTCATGGACCACAAGACTTTTCCGTCCACCATCCAGCCCCCAGAACTAGAATTAAAGCCACTGCCTGATCATTTAAAGTATGCTTACTTAGGAAAAAATCAGACCCTTCCGGTCATAATTGCCTCTAACTTAAGTGCGGCCGAGGAGGAGCAATTGGTACAAGTCTTCTAGGCTCATCGTACGGTGATAGGATAGACAATTGCCGATATAAAAGGGATCAGTCCCACCAAATGCATGCATTGAATACTTCTTGAAGACGATGTCAAACCATCAATAGAAGTGCAGCGAAGATTAAATCCACCTATGAAGCAGGTCGTGAAGAAGAAAGTCATTAAACTCCTAGACGTGGGCATTATCTATCCTATAAGTGACTCTAAGTGGGTGAGCCAGGTCCAAGTAGTTCCAAAGAAAAGTGGGATTATCGTGGTTAAGAATGAGCATGATGTGCCCGTACCCCAGAGAGTTCAAACCGGATGAAGGGTTTGCATTGACTACCGAAAGCTCAACACCAACACCCGCAAGGATCACTTTCCCTTGCCATTCATCGATCAAATGCTTGAGAGGTTGGCTGGCCATTCATATTATTGCTTCTTGGACGCCTACTCAGGGTATAATCAAATTTCTATCGCCCCAGAAGACCAAGAAAAGACAACATTCACGTGCCCCTATGGCACATTTGCCTACCGAATGATGCCTTTTGGTCTTTGGAACGCCCCAAGTACCTTTCAATGCTGCATGATGAGCAACTTCTCTGACATGGTGGAGGATATAATTGAGGTATTCTTAGATGACTTCTTTGTCTTTGGCCATTCATTCGAGCTGTGGTTAGCTAACTCGTCCCGAGTACTAGAACGCTACCAAGAAAGTAACTTAGTGCTGAATTGGGAAAAATCCCACTTCATGGTCCAGGAGGAATTGTCTTGGGCCATGTGATCTCTCGCCATGGAATTTAAATGGACAAAGCTAAGTTAGACATAGTGGAAAGGTTGCCAACAGACCAAGGTTGCTCCGATGGTTGTTACTTCTCCAAGAGTTTGACCTCGAAATTCGAGATAAAAAGGGGAGTGAAGCGTAGTGGCTGATCATATGAGCGACTTGATACATGGATCCAACGAAGAGGCCGACCAATTGCCACTCCTTGAGACATTCCCAGATGAACAACTCTTCGCGCTCCAAGCAATCGATCCATGGTATGCCGATCTCATTTATTACCTTGTCACTAAATAATTTCCTTCCTCTTTGAGCAGGTATCAAAAGGACAAGCTAGCTAAACATGCTAAGTACTACATCTGTGACGAGCCTGGTTATGGAAGCATTGTTCTGATCAAATAATTCGAAGATGCATCCCGGAAGATGAGATGGAACCCATTCTAACCTTTTGCCATAGCTTAGCGTGTGGAGGCCATTTTGGAGCTAAGAAAACGGCACTCAAGGTCCTTCAAAGCAGATTCTATTGGCCTACATTATTTAAGGATGCATACGAGTTTGTACTCACTTGTGACAGATGCCAACGGCAAGGCAACATAGGCCCTCTAAATCAAATGCCATTAAATCCTTTCCTCGTGGTAGAGATCTTTTACGTATGGGGCATCGATTTCATGGGACCTTTTTTGAACTCTTTTGTTAATCTCTATATTTTATTAGTTGTCGATTATGTGTCTAAATGGGTGGAAGCAATTCCTACTAAAACTAACGATGCCAAAGTGGTTGTCAGCTTTTTGCAGAGTCACATCTTAGCCAGGTTTGGATTGCCAAGAGCCGTCATCAGTGATCGGGGCCCGTACTTCTGCGATCGCTCCTTCAAAGCTTTATTGAAGAAGTATGGCGTCACCCATAGGATATCCACACCCTATCACCCTCAAACGAGTGATCAAGCTGAAATTTTCAAACCAAGAAGTGAAGGCGATATTGGAGAAAACCGTGAGCCCCAAGCACAAGGACTAGTCCAACAGATTGAATGACGCTTTTTGGGCCTATAGGACGGCATACAAGACCCCTATTGGCATGTCTCCATTTTGACTTATCTTCGGGAAAGGATGTCACTTGCCTGTGGAATGTGAGCATAAGACATTCTGGGCTATTAAGCAGATGCAGATGGAATTCGATGAAGCCGGGCTTCACAGAAAACTTCAGCTAAGTGAATTTTAGGAGATTAGAAACGAGGCATATAAAAGTGCTTGGATTTACAAGGAAAAGAAAAAAGCTTTCACGACAAGCATATTCAGCCCAAGGCCTTTCAAATTGGATATAAAGTTCTCCTCTTTAAGTCACAGCTCAAGATATTCCCAGGTAAGTTGCGTTCAAGAGGGGTTGTTCCTGGTCTGATTACTAATGTTTTCTCTCATGGTGCAATTGAAATTCAGCACCCAGTTAAGAAGGAGCCGTTCAAAGTGAATGGTCATCGACTAAAAGCCTACTTCGAGGCCCTCCCCAGTCCAATCGCGGGCACAATTGACCTACAACCGGCACCAAGAGCGCCTAGTGTTTAGCCTGTCCCAACTACATAGCTTGACAACCCCGTCTTGCCTACACGTTAAATAAAGCGCTCCTAGGAGGCAACCTAGCCCTAGTTTGTATTTATCTCTTTCTTTGCTGTTTCTGCCCTTTATATCTCTCAAACCGTTGTTCTGTTGTCATACTTACTACTTCTCACATTGAGGACAATGTTCAGTTTAGGTTAGGGGGTGTGGATTTAAAATTTTTGCATACAGAAACTAGTAGGTTTGGGGGTGATACACGGTCAGAACTTTTGAACTCAATTTCAGTTTTAATTTGTTTAGTTACGTGTTGCTAATGATAGTATTATAACTTGTTAAATGGGATGTACATGCTAAGTTAACTATCTTTGCTTTACTAAGAGTCATGCCTTGGTCAAATAGTTCATACTCTGCACTTCACAATGCCTTTTTTTAAGTGATTAAGTGAACAAAACAACTGAATTTGAGTGAACCTTAGAAATTTAGTGGAGACTTCCCTGTGAGATTTTTGAGCCTAATTGCCATTCTTTTTTAGGGATATACTTGTTTCTACTCTTAAACACTCATCACTTTTGCTCTTAATTGTTGATCTCATTACATCATATTTGCATTGAGTTTTAAAGAACTAGCACCATATAGATGTTCTTGATTTGACGTGTGCTTCGCCATAAGAAATGATGTTGGCTATGTAAAGGCCTTATCCTACCCTATTGAATGCTCCCTAAGCCAAATTTGAAGCCAGCCACTCAGCCTTTTCTTTCATCACCCAAAATATGACCTAACCCAAATACTGAGCCATTCATCAAAGCCATGGCCTATAACCTTTGTTTGTGCTTAGCTTGCCCTAAATGAGATTCATGGTGAGAATGAGAAGGGGAAGAAAATGCTGCTCAAGTTTTGAAGAGTGAAAAGCTTTACAAGAATGAGGAATCATTGCATGATCATTGTTTAATTCAATTCAAAAGAAAGAAAGAAAAAGAAAAAAAATATATTATAAAGAAAACAAAAGAAAGAAAGAAAGAAACGTTGAAAAAGAAAAATAAAAAAAGTAAACAAAGTGAATTGAGCCAAGTGAGCCAAAGACCTCAAAATATGCCATCAAGAGGGCACAATGATGTGGGCCTTAAGCCAGGATTCAGTTAGAAAGTTCAAATCATGACTTCTCATGCCTTGGCATAGCTCAGGTTCTTTGAATCCTATCCTTCCTTCCTAAATCCCCAAGCTTAGCCCCATTACAACCTTAATTGGAAGACCTAACTAATCTTATGGAAAATCATGCTAAGGATTAAGGTACGTATCTATGTTCTTAAATTTCAATTCCTTTCATGAGATTTTATTTCCATAAAGCGCTATTCTTCATGGATACTCTTATGTGATTAGACTTGAATTCCGTAACATAAACTCATCACATATGCTTGAAAGAGTGTAAGCCTAGGATTTTTGTGTGAATTGAGGGTTCCCTAGTGAGGATTAGAGTCGAGGCGAAATCCTTCTAAGGCACTTAGATGAAGTTGCTTTCAAACATGATCACTTGAAACTATGTCACTTATACACTTACACCTTCACATGACACTCACGGCTATGACAATCCTTCTAGTTCTGCAAAGCATGTCTACGTACTTTGATTCTTATTAGCCTGTTAAAAGTACTATCTCTAGCATCTTATTTGTCTAAGTAAAACGTTTGTGGATATCGTGCTGCTATAACCCTCAGGAGACAAAACTCCTCCTACTAGGTGAACCTTCGGGGTTTAAATGTTTTATCTTAAGTAAGATCGAGTTTTTTTTTTTTTTAAGTTTGTTTTGCTTAGGGACTAGAAAAAGATAGGTTTGGGGCTATTTGTTCAGTCATTATTTATGCATCATTTTGTTGTCCTTAAGTACCTTTCTTACATGTCTTTTGAATGATTTCGTGCCATCAGTAGTAGAAAATGATCAATCTTGTGAGACTTGTGCAGATTTGGAAAGATAGGAAAATTATGAGAAGAACACAAAAAGAATGATTCAAATCGGAGTTCAGATGAAGGAGATGTCCTCATTTCAATATCGGGTCCTGAACTGGGCCCGGAGTGCGCCAATGTTCCCTATTTTGGGTCCTTGGCCAAGTACCTCAGATCAGACCATTCGGGTCCCAAACTTGTATCTCATGATATCAAGTCCATGTCCTAGAAGTGCCATGGTCATGCCAGGTCGTGTCCCGCGACTTGTCCCAAGGACACCCTATCGAGTTCCAGCCGAGAACCTAAAGCCATGAACTAAGTCCGGGCCCTGCACCAAGTTCCTGTCGTAGTCACACCATGGAAGGACATGTCTTGTGACTTGTCCCTGCTCCTCAAAGCTGCTCCAATCAGGAAGTCATGCGCCAATTCACGCAATGCCAGGACGTATCCTGCGCCACGTCCTTGGTCCCTCAAGGATGCGCCAGCGGTGAAACAGGGTTCATACCTTGTTCGAATTCTACATCCTATATGCTTAGCAAGGCCAAGCCGTGCATTTAACATGCCTATGGTGCGGCTTGAAGGCGCGGTCCCAGAGCCCTAGGAGGACATTTCCTCATGATCCGCCTAGGTGCACCCTAAAGACACTTATGAGCCCTAATTAGGGCGTAAATTTGCTATCTCCAGGTTCTGCCTGCTTCTGAGTGAGCCAAATCCCATAATCCATCTAGTCATATCATATGCTAGCCTAAGACATGGTTTGGCTTAGTCACATTGGTCCAAGACATGTCAAGTTTTCCATAAATCCTGAAAAGGCCTAAAAGTGCTAATCTAGGGCCATGCTGTGTAAAGTATGTCCAGGAGGAGGCCCATCCCTACTCTTGATGTCCAAGCAACCTCCAGAAGACTCCAGAAGCTGCCTTGACGTGCAAGAAAGCTCAGAAGTGTTTATCACAAGTTTTGTCGCAAATCCTACTCCAATTCCAACAAGGATTGCTTTTTCTAGTTCCTTTTCAATTCAAACTAGGATACGAAGTTTAAGTTTGTTTTTAATTAGGATTTTGTCCTAAACTATCACCTACTTTGTAAAGTTTTGGAGGCCTATTAAAAGGACCTTAGGGTTCGTGGGTGAGGACCTCTAGACACCCTAGCCGCAATTTACATTGTAATCCAGTTTTTAAATTAAAACAGTTTTTAGTTTCTGCATGTGAGAGGATTGGACGTGAGCATTGGAGGACAAGCTCTACCGTGGTCTTCTGCTGTGTCTCATATTCAATAATCTCCTTTGTATCTTGAATTTTTATTGCTTTCACTTTAATGAATTCAATTATGTTTGTTTCAATTTCAATTATGTGTGAGTAGTCTTTTTAGGATTAGGGCTGCTGGAAGCCCTAGCCATGTTAGTTAGTTAATTAGATTATGGCTCTGGATTTTGATTGCTATGCATGCTGAATAATTCTAATTAATGCTTAAAGTACCATTCTTTTATGCCTATGAGATTAGCTACCTTGTTTGCATAAATTATTGATGGATTTGCTTGACGGACCACTATATCATCTTGTAATTCATTAGCATCAAGAGGTTGAGGTTAAGAAACAATCTCGTAATCGGAATTCATGACAACCTGAGAATGCACATCACTTTTCTAGGCTAGTGTAGTGTCATTAAATTCTCTTTGTACTTCATGCATCATGTTAAACGGTAGGTGAAAGACGTTCTAGAGTACACATCATGCATAGAACATGCCAAGTAAGAGAGGATAATATATGTGGAGTGGGCCAACCATCGGGGCCTTCGCGTGGGCACTTGATTCAGAATTTGCATAGTAATTAGGTCAAGAAAATCTAGTTAATGACTATAATTGGTTAGAGTGGACAGTAAGCCTTAATTCGCATTAGTTAACAAACAATCAATCTATCATTGTTTCATTGTTATTTTCTGCACTCTAATTTACTTGTCTTTAATTTTCAATTCTAAACGCATAAATCTAAACTTAATTGGATTAATCGTTGAACAAGTCCTCGAGGGATCGACTCTTGCTGTGATACTATACTATTCTTATCGATTTGTGCACTTTCAAGGATTTTATAACTGTTAGAATTAGATTGCATATTTTTTGTTCTCTAATTTTGCCAACAAGTTTTTGGCGCTGTTGCCGGGGACTTTTCCCTCAACGGAGTCCATTTAGTTTGGATTTATTAGCTTCGTTTTTCTTTACTCTTTTAGGTACTTTGTTTATGTCATCCAGAGGATCTGCCCAAGGATCTCTGCACGGATCAAGCACCCCACCATCATCTAGAGGATCTTCTATTCACAACTCACCACCACCTAACCCAAGAAGGATGGCGGCATCAAAGGATGAGCAGGGAAGAGACCGGGTCCTTGTGCCTAACCCAACCCCACGGCTCCCTAGGGATTTTGCAACTCCTCATGTTTAGAATGATCAATTTCCCATTGTGTTTCCAGAGTCCACGATGGCCAATTTTGATTTGAAGTCTGGAACCATTCACATTTTACCAACATTCCATGGACTTTCGGGAGAAGAACCACACTTACACATTAAGGAATTCGTTGAAGTCTACTCAACTTTGCACATCAACGGCATGACAGAGGCTGAAATTCGACTAAGGCTTTTTCACTTTAGCCTTAAGGATCGTGCTAAGGCAAGGTTTCACTCTTTTGCACCATCTTCAATCCACTCATGGAGGGACTTGACTTCGAAATTTCTAGCCCAATATTACCCTGTGGTCAAGACAAATGAGTTGAAGGAAAAAATCATGGATCCACGGCACGGAGTTGATGAACCATTCTATGAATTTTCGGAGCGCTTCAATCAGATGTTAAGGGCGTGCCCTTACCACAACATCGACGAGCAAGACTTGAAGTTGTACTTTTACGGAGGATTGGAAAATAGCGACCGTACCATGGTGAATTCTTAACCCGAAGGAATTCTAGATGGAACAGCCGTGGAGGCAAGGATGGCCTTTGAGAACATAGCGCAAAGGGAGAAGCAATTTAGCTACAGAGGTCATCCCTCTAAGGCTACAAGTGAGGCGTACACAAATGACAAGGATGACTCCATTGCTCAACTAACGGCAATGGTGTAGAAGCTCTGAAATGAGAAGGCTCAAGGAGTTCAAGTGTGTGACGTGTGCTCTATCCAGGGCCACACATCCCAAGACTGCCCAATGGTGGAAGATGTCAATTTTGCTGGAGGTTTCAATAACAATTCACGACCCCGGAATGACCCATATTCAAACACTTACAATCCGGGGTGGAAAAAGCATCCAAACTTCCGCTGGAGCAACAATCAAACTGCCACCAATCCTTTGCCGCACAGCCGCAGCCTCTCAAGGGAACTCTCATCGCCCTTCCTCAAATCAGAGTGGCGGAAACAAGTCTTTGGAGGATACCCTCAATACCTTGGCTAACACAACATCCAATTCATGCAAGACAGCCGAAGTCATATGGCAAACTTAGATCATCAAATGGGACAGATTGCCAATCAATTGAATCAGCGCGAACAATGGAGGTTGCCAAGCCAAGTAATGGTGAATCCAAAGGGACTTCAAAATCCAAGTGTAAATGCCATCACTTTGCTCAGTGGAACGCAGATCCAAGGACCTTACTATGATGCCAATGACGATGAGATTGAAGAGAATGAGGAGTATAAGCATTTACCAGTGGCCCCTCAAGGTCCAAATCTGCCATGACACCACCTAAGGTCACGCCACAGCATTGGGCCAATATTTCACCTCAACTGCAGAACCCTAACGCATCTCAGCCCTTGCCTAATGTCACGCTGCAACACTAGGTACACACCGCATCCCATGACTCACCAAGTACCTTGCCGCATTCCTAGACCCAGACCTTGCCGTAGGCACCTCAGCAGGCCATGCCTTATGGCATGCCACAGACGTTTTACCAAACTGCACAGAAGAATGTTCTGTTGCACATGCCAAGCACACTGCTGCAAAAGAGCAAGCAGGGACCTAAACTTGCTGGAAAGATGAGAATAGGACCTGCGCTGAGAGGCTTGTCCAGCGAGCCACCAAGAATCATGACCCATGTCTTACCGCAAGACATGCCAGATGCTGCGCCAGGATCTCTGCATCACACTGCGCGTAACCACCAGGATCAAGCCACGACTAACATCTAGTCTGCTTCCAATGCCAAGACCACGGTCTTGAGTCCCAAGGACAATTCGCAGCACCCAAATAATTCTAACTCTAAAACTCAAAATTCAATTATAAAAACAACTAAAAGAGTGACTTTTGAGTTAGAAAATGACGTTGACTTACCTTTTCCTCGCAGGTTTCAAAACAAGAACAAGGAAAAGGAGGAGTTCGAGGAGGACAGTGAGCGCATGCTACAAAAGCTTGAGATCACATTGCCAATCCATAAACTCGTCAAACATATGCCGAACTTTGCTAAACTTTTGAAGGACTTAGTTTCTGGAGAGCGTGGGGCTGAGCCAAAAATCACCAAAGACATCAATTCAGCCATTCTTAATGCTTTACATGGTGTGCCACCCAAGGTTGATGACCCTGGTCCTCCATCACTCCCCTGTATCATCAAAGAACAATGATTTAACCATTGTCTTTGTGATACAGGGGCAGTAGTAAGCATTATGCCCTACCATGTGTGTAAATATTTAAACTTAGGGCAATTAAAACCTATTGAGCTTTGCATTAAATTAGTTGATTCCTCTGTAACTAGTACAATGGGTGTGATTGAGAATGTTAGTGTGCAGATAGGGGATGTTAGCATTGTAGTAGATTTCTATGTCCTAAGGATGGAGAAGCTCGGTCCAAGTAACGATCCACCACTGATTCTTGGCGAACCCCTTCTAGCCATCGTGGATTGCGACATCAATATCAAAAGAGGGACGGGGGCTATCAATGTTTGGGAGAAGCTGCGAACTTTTAACAACCATGATATCATTTAGTACCCTGTTGAACCCATTATTGATTTTCCCTTGGAACTAATGGATCATTTGTTTAATGAAGCAATAGCAGGGTCATGCACTACAGAGTTGCTCTACACGAATACCACACGGCCTCTAGAATAACATGAGGGTCACGAGACGACCAGGTTAAGCCTGCCCAAAGTCTTGTCCTCTCTAACCTATGATCCAAATGATGATCTTCCACTCACGGCCATGGACCTTTGGCCTTCCAAGAAGGAACCTCCACCATTTCCATGGAGTCTGCAGCCACCATGGCATTCTAGGGCTGCCCATGCACTTCAATCGCGAAATTGCCTTGACATTCAACTGGCACCAGCATGCCAACCCAGCCATGCCCAGATGTTAAATAAAGTGCTCCTACGAGGAAACCTAGCCCTGGCTTGTATTTTTCCCTTCCTTTTATGTTTCTGCCCTTTATATCTGTCAAACCTTTGTTCTGTTGTCATACTTACCGCTTCTCACATTGAGGACAATGTTCAGTTTAGGTTTGACGGTGTGGATTTGAATTGAATTTTTGCATATAGAAACAAGTAGGTTTGGGGGTGATACATAGCCAAAACTTTTGAATTTCAGTATCAATTTTGTTGTTTAGTTAAGTTTTTGCTAGTAATAGTATGATAACTTTTTAATAGGGATATATATGCTAAGTTAACTATCTTTGCCTTACTAAGAGTCATGTCATGGTTAAGTAGTTCATAATTTGCACTTCACAATGCCATGTTTTAAGTGATTAAGTGAACAAAACAACTGAATTTGAGAGAACTTTAGAAAATTAGTGGAAACTTCCCTGTGAGATCTTTGAGCCTAATTGCCATTCTTTATGAGGGATATACTAGTTTCTACTCTTAAACACTCGTTGCTTTTGTACTTAATTGCTTATCTCATTACATCATTGCATTGAATTTTAAAGAACTAACATCATATAGATGCTCTTGATTTAATGTGTGGTTTTCCATAAGAAGTGATGTAGGCTATGTGTGCTTTAACCTCTAAAGGCCTTATCCTACCCTATTGCATGCTCCCTAAGCCAACTTTGAAGCCAAACACTCAGCCTTTTCTTTCATCACCTAAAAGTATGACCTGACTGAAATACTTAGCCATTCATCACAGCCATGGCCTATAACCTCAGTTTGTGCTAAGGTTGCCCTAAATGAGATTCTTGGTGAGAATGACAAGTGAAAGAAGATGCTGCCCAACTCCAAGGACATTGGCGTCAATTCAAAGTTCAAAAGTATAAAGAAAAGCTTATAGATGACAAGCTGCAAGAAAGTTTGAGGAAATCATTGCATGATCTTGGTTCAGTTCAATTCAAAGAAATCAAAAGGAAGAAACAAACGTTGAAAAAGAAAAAGAAAAGAAAAGAAAGAAAGTGAATTGAGTCAAGTTAGCCAAGTGCCTCGAAATAAGCCATCAAGAAAGCACAATGCCGTGGGCCTTAAGCAAGGATTCAGTTCAGAAATTCCAAGTTTGAGTCATGAATTCTCATGCCTTGGCATAGCTCAGGTTCTTTGAATCCCATCCTTCCTTTCTATACCCTGAAGCTTAGCCCCGTTACCACATAAAAAGGAAGACCTAACTGATCTTATGGACAATCATGCGAAGGATTAAGGTACGTATCTATGTTCTTAAAGTTCAATTCGTTTCATGAGATTTTTATTTCCATAAAGTGATGTTCTTCATTGTTACTCATATGTGATTAAACATGAATTGCATAACATAAACTCATCACATATGCTAGAAAACAGTGAAATCATAGGATTCTTGTGCGAATTGAGAGTTACCTAGTGAGAATTAGAGTGGAGGCGAAATCTTTCTAGGGCACTTAGATGAAGTTGTTCTAAAACATGATCACTTGAAATATTGGCACTAATACATGTACACCTTCCCATGGTACTCACGGCTATGGCATCCCTTTTAGTTCTGCAAAGCTTGTCCGCTTACTTTGATTCCTATTAGCTTGTTAAAAGTATTGTTTCTAGCATCCTAGTTTCTAAGCAAAACGTTTGAGGGCGTCGTGCTGCTATAACCCTCAGGAGACAAATCTCCTCATACTAGGTGAACCTAGGGGTTTAAATGTTCTATCTTAACTAAGATCAAGTATTTTCATTTTGTATAAGTTTGTTTTGCTCAGTGACTAGCAAAAGATTGGTTTGGGGGTATTTATTCAGTCATTATTTATGCATCATTTTGATGTCTTTCTATGCCTATCTTAGATGTATTTTGAATGATTTCGTGCCATCAATAGTAGAAAATGATAAATCTTGTGAGACTTGTGCATATTTGGTAATATAGGTAAATTCTGAAGAAGAACACAAAAAGAATGACTCAAATCGGAGTTCAGATGAAGGAGATGTCCTAATTTCAATATTAGGTCCTGAACTGAGTCCTGAGTTCGCTTTATTTTGGGTCCTTGGCCAAGTACCTCTGATCAGGCCATCCGGGGCCCAGACATGTGTCTCATGACATCAAGTTCATGTCTTAGAAGTGCCAAGGTCAGACCAGGCGTGTTCCTGCCGAGCCTAGCGCATGCGCCAAAACCTTGGTCCCTATTCCGCCAGCAGTGGAACAAAGTTCCTCCTCTGCGCTAGGCCTGACAATCTATCCACCTAGCCTAAGCCATGACGAGCTTCTACTACACCCATGGTTCACCTCAAAAGCACAGTCCCAGGTTGGGCTGAAAATGCTTTCCTAGTCCCTTGTCCCAAAGAGATCCTTTGCACCTTATTTTAGGGCCAGGAGGTTCAGAAGAGACCCTGACCTGCGATTCAAAGGAACAAAGCGAGACAAAACCCAAAACTATACTAGATACATCATTTGTAAGTGCTTGGAATGGTTTGTCTCGAGTGAATTGATCAATGACATTTTAAGTTCTCAAAAGTCCAAATTTGAAGGTTTTGAGCCCATAATCTGGCCCACCTATGTTCGAAGTGCTTTGGCTTGGGGAAGCTTAGTTCTTGACGTCCAAGTGACATCCAGATGGTTCCAAAAGCTACCTTGGCATGCAAGAAAGCTCAAAAGACTTATTGTTCAATATTGCTGCAAATCCTAGTCCAAGTCCAAGACAGATTTCTCTTTTAAGTCCTTTTTGATATCTAATTAGAATAGGAGTTTTGAGTCAGTTTCTGAATAGGATTTTATCCAAAACAATCTCCTACATTGTACAGGTTTAGAGTCCTATATAAAGGACCATAGGGTTTGCGGGTAGAGATATCTAGAAACCCTGAGCCGCCATTTACATTGTAATCTAGTTTTAAAATAACGCAGTTTTTAGTTTATGCGTGTGAGAGAGTTTGACATGAGCATTGGAGGATAAGCTCTGGTGTGGTCTTCTGCTGTGTCACATCTTCAATAATCTCCTATGTATCTCTACTTTTATTGCTTTAACTTTAATAGATTCAATTTTGTTTGTTTCAATTTTAGTTATGCGTGAGTAGTTCTTTTTCGGATTAGGGTTGCTTGAAGCCCTAGCCATGTCAGTTCGTTAATTAGATTTTGGCTCTTGATTTTGATTGTTATGCATGCTGAATAACTCTGATTACTGCTTCAACTACCATTCTTTTATGCCTATGAGCTTTGCTACCTTGTTTGCATAAATTATTGATGGAATTGCTTGAGGTTAAAAAACAATCTTGTAGTCGGAATTCATGACACTTTAGGAATGCACATCACTTTTCTAGGCTAGTATAGTGTCATTAAATTCTCTTTCTCTTTGTACTTCATGCATCATCTTAGAACATTCCAAATAAGAGAGAATAATATATGTGGAGTGGGCCAACCATCGGGACCTTTGCATGGGCACTTAATTCAGAAGTTGCATAGTAATTAGGTCAAGAAAATCTGGTTAAGGACTATTAATGGTTAGGTTGGATAGTAAGCCTCAATTCACCTTCGTTAACAATTAATCAATCTATCATTGTTTCATTGTTATTTTCTGCACTTCAATTTACTTGCATATTTCTTGTTCTCTAATTTTACCAACAGTAAGAAACAATCTTGTAATTGGAATTCATGACAACCTAGATTACGGAACATTCTCTAGGGGTAGTGTAATTGCTCAGATTTCCTTTTGTTATTAATGCATTTGTTTGAATAGTTGTGCTAGTGATTTTGAGAGACCTGCAACATACAAATTAAGAAGGAATCAACCATATGTGATGGAAGTTATGTAAAGGAAATGAAATATAATCACAAATGAATATTCAATGAAAGAACGATAATTTCTCAAAATCGATCTCAAGAAAGGAATTGAAAATTAAGAATGTAGATACACACCTCAACTCCAAGCATAATTTCCCATAAAATCCGTTAGGTCTTCAATTAAGGTTCTAATGAGGCTAGGCTTAGGGTTAGAGAACAAAGGATAAGGATGCAAAGAACTTAGGTTTTACCAAGGCATGAAGTGTCATGACTTGAACTTCCATCTTGAACTTTAAACACTTCTAAGCATTTTCACATGTTTTTCATATTTGTGATTAAACTTATAATTTTTTAATTTGAAACAAATCACACTTTTTAGCTCAATTCCATTGTTGGATAAAATAGACAACACAAATATGAAATATATTCTATTCAGTTTAACCTTGCAAGTGCACAAATCGTGCAATTAGTATAGCAAATAAGTAAGGGTCGAATCCCACAAGAACTTGTCTTAACTATATTCCACTTAATTACTTGGATTGATTAATTAAGTTAGAAACTCAACAAAAATAGAAAATAAACCACAAACATGATCGGGGGTTGAAACATAAAAATAAAATAAAACAAATTAAAGAACCTAAAACAATTAATAAAAATAATAGGCTAAGGCACTCTATCCACCACTAACCACAAGTACTTCCTAACATGATTTCCAGGATTCAATTACTATGAATTATTTGAATATGATGCCTATGCAAGGGTCCGAGTAGGGCCCACCCCACATATTTTATCTCCTTCTTGGTTTGTATGTGGCATGTCTCTTAAACTCGCTACCACATCTATTCAATTATGCAATAGTTCTCTTAAGATTATGTCACAATTCTCTTAAGCAATTATAACACAAAAGAAAGCATTAAGTACAAAAGAGATTTAATGACATCACACTACCCCTATAAAAGTGATGTGCAATCCTAGGTTGTCATGAATTCAGATTAAAAATATATGTAAAGCCATATACCGTTGATGCTAATAATCACAAGAAGATGACCAGTATAACAAGCACTAATTCATCGATAGATCATGCAAATAAGCAGGTCAAACTCATAAACACAAACTAAGCTCATGACACACAGTATTCTAAATTGTATTAAAGATTCATAATAAAGTAAATCAAGGGCCAATATCATATTAAAGAAGAACCATGACTAGGGCATCAAGAAGCCCTAACCTAAAAAGAAACTACAATATAAAAGAAAAATGTTTTTGCTCTTTGGTATATTTCTGTGTATCTTTTTCAGACCCCTTTACAAAACCCTAGGACCTCTATTTATAGGAGAATTATTAATCCTCAAATAAATAGAAGTTTACATTAAATTCTATAAGGAAAAGATTTCCTGAACATTTAAGAAAAATAATTAAAAAGATTTCCTAAAATTAAAAGGACCAAAAATAATATTTTCTAATCAAATAGGCAAGAAATCCGCTTGAAACATAAAGAACAAGTGTGAACACAATCTGTCAAAGGCAGCCTGGCGGGCCCGCAGGATTCGCGTGGTAATCTTTGGAATGTTCTTGAAATGATCTTGGAATGATCTCCAACCCACGAGATAGACCTTGGGATGATTTTGAACTTGACCGTGGGCAAGCGGGCTAGCCGGCGAGATTTGCGTCTGCCGTCAGGGACATCATCTTGATTTCTTTGTAACTTCTTAATCATAACTCTGATGGAGGTGATTCTTTTGCTCAAATTCTCGTAATTCCAAAGTCTATCTAATTCTGCAACACTTCTCACAAATATATTATTTTTTCCAGTTTCATAGAACGAAATATTAATAAAACATAAGTAACAGGGTATTAAAGCAAGGATGAAATGTGTATAAATTATGACCTAACAGCTTGCAAGGTTTTAACTATTAAGAATAGATTGCATATTCATTTTCTATATTTTTTTCAACAAGGTATTTACACCGTTGCCGGGGACTTGTCCCTCAACGGTGTCCAAGTAGTTTGGATTGTTTTAACTCAGTTTTGTTTCTCTATCTTTTAGGTACTTTTCGTATATGCCATCACAAGCCTCTGTCTTCTTCTGCCCACAGCTCAGTACACGGTTCCCCACAACCAAGTTTACCACCATCTCTTAGGTTGGCAGACGACCGTGACCTTGCAAACCCACCACCACCTCCATCCCCACGGTTCCTTAAGGAGTACGCTACTCCACATGTTTCAGAGGATCAAATTCGCATAGTTTTCCCCACTTCCACGGTGGAAAGATTTGAATTCAAGTCAGCGACCATACATATGGTCCCTAAATTCCATGGACTCTCAGGAGAGGATCCTTATCTACAAATGATAGAGTTTGTGGAGGTTTAATCTACATTGAGGATAAACGGCATTACTGAGGCAAAAATTAGACTCAGACTATTCCACTTCAATCTCAAAGACAGAATAAGGCTATCATGGTTTCATTCCTTGGCCCCTGCCTCTATCACGTCCTGGAGGGACTTGTCATCTAAATTTCTCACTCAATACTACCCAGTGGCAAAGACTAACAAGCTAAAGAGTGAGATCATGGACCCCCGTCAAGCTGAGGATGAGCCCTTCTACGAGTTTTGGGAGTTGTTAGCTCATAATAAATACATATTTTATCCATGAACTAATACTTTTTTACTTATATTTTATTAATATTTCGTTCTATGCAATTGGAGAAAATAATATATTTGAGCAAAATAATCACCCCAATCGGAATAATAACGAAGAAGTTATGAAGGAAGAAGATTGCTCAATATTTTTGGTAAGGACCTACCGAATCAAGCATCTGGGAGTCAGAGTGGCGTTGACTGTGTGTTGACCTGCTGCTTCTGTTCTCCAATTCAGCCAGTACCTGCCGAATCCCACATGAAGACCTTGGCGTGCTTGCACTGAAGACGTTAATTCCGTTTCGGCTGGAGTCCACCGAAATCCATATTCCAGCCTTTCCCAGCGTGTTGACTGCCCTTTGACCACGTGCTTGGACCACACCTTTTCGGTGGTTGTCCACCGAGCATGCACACGAAGACTCTCCAGCTGCTCTACGTGTTTTCTCCTTATTATGAGTGTTTTCCAAGTGTGTGTTCACACTTTATTTCCATAATTAAAAGGGATTTCAATTCTATTTCATTTTGTAATATTATTTCTACTCCTTTTATGTTTAGGAAAGGTTTTTTTAGTTAGTTTTCTTTATTATTTAAGAAACTTTTTCCTTATAGAATTTAATGTAAACTTCTATTCTTTTGAGGATTAAAAATTCTCTATATATATAAGTGCTAGGACTTTAAAATATCTAAATAATACAAAGAACGAAAACACTTTTCTTTTATTTTGTAGTTTCTTTTTAGGTTAGGGCTTCTTGAAGCCCTAGCCATGGTTCTTCTTGAATATGATTTTGGCTCTTGATTTATATTGCTATGCATTCTGAATAATTCTAATTACTGCTTAAACTACCATTCTTTTATGTTTATGAGATTAGCTACCTTGTTTGTATAAATTATTCATGGAATTGCTTGATGGATCACTATATCATCTTGTAATTCATTAGCATCTAGAGGTTGAGGTTAAGAAACAATTTTGTAATCGGAATTCACAACAACCTACGAATGCACATCATTTTTCTAAGCTAGTGTGGTGTCATTAAATTCTCTTCGTACTTCATGCATCATCTTAAACGGTAGGTGATAGACGTTTTAGGTACACATCATTCTTAGAACATGCTAAGTAAGAGAGAATAAAATATGTTTAGTGTACCTTAGTCGGACCTGGGCATGGGCACCTAATTCAGAAGTTGTATAGTAATTGAATCAAGAAAATCATGTTAGGAAGTAATTGTGGTTAGTGGTGGATTGAGTGCCTTAACCTATTATTTTTATTATTTGCTTTATGTAAGTTATTTTATTTGTTTATTTTTAATTATGTTTAAAACCCCCCATGTGCGTTTGTGTTTTTATTTTATTGTTAATAAGTCTTTGAGTTAATTAACTAATCTAAGTAATAATGTGAATTTAAACATTAAGACAAGTCCTTGTGGGATATGACCTTTGCTTATTTGCTATACTATCTACACGATTTGTGCACTTGCAAGGTTAAACTGAATTAAATAGATTTCATATTTATTTGTGTTGTCTAATTTATCCAATAAGTTTTTGGCGCCGTTGTTAGGGACTTTGTCCCTTAACGGTGTCCATATATCTTAGATTGTTTTATTAACTCAGTTTGTTTTTTTAGGTACATGTCTTGCTTGGAAGATAAATAAAGCGCTTATTGGGAGGCAACCCAACCCGGTTAGATCTTTCCTTTCCTTTTTGTTTTTTGTATTTTTGTTTGATATGATACCTCAACTTTACTATCTTCATTTAATCTTTGCTTTATCACATTGAGGACAATGTTCAGTTTTGGTTTGGAGGTGTAGACATTCATTTAAAAATTGGGAATGGGATTTTTTGACAAATAAAAAAAAAATCTTTTTAAATTCGTTTTTTTTATTTAATTTCAAAATTTTAAAATTAATTACAAAAAATTATATTTATAAAAACAACTTTGAAAAAAAAAATTTTGGTTTTCTTAAAATCATTACTTTTTGCTTGTTAATGAGGATGAATATGCTAAGTTAATTGTTAATGCTTTGCTAAGGTTTTGCCATGTTTATTTTTGTATCATAACTTGCACTTCACAATGCCATACTTTATGTGATTAAGTAGACAAGATGATTATGTTTAAGTGAACTTTCGAAAATGAGTGGAGACTACCCTTGTGAGTTTTTTAGCCTAATGCCATTCTTTGAGAGGGATTTATTTTGTTTCTACTCTTAAACACTCTTCGATTTTTGTTCATAAATTGTTGATCTCATTACCATTATTTGCATTGATTATTAAAGAACTAATCTCTCATGTAGTTGTTCTTAATTCTAAGTTTGATTTACCATAAGAGATGATGGAGGATATGCATGTTTCAACCTTATTAAGCCTTTATCCTACCCTTTTGTGTGCTCCATTAGCCAATTTGAAGCCAAACACTTGAGTCTTTTCTTTCATCACCCAAATCATAACCTACCTTAAACACTTACCCTGTGTTTTGGCCATACCTTTTTAACTTAGGTTTGTACTAAGGTTGCTTTAATTGAAGTTCATGAAAGAAAAAAGTTTAAACAAAATATGATAAGTGTTGCCGTATGGAAATTGCAAAATTTTATCCAAGTTGGATAATGGTGACATCTCAATTAACTTAAGGCAATTTAGTTCAATTAAAAAAAAATAAAAAATTTTGAACGTTGTTGGAAAAATATTTTTGCGTTCAAGAAAAAAAAGAAAAAAACAGAAGAAAAAATTTGGAACGTTGAAGGATAGAAAATATTTTTGCGCTCAAGAAAAAAAAAAGGGAAAATGATATGGAATTGAGCTAAAAAAGTGTGATTGATTCAAATTCAAAATTATAAGAATGATCACAAATGTTCAAAACATGTGAAGGTGCTTAGAAGTGTTTAAAGTTCAAGATTCAAGTCATGATTCTTCATGCCATGGTACAACCTAAGTTCTTTGAAATCCTGATCTTTTGTTCTTTAACCCTAAGCCTAAACTCATTACAGCCTTAATTGAAGACCTAACGGATCTTATTGGAAATTATGCTTGGAGTTGAGGTAAATATGTACATTCTTAATTTTAAATTTCTTTCATGAGATCTATTTTCAAAAATTATCGTTCTTTCATTGAATATTCATATGTTATTATATTTTATTTTCTTTACATAACTTCCATCACATATTCTTGATAAGAGTGTAAGCCTAGGATTCTTGAGTGAAAATTGAGAGTTGCCTAGTGAGGATTAGAGTCGAGGCGAAATCTTTCTAAGGCATTTAAATGTAGTTGTCTTTAAACTTGCTTACTTGAAGTTTTGGCATTTACACTTAACACATGAAACATTCTTGTTTATGGCATCTCTTTAGTTTAGCAAAGCATTATAGACTTACATTGATTCTTATTAATTTGCTAAGGAGTTGTGTTTTTAGTTTTTAGCTGTTAAGTAAAACGTTTGTGGGTATCGTAACTGGCATAACCCTCAGGAGACAAAACTCCTCCTACTAGGGACACCTAGGGGTTTAAATGTTTTAACTTAAGTAAAATTGGGTCTATTTTGTCTTTAGTTTTTTTATTTTGTGTTTTTCTCGAGGACTAGCAAAAGATAGGTTTGGGGATATTTGTTAGGTCATAATTAATACATCTTTTATCCATGAATTAATACCCTTTTACATATGTTTTGTTAATATTTCGTTCTATGCAATTGTAGAAAATAATATATTTGTGAGAAATGTGTAGAATTAGATAGAGCTTGGAATAATGAGAATTTGAGTGAAATAATCACCTCAATCACAGTTATAACGAAGAAGTTATGAAGGGAAGAAGATTGGTCAATATTGTCGGTAACGACCTACCGAATCAAGCATCATGGAGTCAGAGTGGCATTGACTTTGTGTTGACCAGCTGCTTCTGATCTCTAATTCGGCCAATGTCTACTCATTTTTTGTTTAGGAAAGTTTTTTTATTATTTAGGAAAGAGCGAAATCACTTTTCTTTTATTTTGTAGTTTTTTTTTAGGTTAGGGCTTCTTGAAGCCCTAGCCATGGTCATTCTTTAATGTGATTTTGGCTCTTGATTTATATTGCCATGCATGTTTAATAATTCTGATTACTGCTTACACTACCATTCTTTTATGTTTATGAGATTAGCTACCTTGTTTGCATAAATTATTGATGGAATTGCTTGACGGACCACTATATCATCTTGTAATTCATTAGCATCAAGAGGTTGAGGTTAAGAAACAATCTTGTAATCGGAATTCATGACAACCTAGGAATGCACATCACTTTTCTAGGCTAGTGTGGTGTCATTAAATTCTCTTAATACTTCATGCATCATCTTAAACGGTTGGTGATAGACATTCTAGGTACACATCATTCTTAGAACATGCTAAGTAAGAGAGAATAAAATATGTTTAGTGTACCTTAGTCAGACCTAGGCATGGGCACCAAATTCAAAAGTTGCATAGTAATTGAATCAAGAAAATCATGTTAGGAAGTAATTGTGGTTAGTGGTGGATTGAGTGTCTTAACCTATTATTTTTATTATTTGCTTTATGTTATTTTTTTTATTTGTTTACTTTTAATTATGTTTAAAAAAAACCTCATGTGCGTGTGCGTTTGTGTTTTTACTTTATTGTTAATGAGTCTCTGAGTTAATTAATTAATCTAAGTAATAATGTGAATTTAAACGTTAAGACAAGTCCTTGTGGGATTCGACCCTTGCTTATTTTCTATACTATCTACACGATTTGTGTGCTTGCAAGGTTAAACTGAATGAAATAGATTTCATATTTATTTGTGATGTCTATTTTATCCAACAAGAGTGGTTAAACCAACTGATTCAGGCGTGTCCTCACCACAACATCGACGATTGTCACTTGATGTTGTATTTTTATGGAGGATTGAAGAACAATGTAAACTCCCAATCAAAAAGAGTCCTAGATAGCATAGCCGAGGAGCCTAGTTAGGCCTTTGATAACATTGCTCAACTGGAAACACAGTTCAGTTATTGAGGTCATGAACCTAGAACTCTCGGAGTGGTGAGTAAGGGCAAAGATAACACCATTGCCCAACTCACGGCAATGGTGAAGCAGTTGTGCAATGACAAAGCTAAGGGCATGTAAGTCTGCGATGTATGCTCCATTCAGGGATACGGGTCCCAAGACTACCCAATGGTAGAAGAGGCCAACATGGTTGGCAGGTTTAATGATGGATCAAGGCCTAGGCATGATCCCTACTCTAATATCTACAACCTAGGGTGGAGGAGCCATCCAAACTTCAGATGGAGTAAAAATCAGAACACTCAGAACCCTATCCCACCACCTGGATTGCAACGCCAATCTGTGGCCCCTCAGGCAAACCAACAAAGTCCTTCATCAAGTTCCAACACTAGACGCAAGCCCTTGGAAGACATAGTTGCCTCCTTGGCTCAGAGCACAGCTGCCCTCAATTAGAGCACCCAGTCCTTCATGCAAGAGACCAGGGGACGCCTAGCTAGTTTGGAGAATCACATGGGACATATTGCTGCTCAGCTGAGACAAAGAGAAAGGCAAGCTACCTAGTCAAGTTGTGATAAACGCCAAGGGACCCCATCATCCCACTGTAAATGTCATCATTCTACAAAGTGGGACGCAAATTCAAGGCCCTAATTATGCTAACTACCGAAAGTTCAGTGAAGATACATAAGATGAAAATGAGGACCAAGCTATGACACCATATGTCCCTGCCGTTGAGTCCCAGACTTCAAGGAGGTTCCCACCATAGCACCTGGATGAGTACTTGGGCGAGCCCCTGCATCAGAACGGGCCACAAACCGTGACCCAGTCCTCACTGCAAGACCTGCTCAAGCCCTTTCTGCAGGACCTGCTTGAGTCCTCACTGCAAGACCTGCTTGAATCCTCACCGCACGACCTTCCCTAGACCTTGATGAAGGACCTTCCCAGGTATGTGCCAAAGCAGAGCCAGCCGCTGGGCATGTCTTAAGACACGTCCAGAAAATTGAAACGGAGAGCACTACAGCAGAACCCGCACCTAGACACTGGACAGCCTCAGAACCAGAACCTACCGCAGACTGGACATGTCCCTAGACACACCCCAGGATGCATACCAGAGACACCCATACCTAAGAACTCGGCCCCATAACGTGTCGTGCCTAGACCCCAAGATTAGGACCCTGCAGGACCCCTGAGGATCGGAATCGTGTCTCAGTCCCTACCCGAGGACCAGAATCGTGTCTCAGTCCCTATCCAAGGACCAGGCCATGGTTTTGGAACATAATTTTCCCTATCATCCTAAACCTAGCTCATCAATTAATATACAAACTAAAAAGGTGCATTTTGATTTGGATGATGACAATGTTGTGCCCTTTCCTTGTAGAATTCATCACCAAAACACATAGAAGGAAAAGTTTGAGAAGGACACACACACATGCTGCAAAAGCTGCAGATCAGACTGCCATTCCACAAACTAGTCAAGCATATGCCCATCTTGACAAAGCTTTTGAAGGACTTAGTTTTTTGAAAACGTGGAGCTAAGCCAAACATCACTTTGGACATCAATCTAGCCACTCTAAATGCTCTACATTGCATGCTACCCAAGGCTGAAGATCCAAGCCCTCCATCACTTCCCTGTGCTATCAAAGGAAAAGGGTTTACTCATTGCTTATGTGACTCAGGGGCCGCTGTAAGTGTCATGCCTTATCATTTGTTTCAATCTTTAAATTTAGGAGAGTTAAAACCTACTGAGTTATGCAGTAGATTTGCTAATTCTTCTGTGACTAGTCTAATGGTTTGATTGAAGATGTTACTGTGCAAATAGGGGATACTTGCATTGCTGCAGATTTTTATGTCTTGAAGATGGATGGACCAGACCCAAGTGAAGATCCACCACTGATCTTTGGCAGACCCAATTTGGCCACGCTGGACTTTGACATTAATGTGAAACGTGGGCAAGTAGCTATCCATGTCTGGGACAAGCTGAAAATATTCAACATCCATGATGTCATACGGCACCCTGCTGAACCTACAGCTGATTTTTCCTTATTTGTAATGAATGAATTGTTGCAGGACACAATAGGAAACTCAGGCACGAAGGACTCAAGTGACAAGGCAATATCATTGCCTCAAGAATATCAGGTTGGCCATAGGAATGCAGCGGTCAGAACGCTGCCAATCATGCCCTCGCTGCCATGTTGCAAACCAGCCCTATTTGAGGTTAGCCCCCATACGGCCAAAAATCCTTGGCCTTCCCTCACGGAACCTCCTCTAGTCATGTTAAGGCAGCAGGCACCAAGGAGGGGCACAGTTAAGGACCTTAGCACCCCACCAGGCACTTGATATGCCAGCCACATCTTGCTCAAGGGTTAAATAAAGCGCTCCTAAGAGGCAACCTAGCCCGGGTTTGTGTACCTCTCTTCCCCTTATGTTTCTAGCCTATTGCATTCTCTAAACCTTCAATTTTGTCCTTTGTCATGCATACTGGTTATCACATTGAGGACACTGTTCAATTTAGGTTCGGGGGTGTGGATTGAAATTTTGCATATAGAAAGAAGTAGGTTTGGGGGTGATACACGGCCATAATTTTCAGTTTTAGTTAATTAGTTAAGCTGTGTTAGTGACTAGTGTTTTAACTTGTTAATAAGAGTGTACATACTAAGTTAACGTTGTTTGTTTTACTAAGAGTAATGCCATAGTCAGTTCGTATCATACTTAGCACTTCACAATGCCATGTTTCAACTGATTAAGGGAATGAAATTGCTAAATTTGAATGAACTTAAAAAAATTAGTAGAGGCTGCCATGTGAGAATTTGAGTCTTATTGCCATTATTTTTTAGTGATATAAATTGTTTCTACTCTTTAAACACTCTTCAATGTTGTTCTTAATTGTTGATCTCATCACTCTACATTTGCATAGAATTTTAAAGAACTAATATCATATAGATGCTCTTGATTTAAAGTGTGGTTTGCCATAAGAAGTGGTACAGGCTATGTGTGATTTAACCCTTAAAGGCCTTATCCTACCCTATTGTGTGCTCTCAAAGCCAATTTGAAGCCAAACACTCAGCCTATTCTTTCATCACTGAAAGTGTAGCCTGCCCAAACACTCAAGCATTCAATTAGGTCATGCCCTATAACCTAGGTTGTGCTAAGGTTGTACTAAATGATAAGTCATGGTGAGAATGAGAAGTAAAAGAAGTTGCTGCCTAGTTCCAAGAGCTATTGCGGCAAGCACCAGGTGTGAGAAGGTACAAAATTTTGAAAGTTGAGTGAAAAGCTCTACAAGTGAAAAGATTCATAAGTAATGAGGAAACCTGTTTAGTCATTAATTAAGCATCATTTTGATGTCACCTTGTAGCTCTTTTACTTGTCTTTTGTTAGAAATTAGGCCAACCATAGTCGAAAGTGATGGTCTTGTGAGACATGTGCAGGCTATAGAAAGAGAATGCAATTATGAGAACACAGGAAAAACAATGACTCAAATCGGAGTTCCAATGAAGGAGATATCATCATCATCATTTCAATATCGGGTCCTTGGCATGTCTCAGGACATGTCCGGGTGCCTCATTTTTGGCCTTTGACAATATACCTCAAATCAAGCCATCCGGGTCCTTGAACTGTGTTTCAGGACCAGAAGATCAAGTCCTAGAAGTGCCAAGGTCAAGCCAAGGACATGTCCTTGGCATGTCCTAGCCATGCCTCAAAGAAGCCCCAACCGAGAGCCTTATGATGCCCAAGTTCCTACCCTGCGCTGAAGTCCTTGTCCTAAGTTTCAGCCCCAAAGACATGCCGGGACACATCCCTGGTCCCTTAGAGACGCGCCCAGCGATAGACCCAAGACACCAGAATTAGGTCTGTGACATGTCCCTTGATAGGTTCGGGAAGGCAAATTTTGGCCATGACCTGGAACTCGATGGAACAAAGCGAGACACCACTCATATATGGACTTCAAATCACCTATCTAAGCTAATGGAAACATCATATGAAAGTGAAGCGCGTGGTTTGTCCCAGCTGCATTGGTCAATGTCCTGCTGAGTCCTTAGCATGTCCAATAAGGAGATCCTAAGAGCCAAGATTCTACCAGCCGTGTCAATAATGTCCAAGAACGATGCCAACCATGCTTTGCTATCCAAGAACGTCTCAAAAGGTTCCAGAATAGTTCTTGGCGCATCAGAATTCCCTGGGCTGCGTGGAGTTTACTTGCCGCCAAACAAAGTCCTAGATTTTAGGACTTTGTCCCTGCTAAGCTAGGAAAACCTTTTTAGCGTTTAATTAATGGTCTTTTGGTCTTTGTTGCTAAGTTTAAGTTCCTAGTTTTAAGGGGAAGCCCTAGGCCTATTGAAGGTAAGTTTCAACACTGAACTAGGGTTCCCAACTTAGACTAGCCACATAGTTTTATTTTCAGCAGAAAAGAGTGGTTTTGTTTTTGTAGAAGTATTGAGCACAGAGAGGCTATGAAGATAGCTTGGACGTGTGCCTTGGATCATCACCATTCTCAATGTTCCCTCTACTTCCCTTTAAGCTTTATTTTGTAATCATGAATACTTTTCAGGTTTTTTTCAATAATATGCGTGAGTAGTTTTCCATAGAATTAGGGTTGCTGGAAGCCCTAGCCATGTAGTTCATTAATGTGATTTTGGCCCTTGATTTCTGTTATTATGAATGCTGAATAAATTCTTATTACTACTTGAATTGCTATTCTTTTATGTTTACTTGATTAGCTACCTTGTTTACATAAATCATTGATGAAATTGCATCGAGAGATTGAGGGTAAGAAACAATCTTATAATTGGAATTGATGACAACTTAGATGATGGAATACTCTCTAGGGACAGTGTGGTGTCATTAAACTTCCTTTCATGCTTAATGCGTTCTCTTGGATAGTTTTTGTAGTGAGTCGAAAATCCCTACGACATAGGAACTAAGAAGGAAGTAATTTGTGTGAGGTGGACCCTAACATGGACCCTTGCATGGGCAGCATGTTCAGATAATTCATAATAATGGGATCTTGGAAATCATGTTAGGAACTTGAAATGGTTAGGGTGGATAGGGTGCCTTAATTCGACTTAGTTAATCCATCAATTCAATCATCTTTACTTTTGTTTTCAATTGTTTTGCATTTACATTACTTGTCTTTTATTTTCAATCCAAAAGCATCTTGTTTGTGTGTTTTGTTTAGAGTCTTTGTGTGTTTATTGTGTTACAAATAACTAGTGTCTTGAGTTGTTTTAGCTGTCTTCGCATATCTAATTAGTGTGAGTCTTAAATTAGTCGTTTGTTGCTTTATTTTATCGTTTTGTTAAGTCTTAACTGAGTTAATTGAGTTAAACTTCAATTGGACATAACGTTGATACATAGTCCTTGTGGGATCGATCCTTGTTGTATTGCTATACTATCTTCTAATTTGTACGCTGACAAGGTTTTAACTGTTAAAGATAAAGTTCATATTCTTATGCTTTATTTTTACCAACAAGTTTTTGGCGCCGTTGCCGAGGACTTGTCCCTCAATGATGTCCATTTAATATAGATTGTATAGTAACTCAGTTTGTAATTCTTTTAGTGTACATGTGGACAACTTTTACATGGATATGGGACCATGGAGCGATCCCTACTCAAGTCCATTCAATCCAGGGTGGAGCAATCAGCTTGGATACCATTATCAAGAATATCCAGATCCATACAATCCAGGATGGTGCGCTCAACCTAATTTCACATGGAATACCACTCCAATAGTTCCTGACCCTGGCTCATATCCTGAACTCCAAGCTTTGGTTGATACCTTGGCACAAAGCATTAAAGCCACATCAAATTATACTAGGGAAACTCAAGAGTTGATGAAGCGCATGGATGAGAGACTTGAGATGACCATGAGGTAATTTCGTTCTACATGAGTCAATGCAAAGATATGGCACCCTCCCCATCAAGTGAGGCCGTGGATGTTGATCAGGATGAGAGTGCCATAAAGTCAGCACTTCCACAAGGGCCTGCCATAGAGTCCGTGGCTCCCATCCAATGGCATGATATGCCATGGCCTCCCGAATCAGCTCAAATTAAGCAATAGGATAGCCCCAATTCTGAACCTCCAATATATTCCTTATGTTCTAATGTTTCTGACTTTGATCCAATGCCTAATCATACTTCTTTGCCTTGCACTCATAGGTGGGAACTTGAAATGTAAGAAGAATGAGAGGAACAGAATAGGAAGGATGATGGTGAAAAGGACAAGCAAGTTGTGCCTCACTCACTGTCCAGCGTTGTGCCTGAGCCCGCGGCACTGCCCAAGGCCTTGCCCCAAGCTGAGCACGATGCCATGCCTGATTCTGCTACTCAAACAGTGCCTAAGCCTGACTTGCTACCTAGCAACGTGTCCGCTGCACTGCATCCAAGCTCCTCATCTACTGTTTTGTATTCGGAAGCAAATCCCGTTGGAAGGCCGCGGGAAGACCTCGGGCCAGCCAGGATGACTCAAGTGCTAGAGAGCTCGTGTTTGAAGGACCCACTCGGAAGGGAGCTCCAAGAACCTGCCGCAGACCCAGGCGTAGGACACGCGAAGATCGGGTCACCAGCTCCAGTTGGGTCCTCGAAACCCTATTTTGCAGCAGGATATGCGAATCCCATGGGAAGCCCGTGGGCCAGCGATCAACTTCAAACTCACTTCTACATCCTCCCAAATGCGTCTCAAGGTCAGCCTCTGGTCTATCCTGCAGATTGCAGATCATTTCAAGGGAATTTGAAAAACATTCCAATGATAACTTCAAGACGAAGCAAAGGCCGTGGGAAGGTCATGGGAAGTCCTCGGGCTAGCTAGCATGCCCTCGACAGTTTGTGCTCACATCGAGGAAAAATTGCATTCACACCATGTCTATCACTTCCAAATACCAAAAAGAAGGTGATGAATGCCCTCAACTTGGTACCCTTCTTCAAGTTCAAAAGGAAACAACGACGGAAAGGACCAAGGAAAAGGGTATTGAAGACTAGGATGTACATGGCACAACCTAAACCCTTTCACCAAGAGCGTTTTCAAAAGAAGTTGTTTGAAAATGGACAGAAAATGCTCTCATAAAACTCACGTCTCAATCTCTTTCCAGAGAGATTGCATTCTTGTAGGTGGATTCTGTTTTGTGTTTCTAATTTCGTTCCACATGATGTAGTGAACATTATGCAGCTAGAGGCTCACAACACGATCCATGTTGACGCTGCCATGCCTCCACCTAGTTCTTAGCTGCCAGCCACGTCTTGCCCATACGTTGAATAAAGCGCTCCTAGGAGTTAACCTAGCCTTGGTTTGTGCCCTTCTCTCATTCTTGTGTTTCTGCTCATATCACCTCACTAAACTTACATTTTGTCTTGTTTTGCTTATTCTTCAAACATTGAGGACAATGTTTAGTTTAGATTTGGGGTGTGGATCAAAACTTTGCATATAAACCAATAGGTTTGGGGGTGTACACGGCTAGATTTTCAGTTTATATTTTTAAGTTATTTAGTTAGTTTAAGTTGTTGTGAGTGACTAGTGCTTTAACTTGTTAATATGAGTGTACTTGCGAAGTTAACTATCTTTGTTTTACTAAAAATCATGCCATAATCAGTTGTAGCATAATCTTGCACTGCACAATGCCATGTCTTGGATAATTAAGTGAACAAAATGACTGAAGTTGAGTGAACTTCAGAAAATTAGAGGAGACTACCATGTGAGAACTTGAACCTTAATGCCATTCTTTTTTAGCGATATACATTGTTTCTACTCTTTAAACGCTCTTCACTTTTGTTTATTATTGTTGATGTCATTACATCATATTTGCATTGAACTTTAAAATAACTAACATTATATAGATGCTCTTGGTTTGATGTATGGCTTGCCATAAGAGGTGATGTAGGCTACGTGTGCTTAACCTCTAAATGCCTTGTCCTACCCTATTGTGTGCTCCCTAAGCCAATTTGAAGACAAACACTGAGCCTTTCTTTCATCACCCTAAGCATCATCTGCCCAAACACTGTACCGTTCAATTAGGCCATGCCCTATAACCTCAGTTTGTGCTAAGGCTGACTTAAATGAGAATCGTGGTGAGTACAAGAAGTGAAAGAAGTTGCTGCCTAGTTCTAAGAGCCATTGCCGCAAGCACTAAGTGTGATGAAGTCCAAAAGTTTGAATATGGAGTAAACAGCTCTACAAGTGGAAAGCTTCATATGGAATGAGGAAGCTATTGCATGATCTTGGGTCGATTCAATTCAAAAGAAAAAGAAAAGATAAAAAATCAGAAAAGAAAAAAAAAGTGCAGAAAAAAAAGTGAATTGATCGAAGTGAGCCAAGGAACCTCAAGAAGATCAATCAAGAAGTGCAATGTCGTGGGCCTTAAGCAAGGATTCAGATCAGAAAGTACAAGTTGAAGCCATGACTTCTCATGCCTTGGCAGAATTCAGGTTCTTTTAATTCTACTCCTTCCATCTTAAACCATTAAGCTTAGCCCCATTCCAACCTAATGTGAAAGACCTATCTGATCTTGTGGCTAGCCATGTTGAGAACTAAGGTACGTGTCTATGTTCTTAAAATTCAATTCCATTCATGAGATCTTAAATTCAAAAAGTGCTTATTTTTCATTGAGTTTTCATATGTAATTAAACTTGAATGGCTTTACATAAATTCCATAACATATTCTTGATATGAGTGTAAAGCTTAGGATTCTAGAGTGAATTGAGAGATATCCAACGAGGATTAGACTAGAGGCGAAATCTTTCTGGAGCACTTGAATGAAGTTGTTAGTAAGCATGATTATTTGAGATTTTGGCATTCAAACATTACATATGACTCTCACTGCCGTTGTGATAGAAGAAATATTGAACACAATAATTATGAACTTTATTTCCACTAAGTATAATTTTGCAAGTGCACAAAATCAATGGAGATAGTATAATGACAAGCAAAGGTCGATCCCTCGGGGACTTGTTCAACGATTAACCCAATTAAGTTCAGATTTGTTAACTTATAGAAAAACACACACACACACGCAAAAGGAGGGGTGAGGTGGGGCTTATGATTTGAGAATTGAAAATTAAAGACAAGTAAATTAAGGTACAGAAAATAACAATGCAAGAATGAAAGGTTGATTGTTTGTTAACTAAGGAAAATTAAGGCTTATTATCCACTCTAACCAATTATAGCTCTTAACCATATTATCTTGACCTAATTACTATGAAATTCTGAATTAGGTGTCCATACCTAGGTCCTGGCATTGGTACACTAAACATATATTATTCTCTCTTACGTAGCATGTCCTAAATATGGCATATGCCAAGAACGTCTATCACCTACCGGTTAAGATGATGCATAAAGTACTAAGAGAATTTAATGACAGCACACTAGCCTAGAAAACTTATATGCATTCCTAGGTTGTCATGAATTCCGACTACAAGATTGTTTCTTAACCTCAACCTCTTGATGCTAATGAATCACAGGATGATATGACGGTCACTCAAGCAATTCCATCAATAATTTATGCAAAAAAGGTAGCAAGTCTCATAAACATAAAAGAATAGTAGTTAAAATAGTAATTAGAATTATCCAGCATGCATAGCAATCAAGATCAAGAATAAAAATCTGGTGAACATTGGTGCACAGCAGAGACACGGCAAGGCCTTGCTCTCCAAGCTCCACGCCCAAAAAGTGCAGAGAATAAGAAACTGTCTAGATCTTCAAAATAATGGTCTGTCAAAATCTAAAATCTCGTCTAAAATATTGGTCTCTAAAACACTGAACAAACGCTCCCTTTTATAGACAAAGGGAAAACCTTGTCCTACAAGGATTGGAATTTGAAACCCTAGCCTAGAGTGTTCTAGAATAGTTATTGTACTTCTAAGTAATTACAAAGTCCCTAAAATCTATCATAACCAATAAGAACACGGTTGAGAGTGTGAATGCAAGCTGGCAAGTGGGAACATAAGCTGGCCGCGGGCAGCCCGCAGCCTTTCCACGGTTAGACGCTAGAACTTAGAACTTGGCCCTTGGAATGTCTTCGCCATAGGGATTTGGGACTGCGCTTTTGAGGCACGCCATGGGCATAGTAGAACCGTATCTTGGTTTAGGCCAGGCGTACAGGTTGTCAGGCTTAGCGCAGAGGAGGAACTTTGAACACCGCTGGCAGAACAGAAATCACGGCTTAGGCGCAGAGGCTAGGAACAGATGGGAAGTTCTTGGGAGATGTTCTCGACATGTCCTAGCATGACCTTGGCACTTCTAGGACATGACCTTGATGTCATGAGATACTGGTTTGGGATCCGGGTGGCATGATCTGAGGTACTTGGCCAAGGACCCAAAATAGGCACAATGGCGCACTCAGGACCCAATTCAGGACCTGATATTGAAATGAGGACATCTCCTTCATCTGAACTCCGATTTGAGTCATTCTTTTTCCGTTATTCTCAGAATTTACCTATCTTTCCAAATATTTACAAGTCTCACAAGATTGATCATTTTATACTATTGATGGCACGAAATATTTCAAAAGAAATGTAAGAGAGGCATATAAAGACATCAAAATTTTGCATAAATAATGACTGAACACGTGGCATGATACTTTAGTTTTGCAAAGGATGTTGCCTTACTTTGATTCTTTTCAAGTTGTCCTAGGCACTTTCTCCAGCATCTTAGCGTCTAAGTAAAACGTTTGTGGGTATTGCCATAACCCTCAAGAGACAAAACTCCTCCTACTAGGATGACCACGGGGTTCAAATGTCCTATCTTAACTACCATCAAATCTTCTCATTTTGTTTAAGTATGTTTTCCTTTGTTTTGCTTAGGGATTAGCAACATATAGGTTTCGTGGTATTTGTTCAATCATTAATTAAGCATCATTTTGATGTCACGTAGTTGCTCTTTTACTTGTCTTTTGTTAGAAATCAGGCCATCCACAGTAGAAAGTGATGCCCTTGTGCGACATGTGTAGGATATAGAAAGAGAATACAATTCTAAGAACAGGGGAAAAAGAATGTCTCAAATCGAACTTCCAATGAAGGAGATATCATCATTTTAGTATCGGATCCCTAGCATGTCTAGGACTTGTCTGGGTGCCTCATTTTGGGCCCTTGACCATGTACCTCAAATCAAGCCATCCGGGTCCTAGAACTGTGTTTTAGGACTAGACGATCAAGTCATAGAAGTGCCAAAGTTAGGCCAAGGACATGTCCTTGGCATGTCCTAGCCATGCCTTAAAGAACCCCCAGCCGAGAGCCTTGGGAAGTCCATGTTCCTGCCCTGCGATGAAGTCCTTGTCCCAAGTTCCAGCCCCAAAGACATGCCAGGATGTGTCCCTGACACATTCTGGGTCCCTCAGAGACGAGCCCAGCGATAGACCCAAGACACCAGAATCAGGTCCATGACATGTCCCTTGACAGGTCCGGGAAGACCAATTTGGGCCATGACTTGGAATTGGATGGAACAAAGCGAGACATCACTCATATATGGACTTCAAATCACCTATCTAAGCTAATGGAAGCATGTGTCTCTCCAGTCAATGCAATATTTCCCTGCTGTATTGGTCAATGTCCTGCTGAGTCCTTAGCAGGTCCAATAAGGAGATCTTAGGAGCCAAGATTCTGCCAGCCGTGTCAAGAAGATCCAAGAAGGATGCTGATCAGTCATTATTTATGCATCATTCTGATGTCTTTATATGCCTTTCTTACATGTCTTTTGAATGATTTCGTGCCATCAATAGCAGAAAATGATCAATCTTGTGAGACTTATGCAGATTTGGAAAGATAGGTAAATTCTGAGAAGAACGCGAAAAGAATGACTCAAATCGGAGTTCAGATGAAGGAGATGCCCTCATTTCAATATCAGGTCCTGAACTAGGTCCTGAGTGCGCCAGTACGCCAGTGCGCCTATTTTGAGCCCTTGACCAAGTACCTCATATCATGCCATCCGGGTCCCAAACCTGTGTCTCATGACATCAAGTTCATGTCCTAGAAGTCCCAAGGTCTTGCCAGGACATGTCGAGTACATGTCCCAAGAACTTCCCATCCGAGCACAGCCTCTGCGCCTAAACCCGGGTTCATGTTCCGCCAGCGGTGGATCAAAGTTCCTCCTCTGCGCTAAGCCTAACAACTTATGCGCCTGGCCTGAGTGAAGATGCCCTTCTACTATGCTCATGGTGTGCTTCAAAAGCACAGTCCCAGACCCTTATGATAAGACATTCCGAAGACCATGGGAATACCGCGGACTGCCCGCAGGCAACTTGTGTTCCTACTGGCCAGCTTGCATTCACACTCCCAACCGTTCTCTGATGGGTTCTAATAGATTTTAAGGACTTTGTAATTAATTAGAAGTACAATAACTATTCCAGAACATTCTAGGATAGGGTTTTTAATACCAATCCTTATAGAACAAGGTTTTCCCTTTGTCTATAAAAGGGAACCTTTGTTCAGTGTTTAGGGGGTATAGGCGTGGAGCTTGGGGAAGAAGGCTCTGTCGTGGCTCTGCTGTGCCTGTTCTTCAACAATCTCTTCTGTACCCTTATTTTCATTATTGCAGTTTACTTATGAATCCAATTATATTTGTTTCAATTTCAGTTATGAGTGAGTAGTTCCTTTCAGAATTAGGGCTATTTGAAGCCCTAGCCATGTTAGCTCATTAAGTAGATTTTATTCTTGTTCTTAATTGCAATGCTTGCTGAATAACTCTGAATACTGCTTTAACTACCAATTTTTTATGTTGATAAGATTAAGCTACCTTGTTGCATAAATTATTGATGGAATTGCTTGAGATACTGCCATATCATCCTGTGATTCATTAGCTTCGAGAGGTTGACGTTAAGAAACAATCTTGTAGTCGGAATTCATGACAACCTAGGAATGCATCCCACTCTTCTAGGCTAGTGTGGTGCCATTAAATTCTCTTAGTACTTCATGCGTCATCTTAACTGGTAGGCGATAGACGTTCTAGGCATATGCCCTATCTAAAACATGCTAAGTAAGAGAGAATGATATATGTTTAGTGTACCAACGCCAGGACCTAGGCATGGGCACCTAATTCAGAATTGCATAGTAATTAGGTCAAGATAATCTAGTTAAGAGCTATAATTGGTTGAAGTGGATAATAAGCCTTAATTCGCCTTAGTTAACAAACAATCAACCTTTCATTCTTGCATTGTTATTTTCTGCACTTTGATTTACTTGTCTTTAATTTACAACTCCCATTCATAAAACGCCCCCTGTGTGTGTGTGTGTGTTTTTTTTTCTATAAGTTAACAAATCTGAACTTAATTGGGTTAATCGTTGAACAAGTCCTCGAGGGATCGACCTTTGCTTGTCATTATACTATCTCCAACGATTTTGTGCACTTGAAAATTTATACTTAATAGAAATAAAGTTCATAAATATTGTGTTCAATATTTCTTCTATCGAGTTTTTGGTGCCGTTGCCGAGGACTTGTCCCTCAACGGTGCCCATTAATTCAGATTTAGTTAATTAAATTTTGTATAGTAACTATTTAGATTTCATTTAGATTGTTACTAACTTAGCTTGTCATCTTTGTCATGTACATATGAACAACTCATACATGGATATAGGATCATGGAATTATCCATACATGGAGACGGGAGCTTGGAACAATCCATACCCAACTTCATACAACCCAGGTAGGAGCAATCACGAAAATCCAGAACCATACAACCCAGGATGGTGCCAGCAGCCTAATTTCACATGGAACTCCCCTCAAATAGTTCCTCACCACAAACCCACTCCTGACCTCCTACCTTCGCTGAGGGCCTTGGTGCAATGCAATGAGGCTTGTATTCAATACATGGCAGCTTTTAATGAAGGAGTTAATGGAAAAGAGCAAGAGGGTGTTTGAGTTCGACGTACACTACACTGAAGAAAGGGCATATTCCCCACCAAGTGAGGCCGGGAATGATGATCATGGTGAAGCTATCATCAAGCCAACACTTCGACAAGTGCTTGCCATGGAGGCCGCAAAGTCCACCCAACCTTCGTTGTGGACCAGGATACAAAGCATGGAGGCTTGTAAACAGAACCATCACACAGATGAAGAGCATAATAAGGACACCACCAAGCTAACACTTCGACAAGTGCTTGCCATGGATGCCATGAATTCCACCCAAGGTCATGCCGTGACAATGTCTCCCGATTCTGCTCAAATTGAGCAGTGGGACGCACCCAATTCATACCCTCCAGCATACTCTTCCTTTTATAATGTTTCTGATTCTAATTTCATGTCTAACTATACCTCTTTGCCTTGCACTAACAGATTGGAAAGCAAAATGGAAGAAAACTGGGAGGAAAAGAATAGGATGGATAATGGTGACAAGGACATCCAGGTCAAACCCATGCCCCTGCACTATGTGCTGCCCAGCAGCAACGCACTGCCCCAAGCCGTGTCCCACAGCCATGACCACGTTCTGCCTACTGCCCTGCCGCAAACCCAGGATCCTGCTGAGTCCCAGGACTTTCCAAATGCCCTGCCGCAGCCACAGCCCAGCACCACAGAACCTGGACATGTCCAGGGCACGCCTTCAACGCGCCAAGCTGCGTCAACTGATTCACAGCAGGGCAAGTTCTTAGCCGCTGCACCAGAACCTTCCCAACGCGCTTCTATGACGCATAGCGCTGCTGCCACACTTCAAGACACATCCACGGCAGAACCCAAGCACCAGCCCGTGCCTCCCAATCTGCTACCAACCGTGTCTCAGCCCATGCCCAAGGACAAGGACCCAGTTTTGAAATTCAATGCACCTTCTCAACTCAATCCTGAAGCACTTAACTTTCAATTTAAAATGGCAAACTTGGATTTGAATTCTGATTTAGCTCCTAATGCTGTTGAACTTTTCCCGTGTAGGTTCCACCATAAAAACACCAAGAATATGCTAAAGGCACTCAACTTGGTCCCCCTCTTCAAGTTCCGAAGGAAAAATCAATGGAAGGGACCAAGGAGGAAGTCGAGAACGTACAAGGCACTGCCAAAGCAGTTCCCCCACGAGCATTGTCCAAGGAAAACATTCAAGAGTGAACAGAAATTGCTCTCATTCAAATCACTCCTCAATCTCTTTCCCGATAAGTTACGTTCTCGTCGGTGGATTCCTTTATGTGTTTCTAACTTTTTTTCTCCATGATGCAACGCAAATTCTACAGCAAGATGCTCATAATCGGTTCCATGTTGACACTAACATCCTAGGAACACCATCAAGTACCTAGCATGCCAGCCCCGTCTTGCCTAGACGTTAAATAAAACGCTCCTAGGAGGCAACCTAGCCCTGGTTTGTATTTCTCTCTTCCTTTGCTGTTTCTGCCCATTACATGTCTCCCACCTATATTCTATGGTCATATTACTGCATATCACATTGAGGAAAATGTTCAGTTTAGATTTAGGGGTGTGGATTTAAAATTTTGCAAAAAGAAACATGTAGGTTTGGGGCTGATACACGACCAGTACATTTAAATTTTTACTTTTGAATAGTATGAAAACTTGTTAATAGGGATGTATATGCTAAGTTAACTGTCTTTGCCTTACTAAGAGTCATCCCATGGTCAAGTAGTTCATAATCTGCACTTCACAATGCCATGTTTTAAGTATTAAGTGAACGAAATAACCAAATTTGAGTGAACCTTAGGGATGTATATACTAAGTTAACTGTCTTTGATTTACGAAGAGTCATGCCATAGTTAGTCAAAATCTGCACTTCACAATGCCATGTTTTAAGTGATTAAGTGAACGAAACAACTGAATTTGAGTGAACCTTAGAAAATTAATGGAGAATACCCTGTGAGATCTTTGAGCCTAATTGCCATTCTTTCTGAGGGATATACTTGTTTCTACTATTAAACACTCATCGCTTTTGTTCTTAATTGTTGATCTTATTACATCATATTTGCATTGAATTTTAAAGAACTAACATCATTTAGATACTCTTGATTTAAGGTGTGCTTTGCCATAAGAAGTGATGTAGGCTATGTGTGCTTTAACCTCTAAAGGCTTTATCCTACCCTATTGCATGCTCCCTAAGCCAATTTTGAAGCCAAAGACTCAGCCTTTTCTTTCATCACCCAAAGTATAACCTAACCGAAATACTTAGCCATTCATCACAGCCATACACTATAACCTCAGTTTGTGCTAAGGTTGCCGTAAATGAGATTCATGGTGAGAATGAGAGGTGAAAGAAGATGCTGCCCATTCAAAGGACTTTGGCGTCAATTCAAAGTTCAAAAGTAAAGAAAAGCTTTACAAGTTGCAAACTGCACGAAAATTTGAGGAAATCATTGCATGATCTTGGTTCAATTCAATTCAATTCAATTCAATTCAAAGAAGAAAAGAAAAAAATAAAGAAATCAAAAGAAAGCAAGAAACGTTGAAAAGAAAAAGAATGAAAAAAAAAAGTGAAAAACAAAGTAAATTAAGCCAAGTGAGCCAAGAGCCTCAAAATAAGCCATCAAGAAAGCGCAATGCCGTGGTCCTTAAGAAAGGATTCAGTTCAGAAATTCCAAGTTCAATTCATGACTTCTCATGCCTTGGCACAGCTCAGGTTATTTGAATCTCATCGTTCCTTGCTAAACCCCTAAGCTTAGCCCCGTTACAACCTAAAAAGAAAGACCTAACTGATCTTATGGACAATCATGCGGAGGATTAAGGTACGTATCTATGTTCTTAAAGGTCAATTCCTTTCATGATATCTTTATTTCCATAAAGTGCTATTCTTCATTATTACTCATATGTGATTAAATTTGAACTTCATAACAAAAACTCATCACATATGCTTGAAAAGAGTGAAATCCTAGGATTCTTGTGCGAATTGAGAGTTGCCTAGCGAGGATTAGAGTCGAGGCGAAATCTTTCTAGGGCACTGAGATGAAGTTGTTTTCAAACATGATCACTTGAAAATTTGGCACTTATACATGTACACCTTCACATGTCACGGCTATGGCATTCCTTTTAGTTCTGTAAAGCATGTCTACTTACTTTGATTCTTATTAGCTTGTTAAAAGTACTATCTCTAGCATCTTTTTGTCTAAGTAAAACGTTTGTGGGTTTCGTGCAGCTATAACCCTCAGGAGACAAAACTCCTCCTACTAGGTGAACCTAGGGGTTTAAGTGTTCTATCTTAACTAAGATCGAGTCTTTTCATTTTGTTAAAGTTTTTTTTTTGCTCAGGGACTAGCAAACGATAGGTTTGGGGGTATTTGATCAGTCATTATTTATGCATCATTCTGATGTCTTTATATGCCTCTCTTACATGTCTTTTGAATGATTTTGTGCCATCAATAGTAGAAAATGATCAATCTTGTGAGACTTGTGCAGATTTAGAAAGATAGGTGAATTCTGAGAAGAACGCGAAAAGAATGACTCAAATCGGAGTTCAGATGAAGGAGATGCCCTCATTTCAATATCAGGTCCTGAACTAGGTCCTGAGTGCGCCAGTGCGCCTATTTTGAGTCCTTGACCAAGTACCTCATATCATGGCATCCGGGTCCCAAACATGTGTCTTATGACATCAAGTTCATGTCCTAGAAGTCCCAAGGTCTTGCTAGCACATGTGGAGTACATGTCCCAAGAACTTCCCATCCGAGCCCAGCCTCTGCGCCTAAACCCGGGTTGATGTTCCGCCAGCGGTGGATTAAAGTTCCTCCTCTGCGCTAAGCCTAACAACCTGTTCGCCTGGCCTGAGTGAAGATGCACTTCTACTATGCTAATGGTGTGCTTCAAAAGCGCAGTCCCAGACCCCTTTGATAAGACATTCCGAAGGCCACGGGAAGACCGCGGGCTACCCGCGGGCAGCTTGTGTTCCCACTGGCCAGCTTGCATTCACACTCCCAACCATGCTCTGATTCGTTCTAATAGATTTTAAGGACTTTATAATTAATTAGAAGTACAATAACTATTCCAGAACATTCTAGGATAGGGTTTTTAATACCAATCCTTATAAAACAAGGTTTTCCCTTTGTCTATAAAAGGGAACCTTTGTTCAGTGTTTAGGGGGTATTGGCGTGGAGCTTGGGGAAGAAGGCTCTATCGTGGCTCTGCTGTGCCTGTTCTTCAACAATCTCTTTTGTACCCTTATTTTCATTATTGCAGTTTACTTATGAATTCAATTATATTTGTTTCAATTTCAGTTATGAGTGAGTAGTTCCTTTCAGAATTAGGGCTATTTGAAGCCCTAGCCATGTTAGCTCATTAAGTAGATTTTATTCTTGTTCTTAATTGTTATCCATGCTGAATAACTCTGATTATTGCTTTAACTACCATTCTTTTATGTTTATAAGATTAGCTACATTGTTTGCATAAATTATTGATGGAATTGCTTGAGTGACCGCCATATCATCCTGTGATTCATTAGCTTCGAGAGGTTGAGCTTAAGAAAAAATCTTGTTGTCGGAATTCATGACAACCTAGGAATGCATCCCACTCTTCTAGGCTAGTGTGGTGTCATTAAATTCTCTTAGTACTTCATGCGTTATCTTAACTGGTAGGCGATAGACGTTCTAGGCATATGCCCTGTCTAAAACATGCTAAGTAAGAGAGAATGATATATGTTTAGTGTACCAACGCCAGGACCTAGGCATGGGCACCTAATTCAGAATTGCATAGTAATTAGGTCAAGATAATCTAGTTAAGAGCTATAATTGGTTGAAGTGGATAGTAAGCCTTAATTTGCCTTGGTTAACAAACAATCAACCTTTCATTCTTGCATTGTTATTTTCTGCACTTTGATTTACTTGTCTTTAATTTACCACTCTTATTCATGAAACCCCCCCTGTGTGTGTGTGTGTGTGTGTGTGTTTTTTTTTTTTCTATAAGTTAACAAATCTGAACTTAATTGGGTTAATCGTTGAACAAGTTCTCGAGGGATCGACCTTTGCTTGTCATTATACTATCTCCAACGATTTTGTGCACTTGCAAAGTTATACTTAGTAGAAATAAAGGTCATAAATATTGTGTTCAATATTTCTTCTATCATATGCCAGCCATGCTTTGTTGTCCAAGACCATCTCAAAAGGTTCCAGAATAGTTCTTGGCGCATCAGAATTCCCTGGGTAAGACCATCTCAAAAGGTTCCAGAATAGTTCTTGGCGCATCAGAATTCCCTGGGTTGCGTGGAGATTACATGCCGCCAAAGAAAGTCCTAGATTTTAGGACTTTGTCCCTACTGAGCTAGGAAAAACTTTTTAGCATTTAATTAAGGGTATTTTGCTCTTTGTAACTCATTTTAAGTTCCTAGTTTTTAGGGGAAGCCCTAGGCCTATTTAACCTAAGTTTCAACGTTTAACTTGGGTTCCCAATTTAGTCTAGCAACATAGTTTTATTTTCAGCAGAGAAGAACGTTGTTTTGTTTTTGGAATAGTGTTGAGCGCAGAGAGGCTATGAATATAGCTTGGACGTGTGCCTTGGATCATCACCATTCGAAGTGTTCGCTCTTCTTCCCTTTAAGCGTTATTTTGTAATCATGAATACTTTTTAGTTTTTATTCAATAACATGCGTGAGCAGTTTTCCATAGAATTAGGGTTACTTGAAGCCCTAGCCATGTAGTTCATTAATGTGATTTTGGCCCCTAATTTTTGTTGTTATGAATGATGAATAAATTCTGATTACTACTTGAATTGCTATTCTTTTATGTTTTCTTGATTAGCTACCTTGTTTACATAAATCATTGATGAAATTGCATCGAGAGATTGAGGGTAAGAAACAATCTTGTAATTCGAATTGATGACAACTTAGATGATGGAATACTCTCTAGGGACAGTATGGTGTCATTAAACTTCCTTTCATGCTTAATGAGTTCTCTTGGATAGTTTTTGTAGTGAGTCGAAAAAACATGCTACATAGGAACTAAGAAGGAAGTAATTTGTGTGACGTGGGCCCAAACATGGACCTTTGCATAGGCAGCATGTTCAAATAATTCAAAATAATGGGATATGGGAAATCATGTTAGGAATTTGAATAGGTTAGGGTGGATAGTTGGCCTTAATTCGACTTAATTTACCAACAAAACCATTGCATGATGCAAGTGATATAAAAAGTGAATTGATCCAAGTGAGCAAATGGACTCAAAAGAACCTCAAGATGAGCACTCAAGAAGACAATGTCGTGGGCCCTAAGCAAGGATTCAGACTAGAAGTTCCCAGTTCAAGCCGTGACTTTTCATGCCTTGGCACAACTCCGGTTCTTTGAATCCTACTCCTTCTTTCTTAAGCCATTGAGCCTAGTCCCATTGCAACCTAATGTGAAGACCTAACTGATCTTATGGCCAGCCATGCTGAGGATTGAGGTAAGTATCTATGTTCTTAAAGTTCAACTCCATTCATGAGATCTTAATTGCAGAAAGTGCTTTGTTTCATTGAATGTTCATATGTGATTAAACATTGATTTTCTTTATGTAAAATCCATCACATATACTTGATATGAGAGGTATCTAGTGAGGATTAGAGTCGAGCTGAAATCTTTCTTGAGCACTTGAATGAGGTGGTTTCTGAGTTTGATTACCTAAGATTTTGGCATTAACACATTACACTTGACTCTTACTATTGTGGCATATCTTTTAGTTTTGCAAAGCATGTTTACATGCTTTGATTCTTATTAATTTGTCCTAAGCACTGTCTCTAGCTTTCTAGTTGTCTAAGTAAAACGTTTGTGGGTATCGTAGCTGCCATAACCATCAGAAGACACAACTCCTCCTACTAGGAAAACCTAGGCGTTTAAATTATTATCCTTAATTAAGATTGAGTCTTTTTCATTTTGTTTAGTTTTGTTTTTCTTTGTTTTGCTCAGGGACTAGCAAAAGAAAGGTTCGGAGGTATTTGTTCAGTCATTATTTCATATATCTTTTAGATGTCATTTAATGCCTTTTTACTTGTCTGTCGAATGATTTTGTGTCATCAATAGGAGAAAATGATCAATCTTGTGAGCAATTATTGGATAAAATAGACAACACAAATATGAAGCATATTCTATTCTGTTTAACCTTGCAAGTGCGCAAATCGAATAGATAGTATAGCAATTAAGTAAGGTCGAATCCCACAAGGACTTGTCTTAACTATGTTCTATTTTATTACTTAGATTGATTAATAAAAATAGAAAATAAAAACACAAACACTTTGGGTGGTTTTAAACATAATTAAAAATAAACAAACTAAAGAAGATAAAATAAAACAATTAATAAAAATAATAGGTTAAGGCATTCAATCCACCACTAACCACATTTACTTCCTAACATTATTTTCTATATTCAAATCCTATGAATGTTGCTTGCTAAGATGCCCATGCAACAGACCTTGGCCCAGTATGGTTACACATTAATCTGCTTCTTACTTTGTATGCTAGATGTATGGCATATACACTCTAACTTTCTATCAACTTTTTTTTTTTATCTAAAAAGAGGATATCATTGATAGAATGAGAGAACAAAGTCTTGGGGCATATAGCTTAAGGGGCCTCGTTAAAACCTCATCTTGAAAACCTGGCTAGTCCAGGAAAATCCAGTGAGGAAAAAGAGTACCTTGCCTCGAAACAAAAAACGAACAACATTAAGGAGCAACATCAAGCTCTAACAAAGAAAGCAACCAAAGCGGCCCATTCTCCCGCCATTCAGTTCTGATTTGAGAGTAGAGTCCCTCTTGCGCCAATCTGTGTGGCACGCAATTGCAGTTGCGAGGGCCAAAACTCAGTTGCAATAAAGGGATGTGTAGTTGTTGAAGATAGAGCGAATGCAACCTAGCATGGCATCTACTCAAGTTAACATATAGTGAATGCATTAAGGGATAAAGAAGATATAGGTCATCACACTAAACCTAGAACATGGCATCTATCTTAGGTTGTCATTAATTCAGATTACAAGATTGTTTCATAACTCAACCTCTCGATGGTAAGTGAATTACAAGATGATAAAGGCAGTCAACCAAGCAATTCCATCAATAATTTATGCAAACAAGGTGATCAATCTCATAAACATAAAAGGGTATCAATTAAAGTAGTGATCTAAATTTATCAAGCATTCATAATCAAAGAAAAAAGAGGAAAAATCATAGCCTTAACCTAAAATGAAAACTACAATTTAAAATAAAAGTGTTTTCGATCTGGGTTTAATGTGGTGTGTCGGTTAGTGGTCTCCTCTTTGATTGTCTTATCGTCCACTTTATAAAACCCTAGAACGTTTATTAATGGAGAATTATCAATCCTCAAATAAATAGAAGTTTACATTTAATTCTATAAGGAAAAGATTTCCTAAACATTTAAGAAAAATAATTAAAACATTTCCTAAAAGTAAAAGGGCCAAAAATAATATTCTCCATCAAAATAGGCATGAAATCCCCTTGAAACATGGAGAATAAGTGTGACATAAGATTGAAATCCCCCACAATTTGCCAAAAATCTCTTCCTCCATATCTTATTCGTTACAACTCTGATTGAAGTCATTCTTTCGCCAAAATTCTCATGATTCCATTATCTATCTAATTCTGCACATTTCTCACAAATATATTATTTTCTCCAGCTTCATAGCACGAAATTCTAACAAAACATAAATAAAAGGGTATTAAATCATGGAAAAAATGTGTATATATTAAGACCTAACAAATACCTTCAAACTTATCTTTTGCTAGTCCCTAAGCAAAACACAGAATAAAAATTAAAATAGAAAATACTCAATCTTACTTAAGATATAACATTTAAACCCCTAAGTGTATGTCCCTAGTAGGAGGAGTTTTGTCTCCTAAGGGTTATGCCAGTTACGATACCCACTAACGTTTTACTTAACAACTAAAAACACTAAGAACATAACTCTTTAGCGAATTAATAAGAACCAATGTAAATCTACCATGCTTTGCTAAACTAAAGAAATGCCATAAATAAGAATGTATCATGTGTTAAGTGTGAAAGCCAAAACTTCAAGTAATCAAACTTAAAGATAACCACATCCAAATGCCTTTGAAAGATTTCGACTCGACTCTAATCCTCACTAGGCAACTCTCAATTTTCACACGAATCCTTGGCTTACACTCTTATCAAGCATATGTGATGGAAGTTATGTAAAGAAAATAAAATATAATCACATATGAATATTCAATGAAAGAACGATAATTTCTGAAAATAGATCTCATGAAAGAAATTTAAAATTAAGAACGTAGATACTAACCTCAACTCCAAGCATAATTTCTCATAAGATCCGTTAGGTCTTCAATTAAGGGTTGTAATGAGGCTAGGCTTAGGGTTAAAGAACTAAGGATAAGGATTTCAATTAAGGGTTATAATGAGGCTAGGCTTAGGGTTAAAGAACTAAGGATAAGGATTGCAAAGAACTTTGGTTGTACAATGGCATGAAGTGTCATGACTTGAACTTGATCTCTACTTGAACTTTGAACACTTCTAAGCTATTTCACATGTTTTGCACATTTGTGACTTTACTAATAATTTTTTAATTTGAATCAAATCACACTTAGCTCAAATCCATATTTTTTTTTATTTTTTCACTTTTATCCTTGTCTTTGTTTCTTTTCTTGAACGTTTTCTTTTTTCTTTTTTTTTTCTCTTTTCCTTCAACAATTTTTCTTTTCTTTTTTTAATTTATTTTTTCGGAATTAAACTAATCACAATTATATTGCCTTAACTAAATTGAGATGTCGCCATTATCCAACTTGGATATAATTTTGCAATTTCTACAAGGCAACACTTATCATAATTTGCATAAACTTCTTTCTCCCATGAACTTCAATTGGAGCAACCTTAGCACAAACCTAAGTTATAGGGTATGGCCACAACGTAGGGTAAGTGTTTAGGATAGGTTATCATTTAGGTGATGAAAGAAAATGATTAAGTGTTTGGCTTCACAGTTGGCTAATGGAACACACAAAAAGGTAAGATAAAGGCTTAATGTGGTTAAAACATGCATAGCCTACATCATCTCTTATGGTAAATCAAACTTAGAAGCAAGAGCACATACATAAGAAGTTAGTTATTTAATAATCAATTCAAATAATTTTAAGGCGAATCATGCCCTACTATCTACTCTAACCAATTATAGCTCTAAACCAGATTATCTTGACCTAATTACTATGCAAATTCTGAATTAAGTATCCATGCAAAGGTCCCCGATGGTTGGCCCACTCCACATATATTATCCTCTCTTACATGGCATGTTCCAAGCATGATGTGTACTTTAGAATGTCTATCACCTACCGTTTAAGATCATGCATAAAGTACAAAGAGAACTTAATGACACTACACTAGCCTAGAAAAGTGAGGTGCATTCCTAGGCTGTCTTGAATTCCGACTAAAATATTGTTTCTTAACCTCAACTCCTTGATGCTAATGAATTACAAGATGATATAGTAGTTTAAGCAGTAATCATAATTATTCAGAATGCATAGCAATCAAAATGAAGAGCCAAAATCTAATTAACGAACTAACATGGCTAAGGGTTCAAGCAACCCTAATCCTAAAAAGACTACTCACACATAACTGAAATTAAAACAAATATAATTGAATTCATAATTAAATTACCATAATAAAAATAATGTTACAAAAGAGATTGTTGAACAATAGGCACATCAGAAGACCACGCCAAAGCTTGCTCTGACATGGCTCACTCCCAACTCTCTCTTAAAACACAAAACTGAAATTTAAAACTGAAAACTCAAGTACAATGATGTCTTGTGGCTAGGGTGTCTAGATATATCCACCCACGAACCCTAAGGTCCTTTAAATAGGCCTCTAAACCTTTACAATGTAGGAGATAGTTTTGGATAAAATCCTAATAAGAAACTGACTCAAAACTCCTATTCTAATTAGATATCAAAAAGGACTTAAAAGAGAAATCCTTCTTGGACTAGGACTAGGATTTGCGGCAATACTGTACAATACGTCTTTTGAGCTTTCTTGCATGCCAAGGCAACTTCTGGAATCTTCTGGATGTTACTTGGATGTCAAGAACTAGGCTGAGCCAAGCCCAAGCACTTCGAACATAGGTGGGCCAGATTCTAGGCTCAAAACCTTCAAACTTGGACTTTTGAGAACTTAACAATGTCATTGATCAATCCACCCGAGACAAACCATTCCAAGCACTTACAAATTATGTATCTAGTATAGTTATGGGCTTTGTCTCGCTTTGTTCTGTGGAATTTCAGGTTAGGGCCTCTTCTGAACCTTCCGGCCCTAAAATAAGGCGCACAATATCTTTTGGGACAAGGGCCCAAGGTAGCATTTTCATCACAAAATGGGACTGCGCTTTTCTGGCTCACCATGGGTGTAGTAGAAGCACGTCATGGTTCAGGCTAGGCGCACAGATTGTCAAGTTTAGCGTAGAGGAGGAACTTTGTTCCACTGCTGGAGGAATAGGAACCAGGGTTTAGGCGCATGTGTCGGGCTCAGCAGGGACTTGGTAGGAACACGCCTAGGACTCGAGGGTGTCCTTGGGGTATGTTGCGGGACATAACTTGGTATGACCTTGGTACTTCTAGGACATGAACTTGATGTCATGAGACACAGATCTAGGACCCGGATGGCATGATCTGTGGTACTTGGCCAAGGACCCAAAATAACGCGCACTGGCGCACTCATGGCCCATTTCAGGACCTGATATTGAAATGAGGACATCTCCTTCATCTGAACTCTGATTTGAGTCATTCTTTTTCTTGTATACTTAGAATTTCATTATCTTCCTAAAGCCTACACATGTCTCCCCAAAGCATTATTTTCTACTATGGATGGCCATAAATCATTCAGAAGACATGTAAGAAAGGTACTTGAGGACATCAAAATGATGCATAAATAATGACTGAACAAATACCCCAAAACCTATCTTTTGCTAGTCCCTAAGCAAAAAAAACTAAAAAAAAATGAAAAGACTCGATCTTAGTTAAGATAGAACATTTAAACCCCTAGGTTCACCTAGTAGGAGGACTTTTGTCTCTTGAGGGTTATAGCGGCACGCTACCCACTTGCGTTTTAGTTAGACAAATAAGATTCTAGAGATAGTACTTTTAACAAGCTAATAAGAATCAAAGTAAGTAGACATGCTTTGCAGAACTAAAGTAATGCCATAGCCGTGAGTGTCATGTGAGGTGTAGATGTTTAAGTGCCATAGTTTCATGTGATCATGTTTGAAAACAACTTCATCTATGTGCCCTAGAAAGATTTCACCTCGACTCTAATTCTTACTAGGAAACTCTCAATTCACAAATGAATCCTAGCCTTTCACTCTTCCAAGCTTATGTGATAAGTTTATGTTAGGGAATTCAAGTTTAATCACATATGAATAGCAATGAAGAACAACACTTTATGGAAATAAAGATCTCATGAAAGGAATTGAACTTTAAGAACACAGATACGTACCTTAATCCTTAGCATGATTGCCCATAAGATTAGTTAGGTCTTCCTCTTTGGGATGTAAGGGGGCTAACCTTAGGGGTTTTGAAAGGAAGGATAGTATTCAAAGAACCTGAGTTGTGCCAAGGCATGAGAAGTCATGACTAGAACTTGTAATTTCTAAACTGAATCCTTGCTTAAGGCCCACGACATTGTGCTTTCTTGATGGCTTATTTTGAGGCTTCTGGCTCACTTGGCTCAATTCACTTTGTTTTTCACTTTCTTTTTTTCCTTTTCAATGTATCTTCTTTCTTTCTTTTGTTTTCTTTATTTTTTGTTCTTTTTCTTTGAATTGCATTGAACCAAGATCATGCAATGATTTCCTCAATCTTTCATGCAGCTTGTCTCATTTTTTTGAACTTTGAACTTTTCAAAACGCCAATGTCTTTGGCATTGGGCAGCATCTTCTTTCACTTGTCATTCTCACCATGAATCTTGTTTAGGGCAACCTTAGCACAAACTGAGGTTATAGGGCATGGCTGTGATGAATGAATGGCTAAGTATTTCGGTTAGGTCATACTTTTGGGTGATGAAAGAAAAGGCTGAGTGTTTGGCTTCAAAATTGGCTTAGGGAGCATGCAATAGGGTAGGATAAGGCCTTTAGAGGTTAAGCACACATAGCCTGCAGCACTTCTTATGGCAAAGCACACATCAATTCAAGAGTATCTATATGATGTTAGTTCTTTAAAATTCAATGCAAATATGATGTAATGAGATCAGCAATTAAGAACAAAAGTGATGAGTATTTAAGAGTAGAAACAAGTATATCCCTTAGAAAGAATGGAAATTAGGCTGAAAGATCTCACAGGGAAGTCTCCACTAATTTTCTAAGGTTCACTCAAATTCAGTTGTTTCGTTCACTTAATCACTTAAAACATGGCATTGTGAAGTGCAGATTTTGACTAACTATGGCATGACTCTTCGTAAATCAAAGACAGTTAACTTAGTATATACATCCCTATTAACAAGTTATAATACTAATAAAAAATAAAAAATTAAGTAACTAACTAGACACAACAAAAAAACTAAAGCTGAAAATTCAAAAGTTCTGGCCGTGTATCACCCCCAAACCTACTTGTTTCTATATGCAAAACAAAATTTTAAATCCACACCCTCAAACCTAAACTAAACATTGTCCTCAATGTGATAAGAAATATGCATGACAACAGTAGAAAGGTTTAGAAGTGAAATAATGCATAAACAAGAGAATGATAGGAAACACAAACCAGTGCTAGGTTTACCTCCTAGCAGCGCTTTATTTAACGTCTGGGCAAGATGTGGCAAGGTTTGCTAGACATTTAATGGTGTGCCCTGGATTTCAGCGTCACCATGGAACCGTCTGTGAGCCAGTTGCTGTAGAATATGCGATGCATCATGGAGAAAAAGGTTAGAAACAGACAAAGGAATCCACCGACGAGAACGTAATTTATCGGGAAAAAGATTGAGAAGGGATTTGAATGAGAACAGTTTCTGTCCATTATCAAATGTCTTCCTCTGACAATCCTCATGGTGGAGCAACTTTGGTTGTACCCTGTACGCCCTAGACTTCTTTCTTGGTCCTCTCCGTTGAGTTTTCCTTTTGAACTTGAAGATGGGGACCAAGTTGTGGGCATTCAGCATATTCTTGGTGTTTTTATGATGGAACCTGCACGGGAAAAGTTCAACAGCATTAGGAGCTAAATCAGATTTCAAATCCAAGTTCGCCTCATTAAAATGAAAGTTAAGTGTTTCAGGATTGAGTTGAGAAGGTGCATTGAATTTCAAAACTGGGTCCTTGTCTATGGGCATGGGCTAAGACACGGCTGGCTGTAGATTGTGAGGAATGGCCTTGTGCTGGTCCTTGGCCTTGTCTCTTGGCTAAGCCGTGAGTTGGGGCCTCAAGGTGGGCATGGCTGTGGGCAGCAGATTAGGTGCAGCTTGAGGCTGAATTTGGGGTAGGCCGTAGGCACGTCCTGAGGCATATCATGGGCCACGGTTTGGGGCAGTGCAGTGCTACTGGGTAGCACATAGAGCAGGGGCATGAGTTTGGCCTGGATATCCTCGTCTCCATCATCCGTCCTATTTTCTTCCTCCCATTTTTCTTCCATTTCGTTTTCCAATGTATGAGTGCAAGGCAAAGAGGTATAGTTAGACATGAAATCAGAATAAGAAACATTATAAAAGGAAGAGTATATTGGAGGGCATGAATGGGTGGGTCCCACTGCTCAATCTGAGCAGAATCAAGAGACACTATCACATCATGGGCTTGGCTGGGACCCACGGCCTCAATGGCAGGCTGTTGAAATGCTGGCGTGATGGTGTCCTCATTATGCTCATCATCCTTGTGAAGGTTCAACTCTAGGATTTCTTCAGTAGGGGCTTCAATCCTTTGATTACAAGCCTCCATGCTTTGTATCATGGTCCACAGCAAAGTTTAGGTCAACTCCATGGCCTCCATGGCAAGCACTTGTCGAAGGGTTGGCGATATGATAGCGTCATCCTGATCAGCATCTATAACTTCACTTGGTGGGGACAAGGACATCTCTTTGCATGGACACGTGTAGAATGAAAACGGCCGCATGCTCTGTTCATGTCTCTCATCCATGCACTGGTTTAGCTCTAGGACTTCTTTAGCAGCGGCTACAATGCATTGAATACAAGCCTCCATGAATTGTATCAAGACCCACAGCGAAGGTTGGAGGTCAGGAGTTGGTTCGTGGTGAGGAACTATTTGAGTGGAGTTCCATGTGAAATTAGGCTGCTTGAACCATCCTGGGTTGCGGGTTCTGGGTGCTCTTGATAATGGAATTCCAGTTAATTGCTCCACCCTTGAATGAATGAAGTTGGGTATGGATCGTTCCAAGCTCCCGTGTCCATGTATGGATAATTCCATGGTCCCATATCCATGTATGAGTTGTTCATATGTACATGAGAAAGCAGACAAACTATGTTAGTAAACAATCTAAATGAAATCTAAATAGTTAATATACAAAATTGGGTTAACTAAATCTTAATTAATGGGCACCGTTAAGGGACAAGTCCCCGACAATGACGCCAAAAACTTATTCGTAAACTTAGAGAACAAGAAATATGCAATCTAATTCTAATAGTTATAAAATTCTTACAAGTGCACAAATCGATAAGAATTGTATAGTACCACAGCAAGGTTGGGCGGCGGGGAGGGGGGTGGGGGGGGTGGGTGTGGGGGGGTGTTGGGCGGGGGGAGGTTGGGTTTGGGGGTGAGTGGCTTATCCATTTAGAATTGAAAATTTATGACAAGTAAATTAAAGTGCAGGAAATAACAATGAAACAATGATAGATTTATTGTTTGCTAACTAAGGGGAATCAGGGCCTATTATCCACCCTAACCAATTATAGCTCTTAACCAGATTATCTTGACCTAATTACTATGCAAATTCTCAATGAAGTCTCCATGCAAAGGTCTTGATGGTCGGCCCACTCCACATATATTATCCTCTCTTACTTGGCATGTTCTAAGCATGATGTGTACTCAAGAATGTCTATCACCTATTGTTTAAGATGATGCAAGAAGTACAAAGAGAATTTAATGACACTACACTAGTCTAGAAAAGTGAGGTGCATTCGTAGGTTGTAATGAATTCCGACTACAAAATTGTTTCTTAACCTCATCCTCTTGATGCTAATGAATTACAAGATGATATAGTGGAACGTCAAGCAATTCCATCAATAATTTATGCAAACAAGGTAGCTAATCTCATAGGCAAAAAAGAATGGTAGTTTAAGCAGTAATCAGAATTATTCAACATGCATAGCAATAAAAATCAAGAGCCAAAATCTAATTAACGAACGAACAAGGCTAAGGCTTCAAGCAACCCTAATCCTAAAAAGACTACTCACGCATAATTGAAATTAAAAAAAATATAATTGAATTCATAATTAAATTACAATAATAAAAATAAGGTTACAAAAGAGATTGTTGAAGAATAGGCACAGCAGAAGACCACGCCAAAGCTTTCTCTGACAAGACTCACGCACAACTCTCTCTTAAAACAAAAAACTGAAATTTAAAACTGAAAACACAAGTACAATGATGTCTTCCGGCCAAGGTGACTATAGATATCTACCCACGAACCCTAAGGTCCTCTAAATAGGCCTCTAAACCTTTACAATATAGGAGATAGTTTTGGATAAAATCCTAATCAGAAACCGACTCAAAACTCCTATTTTAATTAGATATCAAAAAGGACTTAAAAAGAAAAATCCTTCTTGGACTTGGACTAGGATTTGCGGTAATATTGTACAATACATCTTCTGAGCTTTCTTGCATGCCATGGCAACTTCTGGAATTTTCTGGATGTTACTTGGTGTAGCGACCCGGACCAGTAATTAACGTAATTTGAGACTTTAATTAGGGAAAGGATGATTTTACCCTCGGTTTCAGAGGGGTTTTGAATTCACATTATGTCTGAAAGCACTTTTTGAAGTTTTTCTTTGGTAGTTGCGTAGGTCTTGACCTCGCGAGTTCGTAGACATGCGACATACGGAAAACGGTGTTCGGAAGAGGAAGTTATGGGTTTAGAAGTCCAGGGGTAGTCCGGTAATTTGGGCAAGAAGAGAGTTAACAAAAAGGCCTTGGTTCCAGAATTTTCTTCATTCTTCTCCTCTTTCGCGAACCTCTCTCTCTCGATTTCCCGTTGAAGCACAAGACCCCTAGTAGAGTGATTTTTTGTTGGAGGCCATTTCGAGCCAAGCTCAGGCCATAAACTGCTTCTCCACGACCTCACGAGTTAGATAAGGGTAATCTCGAGGCATGGGCAGCACCGAAAAGGGAGACTCGAAGAAAGGTTTGGGCTGAATCTTCCCAATGATTTTCCGATCGATTAAGGTAGGTTTTTCTGGATTTTAAGCTCGGATTCGAGTTTCTGGTAGGGAATAGATGATTCTAGACTCTTAGATTGTGAAAAATGGTGGAGTTTGGAGGAATCTGGGATGCTTGAGATCTCGACCGTTAGTGGCGGATTTCGGCGAGTGATCCCAAATTCCGACCACCGATGATGACAGTGACGATAGTGGTCTGATCGTCGTCCCCGATGAACTCCGATGACTGGTTCAAACTGTTGTTGCTGACGTGACATGCCACCTGGCAGCCACATGGTGACCAGTCAGCGGTTGACTCAGCTGCCACGTGGCAGCACAGTCAGCGGTCCAATCAGCGCGTAGTTAACCATCTCACACCTCATAACTAATCATGATCAAACATGTTATTTGAAAAGACAGAATCCTGCACAAGAGACTTCAGACCAAAAAAAAGTGATCAGTCCATGTTAAAAGCTTAAGCACAATGAGAGTGATCAATCCATGTTAAAAGTTTAAGCACGTCGTCAGGGTTTGACGGAATATGCTAACGACGTTAGCATATTCTGTCAAAAAGTAACAGTGTTATAATGGAACCCTAACGCCGTTAGTTTGGACGGAAGATTCTAATTCCGTCCGGATACTCCTTCACGTTCGACGAAATATTCAATCCGGTACGACGTAATATTCCATCAGAACGATGGAATATTCCATCGTGACTGTGCAGACGCTCGTCGCGGCGCGTGGGGGAGCATGGTTCGGCCTTCTGCCGGCGCGTGGGGCTGTTAGAGTCTGGTTAGAGCCCCGTTTTAGTAATCCTAGCTGTAATGGACGACCACGGAGTGGGTTTTGGTTTGGAGGGTCAAGAGAGCTTGGTTATTAGTGTGTCAAAGGGTTCCTTGGGGCTAGGGTTTCCTTGAGTTGGTACTTTGGATGTACTGTGAACGGACTGGGTTTCCGAGATTTCATGGCATGCGGAATTCGATGGACTAAGTCATACCAAGGATTATACGTAGTGGGAATATATATATTAGTATCCTTTTGAGGATCAAAAATTAAGCTTAAGGTTTAAAGGGATTTATCGAATGTGTTATCATTACACATCTCTCGAGGCTTATGAATTTATTTTAGAGTTTCAGACCGGGATTATAATTTAGGTTTTGACCCTGATGAATGATCTGAGGTATGTTATGGAAGATTCCATCATACTCTCGGGATGAGCCGTGTTATAGAGCTACAGCTTGGGATGAGCCAGGATACAGAGCTATGGCTCGAGTTGAGCCGGGATAACGGGTACAGCTCGGGATGAGCCAAGTTAGTGAGCTACTGCTCGGGATGAGGCGAGATATCAAGTTACGACTAGGGGGTAAGTCAGTGAGACTCAATTCAACGAAGTCTTGAATAGTAAATAGGTATTGTGTGATAACTGGATCGACGATATGAAAGCCAAAGAACCTTTCAATGTATGTACGTTCATTACGGTCACGATGTGTGATGCCTGAGATGTGGCAAGGGTACTTTCGTTATCAAGGTCAGTGGGTGGTGTGGACGGTGACCCAGATTGACGAGTTGTTGACGGTTCACACGAGGAAGACACTTCAATTGTCTTGTTTGATGGCGGAGGGGGTCCTCCGAGGTAGTTTGTGAAATACTAGTCTATCCTTCGTCTGACAGGTAGGTGAAGGCCAATCAAGTATAGGGGAGGTTTTTTAGGAGTCCCTATAAATTTCATTTCATGTTTCCAAAGGTTAAGGGTAATTCTGGTATTAGCATAGTGGTCAAAGGCTGTCAGACGGGAGCAGAGCTTTTTGCAGATTTCGAGTTAGATATCAGGACGGGTCCTGTCCATTTGGTATCAGAGCTCTAGGTTTCACTTCTTGCAGACTGCACACTTTGTGCAGATGGTTCTTGTTAGCGAGATGCCTCCAAGACGTTTGTCTCTTCAGCGACCTAGTACTGAGGATGGCGGAGAGTGCATAGTGGTATGAGGTGCCAGGATTCCGTGGTTGAGCTAATTTGGGCAGACCCTGGAGCCGTTGGGTCGGGCAATTATTAGGATGTTATGGAGTAAGAAGTACTACTAAGTTTGGGAGCCATGATAACCATAGGCGAGGTAGGCGCCGCCGTTGCAGGTGAGTAAACTTTGTTTTATATAACTATAATGCATGCATATTTCTTTTTCTATGCTTTAAATGATTTGGTATCCATTGAATTTTGTTAATAAGGATTTTTTTGTAAAATGATTTATTGTTTGGGCCTCAACCCGGTTACCTGGTTTTGTGGCTCGGGCCTGGCTATATGGATTCAGTTTTTAGACAGTTTTGACTTTATAGATTTGGGTTTCGGTCGAGTCCATGATTTTTGGGTTAGACCCAGATTTGTGAGTTTGTTGGATTTGGGCATAGACCCGTTTTTTCAATGAATTTGGCTTAGGCCAAGAAACAAGGATTTCAAAAAAATGGATTTTGGATTTTCTTTATGAGTTGGTTTCCACTATGTATACTGTCCCCGAGTGTCATGGTTTTTCTCCGGCACATGATATGGGTTATTTCCCATCACATGTTCGTCGAGGTTTCTCCGATGTTGGCGTCGAAGGGTATTTCTCTGCCACATCGTTGAGGGTTCTCCAATACTGGCGTTGTATGGTATTTCTTCGCCAGATCGTTGAGGGGTTTCTCCGATGTTAGCATCGAAGGGTATTTCTCTACCACATCGTTGAGGGTTCTCCGATGATGGCGTTGCCAAGTATTTCTCCGCCACATCGTTGAGGATGTCTATGCGTAGTATAGGGATCCGCATATTTTGAGATACTCGGATATGTGGAGGGATTTCTCCGATGCTGGCGTTACAGGGTGTTTCTCCTCCAGATTGTTGAGGTTCTCTATGCGTAGTACAGGGATCCACTTATTTTGAGATACTCGGATATGTGGAGGGATTTCTCCGATACTGGCGTTGAAGGGTAATTCTCCCCCAGATCGTTGAGGCTGACTACACTTAGTATAGGGAGTTGCATGACTTCACGATACCTTCGGGTGCACGTGTACCTATCTCACACATGACTTTGAGGTCTCTATTCGGTCATATGACATCATGACTGAGGTACTTTCGGTCATGTGGGGAGTAGGCCCGAGGTCGACCTCTCGGGTTCAAACCCTTGCTTTGAGGTATCGTCCACAGAGGTTAAAAATGGGAGATTTTCGGGTTGAACGACCCTGAGTATTGAGCATTCTGGTGCCTTCAGGATGTCTCCTAGATGTTTTTCTCGCCTACGGTTTGTTGTCGAGACGCGAACAAAGAAATGTGCAGGGTGCACTGGCCCAATTAGGAATCGCAGTTGAGACCCAATTCGTGTCGGTCGTGACGCGAGAGGACTCGAAGGATGCAGGTGGTTGGTTCTTTGACCTGAGTTAAGGGAATTTCTAAGACAAATTTTCATTAAGGGGGGAAATTGTAACGACCCGGACCAGGAATTAACATAATTTGAATTTTAAATAGGGAAAGGACGATTTTACCCTCGTTTTCGGTGGGGTTTGCATGTCACATTTTGTCTGTAAGCACTTTTGGAAGTTTTTCCTGGGCTGCTGCGTAAGTCTCGACCTCGCGAGTTCGTAGACAGGTGGCACGGGGAAAACGAAGTTCGGATGAGGAAATTATGGGTCTAGAAGTCCCGGGGTAGTCGAATAATTTGGGCAAGCAGAGAGTTGACAAAAAGGACCTGGTTCCAGAATTTTCTTAATTTTTCTCCTCTTTCGCAAACCTATCTCTCTCGATTTCCCGTGGCAGCACAAGACCCCTAGTAGAGAGATTTTTTGTTGGAGGCCATTTCGAGCCAAGTTGGGGCCGTAAACTGCTTCTCCACGACCTCATGAGCTAGATTAGGGTAATCTCGAGGCGTGGGTAGCACCGGAAAGGGAGACTCGAAGAGAAGGCTTGGGCTGAATCTTCCTAATGGTTTTCCGATCGATTAAGGTAAGTTTTTCTGGATTTTAACCTTGGATTCGAGTTCCTGGTAGGGAATAGATGATTCTAGACACTTAGATCATGAAAAATGGTGGAGTTTGGAGGAATTTGGGAAACTTGAGATCACGATCTTCGTTTCAAAATTCTCTTGGAGGTGTGCGGGGCGGGGGCGGGAGGTGGATTGTCTATCACCTACGGTTTAAGATCATGCATGAAGTACAAAGAGAATTTAATGACACTACACTAGCTTAGAAAAGTGATGTGCAATCCTAGAGCGTCATGAATTCCGACTACAAGATTGTTTCTTAACCTCAACCTCTTAATGCTAATGAATTACAATATGATATAGTGGTCCGTCAAGAAATTCCATCAATAATTTATGCAAACAAGGTAGCAAAGCTCATAGGCATAAAAGAATGGTTGTTTAAGCAGTAATCAGAATTATTGAGCATGCATAGCAATCAAAATCAATAGCCAAAATGTAGTTAACGAACTAACATGGTTAAGGCTTCAAACAGCCCTAATCCTAACAAGAACTACTCACGCATAACTGAAATTGAAAGAAATATAATTGAATCCATAATTAAATTGCAATAAAAAAAATTAGGTTACAAAATATATTGTTGAAGAATAGGCACAGCAGAGACACGGCAGGGCCTTCTTCTCCAAGCTCCACGCCCAAAAAGTGCAGAAAATAAAAACTATTAACTTTGAACTGAATTACAATGTAAATTAAGGCTAGGGTGTCTAGATCTCCAAAATGGCATCTACATCTCCATAAATGGTGTGTAAAAATAATGGTCCCTAAAACAATGAACAAAGGTTCCCTTTTATAGACAAGGGAAAACCTTGTCCTTCAAGGATTGGAATTAGAAACCCTTGCCTAGAGTATTCTAGAACAAATGTTCTACTAATTAACTAAAAAGTCCCTAAAATCTATCAGAACACGGTTGGGAGTGTGAATGCAAGCTGGGAAGTGGGAATAATAGCTGGTCGCGGGCAGCCTGCGGTCTTCCTGGCGTCAGACGTTGGAAACCTGGAACTTGGCCCTCGCAATGTCTTCGTCACGCCACGGCACGCCTTGATACTTGGATGGCTTCTACACATTCCAAGGAGTTTACAAACGCTTCATGTCTCAATCGAATGGTCATAGGTACGAAAAGGGTCTCATTGGAACTCAACTCCGGCGCAGTCGCGCCTTTAGGCCGCACCTAGGGGGATCATGCAGATGTTTCCATATAGGGATATGAGACTACGCTTTTGAGGCATACCATGATCATAGTAGAAGCCTATCTTGGTTTGGCTAAGCGCATAAGGTTCATAATTGGAGCAGAAACTAGGTGCAGAGACTAGGGTCGGATGGGAAGTTCTTGAGAAAAACGCAAGAAAGGTAAAGTGTAATTTAAAAGGCTCGAATGATAGATTGATTGATTATTAACTAAGGTGAATTATGGCTTACTATCTAACCAAACCAATTATAGTCCTTAACTAGATTTTCTTGACGTAATTACTATGCACCTTCTGAATTAACTGCCCATGCAAAGGTCCCGATGGTTGGCCCACTCCACATATATTATCCTCTCTTACTTGGCATGTTCTAAGCATGATGTGTACTCTAGATTGTCTATCACCTACGGTTTAAGATCATGCATGAAGTACAAAGAGAATTTAATGACACTACACTAGCTTAGAAAAGTAATGTGCATTCCTAGAGCATCATGAATTCCGACTACAAGATTGTTTCTTAACCTCAACCTCTTAATGCTAATGAATTACAAGATGATATAGTGGTCCGTCAAGCAATTTCATCAATAATTTTTTGCAAACAAGGTTGCAAAGCTCATAGGCATAAAAGAATGGTTGTTTAAGCAGTAATCAGAATTATTGAGCATGCATAGCAATCAAAATCAAGAGCCAAAATCTAGTTAACGAACTAACATGGCTAAGGCTTCAAGCAGCCCTAATCCTAACAAGAACTACTCACGCATAATTGAAATTGAAACAAATATAATTGAATACATAATTAAATTGCAATAAAAAAAATAAGGTTACAAAAGAGATTGTTGAAGAATAAGCAGCAGAGACATGGTAGGGCCTTCCTCTCCAAGCTCCACGCCCAAAAAGTGTAGAAAATAAAAACTATTAACTTTGAACTGAATTACAATGTAAATTAAGGCTAGGGTGTCTAGATCTCTAAAATGGCGTCTAGATCTCCAGAAATGGTGTGTAAAAAGAATGGTCCCTAAAACAATGAACAAAGGCTCCCTTTTATAGACAAGGGAAAACCTTGTCCTTCAAGGATTGGAATTAGAAACCCTTGCCTAGAGTGTTCTACTAATTAATTAAAAATTCCCTAAATCTATCAGAACACGGTTGGGAGTGTGAATGCAAGCTGGGAAGTGGGAATAATAGCTGGTCGCGGGCAGCCTGCGGTCTTCCCGGCGTCAGATGGTGGAAACCTAGAACTTGGCCCTCGGAATGTCTTCATCGCGCCACTGCATGCCTTGACACTTGGATGGCTTCTACACATGCCAAGGAGTTTACAAACGCTTCATGTCTCAATCGAATGGTCATAGGTATGAAAAGGGCCTCATTGGAACTCAACTCCTGCGCAGTCGTGTCTTTAGGCCGCACCTAGGCGGATCATGCGGATGTTTCCATATAGGGATATGAGATTATGCTTTTGAGACATACCATGATCATAGTAGAAGCCTATCTTGTTTTGGCTAAGCACATAAGGTTCATAATTGGAGCAGAAACTTGGTGCAGAGACTAGGGTCGGATGGGAAGTTCTTCGGACATGTACTCGACATGTCCTAGCACGACCTTGGCACTTCTAGGACATGAACTTGATGTCATGAGACACAAGGTTGGGACCCGGATGACATGATCTGAGGTACTTTTCCAAGGATCCAAAATAGGGCGCATTGGGGCACTCAAGACCCAGTTTAGGACCTGATATTGAAGTGAGGACATCTCCTTCATCCGAACTCCGATTTGAGTCATTCTTTTTGCGTTCTTCTCATAATTTACCTATCTTTCGAAATCTGCACAATTCTCACAATATTGACCATTTTATACTATTGATTGCACGAAATCATTCAAAAGACATGTAAGAGAGTCATATAAAGACATCAAAATGATGCATAAATAATGACTGAACTCAGAGAATACAAAGTAATTAGGTCAAGGAAATCTGATTAGTAACTATAATTGGTTATAGTGGATAGTAAGCCTTAATTCGCCTTAGTTAATAAGTAATTAACTAGATTTTCTTGACCTAACTACTATGCAACTTCTGAATCAAGAGTCAATGCAAAGGTCCCGATGATTGGCCCACTCCACATATATTACCCTCTCTTACTTGGCATGTTCTAAGCATGATGTTTACTCTAGAACGTCTGTCACCTAAGGTTTAAGATCATGGATGAAGTACGAAGAGACTTTAATGACACTACACTAGCCTATAAAAGTGATGTGTATTCCTAGAGTGTCATGAATCCCGACTATAAGATCGTTTCTTAACCTCAACCTCTTGATGCATGAATTACAAGATGATATAGTGGTCCGTCAAGCAATTCCATCAATAATTTATGCAAACAAGGTAGCAAAGCTCATAGGCATTAAAGAATGATAGTTTAAGCAGTAATCAGAATTAATCAGCATGCATAGCAATCAAAATCAAGAGCCAAAATCTAGTTTTTTTTTCCTTAATAGTAACTTTATTGCAAAATTATAACCGCACAGAAACACCAACATCCTCAACGAGAAGGTTAAACAGTCAATCTGGTTGAAAAGTTGACTTGATATGGCACCCTCCCAATAATTTCACATGAGCAGCCACGGCATGAGCTGCCTCGTTACAACCCCAGGGAGCAAAACAAAAAGACAAGGAAATAAATGACCCACGGAGAACCTGAATATCATGTAGAATGTTCTCAACCGACACATCACAAGCAGTAGCAACAAGCAACCTCACCAATTGTAAGGAATCCGTCTCAACCTCAACCATCTAATGGCCGGCCTCTAAACAAGCCACCAAACCTGCCCGAATTTCCAAAGCCTCAGCTTGAAGGGCAGAGCCACAGCGGAAACCCCCACGGCCACCTGCACCCTCAAAGCCACCAGACCACGATCTTAGAACCCAAACATAGGAGCCCCTTGCCGTCGGGAACTCCCATGCGCCATCACAATTCAGCTTGAGCAGACCCAGCCTTGGTCGTTGCCACTGCTGAAGCCCCCGACCAGCCCTTACCCAATCCACCGTAGGAACCAGATTGATTGAAGGCACTGCAGAAGCCTTGGTTTCTCTGAACTCAGCAATCTGCTTTTGCATTAGCCCAATGGTCACCTCTGGGGGCTGAACATCATCCTGGGAACACATCAAATTCTTAGCCTTCCAAATTTTCCAACACCCAAACGCCAAGGTCTGAAGACAGCATCTACTTCAACCACTGTTTGAAACATAGTACGCAATTGACCCATGCAATCCTGAAAGGACAAACCCCTCAGACCTTCAATGTCCAACTGTAGGGGGCCACCAAACTAGTAGATTTTGGCAAGCATACAAGTAAAAAACAAGTGAGCTTCAGATTTGTCCGCTTCACCACATAGAGGGCATATATTTTCAACCTGGACTCTATGCCTTTTCAGATTATGACGCACCACCAAAAAAATTCGACAACACTGCCAAATAAATTGCCTAATTTTATTCAGCACATCAAGCTTCCATAAACCCTTCCAAAAGGAATCATGAGCACCAGCCGTGCTGGATTCACCACCACCCTTCCTTGAGAACTCACCATTCCTACTCAATTCAGAAGCCAATATATATCCCGAATGAACATTATAAGAACCAAATTTTGAGTAGTGCCAAACCAGTCGGTCTTTGCAACCATACTTACTCAAAGGAATGGCCAATATTGCTCGTGCTTCCTCTTGCCGAAGCAAGCCATCCACTAGGCCAGCCTCCCAAGTACACCGGGAGGAATTCACCAAATCATGAACACAGGCGGGAACATTGGGACCGACAGACCTTATCTGAAACGGCTTGCAAGTAGGCAGCCATAGGTCCAACAAGTGCCGAATAGACTTTCCATCCCCCACCTTCCAACGAACACCAGTCTGCAATAAATGCTGACCTTGTAAAATTCCTTTCCACCCCCAGGAAGAACCAGCCTTATCCTTAGCTTGCAAGAAGGAGCCATCGGGATAATATTTGGCTCACAAAAGCCTAGCCAACAGAGAAGAGGGATCTATAATTACACGCCATCCAATCTTTGCTAGCATAGGAATGTTAAAGCTTCTCAAATCGTGAAAGCCAAGGCCACCCTTACATTTCGGCAACGTGAATTTGTCCCCAGCCGCCCAATGAATGCCACGTTACATACGCTACTTTCCCCACCAGTATCGAGCTAGGATTCTTTCCACATCCTTGCAAACCCCCACCAGTATTTGGAAGCAGGACATGGCATAGTTAGGTAGCGCAAGGGCTATAGCCTTAACCATGACTTCCTTTCCCGTCATGGACAAAAACTGTTCGCACCATCCTTGCACTTTAGCCTCCACTCAATTCCAAATATCCACAAAAACAGCCCTCTTTGATGCGCCAAAATCAGCTTTTAGACCCAAATACTGCCAAAATTCCTCTTTTCTCCTAACCCTAAGTGCAGCCTCAATCTGATTCTGAAGCTGTATGGGACAATCTGCACTAAAAAGTACAGAACTCTTCTCAAGATTTACCATCTGCCCAGAACTAACCTCATAAAGACGTAAGGCCTCCTTGATAACAGTAGCATCTGACATAGAAGCCTTTGCGAATAACACAGAATCATCCGCGAAAAATAGATGGGTCAGACTGAATGCTCCTGGTGCCACCAGGATACCTTGGAAAGCCCTCACTTCCACCCTCATTTTCAACACCGTAGAGAGACCTTCTGCACAAAGAACAAACAGAAATGGGGAAAGTGGGTCTCCTTGCCGAAGCCCCTTAGATGGATAGAAAACCTTGGTCGGTGCCCCATTCATTAGAACACTAAAAGACGTCGAAGAAATACACTCCATAATCCATTGACAGAAAACATTATTGAAGCCCAGCTTCCGCATGACTGCCAACAGAAAACCCCATTCCGCTTGGTCATAAGCTTTTGCCATATCCAGCTTAAGCATCTTTTCCACCCCTTCCGGGCTCCTCTTCTTACGAATGGTATTCAACACCTCATGCACGACCAACACATTATCTGTAATCTGTCTGCCTGTAACGAAGGCTGTTTGAGAATCGCTAATCAGATTCATCATCAGACACTTCAACCGATTAGTAAGCACTTTTGAAATCACCTTGTAAAGAACATTACATAACGAAATAGGCCGAATCTGCATCATGTTAAAGGGGCTTGGTACTTTAGGGATTAGAGCCAAGTACGTAAAATTCACCTTTTTTAGAAGGTGCCCCGTCCCAAAGGAAGAAGTCAGTACACGGATCATTTCATGCCTAATCACCCCCTAGTGCCGTTGATAGAAGCTTGCAGTGAAACCATCCGGACCTAGAGATTTCATCGGGTTTATCTGCATCACTGCTTGTCTAACTTCCTCTGGATGTACAAGACGGACCAAGGATTCATTTTCCTCGACCGTGACTCGTGGAGAAATCCAGTCTGTAACCTCACCCACAATTGTCGGCTGAGAAGATTCAAAGAGATGCTGAAAGAACCGCATGGCAATGCCTCTAAGATCCTCCTCCTTGCCCCTCCATACTCCCCTCGCATCAAATAAGCCCTTGATCTTATTGTACCGCCTTCTCTTGACAGTCTTAGAGTGAAAAGACTTAGAGTTCTTATCCCCCTCATTTAACCATTGAACCCTAGACTGGAACTTCCAATAAACTTCAATATCAAGCACTGCTTGCTTCAAGTCTGCTTCAAGAGAACTCACCCGCTGCCCATCATAATCAGCAGCCTGATAACAGTCCCATAATTGCTCCTTCAGCTGATCAATTGCCACCTGAGCGTTCCCGTTCCCCTTTTTCCTCCAAATCAAAAGGCCCTTACATATCGCTTTCAATTTTTTTGTCACTCGGTAACAAGGATATCCCAACAGGTGTTTGCTCCATTCCCTCTTAACCACCTCCTCACAATGAGCTTCTTTATTCCACTGGGGATCATAAATAAACCTAGGGCGACGTTTCTGGGCACTAGGACAAGTATCCACCGCCAACATTGAGTGATCAGACCCTGATAATAAAATGTGGGTGACCGTTGCATATGGATACGATGTAACCCAAGAGTCCGTAGATAAACCCCTATCCAACCGAGCTTGAACAAACCCATTCTCTCTCTTGGTGCGCCAAGTAAAGTGGTGACCTATGTATCCCAAGTCTAGCAGCTGCCCATTAGCCACAAAGGACCGGAACGTTTTCATACTAGTGGCAGACCTTGTAATCCCAACCTCTTTCTCACTAGCACATAGGACATCGTTAAAGTCCCCCAGTAGTAAACAAGAGTCAAAAATCTCGTCTCAATCTAGTACGTAAAAGGTCCCACTGCCATGCCATGTTCCCATCATCAGTACTAGCATAAATACAGAACAATCTCCATTTGCACCTACGATCCTCATCAGTAACCAACAACTCAATAACAAATTTTGAAGTTTTCACAAGCTCCACAAGCTCTGCAGACTTCCAGAAACCACAAAGGCCACCACTAAGCCCTCTCGGCTCCATGGCCTGCATAAAATCCATACCTAGTCGTCCTTGCAAATACCGACATGGCTCACTTTTTTTTTTCGTCTCCAGTAACACCACCACACTAGGTTGAAGAAGCCTATTTTGCTCCTCCAAATCATGAACTGTCAAGGCACCACCGATGCCCTGACAATTCCAACACAGAATTCGCATGTGTCTACAGCTCCTGGGGAGAGGTGGAAACATCACCACTCCGCTCAAGAGACCCATCAAGGGAGGTCCCGACCACCTGAGAAGACAAACCAACAAACTCCACATGTCTACGATTGGCCACTCTACGGCTAATAGTGTCACCCCCACGGAAAGCTTCCCTAGCCTCACAATCCCCTCCATGATTGCTGCCCTCCTGTTCAATCAAAGTAGTAGTCCTATGCTTTCTTCCACGTTTACGGGGACATTGAACAAGATTCAAATTCTCAATAATTGGTACCAAAAGAAACGGGTCTGAACCTTGAATATCACAATCCTTCCCCGCCACTGTTTCCACTGCAGCCGCATTACCCAACCCAGCCCCCACTTATATCCCGGCCACACCACGCCCAACCTCGCTTCTGCCAACACTGATATGCGCAACCACATCACCCCGACCAGATGTCCCCCCTCTGGAATTTACACTGACCAACCCCGCCCCCCCAATCCTCCCTTCGTCAAACGTTGCAGCCAGATGCTGCCGAAGGCCCTCATCCTCTTCCCGTTCCTGCTGAATACGAAAAGCAAGGCCAGACGCCACACCATCCCCAAGCCGTCACGTAAAGAGAAACATCCCCACTTCAGCACCGTCACTCGTAGAAAGAGCAGCCACACCTCCCAAACCGTAGAAGACCCAAACTATCCTCACGAGAGACAATTTTTAAGAGCCAAAATCTAGTTAACGAACTAACATGGCAAGGGCTGCAAGCAGCCCTAATCCTAACAAGAACTACTAACGCATAACTGAAATTGAAACAAATATAATTGAATCCATAATTAAATTGCAATAAAAAAAAATAAGGTCACAAAAGATATTGTTGAAGAATAGGCACAACAGAGACATGGCAGGGTCTTCCTCTCCAAGCTCCGCGCGCAAAAAGTGCAGAAAAAAAAAATGTTAACTTCGAACTGAATTACAATGTAAATTGTGGCTAGGGTGTCTAGATCTCCAAAATGGTGTCTAGATCTCCAAAATGGCGTCTAGATCTCTAGAAATGTTGTGTACAAATAATGGTCCCTAAAATAATGAACAAAGGCTCCCTTTTATAGACAAGGTAAAACCTTGTCCTTCAAGGAATGGAATTAGATACCATGTTCTAGGAGTTGTGTGTTTGTCGATTTCCATTGTGTTATGAGTTCTTCAAGTGCAACTTAGTAGATAACATGCTAAACACTTTAAGAATGAAAAGGGTTAGCGTAGATACCCATGCCTAACTTGTTGCTTAGGGAAATCAATAATTTAAAGAGTAGCTATCATGCCTTTAGGTTGACAAACATGAGCATCTAAAATCTGTTTTGTAGAATTGTGCATGTCGTTTGCTTAAGGAAGAAGATTAGCGGTGAACATCGAATCCCTAACTGGTTTTCTCATTGTTTGAACCTCAATCCAATTCTATTTTTAATCAAACGTTGTTTTTAATATTCTGTTTCGAAATTTTTCAGTTTTCAAAATCATCTTAAAATCATCCTTTTGAACACAGAGTGCCTACGTGTATTGCGCATTAACTTTGATTAGAAATCTTAGGGTTTTGAAATAAGTATTTTTTAGGGTTTTCTTTCACTTTTGCATTCTTAGTTTGTGCCATTTAGTTATTAGTTCTAGGAAATCAATTTTAAACACATATTAATCCAGTCCTCGTGGGAATGATCTCGTATTTGCTTTCTATACTATTTGTCTTATCTTGTGCACTTACGAGTTAAAACGTGCATATAGTTGCGTAATTTTTAGGTTGCTATTTGTACAACATGTTTTTTGCGCCGTTGCCGGGGACTGTGTAACTAGTTTGTGCTGAAATTGATTTTTGGTTTTCTTTTACAGGTTGAATTTCGTTTATGCAAGGTCGTCGATCCCAAAATTTGGCAGTCATTGCCTACAATCCTGAGATTGAACGAATTCTTCGATGTCTTCGAAAGCAAGCTGAGAGGGCAAACTTAACACACAAAGAGAAGATTTTGAAGATGGAGAAAGATCAGAATATGTGAACGAAATGGGGGATGAACAAGTTCGAAGGCCAATGAAGGACTCCTTTGTCCCTCAAAACCTTAATCAACCATCATGCATTGCCTACCAACCAACTGCGCAAGGTAGCTTCAATTTATCACCTCAATTGCTTAACATGGTGCCGCACTACAGAGGCATACCTTCTGGGGATCCATACTTGCACATTAGGGATTTCTTCGATCTCTGCAAGACTCAGAACATCCAGGGCTTAACTCCATAAGGAATCATGTTAATTCTCTTTCCTTTCTCCTTAAAAGATAATGCTAAGTTGTGGTTGAATTCTCTGGCTACAAGTTCCATTACTTCTTGGGAACAATTGGCCACTAAATTTTTGAAGAAGTTTTTCCCAGTCCAAAAGACAAGACAACTTAAAAGGGAGATTCAAGTCTTCCAACAGGAGGATGGAGATCTTTTCTTTGAGGCATAGGAGCATTTCAAGGAGTTTCTTCTCAAGTGTCCAAACTACAATCTATCTCTAGACGATCAGATACAAGCTTTTTATGAAGAGCAGTGATGAAGCCATTGAGCTATTTGTGGATGTGTACTTATGGAAAAGAGCAGTGATGAAGCCATTGACCTATTTGAGACTGTAACGACCCGGACCAGAAATTAAATTATTTTGAGAATTGGACAATTTTACCCTCAGTTTTGGACGGGTTCGGGAGTCACTTTTTGACTGGCAGTACTTTTGGGAATTTTTATTGGGTCGTTGCGTAGGTCTCGAACTCACGAGTTCGTAGACAGGCGGCACGCTGAAAACGGAGACCCGATGAGTTCGTTACGGGTCTAGAAGCTTCAGGGGCAGTTTGGTAATTTTGGAGAAGTTGGAACTATATAGTAGATATTTTTCTCTCTCTCCTCGGGAGATTGGTCAATTCGGTCTCTCTCTCTCTCCTACCCGAAAACCCCCCCGTGTGAACAAGGAAAATTGATTTTCATCGGATGGATTTCGATCCGATTTGAGCAAAACCAAGGTCGGGAGGATCTTCCCCGGGATCCCACGAGCATTTTGGGGTAGCTATTGGAGAGGGAGCACCGCCGTAGGAGACGGACGGAGGAGGGAGGTGAACCGAACCTTCTCGGCTGTTTTCCGGCCAAACCAGGTACGATCTCGGAACTTTGACCTCATATTTGGATTCCTGGTGAAACGTAGATAAATTTTCATGTGTAGATCGTGAAAAACGGTTAAGAAATGAAGAAGTTAGAAAACCTTGAAGTTCGGCTGGAAATGGGGGATTCCGGCGAACCAGACGGCGGCGGAGGTGGCGGTCCGGTCATCTTCTCCGGCCAGCCTCCGGCGACGGTGACGGCAGTCCGGTCGTCTTCTCCGGCGAGTCACCGATGACCGGTCGGGTCGAGTGAACCGGTCGGGTTGAGTGAACCGGTCGGGTTGAGTGAACTGGTCCGGGTCGTTACAGAGACCCTAAGTGAAAATTCTCAGTAATTCTCATCAAGAGGGAGACAAGGAGTAAAAAGTAAAGGTGTTTATTAAGCTAGAACAAATGGTGGAGTTCAGTGTCAAATGGCGGCAATGGAGAAGAAGTTTGATATGCTGGTGAAAGCAATGTCAGCTCAGAACATCTCTCAAGTTCAACAAGTTGCTAAAGTAAAGGTATGTGATATATGTTCTCATTCTAATCATACTACTGAGACTTGTCCTATATCTTGTTTTACAGATCATGAGCAAGCTAATTATGTGGGGCAAAACAACTATCATCCCAAGAAAAACCCATATTCGAACACTTATAATCCAAGATGGAAAGACCACCCAAATTTCTCTTGGAGCAACTGTCAAAATGTGCTTAATCCACAAGGGCAGCAGAAGAACTTCCAGCAGGGAAGTAATTATCATGCTTCGTCACATGTCGCACAACCAAATACTGACCGGAAGAAGAACATACTCCAGTTCTTGACGGCACAGCAACATACAAATGCTCTAACTAGTCAGAATATTCAGAAACTAGAAGCCACAACTAGCCAAGCTATTCAGAGATTGGAGGCACAAGTAGGGCAAATGGCAAAGGAGTTAAGTTAGAGGAAGAAATGGGAGTTTCCATTACAAACCATACCTAATCCGGGAGGCCATGAGCAGCTAAAGGCTGTGACAATCCTTAAAATTGGCAAGGTAGTTGACAACAAGGTGGTGACAGATGAGAAAGATCCAGAAAATGTTAAACCAATTCCAGCCAAAAAGGTAAGTGAGAAGGAGAAGGTGATATTGCCACCCTTCCCTCAAAGGTTAGTTAAGCAAAAGAAAGAAAAATATCTTCTTGATATTTTTTAAACTTTGAGAAAAGTAGAAATCAACATTCCTTTACTTGATGCAATTAAACAGATTCCATGTTATGCTAAGTTTTTAAAGGATTGTTGTACACACAAAAGACAGTTTCAGGAACATGAGAAAGTTGCATTAACTGAGGAGGTAAGTGCGGTTTTATTGAGAAAACTACCACCTAAACTAAAAGATCAAGGTAGTTTTACTATTCCTTCCAGGGTTGGTGACCGTTCGTTTGAACGTGCTTTGCTTGATTTAGGAGCACGCATTAACTTGATGCCTTATATTCTTTATGAGGAGTTGTGGTTGGGGGAGCTCAAACCAACGTCAATTATATTGCAATTGGCAGATAGAAGAATCAGAAGACCTAGAGGTACATTAGAGGATGTTTTGGTTCAGGTAAATGAATTTATTTTGCCTGCTGATTTTGTTGTTCTGGATATGGAAGATTCCCCTATGCCATGTTCATTACCTATTATTCTTGGTAGACTCTTTATGGTGACTGCTGATACAAAGATAAGTGTGAAAAATGGTACTATACGCATGAAAGTTAATGGTAAGAAGATAGAATTCATGTTGTTTGACACTATCAAATTGCCACATGATAACCATGCTTGTTTCAAGATCGATGTGGTAGGAAGTGTTGTTGAGCAAGTGTTTCAAGTACATAGCATTGACCCTTTGGAGGCATGCATAGCCCACAACCTCACAAGGCTGAATTATGAACGTGGATGTGATGTTACAGAGATAGACCTCCATGAAGCTGTGCATTCTCTTGAGGCTTCTAAGCCTTATCCAAGTAAGTATGTACCTCCCTTTGAAACTCTTGTGTCTACTAATACTGCTCTTGTCCCTTCTATTGTCAGAGCACCAGAACTAGAATTGAAGCAACTACCTGAATAATTGAAGTATGCTTACTTGGGAGAGAACCAGACATTACCAATGATAGTTGCTACAAACTTGAGTTTGGTGAAGCAAGATATGGCGTTGAGAGTTCTTAGGGAGCACAAGACTGCATTAGGGCGGACCATTGCCGACATCAAAGGCATAACTCCATCCAAGTGCATTCACAAAATCCTCCGTGAAGATAATACAAAACCTAACAAGGATGCTCAGAGACGGTTTAACCCACACATGAAGGAAGTAGTGATAGCAGAGGTTCTTAAACTCTTGGATCTTGGCATCATCTACCCCATCTCAGTTAGCAAATGGGTGAGTCCAGTTCATGTTGTGCCTAAGAAGAGTGGAATCACAATGATGAAGAATGAAGAGAATGAGCTTGAAGAGTTGAGGTATGATGCATATGAGAATGCTAAGTTGTATAAGGAACGGACCAAGGCGTATCATGATAAGCGACTAGTTAGGAAGCAGTTTCATGTGGGACAGAAGGTGTTGATCTACAATTCAAAATTGAGACTTTTCCCTTGTAAGCTCAAGTCTAGGTGGTACGGTCCATATGTTGTTACAAAAGTTTTCCCTCATGGAGCTTTGGAGGTTCATAGCAAAGAGAAGAATCAGACATTCATGCTGAATGGGCACAGAGTAAAGCTCTATATTGAGATGAGCTTTGAGACTAAAGAGGAGGATGTGACTCTCCAACCTGTTCAGTACATTGCATGAGAGCCCAACAGCCTGGCTGAATGACGTTAAAGCAAGCGCTTCTTGGGAGGCAACCCATGTGAAGAGGATGATGACAGTTTTGGCACTCTACAATCACTGACAATCACATTTGCTTTCTCTCACCCTTTCCTTCTTTATTGTTAACTTTTCCTTTGTTTGTTTTTTTTTTAGTTTTTTTTTTCTTTGTGGGTGTTGTTGCTTGTCTCTCCTTCCTTAAATGCTTCATTGTTTATGTTTTAATTTTCAAACATTGAGAACAATGTTAGGTTTCAGTGTGAGGGGGAAACACTTGTGTTTTCCGTTGATTTTGCATCGGTTAAAAAAAAAAAAATTGACAGCTTTGTTTTTTTCCTTAGTTTGTGTCATTTTAGTAGTGTCAAATTGGGTAGTTTTTTTTTGTTTTTTTGGGTCTTTGGTTTCTTTCCAATGCAATGATGAGATTTGGTTTTTAATTGCATGACTTTAAGATGATTTCTAAGCATGAGTCAAGGTCTGAACTTATTGTTTGGTTAATACTCAAGTATTCATGGTTATCATATGCAAAATAACATGTAATCACCCGACTAAGTGGTAACGATAACATGCTTAATTGAATGAAGCTCAATACAACCATTTAGTGAGCTTTTGAGCCTTTATCCTTTGTTTGAGAGAGTTGTATTTGTTTAATCTATCACTTTCTTGTCAATTAAGTTGTTGCATGACTTCATCTTTTGGGTTGCTACTTGAATTGCTTATCATCATTGGAACTAAATGCTAGAACTGGTACTAATTTCTTTTCGAGGCATTGAATTGATTTGCATGACATACTTGAGATGATGAAGGCACCTAGATTACCACCATTGCCAAAATAGCCTTTGACCCATGATACACTTTCCTCTAGGTAAACCCATGTTGAGCCTTTGTTTAAGCCTTTTTGTTCCATAACCTTCCTTTTCCTCTCCTAGCCTAAACACTTTCATTCTTATCCTTTTTCTTAAGGATTAGTGAAGCATAATTTGTAGAGACTTAATTGTGAATCAAAGGGTGTTGAAGTATGGTCCATAATGTTCAGATCGGCCATTGAGTGTATGTACTTGCTCGGTACTTATATGATTTTTAAGCCTTGATGGTGATACAAGTTCTTATGTCTCTAACATCATAGCATGCTTCTACTTTTCTTTAAGAACCTTGTGTTATCCATATCCATTCTTTCTTTAACCCCTTACCCTTTGGCCTCATTACAATCCTCATAAAGACCTTCTGATCTTGTTTGTTGTGTTTATATCAATGTGTGGAGATTTGAATGAAGTATGAGCATATGGTGTCACTTGTTCTTGCATTCAAGTAGTAGCATTCCTTTCATGAGTCATATACATAAGAAAAATTCTGAAAGTGCCTTTCTTTCTTGTTATATCATATGTGAGCAATTTGTTTCCATTTTAGATCAATCCTCTCACATATAACTAGTATAGGAAGAGTAATCAGAGTTTATTCGGTGAGAATTTTGAGCTAATTCTTTGCAGCATGTATCTCTCTTTGTACATGTGCTTTGATTGATTTAATTGTGAGTATGTGTATGATTTCTATAAAGGTGTAATAACTCTCGGATCATGTGGACCAATTCTTATGCTTATGATGAATCTTAATATGTCATGATTCATTGAAAATCTCCGAGACAAATGTTCGAAGGTTTAGGTTGAATTATTGAGTCTTTGTTTTTCTTTTATTCTTTGTTTCTATTGTGCTCAAGGACTAGCAAAAGCTAAGTGTGGGGGAATTTTATAGGAGAATATTTATGCGACGTTTTATCTTGTTTTATTATGCTTTTCTTAGCATGTTTCCTATGTTTTCTTAATACTTAGCTGTTTTCGTGTGTTTTAGGATTTTTGGAAGGTTTAGGTTGAATTATTGAGTCTTTGTTTTTCTTTTATTCTTTGTTTCTGTTTTGCTCGAGGACTAGCAAAAGCGAAGTGTGGGGGAATTTGATAGGAGCATATTTATGCGACGTTTTATCTTGTTTTCTTATGCTTTTCTTTGCATGTTTCCTATATTTTCTTAATACTTAGCTGTTTTCGTGTTTTTTAGGATTTTTAGAAGCAAAGTTACAGAAGGAGTTACTGAGTGCTGTTTTGGAAATCTAAAGAGGAAACTTTGAAACAGACTTCAGCAGATGTGTCAACTTCTCGAAATTAACTGCACCTACTCGGGAAGAACTAGCTGATTGTCCATATATCATTGGAAAGATACCGAAGTCTAGTTTCTAAAAGAATTTACGGTTCATGAATTGGAATTTTCTAGAAGAAGTTATGGCCATTTTAGTACAGCAAGGTCATGCTGCGCGGGAATTCAGCATTCCTTCTATTTCAAGTTTTCTAATCCTTATCAGGCTTGGACGACTTGAAGCCCAATTTGTTAGGGTTATGAGAGGAGCCTTTTTAATCAGAGAAAAGAAGAAAATAAAGAAAAAGAAAAAGAAAAAGAAAAAAAGGAGCAGCCATGGGACTTAAGTTCTTGGCAGCCAAGGGACAAAGAAACGCTTACTCTCCCTCATTCAGCGAATTAATGTGCACATAAATTCTTGGCAGCCAAGGAGCAGACCCACACACACAAGAGAGAAGCAAAGAGTATTCCCCTCACTTCACTTGGAACGTCTCCTTATCTCCCTCAATCTGAAAAACGTGAGGCTCTCACACAAGGTAGCAATTTCTCTTCATTTTTCCCTCACTTGAAAAAACTGCAGAAACGTCGGGGGCTATCACACAAGGACTCAGCCACACCATCCCATTATGCTCCATCCTTCAAGGTTCCAAGCTCTAAAAATCTTAGGAAGCAAGGACGAACATCAAGGCGTCATCCAATCACTCTGACTGACCAACACATCATCAAAGAGCTATCTTCTTCCTCTTTTTATTTTCTGTTTTCTATGTTATTGCTATCTATTTAAATTATGGCTAACTAAGTACTTCAGTTAGGGCTCGATTGAAGCCCTAATCATGTTTCTTTAAGGATTTCAATATGCCTTTGCTGTAAACTACTTTTGTGATGCTTAATTGATTAATTTCAGATTATATTTTACTCTTTACATGCGTTATGTTATGCTTGATCACCATATGCATGTTGTGTATTGAGTTTGTGACATACGTAAATTTAGATGACCGAATCATGTGCATGTGAGAGTAACAAAAGAACTAGTTATAAGTTCTTGAAATTAATCATCATGAATAACTAGAATAGATACCATGTTCTAGGAGTTGTGTGTTTGTCGATTTCCATTGTGTTATGCGTTCTTAAAGTGCAACTTGGTAGAAACCATGCAAAACACTTAAGAATGAAAAGAGTTAGCGTAGATACCCATGTCTAACTTGTTGCTTAGGGAAATCAATAATTTAAAGAGTAGATATCATGCCTTTAGGTTGACAAACATTAGCATCTAAAATCTATTTTGTAGCATTGTGCATGTCGTTTGCTTAAGGAAGAAGATTAGCGGTGAACATCGAATCCATAACTGGTTTTCTCATTGTTTTAACCTCAATCCAATTATATTTTTAATCAAACGTTGTTTTTAATATTCTGTTTCGAAATTTTCAGTTTTCAAAATCATCTTAAAATCATCCTTTTGAACACCGAGTGCCTTCGTGTATTGCACATTAACTTTGATTAGAAATCTTAGGGTTTTGAAATAAGTTTTTTTTTAGGGTTTTCTTGCACTTTTGCATTCTTAGTTTGTGCCATTTAGTTAGTAGTTCTAGGAAATCAATTTTAAACACATATTAATCCAGTCCTCGTGGGAATGATCTCGTATTTGCTTTCTATACTATTTGTCTTATCTTGTGCACTTGCGAGTTAAACGTGCAAATATTTGCCTAATTTTTAGGTTGCTATTTGTACAACAAGTTTTTGGCGCAGTTGCCAAGGACTGTGTAACTAGTTTGTGCTGAAATTGATTTTTGGTTTTCTTTTACAAGTTGAATTTCTTTTATGCAAGGTCGTCGATCCCAAAATTTGGCGGTCATTGCCTACAATCCTGATATTGAACGAACTCTTCGATGTCTTCGAAACCAAGCTGAGAGGGCAAAACTTAACACACAAAGAGAAGATTTTAAAGAAGGACAAAGATCAGAATCTGCGAAAGAAATGGAGGATGAACAGGTTCGAAGGCCAATGAAGGACTCCTTTGTCCCTCAAAACCTTAATCAACCATCATGCATTGCCTACCAACCAACTGTGCAAGGTAGCTTCAATTTATCACCTCAATTGCTTAACATGGTGCCACACTATAGAGGCACACCTTCTGAGGATCCATACTTGCACATTAGGGATTTCTTCGATCTCTGCAAGACTCGGAACATCCAGGGCTTAACTCCGTAAGGAATCAGGTTAATTCTCTTTCCTTTCTCCTTAAAAGATAATTCTAAGTTGTGGTTGAATTCTCTGGCTACAAGTTCCATTACTTCTCGGGAACAATTGGCCACTAAATTTTTGAAGAAGTTTTTCCCAGCCCAAAAGACAAGACAACTTAAAAGGGAGATTCAAGCCTTCCAATGGAGATCTTTTCTTTGAGGCATGGGAGCATTTCAAGGAGTTGCTTCTCAGGTGTCCACACCACAATCTATCTCAAGACGATTAGGTACAAGCTTTTTATCAAGGTTTAAATGATATTAACAAAAGTCTTGGTGTTTTAGCTTGTGGATGTGTGCTTATGGAAAAGAGCAGTGATGAAGCCATTGAGCTATTTGAGACCCTAAGTGAAAATTCTCAGCAATTCACATCAAGAGGGAGATAAGGAGTAAAAAGTAAAGGTGTTTATGAAGTTAGCATAAATGGTGGAGATCAGTGTCAAATGGCAGCAATGGAGAAGAAGATAGATACGCTAGTGAAAGCAATGTCAGCTCAGAACATCTCTCAAGTTCAACAAGTTGCTAAAGTCAAGGTATGTGATATATGTTCTCATTCTAATCATACTACTGAGACTTGTCCTATATTTTGTTTTACAGATCATGAGCAAGCTAATTATGTGGGGCAAAACAACTATCATCCCAAGAACAACCTATATTCGAACACTTATAATCTAGGATGGAAAGACCACCTAAATTTCTCTTGGAGCAACAATCAGAATATGCTTAATCCACAAGGCCAGCAGAAGAACTTCCAACATGGAAGTAATTATCATGCTTCATCACATGTCACACAACCAAATACTGACCAGAAGAAGAACAGTCTTGAAGGTGCCATACTCCAGTTCTTGACTGCACAACAACAGGCAAATGCTCTAACTAGTCAGAACATTCAGAAACTAGAAGCCACAACTAACCAAGCTATTCAGAGATTGGAGGCACAAGTAGGGAAAATGGCGAAGGAGTTAAGTGAAAGGAAGAAATGAGAGTTTCCATCACAAGCCATACCTAATCCAGGAGGCCAGGAGCAGCTCAAGGTTGTGACAATCCTTAGAAGTGGCAAGGTAGTTGACAACCAGTTGGTGACAGATGTGAAAGATCCAGAAAATGTTGAACCAACTCCAGCCAAAAAGGTAAGTGAGAAGGAGAAGGTGATATTGCCACCCTTCCCTCAAAGGCTAGTTAAGCAAAAGAAAGAACAACATCTTCTTGATATTTATTAAACTTTGAGAAAAGTAGAAATCAACATTCGTTTACTTGATGTAATTAAATAGATTCCATCTTATGCTAAGTTTTTAAAGGATTGTTGTACACACAAAAGACAGTTTCAAGAACATGAGAAAGTTGCATTGACTGAGGAGGTAAGTGCGGTTTTATTGAGAAAGCTACCACCTAAACTAAAAGATCCAGGTAGTCTTATCTTGTGCACTTGCGAGTTAAAACATGCATATAGTTGCATAATTTTTAGGTTGCTATTTGTACAACATGCGTGGCTCGTGTTTCCGCCTTCAGTCGGCGTGTAGGACCGGTCTTTGGGTCATCGGAAAGCATGTCGATAGGGTTTCGACATTCCGGACCTGTTTGGCGTAGGTTTTAGGTTGATCGGACGTCATTTAGGGGTAGTTTGGGCGTCCGAAGTGGCTGTGTTTTTAGTGTGACGGGAGCGGACCTCCTAAGGTTTATGGAGTCTAAATGTAGGGTTTGAATTATAGTTGGTAATCTCCATTGTTACTTTTGACAAGCGATCCTACTTCGGGAACTTCAGAGGAGTGTACGACTCGGGATTGAACCATTTGGACGTGTGGTGAGTGGACTTTAGTTTTATAAAGTACAATGCATGCATAAATGTATATTTGATATAATTACTTATTACATATTGTTTTAGCAAAATTCTGGATATTATTAAATTATTACTGGACACGGGCTTTCAATAATTATTTGGAATGACATTTTTGGGCTATGACCTGCCTTTACGGTTTCGGGTTTTATATGGTCTGACTTGATTTATTTTGGGATTTCGGTCGAATCCATGATTTTGAGTTTAAACCTGGGTTTTCAATGAATTTGGCTTAGGCCAGGAAACAAGGATTTTGGTTTTCACTGGATTTTTGTCCCCGAGGGTCAAGGTTTTCTCCGACTGGCGTCGAAGGGTATTTCTCCGCCCGATCATTGAGGTTTCTCCAACGCTGGTGTCGATGGGTATTTCGCAACCATGTCGTTGAGGCTATCTAGGCGTAGTACAGGGTTCTGCACAACTCGAGGTATATCGGGTGGGTAGAGGGTATCAAGCTACGGCACAAGATTTTATTCGAGGAGAAGTGGGATATGTTTTGATATATATTTTGTGTCCTGGTCAGTTTACATGATTTTAAACTCCTTTGAGGAGGGTTTTCAAAATAGGGTTGTGGACCACGGTATGTTTTCATTATACTGATTTTGTGGGTCGCACCAAGTTTTTTAACAAAAGTTGGATTTTTCGGTGGGTTTTTGGATTATCTATATATTATATTTATATACAAAGGGATTTTATGTTATGCATGCATGGTTTTACCCGTGGAGGGGTAAAACGGTATGTTTTCCTCGGAAATGATTATTTTGTCCACTCACAATTTTTGTGTTTTAAACCCCTCCAGGCCGTTGAGTTAACGTGGGCATATCCAGAGGCGGAGGCATTAAACTTTTAGCTGCACTTTTGCCTAGACTTTCCAGTAGGATATTTATATCTGTATTTTAATTATCCTACCTAGATGCTCTGATAAGTCTTTTGGACTGATTGTACAATTGTAGTTACATCGTTGGATGGTTGGTGTTGTTGGAATTTGGAGTGTTATCTAATCCTTCTGTATCACAACTCTCTGTACTATAATATCACATCAGTCGGCAAGTATCCTCGACTATCATATCATATCATCACCCGGTATAACCTTCGGCTATCTTATCACATCAGTCAGCATATCCCTCGACTATCATATTGTATCATCAGCCGGTATAACATTCGGCTATCATATCATATCAGTAGGCATATCCCTCGACTATCATATCATATCATCAGCCGGTATAACCTTCGGCTATCATATCATATCAGTCGGCATATCCCTCGACTATCATATCATATCAGTCGGCATATCCCTCGACTATCATATCGTATCATCAGCCGGTATAACATTCGGCTATCATATCACATCAGTCGGCATATCCCTCGACTATCATATCCCTAGCCACTAGGGTATCCCTTAGGGTGTGCTAGTCCTGTATCACAACTCTCTGTACTATGATATCACATCAGGCGGCAAGTATCCTTGACTATCATATCATATCATCAGCCGGTATAACCTTCGGCTATCATATCACATCAGTCGGCAAGTATCCTCGACTATCATATCATATCATCAGCCGGTATAACCTTCGGCTATCATATCATATCAGTCGGCATATCCCTCGACTATCATATCATATCAGTCGGCATATTCCTCGACTATCATATCATATCATCAGCCAGTATAACCTTCGGCTATCATATCATATCAGTCGGCATATCCCTCGACTGTCATATCATATCATCAGCCGGTATAACCTTCGGCTATCATATCATATCAGTCGGCATATCCCTCGACTATCATATCATATAAGTCGGCATATCCATCGACTATCATATCATATCATCAGCCGGTATAACCTTCGGCTATCATATCATATCAGTCGGCATATCCCTCGACTATCATATCATATAAGTCGGCATATCCCTCGACTATCATATCATATTATCAGCCGGTATAACCTTCGGCTACCATATCATATCAGTCGGTATATCCCTCGACTATCATATCATATCATCAGCCGGTATAACTATCATATCATATCATCAGCCGGTATAACCTTCGGCTATCATATCATATCAGTCGGCATATCCCTCGACTATCATATCATATCAGTCGGCATATCCCTCGACTATCATATCATATTATCAGCCGGTATAACCTTCGGCTACCATATCATATCAGTCGGCATATCCCTCGACTATCATATCATATCATCAGCCGGTATAACCTTCGGCTATCATATCATATCAGTCGGCATATCCCTCGACTATCATATCATATCAGTCGGTATATCCCTCGACTATCATATCATATCATCAGCCGGTATAACCTTCGGTTATCATATCATTTCAGTCGGCATATCCCTCGACTATCATATCATATCATCAGCCGGTATAACCTTCGGCTATCATATCATATCAGTCGGCATATCCCTCGACTATCATATCATATCAGTTGGCATATCCGTCGACTTCCATATCATATCATCAGCCGGTATAACCTTCGGCTACCATATCATATCAGTCGGCATATCCTTCGACTATCATATCATATCAGTCGGCATATCCCTCGACTTTCATATCATATCATCAGCCGGTATAACCTTCGGCTATCATATCATATCATATCAATCATCAATTATATTGGAGGTTCACCGGGTTCACCGCCAACAGCGGATCCTAGTCCCGGGTCCTGGCCTCCCTAAAATATATGGCCAAATCCAATAAACTCATACATCCGGGTCAAAACCCAAATCATGGACTCAATAATTTCCACGTCAAAATGATATCAAAACCGAGTCCAAAACCCATGATATTTCTCAAATCACACTTTAACAGTAATAGTGGAAAACATGTGTCTAGTAATCATTTCTAAAATTCAGAAATTCAACGCCACAATATATAACAGTATTTACACAAAGATATTTTGATGCATGCATTTCAGTTTATAAAACAAAAGTCCACTCACAAACATCATCCAACCCAAAATTCATGGACGCTCTAGCCCAAGGAACACATGCACAATAATGACCCAACTACCTTGATTTTCCGAGCTCAAAACCCGCTAATAAGGTCAACCATTACCGCTGGGATTGCCCAAAATGACCTCTAAACGACGTCCAATCAACCTGAAACCTATACCAACAGATTCAGAACGTCGAGAACTAGTTACCACGCGTCGCCGTGACCTCAAACTCGGCCCCACGCGCCACCACGCGTCGCCGGAAGGTCAGCACACGCACCCACGTGCCCTCTCGCGCCGGTCACGCGCCTGCTATAGTGTTCACTCACCTGGACCGGTCCAACCCGTCCGGCTCAATCTGACCCGGTCCAACTCGACCTGATCGGTTCACTCAACTCGATCGGTTCAACTCGACCCGACTGGTTCACTCAACCCGACCGGTTCAACTCGACCCGACCGGTTCAACTCGACCCGACCGGTTACCGGTGACTCGCCGGAGAAGACGACCGACTACCGGCGCCGCCATCTGGTTTCCGCCGGAATCTCCCATTTCCGGCCGAAACTCCAAGCTTGACAACTTCCTCAAAACTCAATCATTTTTCACAAATTTTACGTCTAAATCTATCTACTCGAACCCAGGAATCCCAATATGACCTTAAAACATCAAACACGTACCTGTGTAAGCTGGAAAATCGATCGGAAGATCCGAAACTTCCTATACTCGGTTCGGCTTCCACCGTGGTCCTCTCCTTCGATGGTTGGTACGGTTGTGATCGTGGGAAGGAGTAGAATACGATTAGTTGATCAAAACTGGAAGCTAAGGCCTTGAATCCAAAGTTAACTTTGTAGGTTTTTCGGGTGTTTTTCGCACGGGTTCGGTGGTTTTGTGTTTCATACCGAGAGAGATGAGTGTGATCAATGATCAGATTAATCTGATTTGGGTAGTAAAATATCTCCCCTCCATGGCAAATTACCAAACTTCCCTTACACGTCTAGACCCATAACTTTTCTACATGAACCCCGTTTCCTGTGTGCCGCCTGTCTACGAACTCGTGAGTTCGAGACCTACGCAACGGTATCCAAAACACCACCTAATAAGTTCCGAAACAAAACTTGATTTCCATCCCCTTTACCGACCAAGGGTAAAATCGTCATTTTACAAAAATAATTGCGTAAACCCAATAATTAAAATTCCGGGTTGTTAAGAAATTTCGTCCTTGAAATTCATTCTTAACCATGAAACAAATGAGGATATTGTGCCCGCATTAGTTCCTCGGTTTCCCACGTGGCCTCCTCCACGTTTTGATTCCTCCACAACACTTTAACTAGAGGAATAGTCTTTCTGCGAAGTACCTTTTTCCTTCCAATCCAGATTTGCACCGGTTGCTCCTCAAACGTCACTACCTCCACTTTTTGGAGATCTATGCTGATACCCTCAGCCGAAATCACATGACCCGAGAATCCAACTTCGGTCAACCAAAACTGGCATTTACTAAACTTAACAAACAAATGCTTTTTCCTAAGCATATTCAGCACCAACCTCAAGTGCTTCTCATGTGCCTTGGCACTCCTCGAATACACCAAGATATCGTCGATGAACACATTTACAAATCGATCCAAATACTTTTGGAACACCCTGTTCATCAAATCCATAAACTCTATCGGGGCATTAGTCAACCCCAAGGGCATCACCAGGAACTCATAATGACCATACCAAGTCCTGAAAGCTGTTTTCTGAACATCCTCTTCCTGGATCCTTAACTGATGGTACCCGGATCGAAGGTCAATTTTCGAAAAATACTTTGTCCCCTTCAATTGATCAAATAAATCTCAATCCTTGGCAGAGGATACTTATTTCGCACCGTCACTCTATTTAACTGCCGGTAGTCGAAACACAATCTCAAACCACCATCCTTTTTCCTCACAAATAATACCGGCGCGCCCCATGGTGAAACACTTGGGAGAATAAATCCCATATTCACCAAGTCCTGCAACTGAGTCTTTAACTCTCGCAATTCTGCCGGTCCCATCCTATACGGTGCCTGTGAGATAGGTTGAGTACCTGGCAAAAGCTCGATGGTCAACTCAATCTCACGGTGAGGTGGCAATCCTGGAAAATCATCTGGAAACACATCAGAGAACTCACCCACCACTGGAATATCCTCCACTCTCATCGGAGTATCCCGAGTATCAAACACATGAGCCAAATACCCCTCACAACCTTTCCTCAACAATCTCTCACCGGTCAACGCTGATATCACTCCAAAGGGTAGTACCCTACGATCTCCCCGAAATGTAAATTCCGGTAATCCTGCACTCCGGAAAACCACTGTCTTATCATAACAGTCTATGGAGGCATGGTGCATGGACAACCAATCCAACCCTAGAATCACATCAAACTCAACTCTACTCGGGCTGCAGCATCAGCCAAAGTCCTCAAGGAAGTGTGATCCATAGACGTAACTGCTGACCGAATCTCACTCCTCAGTCCACTTTCAAATCTGTGGCACTTGTCTAACTCGGTCGCCACCAAAGTCGGTGCAAAGCGACTCAGCGCTATGAATCTCTGTTCATACTGGGCCACATTCATGTCTCCTTGCTGTAAATGCAAGAACTCGGCCTCCTTAACATTCCGGTGTGAGCGAGGGTAAAATTGCTCCAAGAAGCGTTCCCGGAAAGTCTGCCAAGTAAGTGTATGGACATTCCAGCCTGACACCTCCAATGAGTGCCACCAGTGGTAAGCAGATACACCTAGCAAAAATGTGGCCAACAGAACTCATGCCCCCTAGAGGACATCTCATAATCAAAAACACCCACTCAATCCGAGTAATCCACTCCTCAGCCTCATCTGGGCTAGACTCGCCCATAAATATCGTCGCCCCCAGTCTCTGGGCTCTCTCGATATCAGAGACTTCATGAGAAGCCCTATCCTGGAGTACAGAAGCTAAAGTCTGACCCAGCTGTTCCAGTGTCTGCCTCAAATCAGGCTCCACTACAGGTTCATGGTCATCTCCACCATTCCACAACCGTTGACGGAACTCACATCTCGGAGGCATTATACGCTGTGTAAAAGCTGTAAATCATTAATACCAAAATTTCACCTATACACTAGATGTACGGACTACAGGAATTTAACCTAGTGCTCTGATACCACTTGTAAGGACCCTTCCCAAATTTCCCGTCGAAACCCGGAAAGAACCCTTATCCCGTCTGACATCTCTTTTACCTCAAAATTTAAATACCAGAAATACCCCTTGTTCTTAAATAATTTTTTATTAAACCTTACAGGGTTCCCGACAGAACCTCTGTACTTACTGACCACTCCTACCTGTCAGACGCAGGATAGTATACAGGTCAAAGCCAAGACCTCGGAATAGTGGTGGTTCAAATAGGAATACCCTATGACACCAAATGTCAGTAGGTCAGACAATGCTGACATCTCTACTGGAATACCACAAGACAAACGACTAGTCAGATACTTGTGAACCAACAATAATTCGTCACTCTGGGTCACCGCCCACACCAACCCACTGACCCGGATGACGAAGTATTTTCATAGGTTAATTAAGCCCATGACAATTGTCGTCTGGTTCATATTAGAGCCGGAAATATCCTCGGCTATCATATCGTATCATCAGCCGGTATAACATTCGGCTATCATATCACATCAGTCGACATATCCCTCGACTATCATATCGTATCATCAACCGGTATAACATTCGGCTATCATATCACATCAGTCGGCATATCCCTCGACTATCATATCCCTAGCCACCAGGGTATCCCTTGGGGTGTGCTAGTCCTATATCACAACTCTCTGTACTATGATATCACATCAGGCGGCAAGTATCCTCGACAATTATATCATATCATCAGCCGGTATAATCTTCGGCTATCATATCACATCAGTCGGCAAGTATCCTCGACTATCATATCATATCATCAGCCGGTATAACCTTCGGCTATATCAGTCGGCATATCCCTCGACTATCATATCATATCAGTCGGCATATCCCTCGACTATCATATCATATCATCAGCCGGTATAACCTTCGCCTATCATATCATATCAGTCGGCATATCCCTCGACTATCATATCATATCATCAGCCGGTATAACCTTCGGCTATCATATCATATCAGTAGGCATATCCCTCGACTATCATATCATATCATCAGCCGGTATAACCTTCGGCTACCATATCATATCAGTCGGCATATCCCTCGACTATCATATCATATCATCAGCCGGTATAACCTTCGGCTATCATATCATATCAGTCGGCATATCCCTCGACTATCATATCATATCAGTCGGCATATCCCTCGACTATCATATCATATCAGTCGGCATATCCCTCGACTATCATATCATATCATCAGCCGGTATAACCTTCGGCTATCATATCATATCAGTCGGCATATCCCTCGACTATCATATCATATCATCATCCGGTATAACCTTCGGCTATCATATCATATCAGTCGCCATATCCCTCGACTATCATATCATATCAGTCGGCATATCCCTCGACTATCATATCATATCATCAGCCGGTATAACCTTCGGCTACCATATCATATCAGTCGGCATATCCTTCGACTATCATATCATATCAGTCGGCATATCCCTCGACTATCACATCATATCATCTGCAGGTATAACCTTCGGCTATCATATCATATCATATCAGTCATCAATTATATTGGAGGTTCACCGGGTTCACCAGCAACAGCGGATCCTAGTCCCGAGTCCTGGCCTCCCTCAAATATATGGCCAAATCCAATAAACTCATACATATGGGTCAAAACCCATATCATGGACTCAATAATTTCCACGTCAAAATGATATCAAAACCGAGTCCAAAGCCCATGATATTTCTCAAATCACACTTTAACAATAATAGTGGAAAACATGTGTCTAGTAATCATTTCTAAAATTCAGAAATTCAACGCCACAATATATAACAGTATTTACACAAAGATATTTTGATGCATGCATTTCAGTTTATAAAACAAAAGTCCACTCACAAACATCATCCAACCCAAAATTCATGGACGCTCTAGCCCAAGGAACACATGCACAATAATGACCCAACTACCTTGACTTTCCGAGCTCAAAACCCGCTAATAAGGTCAACCATTACCGCTGGGATTGCCCAAAATGACCTCTAAACGACGTCCGATCAACCTGAAACCTGTACCAACAGATTCAGAATGTCGAGAACTAGTTACCACGCACCGCCGTGACCTCAGACTCAGCCCCACGCGCCGCCGGAAGGTCGGCACACGCGCCCTCACGCGTCGGTCACGCGCCTACTATAGTGTTCACGCGCCTGGACCAGTCCAACCCGGTCCGGCTCAACCTGACCCGGTCCAACTCCACCTGACCGATTCACTCACCTCGATCGGTTCAACTCGACCCGACCGTTTCACTTAACCCGACCGGTTCAACTCGACCCGACCGGTTACCGGTGACTCACCGGAGAAGACGACCGGCTACCGGTGCCACCGTCTGGTTTCCGCCGGAATCCCCCATTTCCAGCCGAAAGTCCAAGCTTTACAACTTCCTCAAAACTCAACCATTTTTCACAAATTTTACGTCTAAATCTATCTACTCTAACCCAGGAATCCAAATATGACCTTAAAACATCAAACACGTACCTGTGTAAGCCGGAAAATCGATCGGAAGATCCGAAACTTCCTATACTCGGTTCGGCTTCCACCATGGTCCTCTCCTTCGATGGTTGGTATGGTTGTGATCGTGGGAAGGAGTAGAATACGACTAGTTGATCAAAACTAGAAGCTAAAGCCTTGAATCCAAAGTTGACTTTGTGGGTTTTTCGGGTGTTTTTCGCACGGGTTCGGATGTTTTGTGTTTCAGACCGAGAGAGATGAGTGTGATCAATGATCAGATTAATCTGCTTAATCTGATTTGGGTAGTAAAATATCTCCCCTCCATGACAAATTACCAAACTGCCCTTACACGTCTAGACCCATAACTTTCGTACACGAACCCCGTTTCCTGCGTGCCGCCTGTCTACGAACTCGTGAGTTCGAGACCTACGCAACGGTATCCAAAACACCACCTAATAAATTCCGAAACAAAACTTGATTTCCATGCCCTTTACCGACCAAGGGTAAAATCGTCATTTTACAAAAATAATTGCGTAAACCCAATAATTAAAATTCCAGGTTGTTACATACCCATGGAATGGCCTAGATGGCGTTGGAAAGCTACAGATCGTAGCTTTCTAATGCCATCCATGGCGCTCCAATCCGAGTTGTAACGAATCCGGAATGTCCATTTAATTGAGACAAGGTCAAAAACGCAATTCTGGGTAAAGGCATGTCTTGTGAGTTGACTTGAGAAGTCAATTCTCAACCTTTTCAAACATACTCAACGGAATTGGAAAGATGCAGATGTTAACTTGCCAACACTATAACGAATAGCTAATTCGGATCAAGAATGAATTATATATGGGCAAAACGGCGAAGAAGAGCAAAAGTCACGCACCTGCGCGCACTACCCACTTCCGAAGTCACCATAAATTCAATTCTTAATATTTTCCGGAACGCTTAATGACGTTGGGAAGATGTGGATGTTATCTTTCTAACCCCACAAGAATCAACTAATTCTGACAACCGACGAATTATTAATTGAAATATTACTGGGTAAATGTCAAAAGTGCGAATCTACGTACATTGACCTGACTTCAAAAAATTGTCAAAAATTCAATTCTCAACCTTTTTTTAGGAAGGCCATCGGATTTAGAAAGGTATGGAATCCGACTTGAATTGAACCCAATAGAGCCAAAAAACCGCACAAATGTCAAATTTGCCAGAAGCTGCGAAAACTGTGAATTGCCTTAAAACTTAAGAATTCTATTATTTAAAGAATCAACAAACAAGTTTTTTTTGGTCAAAAATCAACAAACAAGTTGGCAATTCACAAGTCGAAAGCTCAACTTTTTGCTGAAAAAGAAACTACTACTAAGCAAAAAATAAAAACGGTTTGCAAGAAACTTAAAAAATTGTAAAGCTAAATCAAAACATGCCTAAGCTACAATTTGGTGAAGTTTTGAGATTCAAGCTACGGTCCATCGCAATTTTGAAGTTGTTGACACGAAGGACTAGTGAAAAAGCCCATCCCCAAGTCACGTTGATTTTTTAGCATTCCCTCCTTGGTAGTTTTGGAATTCTTCCAAGCTTCTTCAAGATCCTCATAATGAAACAAATATTTTGAGCCTAAGCCAAGTAACCTTCAACATATGAAGAACGAAGACAATCATCAATCTGAAATCCACGGCATTCAGCAACGGCCAATCTTCGCTGCAACTCCTCCTTGGAAGTAAAGATCTGCAGATTTAAATAATCAACTTCTGACGAGCAGCACGCTTGCTTCGGAGGGGATCCGTAAGGCTTTAGCCCAAGACTTATTGGAAAGGTAATGAAGCATCAACCCGCTGCAAAGATGGAGGGGCACACAGATGGGGCGAATACAGCTCAATTTCGAGTTTCTTGAGCTTACCTTATAATCTTGAAATCCCGGCATTCGCCTCGCCAAGTTTCCCCACCAGACGAGCAATACGGGCGCTAGAGAAGAAAAATCCTCTACTAACTTAGAGGACACAAATTTTACAACATTTAGCTCACTTTCAACGAACATGTTTTTCTTCTAAGAGAATCCAGCTCATCATAGCAATCCCTCAGCTAACGAATCTTATTCGACATTGAAGTATTTTCTTGCTCGAGCTTGTCACGCGATGCTTTAAGTGAGGCATAATCCTCCTTCAATCTTTCATGATTTTCAAAGGATATCAACGAATGGAAGGCCTCTGTTTGAAGAGCTATTAATCGTCCCTGAATTTTATCAAAATCAGCACGAGGAACATTGTCTGAAACACTCAGAGTAGAAATGAGGGCAACCGGCTTTACGATCCCCGAGGGAAACCGTGTCACCAAGCTCGCCTCCTACCATGGGAGCCGCGACAACTTTACCATCGGTTTCCTAGGTTGCAATAGGGACACCGCCCGTCTTTGCGCATTTGTCCATGGCCCCACTTGCATTGACTCCAAAAACTATGGGTTTTGAAACTTTAGCAATTTTTGGAGCAACCTTGGTTTTCTTCGAAGATTTGTCAACCTCCTCTGTCACAGTATTCACGAATTTATGCTTACCACACTTTTGTTTTGATTCGAAACAATAAGCCTGATTGCCTAAAGTTGAAGGAGAAGTCGCCAAGGGACTTCGGGATGGTTTGACAAGGGCAGTCGACTCCTCTTTTTCCTGAATTTCCTTCACCCCACCCCGAGACGGAGGGATCCCTCTGGGAGAACTTCTGAAAGGACTAAGTAACCAACTCAGCTCGCGATATGCTGACGGGATTCTCATCATTTTCTCAATCTTCTCAAGGTCGGGTTTGTGAGCAAATTTCGAGCACAACTCATTGCTGTTACGATATTGCAACGCAATGCGCAGTTCATCAGAGGAGTGTAAATCCCAATTTCCCCCAACTTCAATACAAGTGACCTTATATGAACCATCATTAAACCAAGCCTTGGGGAAAAGCTCTACTTTCTGGATAAGATTGGAACTACTCCCAGCTACGATGGCTTCATGGTCTGCCGAATAGCAATACCAGAACTCGTCTTCAGAAAGCTCTAGGTGATAAAATTGGTTGAGCCTCTCAAAACACATGACGTGACGATATGCGTTGATGTCTAGCTGAGAGGGACAACACCCCATCTTGGCAATAATCCGGGAAAAGAAAGCCGAAAAGTGGAATTTGAAACCCCAATTGATTATCAGAGGATGGAACTTCATCCATTGAGGTATCCTTGGGTTAGGACCGTTGCAAACTTTGTGGGAAGACGCCCGCTCTCCAAATGCCACTCGAACGCCCCCGGGGAACACGTCACAATGATCGTTCAACCAACCTTTGAAGTCATCATGATCATTGAGTTCACATAGCTCCCCTCGAAATGAACTTTCGCCAAGAGAGCCTCCTTGTTACCACATGGCGAGTATTTCAAAGTCTGTTGAAACCATGTCTTCACATCTCTTGTTGGAATCGCCTCGCAAAAAGGAACATGATGCTACTTGGATCATTGAAATCAGATTCCCATAGCTCCCAGAATATCCAAAAATGTAGAACATAAATAAAGAAATTTGCGTCAGAAATGCGTTAAAACAATAAAATAAAAAAAGCTGCAAAGGGAGCAGCCAAGCCGAGGCTCCCCTTGGAGTCGCCAAGCCAAATGCGTGGCAAAGAGAGAGGGAATGAGGGCGGCTCAGCCGAGCGTCTTCTCCAGTCGAACCCAAGGGTGAACTGCACCCACATACCTCCACTCCACACCAGAGAGCAACCTTCCAGTTGGACCCCACCTACAAAATCAGCAAGGAAGAAAAAGAAAAAAAGAAGATTTTTGACTCTGAACTTCCATAAGGTGCCAAACTTGGGAATTTTTTTTTCTCTTCAAACTTCAATATGTACTCACTCAAATCTTCTTGGAAATTTTTGTGTGAGTAGTTAAGGAAATGGCCAGTCCATTTATAGAAAAACAAAGCTTGGAAATTTTTGTGTGAGTAGTTAAGGAAATGGCCAGTCCATTTATAGAAAAAAAAAAAACTAAAGGCTTCGTTAATCCTTCTCCCATGCGGAGAAGGTTTTGAAGTTAAAAGTTCTTTTATCTATCAAATAGGAATCATATTCCTACAAAGAAAAGGCAATGGATTATTGGGACTCCAAAAACTACTTCCCTTAGGATTCCCTAAATTCCTAAGGGATATTGGGGCATTTGTGGAATCATAATTCGTCCAAAAATTGTGGAGTTGTCATGTGTCCCATAATTTATATAATGACTATTTTGCCCTTGATGAAGTCATTATTGATATAAATACCGCGCATTATTTAAATATATTTACTAGCTAAATATATTAATTAATGGAAGTTATATCACCATAATAAAAGACATCTTCTTGAGATAATTGTTCGGTAAGAATTCAATTAATAAATACACTTCCTTTCTAAAAATGATTTATTTATTAATTAGAACTCATTTTCCTACTCTTAATAAATAACTTCTCAGCAAATTATTTATTATTAAAAGTCAATCTTAAGTATTACCTAACTAGGAATACTTATTAATTGCAAATTCTTTCAACCAATCAGAAGGTCCAAAGACCCCATGTCTCCTATATAAATAGAGGGCCTTCCCTTACTTAATCTTTACACATCTTATGCTACTTTCGAATTTAAATTATATTTAAATATAATCAGCCATATTTGAAGTTTATTAACTTTTTGATATGTATGAATGAAATCTCGATGTGAATGGATGAAATCTCGATGTGAATGGATGAAATCTTGATGAGAATGGTGGAATTTTGAATAAAAATATGTTTTGGAGGAGTCTTTTTAGTGAACAAATTACATGAAATTTTTATGCCCAAACTATCCAAACCGATCCAAACAAACCGTTAATAACGGTTTGATTTGGATCGGTTTCAATTCTATTTTTCAAAAATCAAAACTGTATCGAATCGATAAGATTTTAACGGTTTGGATTTGGATTTGGGTGATAACCGTGCCCACTCCGATATGGAATCACATGGAAAACACTTTATACTAATTTGCACACATACTTTCAGATAAGGAGTTCAAAATAATGGTTTGATTTGGATCGGTTTCAATTCTATTTTTCAAAAATCAAAACCGTATCGAATCGATAAGATTTTAACGGTTTGGATTTGGATTTGGATTTGAGTGATAACCGTGCCCACTCCGATATGGAATCACATGGAAAACACTTTATACTAATTTTTACACATACTTTCAGATAAGGAGTTCAAAGTTAGGACATAGGACATTTTAAACATATGAAAATGTAATATATACAATCTCCTAAGAAAATATTTTAGTAGGCAAAGTGACTTTCATATATATTTTTAATTATTTTTTATTTTTTAAAAAGTTAAAAAATATATTAAAAACAAAAACAGAAAATAACACATGCACGCGAGCAGGTGCTGTAGGCTAGTAATAATCATAATAATGTCATCAATAAAGCAGTTTTTATATTTTATATTTTATATGTATGTACTTTTTATTTAAAATTTATCCTTCTAGAAGAGGGCAGACTTTGTTGTGCACCCCAAAGTTTACCTGCGTTTTTCAAATAATGCAACCATAAATTGATTTTCTCAATTTACTTATTATCGTGTTTAAAACGGATTAATTTACACTCTTGGTTAATTTATTACATGACATATATTGTAACACCTTTTATATTGAGTTTGTTGATAAAAATAATTTTATAAGATTTTCCTTTTCTAATTGTTCAAATTAACATTCCTAAAAAAATTTAATCTTATTCAACATCTACACACTTTTTTAACGCATGGATTGGAAAGACCACAATATGGCTATGCATCTAGAACACTAAAGCATCACATGTAGAAAAAGAAAGTTTTTAAATAAATAATTGTTATTGAAATTTATCAACAGCCTCAACATATCGGCATAGCTTTGCTTGATAGTCACAAATTTAACGGAAGACTAACGATCAAGTTAATGGAGCATGTAAATGCATTTTTAAGATCTTAGGTAGTAAATTAAGAAAATCAAAACATAATGATCCATTTTGAGAACCACCTCCAAGATAGTCTAAGGATCCGTATAATTAATCATTGTTGTATTTATGGATGTGGGAAAAAATATGGAATTTGTTAAAAAGTTAGATTTTCAAGTTTTCTATGCACCAATTCTCTTGTTTGGATGCATAAATATAGGAATTTAAAATTCTAAGAAAATTAAAAAATTGGAATTTTGTTGCCACAAATCTCAAGTTTCAATTCCATTTAAAAAGGTATCATTTTCAAAATTCTATCTTTATAATAACTAACATTTATATACGAACATTAAATTAACTGTTTAAATTTCATTTTACTTTTATGTTACCCAAACATGAAAGTTCACAAATTCTGAAAAATTAATTTATGTTAATTTAAATTTCATCATTTGATAAATTTTTAGTAATCTTAAAACTCTTAGTGATTTCACTTATGCTTAAAAGCTCACTATATTTTGAATAATAAAATGCAACATATTGGTCCAAAATATAGGGAAGACTATATTGTCAATGAGCTGTATATTCCTAATTAAACTCAGTCCACTAATTAGGCCCATAGTAACATTCATAGTTTATGTATATATATATATATATATATATATATATATATATATATCTTTCCTATTGAATAAAACAACATACGAGAGATTTCTCACCCATTCTGATATGGTATCAGAGCAGTCGATCGTGACTGTCTCATATCCTTACCCTAAAAGTCAATAGCCATCATAAAACCCTAGACACATCACCATCACATTCCGCCGCATAAACTATTCCCGCAGCCCAATCCCAACGCCCACCACAAACACACTGTCTCACCCACCACCACTTCCGCAGCAACATCCACCGCCTATTCCGCAACAACATCCACCCACCACCACTTCCGCAGCAACATCCACCGCCACCAACCCTCCTCAACATGCCATCCGCACCAAATCTCGAACCACGTCTCTTTGGTTGTGTTGCATATGTTCAGGTGTATCCACATCAGCGTGGAAAGCTTGATCCGTATGCACAGCGTTGTGTCTTTGTGGGTTATTCTGCCACTCAGAAGGGCTACAAGTGTTTCCATCCTCCCACTCAGACCATGCACGTTACCGCCGATGTGACCTTCAACGAGAGTGAGTTCTATTACTCAGGGGGAGTAACTGAGCATCCTCTGCAGGGGGAGAACTCTATCTTTGCCGAAGATACTCAGATAGTCCAGATTCAACACCATTCATCCGAGCAGTCAGTGTCCGAGGTGCAACAAGCTCAAGAGTCCCTCGATACTTCTTATACTGGTTCAGATAATTCCCCCTCTACAACTCCTACTACAGTATCATCACCACTCATCCAATCAGGTCCTGAAGATTCCCCACAGGCAACTGAACATTCAAACTCTATCTCAAGCACCTTACCTGCGTCAAGTTATACAGGTTATCAGTTACCCCCACGCACGACTAGAGGGATTCCTAGACAACAGTATGACCCTAACCCTAAAGCAAAAGTTAAATACCCTATTGCTAATCATGTGTCTCTACATAGGCTGTCTCCGTCATGTGCATCATTTGTGTGTCAATTATCCACTGTATCTATTCCAAGTAATGTGCAGGACGCCTTGAACGATCCCAAGTGGACACAAGCGATGAATGATGAAATGGAGGCTCTCTAGAAGAATTCCACTTAGGAGATGACTACCCTTCCGCCAGGGAAGAGAACAGTGGGTTGTAGATGGATATATACAGTAAAGTTCAAGGCAGATGGCACCATTGAACGATACAAAGCAAGACTGGTGGCGAAAGGTTACACTCAGACTTATGGGATTGACTATGGGGAGACCTTTGCCCCTGTAACCAAGATCAACACAATTCGGGTACTTATTTCTCTGGCAGCCAACCTAGACTGGGCATTACACCAATTTGATGTCAAAAATGCCTTCATGCATGGCAACTTAGAAGAAGAAGTCTATATGGATTCACCTCCAGGATGCAAGATGGGGCCCAATAAGGGCAACATGGTTTGTAAACTGAGGAAGTCACTTTATGGATTGAAGCAATCACCGAAACCATGGTTTGGAAAGTTCAACCAATCAATGAAGGACTTCGGATACAAACAAAGTAACTCAGATCATACTTTGTTCTTGAAACATAAGAAAGGTAAAGTCACTGCCCTTATTGTGTATGTTGATGACATGGTAGTTACTGGGAATGACCCAGAAGAAAAGTCTGCGTTGCAGCACCACTTGGCAAGTGAGTTTGAAATGAAAGATCTTGGTGCTCTGAAATATTTCTTAGGCATCGAAGTAGCGCGTTCAGACCAAGGAATATTTCTATCACAAGGGAAATATATTCTTGATATTTTAACTGACACTAGAATGCTAACCAGCAAACCAGCAGATACGCCAATGGAGTTGAACCATCAGATTGGTGAATATCCGAATCATGTACCTACCAACAAAGAAAGATATCAATGCCTGGTGGGTAAGTTAATCTATCTAGGACACACTATACCTGATATCGCATATGTCGTAAGTGTGGTGAGTCAGTTCATGCATGCACCAAGTGAAGCCCACATGGATGCGGTAAACCGAATCCTGAGAAACTTAAAGTCAGCTCCTGGAAGAGGATTGATGTTCTCACGACATGGTCATATAGATGTTGAGGGTCACACTGATGCAGACTGGGCAGGTTCTGTTACTGAAAGGAGATCAACATCTGGATACTTTACCTTTGTGGGAGGCAATCTAGTCACTTGGCGAAGTAAAAAACAGAACGTAGTGTCAAGATCAAGTGTTGAAGCAGAATATCGAGGTATGGTACAAAGAATATGTGAGCTACTCTAGATAAGGAATTTGTTGGGGGAATTGGGGTTAAAACCCAATCATGCCATGCAACTGAATTGTGACAACAAAGCCGCAATTGACATCGCACATAATCCAGTGCAACATGATAGAACCAAGCATGTTGAAGTTGACATACATTTCATCAAGGAGAAACTCGAGGCAAAGATCATTGAGGTATCATTTGTTAAATCTGAAGATCAACTTGCAGATGTCCTTACTAAAGCAGTCACCAGCAGAGTATTCCACAGCTCACTTAGCAAGTTGGGCATTGTCGACATACATGCTCCAACTTGAGGGGGAGTGTCAATGAACTGTATATTCCTAATTAAACTCAGTCCACTAATTAGGCACATAGTAACATTTCTAGTTTCTGTATATATATATATATATATATATATATATATATATATATATATATATATATATATATATATATATCTTTCCTATTGAATAAAACAACATACGAGAGATTTCTCACCCATTATGATATATATATATATAACAGTACAATATATTGGTCCAATAATAGAATGGAAAATACTTGCATCTCACCCTGGTGTTACTTTCTCGTACCACCTTTTCGATTGATTAAATTATCTTTATACGTATATTATAATCGGAACCGTTCATTCTCTAAATCATCATGTCAGTATCATCTCCGTAAAAAGTCAACAAGATTGGAGGTCGTTTAGTCATTCATATGTATCAAATAAATCAACTATTTTAGTACGAATTAAGATCCTCATGGTGAACCGTTCATTTAGTTGATATATATAAATAACTAAACGATCTCCAATCTTATTGATTTTTTACGCAGATAATCTTGATATGATGATTTACAGAATGAAGGTCCGGTTATGATATATGTACAAAGATAATTAGATAAATTGAAAAGGTGATACGAAGATGTACTATCATGATAGGATGCAAGTATTGTCCAAATAGATTACTTTTATATCTCCATGTCTGCCGTCAAATAAAATATTTTATTATCAAATAAAATAGATTACTGTCCTAATAGAATACTGCTATATCTCCATGTCTGCCGTCGAATAAAATATTCGTTTATCAAACAAAAAAGACAAAAATAATTGGTGGCTTTTTTTTCTCTTGCTGAATAAACAGTAAATAATAATTGGTAAAGGCTTGGGGATGGGTACTCTCTATAAATTCCCAGATTCAATCACGTCTATTAATTCCCATATTCAATCACGTCTCTGAGTGCCTCACTCGCTAAACTAGCTTCTCCTCCTCTCTCACTATCAATTCTGAAATCTGAGTTGCTTTCTTACATTAAATCCATTTTAATTTGTAGCAAAAAAATTCAAGGCATGGAAGAAATTATTTCCTCATGTTCTCCACCCCATTTCGGCCAAGAAAGCTCATCCACATTTCAACAACGTCTTCAATTCATACTTCAAAACAGGCCTGAATGGTGGATCTATTCAATCTTCTGGCAAGCCTCTAAACACACTAACGACGACCAACTATCTCTGTCGTGGGCCGGAGGCCATTTCCGAACCACCAGAGACTTGACATCCGAAAGAATTAGCAACACGAAATTGATCAACGTAAATTACCAGTCGGCCAAATTCGGGTTCGACAATGCGGACGCAAAGAAAGTTGTTATGAACAGGGGCGCTGAAGCAGAAGTCCTGTTCCACGAGGACATCGACCTAGACATGAGGCTACTCTCGGATCACGGTGATGTCACCGACTCCGACTGGCTCTACTTCTACACTCTGTCTTCAACTCAGTCATTCCCTGCTGTCCATGCCGCGACCAATGTTCTGGGCCGTGCATTTTGCTCCGGTGGGTTTGTTTGGCTTGCGGGGGACGATGAGCTTCAGTTCAATGAGTGTGAGAGAGTCAAAGAAGCTCGAATGCATGGGATTCAAACTCTGGTCTGCATTGCAACTTCTTGCGGGGTTCTTGAATTGGCTTCTTTGGAGGTCATCAAGGAAGACTGGGGGCTTGTCCACCTATCAAAGTCTCTGTTTGTCTCTGACAACACAATGGTTTCAAAGCAGAGCAGCCGTGACGGCAGTGCTCTGGCCCCTCGGCTGGAAAATGGGCTCTTTTCCGGGGCTCAAGAAGACCTCACCAGACAAGGTAATTAAGCATAACATTTCCTTGTTCGCCAAATTTTTAGTTAACAAATTTGCTAAAATGTCATTAAACTAATGCATCACTTTCATATATCAGTTTAAACAAAAATTTAAGAAAGCATTATTGTTACCAACTCAGTTACCAATACTTTTTCAGGTGGTACAAAAGAAGTTGCAGGTATGAATATAGGTGGATCATCATCGGACTCACCGTCCGACTCTGTTGGAAATTTCACCTCCGACAATACAGACAGTATTCGGTTGAAAAAGAGAAGTAGGCCATCCAACAATCTTGCAGGTAGAGATGCAGCAATGGTAACCCATGTGGAGGCAGAGAGACAGAGGAGGGAGAAGCTTAACCATCGCTTCTATGTCCTCCGCTCTGTCGTCCCCAACGTATCAAAAATGGACAGATCCTCTTTGCTTGCTGATGCTGTGTCATACATCAATCAGCTCAAAGCAAAGGTCAACGAATTGGAGTGTAAACTGGAAGCACAGCCCCAAAACAAACCCAAATCAAGCAATATGAGTCATAATAACAATAATAGTAGTGATATTCAGTGCAGCCAAAGCACCAGCTCCATAGTCGATCATCATAACCATCATCATTCAAGTAATAATAGAACAGCTGCGCCTGTGGAAGTGGATGTGAAGATTGTGGGGTCGGAAGCCATGATTCGAGTTCAATGTCCGGATCAAGACTACCCATATGCCAGATTGATGAACGCACTCAAAGGTTTAGGGTTACAAGTTTATCATGCAAGCATTTCCAGCGTCAAAGATATGATGATTCAAGATGTTGTGGCAAGAGTGCCTTATGGCTTCACCAGCGAGGAGGGCATGAGAATCGGGATTCTCGAAAGATGGTGCAGTTAAAATTTGTAATTGAAGATTGAGTTGGTTTCCTTGCAAACCAATTTTATTAATGTTTCTAAATAAAAGTATGATGTGATGCTATCATGTCTTTTTTTTTTTTGAGGGAATGTTATTTGTTATCTTATATTTAGTTAACCGTTGTTGTCATTTATAGGTCAATTTTGATAAATATGGAACCAAGAAAGGAAAACCAAATTTCTCGACCGGATTTGGCCAGTTTCCTTGGTGGTCCAATTTCTAGTTGTCATTTACATGTCAATTTTGATAAATGTAGATCCAAAAGGAAAACCAAAAATCTCGACCGGATTGGGCCAATTTCCTTGGTGGTCCAATTTCTAGTTGTGTTTTCTGCAATGCCTCCATTGTATTTGCATAATTGTACCCCCCACCACCACCCACTGATTGCATTTGGAAGCTTCTTGTTTTTGAGGTGTGGTGTTCCTTGGCTTGCTCATGCATGGCCTTCCTTTTCCACTCACAAGTTCTGAAACTAATTAACAGCTTAATTACTTGTTGCTTTACTTACTTATTGGTAAATTTATCTCTTGTCAGATAGCAAGGCTGCAATAGCTCAATCCAATAAGATAGTTGAAATATAAGGAAAATTGGAACATTAAGGAGGAGAACCTTGTTAATGTTAACCAAAGGAAAATTGGTAACTTTAACACTCTTGAGCCCGCTATTGTCTTGCATGGTCGCCACCTTCTGCTGCTGGCGAGTTCCCTGAATTGCCGTTAACACTCTTGAGCCCACAATTGTCTTGCATGGTCATCACCTGCTTCTGTTCTGAAAATTCTGATGTGTATTTTTCGAGTTCCTTGAGATTATATACAACCTTGAAGCTGTTTTTAAGTTTCAATTGTTTTCTGTTTCATCACATACAGTTTTGATTATCTCATGTGCTGTGTTCAGATGAAAGGTTGTGCTCAAATTTTAGTTGGTTGTAAAATGCATAAGCTGCAAACTAGAGATACATGTATTGAGCACACGACAATGTTTGCATTACTATGTAATTAATTCATATCTTCTTTGTATTGTTTCCTATATATGATGTATATACTTGCAGTACACTACACCAAAAGTGATGGACTCTCTAAGGAGCTTGTGCTCAAGAAGCTCCGTCTTTAACCTCAATTGTCGCTCGCGGAGATGAAGTTTGGTCACGTCTGGCAGTCGAAGCTGGACTTGAGCGGAGGAGCGCAGCTAATACACGTCGAAGGAGCGCGAACCGCCTTCACCGATGACTTACCAGAGCTCATCGATGACGACAGCGACTTCGAAAGAGTTTCTGGTTTCACCTTTGAAACCCTAGCCCAATCCTAAGCCCTGTGTCTCAAAACCTAGCCAGCGAGGAAATCATTGAGCTTAAAGAGTCAATTGGATGGTGAGACCTTAAACTCAGTCCTCAATTGGATGGTGAATTCAAAATTTCATTTTAGGTTATAATGAATTTCGCAAATTCACTTTCGTATACAATGTTATTTGAATTTCAATAAATAAAATTTAACATTAATTCGTATTTGTAGGGAGATTAATGAATGTGTAATTTGCAGTGCTCATTTCTTATTCCTTATTTGGTATTTGCTCAGACTTTTAATTTGTTTGTGGGTTGAGTTCAAACCCCTTCGAAATGGAATTTTTTTTTTGATAGGTCAAAATGTATCATTCAAAAAAATTTCAGACTACAAGTTTACAAGGAGCATTCACCAGGAAAAGTAAGAAACTCAGTTTAGTAAAATACTAGGTTAGCAAGTAAGAAACTCAGTTTAGTTGATCCAAAATACTAATTTAAAACCCAGATAAAGCCTAAACTAAACTAAGGCCCATCCCAATTGCTAACCTAAACAAATGCAAACCCCAAGCTCAACAAGGCCAGAGAAAGAACAACACCAAGACCCAGCCCAAAAGGGGTTGGACTAACACTCGGCCCAAACACCAGATAGCCCATGAAGCTGAGCAAGACTACTAGGTCACCACCTGCACCAACACACAGAAAAACCAAACCACACCCGCACCCTTGCCATTGTCACAGACGACGCCGGAGCCACCGTCGTGGCCCATATTGCAGCAGCCATCGCCATTGTAGTCGCAGCCGCTGTCACAGCAAACGAAGCAGGCAGATCTGAGAAGAACCGCTGCCGGAGCAATACAACAGTCGCAGCAAGCATCTAAGCCTCGCCGTAGCCACAACAACGCCGACCCAAGCATCGTCGCAGCCGCAGCAGTCCTACTCCCAAGCCTCGTCGCAGCCGTAGCAGCGCCTCTCCTCACCGTCGTCGCAAACAGGGCACCACTACCAACGCAGCGTCGCCACAAACACCACATCGATGTAGCAAACCTTGTGCGCACTGCCGCCGTCGCAGCACGAATTCGTCGCCCACAAAGACCACAGGCACTCTGGACTTCTATCGCAATCAACCCAAAGACGGGACTCACGCCACGAGTCCATCATTAAGCCGCTCGAATGAGCCACCTCAGTGGCAAACCAACCTCCCCGCCTCTACCCATCCTCCATGGGAGCAGAGCAGAAGCTCGTCCTAAAAGCAGAGACGGTGATGCAGGACAAAACGAGGGGGGGAAGAGAGAAAGAAGAGGAGAAGAGAAAGAAAAAAGAAAGAAGAAGAGAAGAAGAGGAGAGGAAAGATGGGGGGAGGGGTTGCCGCCGACCCCAAAAGGGATCGGCGGCTAGGGTTTTGCTTCTTGTTTTTTAGATAGAAGGCAGAGCAAATTTTAGAGAGAGAAGTGAGACTTTTTTGCCTAACACTCCCTCCGTGCTTTTGAAACGGAATATTTTTTCCAAGAGAAAGATGAACTTTATTAGAGTTGAATAATAATGTTTACATCATCAGCAAGGGTATCAAACAACCAAGCAGGTTCTAGACCCTCCCAACGATGATCGGCCCCCATGCGTCTAACAAACGCGGCTACTAAATGCGCAACCCGGTTACAAGAGCGAGGAACAAACTTGAAGCTAATAACCTCAAACCTATCCCTTAAAACCAGAACATCAAGCATAATACTTTCGATTGCAATATCGTGAACTGCACCCGATTGCAGTGATTTAACTAGGAGCTGCGAATCAAACTCCACCTCCAAACGACGCACGCCCGCTGCAAGGCACGCTTCCAAAGCTGCCCTTACGGCCAAAGCCTCAACTTGGAGGCTAGATTGACATGGGAACCAACCCTGACCTCCACAAAGCTTGAAACAGCCCATAAAAGAACGAAGAACCCTGCCATAGCTTCCTATACAAGAGCTCGCAACTCAGGAGCCGTCACAATTCAATTTCAGAAGGCCATGTGGTGGTCGCTGCCAGTGCAATATAAGGGGATCAGGTTCCGAGGGAGGCATTGCAGTTTGCACCGTAGCAGGAGTACCTTCCTTGGCACACAAGTATTCATCAACATTCTCGTGCGTTCTTTGTACTTCAACCCCTGGATCAAAGACCATGTCCTCGAAGCATTTCAGGTTTCTACACTTCCAAATACGTTGTAGTCCAATGATCAACCATTGGAGAGCTTCAGGACCTCCCTCTCGTTTTTCAAAATGTTGTACCAATAACTGCCAATAGTCTCTCACCCCCTCCCCTCAAGAATTCTTGTATCAAGTTGTAGTGGACTTGAAAACCAAAATGCCTGAGCAAAACGGCATGTAAAGAATAGATGCTCATTAGTTTCACCCTCTTCATCACATACAGGACATTCATCATCCACGAAAACTCGCCTTCAAACTAGATTAGTGCGAACTGCAAGTAAATTACATAACCAGCGCCAAAGGAAGATACGTAGTTTATTTGGGACTTGGGACTTGGGACTTCCGCACTATCCTCCATTGCTTCACCTCCGTATGACTATCACTGCAATCACCAAGACCCTTCCTTTCCAACTCCCCATTTCTGAACAAATCCAGGGCTAAAGAGAAGCCCGTTTTGACAGAGTATAATCCCGATTTAGTGGAGTGCCATACTAACCTGTCCTTGCTTCCATGTCTGCTCACCGGAATCGCCAAAATCGTAGGCAATTCATCGTCTTTAAAAAACCTCTGTACCATAGGCCAGTTCCATGACTTACTAGTATTATCAATCAGCTCCTCCACCCTCTGCGGCATCTCAGGGTGAGTCAATTTTTCACATTTGCAAGTTGGGAGCTCATCTCTGCTTCAGCTTGGAGGTGCTGAGGATGGGAGCAGCATTTTGACAAGCAAGGGAGGTTGGTTTTTTGCAACTCACAATTAATCACAGAGGTTCAAGCTTACTCTCTGGTCTGATAATATATGTCAGTAAGTATTTTGAACTATGTTGTTGGCACCTCTGTTATGACTTAATTCGTGTGAATTTTCTTGTTTGTGAGTCTCCTTTGTTTGTTCTACGTGTATCTCAGTACGTAAACGAATCATCTAACAGGCAAGCCTAGTAGTCTTATTAGTTCTTTTCATAGGGAATCAGCATTTTCTTCTGGTTTAGGTGGAGATAATATGTTGTAAACTTGGCAACAACAATGAACTAGCTAAGGAAACAAACTTCACCCGATTTGAAATCATCTTGTGGGTAGTTGCTCATTCCGTAGAAATGGATTAGTATTTTATCACAATTTCAATCATTCTATGGTTTCATAGACAGTAGCTTATTTGCTTTTGAATCCTATGTATGGCTTCGAATTCTTAATTAAATAACTACAGATAAAAATTTATTTTCATGGATTGGTAACTATTGACAAACAGGCTGTGGTTGAAGAACTCGGGTGCAGAGTGGTTGAAGAACTCGGGTGCAGAGCTTCAATGGCAGCAACCAGGTAAATTCTCTTAATCGATCTCTCCAGCTGAAAACGATTGAATCAGGACTAGCCTGTGATGTTCTTAGTTTAATTCTTACTACTCTTTCTCATTTCTGGATTGATTGCTAAATTGAATCTGAGTGATGATCACTATGATGATCAATGCACCCCAAGTGTTTGTGAAAATGCCTAGAAAGATTTCTGAATGATACTCCTAAGCTATAATGAGTACTTCCAATTTATTTATTAAAATGTGTAAATTGAATGCATACATACACACTCTCACTCACATTCGGTTAGCCTTGGATGCTATGACATCACAAGAACCAATTATAGCTTGACACCTAAACTAGCTAGTTCTAATTGAATTCTCTTGTAGCCCACGCAAGACTCACACACACTAGGCACACTCCCTAATCTGTTACACCTTCACCGCACCTCTTGGTCTTCATTTAACACCTTAGCTGCCTTGTAGACTTCCAGCTGGTAGCTTAGTCAGCAACACTCCCTTCTAAGCTAGCTGCTGGTTTGACACCAAGTAGACCCTATAGGCAGTTTAGTCGCTCCTTAGGCAGAGCTTTAGTAAAAATATTAGCTATCTGATCTTCTGATTTGCAAAATACCAAACCAATTTGATTATCTTGTAAGGCATCTCTGATGAAGTGAAACCTCCTGTTAATATGTTTAGTTTTCTGATGAAATACTGGGTTTCTTGCCATAGCTATTGCTGACATATTGTCACAAAACAAAGGTGTTGCCTCTCCTTGCTCTTCTCCAAAATCTTTAAATACAAACCTAAGCCAAATAGCTTGAGATGTAACTTCAGCAGCAGCAACATACTCTGCTTCTGCTGTGGACAAAGCCATTGTGCTTTGCTTCACTAAGGCCCATGAAAATACCCCACTTCCTAGAGTAAATGCATAACCCGAAGTGTTCTTCATATCATCGTCGGAACCTCCCCAATCACTGTCACAGAAACCAATCAAAGTAGAGGCATTTCCCTTAACATACTCATTGCCATAAGAAAGTGTACCTTGAATGTATCTCAAGACCCTTTTGGCAGTTCCATAATGCTTACTTGTAGGACCATGCATAAACCTAGATAAAAGACTTGCAGCATACATTATGTCAGGTCTTGTTGTTGTCAAGTAGAGTAGGCTTCCCACTATCTTTCTATAAAGTTGCTCATCAGCAGCTTCACTTCCATCTTCCTTCATGAGTTTATCTTCTGGAACCAACGGTGTGCTCACTGGTTTACAATCCTTGACACCAAACTTCTCAAGAAGAGTAGTTGCATACTTTCTTTGGTGTATAAAGATACTTCTTTCTGATTGTATCACTTCTATTCCTAGGAAATGATGAAGTAGACCCAAATCTGTCATCTTATACTTACTTATCATCACATGCTTGAATTCCTTGATCAAAGCTTGTGAACTTCCAGTATAAACTATGTCATCCACATAGATAGACACAATTATAACTTCACCAGATTCATCAAACTTCATGTAAAGTGTAGCCTCACTAGAACTCCTTTTAAACTCACAGCTCAACATATAGGAATCAATTTCTCCATACCAGGCTCTTGGGGCTTGCTTGAGTCCATAGAGAGATTTCTTAAGCTTGTAGACTTTTCCTTCTTCTACTTGAACCTCAAAACCCTCTAGCTGATCAATATATACTTCTTCTTCTAGTACTCCATTCAAGAATGCAGATTTTACATCCAATTGGCATAATCTCCAGTTCCTCTGAGCTGCTAGAGCAATGAGAGATCTAATGGTGTCCAACCTTGCTACTGGAGCAAAGGTTTCATTGAAGTCCACACCAGGCTTCTGTGCATACCCCTTGGCTACAAGTCTGGCCTTGTGCTTTTGTATAGAACCATCTAGGTTTAACTTTGTCTTGTAAACCCATTTGACTCCAATGACAGGTTTATTCATAGGTCTGTCCACTAACTCCCATTTCTCATTCTTCTATATCATGTCAATTTCAACCTCCATTGCTTTCTTCCAAGCTAGATCTTTAGCTGCTTCTTGATAGGATTCAGGCTCAATGATGCACATGTGACATCGTGCATAAACATCATGAATACTTCTGAGCTTGATAGGTGTTCCAGTAGTGGATTCATCTGCAGGTTGCACATCACCTATCTGAATTTCATTCTGAGGTTCAGATTCTTGAAAAACTTCAGCTGCAGGTTCTTGAGGGACCTGAGTTGCATTCTCTGGTTGAGAATTAGCATGTTCAAAACCATAGTTCAATATAAGAGTGCCACCAGCATCAGCCTTTGTAACATTCCAATCTCATTCTGCACTATCATAAAAAACAACGCTCCTAGATATCACAATCTTGTTGGTTTGAAGATTATATAACCTGTAGTCTTTTTCACAATTTCCATATCCCATGAACACACACTTTACTCCATTTTCATCAAGTTTTTGTCTCAATTGATCAGGGATATGGGAATAGCAAATAGAACCAAAAATTCTTAGGTGTTTGACTCCTGGCCTTCTCCCGCTAAACTGCTCAAATTGTGTTTTACCATTCAAAGCCTTTGTAGGACATCTATTCTGCAAGTACACTACCATATTCATAAATTCACCCCAGAATTTGTAGGGTACACCCTTTCCATGCATCATGGCCTTAGCCATTTCAACAATGGTTCTATTCTTCCTCTCAGCAACTCCATTTTATTGAGGAGAATAAGCCACTGTTAATTGTCTTGCTATTCATGTCTCATCACAGAACTTTTCAAACTCATTTGAGAGGTACTCCCCACCTCTATCACTTCTGAGTCTCTTGATCTTATATCCACTTGGCAACTCAATCATGCTTATAAACTTCTTAAACACATTTAGAACTTCAGTCTTATGTTTAAGAAAATACAATCAGCACATTCTAGTGAAATCATCAATAAAGGTCAAGAAGTACTTGTTACCTCCAATAGTTTCTACTTGCATTGGACCACACACATCTGAGTGTATGAGTTCAAGAGGTAAAGTTTCCTCCAAGCAGGTTCCTTGTCAAACTGGTCCACATGCTGCTTTACAACTACACAGCTTGCACAGACATCACCACTACCTTGTAGTTTAGGCATACCAACAACCATATCCTTTTGCTGTAAACACTTCAAACTAGTGTAATTCAGATGACCATATCTCTTATGCCATAAATCTGAATCTTCAGCAATAGTTGCCCTCATTGCTATAGGATGTACACACTCAATTATCATAGGAAAACATATGTTCTTTGTCATAGGGATTTTAGCTACTATGTTACATAACTCCTTGTCTTCAAAGATATCCACTGTCTGATTTCCAAATACCAGAAAGTAGCCATGCTCAATCATCTGACCAACACTGAGCAGATTTTCCTCTAATCCAGGTAAGAGCATGACATCTCTTATGTGTCTTTCACCCTGCTTAGTTTGAATGACAAGAGTACATTTTCCTTCTGCTTGAACTAACTCACCATTTCCCATCTTCACGTTTGCTTTAATGCTCCTATCAATGTCCACAAGTAGTGATTCTTGTGCAGTCATGTGGTTACTACATGCACTATCCACATACCACACATTTTCCGTGTGTTTTTGTCATTGCAGATCACACAACTTCTCAATGCTATAGCCTTGCACAGATCTACGCCCAGATGATGATCAGAGACTAAGCTCTAATACCATATTGACAATCAGGCTATGGTTGAAGAACTCGGGTGCAGAGTGGTTGAAGAACTCAAGTGCAGAGTGGTTGAAAAACTCGGGTGCAGAGCTTCAATGGCAGCAACCAGGTAAATTCTCTTAATCGATCTCTCTAGCTGAAAACAATTGAATCAGGACTAGCCTGTGATGTTCTTAGTTTAATTCTTACTAATCTTTCTCATTTCTGGATTGATTGCTAAATTGAATCTGAGTGATGATCACTATGATGATCAATGCACTCCAAGTGTTTGTGAAAATCCCTAGAACGATTTCTGAATGATACTCCTAAGCTATGACTGAGTACTTCCAATTTGTTTATTAAAATGTGTAAATTGAATGCATACATACACACTCTCACTCACATTCGGTTAGCCTTGGATGCTATGACATCACAAGAACCAATTACAACTTGACACCTAGACTAGCTAGTTCTAACTGAATTCCCTTGCAGCCCACGCAAGACTCACACACACTAGGCACACTCCCTAATCTGTTACACCTTCACCGCACCTCTTGGTCTTCATTTAACACCTTAGTTGCCTTGTAGACTTCCAGCTGGTAGCTTAGTCAGCAACAGTAACTGCTTCAACATTCTAGTATGTAGTTCTCTCAGTTTTGTAGGTTTAGGGTATTAGGAAACAAGTATTGCTGGCAGTGCTATTAGAGGAAGAAGGTTGTTTACTTTACTATATTAACAATCATAAAAAATATGGAATTTTCAGGAAATGGGATTTTTCTTTCTGAACATGGTTAACTCTTCTAACACCTATGCAACCGGAGGGACATCAGTCAGCGAGTTCTGGTACGAGAATTAGGCATACGAAGGTTTCAGTCTCAAATGGTTATGAATAGTTTCTTTCAGGCTTGTTTTTATTTGAAATTGTTCTTATTTTCTTTCCTCAACTTGTGAGCAGGTCAGACCCGAAAAGATTGGCAAGCACTCTACAATGAAATAATGAGGATTCATGCACAACTTCTAACATGTTGAAGGTATGTTGAAGGTATGCATGTTGTAATTGATCTGAAAGGCTGCTTATGAAGGTATGCACAACTTCAACTTTAGCACACCTTTATAGTTTACATGTTATTTACCTAAAAAGCCGCCTTGGTGCTCTTGCAACTATAGCACATTTCAGTGTAGGTGTCTCGCCACTTCTTTAGATGGACCAAAGAAGCAGCATATGCTGATGATTATTATGAGAAAGCTTTGTCGTCTACCTAACAAGTTAAGGCTTTTCTTCGATTCTATGCCAAATTTAGGCTTGGTTTCCTTGTTGCCTACTTTCTACTTCAAATTGAGATTTTGTAATTGACATTAATTAAGATGATTTCAGTAAAGTGTTCTTTGTTTTACATTTGGTTCATATATAAAAAGCTGTAAAATAGCATGAGACCTAGAAGACTCCTCATTAGCACCAGTTGACCCTGTACTTCTAGTAGCATTCCCCCTCTCAAGATATTCTTTAACGATTTGTACATCTGAAACTTCAACTTCTTGCAGTCTAACAATGCAAACTTGCTGTGTTCCATCCTCTCTCATACAAAGTTTCCTATTATAGAGTAATGAAGTCATTTATGTCATAACATAATTACTGAAATAGACCACAAAGTGAACCAAAATTCATTCACAGATGCATATGTACATAGTTATAAATGCATGATGTTTGTATCAAAGAAGACGATGCACAATGCATGTAGAACACATGCTTGAACATTCTAAATTATTCACAGAATCCAAATTGTGTAGATGCTTTCCACAAATTTTGCACAAAAACTCACATGAGATGGTAGCCACACAATTGAAACCCCCACATACCAAACTTTGCTTTCACCTAGTCTTACACTCAGCTAGACAACTATGATGCACTAACACACAAAGCTACCTTCTACAACCAAATACACCACTTCCAGAACATAGCTTATGCCCTAATGCGTATCTACAAGGCACTGTTTGAGACTCTGTTTAGGTAAACTGGCTGATGTAACAATCTGATTAGGTATAGCCTCGACTACAAGACGTGACTGAGCTGAAACTGAAGGAAACAGAGGCTGAAATGTCTGAATTTGAAAAATACGGTTTCGGATCTTATTAAAGCAGAAGTGAATTTGCTTTGGCTGAGAGAAAGGAGGCTGGAAATGAAGAGGTTAAAGAGAAATGAAGAGGTTAAAGAGAAATAAAAATTTTGTACAAAATGAAGAGAAAAAAATTTGCTGAAGATTTTAAAAAGAATATTTGGTATTTAGGACGTGCAATTTTGCACGCCGTGAAAGAGTTTTAAGGGCGCGCATCACATGTATGCTTTAAAAAGTGAAGCATAATATCTTATTTACGGCGTGCAGTGGATGCATGCCTTAAATAATACTTAATTACGGCACATAATAATACACGTCTTAATTTTTAAGTCATAAAAGCTCATTTTTGGCATAGTGATAATTATTGTACTTTTTGTTTTGTTTTTCTTTTGGTGGAATGTCAAAGCAGTAGCCAACAGATTTAATTGTAATGTAAAACAGTAATTGGAATAGGCATGCAGCTGCCTACTTTATTTTTATTTTAAAAGCAAATTTGAAAACATGACGTGCATTGTGAGCCTTAAATTGGCTTCAGATACATTTCATGGTGTGCAATATGTGCCATAAATACATCAATAACCTTTATTACAACACACTTTTTCTTCATATACGGCATATAAACGCACCCCATAAATTATATTTACTTTTTACGACAGGAGCTTTTACGACTCATACATGTATGTCGTGAAAATTATTTACAGCGCACAATGCGCACCATAAATGGTTAATTTTGGCGTAGTGCACTACACCAAATTGGGGCTGTTATGGCATGAGATTCATGGCGTGCATACATTGCTCGCATGGGTTTTTTTTTTTAATATCGCGCCAAATTTTTATCTACACACGCAACTTTTCCCCAATTTTTTTTCACAAACTTATCAACTAAATAAACACGCCTTCTCATTGTCACTTATGCGCAAACACGCCTTCGATCTCATTCTCATTCTGGTTCAACATCGACGCCGTCTCTTTCGATTCTCTCTCTGAGCTCAGACTCGATCAACACCTTCGATTCTCGCTATGAGCTCAGAATCAATCAACGCCTTCGACTCGCTCTCATTGTCTCCAACACAACGCCTTCGCCTTCGACTCAAAGTTTATAGGTGATTGAAATAATTTGAGGAAGAAGGGAGTGCAAGTTTGGGGTTTGGGTCTTGCGTTTGGTTTGCATTTTTTGTTTATTTTTCAATTTAATGTGATTTGGGTTTGAGTTTTGTATAGAAATTTGAAATAGAAATTGAGGACGTTGAGTTTTATTTCAATGCTCCAGATTTCCAGCGCTCAGTTTAGCTGCGAGTAAATAGTGTCCAAGAAAGTGCAAATTTGCGTTCAAAATTTGTTCAATCTCCAGATGATTTGCGGTTTTTCATTCTCTAGGTATATTTTATCTTCTAATTGTATTTTCTAAATGTTAACTCACCAAATAGTACTACTACATTCCTGCTGATTGCATTAGAAAGTTTCATGCCTTCTGTCCTTTGTTCAGATGCTTCATGCCTTTATAAATTGATACCTTTTGTTCCCAGAATTTTTACTGCTATCGTGTGGTAGGCACTTATGCTAGAGCACTTTTTTTGGACTACCAGAAATTAATCTTTAGTTATAAATATAGGTGTGATTGAGACTATAATTTATAGGCTTATTACTTAAAATGCACCCAGAACAAGTCACCGATTCTCAAATTGCACTCAGAATTGAAATTTACCTCAGTTTGCACTAGGAACAGTAACACCGTTAAAAACGTTGCACCATCCATCAGTCTCTGTTACTAACGCCGTTAAAAGTCCTGATGTGACAATAATATTATAAAATTTATAAGGGCAATTAAGACATTTGATATATTTTATTAAATTATATATTAAAATTCTTTTTTTTAAATTAAAACTAATTTTATTACCCAATCTTCCCCAACCCACCCACCCGATCCTCGTCTCCCTCTCACCCACCAGACGACGTTTCTTCCTCCACCTCTACCCACCTCTCCTTCACTCCCAAGGAGAGGGATGCGAATGGCTGCATCTGATTGAACAGGTCGAGGTGGACGTAGGCGACAACGAAGCAAGATGGGCTGCAATCCGCGTACTTGAAGATCCTCTGGAGGTAGTTGTGGATGGAGATGGTGGGCGTGGTCAGGCTGTTGAAAACCGATAGCCTCTGGGTCGACTTCAACCGCCAATTCAGGTCATTGGATTTGGAAACCCGGTCGAGGACAAAGGACATGAAATCAATCATTCTTGGCATTGCTTCTGGACAGGTCGTCGGCTCAAGCTCACTAACCATTGCTAATTTGCTTTGCTTCATAATTGGGGGTGGCATGCAAGTCCGGGAAGCGGGTCGGGTTATGGCTCTGGATCCGGGAGATCACCAATTGGGTTTGGTAGGGGGTATAGTTTTGGGTTCGGGTCTGGGAATCGAGGTGGCTCTGGGTCTGGGAGTGGTGGAGCTCATGGTGGTGGCTATGGGTAAGGTTCTAGGGGTGGTGGAGCTCATGGTGGTGGCTATGGGTCAGGTTCCGGGGGTGGTGGAGCACATGGTGGTGGCTATGGGTCCGGAACCGAGTATGGAAATTCGGGCGGAAGCAGTGGAGGCAGAGCTGGTAGAGGTGGAGGAAAAGGATGAATTTGGATCCGGTGGTTGATAGGGACACGAGGAACGGTGACGAAGTGAGGGAGAGGGAGAATTTGGAGCCAAAACGACGTCGTTTTGGGTAGTGGGCAGAGGATGAAGGAGCTAATGACCAAAATGACTAAAATACCCTCCCACATAACCATCCTTAACAGCATTAGTAACGGTGTTGGTGAAATGGTACAATGTTTTTAACGGTGTTACTGTTCCTAGTGCAAATTGAGGTAAATTTCAGTTCTGGGTGCAATTTGAGAATCACTGACTTGTTCTAGGTGCATTTTAAGTAATAAGCCTAATTTATAAGTAAGAATGAATGGCCGATTTAAATGTGAAAGTTAAGAATAATTCAAGTGACATGGTTACTCTTCTTTTCGACCTATGTTGATTTGCCTTCTTGCTTAGATATGAGACCAAACTTGCAAGATTGTCAAAACCCAGATATACAGAGCAAGGTCGCAAAAAATGACCCTACACAATCGTTAATAATGGAGCATTTAAATTCTCCCAAATATACCTCTGGGCCATCCTTCTTAGCAGCATCACTCTTTTTCTTTCTGCCAATCTCAATTCCACATTATTGCTGTTGGTAAAATTAAAGGACACGAATATGTACTCTATCTTTAACGGTTATATCTTTGCAAATATACAAAATCGATTATGATAGTATATAGGTAAGAAAAGGCCGATCCCTCGAGGACTTGTATCAATGATTAATCCAATTAAGTTCATATTCAATTAACTTAGATAAAAACAGCAAATAAATAAAGTCACACACACACGCCAAAATGGGGTTGGGGTTTGGGGGGGGTTTGTGGGGGTGGTGGTGGTTTTGCTTTTTGATTATCACGCAAGAAAGAAAAACAGTATATTAAAATGCAAGGAAAGTTGATTGATTTAACTAAGGCGAATCACGGCCTACTATCCACTCTAACCAATTATAGCTCTTAACCAGATTATATTGACCTAATTACTATGCAAATTCTGAATTAGGTGCTCATGCCTAGGTCCTAGCGTTGGTACACTTAACATATGTTATTCTATCTTACTTAGCATGTTTTAGACAGGGCATATGCCTAGAACGTCTATCACCTACCAGTTAAGATGGTGCATGAAGTACTAAGAGAATTTAATGACACCACACTACCTAGAAAAGTGATATGCATTTCTAGTCATGAATTCCGACTACAAGATTATTTCTTAACCTCAACCTCTTGATGCTAATGAATCACAGGATGATATGACGGTCACTCAAGCAATTCCATCAATAGTTTATACAAACAAGGTAGCAAGTCTCATAAACATAAAAGAATGGTAGTTAAAATAGTAATCAGAATTATCCAGCATGCATAGCAATCAAGATCAAGAATAAAAATCTACTTAACGAGCTAACATGGCTAGGGCTTCAAGCAGCCCTAATTCTAAAAGGAATTACTCACGCATAACTGAAATTAAAACAAACATAATTGAATTCATAAAGTAAAAGCAATAAAAGTAAAGATACATAGGTGATTATTGAAGATGAGACACAGCAGAAGACCACGCCAGAGCTTGTCCCCCAATGTTCACGTCCAACTCTCTCACAAGCAGAAACTAAAAGCTATTTAAATTTAAAAGCTGAATTACAATGTAAATTGTGGCTAAGGTGTCTAGATCTATCTTCACCCGCAAACCCTAACGTCCTTTATATAGGTCTATAAACCTTTACAATGTAGGAAATAGATTTGGATAAAATCCTAATCATAAACAGACTTAAAACTCCTATTCTAATTAGATATCAAAAAGGACTCAAAAGAGAAATCCTTCTTGGACTTGGACTAGGATTTACGGCAATATTGTATGATAAGTCTTCTGAGCTTTCTTGCATGCCAAGGCAACTTCTAGAATCTTTTGGATGTTACTTGGACATCACGAACTAGGATGAGCCGCCCCTGGACATGTTTTACACAGATAGGCCCAAAATTAGCACTTTTGAGCCTTTTCCGGACATATTGAAAACTTGTCATGTCCTGGCCCAATATGACTGAGCCAAACCACGTCTTGGGCTGGCATATGATGTAACTTGATGAATTATGGGCTTTGGCTCACTCAGAAGCTAGCAAAACCTGGAGATCGCAAAACTAAGGGCGCAGACGTGTCTTTAGGGTGCACCTAGGCGCAGAGACTCGATACTTGGCTCTCGGCTGGGATCCTTGGGACATGACATTGGGGCGCATAGCAAGACCCCGCTAGGTGCAGGACAGGGCTCCGATGGCTTCAGTTTAGGGCATGACTTAGGACATTACAAGGGTAGGTCCTTGACCTCGATTGGAGCCTGATCAGGGACTCGAATGGGACTCGGATGGGGAGTTCTTGGGACATGTACTCGCCATGTCCTGGCAAGACCTTGGCATTTCTAAGACATGAATTTGATGTCATGAGACACATGTTTGGGACTCGGATGGCCTGATCTGAGGTACTTGGCCAAGGACCCAAAATAGGGCGCACTCAGGACCCAATTCAGGGCCTGATATTGAAATGAGGACATCTCCTTTATCTGAAATCCGATTTGAGTCCTTCTTTTTGCGTTCTTCTCAGAATTTACCTATCTTTCCAAATCTGCACAAGTCTCACAATATTGATCATTTTCTACTATTAATGGCACAAAATCATTCAAAAGGCATGTAAGAGAGGCATATAAAGACATCAAAATGATGCATAAATAATAACTGAACAATTGTTGAAGGTACCATTGCTTAAACAGAGCTACATCCAGTTGGACAATGGCACTTTTCACCAGGGTTTGAGGAATTCTTTGAGGCATTGTTTGAGGTAAACTCTCTCACTCTCTCTGTTTATGTATGGGTTATCAGACAAGTGAAATTGTTGCATACTATCTGATAGTCTATTTTCAAGCATATTATTTCTCTAATTTTCTGATGGTATAAATGCCAATAGCATTGTTCTATATTGTTCTAATTTACTAATTGATTAATGACTTCTGATTCATCTTGCTTTTCTAATCTTCTACGTACATTTGGATTTGATTTAAGGATGAGATTTAGTACTATATTGTTCTTTCATTGAATACTAGCGAGAGAGGACCAGGGAAAAACAAAGGCTAGCTATTATGGATAAAGAATGGGTTCACTTTCCAAGGTTATTTTCAAAGCCCTAACCTATAGATGCTAGGATATCTACCAACGTCATCTCTTTGTTGAGAATAAGATATTTTTTTTCTTCTAGACTTTCTAAAGCTTATCGTCAAGGAGAAAAAATTTTTGTCGATACGGTTCAACCAAGTGAAGGGAATCCAGAAAAGATCCAATGTCCTTACAGATCTTCTATGAATTTAAATTACTACAACTTTCAGATAGTATATGACCACTTGGTGATTGATGGGATGGTTCCTACGTATACTAGATGGGTATTTCACGGGGAAAATCCAAGTGCATCAATTCAATATGAAGATGCTGAAATTTCAGACATAAATTCAATAACTTACAGAATGACGTGCACAAATTGAGATCCACAGTAAGAGATCAAATTGCTGAAGTATGCAAATTGAAGAACACCACTGTTGCTGCAGCAGATTGCAGAATTTTCTACTAAAAAGGAGGCCGTGGCCTCTGTTGATCAGGTGCAGGTGGTTGAGGGGAGCCCTGTGCCTCATCCTCGAAAGTTGGCAGCGGCCAACATTGGGCATCCTCAAACTGAACTGCGATGGGGCTTGGTCAGGTGTGATGAAAAGGGGAGCTTTGGGTTGGGTGCTAAGGTCCTAGCTTGGCTGTTTCGAAGGTGCAGGTGGAGCAGGGCTGCTGCTGTGTACTTCTGCTCTCCAAGCCGAAGCTTTGGCTGTTTTTGAGGGGTTGAAGTTCTACTTGGCAGTGGGACATACGAAGGTGGTGGTGGAAACAGATTCACAGTGTTTGGTTAAGTTATTAAGTCATAAAGGAAGGGAGGAATCTATCTCCAACATCCTTCGTGACATTCTTGTTTGTTGTGAGTCTTTTGAGTTTGTTTGTTTCAAGTTTGCTCCAAGGTTTTGTAACATGGTAGCTCGTGCCGTGGCTAATCATGTGAAAAGTAAGAGTGGGCATCATGTTTGGTCGCATCTTGAGCTAGACTGGTAGTTTAACCTTCTCGCTAAGGATGTTGATGTTTCCATTAGGTTTTGATTTATTAAGATGAATTTCCAATAAAAAAAAAAAAAACACCCCTGTAAGTTTCGAATTACTTTAAGATTTGTTTTATTTATGAAAAGTAGAATATATATAATCAAAAAGTAAGATTTAATTAATATTTTCATTATTGTTATAACGAAATGAGGAGACCAGTATTCACTCTGCTAATAAAAGTTCAAAAAGCAAACAAAAGGAGAATGTAAGTGTTCAATATTCTGCTAATATGACAACACAAAGCAAACGTAAGGACAATGCCAGTGTTGAGAGTTCTGGCCCTGAGAAGAACAAGTGAAAATTATTAAATTATGATGGGACAAATGATGTTGTTGCTACTGGTGAAATTGTATCAAAGGATCTCAAGCATTGGTTCATCATGTTCCTCTTGGCCAGGAGTTTTGGAAAGTTTGGTGCATGATGTGGTTGATGCAAATGTTGTTCTATATTGATCTACATGAGAACTTTTTCTTCTTCATGAAACAGTGGGACTTTTATTGCTTGGCCGATTAAGTACATCAAAATAGATTAGTGTAGCATCTTCGAGGTAAATTCTTACTTCGTTTAATTTTTCAAATTCTCTCTTTATTTTTTCTGCTTGTCTTCATTTCATATGCATGAATTGGTTATATGCATAAGCATTTGATATGGGTGTAGGTCTGTGTTCTGTTTATGCCAAATCTGGTCTGCAAAACTGATTTACTTGTTTGCTGGTCTGTGTCCTGTTTATGCCAAATCTGGTCTGCTAATCTGATTTACTTGTTTGATGGTCTGTGTTCTGTTTATGTCAAATATGGTATGTTAATATGATTTACTTGTTTTTTGGTCTATGTTCTGTTCATCTGTTTATGCCAAATCTGTGTCTTGGCATTTCTGGAGTTGGGAACATGTTTTGAGTTGGCATTTCTGAATGATCATTCTGATTTCTTTTCAATTGAAGCTTTATATGCTTAAAACAGTTTTTTAAGCAGTTGTTTAATTAGGTTTTATTGTCTGCATGCATAATAGTGAGTTTTTTTAGCAGATGCGGAAATGGAATATGGATAGAAGACTTGCTTTTGGGTATTCTGATCATGAAAGTCATCTATTTTGTGATCTTCTATTTTAGAAGATGTGGAAATGGACCTAGATAGTGTTGATTGGGTGCAAGGCCTTCAATTTTCCCATTTTTTGGAGTTTATATAGTCATCTATTTTGTGAGCTTCTTTCTACTTATACTCGAATTTGATTAGTGGTTTTGGCTATTTCATTGTATATAGGTCATAGAAGATATTTTTTGGAGCAGCTAGAAGGCTTTGTTGGCACCGGTTTCCTTTTATTGTATCAGACTTTACAGGAGCATGTAGAAGATATTTTGTATTGCCACCAGTTCCGTCTTATTGTATCAGACTTAGAAGGAGCAGTTAGAAGATATTTTGTGATGGACATTTTGTATTTTGAATAAATATTGGTTATCTAATACTCATCATGATATGTACGTTGGAGTTTGGATCGTTAATGCATTGTTTATATTTTTCAAAATATTGGTTTTACATTTCATGGTGTTCTGAGCTTCTTGCAGCGGTAATTGATCATATCATTGTTAATGTTCAGCTTGAATACGTAGGTTAGGGTTAATGTTTAGCTCAAATATGGCGTGCTTGGCATGCCTTAATTAACTGAAAGTCTAGTATTTACGGCTTGCAATGTGTGCCATAAAATAAGGAGTTATTTACGGCGCATAAAGCATACCGTGAACAAGTCTATTAAGGCGTATTTTTTTTACGACACGCATAAGCAAGCTATAATTGAAATATACTTTTTACGGTAGGAGCTTTTACGGCTCACAGTAGTGCACCATAATTATTATTGACGGCGTGCTTTGCGCACCCTAAAAACCCCAGTTTGGCCTAGTATAAGTAATTATTCTTTCATATAAAGTAACTTAGGATGGATTCTTACTGCATAAGTGACTAGAAGATCAATTGGCATAACTTTGTCAATCATTATGGAGCTTTGCTATGAAGAATGTGAGATACGTATAAGAAAGGGTTAGCATCTTTCGTTGATCCTTTCAATTCTAACAAAAAAAATTCTTTACTGCCCAAACTCTTTTTAAGATATTAGTTCAATTTCTTCTGTAGTTAAAGGCAATAATAATTGTTTAAAAGTGATTGCATTCTATAGCTGAATATTTCACACCTTTCTTTTTGTTTTGGCAGATATTGAATTCAATCCAACCGAAGTCCACGAGGGAAGCCGAAGGTGGCAAGCAGGAGCGTGCAGCGGTTTCAGAGCCAATCCGTTATTGTTTTTATTGCTAGTGATTACGCTTTGGGCTTTTCTTTGATGAAAATTTTGAATAGTCAATCTAATAAACTACAACACTTACAAAGTTTTGAAAGAGGTTTCCTTTTTCTGAATATGTTAGTGTGAGGCGTGTTTAGTTATATGTAAACTTGGTAAGCTTCAATTGCTTTGATGATTGAATTATCTTGTATTAGAATCACTTGTGCTAATTGCATATATGAATCTTTGTAATATATGAATTGTAACCTTCTGTTTCTTAAATTCATCAACTTCTTCAATCTTTGTAATCTTTGGATCATCCCTCTTTCTTGATGCAGATTTTTGGATAGTTAATGCACTTTGTACATTTGTCAAATTATTTTTGGCCTTACACATAAGCCTGCGTGCCAATGAAATTTTAACAATCACTTGTGGCCTTACATCTCTAATTTATAATTGATAGTAAAAATAAAGAACACAATAAATATGAACTCTATTCTTAACAATTATATCTTTGCAAGTGCACAAAATCGACTATGATAATATATGGGCAAGCAAAGGTCGATCCCTCAAGGACTTGTTTCAACGATTAAGTTCCACTTAAGTTTAGATTTAATTAACTTGATTAACAGACACAAAAACAACAACTTAAAACACACGGCACACATAGACTCACAATTAAGTAAATAGGCAAGACACCAAAACTGGCAAGAAGACACGTAATTATTCCTAGACCTAACTTAACACCCACGAAAGACAAAAAAAACTCAACAATGACTCTAAACAAGGAAAACGGCACAATTGATGTTCGATCCCGCCGAGAGGGAAAAGATCTTCGTAAAGTGGGTTTTTATGATCCGTGGTTGCAAGCCGGAGCTTCCATAGCTTACCGCTAGAGCAAGGGGAAGGAAAACGCCAAATTGATGTTCGATCCCGCCGAGAGGGAAAAGATCTTCGTAAAGTGGGTTTTTATGATCCGTGGTTGCAAGCCGGAGCTTCCATAGCTTACCGCTAGAGCAAGGGGGGGGGGGGGGGGGGGGGGGGGGGGGAGGGTGGGGGTATATACTTTTGAAATTCTGAAAATTAAAACAACAATTAAAAGATGCAAGAAAATTAAATGCAAAGATGATAGATTGATTGATTTTATTAACTAAAGCGAATTAAGGCTTAATATCCACCCTAACCAATTCAAGTTCTTAACCAGATTTTCTTAACTTAATTATTATGAATTCTCTTAATTAGGTGCCCATGCAAAGGTGCAACAATTAAAAGATGCAAGAAAATTAAATGCAAAGATGATAGATTGATTGATTTTATTAACTAAGGCGAATTAAGGCTTACTATCCACCCTAACCAATTCAAGTTCTTAACCAGCTTTTCTTAACTTAATTATTATGAATTCTCTGAATTAGGTGCCCATGCAAAGGTGCAACAATTAAAAGATGCAAGAAAATTAAATGCAAAGATGATAGATTGATTGATTTTATTAACTAAGGCGAATTAAGGCTTACTATCCACCCTAACCAATTCAAGTTCTTAACCAGATTTTCTTAACTTAATTATTATGAATTCTCTGAATTAGGTGCCCATGCAAAGGTGTAACAATTAAAAGATGCAAGAAAATTAAATGCAAAGATGATAGATTGATTGATTTTATTAACTAAGGCGAATTAAGGCTTACTATCCACCCTAACCAATTCAAGTTCTTAACCAGCTTTTCTTAACTTAATTATTATGAATTCTCTGAATTAGGTGCCCATGCAAAGGTCCGACTAAGGCCCACTCCACATATATTATCCTATCTTGCTTAGTATGTTCTAGGCCGGATGAGTACCCCTAGAAAAGTGATGTGCAGTCCTAGGTTGTCATGAATTTAGATTACAGATAGGTGTATGATAGTAAAAATAAAGGACAAGAATATATATGAACTCTATTTTCATAGTTATATCTTTGCAAGTGCACAAAATCGATTGAGATAGTATAATGACAAGCAAAGGTCAATCCCTAGAGGACTTGTTCAACAGTTAACCCAATTAAGTTTAGATTATATTAACTTAGACAAAAGACACTAAAACAAACAAACACACACGAGTTAAACAAGTAAGGACACGGCAAGGGGAGCAGAAGGGCAAGTCCTCAGTTAACCCAATTAAGTTTAGATTATATTAACTTAGACAAAAGACACTAAAACAAACAAACACACACGAGTTAAACAAGTAAGGACACGGCAAGGGGAGCAGAAGGGGGGGGGGGGGGGGGGGGGGGGGGGGGGGGGGGGGTGTGGGGTGGGGGGAGGGGTGGGGGGTTGGAGGGGGAGTGGGGGTTTGTGGGGGTTGTTGTTGGGGTGTTTATGCTTTCGAAATTGAAAGTAAAATAAGTACATAAAATGTAGAAATTAACAATGCAAGAATGATTGGTTGATTGATTACTTATTAACTAAGGCGAATTAAGTCTTTCTATCCACTCTAACCAATTATAATTATTAACCATATTTCCTTGGCATAATTACTATGAACTCTCTAAATTAGGTGCCCGAGCAAAGGTCCGAATAGGGACTACTCCACACATGTTATTGTCTCTTACTTAGCATGTTCTAAGCATGATGTGTACCTTGAACGTCTATCACCTACCGTTTAAGATGATGCATGAAGTACAAAGATAATTTAATGACACTACACTAAACCCTAAACCCTAAACCCTAAACCCTAGAAAATTGATCTGCAATCCTAAGTTGTCATGAGTTTAGATTACGAATAGGTGTCCCTCCACCTAACCATGTTGCTGCAAATCACAAGATGATATGATGGTCCGTCAAGCAATTAAATCAATAATTATATGCAAACAAGGTAGCTGAGCTTATAGGCATAAATTAAGGTCATTAAGCATAGTAATCCAACTTATTCAGCATTCATAACAATTACAATCAATAGCTAGAAATCTAATTAAACAACTAACATGGCTCGAGCTTCAGGCAACCCTAATCCTAAAAGAGACTACTCATGCATCATTGGAATTGAAACAAACATAATTGAATTCATAAAGTAAAAGCAATAAAAGTAAAGATACAAAAGAGATTATTGAGAATGAAACACAGCATAAGAGCACTCCAAGGATGGGCCTGGCCAACCTTAAGTGCTTCGGACATAGTTGGGCTAGATTCTGGGCTCAAAAACCTTCAAAATTGGACTTTTAAGAACTTAACATGTCATTGACCAATCCAACAGAGACAAACCACCCCAGGCACTTCGAAATGATGTATCTAGCATGGTTTTGGGCTTTGTCCTGCTCAAAAGCATGTAGAAAATTCGATGGCCCAATTTGGCTCAAATAGGACTCCCGAGAAGTCTTTTAGGGCAAAACAGGACATGAACGTGTCATTGGAATTATGGTCGAGACACATGAGTGAATTAGCTTAGATAGGTCATTTGAAGTCCAGCAATGAGTGGTGTCTTGCTTTGTTCCATCAAAGTACAGGTCAGGGACTCTTTTGAACCTCCCGGCCCTAAAATAGGGCGCAAAGGAACTCCTTAAGCTGAGGAACCAAGGAAACATCTTAAGCACGATCTGGGACTCCACTTTTGAGGCGCACCAGGCACTTGTTATAGGCATGGCATGGTACAACTTGGCGCATGAGGTCCTAGGTTGGTGCAGGTCTTGTTACTTGGCACAAGTACTTGGGTTTGGTCAGGGACTCAGTACGTGACCTTGGCTCTCAGATGTGGATGTCTTTGGCTTATCACAGTGCATGACTCGAACAAGCCAAGACATGGATCTTGGCATCGGTAAGGTGTCTCTGGGATGCCTCATGGGATACGTCCTGGGGACTTCATGAACTCGATATGGATTGCATCAGGGATTTGAATTAGGCCTTGGTAGGATATCTCTGGGACATGTCCTAGGCTCGTTCTTGGCTTGTCTTGGCATGCGCCAAGACCTGGTATTGGACTCAGTTTGAGAGCCGATATTCAACTCGAGACATCTTTTTCGTTATAACTCCGAATTGAGTCCTTCTTTTTGTGTTCTTTTCAAAATTTACCTATCTTTCCAAATCTGCACGAGTCTCACAAGATTGACCATTTTCTACTATTGATGGCACGAAATCATTCAAAATACATGTAAGAGAGGTACTTAGTGACATCAAAATGATGTATAAATATTGACTAGACAAATACCCCCAAATGTATCTTTTGCTAGTCCCTGAGCAAAACAAACTCAAACAAAATGAAAAGACTCGATCTTAGTTAAGATAGAACATTTAAACCTCTAGGTCTTCCTAGTAGGAGGATTTTTGTCTCTTGAGGGTTATAGAAGCACGATACCCACAAACGTTTTACTTAGACAACTAAGAAGCTAGAAATAGTACTTTTAACATGCTAATCAGAATCAAAGTAAGTAGACATGCTTTGAGTGTCATGTGTCAAGTGTAGGAATAAGTGCCATAGTTTCAAGTAATCATGCTTAGAAAACAACCTTTTCTAAGTGCCTTAGAAAGATTTCACCTCGACTCTAATCCTCACTAGGCAACTCTCAATTCACACAAGAATTCTAGGCTTTCACTCTTTCAAGCATATGTGATGAGTTTTTGTTATGGAATTCAAGTTTAATCACATATGAGTATAAACGAAGAATAGCACTTTATGGAAATAAAGATCTCATGAAAGGAATTGAACTTTAAGAACATAGATATGTACCTTAATCCCCAGCATGATTGTCCATAAGATCAGTTAGGTCTTCCATTTTGGGTTGTAATAGGTCTAAGCTTTGGGGTTTAGAATGGAAGGATGGAATTCAAGAACCTGAGTTGTGCCAAGGCATGAGAAGTCATGACTTGAACTTAGAATTTTTGAACTGAATCCTTGCTTAGGCCCACAGCATTGTGCTTTCTTAATGGCTTATTTTGAGGTTCTTGGCTCACTTGGCTCAATTCACTTTGTTTTTCTTCTTTTCAATTTTTCAACGTTTTTCTTCTACTTTATTTTATTTTCTTGATTTTTTTTCTTTTCTTTTGAATCGAATTGAACCAAGATCATGCAATGATTTCCTTATTCTTCTTATGCAGCTTGTCACTTGTAGAGCTTTTCACTCTTCATACTTTTGAACTTTGAACTTTCATCATAATTGACGCCAATGTCTTTGGACTTGGGCAGCACCTTCTTTCACTTTTCATTCTCACCATGAATCTCATTTAGGGCAACCTTAGCACAAACTGAGGTTATAGGGCATGGCTTTGATGAATAGCTAAGTACTTGGGTTAGGTTATACTTTGGGTGATAATAGAAAAGGCTAAGTGTTTGGCTTCAAAGTTGGCTTAGGGAGCATGCAATAGGATAGGATAAGGCCTTTAAAGGTTAAGCAGACATAGCCTACACCACTTCTTATGGCAAACCACACATCAAATCAAGAGCATCTATATGATGGTACTTCTTTAAAATCCAATGCAAGTATGATATAATGAGACCAGCAATTAAGAACAAAAGCGATGAGTGTTTAAGAGTATAAACAAGTATATTCCTCAGAAAGAATGGCAATTAGGCTCAAAGATCTCACAGGGTAGTCTCCACTAATTTTCCAAGGTTCACTCAAATTTAATTGTTCTGTTCACTTAATCACTTAAAACATGGCATTGTGAAGTGCAGATTATGAACTACTTGACCATGGCATGACTCTTAGTAAGGCAAAGATAGTTAACTTAGCATGTACATCCCTATTAACAAGTTATAATACTATCACTAGCAGAACTAAAACTAATTAACAACTTAAAACTTTTTAATTTTCCTGGTCGTGTACCACCCCAAAGGACATAAACATGAAAGTAAGAGAGAACACAAACCAGGGCTAGGCTACCTCCTAGGAGCGCTTTATTTTAGGTATGGACAAGACGAGGCTGGCAGGCTAAGTACTTGGCGCCTCCAGAAGGACAAGGTCATCTGTGATTGCGTTGGGGAGAGCCTCGAAGTAAGGTTTTAGTCGATGACCATTCACTTTGAATGGCTCCTTCTTAACTGGGTGCTGAATTTCAATTGCACCATGAGGAAAAATGTAAGTTATCACCTATGGACCAGACCATCGAGATAGTAACTTACCTGGGAATAACTTTGGGCGTGAATTAAAGAGTGGGACTTTCTGTCCGTTCTGAAAGTGCTTTGGCTGAATCTGCTTGTCGTGAAAAGCTTTGGTCTTTTCCTTGTAAACTCGTGTACTTTCATATGCCTAATTTCGTAGCTCATCTAATTCACTTAGCTGAAGCTTCCTATGAATTCTAGCTTCATCGATATCCATGTTCATCTTCTTAATGGCCCAGAATGCTTTATGCTCCAACTCCACCGGTCAGTGGCATCCTTTCCCGAAGATATGTCTGAAGGGTAACATGCCAATAGGGGTCTTGTATGTCGTCCTATAGTCCCACAAGGCATCGTTTAATCTGGTGGACCAATCGTTGCGGTTTGGGCTCACAGTTTTCTCCAAGAAGGCCTTTACTTCTGGGTTTGAAATTTCAACTTGGCCATTTGTTTGAGGGTGATATGGCGTAAAGACTCGATAAGTGACCCCATGCTTCTTCATTAGGGCTTCGAATGAGCGATTGCAGAAGTGCGTGCCCCCATCACTGATGATTGCCCTAGGTACTCCAAACCTAGAAAATATGGGACTCTGCAAAAAGCTCACAACAACTTTGGCATCGTCAGTTTTGGTGGGAATTGATCAGTCGTTATTTATGCATCATTTTGATGTCTTTATATGCCTCTCTTACATGTCTTTTGAATGATTTCGTGCCAACAATAGTAGAAAATGATCAATCTTGTGAGACTTGTGCAGAGTTAGAAAGATAGGTAAAATCTGGAAAGAACGCAAAAAGAATGACTCAAATCGGAGTCTAGATAATGGAGGTGTCCTCATTTCAATATCAGGTCCTAAGTGCGCCAGTGCGCCTATTTTGGGCCACTAGCCAAGTACCTCATATAAGGCCCTCTGGGTCTCAAACCTATGTTTCATGACATCAAGGTCAGGTCCTAGAAGTGCCAAGGTCGCACCATAGCAGGTCGAGGACATGTCCCAAGAACTCCCATCCGAGCCCAGATGTGTGCCTAAGCCCGGGGTCCCTGTTCAACCAGCGGTGGATCAGAGGTTCTCCCTCTGCGCTAAGCCTGACAACATTTGCGCCAAGCCTGAACGAAGATGTGCTTCTACTATACTCATTATGTGCTTCAAAAGCGCAGTCCCAGATCCCGATTACGAAGACAGTCCAAAATCCAAGTTTGGCCAGCTTGCGTTCCCACTTGCCAGCTTGCATTCACACTCCCAGCCGTGCTCTGATTGGTTCTAATTGATTTAAGGACTTTGTAATTAAATAAAAGTACAATAACTTTCCCTATCCTTATAGGACATGGTTTTACCAATCCTTATAGAATAAGGTTTTACCAATCCTTATAGAATAAGGTTTTACCAATCCTTATAGAACAAGGTTTTCCCTTTGCCTATATGAAGGAGACTTTGTTCAGTGTTTTGGAAATGAGCGAGGAGAGAGAGAGAGAGAGAGAGAGAGAGAGAGAGAGAGAGAGAGAGAGAGAGGGAGAGAGTTCCGTTTTGGTTTTCTGGAGAAACAGAGACACCTTAGCCGCATATAGTAATTGATTTTTTAGAGTTTTACACCAAAGCTTTGTTCTTCCCGAAGTTGAGTGTGTTGGACGTGGAGCTTGGAGAAAAAGGCTCTGCCGTGTCTTCTGCTGCACCTGTTCTTCACAATATCTTCTGTACCCTTATTTTCATTATTTCAATTTACTTATGAATTCAATTATATTTGTTTCAATTTCAGTTATGTGTGAGTAGTCGTTAGGATTAGGGCTGCTTGAAGCCCTAGCCATGTTAGCTTGTTGATTGGATTTCTGGCTCTTGATTATGATTGCTATGCATACTGAATAAGTTGGATTACTTTGCTTAATGACCTTAATTTATGCCTATAAGATTAGCTACCTTGTTTGCATATAATTATAGATGTAATTTCTTGAGTGACCGTCATATCATCTTGTGATTTGGAGCATCGAAAGTATTCTTACTTGTAATCTTAACTCATAACGACCTAGGATTGCATGTCACTTTGCTAAGTTAATGTGGTGTCATTAAATTCTCTTTAAAGTTCATGCATCATCTTAAAAGGTAGGTGATAGAAGTTCTAGGCATATGCCCTGTTTAGAACATGCTAAGTAAGAGGGAATAAGATGTGTCTAGTGAACCAACGCCAGGTCCTAGGTACGGGCACCTAATTCAGAAAATGCATAGTAATTAGGTCAAGGAAATCTGATTAGTAACTATAATTGGTTAGACTGGATAGTAAGCCTTAATTCGCCTTAGTTAATAATCAATCAACCGTTAATTCTTGCATTGTTATTTTCTGCATTTTATTTTACTTGTCTTTAAATTTCAGTTCTCACATCATAATGACAAGGACATCCAGGTCAAACCCATGCCCCTGCCCTATGTGCTGCCCAGCAGCAACGCACTGCCCCAAGTCGTGTCCCACAACCATGACCACGTTCTGCCTACTGCCCTGTCGCACATCCAGGATCCTGCTGAGTCCCAGGACTTGCCAAATGCCCTACCGCAGCCACAGCCCAGCACCACAGAACTTGGAAATATCTAGGGCACGCCTTCAACGCGCCAACTGATTCACTGCAGGGCAAGTTCTTAGTCACTGCACCAGAACCTTCCCAGCACGCATCTGAGACGCGCAGTACTGCGGCCACGCTTCAAGACACATCCACGGCAGAACCCAAGGACAAGCTTGTGCCTCCCATTCTGCTGCAAGCCGTGTCTCAGCCCATGCCCAAGGACAAGGACCCGGTTTTGAAATTCAATGCGCCTTCTCAACTCAATCCTGAAACACTTAACTTTCATTGTGATAAGGAAAATTGGATTTGAATTATGATTTAGCTCCTAATACAGTTGAACTTTTCCCGTGCAGGTTCCACCATAAAAACACCAAGAATATGCTAAAGGCCCTCAACTTGGTCCCCCTCTTCAAGTTCCGAAGAAAAAAGTCAACGGAAGGGACCAAGGATGAAGTCTAGAACGTACAAGGCACAACGAAAGCTGTTCCCCCATGAGCATTGTCCAAGTAAGACATTCCAGAATGGACAGAAACTGCTCTCATTCAAATCACTCATCAATCTCTTTCCCGATAAGTTACGTTCTCGTCGGTGGATTCCATTATGTGTTTCTAACTTTTTTCTCCAAGATGCAGCGCAGATTCTACAGCAAGATGCTCATAATCGGTTCCATGTTGACGCTGAAATCCTGGGCACACCATCAAATGCCTAGCATGCCAGCCCCATCTTGCCTAGACGTTAAATAAAGCGCTCCTAGGAGGCAGCCTAGCCCTGGTTTGTATTTCTCACTTCCTTTTCTGTTTCTGCCCATTATATCTCTCAAACCTTTCTATTGTTGTCATGCTTACTGCTTATCACATTGAGGACAATGTTCAGTTTAGGTTTGGGGGTGTGGATTTAAAATTTTGCATATAGAAACAAGTAGGTTTGGGGGTGATACATGGCCAGGACATTTAAATTTCTGCTTGTGATTAGTATGATAACTTGTTAATAGGAATGAATATGCTAAGTTAACTATCTTTGCTTTACTAAGAGTCATGACATGGTCAAGTAGTTCATAATTTGCACTTCACAATGCCATCTTTTAAGTGATTAAGTGAACGAAATAACTGAATTTGAGTGAACCTTAGAAAATTAGTGGAGACTTCCCTATGAGATCTTTGAGCCTAATTGCCATTCTTTCTGAGGGATATACTTGTTTCTACTCTTAAACACTCATCGTTTTTGTTCTTAATTGTTGATCTCATTACATCATTTTGCATCGAATTTTAAAAAACTATCACCATTTAGATACTCTTGATTTAATGTGTGGTTTGCCATAAGAAGTGATGTAGGCTATGTATGCTTTAACCTCTAAAGGCTTTATCCTACCCTATTGCATGCTCCCTAAGCCAATTTTGAAGCCAAACACTCATCCTTTTCTTTCATCACCCAAAGTATAACCTAACTGAAATACTTAGCCATTCATCACAGCCATACCCTATAACCTCAGTTTGTGCTAAGGTTGCCATAAATGAGATTCATGGTGAGAATGAGAGGTGAAAGAAGATGCTGCCCAATTCAAAGGACTTTGGCATCAATTCAAAGTTCAAAAGTAAAGAAAAGCTTTACAAGTTGCAAGCTGCACGAATGTTTGAGGAAATCATTGCATGATCTTGGTTCAAACTCAATTCAAAGAACAGAAAAAAAACGTTCAAATCAAAAGAAAGAAAGAAACGTTGAGAAAAAGAAGGAAAAAAAAAAGTGAAAAACAAAGTAAATTAAGCCAAGTGAGCCAAGAGCCTCAAAATAAGCCACAAGAGCCTCAAAATAAGCCATCAAGAAAGCACAATGCCGTGGGCCTTAAGAAATTATTCAGTTCAGAAATTCCAAGTTCAAGTCATGACTTCTCATGCCTTGGCACAGCTCAGGTTCTTTGAATCCCATCCTTCCTTGCTAAACCCCTAAGCTTAGCCCCGTTACAACCTAAAAAGGAAGACCTAACTGATCATATGGACAATCGTGCTGAGGATTAAGGTACGTATCTATGTTCTTAAAGTTCAATTCCTCTCATGAGATCTTTATTTCCATAAAGTGCTATTCTTCATTGTTACTCATATGTGATAAAATTTGAATTTAATAACATAAACTCATCACATATGCTTGAAAAGAGTGAAAGCCTAGGATTCTTGTGCGAATTGAGAGTTGCCTAGTGAGGATTAGAGTCGAGGCGAAATCTTTCTAGGGCACTTAGATGAAGTTGTTCTCAAACATGATCACTCGAAATTTTGGCATTTATACACGTACACCTTCACATGACACTCACGGCTATGGCATTCCTTTTAGTTCTACAAAGCATGTTTCCTTACTTTTATTCTTTTTAGCCTGTTAAAAGTACTATCTCTAGCATCTTTTTTGTTTAAGTAAAACGCTTGTGGGTATCGTGCTGTGATAACCGTCATGAGACAAAACTCCTCCTACTAGGTGAACCTAGGGGTTTAAATGTTTTATCTTAACTAAAATCGAGTCTTTTCATTTTGTTAGCGTTTGTTTTGCTCAGGGACTAGCAAAAGATAGGTTTGGGGGTATTTGATCAGTCGTTGTTTATGCATCATTTTGATGTCTTTATATGCCTCTCTTACATGTCTTTTGAATGATTTCGTGCCAACAATAGTAGAAAATGATCAATCTTGTGAGACTTGTGCATAGTTAGAAAGATAGGTAAAATCTGGAAAGAACGCAAAAAGAATGACTCAAATCGGAGTCCAGATAAAGGAGATGTCCTCATGTCAATATCAGGTCATGAGTGCGCCAGTGCGCCTATTTTGGGCCACTGGCCAAGTACCTCATATCAGGCCCTCCGGGTCTCAAACCTGTGTTTCAAGACATCAAGGTCAGGTCCTAGAAGTGCCAAGGTCGCACCATAGCAGGTCGAGGACATGTCCCAAGAACTCCCATCCGAGCCCAGATGTGCGCCTAAGCCCGGGGTCCCTGTTCCGCCAGCGGTGGATCAGAGGTTCTCCCTATGCGCTAAGCCTGACAACATTTGCGCCAAGCCTGAACAAAGATGCGCTTCTACTATACTCATGATGTGCTTCAAAAGCGCAGTCCCAGATCCTGATTACGAAGACAGTCCAAAATCCAAGTTTGGCCAGCTTGCGTTCCCACTTGCCAGCTTGCATTCACACTCCCAGCCGTGCTCTGATTGGTTCTAATTGATTTAAGGACTTTTTAATTAATTAAAAGTACAATAACTTTCCCTTTCCTTATAGGACATGGTTTTACCAATCCTTATAGAATAAGGTTTTACCAATCCTTATAGAATAAGGTTTTACCAATCCTTATAGAACAAGGTTTTCCCTTTGCCTATATAAAGGAGACTTTGTTCAGTGTTTTGGAAATGAGAGAGGAGAGAGAGAGAGAGAGAGAGAGAGAGAGAGAGAGAGGGGGGAGAGAGTTTCGTTTTGGTTTTCTGGAGAAACAGAGACACCTTAGCCGCATATAGTAATTGATTTTTTAGAGTTTTACGCCAAAGCTTTGTTCTTCCCGAAGTTGAGTGTGTTGGACGTGGAGCTTGGAGAAGAAGGCTCTGTCGTGTCTTCTGATGCACCTGTTCTTCACAATATCTTCTGTACCCTTATTTTCATTATTGCAATTTACTTATGAATTCAATTATATTTGTTTCAATTTCTGTTATGTGTGAGTAGTCGTTAGGATTAGGGCTGCTTGAAGCCCTAGCCATGTTAGCTTGTTGATTGGATTCCTGGCTCTTGATTATGATTGCTATGCAAGCTGAATAAGTTGGATTACTTTGCTTAATGACCTTAATTTATGCCTATAAGATTAGCTACCTTGTTTGAATATAATTATAGATGTAATTGCTTGAGTGACCGTCATATCATCTTGTGATTTGGAGCATCGAAAGTATTCTTACTTGTAACGACCTAGGATTGCATGTCACTTTGCTAGGCTAATGTGGTGTCATTAAATTCTCTTTAAACTTCATGCATCATCTTAAAAGGTAGGTGATAGACGTTTTAGAACATGCTAAGTAAGAGGGAATAAGATGTGTCTAGTGAACCAACGCCAGGTCCTAGGCATGGGCACCTAATTCAGAAAATGCATAGTAATTAGGTCAAGGAAATCTGATTAGTAACTATAATTGGTTAGAGTGGATAGTAAGCCTTAATTCGCCTTAGTTAATAATCAATCAACCGTTAATTCTTGTATTGTTATTTTCTGCATTTTATTTTACTTGTCTTAAAATTTCAGTTCTCACATCATAAACCACCACCACCCCCCCGCCCCCTGCGTGTGTGTGTGTGTGTGTGTATTTTCACTAAGTTAATAAATATGAACTAAAGTGGTCATAACGTTGATACAAGTCCTCGAGGGATCGACTCTTGCTGTGCTACTATACTATTCTTATCGATTTGTGCACTTGCAAGGATTTTATAACTGTTAGAATTGAATTGCATATTTCTTGCTCTTTAATTTTACCAACAGGAATCGCTTCCACCCATTTAGACACATAATCAACTGCTAGAAAAATGTAAAGATTACCAAAAGATTTTGGGAAAGGTCCCACGAAATCATTGCCCCAGATGTTGAAGACCTCAACCACGAGAATAAGGTTCAATGGCATTTGATTTCGAGGGCCTATGTTACCTTGTCGTTGGCATCTGTCACAAGTGAGTACGAACTCATATGCATCCTTGAAAAGTGTGGGCAAGTAGAATCCGCTTTGAAGTACTTTGAGTGCCGTTTTCTTAGCTCCAAAATGACCCTCACACGCCAAGCTATGGCCGAATGTCAAGATTGATTGCATCTCAGCTTCCGGAATGCATCGTCGAATGATTTGGTTTGGAAAATGCTTCCATTGATATGGCTCATCGCAAATGTCATACTTGGCTTGTTTAGCTAGCTTGTCCTTTTGATACTTGCTCAAAGATGAAGGAAATCACTTAGTGGCAAGGTAGTTAATGAGATCTGCATACCATGGATCGATGGCTTGGAGAGCTAAGAATTGTTCATCTGGGAAGTTCTAGAGTAGTGGCAATTGATCAGCTTCTTCATTGGAACCATGGTCTCACTCCCCTTCTTATCTTTGATTTCAAGGTCGAACTCTTGAAATAATAGCATCCACAGCAGCAACCTTGGTTTGTTGTCCTTTTTGGTGAGAAATACTTTAATGCCGCATGATCGGTACAGATGATGACCATGGTTTGAAGTAGGTACGATCTGAATTCTAGGGCAAAGATGACGGCAATAAGTTCTTTTTCCTTGGTGGAGTAGCTTAATTGAGCATCATTCAGAGTTCGACTTGCGTAGTGGTGGACGTGAGGAAGTTTGTTCACTCGCTACCCTAAAACAGCTCCTACATCGAAGTCCAAAGCATCACACATTAGTTCGAATGGTAAATCCCAATTGGGTGGCATGATGATGGGGGATTTCGTGAGCTTTTCATTGAGTGTGTTGAATGCATCACGGCATTCCTTGGTGAATTCAAATGCGGGATCTTTAGCTAGAAGGTGGCACAACGGCCTCGTGTTGTTGGAGAAGTCTTTGATGAAACGTCAATAGAAACTGGCGTGCCCTAAGAAAGATCGAACTTCTTTGACTATTGTGGGGTACAGCAGCCTTTCCACTATGTCCAACTTAGCTTTGTCCACCTCAATTCCACGGGTAGAGATCACATGACCCAAGACAATTCCTTGTTGTACCATGAAGTGGCACTTCTCCCAATTTAGCACTAAGTTGCTTTCTCTGCATCGTTCTAGTAGTTGGGACAGGTTAGCTAAACATAGCTCGAATGAGTGACCAAAGATAGAGAAGTGATCCATGTAGACTTCAATGATGTCTTCCACCATGTCGGAGAAGATGCTCATCATGCAGCATTGGACGGTAGCTGGGGCGTTACAAAGACCAAAAGGCATCCTTCGATAGGCAAACGTCCCATAGGGGCACGTGAATGTAGCCTTTTCATGGTCTTCTGGAGCAATGGAGATTTGATTGTATCCCAAATAATTGTCCAGGAAGCAGTAATGAGAATGTCCCGCTAATCGCTCAAGAATTTGATCGATGAAGGGCAAAGGGAAGTGATCCTTGCGTGTAGTGGTGTTGAGCTTCCGGTAGTCAATGCAAACCCTCCATCCCGTTTGAACTCTCTGGGGTACGAGCTGCTCATTCTTAACCACGGTAATCCCACTTTTCTTCGGGACGACTTGGATGGGGCTCACCCACTTGTAGTCACTAATTGGATAGATAATGCCCACATCTAGAATTTTGAGAAATTCTTTCTTCACGACTTCCTTCATTGATGGATTCAATCGCCGCTACGCTTCTCTTGATTGTTTAGCATTATCTTCAAGAAGTATTTGATGCATTCACTTTTCGGGGTTTATGCCTTTGATGTTGGCAATCGCCCATCCAATTTCCGTTTGATGAGCTTTTAGAACTTGAACCAGCGCATTCTCTTCTTTCGTACTGAGGTTAGATGCAATAATGACTGGGAGGGTTTGATTGTCTCCTAAGTAGTCGTACTTCAAGTGTTCAGGCAGCGGCTTTAGTTTAAGTTCTGGTGGTTGAATAGTGGATGGCAGAGTCTTGTGATCCATGGGGGTAGAGCCACAAAAGATGGTTGTTTGGTCCATAGGTGGGCAAGCATTGTATCGAGGATCTGACTTCCTCCATCACGTTTTCATCAAATAGTTCATCATGGCAAGACGTACTCGTGAGGCCTTCTCAAGTTCATCTGTGAGGCATGCATTAGCGATTGTTTTCTGTATGAGCATGTCCATTGTGTTCAAAGGGAAATCCACGATGGGTTCCACAGGATATTGGATGGCATCGTGGATCGAAATCGTCCTCAGTTTATCCAAGACTTTGATAGACACTTGGCCATTTTTTATGCCGATGAGACACTGTGCCGTGGCTAGGAGGGGCCTTCCAACCATGAGTACAGGTTTCTCGTTCTTGTCGATTCTGTCCATCTTAAGGATGTAGAAGTCCGCGGGAATGCACGTATCTCAAATTTGTACAAGCACGTCCTTGAGAACTTCCATTTGATTAGTAATAAAGGCGTTGGCTAATCTAACACATAGGTGCGTTGGTTTGAGTGCTTCTAAGTTCAGTGACTTGTATATGTAGAACGACATGCTGTTTACGGATGCTCCAGTGTCGCTGAGGCAATGCTCGAATCGTTTGGATTGAATGACGCATGAGAGTGATGGAAGCCCAGGATTGTTGGCTTTAAGGGGCAGGAGTAGAAGTGCAGTAGAATATGCCTTAGGAAGTTCAATGATGTCGTTGGAGTTGAAACCACGTTTTCAAACGAAAAAGTCTTTGATGAGCTTTGCGAAGATAAGCATGTGCTTGACGATTTTATGGAAAGGCATCGTGATTTGAATTTTCTAGACCATGCTGATGATTTCCTCCTCGAATTCCTCATTTTGCTTATTCTTGTTTTGGAACCTGCGAGGAAACGGAAGATCAACATCATTATCTAACTCAAATGTTACTTTTTTAGTTGTTTTAAGACTTGAATTATGAGTTTTAGAGTTAGAATTGTTGGAGTGCTGGGTGTTCTCATGAGAGTAAAAAATCGTGGCATTAGTATTGGAGGAAGGCTACTATCCTACCGTGGACATGCCCTGGCCATTGGGTGCAATTGGGCGCAGAACTGGGTCCTCGGGTGAGCTGGAATGTGCCGGTGGCAGGGCTCCTAGTACAGCAATTGTCATGTCTTGCGGTAAGATGTCGGACAAGGCACTAGGTGACTCCCTGGGCAGGACTCTCGGTGCAGCGCCTGTTCCTGTCTCAGTAGCAAGGTTAAGTCATGGCTTGCTATTTTGCGGCAATGTACTTGGTTGGTGCAGCGGCACATTGTGCTGCTTGGTTTGTCTGAAGTCTATGGAATGCCATAAGGCATGGCCTGCGGAGGTGCCTGTGGCACAGGCTTGGTCACGGCAGGAGGATGTCCTGGAGAGGTCATGGTGAAGTCATCTTCCTCCGCTTCAATGTTTTGTTTGGCAGCGTATGTAGGGCCTCGGAGTTGCGTTCCACTTCACAGTGTGATGGAGTTGGCCGTAGGATTGTGAAATCCCTTAGATTTACCATTACTTGACTTGGTAGCTTCCCTTGCTCCTTTTGATTCAATTGATTTGCAATTTGTCCCATTTGACGATCTAAGTTTGCAATTGCATTATCCGTCTTTGCCATGTGACTCCGGCATTCTTGAATGAATGCATTGGTATTTTGCATGAATTGGATGTTTTGTTGAGCCATGGCATTGACGGTATCCTCCAAAGACTTGTTTCAGACACTCTGATTTGATGAAGGGCGTGAGGATTCATTGGAGGGTTCGCGGCTTGCTGCTGAAATCCAGTAGGCGGCAAAGGGTTAGCAGCTTTTTGGTTGTTGATCCAGCAGAAGTACAGATGATTTTTCCACCCCTGATTGTAAGTGTTCGAATATGGGTCATTGCGGGGTCATCGATTGTTATTGAAACCTCTAGCAAATTTGGCGTCTTCCACCATTGGGCAGTCTTGGGACGTGTGGCCCATAATGGAGCACACATCACATACTTGAACTCCTCGAGCCTTCTCAATGCAAAGCTTCTTCACCATTGCCGTTAGTTAAGCGATGCCATCATCTTTGTAGTTGGTGTACGCCTCGCTTGTAGCCCTAGATTAATGACCTCGGTAGCTAAATTGCTTCTCCTTTTGAGCAATGTTCTCAAAGGTCTTCCTTGCCTCCGCGGCTGTGCCGTCAAGAATCCCTTGGGATTGAGAGTTCACCATGGTGCGGTTGTTGTTCTTAAATCCTCCGTAAATGTACAACATCAAGTGACGTTCGACGATGTTGTAGTGAGGACACGCTCATAGCCTTTTATTGAAGCGCTCCCAAAACTCGTAGAATGGCTCATCAACTCCTTGTCATAGGTCCATGATCCTAGCCTTCAATTCGTTTGTCTTTGCCACAGGGTTGTGTTGCATCAGAAATTTTGATGATAAGTTCCGCCACTAGTGGATTGAAGCTGGCACCAATGAATGGAACCTTGCCTTAGCACGATCCTTGAGGCTGAAGTGAAAAAACCTTAATCAAATTTCGGCTTCCGTCATACCATTGATGCGCAAAGTTGAGCAGACTTCAACGAATTCTTTAATGTGTAAGTGCGGATTCTCAACCAAAAGTCCGTGAAACTTTGGCAGCATGTGAATCGTCCCAGACTTCAACTCAAAATTCTCCAACGTGGACACGGGAAAAATGATGGGGAATTGGTCCTCTAAGACATGGGGAATGGCAAAGTCCTTGAGGAGCCGTGTGGCTTGGTTAGGCACTAGGACACGGTCTCTTCCCAGCTCTTCCCTTTCATCCGCCATTCATCTAGGGCTTGGTAGTGGAGAGCCATGAACAAAAGATCCTCGTGAAGATGGTGGAGTGCTTGATCCGTGCAAGGAGCCTTGAACATATCCACTTGATGACATAAAACAAAGTACCTAAAAACGTAAAAAAAACTAAGTTAATAATTCCAAACTAAATGGACATCATTGAGGGACAAGACCCCGGCAACGGCGCCAAATTAAGGTCTATCACCTACCGTTTAAGATGATGCATGAAGTACAAAGATAATTTAATGACACTACACTACCCTTAGAAAAGTGATGTGCAATCCTAGTATGTCATGAGTTTAGATTACGAATAGGTGTCCCTCCCCATGCCCTTGATGCTGCAAATCAAAAGATGATATGATGGTCCGTCAAGCAATTACATCAATAATTATATGCAAACAAGGAAGCTAAGCTTATAGGCATAAATTAAGGTCATTAAGCATAGTAATCCAACTTATTCAGCATTCATAACAATTACAATCAACAGCCAGAAATCTAATTAAATAACTAACATGGCTCGGGCTTCAGGCAACCCTAATCCTAAAGGAGACTACTCACACATGATTGGAATTGAAACAAACATAATTGAATTCATAAAGTAAAAGCAATAAAAGTAAAGATACAAAGGAGATTATTGAAGATGAAACATAGCAGAAGGCCATGCCAAGGTTTGTTCCCCCACTGCTCACGCACAACTCTCTCACAAGCAAAAAACTAAAAACTATTTTAATTGAAAAAACTGAATTACAATAATAAAGTGCGGCTAGGGTCTCTCCAGGTCCTCACCCGCGAGCCTTTAGGTCCTTTATATAGTACTCTAAAACCTTTACAATGTAGGAGACAATCTAGGACAAAATCCTAATCCAAAACTGCCTCAAAACTCCTATCCTAGTAAGGTATGAAAAAAGACTCCAAAAAGGTAATCCTTGTTGGACTTGGACTAGGAATTGCGGCAACTTTGTAAGATAAGTCTTCTGAGCTTTCTTGCACACCAAGGCAGCTTCTAAAGTGTTCTGGATGTTGCTGGGACGCCAAGGACTGGGTCTGGCCAACCCTAAGTGCTTCGAACATAGTTGGGCCAGATTCTGGGCTGAAAAACCTTCAAAATTGGACTTTTAAGAACTTAACATGTCATTGACCAATCCAATAGAGACAAACCATCCCAGGCACTTCCAACTGATGTATCTAGCATGGTTATGGGCTTTTTCCTACTCAAAAGCTTGTAGAAAAGGTGATGGCCCAATTTGGCTCAAATAGGGCTCCCGAGAAGTCATTTAGGGCAGAAAAGGACACGAACGTGTCATTGGCATTTCTGGTCGAGACACATGAGTGCATTAGCTTAGATAGGTCATTTGAAGTCCAACTATGAGTGGTGTCTTGCTTTGTTCCATCGAATTGTAGGTCAGGGCCTCTTTTGAACCTCTATGACCTGAAATAGGGCGCAAAGGAACTCCTTCGGCTGAGGAACCAAAAAAGCATCTTAGACACGATCTGGGACTCCACTTTTGAGGCGCACCAGGCACTTGTTATAGGCATGGCATGGTACAACTTGGAGCATGAGGTCCTAGGGCGCCGGTCCTGGTACTTGGCACAAGTACTTGGGTCTGGTCAAGGACTTGGTACGTGAACTTGGCTTTTGGCTGGGGATGTCTTTGGCTCATCACAGTGCATGACTCGGACAAGCTAGGACATGGATCTTAGCATCAGTAAGGTGTCTCTGGGACGCATCACGGGACACGTCCTGGGGACTTCATGAACTCAATATGAACTGCAGTAGGGACTCGAATTAAGGCTCGGTAGGATGTCTCTAGGACATGTCACGGAACATGTCATGGGTTGGTTCTTGGCTTGTCTTAGTAAGTGCCAGGACCCAGTATTTAACTTGAGACATCTCCTTCGTTATAACTCCGAATTGAGTCCTTTTTGCGTTCTTTTCAGAATTTACCTATCTTTCCAAATATGCACGAGTCTCACAAGATTGATCATTTTCTACCATTGATGGCACAGAATCATACAAAACACATGTAAGAGAGGTACTTAGTGACATCAAAATGATGCATAAATAATGACTGACCATTGTCCCTCCACCTACCCATGATGCAACAAATCACAAGATGATATAGTGGTCCGTCAAGCAATTACATCAATAATTATATGCAAACAAGGTAGCTAAGCTCATAGGCATAAATTAGGTTCATTAAGCTCTGTAATCCAACTTATTCAACATTCATAGCAATTAAACTCAAGAGATCAAAATCTAATTAACGAACTAACATAGCTAGGGCTTCAAGCAACCCTAATCCTAAAAGTGACTACTCACACATGACTGAAATTAAAACAAACATAATGGCATTCATAATCTAAAAAGAAATAAAAGTAAAGATACAAAGGTCATTATTGAAGATGATGTACAGCAGAAGACCACGCCAAGGCTTGCTCCTTCAATGCTTCACGCACAACTCTCTCACAAGCAGAAAACTAAAGTATTTAAAACTGAAAATTGAATTACAATAATGAACTGCGTGTCTGGAGGTCCCCACCCGCGAGAACTTTGGTCCTTTAAATAGAAGCCTCTAAACCTCTACAAAGTAGGAGACAATCTAGGACGAAATCCCAACCGAAAACTAACTCAAAATTCCTATCCTCGTTACATAAGAAGACTAATTAAAAACATTTCCTAAACATAAAAGGAGTAAAAATAATATTCTAGAATGAAATAGGTTTGAAATCCCCATAAAAGTATTATCGGGCCATATATACCGATTTTACATTTAATTACTAAACAACGATTTTACATTACTTGCGAAATGAAATTGACTGATCTAACCGTCCACATTTATTGAACTTACTCACAGAGCGCCTATGCAAAAAATTAGCCAAGTTGGAATTCTCGGGATTAGGTAACGATGTGCGACGATTCGACAGCTACAAAATATTTTTTGACGATCGGATAGCTTTAACTCCTCAAAACCTCACGATTTTCGATGGGCGAAGCACGTAAAACCACAAACTGAATGGTTGATTTCTTCAAATTCAATCGTTTGAATATCAATTGAACAAAAACTTCGAAAAACGTATTGAAGTTTCCTTGAAGTTTTTAAGTGTTTGATGAATAAGATGATTTTACGATTTTCTTTTCAATAATTTACAAAATGAAATCGACCGATCTAACCGTCCACATTTATTGCATGTACTCATAAATCTGCTACGTGAAAAATTAGCCAATTTGGAATTCCTGGGATTAGGTAACAGTATGCGATGATTAGACGTTTACAAAACATTTTTTGACGATCGGACTGCTTTAACTCCTCAAAACCTCACAATTTTCAACGGGCGAGGTCTAGCTACATGAAACCACAAACTGAACGGTCAATTTCTTCAAATTCAATCATTTGCATATCAATTGAACCAAAACTTTGAAAAACGCCTTGAAATTCACAAAGTGAACGGTCGAGGTACGTAAACTCCGTAAAACATGATGATTTCCAATGGTGGAGATTTAGGCATGTAAAACCACAAAGTGAATGGTCACGATCTGGAAAATTCAATCATCGAACCTGATTTTTAAATCACCCATATTTTCATAAATAAAACCGTTTTTGGGCGACAAAAAATTGTATTCCTAGGGTAAAATTAAAAACATTCGCCAAGCAATGTCCATAGTTCCTTAGGCAAGATTTAAAAACTAGCAAATTTTTTTTTTGCGAAAAACAAAAATTTCCGCCCGAAATTTGGGAAAAAATAAAAAATGGCGCATTTTTCTGCCAGACGAAGTCATTAAAGATGGCCCGACGAATTGGTTCATCGGGCAAGGTCCTCACTGACACTTAAACAGCCTTGACTTTTTTTTCCTCTCGGTTCTTCCGCCTTCAATCCATTCTCTGCACAAAAAAAAACCCAAATCCAGCAACCCAGCCCCCTTCTCTCTCTCAAGAACTCTCCCTTTCTCACTCTTCATCTCCCTTAGCCTCACCATCTCTGCCTCCACCACTCCCTTTCTCACTCTCTGCGCCATGAAGGCCGTTGCCGCCTCTCTCTCTCGGACCCCCTCTCAATCAATCGCAGCTGCATGTCTCTCTTGGACACCCTCTCTCTGAGTCACTCACTATAAGTCCCTCTCTCTGTAGTTGCCTCTATTAATTTGGTAATGAATTGGTTCGGGTATTGCTCCAAAATGGGTTAATTTGGTTTGGATATTTAGATGGATGGATTGTTGGATATGATTTTTGGATATGAATAATTGGACTTGATTTTTTGTGAATTTTGTATATGAATTTTTGAATAGTTGAATTGTTGGATATGATTGTTGGATGTGAATTTTGGATATAAATTGTTGGATATGATTTTTTGTAATAAAATATTTTTTTGAAGATTTATGAATTTTGCGAATTTTGGATTTAGTAATTTAGGGTTAAGATTGTTAGGATTTAGTAATTTAGGTTTAATTTTGTGAATTTTGATTTTAGAAATTTAGGTTTAATTTTGTTTGGATTTAGTAATTTAGGTTTAATTTTGATTTTTATTGGTTTTATTTTAATTTTGTGAATTTATTATCATAATTTACAATTAGGTGGTTTAGACTCTTTTTTGTGAATTTATATTAAAAACTAACATTAGGGGGGTTTTTTTTTTTTTTTTGTGAATTTCTTATTAAAAATTAAAATTAGGTGGTTTTATTTCAATTTTTTGAATTTCTTAATATTTTTTTAAATTTATTATTAAAATTAAAAATATGTTGGTTTTATCTTAATTATTTTGAATTTCTTATTATATATGTCGTTGAGTCCCTTGATCACATCTAGGACCCGTCGCGATGTCCCCGCTGATGACCGTGCGGAGGAGGAGGCACCCCCTGCCACGGTAGCCTCCACGGCTGAGTCCACTCAGGGACCCGTCGACGCCTCCACGCGCGATCGGCCCATCAACGTCATAGAAGGAAACGAGGGGAACGACGTCCCGACCCCAAGCCCTAACAGGCCGCCAGCCCCCAGCCCTCACAGGACACCGGATCAACCGAATCGGAGAATGGGGTCAGAGTAATCCCCGATGGTAAGTTGGTTATTTTGTCTATTTAAAAACAGTTTTTGTTTTTTGCTCATATTTGTACTGATTTTAGTTGTAAGTGCAGGGTATGTGGTGTACGTGCGCAGGATCAACAGTGCTTTGGCATCGCAGCGGATTTGCCGGACAGCGAAGGCAAAGATTCAAGTGGAATACCTGCATCATATGTGGAAAGCGTCCCAAAAAATCGATAGCCTGGTGGTACATGACATTGGTGCTATTCTTTGTACCAACTGCCAGATGTTGGGGGAGACTTTCAAAAAGCTCCATGCGAACCAGATCAAGAAGTGTTAGGTTGAGTTATCACTAAGTATTTATCCGTTTTTTAACATTATTTTTATTATTTTTAATATTTTACCAAATTTATTATTTTATTGCAAATCAATTTTGGGTACAACCTGGACCACCCCGACACTAATGAGTACCTCACCAACCTCTGGTAGAATCAGTACACATACTGGAAGTACGAGCTCCAATTGTACTACAAGAGCTGGGTATCCCCGGAGGAAGTAGGTTCAAATCCTCCATTCGAGTTGGCGGACGTGCATCGGTTGGAGGAGTAGTTGTCGTTGGGCACCCATTTTGAGACCCCCCAATATCTGGTACGTGCCAACTATAAGAACTATTTCTTTATTTTCGATTTAATTTTCCTTTGGAATATAATGATTGTTTTTACTAATGAAGAGCGAAAATCGGCTGCCAACACAATAAATGGGGGGAAGAAGCAATACAACAACCACGGGGGGTCGCGAGCGTATTCAAACAGGCACGAGGACCGGCGAAAGGCTGGGTCGATGTGGCCAGGGTTGGATGTCTGGGGGCAAGTCAACGCTGGCCACGGCAACTAGGCGACTGACAATATTTACGTAAGTTTTTTTTTTTTGCATATTAAATGTTAATTTTTAATTTCCATAATTATGTTCTTAATTAATATTTATTCGAATTTGTAGGCGGAGATGGTGCAAGACATGGAAGGTGTATAGGCTAAGCTGTCATAGCAACCTGACGTCCCGATAGAGCAGCAGCTACCGGATCCCGCTAGGTCGGTGGAGATCCTGGATAGATACCTTGGGTAGCGTCCAAGGAAGATAATACGGGGGGCGGGAGATGGGATAGCTCGGGATGTCGCGACTGGCTTTTCGAGTTCTTCTCGGGGAGCCAGCGAGCATCACGAGAGGTTCACGGAGCTCTAGACAAACTTCGAGAACCTCTAGACCGAGTTATCAAACGTCAAGGCGCGAACGCGAACATCAAGGCTGACTGCGTGAGCGTCCAGTCCACCCTCCAAGCAGTGCTTGAAGCAATGCATGCGAGTGGGATGACTATTCCTCTACCGTAGGCTCAGCAGCATCTTCCGAACCCAGCCCAGAAGCCCGACCAGCACGCCAACTAACCGCCGAACATTTAGATATATAGGACGTTGTAATTTAGTTTTAATAATGTAAAACATTAATTTGTAGAAATATTTTTTTTAGTTTTATTTGATTCGTTTTTTTATTTTAATTATATTTATTTAAAAATATATTTATTTGAATTATATATATATATATATATATTTAATTATATACATTATTAAAAAAATTAATTTTTTGTTTCCTAAAATTTAAGCTTTGCCTAACGAACAGAGAATTTCGTCGGGCAAAGTGACACTGAATTTGGTGGATAGCCGCCAAATTACATGTCAAGAATTCGGTGGAAAGCCGTTGTATTTGGGACATTTTGCCCAACAAAATTCTCTGTTCGCCGGGTAAGTTGTCTTATCATATGCCGATATATGGTACATGTTTGCCCGACCGCCATTAAATTTCTTCGGGCAAAGCCTCGTTGACTTACTGCGTTTGCTCGATGACACCTTCACGACCAATGTAGTGTTTTGGGCAAGTATCAGTTTGCCTGTTGAATTTCCTTTTTTTGTCGGGCAAGCAACATCTTTCCCGGCGCGTGAGGCTCGACGAAGGTTCGTCGATTTCTTTTTGCCCGATGGATTGTTCTCCTTGCCCGAAGAACTTGTATCGTAGGGCAAAGTAGGTTTTTCGATGGTGCAAGCACTTAAGGAGGGTTTTTGAGAAGCATTATGTTGCTGCTTCCTTTCAAAAGTGCTACCCATAAAAAAACAGGGAAGCACTTGATTTCTTTTAATGAAACTTTTAGTATTCCAATAATATCCTTATATTTAATTAGTAATACCCAATCAGAATAATTTTTCTGCGGCTGCCTCCTTCGTTGTACTACTTATCTCTGCTTGCTTCTCAAGGAATCCTATATTCTCCTGCATTCAATTCATATTTTCAATAATAATCATTGGAATAATCATGTTTACTGAAATTGATTTGGTTAAACTGTCTCAAGGTAGTTTGGTATCGTACTAGAAGCTGTTTGTCAGATGGCTATAGATATAATTAGCGCACGTGATCCACAGTTTAGGAGAGTCCCTGAGAAAATAAAGGATGATGGAAGATATTGGCCATATTTCAAAGATTGTATTGGGGCAATTGATGGCACACATGTACTAGTTGTGGTGCCTAAAGAAAGGCATATACCTTATATTGGTAGAAAGGGCATCACTACCCAAAACATCATGGTTGCATGTGATTTTAATATGTGTTTCACATTTGAATGGGCTGGATGAGAGGGAGCAGCTCATGACTCACATATATTCATGGAGGCCTTGAGAAAACCAAACTTGAAATTTCCTCATCCACTTACCGGTTAGTAAACAACAATATAAGTTTAATTCTTACAACATTTTTTTTTTATTTAAGTTGCTTTTGTGTTAAAAAATCTGGTATTGTTCTTTTTATGCTTTTGTGTAGGTAAATACTATATAGTTGATGCCGGTTATCCATAGATGCAAGGATATATAGGACCTTATAAAGGTGAATAATATCATATACCTGATTTTCGACGTGGAAGTAAACCAAGAAGGAAGAAAGAAATCTTTAATCATAGACATTCATCACTACGATGCAGAATTGAAAGAACTTGTGGCATTTGGAAAAATACAAGGAGCATAATACGTCAAATTCATAATTTTTCGGTAGGAAAACAAGTTCAAATTGTTGTTGCTTCAATGGCTCTCCATAACTTTATACGGATTCATTCCATGATGGACCTTGACTTTAAACGTTATGATGATGATGATGAGGTAATTCATTCCATCAGGCCATGAGCAAGGGATTGAAGAGGAAGACGTTGTTGAACAACACAATTTTACTTATAACAAGAGGTAGATGATGAAAGAGTGAGAATTGCTAATCTTCTTATATCTAATTAGTATTTGTTCTCCATTCTATTGTTATCAATGATTATCTTGAATTTGATATATTTGTTATGTCATTAATTTTATGTCATTAACATAAGTTCCCAAATATTTTTGTTTATATTACCAAATCGAGTTATAAGAATAATGAAATGAAATAATTATTTTATATTTCTAAAAACACTTTTTGTTTTCACTACCAAACGCTCTAAAATTATATTGCAAATACTTCGTTAGAAATAAAAATATTTTTATGTGTGCATACCAAACATCAAATTGTTTCTTCGTAAAAGCGCTACTGAATAAACGCTACTACTTAAAATCGACTTATAAGAAGCACATCCAAATGGACACTAAATTTATTAAATAAAAATAAAATCCTCGCTTCTCTCCTCTCTCGCCTCTCCACCACCACCAACAATTTGGCCAACTATTTGACATAGATTTAGATACAATTTATGTTAAGCTTCCAAATGAAACACCACCTGCAAGAAATTTGGCCAACCAAAGGGTTGGACAATTCTTATAGCAAAGCTAGCATCGGTGAAGCGCTACTTTTAAATACCAATGTTCTAAGCTTTTAAATTGTATCTATGTCAAATCCTCTGCTTTACTGATTAGATACAATTTGACAAAGGATTTGTCCTCTCCCCTGAAACAATTTACAAACCTTGAAGCCTTTTGCAATGGCAATTAAATTCAGAATAAGATGAACCCAAAAATAAAATTCAACTCGAATTCAAACCGGAAACAGTAAAAGAGGACTGGAGCCCTCATTGTTATTGCACAAACCTAATCAAACAATTGCCAGATCTGAACCCAACAACAAATTGGGCCAACCCTTGAAGAATCAGTAAAATATGTTAGTGTACCCATCCCTCTCCCCCAATTTAGTCATATCCAAAAAAAATGGACAAACTACATAAAATGAAAACATGGCATGAACAATTCCAAAAATACAAAAATGGCAATACACCAAAACCTATTTTCACTACAAAGAACACATGCATCAAAAGAATCTGAAGAATCAAATGAACTTCAAAGAACACAAACATGAAATGTAGAATTGAAACGGATGAACAAGAATCTGAAAAATCGAACCAAATGCAGCACAAGTTTCACTTTAATCAAGTTGATAAATATGCATTGGAACTCACCGTTGAATTAATTCGACGATTCGCTCTTGATTTTCAGTTGAATCCCCCCTTCCATTTGAAAACTCTCGGGTCAACATAACCTATTTATTATATAGTTGAGCAAGTGAGGAGGATTACAAAGGTCGTGGGTGATGAACGTGGGTTTTAAATAGTTGCAGTGATGACGTGGGTGATGAACGTAGGTTTTAAACCGTTGCAGTGATGACGTGGGTGATGTACGTGGGTCCTAAACAGTTGCAATGACGACGTCGGTGATGAGCGTGGGTCTTAGACAGTTGCAGTGGTGGCGGGATTCAGCTTTTGGGTCAATGTGGGTCTTGAACGTGGGTGGTGTATTGTGGGTTTTGGGAAGTAAAGATGGAACATCGTGGAGGCTGAGTAAACTTGATAGAGAAGAAGATTGATGGAGGTTGAGGGAGGAATGCAAAGAGTTGCAGTGAGGGTTGCGATTCAAATTTTGGAAATTAGGTCAACTTTGGTCGCTCCAGAATTGAATGGCCTGGGCTGATTTTTGATAGTGGCACGGAGGTAAATAAGGAGATTGTTAGTGGGTAGATCAATACCACTATTAACTGAAGGGCTTTTCGAAAACAAACTTGCGGGATTGGGTTCTAATAAATAGGACTTTATAAAATAACGGTCTAATAATCAAAAGCCCTTAAAAAATTACTTGACAATGTTAAAGATACACAAAAATATTTCTCGTTCCGTTGTTGATGATCGGTGATTAGGCAGTGTAGCTAGTCGCCATCCCACACGGACCCGGTGTCCCTTTATGACAACAATGAAGAATGACCGGACCCGACCGAGCAGTAGTGTAGGTGCATGTAGGACATAGAGCATCTCCAATGTAAGATGTAAATTCACCGGAATGAAAATTTTATAATTTCAAATTCCATTTTTGTGGAACAATTAGTCGGAAAAGCGAGATCTAAATTTTACATCTAACTAGAAATTGTAAAAATTATTGTTAGAGTATCTCCAATACAAGATGTAAACTCGCCGGAATGGAAGTTTTACAACTTCGAATTCCAATTTTGTGGTCCATTGGGTCGAAAAAGCGAAATGTAAATTTAACATCTCGCCGGAAATTGTAAACTCATTTGGATATATTTACAATTTTTTTACATCTCCATTATGGGCCAGACCATGCATTAAATCTTGAATTATTAATGACAAATAATATATTATTTAATACAAATGTATGCATTTAATGCATAAGTTATATATCTAATGGTTCAAATTTAAACTCATTTGGAATCAAGGGTTGAGATCAATCTTCAGTATGAAAATGTAAATTTTAGATCTCAACATTTTGCAATTTTCCATTGAATCAAAATAATTTTACATTTTGGAATATTCTAATAAGATGACACTGGAGTTATAAAATATACATTTATATCTTCAAATTTACATCCTTGCATTGGAGATGCTAAATTTTTTATATCTCCATTGTGGGCCACATTGCATTAAATCTGAGTATTATTTAATGAAAAATAGTGGGTTATTTAATAAAAATGTATGAATTTAATACAACGATTATATATCTAACAGTCGAAATTTAAATTCATTTGGATTAAGAGTTAAGATCAAATTAACGGCTATATTTGATCAAACTAAACTTAGCTATTGGATCTTTACCCCAAAAAAAAACCTTAGCTATTGGATTGCTCGTCGGCAAGGTATAAGAGATTATATTAGATATCATGTCCTTTGAAATGTTCTTGTGGAGCACTTGTGGACACGAGAATGAGAACAAAATTGACTTAATTTCAATCATTTTTAATATGTTATCTATTATATAATTAAATGAGCAGCAATCGATAAGTTTTTATCAATTGTAACAAAATATTTCCATGCCTTTGTTTAATAGTTTTTTTATTAGCATTTTTTTTATTTTTCATGAAACGTATAATTAAATTTTCTATAATTGTTTTATTCCAAAAAAAAAAAAAAAAAAAGCAGATGCATTTTGAGAATTTACTCATCCAATGGGATAATGTAAATGTTATTTCTCAATATTTTGCAAATTTTCATAAGATCAAAATAGTTTTACATTTTGAAATATTCTAACAAGATACCACCAGAATTATAAAAAATACAATTATACATCTTAAACTTACATCCTTACATTGGAGATGATCATATAATTAGTGTACTACCTTAATCATGCTAATCATGCCACCTTTGATTCTTCAATTTTTGTAGATTGACCTTTCATGCGCATGATTCATGAAAATTCATGCGCGCGTACACACATTGGACATTAGTACTGTTGCAGCATGCGTACATCACATTGGTCATTAGTCCATCGTCTACGCTTGAAAATTCAACGTACTCCAAAGTTGGACTTGCAATAACTTTGTAGTTAATCATTCGTGCTCATGCTATGTGAGTCGAAAATTTTAGGTTGGATTTATCTCGATAATTAACATATTTTTTGAGTTTGATAACGAATCGTGAACGTCATTATTCTAATAATTGTCATGCTTTATATATAGGTAAAACTGTGGAATATCTCTTATTTGGCTCATGTAGATTACAAGTCAAACTTATTTTTTTATTAAGTTTGTATTAAGTAGTTATGAATGCTATTCCAATCACGTAAATACAAATCCCATTATATATATATATATATTAATTATGTCCAACAAAGAAAGTAAATAGCTTATAGTTATGGTTCATTCCTAACAATATTATTGTGGCCTTCTTATATATTTGATTTGGACATGCAACTGGACTTGATACATGTCTCATATTAATCGTATTAATTAATTGCTTTTAGTAAAAGTAACATCACAATTATTCGCACGTTACTATTTGTTCCATTAATATTTACAGGCTAAATTGCTGATACAAAAAAATTATTCAAACTCCAATTTCCACATCAAACTCATCAAGATGGCCCTGACTCTCAATAACTCCATATTCTGGGAAATAATAACTGAGGATGCGCCAGGCCACCAGTAGTTGAGGACAACGTACATCAAGTTGCCTTCGTAATTATTGGTTGATTTGAGCAGACATCTTTGCTCTTCTTCTTGGTCCACATATTTCATCAGCCATTCATTTTTGTACAAGCTAGAAAGAAAGAAACAATGGCTCAAATTTGGCCCAACCTTTGATGAACACATGTGACGTAGCTAGCAATTTAAGTTAAAAGGGTCTCTTTACATAGATAAATGCTTAAGAATTTTTTCAGCATAAAAGAAATCAATATTCTTATTCTATTATGAATTAGGAAGCTAGTTAATATAAAGAGTTATAAATAGTCAACTAATCATAATGGTGGAAAAAAAAATTCTAAATAATGGCGGACAAATCATAAAATCAATTAAATCGTAATAGTACTAATGGTTGAGAGAATTTTATGAACATATATGTTATCTATTTTCTAAAAATAATTGTAGTATCATCTATTTTGACTATTCAAAAGTATGCAAAACAAATATTTATGCACTTACATTTTCAATACTTATGAGGTGAAGGTGACATGTAATAGAGAATTAGAAAAAAATAAATTAGAGAAAAGAATAAAATTTTAAAATATTTTAAAATATTTGTGTAATTTGTATATACTTGTAAATAATATAAAAAAAATTAAATGAAGGATCTGGAACACCTCTAATCCTTAGATGGCTGCGCCCAGTGATGTCATTTCTTGTACAAATTTCATTTGAGGGGTGACGTTTTCTCTTTTCGTGGGTATTATTCTTTTACAATTGTTTGACATACGATCATCTTGACTTCACTTCCATACGCCAGCATGACGCTCTCTAGGACGTAGTACCTTATTTTTTTTTTTTATCAACCATGATATTTTAGTTTAAAAAAGAATTGTTGGATACTTGGATTTAAATCACATAATTTGAAAGAGATTAATTAGTTATCGAATACACACAAATATAAATTATTAATATCACAATTCACTTGATGCGTGGGGATTACCTCTCACTTATATGTAGTTTAGAGTTTAATTTTTAAGGTTTGAGCGTCCAAACTCGAGAACTAAATCTTAAGCCATAAGCTCTCAAGTAACCACCTATATCCTAATACCCTCTCCCTATTTCTAAAATCCTAAATTCTAAACCGTTAAACTCCAACTCGATGACACCCTTAATTCCGTGAAGGAAAACAACTAAAATCACAATTAAAAAACCGAGTTTTCAATTTGACAAGTAACACTCTTAACGTCCTCGATCATGAGCAAACAAACAAAATTATTATCTAAAAAGATGAGTTTGTTCATAGTTGTAACACAAAAAGTTAATTGTCTTCGGATATAAGAAAAAATTTTAATTGGCATTTTTTTAAATAGAAAGATTCGCAATTTCATTAAAACGATCAAGACGAATACAAGACAATAACATATCAAATTTACTCTCATTAAAATCTTTCAACTAGAGTAAAATTATCATGCACACAAATTACAATATCGGGCTATCCTCTAATAGTGAAGGAGCCAGCTTCGATCAACCTAAAAAAACCTCTTTGTTACAAAACATATACTAGTTAAATTTGAATCTGATTTATAGGTTGTTAAGGTTATTAATACATTCATTAATGGATGACCTAATTATTATGCAAATTCTGAATTAAGTGCCCATGCCTCTCATAATACCTAGTATATATACAAATTATTAAAACGGTACAAAATGTATTTTAGACGTAGCAATATTATATTATTGATTGATGAGCTAGAAGACCTAGCAAAGCCCTATCCGATCTCTGACCGATGCCATTCCGCGCCAAGACGACGCCGAAGAAATTGCATAGAGATTTGCGAGCTGCAACAGCGACTAACAAATTGATCGCCAAAAATGCACAAAATTCATGGTCAATCTATGAATTCAAAATATTTGTATGGAGAATAAGGGCAAATCAGGAATTCTTGGAGGTCCTCTATTTGGAAATTTATGGGTCGAAGCTAGTTCACAGCTAAAGTGAAATTGAAAAAAATGAAGAATAAAATGGACATAAATATTTTATGTGGAAAACCCCAAAACGAATTAGGGAAAAACCACAGTCAAGTGTAGGCAGAATTCACTATTGTAAAATGGGGATTACAACACCTTCTCTCTAAACACAAGGAGAGAACAATTACACTCTCTCTTGAAAATAGGAGAAACAACTCTCTCACAAAATTGGGAAGATAATAATCTCTAAGGAGAACCCAATATTTTCTCTCTTGAGAAACTCTCTAAAGGATGCTTGGATGCTTGGGATGATTTAGAAATGAGGAAGATGCCCTTTATTTATAGATTAGCTTTCCCCTCTCATTAAGGTACTTAACCTCCAAGTTACTTAGCCACCAAGTTAATTACTTAGCCTCCAAGTTGCTTAGCTTCCAAGTTACTTAGCCACCAAGTTACTTAGCCACCAAATTAATTACTTAGTCTCCATGTTGCTTAGCCTCCAAGTTGCTTAGCATCCAAGTTACTTAGCCACCAAGTTAATTACTTAGCCTTCATGTTGCTTAGCCTCAAGGTTGTTTAGCCTCCAAGTTGCTTTGCCACGAAGTTTGCTTAGCCTCTAAGTTAACCTTTTCAAAGTAAAACCAAAAGTGGCTTTACATTCCTCACATTCTCCCACTTACAGTCACTTTTGATAATCCTTTTATCCTTCCTCACTTGCCAATACCATGCTTGCTTACGTCTCTGCTAGACCACGTGAGGATCTACACCATTCAAACTTGTCAGTATTGATCGGTTTGGTCAAAACATCTGCTAGGTTCTCATCGGTGTGAATCTTCTGCATATCCACACTTCCTTCCTCCACTACTTCTCGAACGAAGTGGTACTGAACCCTTATGTGCTTTGTCCGTGAATGAAAGGCTGGATTCCTTGCAATGTGCAAGGCACTCTAGCTGTCACAAAACAGAATGATCTTCTTCTGCTTATGCCCGAGCTACTCCAATAGCCTTTGAATCCATACTGCTTCCTTACAAGCTTGTGTAGCCGCCATGTATTCTGCTTCTGTTGTAGATAGAACCACAACAGTCTGCAGTTTTGAAACCAAGCTTATAGCTCCTCCTGCAAATGTAAACACAGAGCCAGTAGTGGATTTGCTTTTGTTGAGATCCCCTGTGAAGTCTGAATCCACATAGCCCCTGATAGTTAATTTTAATCCTCTATAACATAATGCAGCATATGAGGTTCCTCTGATGTATCTCAGAATCCTCTTCACAATATTCCAATGATCTCCACTAGGATTTGTCATAAACCTACTGACCGCTCCCACTGCTTGTGCAATGTCTGGTCTTGTACATATGATAGCAAACATCAAACTTCCCACTGTTGATGCATACGGTACTCAAGACATATCTCTTCTCTCTAACTCATTGCTAGGACACATACTTCAGGATAACTTGAAATTAACAAGAAGTGGAGTAGAGACTGGCTTACAGTCTTGCATGTGAGAAAGCCAAATCTTCCTGTTATTTCTTCAAGCAGAAACCCTAGACATTTGAGGTTGAGTCATTGCTCGTTTTGGGTGCAACACAACGGCATACCATTGTTAAGGATGATTGTGGTTGTCGCAAAAAAGATAGGTGGTCTCCTTGGGGCGGTCCTTGAAGTCGATACATCATGGGGGAATGAGTGAATTTTCCGGTTTTCTCGTGTTCGTATTCGAATGAGGGTAGATGACCCTTTTATGTGGGGAATGGTGGTGGACTTTCCATCAGAGGGACAACAATGGATTGCTTTCAAATATGAGCTCCTCTCTACGTATTTCTTGGTGTGTGGATGTTTGGGACACACCACGCGTCGCTATGAAGGGCATGTGCAGCGAGAAGGAGGGGAAGGTAATCATTATGCATTTGAAGGTTTGGATGCTACAATCGATCTTTGGGGACGTTCCTTATGCACTATCACTCGACATGACGTGAGGGAGTCTCCTAAGCTTGGAGGACGTGGAAGGGGAATGGTGATGGAGTATTGTCTGGCCTAGCGGCACGTATTCAAGCCCAAAAAGATGAGGAGGAGAGGTGTACGAGACTTCTAGCGGCTGTGTTTGACGCTGGTTTGATTGGAAGAGGGGACCAAATTCGTGAGGCAACTTTTGATGGTCCTATGGCGCCTAGGAAGGGAGAAGGCATAGGGATCAGGAAGGTGCAAGTGATGGGCATATTGGAGGTGGAGGGGGGCATAATCAGGTGCAGACTGAGCAGGTGGGAAGGAGGGTATTGGGTATGGAGGAGGATGCTATGGGGGAGCAAGGTTCTGGGCTGGCTAGAGGAGGGGTAAGGACTATTCAGGTGCAGATTGAGCAGGGTGAAACTGAGGTATTAGGCGTGGAGCAGGAGATTATGAGGGAGAAAGGCCCTGGACAAGGAAACATGTAGAATGGGGTAGTGGTTGTTGGGAGAGGAGGGGAAGTGATTGTCACTGAGTCACAAAAATCAGACCATTTCCAACTTATGCCAATTATCTTGGGAGCTAGACAAGGGGTTTCAGGTAAATGAAAGCGAAGAGGAAGTACAATGGAGGGGGAGGGTGAGATGCTAGAGTTGAGGGAAGGCATTGCTCGATGTAGACGCTTGGAAGTGAGGTTCTCTCAGGTTGTCTGGGCTGACCTTATTGGGTCCCTTGAGCGACGTGGTGCAGGATTCACCTCTTCCCTACCGTCATGAGTATTGTCTGCTGGAATTGTCAGGGTATCGGGGGTACTTTGATAGTCCATAACCTGGTGGAGTAGACTTTGCTTCATCCTCCAGATATTGTAGTTTTGCTTGAGACAAAGAATAGTAGTAGACGTTTTTCGTTTTTGAAAAAAAAGTTGGATATGCCATTCATGCATGCAGTGGAACCACCGAGTTTGAGTGGTGGATTGTGTGTCTTTTGGAAGGATATGCAGCAAGTGTTGTTAGTTAAATATGCCTATTTTCTGATTGAGTTATTAATAAAAGATTATGTTACAAGTTATTCTTGGTGTTTGTTTGCTATTTTTGCTAGTACTGATGACCGTAAGCGTGTTGAGTAGTGGCGGATGTTGGGATCATGTATTGCCAATTATGGAGATCCTTGTCTTCTTTTGGGTGATTTTAATGATGTTTTAGATGCAAGAGAAAAGGAAGGGGGCCTAATACGTTCAGAAAATTCAATGCGTATTTTCAGGGAGTTTATTGCTGAGAATAAACTGCTTGACCTTGGTTTTCAAGGCCATCCCTATACTTGGAGGAATAAGCGAGAGTCGGGTTTTATCCAAGCACGTCTGGATAGAGGATTAGCTACTGCGGAGTGGATTGATCAGTACCCACAAGCCCTTGTCCATCATCTCCCTATGGAGGGGTCGGGCCATTTGATGCTCTTGATTCGCCTAACACTGCACAAGTGTCGAAGAAGAAAGAGATTTGTCTTTGATGCTAGATGGGGTAACGAGGAAGATTGTAGGCAGGTTTTTAAAAATTTTTGGGGTTTGAAGAAATCATCTTATTTTTTATGAATCATAAAGACTTGTGGAGCTCATAATGGATTTCTCAAAGCCCAAGAAACTCAAGATGAGTCCCTAGCTCACAAGTGGCCCAAGATCAGCCCAAAGAGTTCTCTGCAGAACACACAACTTGCGAGCTTCGCCCCGAAGTGCTCAGGAAGAATTAGAAAATGGGCCATATATGGTTGGAAAGGTCGGGAAGTCTAGTTTCATATGGTTTTAACAGCTTGTGATTTTGGATGTTTCTACAAGGAGTTATCACGTTATAAAGGGACACTGCTCAGATTCAAAACAACCAGTTTTCAGTTTCAAAACCTACACTAAACGCTGGTTATAATGAGTTATAAATAGGGAATCAATTCAGGGCTGTAAATGTCATTAAACCTCTTGAATGTGGTTGTTTAAGATGACTTATACACCTATAAATAGAGGCCAAATTCTGCAACAACAACACACAAAAACAAAAACACATCAGCAGACAAAGTTGGAGCTATTCCAAGCTTGGAGAGAGAGCAAGAGCCTTGGCTTCATGCATTCTTCTGGGTTTAGTCTTCCAAAATTCTCTATGTATTTCTTTAATCTTTTGAATTCATTTATGGAGTATTTTTTAGTTGTTAGCGCTGCTTTGAAGCCCTATAAATGATTAAATTAATTTTATGATTCAGTTTTGGTTTATCAATTTCTTTTTGCAACTAGAATCAGTTTTCTGTTCTTATTGTTTTCAAGCATTTTTTTACAAGCTTATCTACCTTGTTTATGTTTGCTTGTCATTGGGAATGTTAAGATGCCTGCCATATCTTCTTTCATTCATTAGCAACATGTGGTTCGGTTAAGAACTAGTCATGTAAACTGATTTCATGAAGATCTAGGATAGATGCCATGTTCTTAATGAGTTTCTAGGTACTAAATCTGAGTATATGCCATGCTAGGTTGCACCTAGAGATATAGGTTTGATGTATATGGCATGCATCTAACATGCTAAGTAAGAGAGAATTCATACAGTTTAGTTATATGCCATGCTAAATCTGTAAACATCTTAGTTGTGCATTGAAATTGATAAGTTACACATTCATTGCATTGATTCGTGATTGTTTAGAGTGGATTTCTTGCCTCAACTCATTCTAGTTCATAGATTAATACAGAAATCGTTTTGCATTTGTCTACTACTTTTAAGTTCCTTCAATTCTATCTTTATTTTCTGTTTTGATTTCCATCTTCGAAATCAACTCAAAACACCCTCAAATCCTGGTTTATAAAGCTTGAAAGTGTGAATAAGTTGTGCTTAGGTTTGGTGCATTCAGTCTATTGAGTTAGTTCATTTGTTGCATCTGTTTTCGGTATATAAACATTCTATTTGTACAATCTGTTCTTTGCATTCCAAGTCATTAGATTAACTTATTTCCAGATTAGTTGCTTGCATTGTCATAGGGTCAGTTAGAGTGTGTGTGTGTGTGTGCATTATCTATTTTTCTATCATTTTATTCGTTTTATTAAGTTGTTACCAGTCTCTGTGGTTCGACCATTTCTTGTCCCTATACTATCTTCTACGATTTGTATGCTTGCAAGGATAAGATTTGTATAAATTAGATAGCTTAATTAGGTTGTATGATTTTTCTAACAAGTTTTCTAGCGTCGTTGCCGGGGACTGCGCTTAAACAACTTTCTAATTCATTTTTGTTTAATTTCCTAACTTAGTTTCTATTTTCTTCCTGGTATATGTTTACTAATTCATTCAATAAACCCTTCGACCTAGATCAGCTTCGAAGAGCGATTCAACGAAGTTCAAGAAATCCTACACGCACCCCAATGAGGATTCTCATGACTCGCTCCTTACCGAGCTCTCCCATTCATTCCGAACCTCTTTCACCTAACTCAACCTCATCTACACCTAAAATTGAGTTCGAAGAAGAATTGGTGACCATGACAGATCAAGGAGAATCTAATCGTGCTTTGAAGGAGTATGCCATTCCAAAGATCAATGAGCTAGGAGTCTCCATGCATCCATTATCCAGCCACGACCGTTGAGAACTTCAAACTCAAATTAGGTATGATACTTCTCTTACCCAAGTTTAATGGTTTGACAGGTGAAGATCCCCATTTGCATATCAATGAGTTTGTGGAGGTATGCAACACGATTAAGATTTAGGACATGTCGACTCAAGAAATACGTGTCTTAGGTTGTTTCCCTTTTCACTAAGGAAGAAGGCTAAGGCATGGCTCCATACTATTCCATCCGAATCCATTGAGACTTGGGTTGTGCTAGCTTCCAAGTTCTTGCAACAATTTTTCCCAGCTCAACGCACTAACAAGTTAAGGTGGGAAATCATGTCAATTGTGCAAACCGATGGAGAGCTATTTCATGAGTATTGGGATAGGTTTAAGACATTGTTGTATTATTGCCCTCATCACAACCTTGAACCATGGTTGCTCATGCAATACTTCTATGAAGGGTTACAAGATTCTGGTCGTATGATGGTGGATGATAATGCTGGTGGTTTAATGAACAAAATAGTTGATGAAGCTAAGGCTATGTTTGAGGACATTGCTTCCAACACAAAATAATTTAGTTTCAGAAACCGGGAAACTAAGAAGGTTTATGAGGTTAGTACTTCTTCTAATGATAATTCTCAAATTTCTGAATTAACTAACCTTATTAAGCAACTTGTGTCCCAAAAGCAAGTTGTGGCTCTTTGTCAAGTATGTTCCTTGCAGGGACATTCTTCTGAAGCATGCCCTCAAGTGCAAGGGTTTCATGAGGAAGCCAACATTGTAAGAGGATTTCAAGGCAATCAAAGATCACGAAATGATCCATTTGCTCCAACCTATAACCCGGGATGGAGGAATCATCCAAATTTCAGATGGGGAATCAACAATAACGTACAGAATCAAAATCAGCCCCAAGGCTTCCCCAATCCACAAGGGCCGACCATCCAAGCTACACCAAGAAAATTGTGAGCACATTGGCTGGACAAGTGAACTCTTTAGCTCAAAGCACTCAAGACCTCAAGGTTGCAACCCATGCTTTCATGAACAAGACTGATCGATCCATTGCGAATGTAGAAACCCAAGTTGGGCTGATTGCAACCGTCTTAAATCAATGGGAACCCGGTAAGCTTCCTATCCAAGTTATCATGGATCCTAAAGGTCTAAACAATGCGCAGGTGAATGTTATCATTTTTAGGAGTGGAAAGGAGCTGCATGGTCCCAAGGAGCCGCAACAAATTGATGAACTTGTGGCTGTCCAAGAAGAGGAAGAGGACAAAGATCATAAAAGCCCAAAAGAGTCCAATTCAGCCCTTCTTGTCAAGAGCTTAATTCCAGCCAAGCTAGATGCTTCTAAGGTAACTTCTAACCCTAGTAAGTTGATTTCTAACCCTAAGGTGGCAGGATATACTCCACCTATGCCTTACCCTCGCAGGCTCGCCAATTCAAAAAAATATCAGCTTGAAAAGGACTTTTTAGAGACAATCAAGAAGCTGGAAATTGCTATTCCCTTCTTTAAGGCAATTAAGCATATTCTAGGCTATGAAAAGTTCATCAAGGAGCTATGAACAAACAAGTGGATGGTGGAGCTCAATGCCGTGGTTGAATTTGGTGAGAAAGTCTCTTCCGTTCTACAAAGCAAGCTACCACCAAAAGAGAAGGATCCCAGAAGCTTTACAGTGCCATGTCAAATTGGTTCAATGAGGTTTGATAGATGCTTATGTGATTTAGGTGCTTCTATTAACTTAATGCCTTATTCTGTTTATGAAGCACTGCAGCTAGGTGATCTCAAGCCAACTCACATGATGATTCAATTGGTGGATCGTTCTATTACTCATCCAAGGGGAGTAGTGGAAGATGTGATTTTCTAAATAGGTGATCTTGTATTACCAGCAGATTTTTACATTCCAAACATGGAAAAGAGTCCTCTACTAGATCATCTCCCACTCATTTTTGGCCGGCCATTCCTAGCAACAGCTCGTGCTATCATAGATTGCCATTCCGGAAAGCTCACCATGACTGTTTTAGGAGAAACTAGAACTTTTCAAATCAATGATGCTATGAGGTACCCTAGTGACATTCATGAATGTAATTCCATTGATCTATTAAGCTTAATGTTGCAGGCACCATTTATCACCCAAGGTAAGGATGATCCATTGGAGAGAGCACTCAGTTTATCTCAAAGTGAGGAGGATGTGCATGATGAAGCAAGAATTGAAGTACTTGCTGCCCTAGAAGCTGTGCCATCCTATAAGCCATCAAGATGGCCATGTTTTGAGCCTCTCCCTCACTCAACAGATAAGCTAATTGCTTCAGTGATTCGAGCACCAAGGTTAGAACTCAAAACACTTCATGAACATCTTAAATATGCTTATCTTGGTGATGAAAATACTTTTCCTATCATTACTGCTTCCAATTTGAGTGATGTTGAGAAAGATAAGTTAGTGAGAGTTCTAAGTGAGAACAAGACAGCCATAGGATGGACTATAGCCGATATCAAGGGAATTAGCCCTACAAAGTGCATGCATCAGATTCTTTTGGAGGATGCAGCGAAACCAACAAGAGAGGATCTAAGACGGCGTAATCCACCTATGAAGGAGGTGGTGAAAAGGAAATTTTGAAGTTGCTACACGTGGGAATCATTTACCCAATTTGGATTCTAAATAGATAAGCCCCGTACAAGTGGTTCCTAAGAAATCCGGCATCACCATTGTCAAGAACGAGCATGATGAGATGGTGCCCACAAGGGTGCAAACAGTTGGTGGATGTGCATTGACTACCGCAAGCTCAACACGACAACTCGTAATTATCATTTTCCTTTACCTTTCATTGATCAAATGCTTGAGCGTCTTGTCGGTCATAGCCATTATTGCTTCTTGGATGGATACTCTTATTACAACCAAATAGAAATAGCTCATGAGGACCAAAAGAAGACCACATTCACATGCCTCTTTGGCACATTTGCATATAGGAGGATGCCGTTTGGCTTATGCAATGCCCCTGCCACATCTCAGCGATACATGATGAGCATATTCTCCGACATAGTTGAGGATATCATCGAGGTTTTCATGGATGATTTTTCTATTTTCGGTAATTCTTTCGATTTAGGTATTCACAATCTTTCTCTAGTGTTGCAAAGGTGCAGGGAATGCAACTTAGTGCTTAACTGGGAAAAGTACCATTTCATGGTGCAACAAGGCATTGTTTTAGGCCATGTGATCTCTGCTCGTGGTATTGAAGCAGACAAACCAAGGTGGACATAGTGAGCAGGTTGCCGACCCCTACATCGGTGAAAGACATTAGGTTTTTTCTTGGATATGCCAGATTCTACCGACGGTTCATCAAAGACTTCTTTAAGATTTCAAGACCTCTATGCAACCTGCTGGCCAAGGATGCTCCATTTGAATTTGATAGCAAGTGCCATGAAGCTTTCGAGAAGCTCAAAAGACTTCGTACAACCGCCCCTATCATAATACCACCAATTGGAGCCTTCCGTTTGAGCTCATGTGTGACGCATCTGATTATGTCGTAGGAGCTGTTTTAGGGCAGCGTGTGAATAAGCTTTCCCTTTTCATTTACTATGCTAGTCGCACCCTAAATGATGCATAGCTCAATTTCTCTACCACTGAAAAGGAGTTGCTTGCTGTTATTTTTGCTTTAGAAAAATTTAGATCTTATTTAATTGGTACTAAAGTAATTATCTATTCTGATCATGCAACATTGAAGTATCTGCTTACCAAAAAGGATGCCAAGCCAAGATTGATCCGTTGGATGCTTTTAATCCAAGAGTTTGATGTGGAGATTCGAGACAAGAAGTCTGAAAATGTTGTGGCTGATCATCTAAGCTGAATAATGCATTCATCAACTGTGGAAGAAGATTACTTGCCCGTACGAGAAAGCTTCCCAGAAGAGCAGCTCTTTGCCCTTAGCACTTCAGACCCTTGGTTTGCCAACATCATCAATTACTTGGTCACCAAGAAAGTCCCAAGCACTCTTAACCGATCCCAAAAATACAAGCTAGTTAGGCAAGCCAAGTGCTATGTGTGGGATGATCCATTTCTATGGAAACATTGTCCTGATCTCATCATAAGAAGGTGTGTACCCGAATCTAAATTTCATTTTATTCTAACCTTTTTTCATGATTCACCTTGTGGATATCACTTTGAAGCCAAGAAGACAGGTGGTTTCTATTTTCCAAGCTTGTTCATGGATGCTTATAAGTTTGTGGCTACATCTGATCGCTGTCAACGTACAAGTAACTTAGGTTCTCGTGATCAAATGCCTTTAAACCCAATTCTAGTTGTTAAATTTTTTGTTGTTTGGGGCATTGACTTTATGGGACCTTTCCCTAACTCTCATGGTTGCTTATATATCTTGCTTGTTGTTGATTATGTATCGAAATGGGTTGAAGCAATCCCTACTAGAACTAATGACTCTAAGGTGGTTCTCAGTTTCCTCAAAGAATACATATTTGCAAGATTTGGGACCCCTAGAGCAATCATCAGTGATGGAGGCACACACTTTTGCAATTGATCATTTGAGGCTTTGCTGAAACGTTATGGAGTGACGCCCAAGATCTCCACGCCATACCACCGTCAAACAAGTGGACAAGCTAAAATCTCAGACCTTGAAACTAAGCAAATCCTTGACAAGATAGTAAGCCCTAATAGGAAGGGTTGGTCATTGCATTTACATGATGCTTTATGGGCCTACAAACGGAATATATGACTCCCATAGGCATGTCACCCTTCCGACTTGACTTTGGAAAGCCTTGCCATCTTCCGGTGGAATTAAAGCATAGAGCCTATTGGGCAGTCAAGAAGCTCAACTTTGACCTATAGAAAGCAGGCCAATTGAGAAAGCTTTAGCTTAGCGAGCTTGATGAGTTGAGAAATGATGCCTATGAGAGTTCCCGCATCTACAAGGAGAAGACCAAAGCTTACCATGACAAAGCCATACATAGGAAGACATTTAAGATAGGGCAGAAAGTTCTCTTATTCAATTCACGCCTCCGAATCTTCCCTGGTAAGCTTCGTTCTCATTGGTATGGTCCTTTTCTTATCACTAACATTTACCCTCATGGTGCAATGGATATTCAGAACATCCAAATAGCAAACACATTCAAAGTGAATGGACATCGTCTCAAGCCTTACTATGATGCTTACCAACCTTCCACTGAAGTGGTCAAGACTCTCCATTCACCGCCATTCTCCTCTTGATCTCCAAGCTACGTCAAGCTGAGACGTTAAAAAAAGTGTTGATTGGGAGGAAACCCAATGGAGGAGAAAATACCGTGCTCATTCTTCAACAACTATGTTTTCTCTTCCCTTTCCTTTTTGTTTGCTGTTTTTCCTTTAGTCAATCTCTTTCCATGCTTAGATAGTTCATTGCTTTCCAATCTTATGCATTTGTTTTCCATTGAGGACAATGTTCGATTTAAGTTTGGGGGAGGAGTTTATTGCTTTTTCAAAATCTGAAAGCCATAAAAAAATTCAAAAAATAAATTGAAAATTTTTCAAAATATAAAAAATAGAGTCAGTTTTGTTTTGTTTTGGCAAGTTTCTTTTGATGATTATGATGAGACGATCTTGAACACATGGTACTTAGAATTTTGCTATGACTAATCTATGACTTTTTCTCACTCTTGATTTAGCTTAGTTTCATGTTTAACTATGCTTAGAAGGTCACTCTGCATAACTCTAGTTGGTATGATGCTTGTTAATCCTAAGCTTGATAGAAACATGTTAGCTTGTGTACCTGTGAGTTATTTGAGTCCATTGCTGATTTTATCCTGAATTCTTCGATCAGCTCATGGTGCCCCGACTTGGAGACAAGAAGGCACTGGTGAACCAAATCAAGAAAAAGGTAAAGAGTTCGCGAGAGACTGAGTGTATACTCTAATTCTTGCTTTTCTTGTCATCATAACCAATTTCTCATCTCATTATCTTTACTTTGATCAATTGCTTGAATGAACATCTATTATGAACTCAAAATGCTAGAACTTACTCTCTAATTGATGCAAAACATGTGTCTAACTTCATTGCATTAAGAAGTGATTAAAGGCATTAGGTTTGTGTGTGATAGCCTCCTAAAAGCCTGTTCTAAACCCGACCCTTGTGTGCTCCATCAACCCCATTACAGCCAAACACTCTAGCATTTCTTTCATATCCTACACCACTCTACCACCATATCTCAATCTGAGATTGTAACCTTGATTCTGACCATACCCTTTAGCTCAAGAATGTTCTAAGACATTAAAAGACAAATATTGAAGCAAGGGAGCTATTGTACTAAATTCATCATGCATGAGAAGTTCCAAGGTTTTGAAATCAGTCAAGTATAAGCTTACCACGGTCTATTAAAAAAAAGAAGAAAAAAAAAGAATGAGCAAGAAGTGCTTTTGTATACCTCAAGAAAAAGTGATATGATTCAGTCCAAGTTATGAAAGGCCAAGTCTATGCACTCAACTCCTAGAAGAAACTCATCCTTAACCATGTTGTGTCCCTCAAGAAGATTTTGGTAAATTCTAAGCTTTTGTTCTCTTTCCCTTCCTTGAATAGCCTTCACCTAGCCCCATTACAACCCATTTAGAGTAAAGACCTTTCTGATCATATTGCATTGTGAAGTTGAGCTTGTGGAGATAAAGCAGAGGTAAGCCTATGGTATTGTTCATACATTCAAGTACTTGGTATTCCATTCATGAGATATTTCAATTCTGCCTTGATTATCATTGTTTCATTCTAATTATGTGAACTATTTGCGTTTGAATACATAACTTCTCTCACATAAACTATTTGAGTGAACACATGAATTAGCCAAAAAATCTGAGTGTTTTAAATGAGAGTATGCCTAGAGAGATTTTGGAAGTCTAACTTGAATTTTTTTTGAGCTATGGTTGGAAGTATCATGTTAAACTTCGAATTGTGCTTAGCAACATGCTAGGTGTGCTTAACTATGATATTGAGCTAAATATTTAGTGTTTTTGAGCCATGGTTGATTCTTGCTTGATTCAGGGTATAAAGTGTTTAGGATTGTTAAGTTTTAAGAATCGGAGGAACTTGCCATCCTTGAGTCTGTCTTTTTGTTTTCAACCTAGTTTTGCTAAGGGACTAGCAAAATCTAAGTTTGGGGGAATTTGTTGAGTGCATAAAGCTATATTTTTACACCCTCTTTTACTTTAGTTTTTGCTAAGGTACAAGGTATTTTGTTGTTTTTGATGTTTTCAAGATAAAAGTAGGGGTTTGAAGAAATCATCTTATTTTTTATAAATCATAAAGACTTGAGGAGCTCATAATGGATTTCTCGAAGCCCAAGAAACTCAAGATGAGTCCCTAGCTCACAAGTGGCCCAAGATCAGCCCAAAGAGTTCTCTGCAGAACACCCAAATTACGAGCTTCGCCCCGAAGTGCTCAGGAAGAATTAGAAAATGTTCCATATATGGTTAGAAAGGTCTGGAAGTAAAGTTTCATATGGTGTTGACAGCTGGTGATTTGGACGTTTCTACAAGGAGTTATCATGTCATAAAGGGACGCTGCTCAGTTTCAAAACAGCCAGTTTTCGGTTTCCAAACCTACACTAAATGCAGGTTATAATGAGTTATAAATAGGGAATCAATTCAGGGAAGTAAATGGAATTAAACCTCTTGAATGTGGCTGTTTAAGATGACTTTTACACCTATAAATAGAGGACAAATTCTGCAACAACAACACACAAAAACAAAAACACATATGCAGACAAAGTTGGAGCTGTTCCAAGCTTCGAGAGAGAGCAAGAGCCTTGGCTTCGTGCATTCTTCTGGGTTTAGTCTTTCAAAACTCTCTATGTATTTCTTTAATCTTTTGAATTCATTTATGGAGTAGTTTTGTAGTTGTTAGGGCTACTTTGAAGCCCTATACATGATTAAATTAATGTTATGATTCAGTTTTGATTTATCAATTTCTTTTTGCAACTAGAATCAGTTTTTTGTTCTTAATGTTTTCAAGCATTTGTTTACAAGCTTAGCTACCTTGTTTATGTTTTCTTGTCGTTGGGAATGTTAGGATGACTGCCATATCTTCTTTCATTCATTAGCAACATGTGGTTAGGTTAAGAACTAGTCATGTAAACTGATTTCATGAAGATCTAGGATAGATGCCATGTTCTAGGGTTCATGTGATGTTCATAATTCTCTTTGTTCTTAATGAGTTTCTAGGTACTAAATCTGAGTACATGCCATGCTAGGTTGCACCTAGAGATATAAATTTGATGTAAATGCCATGCATCTAACATGCTAAGTAAGAGAGAATTCATACAGTTTAGTTATATGTCATGCTAAATCTGTGAACAACTTAGGTGTGCATTGAAATTGATAAGTTAGACATTCATAGCATTGATTCATGATTGTTTAGAGTGGATTGCTTGCCTTAACTCATTCTAGTTCATAGATTAATATAGAAATCGTATTGCATTTGTCTACTACGTTTAAATTCTTTCAATTCTGTCTTTATTTTTTGTTTTGATTTCCATCTTCCAAATCCATGTGTATAAATAAAGCTTGAAAGTGTGAATAAGTTGTGATTAGGTTTGGTGCATTCTATCTATTGAGTTAGTTCATAGGTTTCATCTGTTTTCGGTATATAAACGTTCTTTTTGTAATATGTTCTTTGCATTCCTAGTCATTGGATTAGCTTATTTCCATATTATTTGCTTGTATTGTCATAGGTTCAGTTAGAGTGTGTGTGCATTATCTAGTTTTCTGTCATTTTATTCATTTTATTAAGTTGTTACCATTCTCTGTAGTCCGACCCTTGCTTGTCCCTATACTTTCTTCTATGATTTGTACGCTTGCAAGGATAAGATTTGTATAAATTAGATAGCTTAATTAGGTTGTCTGATTTTTCTAACAGGAACCGTGGTGTACATTGTGTGGCGTAGAAAAATTTGTCCCAAGTGAAGAAAGTGGGTGGGTTAGGGTTCAAAGATCTAGAATTTTTCAATCTGGCCATGTTGGGAAAAATTGGCTGGAGGATTGTTCAACACCTGTCTTTGTTACTTTCACAGGTACTGCATGATAAATATTTCCCAACAGGATCGTTTCTTGATGCCACCTTAGGTCGTAAATCATCGTGAGATTAGAAGGGTTCTCTCTGCAGGATTGAGGTGGCGGATTGGCATTGGTCACAATGTTCGTACTGGATTGGATCCCTGGTTACCTTCCCCTTATACCTTCAAGGTAACCTCTTTAAATTCTAATGTGCCGGAGAGAGTGAGTGAGATGATTGATCATCACTCACATACTTGGAGGGAGGAGGTGTAGATCTGTGCTTTTTTTCTAAGGAAGCCCAATTAATCAGGAAATAGCCTCTTATCCTTTGGGGTATGGAGGATCATTTGATTTGGTACTTCTCAGGCCATGGGAATTATTTTGTAAAGTCTACATATGGTGTGGCTTTGTATCTCCACCGAAATGGGGAATTGGGCAGTCTAGTTCTGCAAGGGGACATGGTCCGAATTGGAGCCAAACCTGGTATTTGAAGGTTCCTCCCAAGCTAAAACAGTTTGTATGGAGGTGATGTAAAAATTACCTTGTTGTTCGAGGGAATTCAATTCGTCGAAAGCTCAATATTGATGTCAGGACCCGTCCCGAATTCCCCCTCGAAACCCGGGAAGAACCATGATCCCGTCTGACAACCTAAGAAAAGGTTCCCAAAATACCCTTCAATTCTTACAACATATAATAATAATAAATACTTCCTCTTGTCAGACAAGGGATTCAAGCACTCAATAATTCCCGTAATTAATGACCAATCAAATACAATATAATATCAGAGCATCTAAGTAGGATTAAGAGTATAATTTAGATATCCTACTCAATTATAACTACACAGCGCAGCCGAAGTACTAATGCCTCTGCCTTGAGATAAGTGTCCCCGTCAACTCTACTCACAGCCTGAAGGGGGTTTAAACACAAAAGTTGTGAGTGGACAAAAATAATCATGTATAAATCATTTTCCAAGGAAATATTACCTTTTTCCCCCTCCATTTATAAAACCATGCATGCATCACATAAAACAGTTTATAATATAAAAACATCATATGTAAATCACCAAAATGTCCATTTCTCTTTAAAACCACTTAGTTGGACTCACGTAAAATTTGTATAATGAAAATACCTCGTGATCCACAATTTGGTTTGAAAACTCTCTTCAAAGGAGTTAAAAATCATTTAATTCAATATGGACACATAATATCTCAAATTCACTGTTCCCGACATATCCACAACACACCAGGGTATCCCTTGAGATGTGTTAAAATCTGTACCACAACTCTCTGTACTATGCATAGATAGTCTCATGACCCGGCGGAGCAAGACCCCTCAACACCAAAGTCCGAGCCCTCAACAACCAGCGGAGTAAAACCCCTCAACACCAGTCAGAGCAACTGTAACCATCGGGATAGGAAACCAGTGAACCAATTTGTATTTTGAAATCTTTGTTTCTTGGCCTAAGCCAAATTCTTTGAAATATCATTTTATGGCCAAAATCGGTAAAATCATAATTTCAGGTCTACACCCAAATCACAAACTCAAATAGTTACCACTTCAAAACGATATCAAAATCGAGTACAAAAAACAAGGTCATTTCTCAAAACACACTTTCACTGAAATATTGGAAAACATGTGTCCAGCATCATTTCTAAATTCCAGAAATTCATTGGATCCATACATAACAGTATTTAAATCAAAGATACATTTATGCATGCATTATAGTTTATAAACCAAAAGTCCACTCACAAACTTGTTGAAGCAAGCTCAATCCCGAACTGTACGCTCCCCTGAAGTTCCTAGAGCAGTATCGCCTGTCCAAATTAATAATCGGGAATACCAGCTAATAATAAGAACCTTAAATATAAACCCCCTAAACCCCGGGAGGTCTATCTATGCTGGCCTAGAAAACACAGCAACTTTAAAACGCCCAAAACGGCCCCTAAACGACGTCCGATCGACCCAAAACCTGTACCAACAGATCCAGAACGTCAAAAACTAGCTGTCACGCGCCACCGTGACCTCAGACTCTGCCCCACGCGCCGACGGAAGGTCGGAACACGCGCCCACGCGCTGCCACGCGCCTTCACGCGCCGGTCACGCACCTGCTACAGTGCCCACGCGCCTGGACCGGTCCAACCCGGTCCAACTCGACCCGACTGGTTCACTCAACTCGATCGGTTCAACTCGACCCGACCGGTTCAACTCAACCCGACCGGTCACTGGTGACTCGCCGGAGAAGACGACCGGCTGCCGGCGCCGCCGTCTGGTTTCCGCCGGAATCCCCCATTTTTGGCCGAAACTCCAAGCTTTACAACTTCCTTAAAACTCAACCATTTTTCACAAATTTTATGTCTAAATCTATCTACTCGAACCCAGAAATCCAAATATGACCTTAAAACATCAAACACGTACCTGTGCTAGCCGGAAAATCGATCAGAAGAACTGAAACTTTCTATACTCGGTTCGGCTTCCTCTGTGGTCCTCTCTTTCGATGGTTGGTACGGTTGATATCGTGGGAAGGAGTAGAATACGATTAGTTGATCAAAAATGGAAGTTAGAGCCTTGAATCAAAAGTTGAATTATTGGGTTTTTTGGGTGTTTTTTCGCACGGGTTCGATATTTGGGAGTGTGTTTCACAAAGAGAGAGAGGGAGATAATAATGAGATGAAGATGAAATGATGTGGATCAGATTAATCGGATTTGGGGGGGTTAAAAATATCTCTCCTCTATGGCAAATTACCAAACTGCCCTTACATGTCTAGACCCATAACTTTCGTCCACAAACTCCGTTTTCCGCGTGCCGCCTGTCTTCGAACTCGTGAGTTCGAGACCTACGCAACGGTATCCAAAACACCACCAAAAGTGTCTCGAAACAAAATTTGACTTTCACGCCCCTTAACAAGCAAGGGTAAAATCGTCATTTTACATAAATAATTTACTTAAATCCAATAATTGAAATTCCGGGTTGTTACAATTGAGGCAACTTGTCCTTTGTGTGATCTTGCTGTGGAGACTAATGCACAGGTCTTCTGGTATGGTAGCCCTATTATGCTTGATAGTCGTTCAATTGATGCAGGAGATTTTGTTGGTGTATGGACGAATTTGTGTACTAAATTCCAACGTCTTCCACATAAAGTGGAGTTGCTATGAACACTCACTTTTCGGTTGTGGAGAATCTGGAACTGCATAAATCAAATGGTCTTTGAAGGTTCTGTGATACGACCGTAGGAAGCAACTGATATCATGACCAAACAAGTGATGGAGTTCCGAGACCTGGGCTCTCCAATGCTGTTGTGCTACAATGACCAACTGAGACCCCCTGATAGGGAGGCGGCTGCTGAGGAGGTCAGATGGCAGCGACCAAGGTGTACTTGTGATGGGTCTTGGTACGGGGTGACTAAGCGTGGTGGCGCTGGTTGGGTCTTACGGGACTGCTAAGGATTCCTAATTTCGACTGGCGACCCAGGTGCACTTGTGATGAAGTCTAGCCTCATGACAGAAGTTGAGGCCATACTTGATGCTTTGTCATTGTGTCTCAATGTTGGCCATCTTTGTGTGGTAATTGAGTCTAATGCTTTGTCCCTTATTAATATGTTGAATGGTGCATGCTCCTGTGTGTTGAGTATCAGAAGGTTTCTTGAGAAAGGTTTGAAGAGATGAAGACGAAGAGAGATTTGAGAGATTTCAAAGAAAACAGCAAAGAGAATTGTGATTTTACTGAATGATTATTCACACTTACAATACACATATGAAGTTTTCATTCTTATATACTAGATAGAGCTCAGCTACAGCTCATATAATCACACTAACTATAGAGACGGCCCTGGTCTAGGGAAACCAGGGCGACCGCCCCAGGCCTACGGACCAGGAGGGCCCAAAAATTTTAAATTAGTCTTATTTATATAGGGGAAAAAAATGAAAGAATGTTTAAATTTTTTCAAAAAAATATTTAAATTGAATAAGGAGATTTTAGAGTTACATTTTATTAATATATTGGGCCCATATTCTTAAAAAGTATTGATAAGGGTTCTCCTGATTGATGTATAGTTATCTAGCTTGTATTGAGTATTATATGTAAATTTCTTGTAAAGTCACTAGGACTCTAACTCCCATAGCAACATCTTGGATATATATTTGACAGAATTTCACTCTTTTCTTTATAATAAAATATTACAATGCAACTATGTTTTCAATGTATGTATGAGTAATGTATTCAAATTCTTGAAATTATTTTATGTATTGCTTGAAAGATGAAAAAATATTAAACATTTATAAAGTACATATATTTTTTTATGTATAAATGTAAGATATGGGGGCACTTTTAAAATTTTCGCCCTAGGCCTCAAATTTCTTGGACCGGCATCTAACCGTTTACATACCTCACCTCACACCAACATTACACTTGTCACTATTTTATTCATCCTAACATCCCCCCTAAAGCTGATGATTCCAGCAGATTGGAAGAGTGAACAAGGAAGGCAGGTTCAACCAAAGACTTGGTGAATATGTCAGCAACCTGTGCAGCTGAGGAAACATGATGCACATCGAGATCCCCACGAACAACTCGTTCACGAACAAAGTGGTAGTCAATCTCGATATGTTTGGCATGTGAGTGAAAAGTTGGATTGGCACAAAAACTATTGGCTGATGTACTATCACAGTAAATGAGAAGAGCCCAGAGTAGAGGATAATGCATTGCACAGAGGAGTTGACGAATCCAAGCAATTTCAGCTGCTGTAATAGCCAAGGCACGGTATTTTGTTGGACTATAAGCTGTCCAATGGTTCCCTACTAGCTGGTAAGTCAGCAGCTGAGCTGGATAGTGGAGGCACACCTGAATTACTAGGTAGTAAAGTGTATGTGAGTTGTAAATATTCTGTTTAAAACAGAATGCAGTGTGTGTGTGCGTAACTTGGCACCCAAGGCTAAGCAGCCGTGTGTGAGTGTGTGGATGACATCATAGTGTCATCACACTAACCGATTGTGAGTGAGCAAGATCAGTGTGTGTGCAATCTGTAATCTCTAACAACCAATTGTAGCAATCATTCTCAGTCACAGCTGAGAGATTCCGATTGAGGAATTCAAAGAAGCAGATTATCAAACACTTGGTGTGCAAAACGATATCATAGTATTGTTGCAGAAATTTAACAAAGTTCATCACCCGAAGGATTCAATCTTAAAACTAAACACAGCCAATTCAATTCTAGCCTTCAAAATTGATTTAATCAAAGTTTAGAGTTGAGATCATACCTGAAGCTTGCAATTTCATCTCCGACTATCCTGAGCTCCAGAAACCAACATGGTATCAGAGCATATCTGATCCGTGAGCATTGGCTTGGGGGCGTCCAACTGTGAAGAAGTGGTTGTGTCTAACATGTCAAGAGCTGGTGGAGCTGAACTGAGAGCTCCAATCTTTGATGGAACTAATTACGAGTTCTGGAGCTTCATGATCTCTAGGAGTACGTGGATGTTTGCCTGAATGAAGAAGCAAGGAATGCTGCTGGAGAAGTGGTTAATCAGCCAACACGAGCATACTACATCAAGGATGCGCGAGCCTTGGGATTGATTCAAACTTCTGTAGCTGATACAATTTTCTCTAAGATCTCAAACGAGGAGAGTGCCAAAACAACTTGGGATCTGTTGAAGAGAGAGTATAGAGGAGATCAGAAGGTAAGAGCTGTGAAGTTACAATCATTGAGACGTGACTTTGAATACACTCGGATGAAATAAATTGAATCACTGTCTAACTATCTGTCTAGACTAAATGAAATTGTCAATCAAATGAGAACTTACGGCGAATATGTCACTGAAAAAAGGGTAGCACAGAAGATATTGATCAGTTTAACTAAATCATATGATTCTATAGTGTCTATTATAGAAGAGACCAGAGATATGGATACTGTAAATGTTGAAAATGTGGTAGTATCCATGAGAGCTTTTGATCAAAGACTAGAAATGCACGATAGTAATGTGGATAAGGCGTTTTCTAGTTTATCTATGCATGCTAAGGGACAACTGGGCAATGTATAAGGCAAATTCAAGAAGCAATTCAAAGGCAACAAGAACTGGAATCAGAAGTACAATTCTGGAAAATCTAATTACAATCATACTGTAAGTAGTGGTAAAGCTGAAAGCAGTGGTGCTAAATGCAAGATATGTGACAAGTTGCATTATGGAGAATGCTGGTTCAAGGGAAAAACTAAGTGTTATCAATGCAATAGATTTGGTCACATGGCCAAGGATTGTAATGGGAAGCAAAGTGCATATGTGGCAAAGCAAGCAGATGAAGAAGGTATAATGTTTTATGCATGTCACTCTGCTACAAACAAATCAGATACTGGTATTTGATACTTAGACAGTGGATGCAGTAATCATATGACCTCAAACGAGGCTTCATTGATTGATCTGGATAAAAACCTAAAGTCCAAGGTGAAAGTGGAGATTGGTGAACTTGTGGAAGTTAGTGGCAAAGGCACTTTGGTGATCAACACACAGAATGGTGACAGATTGATAAAAGAAGTTATGCTTGTGCCAGGATTGGATGAAAATTTACTCAGTGTAGTTCAAATGGTTGAGCATGGATACAATCTGGTATTTGAAGACAAAATTGCTAAGATCTATGATCAGGGGTGTGAAGTTGCATATGTTCCAATGACTAGGAATAGATGTTTCCCACTCTCATTCAATCAAGTTATTCCCGTAGCAAGAATTGTCACTGAGGATGGATATTCCTATTTGTGGCATAGAAGGTTTGGTCACTTGAATTATTCTAGCCTAGCTACCCTATACACAGAGGACATGGTTGTGGGGATACCAAAGCTATCTAAGAAAAGTGAAGTGTGTGAAGGCTGCATTGTTGGAAAGCAGCATGTGGAGAGCTTTGACAAGGACAAAGCCTGGAGAGAATCAAAGTTACTTGAATTGATTCATTGTTATGTCTGTGGTCCTTTGCAGATTGAGACAATGGGAGGGAACAAGTATTTCCTAATATTTATTGATGACTATTCTAGGATGTGTTGGGTCTACTTTCTAAAACATAAGTCTGGTGTGTTCAATGCATTCAAGAAGTTCAAGGCAATGGTTGAACTACAGACTGAGAACAAGATCAAGATGTTAAGAAGTGACAGAGAAGGTGAGTTCACATCACAAGAGTTTCTCAATTTCTATGAAGAAATGGGAATAGAAAGGCAGCTTACTGTGGCATACTCACCACAACAGAATGGAGTTGCAGAAAGGAAGAATAGAACAATTGTTGAAATGGCAAAGGCAATGCTACATGACAAGAAAATGCCATATCATTTTTGGCTGAAGCTGTTAATACATCAGTCTATCTTCTTAATAGATGTCCTATAAAAGTTGTTCTAAAGAAGACACCATTTGAGGTGTACAGTGGGAGGAAACCAGACGTGAATCACTTGAGAGTGTTTGGTTCTGTGTGTTATACTCATGTGCCCACCCAACTCAGACAGAAGCTGGATGAAACTACTACAAAAGGTATATTTGAAGGCTATGGGAGTTGTAAGAAAGAATATCGAGTCTACAATCTGGAAACCAAGAAGATTGTGGTTTCCAGGATAGTGACTTTCAATAAGAAGTCAATGTGGAGTTAGGAAGAAAATGTAGAAGTTAGAGTTCATATTCCAAATGGAATTGTCACTGAGATTGAAGCTGAAGTTCCTATGGTTCAAGACTAGATCTACAAGCACAGGATTCACAATAAAGTCCAAGCAGTATCTCATCCTCAGGACCATCATCTGAATATGGGAATACTCCAGTCAAAATAAGGAATATATGGGACATCTATGCTAGATGTAACCTAACTATTGTTGAGCCTGAAAGCTTTGAAGAAGTAGTGAAAGACAATGCATGGAAGAGAGAAATGGAGAATGAGATTGAAATGATTGAGAAGAACTCAACCTGGAAGTTGGTTAACAGGCCAACTGATAAACCAGTGATTGGAGTTAAATGGGTGTACAAAACCAAGCTGAACTTAGATGGATCTATTCTGAAACACAAGGCAAGACTTGTAGCTAAATGGTATGCACAGAAACCTGGGATTGATTTTAATGAAATATTTGCACCTGTTGCAAGGCTAGATACAATCCGAACCTCGATTGTACTAGCTGCATAGAAGAAATGGTGTTTATACATGCTTGATGTTAAATCAGCCTTCCTAAATGGTGTATTAGAATAAGAAGTTTTTGTGGATTAGCCAGATGGGTTTGAAGTGCAAAGTGAAGGAGGGAAGGTGTACAAACTCATAAAGACCCTCTATTGTTTGAAACAAGCTCCTAGAGCATGGTATGGAGAAATAGATTCCTATCTACAGTTCTGTGGATTCAAGAGAAGTCCTAGTGAGGCTACATTGTACATGAAGTCAATTCATGACAATGAGGTACTCATAGTATCTATCTATATGGATGATATCATCTACACTAGAAATAGTGAAGAAATGATTGCAAGTTTCAAGCAGGACATGATGGGAAAGTATGAGATGACAGACTTAGGACTTCTACACCATTTCCTGGGCATGGGAGTGATTCAAACCAGTAAATGTATCTTCATTCACCAGAAGAAATATGCACTTACTCTACATGAGAAGTTTGGTCTAAAAGATTGTAAGCTAGTTAGCACCCCATTGGCAACCAATGACAGACTAAGCAAGGAGGATGGTTCAGAAGTTGCAGATGAGATGATCTACAGACAAATGCTAGGTAGCTTACTCTATTTGACTGCTACCAGACCTGATATAATGTTTGTTGCTAGTCTACTTGCTAGGTTTATGCACAATCCTACTAAGAAGCATTTTGGTACAGCCAAAATAGTGATGAGGTACATTCAGGGTACTGTCAACTATGGTATTGAGTATGAGAAGGGAATGCAAGCTACTCTAATAGGGTACTGTAACAGTGATTGGAGTAGAAGCTTGGATGATATGAGGAGTAGCTCTGGGTATGCATTTTCTCCAGGGAGTGGAATGTTTTCATGGGCTTCAGTAAAGCAGCATAGTGTAGCACTGTCTACTGCAAAAGCAAAATATGTGAGTGCTTCTGAAGCAACAACACAAGCAAGATGGCTGAGGTTTGTACTAGAGGATTTTGGAGAAGAGCAAACTGAACCTACTCCTATTATGTGGGACAACACGTCTGCTACAGCCATGTTAAAGAACCCTGTTTTTCACCAGAAAACAAAGCACATTCACAGACGCTTTCACTTCATCAGAGAAGCAATTCAATCTGGTGAGGTGGATCTATTCTACTGTAAGTCAGAGGAACAAATGGCTGGTGTATTTACTAAGGCCCTACCTGATGATAGGTTTAATTACCTAAGAAGTTTACTAGGAGTGAAGCTAGTGAACAGCTTAGGAGGGACTGTTGGACTATAAGTTGTCCATTGGTTCCCTACTAGCTGGTAAGTCAGGAGTTGAGCTGGAGAGTGGAGGCACACCTAAATTACTAGGTAGTAAAGTGTGTGTGAGTTGTAAAGATTCTGTTTAAAACATAATGCATTGTGTGTGTGTGTGTGCCTAACTTGGCGCCCAAGGCTAAGCTGCCGTGTGTGGGTGTGTGGATGACATCATAGTGTCATCACACCAACCGATTGTGAGTGAGCAAGATAAGTGTGTGTGCAATCTGTAATCTCTAACAATCAATTTTAGCAATCATTCTCAGTCACAGTTGAGAGATTCCGATTGAGGAATTCAAAGAAGCATATTATCAAACACTTGGTGTGCAAAACGATATCATAGTATTGTTGCAAAAATTTAACAAAGTTCATCACCCGAAGGATTCAATCCTAAAACTAAACACAACCAATTCAATTCTAGCAAAAAATCAAAATTGATTTTATCAAAGTTTAGAGTTGAGATCATACCTGAAGCTTGCAGTTTCATCTTCGACTGTCTTGAGCTCCAGAAACCAACCTATTCTACTTCTGTACTAGACTTAGAAACTGTAGTCTGTTTCTTTGAGAACCAGGATATGGGATTTGAACCAAGGAATACCACCATACTTGTAGTATATTGACGATCATTGGGGTCTCCAGCCTAATCCGTATCGGTATATGCAACAAGATCGAGTGAACTAGGCTGAAAGAGGATACCACGATCATGAGTGCCTTGAAGATATCGCATAATACGCTTGACAGCCATGAAGTGTGTCTCACATAGAGAGTGCATGAACTGGAAAACCTTATTCACAGAGAATGCAATATCAAACCTAGTGAATGTCAAATACTGAAGAGCACCAACAATGCTTCTGTAATTCTTAAGATTGGAATAAGGACCATCATCTTTGCGAAGTCGAGAACCAGGAACACTAGGAGCGAGTGTCAACTGAGTTACAATGAACCATAGATGACTTGGCAAGGAGATCCTTGACATACTTAGACTGAGACAAAAATAAAACAGAATATGTTCTAGTAATTTGAATACCAAGGAAGGACTGGAGATCACCAAGATCCTTCATGTCAAATTCAGTTCTAAAGGCTTGAATAACATCCTGAATAGCTGAAATAGAGCTCCCTGTAAGAATAATATCGTCCACATATAATAGTAGGATCACAATGTCAGAGGAGGACTGTCTTGCAAACAAAGATGCATCAGACCATGTGGACTGAAATCCCAAACCTGGAAGGAAACTTGTAAACCTCTCATTCCAAGCCCTTGGAGCCTGTTTGAGTACATACAAAGACTTGTGCAGATGACAAACAAGTTCCTTTCTATGTTGATCTTCAAAACCAAGAGGTTGCATCATATAGACTTCCTCTTTAAGTACTCCATGCAGAAAAGCATTTTTGACATCCAATAGTCTTAATGCCCAATTGAACTAAGTAGCTAAAGCCAATACCAACCTCACAGTTGTAGGTTTCACAATAGGACTGGAAGTTTCCTTGTAGTCCAAACCAAGCTCTTGATTGAACCCCTTTGCAACCAATCGAGCTTTGTACCTGGTAATGGAACAATCAGAATTTCGTTTAATCCTATAAACCCACTTACAACCAACAAGATTCTTGGATGGAGGAAGTGAGACTAAAGTCTAGGTCTTTTGAGCATTTAAAGCATCAATCTCCTCTTGCATTGCAACCTGCCAAACTGTGAAGTAGATTTGGAAGCCTTGCTTTTTGATATTAAGGAGCTTGCTAAGTTGAGGAGAAGTATTCATTTTGTGCATGCTCCTAGACAAGCAAACAAAGCAGCGCATCTTGTTGTGTCCAATGTCTCTAGGGTAGGAGGGTCTAATTATTGAGATGAATTGAGAACTGATTGGTTGTTTGATACATTAACGTTTGATGCTAATGTTTCCGTTCGTTTCTAATAAAATCTTTGACTTTTTGGAAAAAAAAATTCATTGGAAAAATACTCTCACACTTCGATGATTATGATTTTGATCGAAGACATAGATGCGTGCCGGCCCTGGAAATCAAAGCGTGCATGCAGGTTCAACAAAACCAATTAATTATTGGCTAGAGGTTTAATCATGCCATTTTGAATGTTGACCAATATGGACGTTGACTAAAGATATTATATACCATCACATGTATATATATGTTTCTGATAGTGATGGATCTCTGCCCAGTGCCCACCGCACATCACGTACTCCATCACATTTGCTTTTGAGTTTTTGATATATGCATGCATGCCTCTAGCTGCAGGCAACAAGTCGATCTTCAATTTGTTGTTAAAGCTTCATGTTATTCATTCATGCATGTGCTTTTGATTTGATGCATGTTCATACATAAATATATATATATATATATGTATTGCTGTACATGGGCCTCCTTTCGAGATTCTTCTCACCACAAAATACTTATATGCGTACGTTCAGGTAATCGCCCACGTGGGTGAGTGTGCAAGCTTATAGGAGATATGGAACATCATGTCACAACAATATATAGTATCCAATTCAACGAAATATATGTCGTCATCCTAGAATTTAACACTATTTGTAGTGCATATGATTCAGCATAATTTTGTGGTTATTTTAAGCAATTACATGCACTTGCATCAAAGATGTGTGCTCGTTTCTTTTATGGTTGATTACGTTAATTTATATATATATATATATATATATATATTTAAATGTCATAGTTCAAAATACTATGTAAAATCCATCTCTACAAAAAAAATAATTAAAAAAGATCTAATAGTCATACATAAATATGTCGTAATAAAATTAACAATTCACTATAAGGATATATACTGCTACCAAAATCATCGATTGTTTTTATACAAATAAATTAGTGAACGATCTCCAATTTAGTTAATTTTGTTGCATAAATGAATTGAAGAAATTGAATCGAAGAAACAGAGAAGAGAGGGAGAGAGAAGAAAAAGAAGAAGAAAATTGGAGCAATAAGCCATTGATCGGAATCGTTCTCAAGTGTTAAAGGAATTTTCTGGATGTTTGTTGATATGTTGGAATGCTTGAAATCGTTCTCAAGTGATAGAAGAGCAGTTAAAAATGAGGGTTAGGAGGGGCAAAGATGGTATTGCACGGAAGGGCATAATCGTCATTTTACTATTTCCAACAAAGGAAAGGAAGAAAAAAAGGGAGAAGAACAGTGAAAAGTAGTTTTAGTATATAATATATGTATACTGTACATGGGCCTCCTTTCGAGATTCTTCTCACCACAGAATGCTTACATACGTACGTTCAAGTAATTGCCCACTTTAGTGAGTGTGAAAGCGTATAGGAGATATGGAACATCATGTCACAACAGTATATAGTATCCAATTCAACGAAATATGTTGTTGTCTATGTGAGTAAAATCTTACATTATTTGTGGTGCATACGATCGAGCATAATTTTGGGGTTAATTTTGAGCAATGACACTTGCATTTTGAAGATGAATGTGCTAGTTTCTCTTATGATTGATTTTTTTTATCTATATTTAACTATAATAATCAACATTGTTTATTTTTAAAATACTATGTAGAAAACATATCTACAAAAAAACTAAACAAATTGTAATAGTCACCAATAAATAAGTCGTAATAAAATTGACAGCTCTCTATAAGAAGATATATTGCTATCAAAATTATCGATTACAAATTAGTAAAAGATGTCTAATTTTATTAATTTTGTTGCAAAAATGATATTTATATCATATTTTAAGAAATTAATAATTTTAATTATTACACATGCACAAACAAAATTTAAATAATAATAAGGAACAAATACATTGGGCATAAAACAGATGTCGGGAATTATCTCCCAGGGTACTTCAATTGTCCATCTGTCACCCAACCTTCTAAAGGCTTGGCCCCGTCCCAGCACAAACAAACGCATATGTGATTACTTATTTCAATTAAATTTGACTTTCTTTATTTAGTGGGGTTAGGGTGTGGCCAAGGCCCACGACAAGTAACAACGTTGTACAGAAGACAGAAGTGTGTTTGTTTTTTAAAGGATCATATTATATTATATATATACTAAAGCTAAGTTCAAAATTACTATTTATTAATAGTATTTTGATTATTACAATTTTAATCTTAATATTCATTTATCTTTATTATTATTATTATTATATTATTATTACTGTTATTATAAATAATAATTATTAATTTATTACTCAATTTGAACCTAATGAAATATTACTACAATTATTATTATTCTTTTATTCATATACTATTATTATTACTACTACTATTATTATTACTATTATGTTATTATTTTGTTTGTTAATTAAAAAAAATGGCAAATTATACTTTACTATCATGTGGTTTATACTAAGTAATATTTATATACTTATATTTTTAAATATTACAATTATCACCCTATAATCTTTAAAACGTTATAATATGGACCCTCCGTTAACTATTTTGTTAAATTTTCTTTTAAATGTTAATGTAGACAAAATGAGACTCACTATTTAATTTAAATGTATGACATATAAGCGCTATGTGGTAAAATTAATAATAAATTAATTTAAAAAAATAATTTATTTATAAAATAAATAAATAATTCCCCCTTCATCTTCTTCCCAAACCCGACCCACCGACATACCCTTCTCCTCATCTTCTTCCAACCACCACCACCACCACCACCATTAACATCTTCCTCTTCCTCATAGTCCATCTCATCCTCTCCCCTAAAGTTTCTCCTAGCACAGCCGGAGTTCATGCATTCAGACCAGCCAATTCTTGAAAGCAACAAGTGCTTCCATTTTCCTGAAATTCCTCTTTCTCAACTTTGCAATTTTAAGCTTCTTATGGGTTTCCATGAATGCCTGCTTGTACCTCCAAATTTAAGCATGAATAATTGAATTCCAGTCATGGTTACCCACTTCAACTCGCGGGGTCCTCAACAACCTCATCTAAGAAGGCAGCCATTAACTCTGGCCGATGATTCTCCATTAAACCCGTCATTATGGTTAGGTAACTCCCAGCTATTCTTCCTTCTCGATCTCATGTCCCTAAACCAAGAAAAAGCCGATTGAAAATCTTGACTAGACATGGATGCTTCTATAAGAGCATCATATGTCCCCATATCCAACTGAAGCCCGGAATTACTAATGTCCATGACCAGTGAGTGGCTTCAGCAGCGGCCAAGAAGAAGCTGCTCAAAGGCTTAACTAAGTTTTTGTTCTTTGTATTTCTTATTTACTTAGATGTTAATAAGAGGAAGATGTTAATGGTGGTGGTGGTGGTGGTTGGAAGAAGATGAGTATAAGGGTATGTTGGTGGGTCGGGTTTGGGAAGAAGATGAGAGAGAATTTTTTAATTTTTTTTTTATAAATAAACTAGTTTTTAAATTAATTTATTGTTAATTTTATCACATGGCGCTTATATGTCACACATTTAAATTAAATTATGGGTCTTATTTTGTCCACATCAGTATTAGAAAATTAATGGAATAATTAATGGAGGGTCCATGTTGAAACGTTTTAAAGAATATATGGTGATAATTGCAACATTTGAAAGTATAGGTATAATAGTGTTACTTGGTTTAAACTATAGAGTAGTAAAGCGTAATTTGCCCTAAAAAATTATTAACAGACAACAAATTTTTTGTTTGTTATAAAATTTATATTAGACTATTTGAGTTTATATTTTATTTCTTGAAAAATAAAGCAACATTCTTACGTTTTACATTTTAGAGTCATTATTTAATAGTCTTTATAATTGTTTATATATATATATATATAATCATGCTTAAGGTTAGCTATTCAACATTGCTATAATACATGTAAAATCCTGTAAATGAACAAATTAATGATGATGTATGTAAATAGTTAATGATCTTTAGAATATTTTCTCATATTCTAAATCTATTTATATATATCATTTTGTATAGAATTCATATTTATAATCAATGGAACAGACCCGCAGCAATGTGCGGGCTATATCTTGCTAGTTGAGGTCTAAAATTAAGTATACTTTTATTTCTATTTAAATAATTGTACTTGTTATTGTTGTTTCAATAAATTCAAGAATTATATGTATTTATGATGTTCTAAATTCAATTGTAATAGATTAAATAAATATTGTATTGTTATTGGATTAGATAAAAAGTAAGAATAATCTATCCTTACTAGTAACTAAGGGTGAACAACTGAATCATAAAATCTAAACTAATTCGAAAACCAACTTGATCTGATCCGATCTTTTTTGTTTTTGGTCAGTCAAGTTAAAAAACCACACCACACCAATCCGAATTATTATGTTTGATTATTCGTGATTTACTAAGGTAGAATTTGTAAAAATTTGATTGAAACCGAATATATATATATATATATATATATATATATATATATACACACATGGATATATTGTTTTTATTATGTTTACTTAGCATTATTCACTACAATAAAATCCATATTACCCGGCGAAAGGACGTCGTCGAGCAATCATAGGTGTTCGTCGGGCAACTCTGAAAACGGCGAATCTCCGTCGGGCAACCTGCGTCGGGCTAGTGCAGTCAGGCTTGATGTTAGTCTACGACAACAGTGTATTCGTCGAGCAACTAAAGCTTGCCCGGCGGCGGAGTTCGTCACTTACACCTTCGTCGGGCAACCTAAAAGTCAACAAGATATTACCGACGGAGAATGTGCGTCCCGTAACCTTCACCATTCGTCGGGTAACGTGTTAAATCTTCGTCTGGTAACTTTTTACATATCAGGGTAAAAATTTACATATTCGTTGGGTAACGTTTTACATATCCATCGGGTAACGTTTTACATATCCGTCGAGTAACTTTTTACATATCCGTCGGGTAAGTGTTTACCTATCCGTCGGGTAACGTTGTACATATCTGTCGGGTAACTTTTTACATATCCGTCGGGTAATCGTTTACATATCCGTCGGGTAAATTTTTACTTATCCGTCGGGTAATGTTTTGGTATTCGTAGGGTAACATGTACACCATTCATCGGGTAAATGTCTTAATCTTCGTCGGGTACAGTTTTCAAAAATTCCATTCCTATGCCCGACGCCTTGACTGTTCGTCAGGCAAATTCTGAACATTTAAAATTTATTTTTAATAAATTATTTAATTAAATAATTAAAAATTAAAAAATTCAATTAAAAGAATCAAAATAAAATAAAAATAATATTTATAAAAATTAATGTTATGTTTTTACATCATTAAAACTAAAACAATATTTTACATAAATTACACTCTAACTAGTAGTCGACGGGTCGAAGTAGCCGGGATCTTGAGGGGGCTGTTGGGTAGGCGGTGAGAAAATGTCTTCCAATCCACGGTCACCCAAACGATCAAGGACCTTGGCAAGGGCGTTCTTGATTTGGTGGTTTTGGGCTTGGATCTCCGCGTATTGGGCTTTGATATGAGCATTTTCGGCATGGAGGAACTCGAAGTTTCTCCTAAGGTCCGACGTCTCCTGGGGATTGCCTATCCGAGATGAACTAGACGATTGACTCGAGACATCCCGCATAATCCCGTCGCCCGCCCCCCGAACGATTCGCCCTGGGCGCCTCCCAAGTTGTCGCTCCAGAATAGCGATCGACATCTCGAGATTAGGGAGCTGATGCTCCAACGGCACTTCCAAATGCTGTTGTGTGACCTCAGCTTGTGTCCGCTGGTCGTCTTGCTCCATCACCTCCTACAAATTCGAATAAATATTAATTAGAAATATAATTATCAAATTAAAAAATAATGTTTAATCTTCCAAAAAAATAAACTTACGTGAATTTTGTCAGCCTCTTGATCCCCCCGTCCAGCGTACACCTACCCCTAGGCATCCACATTTGGGAACATCGACCCGGCGATGCGCCAATCCTCCTGCCGGGCCGATAAGGATCCCGACCCCCCGCGGTGGTTGAATTTCTTCGCTCCCCGGTTCGATTTTTTGGCAATCCATTTCCACTATTCATTCGTAAAACCAAAAATTACATTTTAAAATGGAAAATAACATAAAATTTTAATAATTTAATCAATTAGATAGATAATACGTACCAGATAGGTGGGGGACACGAAATGGTCGCACAACCACAATCACCCTAGCAATTTCGGCCCGTCCAACTCCTCCGGAGGATTTTCCCGAGCTTCCTCCGGGCAAGGCCAAGTCAAGAAGTACTTGTGGAGCTCGTACTTCCAATCGACGTACCGTAACTGCCAGTGGTGGCTCAAGTATCTACTAAGCTCGACGTTCTCCAAGTCGAACTCAAAATTGATCTGCAATCAATTATTAAAGTTAGTAAAATAATTAAAAAATATGAAATTAATGTTCAAAATGGGAAAAACACATACCGATAACTCTCCCAACAACGTGTGATCTCCTCTGGGGTTTGGGTTCTGAAAGTCTCCCCCATCATCAAGGACTTGGTGCGAAGAATCGCACCAATGTCATGCACCAGGAGGCTGTGAATTTTGACCGGCGCGGACCGGAGGCGCGGCATGTACACCACCAGTATCTTTGCATTTGTTGTCCTGCAAATCCGCTGGGATGTCAAACCTCGGTTTATCCCGTGCACGTTCACCGACCTACCTGCAAATTCGATGAACATTGGCAAACAAAATGAGTAACAAATAAAAATGGTTGGTTAAATAAACAAAATAATGAACTTCCCCTTAGAAAGTGCTCCGACATTAGGCTCTGTTTCGTCTGCTCCGACGTCGTCCTGTGAGGGCTGGGGGTCGATACGGGGTTCCCCCGTTTCTTGCTATGCTGTCGACGAGCCGATCGGGCACCGGGTCGCTGATGGACCGACATCAGTGCCTGAACCGACGTCGCTGTTGAGGCAACCGAGTTAGGGGCTGTCTCCTCTGGCGTATGATCATCAACGGGATCAGGGCAGGGGCGGGTGTTAGACGTGATTAAGGTACGATGCGACATCTACAATAACAAATATCAATTAATTAATATAAAATTAACCAACATATTTTTAATTAAATAAAAAAAACATTTTTAATATTAAATATTAAATTCAAAAAATAAAAACAAAATCACATTTAAAATTAACCAACATTTTATAATTCCAATAAACGTAAATAAATAAAGCAATGATTTATTTTAGTAATAATTAGTAAATTGGTATCTAAAAACTAAAACCACCAAATTCTAATTTTTTAAAATAAATCCAACACAAACGAAAATTAAACTTAAAAAACTAATTAATCCAAACGTACTAAACTCAAAATTCACAACATTATACCTAAATTTCTAAATCCAAATTTCGGGACCAAAATCAAACTTACAAATTAATCCAAACATATAATAATAATATCCAAATCCTAAAATTAACAAATTAAAAATTTATAAAACTCACATTTCCAAATTTCACATATACTACACCATATCAAAATTTCACAAAATTGTTTTTAAAATTCAAATACCCAAAATTCATAAAATTCACATATCCAAAATTCACATAAATTTCATATCCAATATCATAACAAAAATCATAACATTATATCAATTTCAACATTATACCAAACATCAAAATTTCAACAAATCTTCAACTATTATATTCCAATCCAAACAAATCTTAAAAATTTAAACATTATACCAAACAAATATTTATATTCCAATCCAATCCAAAATCACAATATTCAACTAATCCCCCTAAATTCTCAATCTCCAAATTTGACAATAATGCACAATCTGCAATTATCAAATCCAAATTTAAATTCCTTTTTCCATACAATTTCATAATATCCAAACCAAATTTAACTTTAAATTTCAATCCAAACAAAAATTAAAATTTAACCAATTAAAATTAACAATAAACCAATATATATACATTAACAATAGAGAGAGAGAGGGACAATGAGTTCGACCTTCAAGGAACTCAGTGAGAGATCGATCCGGCGAGGGGAGCGGTGGCAACGGCAAACCTCGGTGAGAGAGAGGCGGCGTCTTTGACTGCTGGGGCGGCGGATTGAGGGAGGGCAAGAAACAGTCGGTGTGGTTATGATATTCAAACGAAACAGACAACAAAGAAGGGAAGAGAAACAGAGAGCAAGGGAGGAAACTGCAGAAAATGAAGAACAAGGAACAAGAAGAAGAGTCGGTCTGATTTATCTGTCTGATTGACATTGCCCGATGACTGGGTTCATCGGGCAACACTTTAATGATTCGTCGGGTAACACAAACGGTGGATATTCGTCGGGTATCTCGTTACATATTTGTCGAGTAACATTTTCCGTATCCGTCGGGCAACATGTTCCCTATTCGTCGGGTTAATTTATGCATATTCGTCGGGCCACATTCTAAAACATCCGTCGGGCAAGTACAACTGTCGGTATCCATCGGGTAACATTTTCAAAATGCGTCGGGTAAGGACAACGGTCGGCTATCCGTCCGGTAATAATTTCAAACGTCGTCGGGCAACAAAATGCGGTACTTTTGAGATTCCGCAAATATTTAGGCGCAGTGTTCGTCGGGCCAAAATCGTCGTCGGGTAAGATCACCTATCGGCAATCCGTCGAGTAACATGTCCAATATTCGTCGAGTTACACTACGCGGGAATTTTGAGATTTCGCGAAAATTTAGGCGGAAATTTTGAAATTTTTCAGGGAAAAAAATTTGCGCGTTTTATTACAGTGACCCGATGACGTGGCCAATGTAGCCCGACGGTGGTTTGCCCGGTGAATGCCTTTATTCGTCGGGCTTGCCTTTTCTGATGTCGTTTTTAGCATTAATCTGAAAATCAGGTCCGGCAAAAGAATAATCAACATCAGGACCGTTCAAATTTTGGTTTTACATCCCAAAAGCCCTATCTATCGTTATCATGATGTTTTGAGGATTTCAAGCCGTCCGATCTAGAAGAAACGTTGTGTAACCGTTGAATCATCGTGCACCGTTACCTAATCCCTGGATTTCCAAATTGGGTAATTTGTCGCGTAGGCGATTTATGGATACCTACCATAAATGTGGACGGTTAGATCGGTCAATTTCAATTTTTAAGTTTTTGAAAATCGAAAAACGAGCATATTTACCAAGGAGTTTAAACTCTTGATGGAAACTTCAATACATTTTGGGAAGTTTTGGTTCTATTGATATTCAAACGATTGAATTTGACCGATCTAACCGTTCACTTTGTGGTTTTACGTGCCTAGATCTCACCCTTCGAAAATCTTGATTTTTGAGGATTTCAAGCCGTCCGATCGTGAAGAAACGTTGTTTAACCGTTGAATCGTCGTGCACCGTTACCTAATCCCGGGATTTCCAAAATGGGTAATTTTTCGCATAGGTGATCTATGGGTAGCTGCCGTAAATGTGGACGGTTAGATCGGTCAATTTCAATTTTTAAGTTTTTGAAAATCGGAAAACAGGCATATTGACCAAGGAGTTTAAACTCTTGATGAAAACTTCAATAAAATTTGTGAAGTTTTGGTTCTATTGATATTCAAACGATTGAATTTAACCGATCTAACCGTTCACTTTGTGGTTTTACGTGCCTAGATCTCACCCGTCGAAAATCTTGATGTTTTGAGGATTTCAAGCAGTCCGATCATGAAGAAACGTTGTGTAACCGTTGAATCGTCGCGCACCGTTACCGAATCCCGGGATTTCCAAATTGGGTAATTTTTCGCGTAGGCGATCTATGGGTACCTACCATAAATGTGGACGGTTAGATCGGTCAATTTCAGTTTTTAAGTTTTTGAAAATCGGAAAACAAGCATATTGACCAAGGAGTTTAAACTCTTGATGGAAACTTCAATACATTTTGCGAAGTTGTGGTTCTATTGATATTCAAACGATTGAATTTGATCAATCTAACCGTTCATTTTGTGGTTTTACGTGCCTAGATCTCGCCCGTCAAAAATCTTGATGTTTTGGGTATTTCAAGCCGTCTGATCGTGAAGAAACATTGTGTAACCGTTGAATCGTCGCGCACCGTTACCTAATCCCGGGATTTCCAAATTGGGTAATTTTTCGCGTAGGCGATCTATGGATACCTACCATAAATGTGGACGATTAGATCAGTCAGTTTCATTTTGCAAGTAATTTAAAAAATTTGTTTAATAAAAAAATTTAAATTTAATCTGCTAAATCATACCCGACGGGTAACATTTTACTTATCGTCGTCGGGTAAATGGTAAGTATCCGTCGGGTAACACCAATTGTTGTGGTCCGTCGGGTAACCCGTAACATATCCGTCGAGTAGAGTGTTACATATAGTCGTCAGATAACACCAATTGTTGCGATCCGTCGGGTAACATGTGTAATAACCTTCGGGCAACATTATTTTAAACAAATTATTTATTAAATGAATGTAAATTTAATCTGGTAAATAATTGTTTATAAAAATATTATCAAAGTACATTTTATAGACAATATTTTTTATAAAAAATTGTTGTATCTTATTTGGTCAATATGAATGTTGGGTTCTATTTTTTTCACATTACTCTAAAGAGTAAAAATTGATCCTCATGATTTATCATATTGACCGTCATGACTTATCATCAAAATATTTGACTCAATCTTTGACCTTCATTTATTTTGAAGTTGCGTATTTTGTGGAGTGCATGTATAGTCTCCTTCCTTTAAGAAAGTAAAAAAACTATTTTTGTGAATGAAATCATACAACATACATATAAATCAAATTTATTGATTTGAAGATGGATATTATATATATGAATGAAATTTCGAATTTACAACTTTCATTCGGATTCGCTTTCCCCCTCCCAATCACGCTCGTCATCCGATATGTGTACAGTACTTTATTCCTCCGAATCACTTTCAATTTGTTCTAATTCCCCCAGATCAATAAAAATGTCATCAATCGCAATTGGTGGGATGATGTCATTGGTTCGTACTCCATCCACGTTTTGGGTGGATGCCGATGAATCCACCTGGTAAACGATTTGGTCATCATCTATTTCCCCATTTTCTTCATGGTATCGGTCATCCAAGTCCCAAATGTTTCTATGATTCACCATCTCAGCTACTCTCCAACCACCATCAGCTTTTGGATCATCCACATAAAATACTTATTTCGCCGTACTAGCGAGGATGTAGGGATCACTCTCAAACCACCGGGTGTTTGTGTTTATAGAGGTACATAACTGATCTTTGATGACATTACCTGGGATACTTGGGTTCGTATCAAACCAATGACACCTGAACAAGACGACTTCCATGTGGTCGGCATATAACACCTTAACCACAGTTAACAATTTGCCGTGGAAACCTGTATCAGCATTTTCTCCATCCCCCGGCACGAAGACCCCACTGTTTTGCGTGGACAACTTGTCGTCTCATTCTATGCACACGAACTTAACTCCGTTAACGTGACAACCAGCATACGTTTCTCCTCGGAATGGGCCAATGGCCAGCTGCATTACTTCTTTATTGAAATTTGGCGAGTTGACATCTTTCAGCTGTGCCATCTGGTAAGACACACACAAGAAACGAAATAGGTAAGCTTAAAACCAATTTAAGAAATTTAGAAATAAAATATTTGCCTTACATGCTCGGAAAACCAACGTGGAAACAGTTGTTTAGCCATTTCTTCCCAATTAGAAGGAAATTGGGCCTTCATCAACGCCTCGTGCTACTCATGGAAGGGCTAGACTTCATAACAGTAGTTTAGTATGAACCAATGAGCCACCTCCATGTCGCTATTGATGAACGGCTCCGAGATTGGACCAGTGCCGAATGGTCGTGTGGGTTGGACAAATACAGATAGGGTATCTGGACGTTGACCACCATCGTCGTTGCGCGACGCCCTATTGAAGGCAGTTTCAACATTTCGAAGGTACATTGCACAAAATGTCAGTGCCTCCTTTGCAATGTACACCTCGGTATAGAGCCTTCAGGACGTGTCTTGTTCCGAACGTACCGCTTGTACATACCTAACATTCTGCAAGGAAATTTACATTATGAGTCATATATATACATGATAGTAAGGAAATATTATCAACTAGCAGGGAAAAGTTATACCTCTCGATTGGGTACATCCAACGATAATGCACCGAGCCAGCTAGCTTTGCCTCATCCGGCAGATATATTAGTAGGTGCACCATTATATCAAAGAATGCAGGTGGATATATTTGCTCTAGCTGACACATGATGTACACAATATCCTCGTTAATTGCTTGAAGGTCCGCCTTAACCAACGACCTGGCACATAGTATCTGGAAGAATTGAGACAAATAAACTGTCGTCTCAACAACACAAGCCTCCAAGAAGGGTCGAATACTAATCGGAATGAGTCGTTGTAGCAAAACATGATAGTCATGGATCTTCATACCAGAAATGGTCCCACCGTCTGTGCTAACACTCCGGGATATGTTGCTGGCGTACCCGTCGGAAAATTTCACACCCTGCAACCACTTCAGGAATTTTTTCTTATTGTCCGGCGTAAATGTATAACTTGGATGAGCCATGATGTATTTGCCATTGACGACTTTTGGCCACAAATTAGGCCGAATCGCCATTTCTTTCATGCCCATACGAGTTTTTTTTGTGTCCTTTGACTTGCCTTCAATGGGTAAAGTCGTTCCCACAACACTCTCAACAACATTCTTCTCGATGTGCATAAGATCGGCGATGTGTCTGATTTTCAATTTCGACCAATATGGCAACCGAAAGAACATGTTTTTTTTCTTCCAATTTTCCTGTTCAACTGGTTTCGATCCTCGTGTCACGAAATCATGTATACTGTTGAGTTTGGATAATATCTCATCACCGCACCTCTCCCTTGGTCGACCTCTTAACTCTGATTTACCATCAAATGAGTCATATTGCATTCGCCATCGGTGATCCCAGGGCAGAAACCTTCTCACACCCAAGTAGCACACCTTAGACGCGTGCTAAAAGGACATTGTGTCTGGTCCACATGTCGGGCAAGCCAGATAGCCCTTGGTGCTCCATCCCGATAACATACCATAAGAAGGAAAATCATTAATTGTCCACATTACGGCCCCTCGTAGGGTGAACATTTCTCCACTGCACTTGTCGTATGTTCAGACACCATTTTTCCATAGATCCACGAGCTCGACAATCAACGATCGCAAATACACATCGATGGAATTACTCAGCGATTTGGGCCCTGGTATCAAAGTACTCAACATTGTGAATTCTTTCTTCATGCATCTCCAAGGAGGCAAGTTATACGGAACCATAACAACCGACCAAGTGCTATAGGGCTTTGCAAAACTCCCAAACGGATTAAACCCGTCAGTAGCAAGCCCTAATATGACATTTATTGGCTCCGCAGCAAACCCGGGATACATTTTATCAAATTCCTTCCAAGCCTCTCCATCCGCCGGATGCCTCAGTACATCATCATCAATGCGTTCATCCTTATGCCAGCTCATATCACGGGCTGTGTGGGACGAAATGTAGAATCTTTGTAACCTTGGCTTCAGAGGAAAATAATGCAACACCTTGTTAGGAATCTTGTTCTTTTGAAACCTAGGCTTATTGCACACGTGACATTTGTCAAGCTGCTCGAATTCACCGTAAAACAATGCATAGTTGTTCTTGAATGCATGGATCTTGATATACCCTAAATCGAGGCCCTTCAACAACTTCTTCGAGCTATAATGAACTTTTGGCAGACAGTTGTCTTCAGGGAGCATTCGGATGATGATGTCCATCATGTGATCAAAATGCTTGTTCGTTTGATTATACTCAACTTTCATGTGCATCAACTCCACAACTGCCCCTAGAACCGAAAATAATTTATAACCGGGGTACAATTCGCAATGAGCTTCTTTCAACAATCTCTTGTAATGGAGCTCAGAGTCTTTGGATTGCAACCTTGGCGCATCATCTTCCATATCATCTGATGCGGGAGGAAAAGAATCGGTTAATAACTCAACGACTTGATCATTATTACATTGCCGATCCAAACCAGTTTCGTCCCGACGGGTCCCGGGAACCGAAGATGTTGATGCGGAAAATATTTCTTCACCGTGATAGATCCAATTAGTGTAGTTGTGTACGATCTCATTCCATTCCAGATGAGTTTGGACCTCATTCAACGGCATCCAACTGCAGTTGTTACTTTTACGGCACGGACACCTGATACGTCTTGTATCACTGCAATGACTACGTGCAAAGGCATTGAAGTTGTCGATCCCATCCAAATACTGATCAGAAGATCTTTCAAACATTTGCATCCACCCTCTGTCCATTGTGCCTGCTTTCACAACATAGAGTCAACGTAAGTAATTGAGTTAACATTGTCCCGTAAATAGAACAAGTTAAAATCAAAAGCAGCTATTTTCCTTATGCCTCCGGTGATTTGGCCCTATCCCATTCGAGAGTGCACGTTCTGTTCTGCGTAGTTTGCGACCTACGAGGCTAAGTTTCGATCAAGGAAAATTCGGCAGCATCTCCCTACAGTTCCCCAAATGCACGATGTAGATATTATAAACAAATATCTAGTATGCATTCGGAGAACATTGAGGGGATACAAACCGAATTTCCCACAATCGAAACCTAACCTCGTAGACCGCCAACTACACAACACATAGTTGCGCACCCCCAAACTGTCTGAATAAATGGACAATTCAAGAGAATGTCAATCAATCCGATTCACTGACTCTCAAACGGGTCTAAGGTTTTTCATTGAATTTCGTTATACGAAGTTAATCAACTCGATTAACTTCGCATAAACGGTTATGAAATATAAACGTATTGCACTCCGTCGGAACTAAATAAAGCGTTTTACAAAAAAAATCACAACAAATTCACAAATACAAACATATATTAATTATGCATAAAACAGAGTTTACAATTTTATAATTTCCGTATATATTTTCTCTTTCCCTATTTTCCTAACATATTTTCTAATTTCCTAACATATTTTCTAATTTCAATAATTTCATTACATATTTTTTATCTCCATATTTTCCTAAAATATTTTCTAATTTCCTAATTTCCTAACATATTTTCTATTTCCCTATTTTCCTAACATATTTTCTAATTTCCAAACATAATTTCGAATTTTAATAATTCTTTACATTTTTTTTATTTTCCTAAAATATTTTCTAATTTCATAATTTCCTAACATATTTTCTATTTCCCTATTGTCCTAACATATTTTCTAATTTCCAAAACATATTTTCTAATTTCAATAATTTCATTACATATTTTTATATTTTTATATTTTCTAACAAAAGTTTCTAATTTCCTAACATATTTTCTATTTCCCTAATTTCCTAACATTTTTCCTAATTTCCAAACATATTTTCTAATTTCAATCATTTCATTACATATTTTAGATGCGTGCTGAGCAAGTTAGTTGGTTTGAAAATTGGTGCCTAGTTTTACATATAACAATAATAGAGACAATTTCTTCTTCTCTCATTGAGCACGTGATATAACTTGAAATATCTTTTCTATAGTAAATTTATGACTTCACATATGTGATTTTATTATTAATTTTTATTTTATTTCATTTCTAAACGCGAGATCTCTAATTTTACTTGTATGAATAGTATATATATATATATATATATAAACTTTTATTTATAGTGGAATATTGTAATTTGAAATAAGAAAAAACGGTTAACAGAGTGTTTAAGTTTTACTTTAATTATAGCTATCGTTCCTTAATTTTATTATTAACGACATATATCCCTAAATTATGTCTAAATGTGTAAGGACGGTACTTTCATTAAATTTTTCAATAATTTCTATTACGAATAAAGGTATAGTTGTCCTATCATGTTTGTTTTTTAACAGAAATCATTTGAGAAATTTAACGGAAAGACTTTCCTTGCACGTTTAGGCATAATTTAGGGATGTCTGCTACTAATAATAAAATTTATAAACAATAATTAAAATTAATGTAAAATTTAAAGACACTGACAACCATTTTCCCCAACAGAAAATAGTTCTAGAATGTTTGAATGACCACCCACCGACTATATATTAGAAAGACGTTATAAATGACGCAAGAACTGGAAAAGAACAACTAGGTCCTATTCCTATCTATGTTGATGACTAGATTGATTTTTAGGAGTGGGGAGTCTGGACGGTCTCTGGTAGTGAAGTGGTGGGGTAATAGATTTGAATTGTTGACCCAAATCATATTTGCTCCAAGTCTAATATCAAATAATTAGGACTTACTGTTTTTTTGGTAAATAATTAGGGTGATGATATGATATTATTCCATACCATTTAGAACTTAATTTGATTACCTTAATACTTGTTCATCCTTTGCCCAGAAAAAGAAAGAAAAAAAATACTTCATCATCAATTCATTTACAATTAAATCTACAGTGGGCCGGACAATAATTTTGTGAAAGCTAGCTCCTCCCCTCGCTACATCTCCCACGTACTCTGCTTGATTTGCCTAAATCTCATAATGAGTTATGGGTTGTTTCTCTGTGCACCTTCATCGTATAGCTAGATTCCCTTGATCTCTGCAATTTGGGCTCGATCTAGAAGATAATGAGAAGGAGGTCTCACATGTCATACCTGACTTTAACTTGTCTTTTGAAGAAACAAAATTCCACGTGGCTTTTTACATGGGGTCCAAATTGACTACGCCCAATTTGGTGTTGATGCGCTCTTCGTCTTAGATATATAGATATAGGAATGTTGATTGGCTCAGTTGTAGAAATAACTAGCGATTATGCCCGTGTGTTAATGCGGGATTCTTGAACTTAATATAAACATACGTTACACAAAATACGATGCATACGAAGATATGTTACATTACAAAACATGTAGATGATTATATAATACAGCATGTATCAAAATTAGGTTAAAGTTTGTTTGGTTGCCTATGTTACATTACAAAATATGCATCCATGATTATCTTACAAAATGTGCAGCAGATGATTAAGTTATAAAACGTAAAGTCTAGCTGTTCATCTTTGATATACATAGGGTGTTCAAAAATTGCCTAAACGTTCATGAATGCTCCATCACTTATGAGCATCGGGCTTCCTAGTTTCTGGAATTTTATTGGTGATCTAATGAATCGAATTTATATAATAAGAAAAATAAGTTACAAAATTCGGCCACCTGTTCATCATGAACGTTCAAAACTAATTTTATTTTTTTAATTTCCGTCCATCACTTTGACAGAAAAGTACCACTGTGCTAAAGCTTACACAGAAAAAAAGCATATCAACTTAAATTATTTAAAGAAAGAAACTTACTTGTAACTTCAGAAGGCATTCACACCATAAGGATGCCAAAATTCAATCCAACATACACCCTTTGTTGTCATTTTGTATGGTTGAAATTTGTGACATTGCTGTCAAAATTTTCTACTTTTCAGTTTCAGTCTATATATAGGGATGTCATGCTAGCTAAAACTTGGACATACCCTAATGCTATGGTTGAGTTTATTTTTAATGCTGGAATAGTATCCTGTTGAATTTCTTGATTCTAATCAATAAACAACTTTGAAATCCTTAATATGAACATGAAAGGTTTCTAAACTCAATTCAAAATACAAATCATAGAATAAAAACTCACAATTCATCCCGTCGATAAACCGAAAAAATTCACTCCTTTATTCCTTAGTCAGAAATAAACATTGAATTTCAATTCAATTTCATTGAAAATAAAAGGGTTCGATTAGTTCAAAGAAAAAACCCCAAAAAAATAACAGAAAATTAGTTAGCAACAAATAAAAACACATAACTCAATTTATAATACAAATCATAGAATAAAAACTCACAATTGGTTATGAATATAAATTCTATACAAAATGATATATATATATATATATATATATATATATATATAATAGATCTAGGATATGAGAAGGTGTTAAAAAAATCATTAACTATTTAATTACGTACATAAAATGTCAGAAACATTATTTGTTCCTCTAAGCCCTAAAATCACTTTGAATTGAAAACAACATAATTGAATGACCCTAAACCCAAACAGCAATTTAAAAAACAGTTCTATTGCAAAAGAGTTCTCAGAAGATTCTTGGAGCATTGCTATATGAAGTACATTTTCTATATCATGCAAAAATTGAAATAGATGTGAGCAGATGAAAAGAGGGCAGTGATGAGGGAAAACATCCATGTTAGATATATGAATGAGTTGAAGAGAATATATTTATAATAATAATAACATATTCTTTAAACAACTATACATAATTTCCTTCACTCTCTCCTTGCCTTCACTACAATGGGTAATGAAAAATAGCTTCAAAACTTCCACATACCAAGCCCATCAAGAGACTTTTCTCTTTCAATTCAGATAGTAAGACTTACTTTCAGTTTTATAAAAAGATAAAATAAAGATTTTAAAAAGCAATAGTAAGACTTACTATTATAGAGAGATTATGATCATAACAAAGACTTTAACAGAAAATTAGTAAGACTTTATATATTGACAGTTTTGCTTTATTTTTCTGAAGGTTGAAAAGAGCTTAAACAGAAAAACAAAAGAAAGTGATCAAAAAATATGAAAGAGAGACAAAGCAATTAGCTATGGAGTACTCCTTGACACAATATATATACACTTTGCTCAACAATGATTTCTTTACAGCTTCAACCAAAAGAACTAACTGGCCGGTATATGCTTCAATTGAAAATAATAATTTCACTGAAGATCATAGTACACAAATTCAGTTAATCTTAACATAACTAATGATGAAAAGTTCTCAAAAAGGTTCTAATACATGGTACATACCAATTGAAAAATCTTGACTCTTCGCTTAGCTAACTGCGCCTTCTTCACAACAACTGTAAGTATAATGGGCTAAGATTCAAAGAAGAAGATAAAAAATAAGTTATGAGAAGATAATAGTTTGTTCAGGCCTACTCATCCTCCATCTAAATATCTACTATGTCCATTGTATTAAATTATTTACAGACCCCAACACTCTAAATTATCCCATACATGGTACAACACACACGTTGATAACAAAAATTATTCATTGATGCATTAATTCACAAATTAAATAGGCAGCAACAACCAACACTATAGCTGGTAGATGAAAAAGAATATCAAGCAATGAATAAGAGAGAGAGAGAGAGAGTGGTACCGTTAAAAGGATCTGCCTCAATATCAACACAGGTGGATTGTCTAAGGCCAACAGCAGTTGTTGGGAAACCCTAAACTAATATTTCCATCCTCAAACCAAACACAGTTAGTAAAATTTTGAGCAAAAATAAGCGTGTATAAACAACAACGAATCCAAAGTATGGAACTTGAAACCTTGAAATACAATGTTTGCCAGCCTAAATTTTCTCTATACTAAAACAAAAATGTACCTCAGGATTATCCCAAAATACCACAATATCTTCTCCAATCGCTGCAAAAAAACAACAGAAAACACTTCACAAACAGCTTACAAAATCCATTAACTTTTATCAAACAAAAATATACCTCACAATTCTTTCAAGACCCAAGATTGGTTTTTCGACTACTAGCAAAAAAAAATATATATGCGCAAGACTTAATAAAAAAATTGACAGAACTCAATCAAAACTTTTATCAGACTGTTGGTGTGCATCAATGAAAAGACCCTTCCCAAATTTCGACTCGAAATCCGTGAAAGGCCATGCTCCCGTCTGACAGCCTTTGACCACAGAAGTTAATACCTGAAATACCGTTATTTCTTTGGAAACATCAATGAAAAATTTAAAGGGACTCCAACAGAGCCTCCCCTGTACTTGATTGACCTTTACCCACCTGTCAGACGAAGGACAGACCAATAGTTCACAACTAACCCGGGGAACCTCCTCCGCAATCACACAAGGCAACTAACGTGTCACCCTCGGGTGAATCGTCAAGAACTCGTCAATCAGGGTCACCGCCCACACCTCCCATTGACCCTGATGACGAAGGTACCCTTGCCACAACTCCGGCATTGGCCATACTTCGTGGCTATCATATTGTCGATTAAGTAATTACACTATAGATATTTCCTAGATATGCCAACCTAGTCAAGCTTATGTTTCCCTGAACCCTTCTTATAGTGATTTGATCCAATTCAATATTCAAGACTTGGTTGAATTGAGTCTCACTGACCTTACCCCGAGCCGTAACTCGATATCTCGGCTCATCCCGAGAGTATGATGGAATCTTTCATAACATACCTCATATCATTCATCAGGGCCAAAACCCAAATCACAATTCCCGGTCTGAAACCCTAAAATAAATTATTAATTGGGTTTGCAGCCTAACCATAGAACCTTGAACCAAGCCTGATATCCATATTCCAAATCAACATCCTAGTCCATACTATTCCAAAAACAAAGATAATAATTCACTATTACGCATGCCTTGCAATCCCGGAACCCAGTCCGCTCACAGTACAACCAAAGTATCAACTCAAGGCAGCCTTAGCCCCAAGGAACCCTTTAACATACCGATAACCAAGCTCCCTTGACCCCCCGAGCCAAAACCCGCCCCGTGGTCATCCATTACAGCTGGGATTACCCAATTAAGGCTCAAAACGGACACCAATGGTCTCAAAACCGCCAAAAACTAAACCGAAATGCTCCAAAACCCACAACACGCGTCACCGTGGGCCGAAAAACTGCCCCGCGGGCGGCCACGTGCCGGTAGAAGACCGGACCCCACGCAGCACGCTGCCACGTGCCCCACGCTCGTATGTATTATCACGACAGAATATTTCGTCACTCTGACGGAATATTCCGTCGAACTTGACGGAATCAGAACCTTCCGCCCAAACTAATAGCGTTAGTGTTCCGTTATAACACCATTACCTTCTGACGAAATATGCTAACGCCGTCAGTATATTCCGTCAAACTCTGACGGTGTCAGTTGACCTAACGGTTGACTAATCGCTGACTGTGTTGCCACTTGGCTCCGAGTGGTAGTGAGTCAGCTGCTGACTGGTTACCACGTGGCTCCACGAGGCACCACGTGCCTTCCAGGTGGCATGCCACGTTAGCATACCTCAGTCGAACTAGTCGCCGGAGCTCGTTGGGAACGACGACAGAACTGCCACGATCGCCGGTGGTCAGAATCTGGAAATTCTATTCGGAAATCGCCATTTTCAGCGAGCTTCAAACTCGTCCGTTTCTTCATCAGTTTTTACGATCTACTCACCTTTAGGATTCCAATTCTGGGCACAAAAATGGGAAAACTTACCTCCCTTGGCTGGAATCCAACGAGAAGGCTCGGCCCAATTGCGCCCCTTCTATTCCTCGTATCTGGGGGTGTTCTAGCCTCGAGCTCACCATCATCAGGCTCGTGGAGATGGGGGAAGTCGATCCTTGGCCTCGAATTGGCTCGAAACAACCTCCACGAGATCACCAATTTTTGGGGTTTTTGTGCGTTCACAGGAAGAGGAGAGGGAGGTGGTTCGCAAAGACTCTCCTAGAAAGATCTGGAGAAAGGAAAAAATAATCTTCCCAAAATATCTCCCATATAAAAATAACCAAATTGCCCTTGAACCTTATAGACCCACAACTTTCTCACTGGGTCTCCATTTTTCGCGTGCCACCTATCCACGAACTCGTGAGTTCGAGACCTACCCAACAACCCAAGAAAAACTTCCAAAAGTACTTCTAGACAAAAAATGACTCCCGAATCCCTCCAAAATCGAGGGTAAAATTGTCTTTTCCCTAATGAAAATCTCAAATTACGTTAATATCTTGTCCGGGTCGTTACAATCAACATATATACATTCACCATTACATTCAAACATCAACTATCAGAAATTGCTAAATAATGAAACTAAGTATATTGGCCGGAGAAGTATGAAGACTTATACCATTACCTGCAGTGTCATCTGGTTCTTCACACTACAGGAAAAGCAGGCTTGCCCGGTAAAACAGATTCGTCAAGCAAAGTTCACAATTCGTTGGGCCACATAAAACCTGGCGAACCTTCGTCGGGCAACGTTCATCGTGCCACCGTCGTTGGGCTTGATGTCAGTCGACCAAAACAGTGAATTCGTCGAATAATTCCAAGTTTGCTCGGCGGATTCATTCGTCGCCTATAATTTTTCGAGCAATTCCAAAAGTCAACAACTTTTACCCGACGAACTACTTTCGCTGGGCAAATTTTTGGAAATTTGGCAGGTGTGCACCGAATTGTCTTACTTTGCCCGACAAAAGTGCTTGTTCGTCAGGCAAAATCTTAATTTTTTAAAAAATAATTTTAATAATTTATTTAATTAAATAAATATATATAATTAAAATAAAAATATTTAAAAATAAAATAAAAATAAAATAATCAAATGAAAATACAAAAAATATTTATAAAAATTAATGTTATGTTTTTACATAATTAAAACTAAAGTAATGTTTTACATATTAAGTTCTAACTACTCGGCGACGGGTCGCAGTGGTCGGGGTCCCCGGCGGGTTGTTGGCCGAGGGCTGAGGTTGTGACAGAAGCTCATCCAGCCCACGCCCACCTAAGCGGTCAAGCACCTTGGCGAGGGTGGCCTTGATTTGATCGTTTTGGGCCTGGATCTGCACATTTTGGGCCTTGATCTCCGTTTTTTCGGCCTGGAGGGTCTCGAAGTTTCTCTTGAGCTCCGACATCTCCTCGGGATTGGCTCCCCGGGAATAACTCGAAGGGCGACTGGAGACATCCCGAACTATCCCGTCGCCCGCCCCCGGGACGATCTTCCATGGACGCCTACCAAGTCGTCGCTCCAGGATGGAGATTGACCTCTTGGGATCCGGTAGCTGCTGCTCCAACGGCACGTCAGGATGTTGTTGCACGTCCAATAAGAAATTTAAAATAATTAATATAAAATTAACCAACATATTTTTAATTTAATAATAAAAAAACATTTTTAATATTAAATATTAAATTCACAAAATAAAATCGAACCACATATAAAGTTAACCAACATTTTTTAATTCGAATAACAAATAAAGGAAATTTTTTTTATTGAAAATTATTAAATTGGCCAATAAAAAATAAAACCACCAAATTATAATTTTTTAAAATAAAACCAACACAAACCAAAATTAAACCAAAAATACTAATTAATCCAAACAAACTTAAACCTAAATTACTAAACTCAAAATTCACAACATTATACCTAAATTTCAAAATCCAAATTTCGGGAATAAAACCAAACTTACAAATTAATCCAAACATACAATAATAATATCCAAAACCATAAAATTCACATATCCAAAATTTATAAAACTCACATATCCTACATGATATAAAAATTTCTCATAAATTTTTTTAAATTCACATATCGAAAATTCATAAAATTCACATATCCAAAATTCACATAAAATTCATATCCAAAATCATATGCAAAATTCATAAGATTATACCAATTTCAACATTATCCCAATTGAACAAATCATCAACATTAACCCGAAATTACTAAATCCAAACAAACTTAGTAAACCAAATGTTTATATTCCAATCCAATCCAAATTCACAATATTCAAGTAAAAACCCTAAATTCACAATCTGCAATTTTGAGAAAAATTCACAATCTGCCAAAATCCAATCCAAATTTCAATTCCAATTTCAATACAATTTCATAATATCCAAAACAAATTTCAATCCAAACTAAAATTAAAATATAAACAATCAAAATTGACAATAACCAATCCACATTAACAATAGAGAGAGAGGGAGAACGAGTTCGACCATGAGATAACTACCAGCGAGAAAGAGCTGCGGCGGCGAGAGAGAATCGACAAGTGAGAGGCAGCGAGAAAGAGCTACAGCGGCGAGAGAGAATCGGCGAGAGAAAGAGTTGTGGCGACGAGCTTGAAAGAGGAGGAGTCCGATTGAGAGAGAGCGAGAGATGGAGGGAGTGATTTTTTTCGCCGGCGATCTTGAGAGAGGAGGAGTCTGGTGTGTTTGCAGAGAGGTGAGGGTGGGGAGATAACGAGGAAAATGAAGAAGAAGGAAAAAGAAGAAGAGTCAGTCGCGACTTATCTGTGTCTGAATAACCTTGCCCGACGAAGCCTTCGTCGGGCCAATTTTAATGAATTCGTCGGGTAAAAAAAAGAGGTGGATATTCATCGGGTAAGGAGTTTCATTTTCTTCGGGCAATTTTGGCGGAATTTTGGCGAAACTTTTGGCGAAATTTATGAAATTTTCGCGAAAAACAAATTGCACGTTTTTTTAACATTGCCCGACGAATTTAGTATATTTTCCCGACGAATCTTGACAGATTTCCCAGCGAATGATTAAATTCGTCGGGCAAAAGGCTTATGTTGTTGAGTTTCTGACTGATCTAAAATCAGGTCCGACGATAGAATTTTCAAGATCGGGATCGTTCACTTTTTGGCTTTACGTGCGTAAAGCCCCATCGATCGTTATCATCATATTTTTATGGAGCTTATGTGCCTCGATCGTTAAGTTTGTGAATTTCAATGGGTTTTTCGTAGTTTCGGTTCAATTGATATTCAAACGATGGAATTTCAAAAAATTGACCATTCAATGGTTACTTTGAAGTCTGTAGAACTCACCTGTTGAAAATATTGATGTTTTGAGGATTTAAAGTTGTATGATCGCCAAAAAACGTTTTGTTACCGTTGAATCGTCGTGCACCGTTACCTAATCCCGAAAATTCCAAATTGGCTAATTTTTCGCGTAGGTGATTTATGAGTAAGTACGATAAATGTGGACGGTTAGATCAGTCCATTTCATTTTGTAAATTATTGAAAATCGTAAAATAAGTATATTCATCAAGGAGTTTAAATACTTCAAGGAAACTTCATTACATTTTTCGAAGTTTTGGTTCCATTAATATTCAAACGATTGAATTTGACCGATCTAACCTTTCATTTAGTGGTTTTACGTGCTTAGATCTCTCCCTTCGAAAATCGTGAGGTTTCAAGGATTTAAAACTTTCGGATCGTGAAAAAACATTTGTAACCGTTGAAACGTCACGCACCGTTACCTAATCTCGGAATTCCCAAATTGGGTAATTTTTCGCATAGATGATCTATGAGTATGTACAATAAAGTTGAATGGTTAGATCATTCCATTTCATATTCTAAATTATTGAAAATCGTAAAATAAGAATATTCATCAAAGAGTTTAAATACTTCAAGGAAACTTCATTACATTTTTCGAAGTTTTGGTTCCATTAATATTCAAACGATTGAATTTGACCGATCCAACCTTTCATTTAGTGGTTTTACGTGCTTAGATCTCTCCCTTCGAAAATCGTGAGGTTTCAAGGATTTAAAACTTTCAGATCGTGAAAAAACATTTGTAACCGTTGAAACGTCACGCACCGTTACCTAATCTCGGAATTCCCAAATTGGGTAATTTTTCGCATAGATGATCTATGAGTATGTACAATAAAGTTGAACGGTTAGATCATTCCATTTCATATTCTAAATTATTGAAAATCGTAAAATAAGAATATTCATCAAGGAGTTTAAACACTTCAATGAAACTTCATTACAATTTTCGAAGTTTTGGTTCCATTGATATTCAAAAGATTGAATTTGATCAATTCAACCGTCATTTTGTGGTTTTACGTGCCTATATCTCACCCGTTGAAAATAGTGAGGTTTTGAGGATTTAAAATCGTCGGATCGTGAAAAAACGTTGTGTAACCGTTGAAACGTCACGCACCATTACCTAATCCCGGGATTTCCAAATTGGATAATTTTTCGCGTAGGTAATCTATGAGTACGTGCAATAAAGGTGGACGGTTAGATTGTTCCGTTTCATTTCGTAAGTATTTTAGAAACGTTGGTTAATAATTAAATGTAAATTGAATCTGGTATATATTGGTCGACGAAAGTACATGAATATTCGTCGGGCAAAAACTTTGGTAAATAGTTTAATAATTTTAAAAGGTTGGTTAATAATTAGACATTGGACAACTTTACCCGACGAATGGTACATGAATATTCGTCGGGCAAATTGTCTGACCCATTTTTTGTCAAAATTTTATAAACGTAATTGAATGAATTTAGTAAGGGATCTGTTTTGCCACTCAACAATAGCCCGTTGTCACACAGTTATACTCATTTGAAGTGTTGCAGATCGCAGAAGACGAGGATGCATGCATATGTTAATTACCAGAAGAAACATATATATGGTGAGAGACTTATCTTTTACTGCCAGGTGTATAACATGCATTAGTCACTTGTAATCTAGCTCTTCATTACTAACGTTTCACTTCGCGATGTTGTTATCTGCTATGATGTCACAACTTCTTCAATTCTATTATGTTCTATAATAAAGGAAGAAAAATTTGTAGACTTGGTAATTCCAATGCCAAAGTTACCATCCGAAATGGAGATGGAAATAACAGCAAGTGCATGAAAGTTACCAAACCGACTATGCTTATGGAAGCATTCATAAAAATTGACCTTTTTTACTTGATAAAATAGTGTATAGAATTTAGGGAAAAATGGGTCAGAACCTTTGCCCGACGAATAATCAAAGAAATTCATCGGGCAAAGTTAAAATAATTTCCCCGACGAAGTTTCTTTGCTTGATCGTCCGGCAAAGATTTTGACCTATTTTTCCCTAAATTCTATACACTATTTTATCAAGTAAAAAAGGTCAAAACCGACTATGCTTATTGAAGTATTTATAAAAATTGACATTTTGATTGTTCATGAGAAAATCTTCATCACTGCATTTCGGAAACTGACTAGTATAAGTATCAGGGACATGACTTCTAGGTAATTCTAGGGTAGGACCTAAGATGAACTGTTGGGAAGCCGAATCAGGGATGAGGACATTAAAGTGCCGAATGGTCGTGCAGGTTGGACAAATACAGATAGGGTCTCTAGACGTCAACCACCATTGTCGTTGCACGAGGCCCTATTGAAGGAAGTTTGAACATTTCGTAGGTACATTGTACAAATTATCAGTGCCTCATTTGCAATGTATGCCTCCGCTATAGAGCATTCGGGACGTGTCTTGTTGCAGACGTACCGCTTGTACGTACTTAACATTCTGCAAGGAAATATACATTATGATTCACATATATACATGATAGTAAGGAAATATTATCAAAAAATAGGAAAAAGTTATACCTCTTGATTGGAAACATCCAACGATAATGTACAGGGCCATCTAGCTTTGCCTCATCCGGCATATGTATTAGTAGGTCCACCATTACATCAAAGAATGCAGGTGGATATATTTGCTCAAGCCGACACATGATGTAGACAATATCCTCATTAATTGTTTCGAGGTCCGCCTTTACCAACGATCTGGCACATAGTATATGAAAGAATTGAGACAAATAAACTATCGTCTCAACAACGCCAGGCTCCAAGAAGTGCCGAATACCAATCAGAATGAGTCGTTGTAGCAAAACATGATAGTCATGGCTCTTTATACCAAACATGGTGCCATCGTCGGTGCTAACATTTCAGGATATGTTGCCGGTGTACCCGTCGGGAAATTTCACACCCTGCAACCACTTTAGGAATTTTTTCTTATTTTCCAGCGTAAATGTATAACTTGGATAAGCCATGATGTATTTACCATTGACGACTTTTGGCCACAAATTAGGCCGAATCCCCATTCCTTGCATACCCAAACAATTCTTTTTTGTGTCCTTTGACTTGCCTTCAATGGGTGAAGTCGTTCCCACAACACTCTCAGCAATATTCTTCTCGATGTGCATAGGATCCGCGAAGTGTCTGATTTTCAATTTCGACCAATATGCCAACCAGAAGAATATGCTCTTTTTCGTCCAATTTTCCTGTTCAGCTGGTTTCGATCCTCGTGTGACGAAGTCATATATACTGTTCAGTTTAGACAATATCTCATCACCGGACCTCTCCCTAGGTCGAGTTAGTAACTCTGATTTGCCATCAAATGAGTCAAATTGCATTCACCATCGGTGATCCCACGGCAGAAACCTTCTCACACCCAAGTAGCATACCTTCGATGCGTGCCAAAAGGACGTTGTGTCTGGTCCACATGTCGGGAAAGCAAGATTGCCCTTGGTGCTCTATCCCGACAACATACCATAAGCAAGAAAATCATTAATTGTCCACATTATGGCCGCTCGTAGAGAGAACATTTCTCCACTGCACTTGTCGTATGTTCAGACACCATTTACCCATAGATCCACGAGCTCGTCAGCAAACGGCCACAAATACACATCGATGGAATTACTCGGTGATTTGGGCCCCGGTATCAAAATACTAAGGATTGTGAATTCTTTCTTCATGCATCTCCAACGAGGCAAGTTATACGGAACCATAACCACCAGTCAAGTGCTATAGGGCTTTGCAAAACTCCCAAACAGATTAAACCCGTCAGTAGTGAGTCCTAATCTGACATTTCTTGGCCCGCGACAAACTCGGGATACATCTTATCAAATTCCTTCCAAGCCTCTCCCTCAGTCGGATGCCTCAGTACATCATCATCGATGCGTTCATCCTTGTGCCACCTCATATCACTGGTTGTGTGGGACGACATGTAGAATCTTTGTAACCTTGGCTTCAGTGGAAAATAACGTAATACCTTGTTCGGAATCTTGTTCTTTTGAAACCTAGGCTCATTGCACACGAGACATTTGTTAAGTTGCTCGAATTCACCGTAAAACAATACATAGTTGTTCTTGCATGCATGGATCTTGGTATACCCTAAACCGAGGCCCTTCAACAGCTTCTTCGAGCTATAATGATCTTTAGGCAGACGGTTGTCTTCAGGGGGCATTCGGATGATGATGTCCATCATGTGATCAAAATGCTTGTTCGTTTGATTATACTCAACTTTCATGTGCATCAACTCCACAACTTCCCTTAGAACCAAAAAGGATTTACAACCGGGGTACAATTCGCGCTGAGCTTCTTTCAACAATCTCTCGTAATGGAGCTCAGAGTCTTCAAGTTGAAACCTGGGCGCCTCATCGTCCATATCATCCGATGAGGGAGGAAATGCATCGGTTAATAACTCAATGACTTGTTCATTATCACATCGCCCATCCAAAGCACTTTCGCCCCGATGGGTCCTGAGAACCGAAGATGTCGATGCGAAAAATATTTCTTCCCCATGATAGATCCAATTAGTGTAGTTGTGTACGATCCCATTCCATTCCAGATGATTTTGAACCTCATTCAGCGGCATCCAATTGTAGTTGTTACATTTAAGGCACGAACACCTGATACGTCTTTCATCACTGCAATGACGACGTACAAAGGCAATGAAGCTGTCGATCCCATCCAAATACTGATAAGAAGATCTATCCAACATTTGCATCCAACCTCTGTCCATTGTACATGCTTTCACAAAATAGAGTCAACGTAAGTAATTGAGTTAACATTGTCCCGTAATTAGAACAAGTTAATATTAAAAGTAGCTCGTCTCCTTATGCCTCCGGTGATTTGGCCATATTCCATTCGAGAGTGCATATTCTGTGCTGTGTAGTTTGCAACCGACGAGGCTAAGTTTCGATCGAGGGAAATTTGGGCAGCATCTCCCTATAGTTCTCATAGTTCCCCAAATGCACGACGTGAATATTATAAACAAATATCTAGTATGAATTCGGAGAACATTGAGGGGATACAAACCAAATTTCCCACAATTGAAACTTAACCTCATAGACCGCAAACTACACAACACATAGTTGCGCACCCCCAAACTGTCCGAATAAATGGACAATTCAAGAGTCAGTCAATCAACCCGATTCATTGACTCTCAAACGAGTCTAAGGTTTTTCATTGAATTTCATTATACGAAGTTAATCAACCCGATTAACTTCGTATAAACAGTTAAAAAATATGAACGTATTTCGCTTTACAAAAATATCACAACAAATTCACAAATACAAACGTATATTAATTATGCATATCACAGAGTTTACAATTTTCTAATTTCGGTATATATTTTCTATTTTCCTATTTTCCTAACATATTTTCTAATTTCCTAACATATGTTCTAATTTCAATAATTTCATTACATATTTTTTATTTTCCTAAAATATTTTCTAATTTCCTAATTTCCTAACATATTTTCTATTTCCCTATTTTCCTAACATATTTTCTAATTTCCTAACATATTTTCTAATTTCAATAATTTCATTACATATTTTTTATTTTCCTAAAATATTTTCTAATTTCCTAACATATTTTCTATTTCCCTAATTTCCTAACATATTTTCTATTTCCCTAATTTCATAACATATTTTCTATTTTCATATTTTGCTAACAAATTTTCTAATTTCTATTTTCCACAAATTGTAAACAATTTCAACATATTTTCCACAATAAATACACAATTTCCTAACATAATTATATCCAAAATTCTTAACAAAATTAAATTGAGAGGCAAACACACATACCTTTTTAGAAGTATTCCTTCAAATCACCCACAATTTTCCTAAAACACAAAATATAATTAGTTTACAATCAAAAATCAAAATTTCAAAACTAAGAAAATTAAATTTCTCAAACCTTCAAAATTGATATTGGTGATTGAGAGAGAAATGAATTTGATTGGTAGTGAAAATGATGATGAGATGATGATTGTAGCTAGAGAGAGAGAGTGTGAGTGAGTGAGAGAGAGAGAGAGAGAGAGAGAGAGAGCGAGTAGACTGAAGTGTTGAAGCAGAGCGGAGGAAGAAGAAGAAATGAGCGTATGAGTTATTTAGTGTGTTTAGACTTTTGCCCAACGAAGCCTATTCGTAGGGTAAAGTTTAATTATTCGTCGGGCAATATTTAGTCAACGTCAAGTGTTACCCGACGACCAATATTCGTCGTTATTTATAATCTTGCCCAACGGATTTTACAAATCGTCGAGCTAACACTCCCTATTTTATGCGCCAACAACTTGTTCTTCCCGCCAATACCTTACCCGGCGAGCATTCAGTTTCGTCGGGCAAAATCTATTTACGCGGCGAAAGCTACTTTGTCGGGCAAAAGCTTGTCTGGCAACCTCGATTTTCTTGTAGTGTCCATATATGCCTTTAAATTGAAAATTTTTAAGTTAGGAATAGTACGTATGTACATTCCATGTATGGGAAATCTCTCCGTTTTATTCAATTTTATTTATTAAATTTGTTTTATACATATGTCATAATCGAAACTGTTTATTTCTTTAATTCATATTTCTAAAATAATATTTGCAAAAAGCCAATCAAATTGGTGATCATTTACTCATCCATTTGTATCAAACAATTCGACGGTTTTGAAAAATATTAAGTTTTTCATAGTGAACTGTCCATTTAGTTTATACATATGAATAACTAATCGATTTTCAATGGATCAAGTTTCTCTTTTATAGAAATGTTGTTGAGGTGATATTCCAGAAGATAATCTATTTCGATTATGACAAATGTATAAGAAAAATTCTCTAAATAAAAAGAGTGGAATGATAAGATCACTCCAAGGTGGGAATTAAGTAGCATTCTAATATTAATACACTATTTATAAATATAAAAAAGAAAAGCAATATATTAATAAATAAAATAAAATTATTATCTCTAATATTATAAAGCCATGAGGGTGAGTTGGTGTTGCAAGCTTCACCAAAATATATTGTACGAAATTAAACACCCTTAAATAATGAAAGAATAAAAAGAAAATTTAATACATAGGAACAAAATAGTAAAACCAATATTTTTAATTAAAAATTAAAGAATTAACATTTTAGTGGAGGAAGTGGGTACATTTTACTCCTCTCTTTTTTTTTTTTTTTTTCTTTTATACATTTTTTTAATTTATTTTTATTTCCTAATTTTCCTTATTCATCCCTTATTTCCTTATTTATTTTTATGATCCGTCTCTGTTACTAACACATTTTCTAATAGAAGTGAGCTCCGCCATATATGTCAGAATATGACACCTATACGTATACCTGCATATATTAAAAAGGTTCTTAGCAATGACGATTTGAAATTGGTGTCCAAATAATACATGCCCCCAATTTACATTTCAACCATATATACCTGTCTTAAAACCTAGTCAATTGTCAATGAAGTTATCTTTATTTCTAGTCTCTCAGTTCTAGGGATGATGAAGAGTGTGCATTTGTCAAAACATATATGTTTTCGATCGAAATGGTTTTCACATGATGATCAGATGATGATTGTACTGGCAAACATAGCAAATACCTAATTTTCTAGCTACGTACATATCCATGGATATATATCTCTTACACGGTGAAAAATCCGAATTGAATTTCCAAAAAAAGAAATGATGAGACAGGATCCTCATATTGGAAACCAGACTCGAAGAGGATGATGATCTCTTCTACTCGGACAGAGCCAATTGACCTGATTCCGCAGAGAATGCAAACGACTTCAAGGTATGAGTCTTTATCTCTACTCCTAGCTGAAATTGAATCGAGGCTAGCACGTAATGTCTTCAATATTACTTCTTCTATAATTGAAACTGGATTGGAATTAAACTGGAAATCGGGTGATGATCAGTATGATGATCTGTGCACCCTAGGTGTTTGTTATTTTGCTTAAGAGAGATTTTCTGGTTTCTAGGGAGGTCAGGTGTGACTGCCTCTTCCGTGTGTTATTCTCTATTGATTACTACATAGAATTTGTTGAATTACAAAGCATATATACTCACACACACACCCTATGATTCGGTTAGAGATGATAATAATATGATGTTATCACACACACACACACACACACTCCTTGCAACTCACTCAAGGCTATTCACACACTCACTGCTACATTAACCGTTTCACACACTTACAACTCACACATTCTCTCATTTAGTGCCTTCATCTTGTGACACTTGTCCTCCTCGAGTCAGCAGCAAGTATGTTGCCAAGTCAGCTACCAGTGATGCATCTTAGTCACCAACAGCCCCTCCTAAGCTAGTCACTGTAACTACTCCCAGTAGACCCCTTAGATAGCAGAACATTTCTCTAGGTAGAGCTTTGGTGAAGATATCCACAAGTTGCTCTTCAGACTTGCAAAAGTGTAGTGTGATTTCTTCATTTTGAATTGCATCTTTGATGTAATGGAATCTTCTGTTGATGTGCTTGGTCTTCTGATGAAAGACTGGATTTTTGGCCATGGAAATGGTTGACATGTTATCACACAGTAGGGGAGTAGCCTCTAATTGTTCCTCTCCAAAGTCTCCCAATACAAACCTTAACCAGACAGCTTGAGTAGTTGCCTCAGAGGCACTAACATACTCAGCTTCTACTGTTGAAAGAGCAACACTGCCCTGTTTGACAGATGCTCAAGAGAAAATCCCACTGCCAAATGAAAAATCTTAACCATATGTGCTTTTCATGTCATCTTTAGAGCCTCGCCAATCACTGTCACAGAATCCCACCAAAGTAGACGTTTTTCCTTTCTTGTATTCAATTCCATAGGTCAATTTACCTTAGACATACCTTAGGAATCTCTTAGCAGTTCCTAAATGCTTCTTGGTAGGGTTGTGCATGAATCTAGACAGCAGACTTGAAGCATACATTATGTCTGGTCTAGTAGCTATAAGATATAGCAAGCTTCCCACAATCTGTCTATAGAGTTGCTCATCAGCAGCTTCACTACCATCACTTCTTTGCAATTTATCAGTAGTTGCTAGGGGAGTACTCACTGGCTTGCAGTCTTTGAGTCCAAACTTCTCTAGCAATGTAGAAGCATACTTCCTTTTATGAATGAAGATACCATTGCTAGACTGTAGAACACCCATCCGTAGGAAATGATGTAGTAATCCCAAGTATGTCATTTCATATATGTTCATCATGTCTTGCTTGAACTCGGCCATCTTAGTAGCACTGTCACCTGTGTAGATAATGTCATCTACATAAATTGACACAATTAGAGTTCCTTCATCTTGCTTAAACTTTAAGTACAAAGTTGTCTCACTTGAACTTCTCTCAAAACCACAACTCAACAAGTAGGAATCAATCTCCCCATACCAGGCCCTTGGTGCTTGCTTAGGACCATAGAGCGCCTTGTTTAACTTGTAAACTTTAGCTTCACTACCTTGAACTTCAAAACCTTCAGGCTGATCCACATATACCTCATCTTCTAGAACACCATTAAGGAATGCTGACTTCACATCAAGCTGAAACAGTTTCCATTCTTTCTGTGCTGCTAGGGCAATTAGGGTTCTTATAGTGTCAAGTCTTGGAACTGGTGCAAATGTCTTATTGAAATCAATTCCTGGTTTCTGAGCATATCCCTTAGCTCCCAATCTGGCCTTGTGCTTCTAAATTGATCCATCCAGATTGAGTTTAGTTTTGTACACCCATTTGACACCAATCACTGGTTTGTCAGTAGGTCTCTCTATTAGTTCCCATGTATCATTGTTTTCAATCATCTGTATCTTAGCTTCCATGGCTTTCTTCCAAGTTGAATCCTTGATTGCTTCACTGAAGCTTTTAGGTTCTATTATGCACATGTGACATCTAGCATAAACATCACTTAGACTTCTTAGCTTCATAGGTGTATCACCTGAACTTGAGCTAGGTGAATCACAAGAACTAGGAATAGGGCTTGTACTAGGACCAGAATCAGGGCTTGAGTTTGAACTTGAACTGGTGCTAGTAGTATGAACACCCTGTGTTACTGGTGTAGCATAATCAATTCCAGTGTCAAACCTTACTGGTATATACTTCTGAACTTCTGCATGTTTCTTCCAATCCCAACATCCTTCTTCATTAAATATTACACTTCTTGACACCAAAATCTTTCTAGTTTCCAGACTATATATTATGTAGCCCTTTTCACAGCTACCATAGCTTACTAGAACACCTTTCACACTAGAATCATCTAGTTTCTGTCTCCTCTGGGATGGAATATGCATGTAGCATATAGTGCCAAATACCGTTAGGTGTGACACTCCTGGTCTTCTACCAGAGAACTTCTCAAATGCAGTCTTACCCTGCACATCCTTGGTAGGACATCGATTGAGAATGTATACTGCAGTGTTGACTGTTTCACCGCAGAACTCATAGGGTAGTTGTTTACCATGTAACATAGACTTAGCCATCTCTACTATAGTCCTGTTTTTCCTCTCAGCAACACCATTCTGTTGAGGAGAGTAAGCCACTGTCAGTTGTCTCTCAATTCCATGCTCTTCACAGAGTCTCTGGAATTCATTTGAGGTATACTCTCCACCTCTGTCACTTCTCAACTTCTTCACTTTGAACCCACTTTATAGTTCAACCATAGCTTTGTACTTTTTGAACACATTCAACACACTTGATTTATGTCTCAGAAAATAAAGTCAGCACATTCTAAAGTGATCATCAATGAAGGTAAGAAAATACAGATTATCTCCCATTCTTTTTGCATAGGACCACACACATCTAAGTGTATTAATTCAAGAGGTGTAGATGCCCTCCAAGCCCTTTCTGTGTCAAAAGGACTCACATGATGTTTCCCCGAAATATATCCTTCACAGAGTTCTTAGTCACCTTCTAGACTAGGTAGTCCAACTACCATGTCCTTCTGTCTTAGCATTTTTAGGCTTGAGTAGTTCAAATGACCAAATCTCCTGTGCCATAGTTATGTGCTGTCCTTGGCTTTTGCTCGTCTAGCTACTGGATTCTCGTAGTCCAGAAAAAGCTTGAAACATCTGCTGCCTATCATAGGAACCTTAGCAATCTTTTGCTTCATGTTCTTATCTTCATAAACCTCTGCTGAGCTGTCTCCAAACACTAGGCAGTATTCATGTTCCACCATCTGACCTACACTTAGTAGGTTCTCATCCAATCTAGGTACAAGCATCACTTCCTTGATGTACTTGTCACCTTGGTCAGAATAAACCAACAAGGAGCCTTTCCCAGCAGTTTGAACTAGCTCACCAGTACCCATCTTCACTCTTACATTCAGGTTTCCATCAATGTTAGTCAATAAAGACTCATTACCTATCATATGGTTACTACAACCACTATCCAAGTACCACACACCCACATCCTTCTCAATGGAGGCTGAATGGCAAGCATAGAACATGTTACCTTCAACTTCATTCACTTTCTGAGCTAGGTTAGCAATCTGGTTTTCAAAACAGTCTTTGGCAATATGGCCAAATTTAGAGCACTTGAAACATTTCACTTTTCCTTTGAACCAGCATTCACCCCAGTGAAGTTTGTTGCAATTCTTGCAAGCATCCTTAGAACCACTGGTTTCTCTTTTCTGATTTCTAGAGAACTTGTTCTCATACTTAGCATTGCCTTTGAATTTGATGTTAGTCCAACCCTTGTTTCCAACTTTGAACTACTGCTTCTTGAACTTTCCCTGATTAGAACTTGATTGTGCATGTGACTTGTTATTCACACTCATACTTGAGAATGCATTCTCAACATCACCCTCAGTGTGCATCTCTAGACGTTGATCAAATGCCCTGATTGATGCAGTGGTACTTTCAACACTAATATGCTCTAGATCTCTAGTTTCTTCAAGTATGGACACAATCGAATCATAGGGTTTAGTCAAGCTTATCATAATTTTTCTGTGCTAATCTCTTTTCAGTCACTTCTTCACCATACGTTTTCATTTTATTAACAATACCAAACCGTCTAGTCATATATGTAGAAAATGATTCATCATTTTTCATACTTGTATACTCAAAATCTCTTCTAAGACTTTGTAATTTAACTGCTCTCACCTTAGGATCTCCTCTGTATTCCTTTTTCAGAATCTCCCTGACACTTTTGGCTATCTCCTCATTTGAGACTCTTGGGAAGATTTCTTTAGAGACTGCATTCTGAATCAGGTTCAAAGCCTTGTTATTCTTGATATGATAATCATGACTTCCCGCCATCTCAATCTCCTCATCTTCAATGTCATACTCAGGATCGGGTAAACCTTGAGTGACTATCTTCCACAGATCACATGCCTTTAATGTTGTTCTCATTTTGATATTCCAGAAATCATAGTTAACTCCTGTGAATACAGGAATTTTGGGTTCTTCTCCTCCAGTACCAGTCATGATGACTTGGCTGTGAAGAAACTTCAACCCCCTGTTCGGCTTCAACTCCTGCTCGGCTTCACCACAGACAGACGCCCTAGAGATATGATCTCAGGGCTCTGATACTATATTGGAAACCAGACTCGTAGAGGATGATGATCTCTTCTACTCGGACAGAGCCAATTGACTTGATTCAGTAGAGAATGCAAACCACTTCAAGGTATGAGTCTCTATCTCTACTCCTAACTGAAATTGAATCGAGGCTAGCTCGTGATATCTTCAATATTACTTCTTCTATAATTGAAAGTGGATTGGAAATTAAACTGGAAATCGGGTGATGATCAGTAGGATGATTTGTGCACCCTAGGTGTTTGTTATTTTGCTTAAGAGAGATTTTCTGGTTTCTAGGGAGGTCAAGTGTGACTGCCTCTTCCGTGTGTTCTTCTCTATTGATTACTACATAGAATTTGTTGAATTACAAAGCATATATACTCACACACACCCCATGATTTGGTTAGAGATGATAACAATATGATGTCATCACACACACACTCCTTGCAGCTCACTCAAGGCTGTTCACACACTCACTTCTATACTAACCGTTTCACACACTTACAACTCGCACATTCTCTCATTTAATGCTTTCATCTTGTGACACTTGTCCTACTCGAATCAACAGCAAGTATGCTGTCAAGTCAACTACCAATGATGCAACTTAGTCACCAACACCTCGTCCCCAATCAGCAACCCACATAAATAAAATGGCGCCACATTCATTGTCTCTAGTCTCTACTTAATTACTGTTTCTTGTGTATTTATCACGTGGCTCCATTAGTCCTGCGTTTGCAACAGCCACACAGGTCTAAATATCGTACAGTCCTATATCATAGTCATACCCCTCGGTCACCCTCTATTTAATCCCCCTACCTAATAATTTATAATCACATTCTCACTCATCAGTCTCTTCTTTCTCTCTCTTTCTGGGTTTGATAATTAACTAATCAAAGCCATGGAAGAAATTATATCCTCTTGTTCTTCGGCAAATCTCGTGGGGCAAGAAAACTCTGCCTCGCTTCAGCAGCTTCTTCAATTTATAGTCCAGAGCCGCCCCGACTGGTGGGTGTACGCCATCTTCTGGCAAGCATCAAAAGACACCAATAATGTCGATCAAATTGCTTTGTCTTGGGCTGGCGGCCATTTCCGAAGCTCTAGGGACTTGGCTTCTTCCAAGAGGATGAGCAACAAGTTACCCAATAACGATAATTACCATCCCGTTAAATTTGTTGAGAGAAGCAGGAAGTCGGTTCACAGAGAAGTGGAAGCACTTTTCCATGGAGACATGGACTTGGATGGGGGAGGAGATGTCACTGACTCCGAGTGGTTTTACTTTTACACCGTTTCTTTAACCCAGTCTTTTACCGCAGGGGGTAATTCTAATATTCTGGGGAATGCCTATTGCGCCGGTGGGTTTGTTTGGCTGGCAGGTGATTGTGAGCTTCAGTTGTATGAGTGTGAGAGAGTGCAAGAAGCTCGAATGCATGGGATTCAAACCCTCTTTTGTGTTCAAACTTCAAATGGGGTGCTTGAACTCGCTTCTTTGGATGTGATTAAACAAGATTGGGGCCTTGTCCACCTATCCAAATCGCTTTTCGGATCAGACAACAGCAACACCAGCAGAAACTCAAAGCACCTCAATGAGAATCATCATGTTCTTGTTCCTCCTCTTCTTGAGAGTGGAACATTTTCAGGACCTCAAAAAGAGTGGACAACACCAGGTATATATATTATTAACCAAGAAAATTAATGTCCATATTAGTTGTCCACGCGTTTCTTTTATGTCTATATATTCATTTATTTTCATTGATTTTGATTTAATTTACAGAATCTAATGATAGATATAGTCATTTACAATATAATTACAACCAGTAACTGACAATATTTTCCCATTTTTCCAAGTACTTTATTTAGGACATGTAACCTCAAACTTCTCCAACAATTTCTTTCAACATTTGTTGAAATTGTTTTTTTATTGACTTATTGGATATTATGACGTGATCAATTATGATGGTACAAAAGAAGCAGTGGCTATCAATATAGGAGGATCGTCATCAGATTCAGGGCCTTCAGACTCGGTGGGCAATTTTGGGTCGGAGACGATAGAGAATAATCGATTGAAAAAGAGAGGAAGATCATCTTCAAAGCATGGAGCAGATGGAAGATCAGAATCACCAATTGACCATGTTGAGGCAGAGAGACAACGGAGGGAGAAGCTGAACCGTCGGTTCTATGCCCTGCGCTCGGTTGTTCCCAATGTGTCCAAGATGGACAAAGCTTCTTTACTTTCAGATGCAGTTGAATACATCAATGAACTGAAAGCAAAGGTTGAGAAATTGGAAGCCAAAGTCCAAGAACAACCTCAAAATAATAATCCCAAATTAAGCAAGTCCATCCAAAGCACCAGCTCCATAGTTTTTGATCATCATCATGAAACAAGGCCTAGTCCTTCATCAAGTAAATACAATAGTAGATTAGCAAATGGGGGTGTGGAAGTGGATGTGAAGATTGTGGGGTCGGAAGCCATGATTCGAGTTCAATGTCCAGATCAAGACTACCCTTATGCCAGATTGATGAATGCACTCAAAGAGTTGGAGTTGCAAGTTTATCATGCAAGCATCTCAAGTGTGAAGGAGTTGATGCTTCAAGATGTTGTGGCAAGAGTTCCTCATGGCTTCACAAATGAGGAGGCTATGAGAGTTGCTATTGTAAAAAGATGGTACAAGTACAACTAGCTAGACCTAGCTAGCTCATTCTTCTTCCTAATTTGCTACTTCTGTGTAAGTTGATCATGTGTAGATCCAACTTGTTTTCCCCAGTTCAAGATTTCTAAGCTGTGTAAGTTAATTATGAGTTTGTGCATCTTAATTATTGTGTTTCCAAATGCAATATATATGTAAAAGGAAGGCATGTTGTTTATCGAATTCACTTATATTATAACATGTTATATGTATATATCATATTGATGAACTTAGGAGAAATTATAGTTTGAGATAAAAACTAACTCCTTATAGTAAATATTTTAGTAAGGGACTGCAAGTCTCTACATTTATATATTACACATATATACGTATTTGAAATAATACTGACCATTGATTTAATCTAACGGAGTTAAATTATTCTACATCAGCCTTTTGGTATTAGAAAAAAACTTCACTTAAAGCACCTTATCACTGCCCATCGACATCTACTCCCCGTCTCTTGCACTTTCCTTTCTACCCTTTATTTCCTCTCCCATAATAATATCTTGATTCATATAATTTGAGCGTGCTTTCCATTGCTCCCTCTTCATCGAGGACTTTCTTTGTCTTTTTCATCATTCGTTTATGTGGAGATCTATTTGGAGCAATTTTATTTGGGTGTCAAACAAATAAACTCAAAAGCCTTCCCAAACCCAGATTTTTTTTCGACATTAATATCCAATAATTAAAGGTAGATTTCAATTTCATAAGATAAAGCTTGATAGGCTTTGCAGAAAATCATAATCTAATTCCAATTATTATTTATTATGCTATTAACGCATACAAAAAGTAATAATAAATAAAAAATATAAACTCCCATCCTATATGGTCCGTAAAGTTAGAGGAAAAAGACGATCTGGTTTTTTCTTCACATATCTACTTCTTTATACGGTTTCTGGATTGTTGGATTGATGTAAACCGATGTGATTCAAAATGATAAGGTAAAATTCTTGTGTTATTATCTAATACAATATGGAATAATTAATTCCGTTAGATTAAATCAATGATTAATATTATTTCAAATACATATAAATGCGTAAAAGGTAAATACTGAGACTCGCGATCCTTTAGTAAGATATATTTTACTCATTTTTTTTACATGAAATATATATATATATATATATATATATATATATATATATATATATATATATATATGTACCAAAACCGTTGAGATATATCAAATTGCAGAGGAGTGAAATGAATCAAAACATGAATCATTGTGATTGTCTGAATGCCGACTATTAAAATCACCGTTAATTTTTTAAATTATTATTCAAAACCATTTTTCGCAAAAAAAAGAATTAATAATATTGAAGATCATTTATTCATTCATATGTATTAAACAAAATAACAGTATGAGTAACGATTAAGGTTCTCATTGTGAGGCATTTATTTAGTTGATACATATGAATGAACAACCTACAATTTAGTTAATATTTTGCATAGATGATCTAGAAATAATAATTTAAAAATTGAACAGTTCAGATTATGATAATATAGCATGATATGTTGGAAAAAAGAATAATAGATATCATAATATGTTGGAAAAGAATAATAGATAGCATGATATGTTGGGAAAAAAACAAAAAAAAAATCTATATCATGATATATATTGGAATTAATTAAGGTGAGACATTATTGATTCCGATTATATTATTCGAACTTTCCCTTTCCTTTTTTATTTTTGTCAAGACTGATAACTGATTGATGGAATTCAATGTTTTTCTGTTGTTGTCAAACTTAATTATAGAATTTAATGTTCATTTTTATTATTTATTTCCTTCACAATTCAATGGGTTTCCTCGTTTTTGGTACGTGTTGGTTTCTTCGTCATCTTCTTCCTCCCATGAGTATGATGGGAAATGCACTGTAAGTAAACAGTGCAATGAACACTATATTCCTGCTTGTGTTTTATTATATAGTTTCCATTTGATAAATCACGTACTATATTTTTGGTTCGTCATACGGAGGCATTAATTTTTATTTTTATTTTTTACTTTCTTTTTTCATACACTAATTTTCTTTTTGCTTTTTTTAAATTCATTCCATAATTCCAAATAACGTTAACATACCTATTATTTGTATTCGAAATTCTTATGTACATATATTTCATTTGATAAAATTTTCATAGCTGTTTATTACCAAATAATATACTTATCTTTTATTCATAAATACAATACCAACAATTATAAAAATGATTTACCCACTTTTTCTTTTCCGAATAATATATCATGAAGGAAGTTAAGATTCCACCCCAAAATCAATTGGCAATGTAAGCCCTTACAAGGTTGTGAAATTTTTCAATGTGAGACTTTTGTTACTTCACATTCTTATAAACACATGTGCCCATTCCTCTATGATTGATTACATATTCTTTTTTTAAATGTGATAATCATAATTATTGATTTCTTAAAACATCATATAAAGATCATTTCTACAAAAAAAAAAAAACAAATTGGTGACACTTTAGTCATCCATATGTATCAATTAAATCGATGATTCACCATATGCAACTTAATTGTTACCAAAATCGTCGATTATTTTGATACATACAAACTACGTGCCAAACAATTTTCAAGTTAGTTGATTTTTTACAAAGATAATTTTTACATGATGTTTTAAAAAATCAGTAGTTCTGATTACCACATTTGCATAATGAAAATTCAGTAATCAACTTTGGAAAAATGGAGCACATTCAACCTTGAGTAGATGGAAGTATTTTCTATAAATAATTACCTATTTATGAAGAATTGCATATTAGGAATAATGTAGGTCAAGTACAGATGAGAAGATTAAATGTAAAAAAAAGTGTTAGTTTTGAACACCGACGACATCGTATGTGTGAAAAATCCCCCTTATTTACATTAGAGATAGAATAGAATATCGTTGTATAAAAAAAAATTGTAAAAAATAAGTCTCAATATAAATACTAGTACTCCTATGCTTCCAATTTTGGAGAAATGTAATTTATGAGTTTTGATAGATTGAAAATTTATTACGTTCAAGTTAAAAAGTAGAACGATGACATTGATTATAAATTGTGTACTCAATATGGAAAAAATTGATCCTACATGACTAGAGTTTTAATAAACACATGAATTTGTATTAATGGAAATAAATTAGAAAGGTCAATATCCAAGAGCTGTTGGTTTCTGGAGCTTTGGAACAGTCGGAGATGAAATCGCAATGTCCAGGTATGCTCTCAATACAGAACTTAGATGAAATTGGTTTTGATTTAGGGTAGAATCAAATTGGTTGAGTTTAGTTTTAGGATTGAATTCTTCGGATGATGAAACTTGGTTAAATTTCTGCAAAGAATAATCTGATATTGTTTTGCACACCAACTGTTTGATAATTGTCTTCTGTGAATTTTCTTTTGTTTTCAATCTCTCAGCTGTGACAGAGATGATTGCTTTAATTATGGTTGTGAGCTATTACAGATTGCACACACACACACACACTTATCTCACTCACTCTGCAATTTGTTACTGTGATAACACTATGATGTCATCCACACACTTATCTCACGGCTACTTAGCCTTGGGCGCCAAGTTAGGCACACACACACGCAAGCGCACACACACACACACACACACACTTCATTCTGTTTAAAACAGAATTTTTACAACTCACACACACTTTACTATCTATTAAACCTAGGTGTGCCTCCACTCTCTAGCTCAGCTGCTTACTGCAGTGGACCTTTGGACAGCTTATAGTCCAACAGTCCCTCCTAAGTTGTTCACTGGTTTCACTCCCAGCAAACTTCTTAGGTAATTGAACCTATCCTTAGGTAGAACCTTAGTAAATACATCAGTCATTTGTTCCTCTGACTTACCGTAGAACAGATACACCTCACCAGATTGAGTTGCTTCTCTGATGAAGTGAAAGCGTCTGTTAATGTGCTTTGTTTTCTGGTGAAAAACAGGGTTCTTTGACATGGCTATAGCAGATGTGTTATCACACATAATAGGAGTAGGTTCAGTTTGCTTTTCTCCAAAATCCTCTAGTACAAACTTCAACCATCTTGCTTGTGTTGTTGCTTCAGAAGCACTCACATATTCTGCTTCTGTAGTAGACAGTGCTACATTGTGCTGCTTTACTGAAGCCCATGAAAACACTCCACTCCCTAGAGAAAATGCATACCCAGAGGTACTCCTCATATCATCCAAACTTCCACTCCAGTCACTGTCACAGTACCCAATTAGAGTAGCTTGCATTCCCTTCTCATACTCAATACCATAGTTAACAGTACCCTGAATGTACCTCAGCACCCTTTTGGATGTGCCAAAATGCCTCTTAGTAGGATTGTGCATAAACCTAGCAAGTAGACTAGCAACAAACATTATACCAGGTCTGGTAGCAGTCAAATAGAGTAACGTAGTCACCACTCACCAGTCAGTCGGGGTTGAAAATGTTCCCCAGATCGATGAACATATAAGAATTTTCGTTTGGCCATTGATAATCATCTAGGCTTCCATTTCATGTAAGATGAACTAAAGACTAAAGTGTAACTGTTACAAGAAAGAGTAGATCGAAAATCAAATAGCATCCAATGATTAAGAAGCAGCAGGCAGGCGTACAAATTAAGGTGGAAAGAAAAGAAAGAGTAGATCGAAAATCAAATAGCATCCAATGATTAAGCAGCAGGCAGGCGTACAAATTAAGGTGGAAAGAAAATTCCAAGAGTCGAAATTTGAAATTTATGTGCATTCAAATCAAATATGAAATGATGGAGTCTGAAAATTTAAAAAAAAAATTGGATAAAAAATTCTGAAATTTTTCCTTTTCATGAATGAATTCATTCTAGTTTGATAAAAAAAAAATATTCAAACTGATACGAAATAACTGAGATGTGTAAACTGGGTGAGATCTATTATACCTAAATTGTTTTTTCATTTTTATGACATTTGAGGTGGGTTGGAGCCCACTCAGCCCACCCTCCTGGTACGTGCCTGTCCATGGCTGATCTTAAGGCTACGTTTGGTACGCCGTATAAAGAATCAGATAGGATAATATAGTACGAAACTGGTGTTTGGTACTACTCGTATTAATTAGCCACAGAATAAGTTAATACAGTTGAGTACCTTTCTACGGTCCACACCAGCTAAAATAATATCCTCGAAATTGTCCGTATTAAATAGTCGGATGAGTAGAAATCTTGAAAAGTAATAATAATAATAATAATATCAATAATTAATTTATATAAAATTAAAATAAATAATAATTAATTAATGATAATAATAATAACATAATTAATATTTATGATATATAAATATTTCTTATCAACGAGTGTAATATAATTCGGGTAGTATAATATAGTCGGCATTTTAATCCGGTAGAACACCAAACGCCCGACTAAATAGTCAGTCTATCCAGCGAACAGATTAGTCTATCCGACTGAAATAGTCAGTATAATATGGCGTATCAAATGAGGACTATGTTTTACCCAAAAAAAATGTCCTATTTATTATTTATTATTTGTAGCTCAACTATACACATACATTGTAAATGAGTTTATGGAGTTATATGAGATATGTTGCATTGCATAATTGCCTTTTGGCTTGCGCTTTCTTTTACAGTTCAAGGTTATGTGACGTTTTAAGTATATGGAAATATCTTTCTAAATCGTTTATTTTCAATGTATGCATTAAAGAATCGTTCATGCAAAAGATCATTGCAACAACTAATGATTTTATCATTATCATGCTCGTTTTAATTATATGTAGTATTTAGTTACGAATTTTGTATTAGTTTATTTATTCCATTTCAATTAATTAAAGAGCTAAATGATAAGAGTTAAGTATATTTTTGCAATCCGAAAATTTGTTATTAGAAATTTTAAAGATGTTGAAATTCAATGTGAAATGGGTCTGAAAAATCAGTTGACCATGAAATTCTCAGCTTTAATTGGAGGGAGTAGATGAACGAGATTATAAAATCAAACAGTATGCACAGTGCAAGAATTCTAATTTAGAACCTCTTCAGGTTCCGTTTGAGAATTAGTCTCATCCTTGTAGATGTGTAGGATATATGTATAGTTCACCAAGTTCATTGTAAAGATTAAGAAAAATGAATTGAATCACGTTTATTATTAGATCTAGTGTTCATCATATCTTATACAATTATAACGTGTGATGGAAGTTTGGACATAGCAAGATGTAAAGTAACTGGATTCATTGATACTGCCATAAAGATGGAGAGCTAGCCGTTGCTCTCTGCAACGTGCTATGTGGGGACTTTAAATCAAGGATACACTCGCCGGGACTGGGACTCCATCATCAACGGATCTAATTCATGAAAGCATCAATGGAAGAAATATATTAAAATCACAGATTAAAAACGTGACATTTTTTGTTAAGACATGCGCCAACATATATTTTTGTTAATCTACGGAAGTTGAAAAGTTGCCATAAAACTAAAGCTTTCTATCAAATCCTCCACCTATCATACATTCTATGGCCCGCCTTCTCAAACTTAATTTACCCTCGTGGGCTGCTCAATCGTCCATGCTTTATTTTACACATCCACGGTAACATTATTATCCGCTGATTATTTAATTCTCAATTCATCTAATTGTAAATTTTATTATTTTAATTCATTTTTTCTTTACATTAAAACACCGATGTCATCTCAACATAATAAACATATTATAAAATGAATTAATTGGTAGATATATTTATCCTCAATCATCACTTATCAGCATCGGATTCAGATATAATCTTCGTCACAAGCCCCTTGGATTGTACTATATTATATTTTAATTAAAATATGGCACATGTGTGACTAGATTAGTTTGTTCGTGTACCTATTGTTTACCCGCTATATACTAAGTATTTTCCATTCATGCTTTCGCTCTTGATATGTGGATTCGAAAATTCCCCAATATTGAAAATGTTCATCTTAAAAATTGAAACTCTTTGTTTAATGAAGGAACAAAATCACCATTTTTTATGCACTAATGACAATATATGCTTTCTGACTAGCTCATTTGTGCAGATTTTCCTTTTCATTTTAACTGGAATATTCTTTTCTCTTCCTAATATTCTTGACTATGGTTTGCTGCCATTTTTTACCATACTGTGCACATTTGGGGAAAGATCTAGATATATGCTGTGGGCTTGAAGAAATAGGTCCAAATCAATAGCGGGCTCAATTGAGATTGGATCCAATTAATATTGGGCTTGAAGAAATAGGTCCCAACATGTCTTTTCAAGAAAAATCACCAACATGTTTATGATACAAAAGATATTAAGAATGAAGACATGTCTTTTCAAGAAAAAATCACCAACATGTTTATGATACAAAAGATATTAAGAATTAAGATATAAGGCATCACGTTATTTTTTTTTACGAATATCAAATTTGAGACCATTCACTATTAATAATAATAATAAAAAATCAATTACCTATAATACTAGTGACAAAATTACTAGCAACAACATTTATATGTATAGCTCATCATGCATAAGGCAACTTAGCCCATTCACTTGTCAATCCACATAGCCAATACATTGGCAAATGGCTCAGTTCATACAACCCATACAAGCCTCAGCCCACTCCTCCACTTCTATCTATTCCATTATGCTTGAGTGATCTCCAATGTGACTACTATTACAATTTAAAAGTATTTATTTTTATTGTTTAACGTATAGTTTTAAGTTCGATTTTTATAAAAAAATAAAATTAATATCCAATGCATATAATTTTTTTTTCCTAGCTAATATAGTTGTGTAGAACAGTTTCCATTTCACACTTGTGTTCAACTTAACCAATGGTCCACTTTAATTATGATATAGGAACGATGAACTAGTTAATTTTGCACCCTATTTTACCTGTATACCTAACTTCATAATATCAATAATCAATAATATCTTCGATTTCCATTGAAAAAAAAAAAAAGCAAGCATCACTTTACACACTAAGAATTGGGGGTCAATTTCAAAATGGATCACTAGGTTTCAATTTCATTATTTTACTTCATGTGGTTATGAGATTACATCACTTTATTTCATCTGCATATTTCACTATTAAAGCATCAATTTATTTCATCTGCATATTTCACATCACATGAGGGTAAGAATTTTTAACCAATACCAAGAATGCCCTTAACTTAAGTGATGATTTGATAGTGAAATAGGCACATGATGTAAATTGATGTGATTTCAAAACCACATTGAGTAAAATGATGAAATTGAAACTAGCAGTTGATCGACGTGATAGCAAAAGTAAGCAGGGAAGCAGAAGCTAGCAAGAGGTCTTCAAAGAACTTTTGTGTAATATTAGAATTATCCATTGGTACGGCATGCTGCTTTTTCCATTCGTAGTGGTCCATTTTGAAATTGACCTCCAAACCTTTGGGTGTAAAATGATGTTTGACCTAATAGTAAAATAGGCAGATGGAGTAAATTGATGTGATCTCATAACTACATAGAGTAAAATGATGAAATTGAAACCTAACTAGTGGTCCATTTTGAAATTGACCCCCAAAACTTAGGGTGTAAAGTAGCGATGCGTTTGCCCAAAAAAAAATAACTAGGACAGAGTCTAACACCATAATATTTCACGAAGGAATATACTAGTTCAGAGTGAAATAAATTTCTTAGCATGTTATAAAAATATATGCATATGACATTCCCATCTAATTAAGGGTTTCTTTAATAAATCTCACCCAACTTTTATTGTTCTTCAGCTCGATCAATAACCTTCCTAATTGATTTCAACCAGCCCCTTGCAACTACTAGCTAGTTAGCATTACTGCATATATCAAAAGAGATATATATCGTCAAGAGAGTATTAGCAGAGACCTGCTTACTCAATCACATGATTGGTTCAACCCTCTCACTTTCTTTCATCAGCAACTAATTAATATAATTAGGTCGTCTCTTTTACCAACCTGCTAGCTAGCTACATCAATACTAGCCGTGTGGACGAAAACAACTATTTGCATTAGTCCTTCTTCTTTTCCCCTATATATCCATAAATGTTGTTACCATAACCTAACAGCAATAATTATATAATCCGGCCGGCCATTACATATACGCCGTTCAAGTTGGGGGACCGGCTCATACACATCAAGAATTCGAACTTTTGGGTAATGATAATCGTTCATATGCGTAATTATCATGATGAAGAGGTAGTTTTCTCTCATTTACAAATCCGTGAAGAGGCCGACTAGTTAATATGCCGTCGAAGTTGGCGAGACTGCTGGTAGCAGACAAGAAGCTTCTCTCATACAGAAATGATCGAGGACGACAACGAATATGATGTGTATGGGGGCCATAATTGTAACATATAAGTTCATTATTAATTAAGTGTGTGTTCATTTCAAAATTTAGGTGCAACAAGTCAAATTTGTGTACTTGGATTATTAACAACATGTTTGTGATTTGTTCGGTCTGTAGAAGACGTGTAGCAGTTAACATTCATTAATGTGCCAACATTTAATATTACCTAACAAAAATCGGGCATTTAGTACGTATACTACAACCACACTTTTTCTTTTAACTTGCATATATAGTATCCTTCTCAATTTAGTCATTGCAATTTACTCTCTTTTACACTAAATTGTTGTGTACTTATGTTATCTGGGTTTTCATTTAGTTGCATCACTAGAACTGAGAATGAGCGACCGGACTAATATATAGCTCAAATTAGGCAACCGGAGCTCAACCTAGCTGATCGGTCTGTTTCCTAGTGTGAATTCGGTAGGGTTTTCCAATATTTAACGGGGTTGCCCTATTTCTTTCCTACTTTGATTCCAATTTTAACCTAAGACTTACCCAATATAAACCGGACATAAGGGCCTGTGAAAAACGTGAGATGCAAGAAAGACTTCAAGAAGGTCGTATGGGCAAGGGTAAGAGATAGAGCGTGGGACCTAGGGTTTATTAGGCCATCAATAATAAAAGAGTACTAAAGGGCCACTTAAATCAAAATTTAGGACTTCAAAATTTGTTTTTTTTAGAAGATACAAAATTTCATTGATAGAATAAAAATACAAAGCAAAGACAAGTTAGGCTGCAATAGCTTGACGACAAACATGGGTACATATCTCCAGTGATCAAGTTCGATATTTTTCGAAACGATCTAGAGGGAATAACACACAAAATAATATAATTAACTTGAATTCCCTAAGTATCATCAAGGTCATTAATGTCCGAACAACTAATCTTTGTAATCCCACAAAAGGGAAAACCTAATACAGCCAACCCCAAATAAGAACAGGTGGACTTATTTGTACAAAGCAAACTAAACAGAAAAAAAAAAATAACGCAAAGGTACAAATGGGCTACTTTCATTGTTGTCACTGCATATCACTTCCATTATTACCCCCTCCGCGGAATTCCGAAGACGACGAGAATATCGTCTACCACCATATCGCAGATGTTTCAATCCTCCGTGATTGACACCACCACCATAATGAAGGACCGCAATCTCTCGATCAAAACCCACCTGGCCGCATCAAGAGACAAAACCCTGTGAAGGCATATCAGGCTCCTAAAGACAAGAGTTTCATCGGCAACCTGACCCGTCGGAACTCCGAAATCCATGACCATGATCGACATCATGACGATATACGAGAGAATGAAGCTTGAAGACAAACAAACTTCGGTGACATTGACACCACGACCGGTTGGATTATCCGGTTTATTCACTACATCCCTATGGGTACCAGGGGAAGCTCCTTAGATCAGAAGAAGATCAGTCGAAGAAAACGTTTTTAGAAGGAAGAATTTTTTTGGAGAAGAGGCTAGGGTTTTGGAGAGTCAAAATTTTATTTTTTAATGAATTGTCTGGGATTATATTTTACTATCTCCAACAATTGAAGGCTATGCTATATTTCGTTTGATATTTTATAACTTTTTAATATATCATTTACATTAACGAATTAATAAATACACTAAAATCATATCTTAACTAGTTTTCAGATATGTGACCAAATAAAAATATTTCGCTCAAGAAAATGTGGAAAAAATTCGGTAGAATGAAGAATAGGTGAGAAAATATTTATGAATGATAAACATATTTATTGGAAAAATAAAAGAGATTTTTTGTTTTAAGTTTTTTGAAAAACAAAATCGGAATTAAAAAAAAAAGGGTGTAACAGCACATTTGTAGCCGTTGATTTCATGGAAATGTGGAGCAAATTAGCCGTCCATGGCTTTCGAATAAGGGTGGCAATTTTTGACACAACTTGATACACGATTCGAAACCAGCACGAAATTTATCCGGGTAAACTCGTACGATTAAAATTTCGGGTCATTTTCGAGTCAACCCGTTATGATACGTTTAATAAACATGTGGTTTTCGGGTCAACCTGTTAATCCGTATAATGACCTATTAACCCGTTTAATAAACGGGTAGATTTCGAGTCAACCTGTTAACTTGTATAATGACTTATATATTAATCCGTTTAATAAACGTGTCAATCACTAACTCATATATCTACCCATTTACCTACCTATATACATATTAAATCTTAGAGTTTAAATAGATTAAACGGGTTAAACAAGTCATAGGTTAATTGGGTTTCGAACACGACCTGTTTATTAAATGGGTTACACGTGTTATCTGGTTCATTAATAGATCGAGTTCGGGTTGGACATTCTTGATACGATTATTAAACGGGTCGGATTCGGGTTGGGCATATTTGGATAAAACAGAGTTCATGATACGACACGAACCTGACACGACATGACCCATTGCCAGCCTTACTTTCAAATTGGCAAAAGCAAAAACAAGCAGTAATTGCTGCAATTGGACCAAGAGACAAGACAAAAAAAATAAAGGACCAGCCAAATATAGTTAGTCCTTTAGTCCATAAGCCAAATTTTGGTATTTATAATTCGATTTAGGGTATTTACTGGAGATTGATTTTGATCTAAAATTCCTAAATTTTATCCTTTCGCCTACATTTAGACCATTACTAGAGATGAACTTAAGAGACTGGGGCTAATATTGGCCAAATAAATTAGGCCCTTCTTTTCTAATTAGATATTAATTGGATTAGGAAAAGTTGAGTAGAAATGTAAGGTGAGATGGATGCAAATGAATGAGTGGGTCCTCTGTTGTAATGGCCCTGAAATAGAAGGCAGTGCGTCCGTCGTCGTGTTGGTTGAAATCTTGCTGCTATTTCTATGTAAGAGGCGCATTATTAAGTCCTCATCATCTCACTTCCACACCCTTTGATGACGATGACTACCACAAAACAACAAAATGGAAGCTCACTAGTTTTCTTTTATTCTACTATTTTAATCTTCCCAATACGTACTGTATACTATATAGCACATACACTAAAAATGCAGCTGTTAAAAAATATAAACAGGGGGAGATGAGAAAACCTAAATTAATTATTGTATGTTAAATACTTTATTTATGCACAGAGGAATATTCAAATGATAAAGCTAGTTTGATTTAAACTTGAAATTATTATTTACCAACTGATCTTACACTTGAAACCATTGGCAAGCTGACGAGTGAAACTACGACAGAAAATTAATAAAGGGGGGCAATTTTCTGCTAACTTTGATGTTCGATCATAATCTTTTATCTTCAATTCGAACATTTTATGACTTAGGTCTTTTTTGGGCATAGTAGGAGTGCAACCAACCAACAATACACAGGGGGAGGGGAGGGTAATAATTTTCACATGGTCTAGCTAGCTATAGCTAAGGGCCTATAATAATATATATATATATATATATATATATATATGTGAGAGGTGAAGAAGAAGAAGATGGATCGATCGATGGAGGAAGAAAAATTAGCGTCTCATTATCATCATCATTCTTAGTTAACCACTCGTGGGTGATGAATTTCTCATCCAAATCTGCTCCAATTCTCTAGTAAAGGCCTTTTGTCTCCCAACCACAATGGTTATGTGATCTTTGTTTTCAATGACCTTCACACGAGCCCGGGGGATTTTCGATTGCACGTTGTAGCTGCACTCCACCGGAATCAGCTCATCATCTCGGCCGTGAAACACATTTACGTCGCATTTCAGATGGTCTCGCACAGCGTCCAAGTATTTGTCCATCTTCCCCGCCGTGCCACATATAATGTTGTGCAATGTGTGCCATGCTGCGTTATGTGTGTGGCAGAAGAACCCTTCAAGCAAGAAAGTTCTAATCCTGTAACAAGTAATACCAAAAAAATAAAAAATTAATCACATAATTAATAAAAATCAATTTAATGTAATATGTTTACTCAACATATTAGCGGCATTTTTAATATTGTTTAATTTTGGTATCAACTTTGTTTTTTTTGTAGGTTTTAGAAATCAACCTTTTTTTTTATAGGTAAATATTTAGATAAAAGGGACTCGGATAATGGGTGGTGATATATCAGGATGGTCGGCAAGGCCTTGCGGCCAATTACGACGAACGAAAATGTGGAAAAATAAATGACGAAGAAAATTTAATAAATGCTTCAAGTCATAAGTCTCCATCGGTTTTGACTTTTTAGCCCATAAATATTTGACCCATGTCCCTCAAGCAACGGAGAAGAAATTAGAGAAAGTCTTTTTCTTATTGTTGTTCTTGTACTATACTTTATTTTTTCCAATTACTTTAGTGAGATCCTTGTAAATTGGAGGATGAGATTCAAATTCGGAGCATAAAGTATATATAATTAGATTGATAATTAGTAAATGCAAAAATGCGCATGGCTCGCATTATTTATTTTATGAACTAACTTTAAATTCGAAACACATTATATCCTTATTATTAAAGCCAAGATGTTGAGTATGGTATTATAAGCATCACCAAAAAATTAGATAAAAATATGCTTTTATTGATGATATTTTTAAAATAAGAAAATTTAATAACTAAGGACCAAATAGTAAAACTAAATCCTTTAAATTAAATTTTAAAAATAAATAAATAAAATTTAGTGGAGAAATGAATGGTTACTCCAACACACATTATTTATTTTTCATTTATATATGTTTTTTGGATTTATTAATTTCTCCATATTTCTTTAAAATTAGGGAAAAAAAAAATTCAAAATAAAAATATTTAACGTATACGTACGTACATGGGTGCATGAGTCTAGTTAATATTATTAAATTAATAGATAGTTGATGCTGGTGTTAAAAATAAAAGAGTATTAATTTGTTTGGTATGATAATAAAAGCAAAATGTAGTTATTTAATATAGGGTATGTGGATCTATATATAAATTAAATCTATATGGCAGCCCAACTAGAACACATTGACTGGGGGGCATGGATCAACCAGAAGATCGACCAGCATGCAGTTACTGGTTGCAGATGGGTGGGGGTTTAGGGATCTGCTGGCTCTGCCGGTGGACCAATCAATATACACAAAAAAGGGTCCACAAGTACAGATTTGAAAGTCGAAGAAGTTAACGGCAGATAAGAATAACATGATTTCGTGTGCCTACAAATAGGGGATTTGGGTTGTTGGAACCAAAACACAATATTCTACCAGAAATGCTAGCTACCGATGACTCATAGTTAGATCGAATGACTTGTATATTACCATGTGTTTACTTAACTATCTCTCTTGTCATATCCGTTATGTGACTTATTAATTTTCTCGGGATTTTATGGAGAGGAGGATGGAGGAGGTAGATGAAATTAAATTACCTGTTTCTGGTGACAAGTTTGGTGACAAATTCCACAAAGCGGTGGTTCTTGCAAATGACAAGACAAATGGTCCTGGAGATGTGTTCATACCAGCAAGCAATGGAGGCACCAAATGCAATTGCAGGCCATACCCGCCTTGGAGCCAACCTCCTCATCACATACTGTGTTGCATGTGCTCCTTTTGGAATTGGGTAATATGGCTGCCACGTCATTTAAAAAAATAATAATTAAAGTCATAAATTTGACTAAAGTAATAGATGTGACATTGTGACAACACCCAAAAAAGAATGAAAGTTCTATGGTGCATGCATCGTTGCATCAAACTTTTTAGCTGTCCTGAATTTTTGTATCTTCTATTTACTTTAGATTAAATATTAAAATCTATCTAGCGCACCCCAAAAATCCTTATGGTTCAAAATTAAGCAGGTGATTATATATGGTTCAAATTAAGTAGGTGATTACGAATAATTAAGATGGTGAATTAACTTACAGGTGCAAGTAAGGTGAGGGACTTGATGGAGAGAGGGTGTTTAACGGCAAGAGCAAGGGCAAGAATGCAACCCAAAGAATGAGCCACAATGTGGAAGGATTTGACTTTGTTGGGTTCAAGAACAGATCTTTCTATCATCTCCAAATGCTCTCTGAGTGTGTACATGGAGTCAGTTGGCTTTGGGCTCCTCCCAAACCCCAACAGATCGATGGCGAAAAACCGAAAACTCGATTTTGCAGCACTTGAAAAGTTGGGGAACAATGTCTCAGTCCAAAATGCCGACGAGGAAATGAAGCCATGTATGAATAGCACATCTTCTCGTGCCTCATAATCTGACATTATCACAAGTAACAATGAAAGGCATTAATTAGAGTACAAAATATGTCACATAATAAGATTGTGGAAATTAATGAATTAATTGATTACCTCTAGGTCCTTCAGTTCTAACAAAGAGGGTTTCTTTGCTATTAGATGTCCAAGATGTACAAAATTTACAGTCACAATCCGACCACCGTGGGATCGGAAGCAATGGCTGCTGGCCTCCAATTTTTCCTTGGAGCATTTCAACAATGGTGGAGTTGACTGTGAAGGTGGATCTCACACTCCCCTTCTTGATCTCCTTCATGGTCAACTTTGAGACCTCTGACAAAAGCGAAGGGCGAGTGTAAAGTGTGTCTGAGATCTCCTCGAGGTGTAGCTTGGTGGAGCTCAAGCACACGATTTTAGACTCGCCCTTTTCAGAGACCAAGATTTTGCCACTACTAGTAATGGCTTCTTTGGATGAAGAACAATAACAAGGCTTCCATTCGGCCTCGATGAAAAAATCAGCAACTCTATAAACAAAGCAAAGGAGGAAATCAACAAGGTCTAGAATGGAGAAGACGATGAAGCTCACAGCCTCGTTAATGGCTCGGCCTATTAATACGAAAGCCGATTTGGTTTTGGCCATTGAAGCCATTGGGGAGTTGTTTAAGATCCAAAAAACACCAAACCCAAAATTGGTTTGTTGAGTGTGAGTTGCTAGCTGAGCTGCTTTGGCCTTTGATCTCTCTCTTAATAGCAAACCCAAAAGTTGAAATATTAAGAGAGAGGGAAGAATGATAGGAAGGTGTGGGTCATGGTTGCTAGCTCCTTCACTATCTACAAATGGCTGATGAAAGCAACCATGGGACAAACTTATTTCACTCCCCCGGCCTCCTTGATCATTTGCTAGGCTATAAGAAATCCCATGTTACATTTGGTTGAAGCGTGTGGGAGATTGAAGCGTGAGAGAGAGAGAGAGAGAGAGATGCAAAGATCGGTGCAAAGATAGCTCAAGTGCAATTGACAATCCAAGTTACCAGCAGAAGATAGGAGTTAAATGTATTGATTGTTCATTAACATGGTTTGTTGGCCAAGATAAAAGGTAGGTGGTAGTTGAACCCCCCAGGTATAGAAACAAATTCTCCTCAGCAAAGATTTGGTCCAATATATATATATATATATATATATATATATATATAAGCATACTTTTATATGCCTCATCAATGAAAACTTTTTGTTTTAATTCAATTCGATTATTTTCACAAAGTCTTTATATGAATTTACTATCGCATTACTTTGTTTAATATCACAAAGTCTAATATTACATCCTGGAATCAAGTTGTTTCTTCTTGGCTTCAAAAACCCGTGTCACAAGGGAGGGAAAATGGAAATGGACACAATATTAGATTACATTGCTTGCCCATGAGAAACTGTAGGTGCCATTTTTTCTCATCCACTAGGTCACAATAACTCATCCAATTTGTAGCTCAAAGTTGCCCAACTCATAAATGATAAATGTACCCTAATAAGAGTAAGAGGCTAAGACTTAATTTATTTTTTGAAAATGAAGGTTACAGTACTACTAGCTCCAGGCCAATTCCCAAACCTCTAATATTAATTGCAGGCAGTGTAGGCCACATGACCCTCCTAACCCGAATAGGTGACTACTATCTCCCTCCCACCGCCCTAATTTTAAGATCATCGATACTTCATACATACAAATAATAATTCTAACACCTTTATTAATTGGCCATCCTACGTTAATTACCTAAAACTTAATTATATATTGTGTATATAATTTATAAATCGCTTACTGTTCATATTCAATATTAGTTTAAAAGTATGTATCTATCATCACTCCATCTTATATTTGATTCCTCGAAACAGAGCATATAATAGTTAGGGGATTTTTCATTGCATGATGTATACATATATAAACTCAAGAGGGTCGATGGAAACAATTAAGCACGCACGTAGAGTGGCAGTGCATGGTAGTTAATGATCAGGTCTATGCATGGTTCTTGCATTGTGAGCATCGGTTGAAATATCTTTGTCCGATGAATAACCCACAATAGTTGATGTATTGGTGGGAATGTTAGCAGGGATCGATGTATATTAATATATTATTGGCTCATTATCAGATGTTTACATTTGATAGGGTCGGTCGATAAGGACACACTTCTAATTGTACTAATTGGGATTATTTTTATAATTAATATGGTTAAATAGATTTAGGTGTGTGATTCACTTTAATTCCTACATATATATAAGGCTTTATTCCACTGGCAAAAGCTGGCTAGCTGGCCAAGTATAATAGTACTGGTGTGCTTCACCACCTTAATTATTATTTAATCATAATTAATCATTTTGATATGCATATATTTCTTGATGGCCCTTCGTTAGTAAATACTAAATTGATTGGTAAACTCTATATTAGCATTTTGGTCTATTTATAAAAGGATAATACTTGCATCACACCCTGGTGGTATCTCCTCATACATTCCTTTCGATTTATCGAATTGTCTTTGTATATATATCATAATCGGAACCGTTCATTCTCTAAATCATCATGTTAAGATCATCTTCGTAAAAAATCAACAAGATTGGAGATTTTTTAGTTATCCATATATATAAACTAAATGGACGGTTCACCATGAGAATCTTAATTCTTACAAAACCGTTCATTTATTTGATACATATGAATGACTAAACGACCTTTAATTTTTGTGATTTTTTACGAATATGATCTTGATATGTTAATTTAGAAAATGAACGGTTCTAATTATGATATATGTACACCACCAGGGTGGGATGCAAATATGTACCTTCATAAAAATCTTATTATTAGATTAATTTGACAATTTGTAAGGCAAGTGCTATGTGTACGTCCACGTCATAATTAATAATGGTATTAGACTACTACTACCCTTTTTACACCCGGTTCCGATTATTTATATTATATTTAATTGCACAAGAAAACTTAGTTTCTAACCTACAAAAACCTATAAATGGTACTCCCATTACAAATATCTTTTGAACATGGCAAAAAAGAATTCTGGCTCTAGCATAAAAAATAAAAGAAAAACGAAATGAAAGAGGAGAGATCAAGATGACTTCTCATTAATTAGGAAATAGCTTGAAATATCATAACGCACGATATATAGCTTGTTTAGTAATGAAGTTGTATATATATTGGATTAAATTGTATAATTATTAAATTTAAAATATTTTAAACATAGAAATACAATTTATTTGATGAGCTATATATACAATCAAATGCAATACAGATTGAACAGTGACCATATATATATAGATTGAAAGTTACATCATATGTATGTATTGATATGGTTTAGGGTTGAATATTGTTGTGATTAAGGTGAAGCTAGATTAATTAATGTTGATGGAGATTCCAATGCGGCAAAAGAATTAGTGGTGGTGTACAGTCCGTTAAATGAAGGTGACCATACAAGCTGAAGCTGAATAAGCTAAGTTCTGCTGCTGCTGCTGCTGGGGAGGGGATGAATTTGGCAAACATATGTCATATGGTTTTCGGCGTGCGGTTTTTGAGTGCGACTCTCTCTGCAAATTGCCGCACCCATTCAACGGTGTACGTACTAATCATGATCTTGACACTTACTAAGCAAATGGCAGGATTATTGAGAATGCCGTGTGTTTCATTTGCAGTTCACTTTCTAATCATGATCTTATAACGTGGGGTGCTTTTAATAGTTATCAAATTCATCAAACGGTCTAAATTTTATACTGAATTTATTGTGAAACTGGATTAAAAACACCTCAACCAGCTCCTACCCTCGACAGAAATTTCCCAGAGTAAAACAAAATGAGATTAGGGCTAGCTACCATCGTCGTTGGAGTTTGGAGTAGACAATATCCATGAGGACATATAGTAAAAGTGCTATTGAGAGTAGGGTTTGATTGGGGCATTCTTCATCCAATTTCATCGTAAATTCAATATGAAATTTACATTTAAATTAGTCGATAAATTTGATGACTATATATATATATATATATATATATATATATAATAAGGGTATCACACATCATAAGCCCCCATTAATTATAAAGTCATCATTATTAATTGAAGGATATGGAGGAAGCATATATACGGCGTATCACACATCGTAATTTATTCCTTCTACCTCTCATATATTTTCTATATCTCTCATGCACAAAGAAAAATTAAAAACAAAAATAAAATAGTTATCAAGTGTGGATAAATTACGTATACGTCGTTTCTTCTTCCATTGGTAGAGTGTGGATGCTTTGTTTTATTTTTAAAAACGTATAGGGAGGTTTTAAAATCTAGTAGAAAAATCGAGAACACTCAATCTAAAATTTTAAAGTTAGAATGCATGAGCCATGCAATGAATATTTCATCTGGTTAAGGTGACATCTTAAACATATAACGAGGAATGCGGAGGTAGATTGTAGTCTTTGTTTTGTTGTTTTATACAAATAATTTTTTAATTAATTTAAACTGCACGAATGATTCACGTCATTTTTACTTTTCTTTTTTAAACAGTCTTATTCCAGTATGTTCGTCGTGAGACTAATGAAATTGCGCATTGAGGGGTTGTCATCATTTGTCAGTCTGTACGGATATTTGTCCTATACCAGTCCCCAGTCCCCCCAAGTTCTTGGCTGAGGTGATTCACCACGGTCAATCTCTGCCAAAAGGAGTTTGTGAGAGAGAATGGTTGGTCTGATATTTTGGCAATGGTCGAGTGCCCTCTTGTATGGCCTGCAGGAGTGGACCCTCGCATGGTCATGTGGTCGATCGGCTAGGAGGTCCATGGCCGATCGAGTGCCACTTGCAAGATGATTGTATGTCGTCTTGTACGGCCCGCATGAGTGGAACCTCGCACGATCATGAGGCCGATCAGCTGGGAATTTCCATGGCCGATTGAGTGCCACTTGCAAGATGAGTGTATGGCATCTTGTACGGCCCGTAGGAGCAGAACCTCGCACGATCATGTGGCCGATCGGTTAGGAATGTCCATGGCCAATCGGGTGCCACTTGCAAGATGAGTGTATGTCATCTTGTACGGCCCGTAGGAGTAGAACCTCGCACGATCATGTGGCCGGTCGGCTAGGAATTTCCATGGCCGATCGAGTGCCACTTGCAAGATGAGTGTATGCCATCTTGTACGGCCCGCAGGCACGGAACCTCGCACGATCATGTGGCCCATCAGTTAGGATTTCCATGGCCGATCGAGTGCCACTTGCAACATGAGTGTATGTCATTTTGCATAGCCCACAGGAGCGGAACCTTGCACGATCATGTGGCTGACCGGCTAGGAAGTCCATGGCCGATCGAGTGCCACTTTGCAAAATGAGTGTATGTCATCCTGTATTGCCCACAGGAGCGGAACCTTGAACGATCATATGGCCGATCGGCTAGGAATGTCTATGGCCGATCGAGTGCCACTTACAAGATGAGGGTATGTCAATTTGTACGGCTTGCATGAGGGGAACCTAGCACGATCATGTAGCCGATCGGTTAGGAGTGTCCATGGCCGATCAAGTGACACTTGCAAGATGAGTGTATGTCATCTTATACGGCCTGCAGGAAGGGAACCTCGCACGATCATGTGGCCGATCGGCTAGGAATGCCCATGGTCGATCGAGTGCCACTTGCAAGACTTCAGAGATGTGCTTCTGGCATGATGTGAGTTATCTGACATGGTATGAGTGGAGTGCCACGAGTCGTGCTTTTAATGCCTTGGGTTGTGTGCATGACCCTTCGACTGGTCGAAGTGGGTTTGTAAAGGTCGACTTTTGTTTTTCTATAAAAACTCGAATCCTTCCTTATTTGTCACTTTGGCTATTGAGAGAGATTTTCGAAGAGTTGAAGCCGATTTTCGGCAACTCTGAATCCTGTTTAGGCGATTTTCGACGAGGATTTTGCGGCTTAATTTACGGTGGAATTCTCATAAACAAGGTATTGCACTATTCTTCCTTTGTTTTTTCGATCGAATGTGTGATTTTTGCATGAACTGGTGAAGAACTTGATGAATGTGTTTGCTTCATAGATCTTCCTTGTATGTTGTAGATGTCAAGTTCAGTGGGTGATTAAGAAGGATATGAGGATCGGTCCTATCATGCGTTGGACGGTGAATCAGATGCTAGCTCGGCTAGCTCTGATTCACGGATAAACGTGTCTAAATCGACCTCTGGTTCCCCTCGGCCAAACCCTAGGATAGAGCCAGAGATGGATGCGAACATAGGCGGACTGAGCCTTGAGGCATCTCAAGGACAATCGGCCCGAAGAGCTTGATAAAGCTTTTGAGTATATTTACACCCGTTATGTGTCGGCCGGTGATGGGGCCGAGACCTCTAACGCCAAGGTGTCATCCTTTGAACAGAGTGATTTGTTGAAGTCCCCGGTTGGTAAGGGTAAGTGTCTGGCTTCAAGTTCAAAGTCTCTGGAGACAACGTCGAGTTCATGGCCGATGGAGATTGATGTGGAAGAGATCGTAGAATTGGTAACAGTGGCTAGTTCCGCTTACGAGGTTGTTCGGCAAGTAAGTACTTTGGATGATGATGACCTTCTAGCTTACTGAAGGGTGTTCAACATTCCAGATTCTGTAAAGATGAGACTATTTGGGAGAAGGGAGAGGCCAAGCAATCCGGCGATCGGTTGGGCGACCTTTCATCTCGATAATTTTAGTCATAGGGTGATGCTTCCTCTTCATATGTGGCTGCAGAAGATGGCCGTTGAAGTGGGGGTTACTCTAGGCAAGCTTAATCCAAATTATTGGATTATGTTGACTGGCGTGTATACGGCTTTGAAGTTGTGCGGAAAGGGCGAGCCGACTTTGGGTCACATCAGCAATTTGTACAAGTTTGTGAGGGATAAGACCGGCTAGGTATATGTAGAGTCTGGGACGAAGAAAGAAAGGGGGGCCTTTATTGAAGGTATGCCGACTTCCCATAAGGCTTGAAAACACAAGTTTATGTTTGTTTATGGGAATTGGGAGGGAATTGATTTGCCATTATTTGGCCGACGCATGCCACGCGTGTTTCAGTCGAAAGGTGGTAGCCGTAGGAAATTTTTTTGTCTTGTTTTGTTTTATGATTGATTTGTGAATGATATGGCAGATTGTTGTTGACTTGATTCCCTCTTTTCTTTGTAGGCGTGCTTAAGCGGCCCGATATCAGTGATCAGGAGAAGGTCGACTGCACTAAAGTGTTTTTGAAGCTTGACCGAGTTGAATGGAGTTGAGATTATTTACGACTGCCTGCCCATCTCCTGCAAGTTGGCCTAATATCTCTTTTGCGTAAGTGTCACTCAGCCTTGGTTAGTTAGGATTGTGCTTCAGCCTTTTGCTAACTCATTTTTTTTGTTACAGCTGATCTAGATTTTGTTGTAGCTACGGCTTAGAAATTAACGAAGAGAATGCCGAAGATTTCATGAGGCATTGAAGAAGACAGCTGAGACAAAGGCCGAGGCTGAGAAGGCGGAAGCATCCATGAGGAAGAGTGACTTTCGTAAGCCGATCAAGATAAGATCGACTTCGAATGTTTTTTTACGGGTGGATGATGCTTTGGCCAAGCAGGGCGGTCAGGAGGCTTTGGATTCCCAAGGGGTGGATCCTGTTACTGGAGAGCCCTTGGCTCAGCTTTTTCCAAGTGCCTCTGAATCGGTTCCTACCTATTTGATCACTATCTCTAGGCCATCTGCTACTCGGCCTCCTATTCCTCCCTTCATCAATCTTGACGATGAAGCCGACGAACACCGCCGCATAATGGCCGAGGAAAGGAAAATGTGGGGGAAGAAGCGGAAGGAGTTGGCCTCCGATTATGAGAATGTGATTCGACAAAAGAAGCAGGGTCATGTTGAGGCCTTTGAGAGGGTGTACAAGATTATCTGTCCCAACATCGGCTCAGACTTGGAAGGTTGAAGGGTTCCAAAGAAGATGAAGAAGCCGTGTCTCGATGCTTCCCTTCGGTCCTATTTTTTGAAAACAGATGGAGAGCCGGATATGGTGAGGACCTAGGAGGTGGACGAGACTTGGAGGCATTTGTCCACGACCTTCCATCCCTCACAGCTAGACTTCAAGAACACTGTTGTTCGTGGGTTTCAATATGAGTTGGATGAGATCGCGGCCTTGAAGCCGAAGGACTTTTCTGATAGGTGTGACAAGACTATGCGAGCCGGGGCATACGTAAGTTCCTTTTGTTTGGCCTTGGTTTTTTTGTACTGCTTTTCTTTATCTAAGTGTCTGTGGTTTATGCAGTTCCTTGGTGAGGTCTTCACCACCTTTCGGCATGCTAGCCAACCCAAGGAGAAGACGGCCGAAGAGCAATAGGCCTTGAAGTTGAAGATGGATTCCTTGGCTGAGAAAGAGAGGATGGCCGAGAGATCTATTCAGGCCAAGGTTGATGCTGAGCTTAAGGTGAAGGAGCTAGAGAGGCAGCTGGTTGCTCACCGGGATGAAGCTGATGCAAAGGTGGCTGAGCTGGAAGCTAGAGTCTAGTAGGCTGAGTCGGCCAATGCTATGATGGATGATAAGCTCATCTCGGCCAAGAAGGTGGGTGCTGAAGAGTACAAGGCCTCCCCGGCGCATCATCATGACCTGCAACGGTTTGGGATCAAGCTGGAAGATGGGTTGTTCAAGCGAATTCTTCTGGCTAACACTGGTCTTCCCATCCAATTTCCATGGCTAAAGCATCCCCCGCAGTTGGAAGACTACCTGGATGAAGATGGGAATGCTCTGCCTGATGATGAGGATGATGGTGATACCAATGGTCAGGCCGAGACGCCGAGACATGATGAAGGAGATCTCCCCGAAGATCACGGGAATGCCCTTTAGTTTTTGTAATCAATTTTTGTATTCTTTCTATTCATTGGCCTTGTGGCCTTGTTTTGAACAAGTAATTTTTTGGTGGGACCATGGGGTCTCACCTATAGATGTGCTTATTTTCTTTCTCAAAACATTTTGTGAATGGTGAATTTTGCATTGTTACTCAGAATAGGTTGACATGTATGCTAGGTCGGATTGTAAAGGTCGATCTGGTAAGTGATGCAAGGCCATTCAAAGTAAAGTTCAACATTAGGTGATTGCCTTTGAAAGGTGGTAGGGCCATTAAAATGACGTAATAAGGTGAAGCCGTTCAAAATGAGGTGCCTCACCATGAAAAAAGGCCGTTCAAAAATGAAAACCGTTTTTAACAGGAAATTGAGGTCGTTCAAAAATGAGTCGTAATGAATGTTGATTAGGGTAAATTAAGGCTATTCAAGATGAGGTTTCACCTCATAGTGAAGGAAGGCCATTTAGTTGATAAAATGACAGGTTGCCAAAAGATGAGAGAGAAGAGGTGTTGCCTCATTGTAAAATTCTTTCATTGATAATGTCAATCTGGGTATGCCAAGAATGATTACAAAAATTCGGTAATTAGCCGATCGTGTTTGTGGTCGTGAGCTTGTTTACTTGTAGTAGAATTTGAGGTGGTCCACATTCCATGAGTATGGAAGTGTCTTTCCTTTCAAGTTTTGGAGCTCATAGGTCCCCTCTCGGCATACTTTGGAGATTTTGTAGGGTCCTTCCCAGGTGGGGACAAATGTGCCAGTAGATTTCTCCTTGGTTGCAAGGCTGACTTTCCTCAAGACTAGATCTCCTATCTTGAAGCTTCTATGGCAAACCCTTGCGTCGTAATATCTTGCGACACGTTGCTTGTATGCAACGTACTTGAGGTTGGCCTTCTCTCTACGTTCCTCCAGTAGGTCCAAGCTAAGAGCAATTTGATGATTGTTTTGCTCTGGGTTGTAGGAGATGACTCGATAGGATGTTTCGCCAATCTCCACTGGTACGACCGCTTCGGTTCCGAATGCCAAGGTGAAAGGAGTTTCATCTGTGGCTGTCTTGCAGGAGGTTCTGTGGGACCATAACACATCATCGATAATGTCGAACCGTTTGCCTTTGTCTTCATCGAGTCTCTTCTTTAAGTTGTACTTGATGTTCTTGTTTACTGCTTCCACCTGTCTGCTGGACTGTGGGTGCGATGGTGAATCAAAGAGGAGTTGATGCCATATGTTTCATAGAATGCCCTGAAGCGGTTGCAATCAAATTGCTTCCCAATTTCAGTGATAATGGTGTGTGGGATGCCAAAGCGGCAGATGATGTGTTCGTAGACAAAGTGCTCGATCTGAGCTGCTGTGATGGTTGCTAATGGTTTCCCTTCTGCCCATTTTGTGAAGTAGTCCACAGCTACAACTGCGTAGTTGACCTTTCCCTTACCTTCAGGCATTTGATCGATAAGATCTAGTCCCCATTGGGAGAACGGCCAGGAATAAGCATAGAAGTTAGGGGCTCAGCTGGGAGGTGAGGGATTTGTGCGTGTCGCTGGCAGTTGTCGCATTTTTGCGTGAGTTCAATGGCGTTTGAGAGCATGGTGGGCCAATAGTATCCTTGCTCGAAGGCCTTCTGTGCCAAACTACATGCTCCAGAGTGATCTCCGCAAATGCCTTCGTGCGCATCCCTTACCACGTAATCACCCATGTCTGGTGTCAGGCACTTTAATAGTGGGGTAGTGAAACCACGCTTGTAGAGATGGTCATGCTGGATGGTGTACCGAGCTGATTGTCTCCTGATTTTCTTGGCCTCCATCATGTCTTTTGGTAGAGTTCCTTCTTGGAGGTAGGCTTTGATGGGATCCATTTAGGTAGGACTGGTTGACGGTGTAAACCGGGCGTGGTCTCGTGCTGGGCACATGTTGGACTTCCACAAGCACTCTTCGTTTCTCCTTCTCATCTAGTGAGGATGCAAGTTGTGCCAGAGCATCGGCATGATTGTTTTCTGATCTTTGGATTTTGTTGATTTCATAGGCCGAGAAGCTTTGAAGAAGTTGTTTTACCAGGGCCAAGTAAAGTGATATGGATACGTCATTGGCTTCAAAGTCATTGTTGATTTGGCTGACCACTAATTGTGAATCGCTATAGATTCTCAACTGTTTGGCCTCCAGGGTTTTGGCTAAGCGTAGGCCAGCCAACAATGCTTCATACTCGGCCTCGTTGTTGGAAGCTTTGAAGCTAAAGCGTAGGGCGTATTCGAGCTTGCTTGCTTTGGGGAAGTGAGGACTAGTCCTGCTCCTGATCTACTATGGCAAGCGGATCCATCTACATATAGTGTCCAACATTGGCGCTGCGGTCAATTAGGGGGTGCCTTTGTTGACTCTGGGATTTCCTTGGTGGTGAGTCCTTGTGAAGGGGTTGCTTCCGGTGGTATGTATTGTGTGGGTTGGTAGGAGTATTCGGCGATGAAGTTAGCCACTGCTTGTCCTTTCTCAGCTGGCTTAGATATATAGGAGATGTCGAACTCGCTCAACTCGATTGGCCATTTAGTGAGACGGTCAGAGATGTCTAGCTTCTACAAAACTTGTCTCAAGGGTTTGCTTGTGATGACCTTGATCTCATATGCTTGAAAGAATGGTCAGAGCGTCCGTGTTGTGACTATTAGAGCCAGAGCTAGTTTTTCTATGTTAGGGTACCTAGTCTCCGCATCCTGAAATGCTTTACTGACGTAGTAGATGGGATGTTCTACTCATGCTCATCTTGTGATAAGAACAGAGCTGACAGCTGAGGTTAATACTGATAAGTACACGAAGAGATGTTCTCCGGTTTCTGGTCTTGCTAGCAGTGGTGCCCTGCTCATGTATTGCTTGAGTTCAACGAATGCCTTGTTGCATTCCTTCGTCCAATCAATTTGTTTTCTCTTGCTTTTTAGAGCTTTGAAGAATGGAGAGCATATGTCTGTTGCTTTAGATATGAAGCGGGTGAGTGTTGCCACTCGCCCCGTCCAGCGTTGGATGTCCTTCTGGGTTTGTGGAGGTTGCATGCCAAGGATTGCCTTGATCTTTTCAGGATTTGCCTCAATGCCTCTTTGGCTGATAATATATCCCAAGAATTTGCCTGATCCCACTCCGTAGACACATTTGGTGGGGTTGAGGTGCATCTTGTACTCCTTGAGGACCTTGAACATCCTAGCCAAGTTGGGAATGTGCTTGTCATCTATTTTGCTCTTTACAAGCATGTCGTCCACATAGACTTCCATTGTTTTATCGATTTGATCGACGAACATGAAGTTGACCAATATTTGGTATGTCACTACTGCATTCTTTAAGCCAAAAGGCATAACATTGTAGCAATAGACACCTAGGTTAGTTCGAAAGCTTGTATGGATTTGATCACCTGGATTCATGAGGATCTAGTTGTAGCCTGAGTAAGCATCCATGAAGCTGAGTAATTCATATCTCGCAGTGGCGTCCACGAGCATATCGATCTTAGATAATGGGAAACTGTCCTTGGGACAAGCCCTGTTGAGATCGGTGAAGTCGATGCACATGCGCCAGGATCATGATGGTTTCTTGACGAGCACCACGCTTGCTACCCAGGCGGCATATATAGCTTTTCGGATGAAGTGTATGGTGCTCAGCTTTGTAATTTCAGCCTGTATGGACAATTGTGTTTCGGTGTCATAGCTTCGCTGCTTCTGTGTGATTGGCCTGAACGATGGGTCAATGGTGAGCCTGTGGCAGATCACATCAGTGGAAATGTCGGGTATGTCTGCGTAAGACCATGCAAAGACTTCAGCATTTTCCTTTAAGAATTCTATGAGGGCTGCTCGTATGGTGGGTTTTAGCTTTGATCCTATCCGGACTGTGCGATCTTTGTGTTGATCAGATAGAGGTATTGCCTCTGTCTCTTCCACAGGTTCGGCCTGTGGCATGTTTGTAAAGTCTCGTGGATCTTTCGGAGGGATATTCCAGAATTCTTCCATGAGTTTAGGGTTGATGGGAGTCGTCTCCTTGAGCGATTTCCGTGACTGATAGAGTTTCTGTTTGGTCTGGCTGATTCTTCTTGCTCATCTTGGTTAAGGTCATGGCATAGCATGTTTTTCTGGAGAGTTGGTCTCCTCGCACCTGTCCTGTTCCCATGGCGGTTGGGAATTTCATCAGTAGTAGGTGATTTGCCATGATGGCCTTCATCTGATTGAGCAATCCTCTTCCGATAATGGCGTTGTAGGCCGTGGAACAATCGACCACATGGAAGGTCGTGATGGTTATGGCTATCCTTGGGGTAGTGCCCATTGATACTAGTAGAGAGATGATGCCCTTGGGTAAGACTGGGTCCCCCGAGAAACCCATAAGTGGCGTGACCTTTCGGTCAAGCTCTTTCTCGTCTATGCCCATCTGTTTGAAAGCATCCCAGAAGAGAACATTGTAACGACCCAGACTAGAAACTAAATTAATTTGCGAATTGGACGATTTTACCCTCAGTTTTGGACGGGTTCGGGAGTCAATTTTTGACTGGCAGTGTTTTTGAGAATTTTTCTTGGGTCGTTGCGTAGGTCTCGAACTCACGAGTTCATAGACAGGCGGCATGCAAAAAACGGAGACCCGGTGAGATCGTTACGGGTCTAGAAGCTTTAGGGGTAGTTTGGTAGTTTTGGAAAAGTTTGAACTATAAATTGGATATTTTTCTCTCTTCGAGAGATTGATCGATGTCATTCTCTCTCTCTCCTATCCGACCTCCTCTTTGCGAACACCGAAACCCCCACCCTCATCGTACTGATTCCGGTTCAATTCGATCGAAACCAAGGCAGGGAAGGTCTTCCTCGCGACTCCACGAGCATTTTGGGGTCACCATCGAGGTGGGAGCACCGCCGTAGACGACGGATGGAGAAAGGAGCTGGACAGAAAATTCTTGGCCGTTTTTCCGGCCAAACCAGGTATGATCTCGGAACTTTGATCTCATATTCGGAATCCTGATGAAAAGTAGATGAATTTACATGTGTGGATCGTGAAAATCGATCAAGAAATGAAGGAGTTGGAAGCTCGCCGAAAATGGCGATTTCCAGCGAGAAATTCCAGTTTCCGACAACGGCGGATGGCGGCGGCGCGACGGCGCATCCGTCTTCACCAGCCAGACTTTGGCGACGATAGCGGCAGTCCGGTCATCTTCTCCGGTGATTTATCGGTAACTGGTCGGGTCGAGTGGACCGATCGAGTCAAGTTGGATCGATCGGGTCCAGTGAATCGATCGGGTAGAGTAAATCGATCGGGTAGAGTTGGAGCGAGTCAAGCCGAGTTGTGCCAGGTCAGACTGGGTCAGGCGCGTGAGTACTATAGCAGGCACGTGGGCACATGTGGCTGCGAGTGGCGCGTGGTCCGGCCTTCTGGCGGCAGGTGGAGCCGATTTCGAGGTCACGACGACCCGTGGCTAGGGTTTTGGGACGTTCTGGATTGGATTTTGAGCGTTTTGAGGCTATAGGAGTTCGTTTAGAGCCCCGCTTGGGCAATCCCAGCGGTAACGGTTGACCATGAAACGGGTTTTGAGCTCGGGAGGTCAAGGTAGTTGGGTCATTAAGTGTTAAGAGTTCATTGGGGCTATGACGTCCTTGATTGATATTTTATTCGCACTGTGAACGAACTGGGGTTCCGGGATTTCATGAGTATGCATACTTCTTGGTATTGGGTTGTACCATGGGATTCTCCGATGACTGGCATGGAGGGTGTTTTTCTTCGCTACGTTGTAGAGGGTTATTCGATTGGCGTTAGAGGGTATGTCTCCGCCAGATCGTCGAGGGGTTCTTCAATGTTGGCGTTCGAGGGATCTTTCTCCACCATATCGTTGAGGTCTAAGGTAGCTTTGGAGGATCAGGGATATCGATATATCACTCGGGGGCTCAGGACAAGCCGGGATATCGAGTTACCACTCGGGGTGCTCTAGAGGAGCAGGGATATCGAGTTCGAGTCGGGGCGAGTCAGTGAGACTCAATTCAACCAAGTCTGGTTCCTTCGTCATCCGGGTTAGTAGGATGGTGTGGGCGGTGACCCAGATTGACGAGCCAGTTGTCTTGTGTTATTACAGTAGAGATTTCAGTAGTGTCTGACCTACTGACATTTGGTGTCAGAGCGTGCTACTTTTTGGACCACCACTATTCCGAGGTCTCGGCTATGACCTGTAAGCTATCATGTGTCTGACATGTAGGTGTGGTCAGTAAGTACATAGAGGTTTTTTCGGAAACCCTGTAATGTTTATTTATTATATTTAAGGATTAAGGGTATTCGTGGTATTAAATTTTGAGGAAAAATAGCTGTCAGAAGGGATAATGGTTTTTTGCGGATTTCGAGGTGAAATTCGGAAAGGGTCCTTACAATTGGTATAAGAGCTCTAGGTTAACTTCCTGCAGACCGCACACTTGTATGCAAATTATTAAGGATCCCTGTTAACAAGATGCCTCCGAGACGTTTACCTCTTTGGCGACCTTGAACTGAGGGAGGCGAAGGTCATATGATGCAAGGGCGAGGTAGGCGTCGTTGTTGCTGGTGAGTGGACCCTAGTTTTGTAGATGACAATGCATGCATACACGTATATTTAAATTAAACTCTTTTATGTATTTTATAAATCTTACTGGACACAGGTTTTCAACATTTCAGTGAAAATGTGTTTTGGGGAAATGGTCTGGTTTTTAGACTTGGTTTTGATATCGTTTTGACGTGGTAATTATTAAGTCCATGATTTTGGGTTGGACCCGTATTTGTGATTTTACTGAATTTGGCCATGAATGACTTTTCAATGACTTTGGCTTAGGCCAAGAAATAAAGATTTCAAAACACGGATTTGATTTTCACTGGTTTTCTGTTCCCGATGTCAATGTTGCTCCGACTGGCGTTGAGGGGTTTTGCTCTGCTGGTTGTTGAGGGTTCTCCGATGCTGGTGTCGAGGGTGTTCTCCGCCGGATCGTTGAGGAGAACACCTCAAAGGATACCCTGGTGTGTGGTGGATATATCGGAAATAGTGGATTTTATATATTATGTGTCGAGGTCGAATTAAATGATTTGAACTCCTTTGAGGAGGGTTTTCAAAGCAGGGTTGCGGACCACGAAATATTTTCATTATTTGGATTTCGTGGGTCCCACCCAATGTTTTTACAAAAGATGGATTTTTCCAGTGAGCTTTTGGTTTATCCTTATGAACTTGTTGAAAAAAAAAATGTTTTGTATGCACGCATTGTTTTATACATGATGGAGGATCTTCTCCAGCACATATTCGTCAAGGTTTTCTCCGACTAGCGTATGAGGGTGGTTCTCCGCCAGATCGTTGACGGGTTTTCCGATGCTGGCGTTGTAAGATAGTGCTTCGCTAGATTGTTGAGGCTGACTGCACGTAGTGCATGTACCCCTATCTGACACCTGACTTCGAGGTATGTTCGGTCATGTGACGTCATGAAGTCATGTTGGGAGTAGGAACCACAATGGACTTCTCAGGCTCAGAGACGTGTTTCGAGGTATATTCCGTGTTGAATGGATACTGGTGCCTTCAGGATGTCTCCTGGATGTAATTCTCGCCTACGGTTTGTTGTTGAGATTGGAATGAAGAAATGTGTAGAGTACAAGGGTTCTTTTGGGAATCGCGTCTGGGGCGAAGTTCGTGTTAGTGGTGACGCGAGAGGAATTGAAACAGGAGGTTGGTTATTGACTTGAGTTACGGAAATTTCGGGAACGAAATTTCTGTAAGGGGGGAAATTTGTAACGACCCGGACCAGAAATTAAATTAATTTGAGAAGTGGACGATTTTACCCTCAATTTTGGACGAGTTCGAGAGTGACTTTTTGACTGGCAGTGCTTTTCAGAATTTTTCTTGGGTCGTTGCGTAGGTCTCGAACTCACGAGTTCATAGACAGGCGGCATGCGAAAAATGGATACCCGGTGAGATCATTACAGGTCTAGAAGTTTCAGGGGTAGTTTGGTAATTTTGGAAAAGTTTGAACTATAAATTGGATATTTTTCTCTCTCTTCGAGAGATTGGTCGGTGTCATTCTCTTTCTCTCCTGCCCGACCCCTTCCGTGCGAACACCGAAACCCCCACCCTCATCAGACTGATTTCGATTCTATTCGACTGAAACCAAGGCCGGGAAGGTCTTCCTCGCGACTCCATGAGCATTTTGGGGTCATCATTGAGGTAGGAGCACCACCATAGACCACGGACGGAGGAAGGAGGTGGATCGAAACTTCTCGGCCGTTTTCTGGCCAAACCAGGTATGATCTCAGAACTTTGACCACATATTTGGAATCCTGGCGAAAAGTAGATGAATTTACATGTGTGGATTGTGCAAATCGATCAAGAAATAAGGGAGTTGGAAGTTCACCGAAAATGGCAATTTTCGGGGAGAAATTCCAGTTTCCGGCAACGGCGGACGGCAGCGGCGTAACTGTCTTCTTCGGCCAGACTCCAACGATGGCGATCCAGTCGTCTTGTCCGGTGAGTCACCGACAACCAGTCGGGTTGAGTGGATCGATCGGGTCGAGTGGACTAGTTGGGTCGAGTGAACCGGTCGGGTTGAGTGGGACCGGGTCAGGCTGAGTTGGGGCGGGTCGAACTGGGTCAGGCACGTGAGTACTATAGCAGGCGCATGGGTGCACGTGGCGGCGCGTGGTTCAGCCTTCCGCCAGCACATGGCGGTGCGTGGAGCCGATTTCGGGGTCACGGCGACGCGTGGCTAGGGTTTTGGGACGTTTCGGATCTGATTTTAATGGTTTTGAGGACATAGGAGTTCATTTAGAGCCCCGGTTGGGCAATCCCAATGATAACGGTTGACCATGGAGCGGGTTTTGAGCTCGGGAGGTCAAGTAGTTGGGTCATTAATGTGTTAAGAGTTCCTTGGGGCTAGGGCGTCCATGATTGGTATTTTATTCACGCTGTGAACGGACTAGGGTTCCTGGATTGCATGAGTATGCATACTTCTAGGTATTGGATTATACCATGGGATTCTCCGATGATTGGCGTGGATGGTGTTTTTCTCCACTACATTGTTGAAGATTCTCCAATTGGCGTTAGAGGGTATGTCTCCGCCAGATCGTCGAGGGGTTCTCCAATGTTGGCATTCGAGGGATCTTTCTCCACCATATGTTGAGGTCTAAGGTAGCTCTGGGGAAGCAGGGATATCGAGTTATCACTCGGGGCTCAAGATGAGCCGGGATATCGATTTACCACTCGAGGTGCTCTAAATGAGCAAGGATATCGAGTTCGACTCGGGGTGAGTCAGTGAGGCTCAATTCAACCAAGTCTGGTTCCTTCGTCATCTGGGTCAGTGGGATGGTGTGGGCGATGACCCAGATTGATGAGCCAGTTGTCTTGTGTTATTACAGTAGAGGTTTCAATATTGTCTGACCTACTGACATTTGGTGTGAAAGCGTGTTACTTTTTGGACCACCACTATTTCGAGGTCTCAGCTATAACTTGTAAGCTATCCTACGTATGATAGATAGGTGTGGTCAGTAAGTAGAAAGATGTTTTGTCGGAAACCTTGTAAGGTTTATTTATTATATTTAAGGATTAAAGGTATTCCTGGTATTAAATTTTGAGGAAAAAGAGCTGTCAGACGGGATAAGGGTTTTTTGCGGATTTCGAGGCGAAATTCAAGAAAGGTCCTTACATACATTGACTGAGCTCTCGGTGTCAATGAATATTCTTCCTACGTCGTAGTTGGAAATTTGGCCTCTGATGATGAATGGGTCATCGTGCGGGAACACGATGCGTTTCTCCTCTTCCTATGAGAATGTGATGGATTGCCATCCGTTCTTGGCCACCTTAGCTGCTCGACCAGAGTCGATGCTGAGTACTTGGTAGTTGGCTTGGGTAGTTGGAAGGAAGTTCTTCTTCACTCGGTTGGAAGTGATTGAGGAGGACATGGTTGGTCCTCCGCTGATGGTGTTGATCTGCTGTTGTGCCATGGGCAAGGGGGGATGTTGTAGAAACTGATTGAGTCTGCCTTCGCGGACTAACTGCTCGACAATGTCTTTGAATGAAATGCATTCTTCAATGATGTGGCCATTGTACTTATGATATTGGCAGAAAGCTTCTTTGTTGTGGATGGGGCGATAGTTGGGGTTCCTTGGCTTGGCCTTGGGGATCATGCCTTCCACGTTTAGAAGTATGTGGTCCAAAGATGTGTTCAGTATTGTGTACGTTTTGAAGCGACATTTTGGTCCGTAGTTGTCTCCTACCAAGTCTCGTGCCCCTTGGTGATTGTTGTCACCTCACTTGAATCCCCTATTGTCGCAATTTGGTCGACCCTTCTTGTCATGATGTTGTCCGTCATAGGTGAGTTTCCTCTTTCCTTGACGAGATTGGTTGGAGCCATGATTGTAGCCTCCCGAGTTGTGGTTGGTCTTACCTTGGTTGTTGTTGCCTAGGGGAGTTGAGTATGAGGGCGCTCTGGTCTCCTTGGTGGGACTGTGGAAGAATTCTGCTTTGGTGTGGATTGCCGTCCTTTGCATGATCTCATTGTAATCCTTCCAATCTTCGGTGTGGGCCGCATTCTTGAAGGTTGACTACTTGAGGCCACTTCGGAAAGCGTTGAATGTCACCTTGTCATCTGTATCTCGACAGTGGGAGTATTCGAGGCTAAACTTGGCTGCATATTTTTGAAGTGTTTCGTCTTCTTCCTGCCTGAGGGAGAAAAGATCTTCCGTGGAGACCAGCCTATCCGTCTGGGTCATGAATTGGTTGAGAAAGGTTGTCTGTAGTTCATCGAAGGAGTCGATGGTATTGGAAGCTGGATGGTATTGGGAGCTGGGCGGTAGAACCAATTGAGAGTTGCGTCGGTAAGAGTAGAGCTGAAGATAAGGCATTGGACCTTGTCCTTTACGTTCTTGTACGCCAGGGTGGAGACATAATTGTTTAAGTGGGTGACGGGGTCGCCCTTTCCAGTGTAGAGAGCTATTTTCAAAAGTTTGACCTTTTATCTATGTCTTGATTAAAGGATTCGGATGGTGAAAGGACTAGTGCTAGTCTTTCCCCAAGTTGGTGCTTTACCTTTGTCCTTCTCTGCCTCAAGGTTGCGTACTCGGCGTAGGAGGATTTCCACCAGGGCATTGTCTTGTTAAGATGGAGGCGGGTTTGGTTGGTGTTCCTCTTGATCATTGCCTCTTTCTCGGTGATCTCTACTTCTCCTTCGGCCATGGGAGTAGCTCCCGGCAGTTGAGCCGGTCTCATCTTTCAGTTCTCGGGTGTTTGCCCTCTGTCGTGGTTCAGGACCTCTCGTCCTATGATCTTCTCGGTCGTTGGCCATACCGGAAGCGTGTCCCATTGTCGATCGAACTTCTGTAGTTAAGATGGGTAAGGGAGGTTGTCCCATCACCCTAGGATCCGATGTAGTGTAAGTTAGGCATAGAGGCTCTAACTCAACCTGGCGATCCTCTAGTAGTTGGCGAGCGTCCCGATAGATTCTTGGTTGAGACGGGTCGGCGCCATTTTGTGGTTAGATGAGCAGTCGCCCTCCGGATAAGCTAGGGTTTGCTCTATACTGTTGTTTCTTATGCTTATCCGAGGGGATTTGGTCGATGACAGGTTGGTCGACTGGGGTTCGATCGGTTACAATCCGGTCGCCCGGTACTTGATCGACTGGTCCCTTGTCTCGCCCTTGATTACGCTGAGACATCTTTACAACGACTAGTGTGCTCTCGTACTGCTCCGACATCACCTGATTCTTAGCGTCCATCTTGGCGTTGTGAGCCCTGAGCTCAGCCACTTCCCGTTGGAGGTCAACCAACGTCTGTCTCAGCATATCAAGGATGTTGTCCCTCGAGCTCCTTTGTAGTAAATGAGTGTTGTTGAGTTCTACTTCATCTTGATCGTCCAACATGATGCTCGGAGGGTGTTGGGACGACCTAGGTGGTAAGTTAGTTCGTGGGAGGTTGTTTCAGAATTTCCACAAATGGCGCGAAACTGTTGATACCAAAAATGGACCAACTTAGAGTTGCCTCGCTGAGCTCGTTTGACTCACTCTCCTCGGGGATAGAAAGACCTGCAGGGAGATGGTAAGAGCAAAGGAGCACCGATGAGGTGTCGGCTTAACAATCTCCGATGCTTAAGTTAGTTAAGTGTGGATGGTACTGTAATAACTAGGCAGCGTAAGGGCAATGTTGTCATTACCTTTTTTAGGGGAGGTGCCCGTGTATATATAGTGGCATTGAATGTTGTAGGTGAAGCCTTTCGATGTGGGATAAATGTCTCTGATCTTAGAGCTAACACGTGTCCTGGTGGTCCAGAGTCCCGTGATTGTGTTAATACGGTCGGCCAATGGGCGGGTAGGCCGACTAGATCTGGTTGACCTAGTGGCATTTGATATCTTTTGTTTAAGGCTGTGTTGGTAGGATGCACCTGATGTTGTAGATTTGTATCGTTGTTTTTATGTTGAGTCGAGCGCCAAGTATAGTTTTGGCGGGACTGATCGGTCTTGACCAGATTGACCAAATTAAGTACGAACATCTATGAACATGCAATATAATACTAATAATATAGAAATAGATCGATGGAGCCAAGTTTAAAGCGATGGATTTGGAGTGGAAACAGGAATTGACACTTGGAAAACAAAGATGTGATTAATTTGGCTCTTAAATAATATAAATGATGCATAATTATAAACAATTAATAATGGCACTTAGCAACTGTTCACTTGTGTGCGTAGATCTTCAGAAGATTTCAATTATCATTACACCGAATAAGGCAAAAACATTATTAACATGGGACCCTGCAGAATTACAACCAAAACCATCAATTATGCCAATATCTAAACAAAATCACCATCTGCCCAAAAGTTATAATTATAAGGACTACCCATATACTTCACCCATTTTAGCAGCCGATTTAATTATCAACACTTACTCTTGTCTGCTCAATATATATATCACAATATATTTTCATACCGATTTCTAAAAACACGTATTATAATATAGAGTGGAAAAAATTTTATTATAAAAAATAAGGGGTGATAATTTTCACATTCTAATGTTCTCCTCAAACACTCCATATTTTTTAACCGTTAGATTGAACAAATCAAAATACAATTAATTGACAAAAACAAAAAGAGGAGTGCAAAATGGTTCAAAGGCGCTTTTAATGGCGGCTAGACTCCAATTGTTAAAGTCAGTGATGGCTAGTATGCTTTTCTATAGCTTTCAAATTTATGAGTGGTCGATTTCTTTATTTCGGTGTATCGAGGCATGGTGTCAAAACTTTCTTTGGTCTGTTGGTTCTTTTGACAAGAAGGAGGTTCCTTTGGTTGCTTGGACCATATGTATGTTGTGCTCCCATTTCAGAAGGTGGTTTGGGTCTCAAGCAGCTTGTGGTTCTTAATCGAGTTTTCCTTTTGCAAAAAAAGGTTGGGATGTTTAATTTATCTTCTAATTCTTATGGTTGCGAGTTTCTTCCGATTGAAACTGGAGAGGAGGCTAATAGGATATGTTCATCTTATATTTGGTCTAGTATCATGCGTGACATAATTGATAATAATAGATATTTGTTCGCTAATGGTAACAATACATCCTTTTGGTGGGACAATTTTATTGGTCTACCTCTAGCGAGTTACTTTGGTCTTCATCCCTCTCTTCGTAAACATATGTGTGAAAAGGTTTCTCACTATGTTGTCTGTGAAAAAATTAAGGCTTCTCCTTTTTTCAGTGATCCTAATGTCGTTGATCTTTTTGTTTGGTTTCAATTTTGAACTCTTACTGCTAAAGCGTCTTATGAGTTTATGCACCCTAAGTTTTATATTGTTCCTTGGTGTAAGATGATCTGGAGGAGTTATATTGAGCCTCGAAAATCTTTCATAGTTTGAAAAGTAATGCACGGTAGGTTACTCAATATCAATTTTTGGCAGAGACGAGGTGTAACTCTTGCTTCTATGTGCTTATTTTGCATATTGGCCTCGGATACCATCACTCATTTATTCGCTGGTTGCCCATTTGCACGTTCTATTTAGAGGTATATGTTTGGTCTTTTTCGTAGGTACGAGTTTTGTTGCAGGCCCTTTGGATATTATTTTTAGTGATGGTCTCCGTAGAAAGTTTAGCCCCCAACTTATGGATTTGTTGCTCTTATGTTTTGTAATGTAATTTGGCTAATTTGGGATTGACGAAATAAGTGGTGGTTTGAGGAGCAAGTGGCTACGGTTTCTTCCGCTTTTTGTACATTTGTTAATCATGTTCGGACCTCTTGCACTCTTGCCAGAGGTAATATGTATAATCAAGTGCGAGATTTATGTGCTGTTCGGGAATTTGGAGTGCCATGTTGGCCTTGTCTTTGCCCCAAATTCGTAGAGGTCATCTGGAAATCCCCTTGTGTTCGTTATATTAAAGTTAATATGGATGGGGCTCGTAATTATGGGAAATTTCGGTAAAGCTGGTACGGATGGAATTTTTCGTGATTATCATAGACATGTACTTGGGGCATTTAGCTCTGACTTTAATGTTCCAAGTGTCATGCACCCATAAAATTTTGCGGTTATTAAAGCCATTGAGTTAACTTGGCTTCATGCGTGGCATAATGTTTGGATAGAAACAGATTTGAAGTTAGTTACTCTTTACTTTAGTACTCCACATATGGTCTCTTGGTAACTCCGGGTGGATTGGCAGAATTGCTTATTTATTCTCCGTCAAATGTCAGTCAGGGTATCTCATATTTTTCGTGAAGGTAATCATGCCGTAGATGCTTTGGCAAACCACGGTGCTCTGGGGGCTAGTTTTACTTGGTGGGACTCCCCTCCAACTTTGATTTCACATTTTTTTCATAAGGACTGGTGGGTATGCTCAACTTCCATTTCATATAGGTATGTTCTGGTATTTCTAGTATTCTTTTAGGAGGTTTTGGCTTTATGTACACCTCGTTGTATTCATTTTTTTTTAATAAATTCTAACTAGTTTGGGAACTTAGAGGGATGGGGGCATTCTATCGGGAGCTCAGTTCCCGAACAATTATTTTGTGTGTTGGGAGGGTAGGCTGTTGTAGTAGTCCGACGACTGAGTTCTTGTGTGTAGTTATATTAGCCTAATCCTTGTTCGCCCTACTATTGACATAAATATATATATATAGTAATATATATATATATATATATATATATATATATATATATATTACTATAAATGAGGTTGTATAACGTACTGTTTTATGCAATCTTCCCCCTCCTTCATAACAGCTCCTTATTTCTTATATTAAATTGAGGTCATGTTGTTACAACCCGTTCCGGAAAATTAAATTCAAAAATTGAAACTTACCTAAATACCCGGTAAGACCTGCATTGGACTATGTGTGACGTTGGGCTAAGTTTGGTATTGAGCTTTTTTTTAAGGCCCAAAGTGTAGTGGGCCGTATTTAAAAGTAAATTTGTAAGTTTATTTGGAAAAGGACATTTTTACCCTTGTGTTTTAAAGGGGCTCGACGGTCACTTTTTTGTTGAAAAATTTTTTTGAAAGTTTTTCTCGTGTCGTTGCTTAGGTCTCAAACTCATGAGTTTGTAGACAGGAGGCACTCGGGGATCAGAGTTTGTACCAGGAAGTTACAGGTCTAAAACAAGTAGGACATTTTGATAATTTTGGAAAAATCCAAAACTATATAAAGATTCTTTCTTTCTCCTCGTCCTATTGGTCCATCAGTTCTCTCTCTCTCTCTCATTCTTCTCTCTCTCTTTCTTCTCTCTCTCTTTCTTCTCTCTCTCCCCGCGTGTGACCCAAAATGAAACCACCACCACCACCACCACCACCATCGTGACCCTCTCCTCACCAGAACACAATCGTATTAACCATCGCTAACGACAACCACGATGGGTGGCGAGTTGCGGGCCAAAATGAAATCGCCACTGCGGCTTTTGAGCCATTTTTCGGCCACCATAGGGTACGAGCATTTTGGAGGGCATTCAACGACTTGCTATTTCAGGTGATGTATTCCCCGACCCACGGTTTTGGAGAGCGTTTCTTGGATTCGAGGAGGAATGTTATAATAGCAGCTCTGACACTACACTGCCGCGTGCGCTATAAACACTTGTACTCGGTATTAGCAGTTAGTTGCTTTATCTATGATCATCAAATGTAATCAATTATGTTTTTCGTTTCCGTTGTCACGATGAATTGGTTAATTAGTAGTTACTAGTTACCTTCACACGACTTTATAAAACGCAACATTTTTTAAATTGGCTTTCGTCATCGGGACCAGCGTCCAGGTGTGGGCCAACATTCTTCTACTTCGGTGTCCAGGTGGATTTTCTAGATCGGGATATGTCATGCACATGTGGTGGGCCAGTTGAGAATCTGAGGGATTTAAAGAAGTTCAGCTTGGATGAAATTGGAGGGAATTCTCGTGATTGCTCGAATTTCAAGTGGCAAGTAGTGCTCACTGTTCATTCTCTTGGGGATGAATTTTCGCATGTATAATTAGAGCTCATGGCTTTAGTGGCAAATGTCTTAATCGCCCATATATTTTTTGCCACCTGGCTACATAAGAGGAATTGACGACAAATGGATGGAGCAAACGGAATTGATGTCACTTTTGTACGAGGGTGACTTTTGGGTGTTAAGTGAGACAAATAGGCATCTAAAATGCAAATGAGATAATAATTAAGTGCACTTTTCGGTACATTCAATTTTCAAGTGAAAACCCTTATATTATAAGTGTAATAATAATATTACATTGTGATGTTCGAGATACGTCCAAAAATTACGGTTGCTGAAGCAGTCAGTGAGAACCCGCTCAATGAATCAAGCAAGAAATTGTTGTGAACCCACCAAGTAGTGTCACGCCACATGCAAGACCAATTCCAAATATTATGTCATGATGTAGCTGCAGCTACAAGACCTGTTCAAATGTTCAATCACTATGCTACCTTCTAAAGTTCGTAGGCCATGCAAAACTGTGCATCTATAATAACCCATCTGACCTAGCAAACCTCTTATTACAACTAACATATATGCTTCAGCATTGATCAATAATGGAGGTCGAGCTTCAGATTTTTATGTGCTTAATTGTTTTGGTTTTGATTAATGGATTGCAGCCCTCTTTGGGTTTCACTTCGTTTGTGTTTGGGGACTCTTTAGTTGATGCAGGCAACAATGACTACATCTTCACACTGTCAAAGGCAGACTCGCCTCCTTATGGCATCGATTTCAAGCCTTCTGGTGGACGACCCACGGGTCGATTCACAAATGGCCGAACCGTATCAGACATTGTAGGTAAATCATAAATGTACTTAATGTTGACATTTTCAACACTACCGTACCCTAGCCTTATCGACTTGGTACAATTACACATTTAATCATCTTGAAATTTGGAGGTATAGTTTCTTGTTTAGGTATATTTTCATAGCTATATTGGACTTCCTAGTTGATAGCTGTCATTATTGGCATTATTAGCTGGTTGCTAATGTAGCCCATCACCTGAATTTCGGCCATTTAATGGTTATTTAAGTAGGTCGATAACTATGTTGTTTAGTGTCTTTTAGTCTTCTTTATTTGGAAATTACTGACTTCAAATTTCATGAATCATGAGGATTCATTATTTTGTTGAATAGAAAAAAGATTGTTGCTTGAAGTAATGTAATGATTTTCTCCATATTTAATAAGAGAAAATTTAGGAAGAGGAAGAATAATTAATGAGTCTAATTAAGTAGAAATTAGCCTTCATTATTGAGTATTAAATTGGGTCACATGAGTGTTTTTGGTATTTATTTCTGTTTGGCACATGATAGTGCAGAAGCTTATTAATACCACATACATGACAATATCTATTTTGTTGTGGCCTCTTAATAAGGGTCCTAGAAGTTTATTCAAATTGACATTTTAAAGTGGGGTTTGTTGACTATTATAAATTCATAATCACCTATGTTAATATATATTTGGGTAGAATATATATTTATCATTGTGACTGCATTAAAACTTTGCCAAAAATACTGACGGTAGATTTGCATGTTGCAAACAGGTCAAGCTCTTGGAGCCAAGTCATTTCCTCCACCTTATCTAGCCCCAAACACTCAACCTAACTCAATACTTAGAGGCATCAATTATGCTTCGGGAGCCTCTGGAATATTGGATGAAACAGGATTTTTATTTGTAAGTATATATATATATTACACTGCTAGATTTTAATTGCATGTAATTACTATGTGCTCAACTTTGTATATAATTTGCGGTTAAAATTTGTTATAAATTACACTTTGATAAGGGGAATCAGAATCCGTAGATGATCCTTTGAATTTAACACAATTATCATTTGAAATTTACAGATTGGAAGGGTTCCCCTACGGGAGCAAGTAAATAACTTTGAGCAAAGCAGAAATTACATGGTGAAAGTAATGGGAGAGAATAATACAACGGAGTTTCTAAAGAAGGCAATTTTCTCAGTCACAATTGGATCCAATGATGTTCTCAACTATTTCCAACCATCCATACCATTATTTATTGGTGAAGACAAAGCATCTCCCACCATTTTCCAAGATTTCATGGTCTCTAACTTGACTATGCATCTTAAGGTACAAATTTAATCGAAAATCTCGTACTGAAATTTATTATTAGTGTCTTATAAAATGAAAATGATGAAAGTAGCGTCGATCACTCTTTTAATAATTTCTTAATCTAATTATATGTAATTTTTTGTGTGAAGCGATTGCACCAGTTGGGAGCTAGAAAATTCATTGTGGTAGGGATTGGACCACTAGGATGCATACCATTTACTCGTGCCATCAATTTATTACCAAATGGAGAATGCTCAGCTGTGGTGAATGAGTTGATCCAAGGCTACAACATCAAACTTCATGGGGTTTTGGATCAACTAAATCATGACTTGGGTCCAGAAGCTATCTTTGTGTATGCAAACTCCTTTGATATCTTCATGAACGTTATAGTGGATTATCATCATTATGGTAACCAACCCTAAATTACTAAGAGATCTACCTACCCTTTTATTTATTTTTACTATCTGGTTCATTATCATATGGTGAATCAAGTCCTTCACATATCAGAACATGAGTTAGATGAACAAAATACCATACGACATACCTACTCAGTAGTGTACGTATTATTTAATAATTTCTCCATGTTCATTGTAGGGTTTGAGAATGCAAATGAACCATGTTGTGGAGGTTACTTTCCACCATTTGTTTGCTTCAAGGGCCAAGATCCAAAGAGAAGCTCTGCGTTGTGCAACGATCGATCCAAGTATGTGTTCTGGGATGCATATCATCCCACAGAAGCTGCTAATATGATCATAGCAAAGGTGTTGCTCAATGGGGATGAAAGTATAAGCTCTCCCATCAACATTCGTCAACTTTACAACTATAACTCATAGCTATTACACCCAAAATGATAACCAAAAATATGTAACGTAAGTAGGGAATGCGTTAGATCGAGAAGGCAAATCTCACTTGGATGCATTTGTTTCCTCTTCGGGATTCGATTAAGTGAGCGCAAAAATTTTAATGTATGATCATAATGTATGACCAATCATTGAATAAATGAATATTATTAATCGAATTGATGGAAATAATTATGCAATTGATCGATATACTTGTGGGATCGTTGATATATAATTGACATGCACTACATGAATGAGAGAAGAGTTTTGGTCGTAATTTAATGATTGAAATCAAATAAAAAATGAGGAAGGGCTCAAGGGCAGGACCAGGGTACCAGGATGAGGAGGAAACCAAGATTTTAAAAAGGTGGGTAGCCTTGAATTGAATTAGAAATTAGGTCAACTATAGCTTCTGAGTTTCTGACACACAAAAATTAAGATCGTAGAGAAGGTCAACCCCCTCACAAAGTCTTAGGGAATTAAATAATAATTAGCTTCTGTTCTGCAACATCATCTTCTTCCCCAGCCAATTCATCTTTGTAAAGAATTGAAGGGTTGACCATGCATGGAATTAAGCTTGCTAGCTTGGTTTCAATTTTATTCTGTTTGCCAACGACCATCGAAGCGTACATTAATGAAACAAAATAGTAAATAGTCAAAGTAGGGCCCAGCTGCATGCAATTAAGCTTTTCAATAATACTCATCATCAGTGTCAATGTGCAAAGTGTTTTGTTGATTGGGATCCCAAATCGCAGTTCAAGTTTGTGAGCAGCACAGAAATCTGTGCTTTTACCTCTCTTTTTTTTAACCTTCCCAATGCTTCGAGATTGAGATCACATGAAAACCAATTTTGTGTGTATTTTTTGGTAAATTCAATTTTCCCCATCTATATATATATGTATGTATTGTTTCTGAGATAATAAAAAAAACCAGCAGCAGTTGTGCAGTGATATCGTATTGGGCCTCAGAGGTTTCATTTATATTGGGTTAAAATGGTGGACTCGAGTAGTTGAGATGGCTTTTGTTTGTCCTTGTTTCTGTGTGCTGCTTGAGAGACCCAACGGCTACTTATCAATCCGCTTTGAGATCTGACATCCAATAGGGGCCAACATCGATCTGAATTTGCTTGGGCCAAGCCTATACACGGCGAAATTTCTTGGGTGTCACCGTTATGTACATGTGCAATTCCCCCTTAAATAATTTTTCCGATACGCAAGAGAGATTCTGTTTTATCTTCTCAAAATTATTAGTTTGTAAACTATGATATGGTATTCATAAATAGATACACATATTATATCATGAGTGTTTGTGTCACAATGGCTTTGAGGCATTGCAGGAGCTTTCAAATTGTTGGACTATAATCGGTCCATTTGGCTATTCCAGATGGCAGTTAGCTGGAGCAGCTGAGGTGGAGGTGCTCCATATCAGAAAATTAATAAGAAATGTGTGTGTGCACTTTACGTGAGTGCCAAGGAGTTCCAGAAGATTGCTAGACAAGTGTCGAGTTGTAATAGGCTAAGTGTGACATCATAGTGTCATCACTGTGTAACCGATTTGTGTGTGTTGTGCATGTGTTCAATGTAAGCTCACCAGAGCATAGCAAATCAATCTAATGAGAATACTACTCAGTCATAGCTGAGAGCAATACAAAGAAATTCATTGAAGCATTTTATCAAACATATAGAGTGCAAGAATCATCACTATGATCATCTCTAACATTGAGAGTTCATTCAATCCAGAAATTTGAAAACAAAATCCTAATCTAGACCTAATTCATTCATTTGCAGCTAGGAGTCTAGGATTAGAGAGTTATCTCAAATTGAAGCTCATCCGATCAATCCCCTTTTGAGTTCTCTGGCTCTGTTATGAAACAACATGGTATCAGAGCTTCATCATACTGGGACGTCTTATCTGTGAAGTGCATTCAACATCATATTGTTGATCCAAAATCGGTCTAACATGGCTGGAGTTACTGGAAGAGGAGAGGTGAGAGTACCTACATTCACAAGGGAGAACTATGATTTTTGGAGCATCAAAATGAAAACAATATTGAGAGCTCATGATCTATGGAATGTAGATGAGCAAGGCATACATGAACCAGAGTTTGACAATGATGATGAGGAGATTGAGACAGCTCAATCTAGAGCTGACCAGATCAAGGATTCAAGGGCACTTAGGATGCTTCAGAATGCAGTAGCATAGGAGATTTTTCCCAAGATCTCCAATGAAGAGCATGCCAGCGATGTCTGGGATCTGCTAAGACAAGAATACCGTGGTGACTCTTATAAGGTAAGGGCTGTAAAACTTCAATCATTGCGTAGGGACTTTGAATACACTAGGATGAAGGATGATGAGTCATTATCTACTTATTTCTCTAGATTATTTGGGGTAGTAAATCAAATGAAAACCCATGGAGAAGACATTTCTGAACAAAGACTTACACAAAAAATTCTGATTAGTCTAACAAAGCCTTATGACTCTATTGTGTCCATCCTAGAAGAAACTAAAGATATTGAGCATATTAGTGTGCAGACTATTGTTGCATCTATACGTGCTTTTGATCAAAGATTGGAAATGTATTCTAGTGATGTTGTTGAGAAATCATTCTCTAGTCTTAGTATGAATTCAAAGTCACAGCAATCAAACACAAATTAGGGCAAGTTTAAAAAGTAATATAAAGGGGGAAACAAAAATTGGAATAACAAGTCCAATTCAGCAGTGAAATACAACAAGTCCACTGGAAATCACAGAGGTGAAGCAAGTGGTAGTGGTGGTTCTGGCAACGGCAAAGTGTGTAAAAAATTGCACTATGGAAAGTGCTGGTATGAAGGCAAAACCAAGTGTTTCAAATGCAGTAAATTTGGTCACATGGCCAAGGACTATGAATCAAAACCTGCTATGAATCTAGCTAAACAAGTTGAAGGAGAAGAAGGGAATATGTTCTATACTTGTCATTCAGCATCAATCAACAAGGACACGGGTGTATGGTATGTTGACAGTGCTTGCAGCAACCACATGACAGGACATGAAGATTTACTTGTCAATGTGGATAGAAGTTTGAAGGTCAAAGTTAAAATGGGTATTGGAGACTTAGTTCAAGCAGCTAGAAAGGGTACACTTGTGATCGACACTAGTCAGGGTGAGAGGCATATCAAGGATGTGATGTTAGTGCCTGGACTTGATGAGAATCTTCTTAGTGTTGGTCAAATGATTGAGCATGGTTATGCTTTGGTGTTTGGTAATCAAGCTGTTGATATTTATGATAATCATGACATGACACACAAGGTAGCAAGAGTAAAAATGACAGGGAATAAATGTTTTCCCTTGTCACTTGATTGTGTTACTCCTATGGCAAGAAGAGCCACTATGGAGGGCAATGTTGAGCTATGGCACAAAAGGTTTGGACATTTGAACTATGCTAATCTTAGAACTTTGAAGCAGAAGGAGATGGTGGTTGGTTTGCCTAGCTTATCTGGTGGGAAGGAAGTCTATGAGGGTTGTGCAGCTGGTAAACAGCATGTAGAACCATTTGACACAGAGATGGCATGAAGGGCACCCTTACCACTTGAACTAATACATACAGATACTTGTGGGCCAATGCAGACTGAGACACTTGCTGGAAACAAATACTTCATCACATTCATTGATGACCATTCAAGGATGTGTTGGTTGTATTTCTTAAGACACAAGTCTGGAGCTCTAAATGTTTTCAGAAAATTCAAGATAATGGTGGAATTGCAGAGTGGTTATAAAGTCAAGAAGTTAAGGAGTGGCAGAGGTGGTGAATACACCTCTGATGAATTTCAAGCCTATTGTGATGAGTGTGGTATTGAAACATAGTTGACAGTGGCCTATTCCCCTCAACAAAATGGTGTTGCTGAGAGGAAGAATAGAACAATTGTGGAGATGGCTAAGTCTATGCTACATGAGAGAAAGATACCCTATGAGTTTTTGGGTGAAGCTGTCAACACAACTGTCTATTTGCTTAATTGATGCCCTACTAAAGTTGTTCAAGGAAATACTTGTAATGATCGACCCCGAACCCTCGGAAAGCTGGCTCGTTATGGCCGCTTGGAATCCTCCCAGTGCAGCCCAATGGTATTGTTACTTGGCCCCCCCTTCGAAATCCCCCAGCTGCAGCCTCTTGAGGATTCGAACACTGGACCAAGGCTGTTTATTACTCTCAATGAGCACACCTTTCAACAACTAAGCTGCGGCTTTTCGAGGATTCGGGGTCGGTCGTTACAAAAAAAAAAAAAGGCTTGGTCCAGGGTTTGAATCCTCAAAGATGCTGCAACTAGGGGATTTTCAAATGGGGACAAGTTAACAATACCGATTATGCCGGAAGATTCCAGGTGGAGGGGATTCCACTAACGATGCCGTTGGACCGAGGATTCGGGACGGGTCGTTACAATACTCCTTTTGAGCAATACAGTGGAAGAAGACCTAGAGTGAAACACTTAAAGGTGTTTGGTGCACTATGTTATATTCATGTGCCTAATCAATTGAGACAAAAACTGGATGAGTCAGGAATCAGAAGTGTGTTTATAGGTTATGGCAGTCTTGGAAAGGGATATAGAGTGTACAATCTTAAGACAAAGAAGATTGTTATCTCTAGGAGTGTGATATTCAATGAAAAAGCAACCTAGAATTGGGAAGAAGCTAAGGAAGAAGGTGTACCACTTCTATTTGAGCTGGATAATGAATCTGATCCAGTCATAGCTGAAGTTCAAATCCCTGAGATTGCAACATTTGATTCAGATTAGTTCAGTGGTTCTAATGGTGGATCTAGTTCTAGCAGTTCAAGTTCCTCTAGTCCTAGTTCTACACCAATGAGAATCAGATCTCTAAGTGACATATATGCTAGATGCAACATGTGCATTGTGGAACCTGAGTCATATCAAGAAGGTGCACAAGAAAAAGCATGGCAGAATGCTATGGAAACTGAGTTAGACATGATTGAGAAGAATGAAACCTGGGATTTGGTTGAAAGACCAGCAAACAAGCCAGTAATTAGAGTGAAATGGGTGTATAAAACCAAACTGAATCTAGATGGATAAGTTCAAAAACACAAGGCCAAATTGCTAGCTAAAGGTTATGCACAGAAACCAGGGGTTGATTTCAATGAAACATTTTCCCCAGTGGCAAGGTTGGATACAATCAGAATTCTGATTGCCCTGGCAGCACAGAAAAATTGGAAATTGTATCAGCTTGATGTTAAATTTGCCTTCCTCAATGGAGTGTTAGAAGAAAAGGTTTATGTGGATCAACACAAGGTTATGAAGTGAAAAATGCAGAAGAGAAAGTGTACAGGCTCAAGAAGGCATTATATGGTGTGGTGAGATTGATTTTTACTTGACTAAGTGTGGTTTTCACAGAAGTCCTATTGAGGCTACATTGTATTTGAATTCAAACAACAAAGATGAAGCACTGATTGTGTCCAACTATGTAGATGACATAGTGTACACATGAGATAGTGAGACCATGATCTCTGAGTTCAAGGAAGACATGATGAGTCAATATGAGATGACAGACTTGGGGCTATTGCATCACTTCCTAGGCATAGGAGTAATTTAGACTGACAAAAGCATCTTCATTCATCAAAAGAAATATGCTTTGATACTCCTAGAGAAGTTTGGGTTGAAGGAGTGTAAACCAGTCAGCACACCCTTGGCAACCAATGGCAAGCTAAAAAGGAATGATGGTTTTGAAGCAGTTGATGAGGAAATCTACAGACAAATGGTAGGCAATCTACTCTATCTAACAGCCACAAGACCTGATATTATGTTTGCAGCAAGCTCATTATCCAGGTTCATGCATAGTCTATCCAAGAAACACTTTGACACTGCCAAAAGAGTACTCAGATACATACAAGGGACCATTACTTACGGGATTGAGTATACTAAAGGAAAGCAAGCAACTTTAATTGGGTAATGTGACTCAGATTGGAGTGGGAGCCTAGATGATATGAGGAGTACATCAAGGTATGCATTTTCCTTTAGAGGAGGAGTATTTTCTTGGGCTTCACTTAAGTAACACAGTGTTGCATTTTCTACTGCTGAAGTAGAATATGTGAGTGCCTTAGAGGCAACTACACAAGCTATATGGCTGAGGTTTGTATTGGAAGACTTTGGAGAGGAGCAAACTGATCCTACTACCCTATTCTGTGATAACACTTCTGTTATTGCTATGTCTAAGAATCATGTGTTTCACCAGAATACTAAGCATATCAGTAGAAGGTTTCACTTCATCATAGATGCCATTCAAACTGGAGAAGTGGATTTGGTCTACTGCAAGTCAGAAGACCAAGTTGCAGATGTGTTTACTAAAGCCTTGCCTAAGGTCATATTCAATTATCTAAGGGGATTACTTGGGGTTAAGCTAGTGTCCAACTTAGAAGGCAATGTTGGACTATAATCTGTCCATTTGGCTATTCCAGATGGCAGTTAGCTTGAGCAGCTGAGGTGGAGGTGCTCCATATCAGAAAATCAGCAATAAGTGTGTGTGTGCACTTTATGTGAGTGCCATGGAGTTCTAGAAGACTGATAGAAAAGTGTCGAGTTGTAATAGGCTAAGTGTGACATTAGTCTCATCACTGTGTAACCGATTTGTGTGTGTTGTGCGTGTGTTCAATGTAAGCTCACCAGAGCATAGCAAATCAATCTAATGAGAGTACTGCTCAGTCATAGCTGAGAGCAATACAAAGAAATTCATTCAAGCATTTTATCAAACATATAGAGTGCAAGAATCATCACTGTGATCATCTCCAACATTGAGGGTTCATTCAATCCAAAAATTTAAAAACAAAATCCTAATCTAGCCCTAATCCATTCATTTGCAGCTAGGAGTCTAGGATTAGAGAGTTACCTCAAATTGAAGCTCATCTGATCCATCCCCTTTCGAGTTCTTCTCTGGCTCTGTTATGAAACCAACACAAATTGTATTAGTTGTGCATTTGTGCGTGATTCACTCTAGATCAATTTTGTGATTGCTAAACCTGGTGATTTGACTGACTAGATGATCTGAAGGGAATTATATACAAAACAATTTAACTTGAATCCCCTATTAATCATCATCAAGGTCATTACTGCCCAAATAACTGTCTTTACACTCCCACAAAAGGGATCTAATCGTTGCATTCCCACAAAAGGGAAAAGCTAACACAACAACCCGATAAAAGAGCCGTTGGAATTATTTGGATAAACCAAACTAGAATCAAATCAACAAGAAACAAAACAACCCAGCAAAAAGGCACAAATTGACCACTTTCTTTGTTTTTTCTGCCAATAACTATCATCGTTGCCGTCTCTGCAAAATACAAAAGAAACGAGTAATATTGTCCACCACTATATTGCAGATTCTTCGATACATAGTGATCAACACCACCACTAATAGAGGGTCAAGATTGCTTGATCAAACCACCATGCCGCATCACAAGCCAAAAGCCTATGAAGGCAAAGAAGATCCTTGAAGAAAAGAGTTTCATTGACAACCTGATCCATCGAAACGCCGAAATCCGTGACTGTGGCCGAACATAATGGTAGAATGAAAAAAAGAAGCCTAGGGACTAACGAACTCCAATAAACTCGACACGAAGACCAACTGGTTTATCTTTGTTTATTCATTACATTCCTACGAGTAGTAGGGGAAGTCCCCTGCACCCGTCCCCGGATGATTAACCGAAGAACAAGTTTTGGGAAAAGTTTTCTTGGGGGAGGAGACGGCTAGGTTTCTCTACCAGAACAGAAATAAAAGTTGAGAGAATTACTTTGGTAAAATCTTACCTGCCAATGTTTAGGATTTAGTACACTGAAGCGTGGCGTTTGCCTGATCCTCAAATCCACCCCATGACTCAATTGTCAACCTCTAGCTGGCACTCTTAAAACCTCACTAAAAAAAAACTAGGACCAGTCATACAATTCTCAACCTACATGTCTGCACTGAATCTACTAATAATCCTGTTTCATAATAATTCATGCAATCCATAAATTTAAAGAAATCAAATAGATAATGTAGTTGAACTGTGATTTTCGTTTTCTTACAAGAAATGGATAGAGCCAGTAAATCCCTACCAAGAAAAGCATGTGTGGCCAAAATTTTCCCTAAGCAAACAAACCAAAACTCAACCAACCAAATTCTCTTTATCATTATATGGTAATTAAATTGGTTCCAGTAAATAGCTATCTATGAACTTGTGACATATTTTTCTCTAACAACCCAGTAGCTCAATTATCCAGTGATCAATTGATGGTGGTTCTAAGTTTTCAAGCTGTTCAATTCACCGCCTCTAAACACACGATCTTATGTATGCCTGGCATTTCGGGTGGTTCGATTCGATGTGGGATTGCAGAGGCATCAGGGGAGCCAGCTCCCATGGGGCAAAAAACCAAGTACAATGATGGGTTTTTTGAGAAGGGATTTATGACACTGTTTGCTCGGAAAATGGGCAAGTTTGCAGCTCCGGTGAAGGCCACGGAGGAGGCCAAGAAGGAGAAGGCGTGGTGGGAATTTGACTATGAAAGCTTTGTGGATGTGTCTAAGAGAGTGATGCAGGGGAGGTCTCGAGTTCAGCAGCAACAAGTGGTTCGAGAGGTGCTCTTGTCTATGCTGCCTCCAGGTGCGCCTGCTCAGGTGGATAATATTGGAATTCTAATTTTTACTTCTCAAACTTACTGTGATATTAGCTTAAGTGAAAATTTATAGGTGTTTACTTGTTATTTTTGCAGTTTAGGAAATTGTTTCCACCAACAAAGTGGGCAGCTGAGTTCAATGCTGCATTAACAGTGCCTTTCTTCCACTGGTTGGTTGGACCTTCCGAGGTAATTATGCATTTACTGTGTTGAATTAGAAATTCTTAGGTTCGTTTGTTTGAACAAGTGAATAGTCTGTCTAATCTCACAAAATAGAGATGCCCTGTATTTTGATCTCACCGGCCTGACTTGTGGCACTTGTTACGCAAGAATTTCTCTTTTGTTAGGCGAAGTCTATATGTATAGCATGAGTGTTGTTTAGTAACAAACCTATAGATGTTTGCATATCTCTTATACTTTTTCAACACTAATTAGGTTTTTGTGAATGCCAAGTAATTGAAATTGTTTTGTGATCATTATGTCATTTGTCATTGTATCATATATGAGATTGGTTTTTTCTACCTTCTCTTTTCCCTTTTGGGGTCATTTCTGATATGACAATTTATGGGCACCCACCAGGTTGTGGAAGTTGAGATCAATGGGGTGAAGCAAAGAAGTGGAGTGCATATTAAGAAATGCAGGTGGAGTTTATATTTCCTCAATTACAAATTGAATATCTTTGTTTCAATTTAACCTGATTAGATGTTAAACATTGAGTCACTCATGAATCAGGGTTCTTAAATGGAAACTTGTTTGATATTGTTTCCTATCTTAGGTACCTGGAGAACAGTGGGTGTGTAGGAATGTGTGTGAATATGTGCAAATTTCCTACTCAAGATTTCTTCACCAATGAATTTGGACTTCCCTTAACCATGATCCCAAGTATGTTACATTCTGCACACAAAAAATGGGATCCAAATCCTAATCCTTGTAGGATTGGATCGAATGCATTTCAAGTAGAAAAGCAACTTCAATTGATTTAGATTTTTGGTCTGCAGATTTTGAAGATATGAGTTGTGAAATGGTGTATGGGCAAGTTCCACCACCATTTGAAGAGGATCCAGTCTCCAAACAACCATGTTTTACTGATATATGTAAGTTTTGTTTTCTTTCCTATCTCTACCTTACGTAAATCAATGAAGATATTTATTCTGATTGCTAGCTCGGCTTTTATCCGCGCAGGTTCGATTGCAAATCCCAACTCCAGCGTCTGTCCAAAATTACAAGCTTGAAACATACTTGTGCATAATTTAATCACCATAATATCGAAGTAGCTCAAGTACACATTTCAAGTCCATATATCATGGCCAGCTTACAATTCAACGGGCAGTACATATGTCTATGCTTGTTGAACAAGACAATGAGGCAATGTGTTCAAGCTACAAGATGCCTATTAGGCTGAAAAATTATACCTCATGACAGAAGAGAATTTATTTTTCTGTAAAACACAAAATGGTATGATATATCAGTCTTTATAAGGCCTAGGTGATATATCATTTTCGAGAATCTTGGGAGCCAACAATGTGTCTAATAGTTTGAGTGAAATCGATAACATGACTTGCCCTGCACTTGATAGTTTCTGATGTGAAAATTTTGGTGAGTTGAGTTGAGTAAGTTTGGTAGTTGGATATGGAAGCAGCAGAAGATGCTGCTGAAATTCAGCCTGCAATCGGGATATCTGGAATTTCCAAATTTTTATGTTCCTTTCATTCCTTTGAAAATGTTGGGAAAATCTGGGAGTCCAAGAAAACAAGAAACATATGAACCCCTTGATTTGTGCTACTTGGTTTAGGTTGAAAAAATAACCACAAATCCAATCACCAAACAATCAATCCCCAATTATCAAATGAGTTGATCCTTTTTAAACCCTAAAATATTCTCAAAAGTCCTTAGACCAAAAATTTGAAACTCTTAGTCCTAGTCACATGAATTGGGGAATCTATGGTTGGACCATTTTACCTTTAACTAAAAAAACCGTCCATGCAAGTTGCAAAACACCCACCACCTCTTTTTCTTTATAAATAATTCTAAGTGGGCTTACTCAAGATAAAATTTCAAATTTATTCAAGAAAATTGTCGTTATTGATTACTTCAAATTAAATTTGAGAGAAATTGACAAATGATGATTATAATTTCAGTTTTGAAATCTTATTTCTTATTATGAAATAAAAATAACTCATGTAACATTTTCTTTGGAGCAAGTTCCATTACTATTTTCTTTTTTCTTCTCTCTACTTTCTTCCTAATTCATAGCCTAGGCTTGAAACTCTTTTAGCCTTGGCGGCCCATGTGATTCGCTTTGTCCATCTATACCCCAATCCGTGACTTTTGCTGCTAGAGACAACTCTCACTTCTCTACAACCATGCCTTAAATTGTGGCATCCAAAGTCCAAAATGGCTTCACGTAAATTTCGCTATTTTTCAAGACTTTTGCCATGCCTTCACAGTGAAAGTAAACTTCTCATTCTGCAGATTGCAAGACCTCAACAATGAAACCACACCCTCTTTCACCTCTTAAAATATAAACCCTAATCAATCATTGTAATTGGTATTAACAGCTGATAAGTGAGTCGTTTTTTCTATAATTTGCTTTTCAAAATGTTTCTTCCTAACATTAACACTCGTCAACCGGGTTACACTAATCAAGTAACTTTCTTTGAAGCATGTGAGGATTATGCTCTTTATTTGTGTCGTTTTGTCTCTTTTGAGTGACTTTTCAGTTTCAAAATATCCAATGGCAAAGGATAAAGTTTGCAAATTTGTTCCATTATATGCCCTTTGCCCTCAAAACCAAATGCCCCATTTTGGCGCAGTTGATCCCGTGACAAGCATGAAAAACCTCCCAACGACCAACTTCCCTCCTCTCCTTCTCTATAAATTCAAGTCTCTCCCTCAACAAAATTTAAAACCCACCTCTCATTCTTAATTAGGCCTCCTCTACTGCCTTTGCCTAATTATGGCTCCTTCTGCTGTCACATTTCATTCAGTGACACAAATTCTAAGCTTAACTCTTTGTTTACTCAGCTTAAGCTGCTCTGCCTTCACTTCTCAAGACTACTCTAATGCTCTTGAGAAGTCCATCCTCTTCTTCGAGGGACAGAGGTCTGGGAAATTGCCGGCCAATCAGCGTGTCACTTGGAGGGCCAATTCCGGCCTCTCCGATGGCTCCTCTTACCATGTATGCAATGATTTAGTAAATGAAACTTTGTGTTTTTTTTTAAGGTGTTAACTTGTATGTCATGAATTGAATTTTAGGTTGACCTAGTAGGGGGCTACTATGATGCTGGTGACAATGTCAAGTTTGGCCTGCCAATGGCCTTCACCACTACATTGCTAGCATGGAGTGTCATTGAGTTTGGTGACTCAATGCATAACCAGATTCAGAATGCCAAGGCAGCCGTACGTTGGAGCTCAGATTATCTTCTTAAAGCAGCCACTGCAACCCCTGGCACCTTATATGTCCAAGTAATTTCACTAATACACAACTAATCAAGGACCAAAATGCAAAACAAAGAAACAAAAAATTGACTATTTGTTAATGACATTTGTTTGAACCTGTTATAGTAGTCACGTGTTTGGGTGGTTGCAGGTGGCAGATCCAAACGCGGACCACCACTGCTGGGAGAGGCCGGAAGATATGGATACATCGCGCAACGTATACAAGGTGTCTGCCCAAAACCCGGGATCTGATGTAGCGGCCGAGACTGCTGCAGCATTGGCTGCAGCTTCCATAGTCTTCAAAGACTCTGACCGTCCTTATTCTTCAAAATTGCTTCACGCCGCGATGAAAGTAAACACATAACACTCAAGTCCAAAGTCAAATTAAATTATAACATTTTTTTCATCACTTCATTTGCAAGGAATCTAATTAATTTTGGGTTTTGATCACAATGCAGGTGTTTGATTTTGCAGACAAGTACAGAGGATCTTACAGTGACTCACTCGGTTCGGTGGTCTGCCCTTTTTACTGCTCATACTCAGGATATCATGTAAGCCCAAAGGAAAAATTATTTGAGGTTGTAATTCATTTGTTTGAATCTGTTAAAGGGTAGCCAATGATATCCTAATTGTTTTAATCAGGACGAACTTCTGTGGGGCGCTTCGTGGATCCATAGAGCCTCTCAGAACAGTTCATACTTGGCTTACATCAAATCCAACGGCCACACATTGGGTGCTGATGATGATGACTACTCTTTCAGTTGGGATGACAAGAGACCTGGAACTAAAGTTCTCCTTTCCAAGGTTTCATTAATTCTCAAACTCAGCTCTATAACTTAAAGCCCAAGTTACTTATAATTTATTGGATTTTGATACAGAGCTTTCTGGAGACTAATAATGAGGAATTCCAACTATACAAAGCACATTCAGACAATTACATTTGCTCTCTACTTCCAGGAACATCTAGTTTCCAGGCCCAATATACCCCTGGTAATTAAGCTATTTTTGGAATACCAACATCTGCTTAAGTTTTCTGTGCTGATATCGAGAGCTTATATCTAAAACCGCGGTCTTTTTCCAGGAGGGCTGCTATACAAAGCTAGTGAGAGCAATCTCCAGTATGTTACTTCCGCATCACTCCTCCTCTTGACATATGCAAAGTACCTTGAAACAAATGGAGGAGTGGCCTCATGTGGATCCTCATCAGTCACAGCAGAAACCCTAATCAAAGAGGCAAAGAAGCAGGTTGACTACATTCTTGGTGACAATCCAGCAAAGATGTCTTACATGGTAGGGTTTGGTGAAAAGTACCCCCAACATGTGCACCATAGAGGTTCATCTCTGCCATCTGTGCATGAACACCCAGATAACATTGGCTGCAACAATGGATTTCAATACCTTTATTCTGGTTCACCAAATCCAAATGTGCTTGTTGGAGCCATTGTTGGTGGACCTGATAGTAAAGACAATTTCGCGGATGACCGGAATAATTATCAGCAATCTGAGCCTGCTACTTATATCAATGCACCATTTGTTGGGGCTCTTGCTTTCTTCTCTGCAAATTGATCAACACCAAATTAGTTCCAACTCCATTAATCCCTCAGTTTAAAAAATTAGTAGGGTTGGATTTGGAGAGCAAGATGTTGATGTTACCACAAAAACAGAGTTGAAAGAATCGTAGTTGAAACTTGAGATGAACCTCTAGTAGTTTAGAGGCACAGTGTAATGATTGTGCTATTGGCTTTTCCATGAGCACCTGCCACAGAGCAAGAGTGTAGGTTTGAAAATATCATGTGAAATTTGTTCTTAATTGGAAACTTCCATTGCCATGAATCTAAAATGAATTTAACTTTCTATTAATCTTCTAGTATTTATCTTTGTAAGAAGTTGAAGGGACTGCCTTCACCTCAATGATAAAAAATTGAATATAACTGTTGGTAGGCAAAAATGGAAAATTAAATTACTCTTTTAGTCATATATCTAGAAATGAATACTCAGAATTGGGGAGGCCGGGAGGGTATGACTGGTGAAGTCATATATTAAGCCAAAGACTTTATGATTGACTTTTGAAATAACTCAAAATTGCTATTATTTAAGATATATATATATATATATATATATATTTCAAAAAAGATATATTTTCTTATAAAATAAGAAGATATATATTTCAAAACAGATCTACTCCATCTTATAAGGAGTTAAGGACAAATATATCAAATATAAAAAGAGTTCATATTCAACAAAGGTTATCTATAAATATAAAATAAAACTCATTAGCCAAAAGGTTCGATGTTAGAGTCTTGATGAACAAAATATCAAGCTTAGAATTATAGGTATATTGATGCTATATTCATTAGTAATGAGATTCAAATTTATATGGAATTTATAAGCCATTTGACGAATGAATTAAGGTCAAAAAAATTTCAAAGTGCTAGGAAAAATTTACGAGCTTATAAGCTTCATGGCGGAATATATTCAATGAGCTTAAGGTTAAATTATCTTTTAATGAGCCAACAAACGATTCAAAAATGTTAAGGATGAATTATCTTTTTAATAAGTCATCAAACGGTTCAAAATTGAACTGAATACAATTTAAATCTAAAATCTCTCATATAACGTGTAAAGAGAAATACCACTAAGAAGCAATAAAATTTAAACTTTAAGTCTATTAAATAAATTTACAGCCATAAGAACAATATCTTTATCAATTGTTTCAAAACTCCAAAATTGGGTAAACCAATTATAAAACGAAAATAAATCTCCAATTAAAACCAAAATTGATAATGCCTTAATCCATAATCTCAACCAAGAATAAAATTAAATAAAGAAAAAGGAAACAAAGCAAGACACAAAGTAGTCATTTCAACAGTATTTTATACGCGCGAGTTGATCAGTCGGTGGTTACAATGACACATCCAAAAACCTTCGTCTTCATCTCCGTCCACGATTGAATCTCAGCAATAAAAACCAGAGAGCGAGAGAGAACGAGAGAGAAGGTTGCAGTCACAGATCTGATCATTTTCTCCATACCCGGAAATCAAGATCATGTCTTTCTCAACTCGCCTCTTCCCCATCCTCCTCCTCTCTCTCTCCACCGTCTTCTTCTCTCTCTGCTCAGCCGAGATTCGATCCTCTTCGGTCCGATCCGACTGGCGCCCCATCATTCCTTTTGACGAGTTCGGGTTCACCCACAAAGGCCGCCTCGAGCTTAACGTCTCCAAAATCTCCTTCTCCGAGCTGCCCGGCCCGGATCCGGACCTCTCTAAAGTCGGGTTCTTCCTCTGTACCCGAGACTCCTGGATCCACGTCTTCCAGCAGCTTGAAGAAGGCGAAATTCGATGTGCGCTCGATTCCACCGTCGTGAAACCCGTCTACACCTTCAATTCCCTCAAAGGCGGCAATGAATTCTCCGTCGTCTTCTCCGAGACCGACGCCGATCAGTACACGCTTCTCTTCGCCAACTGCCTTCAGCCTCTCAAGGTCTCCATGGACGTCAAATCGGCGATGTACAACCTCGAAGGGAAAAGCGATCGCCGCGATTATCTATCCGCCGGTAAAACAATCCTTCCAAGGGTTTACTTCTTGTTCTCTTTAATCTACACGGGTCTCGCCGGGCTATGGTGCTTCGTGCTATATAAAAAACGTCTTACCGTTTTTAGAATTCATTTCTTTATGCTCGCTGTCATAATTCTCAAAACTGTGAACTTGCTCTGTGAGGCTGAGGACAAGTCGTATATTAAGCGCACTGGTAGTGCTCATGGTTGGGATGTGTTGTTCTACATCTTTAGCTTCTTAAAGGGTATCACGTTGTTCACTCTCATCGTTTTGATTGGGACCGGGTGGTCATTTTTGAAACCCTTTTTGCAAGACAAGGAGAAGAAGGTTTTGATGATTGTGATTCCGCTTCAGGTCATAGCCAACATTGCCCAGGTTGTGATTGACGAGACTGGGCCATTTGGGGCGGATTGGGTTACTTGGAAGCAGGTCTTTTTGCTTGTAGATGTTGTTTGTTGTTGTGCTGTGTTGTTCCCTATTGTGTGGTCTATAAAGAACTTGCGTGAGGCGGCCAGGACCGACGGGAAAGCTGCTGTGAATTTGATGAAGTTGACTCTGTTCAGGCAGTACTACATTGTTGTTATATGCTACATTTACTTTACACGGGTTGTGGTTTATGCATTGGAGACAATCACTTCGTACCGGTACCTTTGGACCAGTGTGGTTGCTGCAGAGTTGGCCACACTTGCTTTCTATGTGTTTACTGGGTACAAGTTCAAGCCGGAGGCACACAACCCCTACTTTGTGATTGATGATGAGGAGGAAGAAGCTGCAGCTGAGCAGCTAAAGCTCGAGGATGAGTTCGAATTGTGATTTAGTGTAAAAAAGAATGAAGATGGTGCTCTGTGATCGAATTGGAAAGCTGAGGTAGAGTTTCGACAATTACATTGGGATATATTTTGTGCTCTTCTTGTGTCATTTTGTTGACAGTCTATTTTTTGTTATTAATTGGAGTTAGTTCTTACTAGGATAATCTCACACCCTCATGAATTTTTCTGTGAATTGGAGAATATGTGTAAGTACTGAAAGATATGTTTGGCATTAAGTTTTGCAAGAAGGGTGTGCTTCTATCTTCTGTTTTGAAGTTTACTTTTATAAAGCCCTTTAATTCTTCATAAATTTGGTCAAAGATGGAGGTATCTCACATAATACTGGAATAGTTTCATGCATAGTGTTTGTATTTTTCATGTGGTAGGAGGGAATATAGGAAACAGAAAGAAAATCAATCTAAGTCTAATGTATTAGAGTACGGGCCTCTCATTTTCATTTCTTAAAAAAAAGGCATGGTCATGATACACCATGTCCCAAATGGAAATGATTACTGTGAATGTGTTGTATTGTAGCTTCATTGCCAAATGTTGTGGTCAGAATTTGTAAGTAGGGAAATTGGTCTTGTGTTAAATAATGAACGGTAGTTTTTGCAAGCATTCTTAACTTTTCAAAGTGATCAAGATTAATCAGTCCCCTCATTTGTGTGCTGTATATTGTAGGTTGTGTTTTGCCTTATATTCTTGTGTATCATTAGATTCCATCCTCTGATTGTCTTTGGATATTGCAATTTTTCCAGTGGCTCAAATTCTTTATTTAAAACATTCAGCCAATTTTAGATAGGTTTAGTTACTGTGTAACTTAGCTTTGACACTTAGGCTCCATTTGTGTTAAGAAGGATTTGGATTTGATAACAAGACTATATTTGCCACAAAAATTAGAAAACACTAGATTGATGGATTTGAAAAAACTAGATGTGGTACTAATGAAAGGGATTTGAAATGACTATATGCACAAAGTCATTGAAATCCATTTGCTTTCTTTACTTTACTTCTTATTCAAATCCAAGCATACATGCATTGTTATACTATAAACAACAAATTTAGCCTTATTATCAAATTCAAATCCACGCTACTCCAAACGGACCCTAAGATTAGTGTGTTTTAGGTTCATGATATGATATACTAAGGTTCTGTAGCCAAATTCACAAAGTTGGAATTTTCTATGGCAAAGCTATATTAGATGGCATGTTTGGTACTGTCTTGCTATTCAGTTATGTAAAGTCAGGGCACTAATCTGTTCAGACTTGTCTCTTGGAACAAAGTTTAATGCTTGCTATAAGTATGATACCATTCACCTCTATGTTATCATTTGCATCAGATTTCACTGTTAATATCTTTAGTTAGCTGAGTTATGTTTTCAATGCCCTTTGTTCTAGTACATGCCCTTGAGTTGAATTCCTCTGCATTTCAATCTCGAGGATTAGTATACATGTATGCACTTGGCACCTCCTTAATTTTTGTCATTTAAGACCTGTGTGGGAAGTCAATGAATTATTCTTTGAGCCCTTGAGTTGCTTGGCCATTTTAAATTATGATGATAACTTTGGTATTTGTTTGTTATGGGATTGCATTTTCGTTGATTGTGAATGCATTGTTTCTTGCCCTCTTTGTCTAGGCTGACTTTATAGTTTATAATATATATACCCTCTGAGATGACTATGCTTGATGTTAATGTGTTACCCTCCACCAACTATGAAACCTTCAACAATGTTTTCTCAAACAAGACGTCTTGATCACCTTGCATTGTATTTCTTTGTGCAACCATTTCCGAGAAGTTGCCCCTTTGAATACTACGAAATGTAGACACTTTCAAGGCCACTGATGTTGACCAATTCTATGTTTACTCTGTTGGCTACATGGACAAAATGGAATTGACAAGAAAGAATCTTGATGGTGATCAATTTTGCAGAACTTATGTTGCCGACCCGGGTTGGGCGGGCTTGTATTTCTTTAACATAATGCTGATAATCTACAGTTGCATGATGAGCTTTTTTGACAAAATTTGTGGTTGAGATATATGCTCTTCTTTATAACATGTATTGGTGATCAACACTTTTCGTCAAGTTTAGGTAGCTAACCTCGTGTTATTGTTGTTGCACCCTATAAACATACCTTAATGCTCAAGTTAGTGACCTCTCCTTTTCTTGTTGGGCAACCTAAGGCTATCGAGAATTGAACTCAAGCCCAACTGGCATCAAAGTGTAATTGACCTCACAATAAGCCCAATTGGTGTAAAAAGAGAGGCCCCATTGAAAGGACCTTGGGAATCCTATTGATAAATGTACCCAAAAGCACCAAAATACCAAGTTATAATTGGGCAATAATATAATCCATTAGATTCAGTGGGTTAAGAAAAACAAAATGGAACATGGGGGTTTCTCTAACCACTGCTAAAATTTTGGATTATGGAATTTACTCTTCCATAACCCAAAATTTTCTGGAATATTTTCTTAGTACATGTGATTTTGTATCTTTTTTTATATTTTGATATTTTAAGATAAGATATAAATATTGAGTATTGATCTAATTTTTTACGAATACTGAATCCGAACATCAAAATCTTTCCACTTTGCAGGTAGCATTAAACCAATAATACTAGTAGCTTATTTTTAACCATGTAATGGTCATGGAACTTACTAACGTCTAAATTGGGTATGAAACCATACAAAGAAGCTATTTTTCTTAGAGAATGAGAGAAGCTATGGTCATGAGACATTTACTAGGGTTCATTGCCAATATTTCATTGCTCTCTGAATAATTATAAACCATTGATACAATTCCGCCGTGAAAGAATTTTTCTGTCTCTGTCGGATGCTGATCGGGCTGCCCATTTCTAGTATTTTGTTAATCAAGGCTAAATCTTCATAAATGTAAATGCAAGCATGAAAGCATGTACTTAGCATTATTGATTCACTAGGGAGTGAGGTTTGGAGTTTTGTGTCATGTTACTATATGTTGTGGGCTAAATTGAGTAATTGGTGTGCCATCTAATGATACTTTGGCACTAACAAAATAAGTTGTTTGGTTAGTTTTACAAACCAATGGAGGGGGGCCATGGATTGAGAAAACAAGGAACAGAAAGGGAGACCAAGCATGTGGTGCTTGTAGAATAAGTAGATCACGAGCTATTCATACAACAAGAACCCCATGTTCGCTTACAATGTATTTTCTCCATTAACTCCTAAAGGACTAAAGGAGTCGGATATACACCAAATTGATTAGTGAGTGAAGACCAAACTTCATTTCAATGAAATTTGTCTTGTAGAATCCCATCAAATTAAGACAACCAACAAAGCAATTTAATCTATCATTGAAACTCCATTATTGCCTAATTAATTGCCATTAACCTTGTACAACATTCCACCTATCTTCAATAGCACAAACTAATTTAAAAAATAATTAATGTAAACTTTTTTCAAATAAAAAAGAGAATAAAATCTGTAATGTAACCGGTTGTATATCATTATATATATAATTTTATTTTTTATTTATTTTTATAAGTAATTTAACTTACTAAAGACTAGAGACTTTGTCATTAAATGGTATGGACCAGGACGACAGCCTATGGCTGGCATTTCGGTGGCCTCATTACATTGCACCACTGTAGTGAGAGTCACCTCAAGTCCAGGATAGGTGATATTGGACACAAACCATTAAGGAGCAAAGGGAGAGAGACCCCATTGAGAGAGGTTTTGTATTTATTTTATAATTATTTTTATGTAATATAAATTTTATCATATAATGCATAATTTAATAAAATTATAATTTATACGTAATAATCACACTTAAAAAATTTCTTTAATTTGAGGTCACCTCTTTGACTGCAACATGGTATTAATGAGTGAGAGGTGCATGTGATTTGATCTTTTTTCTTAGGCAATCCACAGCTCCAAAGCAGGTTCTCATCAAAGATGAAAAGGGCCTACCTCAAGTGCTTTGTTGATAGAAGAAGTCCCCATTAGAAGAAAAAGGGAAAGGTAAAGAAAGAAACAAAGGAGTTGATGAGAAGGAAAAAGACTACAAAAAAGAAAAGAAAAGCTACAAACACACACACAACATTTGGAAAGAAGAAGATATGGAGGAGATGATGATGATGATGAGAATCAGTAGCACCACCACCAGCCCAGAAACCACCAAAAACATTGAAGCCACTAATTCTATAGACCCAATCACCACCTCCACTTGCCCAAGCTGGAAACTTTATGAAAATCCATTTTATAATTCTCATCAAACCCATCAAAATCAACCCCAACAACAACAACAATGCCAAATTAGCAGCAGCATCAGCAACAGGCAACAACAACAAGTTCATCATTGCCTTCACCTCCCTCTCTCTGCTCGCAAGCTTGCTGCTTCTTTCTGGGATCTGACCTTCTTCAAGCCAGTGATGGAGTCTGATATGGATTGCACACGAGCCCAGATCATCGAATTGAAGGCTGAGATTGAATACGAGCGCAAGGCACGTAAAAAGTTGGAGTCTTTAAACAAGAGGCTGGCCAGAGATTTAGGAGACGAGAGAAGAGCAAGAGAGGCCATTGAGAGGGTCTGTGAAGAGCTTGCTAAAGAGATTTCTTTTGGGAAATCGGAGATCATGAGGATGAGGAAGGAGATTGATGAGGAGAGAAAGATGCTCAGAATGGCTGAGGTTCTGAGAGAAGAGAGAGTTCAGATGAAGCTTGCCGAGGCCAAGATTGTATTCGAAGAAAAGTTGTTAGAATTGGAGGGTTGTCAACACAATCAGAGCTCTGAGAACTCACATTTCAAGATCAAAGACAAGATTGAAATTGAAGATGCTAATGTGGGTAGTTTTTCAAACTTGAATAATAATGTTATCACTGAGAACTCAGTTTCAAGTGGTTATATTGCAACTTCAAAGTCAATGGTTTCATCAATGGCAGTTCAGAAAAGAGCCTCACCAGAACCAGAAAATCCTCACATAAAGAGAGGGATCAAAGGGTTTGTTGAATTCCCAAGGGTGGTCAGAGCAATTGGATCCAAAAGCAGGCATTGGGGCACAAAGCTTGAATGCCAAAAAGCTCAGCTCAGAATTCTGCTGAAGCAAAAGAGCCCCATCAGATCCAATACTCTCATTATTAGTTAGTTAAAATTCTGTGTCTCTGTGTTTGTGGATTATTTTGTTCTTTTTGTTAATCAATATAGTTATTTCTATATCCATCTCTATGTGGATTGTTTGAAAGAGTGGCATGATTTTGTGCTTATGTGGATTTTTAGTGTATGATGAAATGAGAAAGAAGAAAAGTATTGCTTTGGATCTGATCAAGGGCTAAACATTAGTACAGACTTTATTCCAAATCTGTGAGCTTTTGACTTACGAAGAACACATGCACATGCTTCATTTTTAGTCTACTTGAGTGTGCATTTTTTGGGGTCCTCAAGACACCCACCTACACATGCACTGCATCACATGCTTCATTTTCTTTCCATTTCAGTGGAGTGGATGCAGTGATATCATATTTGCATTTGAGTTCATATGTCTCCATCTGTTATTTCGATTAAATTAAAATGAAACGTTGCTTGATTGTAGGTTTAGCAGCATTGTTTTTTAATTCATAAGTGAAATGTCTCATGTTCAACTTATATAAATAAAAATGACGATTTATATTTGTATTAAATTTATTATACGTGACGATTATATGGAAATTTTAGAATAGAAGAGAGATGAACAAAAGTCTCTATTACAAGTAAAAAGATGAAGATGAAAAGGATTATTAGCAGAGTACAAATCCTTTGAGGCATGGATAGCAACAGTTTGTTAATTACTTTACCAAAAGGGACCAGCATGCCTTTATCTACAAGGAATGGACCACATATGGTATCTGATCTACCCAAATATTCAGACCATGTTTAGCTGGTCGATATTCTATAGTGAGTGAGGTTGGACCATATATTTAAACACAGATTTTATAGCTCTCAATATTTACAGTCCATTTTTTATGTTACCTATTTGTAACAGTTTCAAAAATCTACGTTGATATTCGCATATTACTATCTTAGCGTAAACACATGAGGCTTAATCTATGCTTAGATTATCATTTTGGTGGAATAGGGAAGATTCTTTCGTGTTTAGAAATGATTACCATCCAATTAAAAATTATGGTGGGAGTATAACAGATATGATTAAAAACATCAACTTGTCCCTAGAGAAAAATGCAATCATCACTTATGTTATTAGATCTATGACAAATTTGTAAGTGTTTGTTTTTCTCATTACGTGACAGTTTCTCTTCTTACTTTGTGAGTCACTAGTTATATTTCTCACCTAACCAATTAGTTTCAAGTATATTTTGTGCCCAGCCTGTGTCCTCCAGAGGCAACAAGAACAATTTGCTATGCAAAATAAGGAGAGAGCTAGTAAAACAAGTCCAAGAACTAAAAGACTTGAAGTTGATGAAGTTATCCAAACAGTAAATGGTACTGGGATTGTTGAAATACTCTTTTTGTGATCTCTTTGTTGCTGTATCATTATGCATCATGGAAATGATAATGTAGTTTGAAATCAGCTGAAAGATTTACCCTGCCATAGTGCTGCCAAATGAAGTAAAATGTAAAAACCTCAATCATCAATCATAGCATGTAAATATAAAAAAAGAAAATTTACTGTAAATTCAGCTCCACCGAGCCCAAATATTTCTCAACAGCCAGAATTATTTTTCGTGTATGCAAAATGTCACGTGGTTGTATTTTAATTACTTATATTATAATGTGTATTTATTTTTTAGGTTAAATTACAATTTATTATTTTGTGGTGTACACCAACCTACTCCACGTTTGTACATGTACTCTCAAATCTTGTATCTACTAGCCTGTATTCTTTAAAACGTTACAACTTTACCTTCCATTAAAGTTTTCGTTAATTAACTCACTTCTTAGTTTTTTTTTAACAAACAAAGAAATTCATTTCATAGGAGAAAAAACAAAGATGTTGAGGTGCCAAATAAGTGCAGTCTCATTAAAACCTTATTAATAGAACCCTTAAGGGGAAAAATCGAATGAGGAAAAAAGTAACTAGCACCCAATATTGCCATGGTCGGGCATTGGCATACAACACCTTCATTCCTTGCTCACGCAACCGAATTGTGCTCATTTTACAACTTTAACTTAAGTTAAAGTTTACGTTAATTTACTCACCTCTTAGTTTTTTAATCGAACAAAGAAATTCATTTCATAGGAGAAAAACAAAGGTGTTGAGGTGCCAAATAAGTGTGGTCTCATTAAAACCTTATTGGTAGAACCCTTAAGGGGAAAAATCCATTGAGGAAAAAATTAACTAGCACCCAATAGAGCCACAGTCGGGCATTGGCATACAACACCTTCATTCCTTGCTCACGCAAGCCGAATTGTGCCAAAGCATAGGATACCTGACTTCCTAGTTTAAGTGAGTGATAATGACAAGATCATTTCCGAATTTTCCTTCGAAATCCATGAAGAATCATGCTCCCGTTTGACAATACCTGAAAATCTCAAAATAATTCCTAAAATACCCTCACCAGTCCAACAAAACTCTACGAGAATTCTACCAAAAATTCGGCAAAATCTCCCCTGTAAATTGATCAAACCGTCTTCCACCTGTCAGACGAAGGATTTAAGTTATAGAATAATATCCCAAACAGTTCAGGTCAACTCATAACTAACCAACTCCAGGTCCAAGATAATCAATCCATGAAAATAATTACAACCAACCGAAATGGTTAATCATAGCAACTAGGCGAGAATAAAGATTACAAGTTCAACAAACCCTACTCGAAGCTAATACAGAGAAAACGCAGTCGGAAAGTGATGCATCTGCCTCAGAAAGTGCCCTTATCGACTTCAACGGCCTAGAGGGGACGCAAAACGAGGAAAACTATGAGTGGACAAAAAATAATAATAATTAAACCACAAATTTTGAGGAAATATAACATTTTCCCCTCCGTAAGTAAAACCATGCATGCATACCACAAAATCCTTTTTAAAACGCTACTTAATTAAATATAATTACGAAGAACTTACTGGAAATTATTTTTATTTTTAAAACCCGACGGAACCCACGAAAACACGAGCAATGAAAATTTCCCGTGGTCCGCAACCATGCTTTGAAAACCCTCCATGTGACATAGGTGCTCATGTGACACAGGTGACACAGGTGCCTTCGTAAGTATAATGCCATTCCATATCTATCAATCACTCAATCTAGGAAATTGAAACCTACTCACCTATGTTTTCGATTAGCTAATGCTTCTGTTATTAACCTCATTTGTAACAACCCACCCCCGCTCGTAAGCCTTATGGGATGGCCATTGTTATGGCCGCCGGCCTCCAACCAGCGCAGCCCAAAGTTCACCACCTTTAACAGTGGAATCTTACCTTCACAAAGGTATTGTTATGCTTGCCAAATTCGCTCCCACTCGCATGCAGCCTTATCGGGAGTCGAACCCTGGACCAAGCCTTTTATTCCTCTCAAAGTCATGCGGTCACATGACCGAAAATACCTCGAAGTCATGCGGTCGGATAAATGCTATAATAATCGAGGACAGTAAACATTGTGAAGACCGTAATGTAAATTCAAAATCCAATTTGAAATCCTTTTTACATGGCTTTAGCCAAATTCATATAAAACCTGGTCTAAAGCCCAAAATCCAATAAAAATTGAATTCCCGGGCCTAAGCCCAAAATCTAATAAATCGAAATCCCAGGCCTAAGCCCAAAATCATAACCTCGGCCGAAGGAAAAATCCATAAATCTAAAATCCATAAAACTGAAGTCCATAAAACCGGGTCATAGCCCAAAACCTCATTTTCAAATTGGTTATTGAAAATTCATATCCAATAATGAATTCACTAGAATAATTATTCTAGATTCCCGAAATTCAACAAAAGTAATAAATCATTTTAGAATAATTATTCTAATTTACCAAAATTCATATTTGATAAGAATTTATTTACAATATACGTTTATGCATGCATTATAATTTACACAACCAAAATCCACTCAACGAAAATCCAAATAAGCTCAATCTCGAGCTGTACGCTCCTCTGCAGTCCCCGGAGCGATATCGCATGTCGAAAGTAATATTCAGGATTATTAAAAAATAATTAAAAAACTAAAATCCAACCCCTTAAATCCCGAGAGTTCAAATGCGTTAAAACGTAACTTTGGACGTCTAAAAGTACCGCTAAATGAACTCCGATTGACCCGAAACCTATGCCAAAACGTCCAGAACGTTGACATGCTCCGGACCCGAGTCATCGGAGCTCGGAGGAGAGCCGCACGCTCCCCCACGTGCCGCACTTGTTCTCAGCCCATTCTAGGGGGTGCGACTGTGTAATTCAGTCGCCCCTAACCTCCCTTTACCAGACACTATTCTTCGCCGGCCGGAATCCTCCATAACCACCCGAAATTGAAAGCTTCCTAACTCACTCATTTCTCAACCAAAATCAATGTTCTAATAATGCAAATTTATCTACTCGATCCAAGGAATCCAAATATGAAGTCAAAACTGGAATCCATTACTTGTGATGGCCGAAAAATGGCCGGAAAGGTGCGACAGTAATGTTCACCCTTGGTTCTCCTTCTCCCAACGTCCTCAACCTCGATGGTAGGTATGGCTGAACTCAGAATGCAACGAGGAAGATGATGGCGTGATTGGTTGGTCTTGGTTTGGCCTTAATAAAAAAACTCAAATTTTGAGGGGCTTGTGTTTCACGGTTTTGGATGAGAGAGTTCGCGAGGAGAGAGAGAGGGGAAGACATTAAAGAACAAAATTTGGAGTGTGAGGTTTTAAAAATATAAGATCACCCAAAATTACAAAACTACCCCTAAAACTTCTAGACCCCTAACTCCCTCATCCGGATTCCAATTTTCGCGTGCCACCTATCTACGAACTCGTAAGTTTGAGACTTACGCAACAGTCCAAAACCAAAACTTCCAAAAGTGTCTCCGAATAAAAAGTGACTTTCGAGCCCCTAGGGTAAAATCGTCATTTTCTAAATTAATTTACGAAAATTCACTAATTACAAATACGGGTCATTACAGATAAATAGGCGCCACATGGAAAATAATATTTTTTGGTAAATACCGACTTCTCGTTGACCATAAAGTGCTCCCAGCGAGTTTCGAACTTCTACGAATTAGGCATCAGGAATTCGTCCTTTAATGGTGGCAGTTTGCCAACTGCATCACACCTTATAGTTAACAAACAATATTTTATCTTATTTAAGTAAATTTTTTTTCTTCTAAAAACATGCTAAAATAAGTCAAAAGTAGGGTATTTGTTTAGAAAATTAAAAAAAATTAAAACCCTACTATACAATATTCCAGCCACCCAAAACTAGCACCAACCAATCACCACAACCTACTGCCCGAGCCAATTACTCAAGAGCCACCACCTCCAAAATAAAAAACATTGCCCACTATAATCAGCTTAAATGACCATAATAAATATTATATGTGATGACAAGACCCTTCCCGAATTTCTCCTCGAAATCCGTAAAAATACCCTTACTATCTTATAAACACCCTTACTGTCTTATAAACACTTTACTGTCTTATAAACACTTACTGTCTTATAAACCCTTACTGTCAGACGAAGGATATAAAATAAAAATAAATCAAAAGGTGTTACACCCAGCCTCGTATCCACAAATGTAACCTCATCTCTCAAGACGGTATTAAACAACTGAAATGTCATACCCGTGCGAACCAATCACAACGAGTCAATCTGGGTCACCGCCCACACCAACCCACTGACCATAGTAACAAGCATTCGCTCAGAGGTGCATCGATCACCTATCAAAGTCCGTGAAAGTCGTCGTCAACTCCTATCAGCTGGCTTAACTCTCGGCTATCGTATTCCACCTATTTATCAAACCTTACGTGCAACAAGATTCGCATATAACTAAACACAACTTATCAAAATCCAATTGATTTACCCCGATGAAACCCACGCTATCTTTACATGTGCCCGCCATATCTGTAACCTGGCTGAAGCCATCATCATAAGCCATAACTCGATATCCCGACCGTAGCCATAATCCCAAGTCGTACCTCAATATCTCAGTCGTAGCCGTCATCCCGAGTCGTAGCTCGATGTCTCGACTCATCCCCAATCGTGGCTCAATATTCCAGCTTATCCCAAGCTGTAACTCAATATCCCGGCTCATCCCCAGCCGTAGCTCTATATCCCAGCTCATCCCTAGCCGTAACTCGATATCCCAGCTCATCCCCAATCGTAGCTCAATATCTCGGCTCATCCCAAGTCGTAACTCGATATCCCGGCTCATTCCCAGCCGTAGCTCAATATCCCAACTAATCCCGAGTCGTAACTCGATATCCCAGCTTATCCCCAGTCGTAGCTCAATATCCCAGCTCATCTCGAGTTATAACTCGATATCTCGGCTGATCCCTAGCCGTAGCTCAATATCCCAGCTCATCTCGAGTCGTAACTCTATATCCCGGCTCATCCCCAGTCGTAGCTCAATATCTCAGCTCATCCCGAGATGTAACTCGATATCCCAGCTCATCCCGAGCCGTAACTCAATATCCCAACTCATCCCGAGCCGTAGCTCAATATTTCGACTCATACCGAGCCATAACTCGATATCTCGTCAAGCCTATGATGGAATCCTCCATAACATAACTCATATCATGCGGAGTGTATGAGGGAATCCTCCCTGCCATACATCATGTTCATCCGAGCGTATGAGGGAATCCTCCCTGCCATACCTCACCGAGAATTTCCCACCAACCCTCGCAGCAGAGGTTCAGTTCGTGTCGGTAGAGGCACGAGAGGACTCGAAAGGATGCAAGAGGTTGGTTCTTTGACCTAAGTTAAGGGAATTTCGAGGACAAAATTTCTTTAAGGGGGGAAATTTGTAACGACTCGGACCAAAAATTAAAGTAATTTGGGAATTTAATTATGGAAATGACGATTTTATCCTCGGGGCTTGAAAGTCACTTTTCGTTCGGAGATACTTTTGGAAACTTTTCTTGAACGGTTGTGTAGGTCTCGAACTCATGAGTTCGTAGACAGACGACACGCAAAAAATGGAGCCCAGATGTGGGAGATACAGGTCTATAACCTTAAGGGGTATTTTTGAAATTTTGGAAGGTAGATATTTTGGGAAGACTTTATCTTCCTTTTCTAACGATTTTTCTGATCACTCTCTCTCCTCTCTCCCGAAACTTCTTTTTCCTTTCTCCTGTGAGAAACCAAGAAACCCGAAAAATTTGGGATTTTGATTTTGGCCTTTTCGACCAAAACTATTTAGTATTGTGATTGGTACGCACGGGTACGACATTTCGGTTTTTTAATATCGTCTTGAGAGATGAGGTTACAATTGTGGATATGAGGCTGGGTGTAACATTGTTTGATTTATTTTTATTTTATATCCTTCGTCTTAAAGTAAAGGTTTATAAGACAGTAAAGTGTTTATAAGATAGTAAGGGTATTTTAGGAATTATTTCGGGTTGTCAGATGGGACCAGAGCTTTTCACGGATTTTGAGGGGAAATTCGGGATGGGTTCTTTCAATTTGGTATCAAAGCTCTAGGTTTAACTTCCTGCATACCGCACACTTGTGTGCAGATTATTTTAGTGGTTCTTGTCAGCGAGATGCCTCCGAGATGTTTGGCTTGTCAACGACCTAGTACTGAGGGAGGCGGAGAGTGTATACTGGATAGGAGATGCAGGATTTCGTGGTTGAGTTAATTTGGAAGACCCTGGATTCGTTGGGTCGGGCGATGATTAGGATGTTATGGAGTAGATGCACTATTGAGGTATGGGACATTGACACTGGCCATTTTAAGAGAGATTGTCCACACTATCTGGGCAGTAGTTCTTTGGGCCAAGATGCTGCTGAATGGAGTTAGAGAGTGGCATAGACATCTGGTATTGCAGCAAGGAACCAGACCCAGTTTAGTGGGGCCAGCCGGGCCAGTGGGAGGCCATGAGTTGGAGGCAGACTTAACCCCCTTGGACATTTATGATTTTGATGTGATTCTAGGGATGGATTGGTTAACCATCCGTCATGCCTCCATTGCTTGTTTCGACAAGAAGGTAGTTTTCTGGAGTCCAAGTTTGCCGGAACTTACTTTTTAATGAGACCGTAAGGTGCTTCCCTCGGGAGTGATATCGGCTTTGATGACTGAGGAGTTATTTAGGAAATGTGGTGATGGATATTTAGCTCACGTGATCGATTCTCGGGATACTCTGTTGAGGTGAAAGGATATTCCTGTGGTGAATGACTTTCCAGGTTGCCACCTTACCGGCATATTGAGTTCACCATAGAGCTTCTTCCGAGTACCCAACATGTGATGAGGGAATTGAAGACTCAATTGCAGGACCTAGTGGATATGGGATTTATTCGACCGAGTGTATCGCCTTGGGATACGCCGGTGTTAATTGTAAGGAAGAAAGATGGCAGTTTAAGGCTATGTATCGACTACCGGTAGTAAAACAGGGTTACAGTACATAATAAATATCCTTAGCAACGAATTGATGATTTGTTTGACCAATTAAAAGGAGCAAAGTATTCCTCAAAAATTGACCTTAGATCCGGGTACCATCAGTTAAGGATCAGGGAAGACATTCCCAAAACGGCTTCAAGGACACGTTATGGGCATTATGAGTTCCTGGTGATGCCCTTCAGTTTAACCAATGCACCGGCGGTATTTATGGATTTGATGAATAGGGTGTTCCGAGGTCACCGCCCACACCAACCCACTGACCACGGTAACGAGCATTAGCTCAGAGGTGCATCGATCACCTATCAAAGCCCGTGAACGTGGTCGTCAACTCCTATCAGCCGGCTTAACTCTCGGTTATCGTACCCCACCTCTTTATCAAACCTTACATGCATCAAGATTCGCATATAAGTAAACACGACTTATCATAATCCAATTGATTTACCCCAATGAAACCCACACTACCTTTACATGTGCCCGCCATATTAGTAACCTGGCTGAAGCCATCATCCCAAGCCATAGTTCGATATCACGGCTATAGCCATAATCCCAAGTTGTACCTCAATATCTCGGTCGTCGCCGTCATCCCGAGTCGTAGCTCGATGTCTCCGCTCATCCTCAGCCGTAGCTCATTATTCCGCCATACATCATGTTTGTTCGAGCGTATGAGGGAATCCTCCCTGCCATACCTCACCAAGAATTTCCCACCAACCCTCCCACCAGGGTTATAGCCTAACCTACCATCCTGGGTCGAAACCCCAAAATCATCAAATACATAAGCCTAAGCCCAAATCTATACCCTGGGCCTAAGCCTAAAATCCATACGCCGGAATCCATAAAATTACCTTCCTGGGCCTAAACCCAAGTCCATTGTCAAATAGTTTCCTAAAAACATTATCGAACACCATAATTAATACTAAATCCAAAATTAATGGATAATCAAGTAAAATTCACTATTCATTATTCCCAGTGCTTAAAATGAAAATAAACACTTATAATGATTTTCTTAAATTCCCGGGACTCATATGAATACTAAATAGTCCTTCCACTTAATTCCCAAAATTCTTAAGTAAATATAAAATACTGAAAACATAATAATATGCATGCATTTCCATTTAGGAAGTAAAGTCCCCTCACCTCGAGGCCCAAACGAGCCTAATTTCTAGTTAATTTGTCCCTCGTGACCTTCGGAGCCACCACACTTGTCAACACAATACATGGCATTATTAAATTGCAATTATAAACCTAAAATCCAACCCCCTAAACCCCGGGAGGTATACACGTGTCCTAACTAGAAATGCAGCCACTTCAGACGCTCAAAACTACCCCTAAACGATGTCCGGTTGTCCGATTGATCCGAAATGTAGTTTGCTTGTCTCGAACATCCCCTTTGCCCTCTGACACATTTGGCGCTTCAGAGCCGACTTCCCTTTTCTCCACGTTTCCACGCTCCGGTGTTCTAAGTAGGGGTCTTTGGGTTAGGCCTTGTAAGTTGGGTATTTATTCTGATTGATCACTTGTTTTGGCCCAAAGTGGGATTTTTCAAGTGTAAACATTGCCCCCTGAATTTGAAATATTTTAATTTAAAACATTTCAAATTCACCTTGACCCCACTTTTGCGGCTTCGTCATTTCCACTTCTTGTGTTTTGGCGGTTAAGCATAGATGTTCCCAATGGTAAAATAGTTTTCAATCACCTACCTAAAATGACTTTCCTTTCATCCTCTTGTTGTATGCTCTTGACACAGCTGCTTTGTTGGCCAAAATTCTGTTCAAAGCGTCAATCCTTTTCTAATCTAGATCTTCCAACTTGTAACACATAGCTTGGGCATACTCGTTCATCTCTATCCCGTATTGGTGCTGAAGTCGTAATGAGTTCACATTTACTTCCATGGGTAGCATAAGATCCTGACCATAGACTAAGTCTGCCAGTGCGGTTCCGATCGCTCCCTTTTTTGATGTCCGATAGGACTAGAGGGTGTAAATAAACTATTCATGCCAATTGTCGAGGTTTTTGTCTAGCATTTTCTTCAAGATTGTGAGGATGCTTTTGTTTCTAACTTCTGCTAGGCCATTGGCTTAAGGATAATAGGGGTTGGATTGCACAAATTTGAAGGAAAATTGTTCACCGAATTCCTGTAACTCTCGAGAGATGAACGATGGTCCACGGTCAGTAACAATCGTCACTGGTACCCCAAATCAACTCAAAATATTTTGCTTCATAAATTTTATCAAATTACGACTTGTGATCTGCTTCACAGCCTTTGCTTCAACCCATTTAGTGAAGTAATATGTAGCCACGATGATAAAGCAGTGTTTCTTTGATGACTCTGGGGAGATTTTCCCGATAAAATCTATGGCCCAACCCCGAAATGGCCAATGCTTGACCACCAGATTCATTGGCACTACAGTTCCATGTTGGAACGGGCCATGCCTTTGACATGCTTCACATCCCTTGGCATAGCTATAACAATCGGATTGGATGTCTGGCCAGTAGTAACCATGTCTTCGTATGGGCCATTTCATTTTTGGCCCTGCTTGGTGCACACCGCACACTCCTTCATGTACTTCTCCCATTATGACCATGGCTTCTTTGGGGCCAACACATCGGGATAGCGTACCATCATAATTATTTCTTACCAAGTCCTGTCCCCATAAGGTGTAATGACAAGCCTTATTTCTGAAACTTCTATCCTCGTTGGATGGATATCTTAGGTACTTGATAAAGGGTGTCCTCCAGTCATCAGGCTCAACTTTGATGTCCATAATCTCTAGCTCTACATCTCTTTCCATAATAGAAGGCAAGGATCTCCTTTCGACTTTGATCCATTTCTCCGATTGCCCCTCTTGGAGTAATATTCCAGACCTTACTTGGGCCATTTCATTGGCTGCCAAGTTTTCTTCTCTTGGATTATGCTTAATAGTTGGGGTGATGAACTTTGACGTAAGAGTTGTAACCGCAGCGTAATAGCTAGCCAAACAAAGATTCCTACATGTGTAGGTGCATGTGACCTGATTAATTACCAACTAAGAATCCCAATAGATTTCCACTTGTTGAGCTCCCATCTCGATTAAGATCTCTAAACCGATGATTAAAGCCTCATACTCTGCTTGATTATTTGTTATATTCTCCCAATCCAACTTGAATGAGAATTGGTGGTATACTCCTTCGGGATCCACTAAACATACTTCAGCTCCTGTTGAATCTTTGGTTTTGGATCCATCGAAGTACAATTTCCACGGAAGTATTGTCACCATGCTTACTCGAGAGATGATTTCCTCTTCAACATCCAGACCAGGATACGCCGTTAGGAAGTCGGCAATAGCCTGGCCCTTCACAGCTTTTTGTGGTACGTACTGGAAATTGAATTCTGATAACGCTAGGGTCCATTTACCTATCCGACCTCTTAGAATAGGTCGGGATAACTTGTATTTCAACATATCCGTCTAAGCAATGATCCGAACAATAAAGGGTAGCATATAATGCCTCAATTTAACATCCGTAAAATATAATGCAAGGCATAATTTTTCCACTGTTGTATATCTCTCTTCTACTTCTGTCAATGTCTTACTCAGATAGTATATTGCCTGCTCTTTTCCCTCTTCATTGCCCTAGGCCAGCAAGCTTCCGATGGTGTTGAGGGATGTCAATATGTACAACTTCAAAGGCTTTCCTCTCTTAGGAGGCATTAGTACTGGTGGTTTGGATAGGTAGTTTTTGAGTTCTTCAAAGGCTACCTGATGCTTTTCTTCCCATTTGAATTCTTCTGTGTCCTTGAGTTTGACTAGTGAGGAAAAGGATTGAATTTTTCCTGATAAGTTAGCTATGAACCTTCTGAGGAAATTGACCTTTCCGAGCAAACTTTGAAGTTGTTTCTTGTTCTTAGGTGAAGGTGATTCCATGATTGCCTTTGCTTTGTTTTTATCCACTTCGATTCCTCTCTGGTGGACTAAGAATCCTAAGAAATTTCCAGCTTGAACCCCAAATGCACATTTCTTAGCGTTCATTTTCAACTTGTGTTGTCTCATCTTTAGGAAAGCTTGCCTCAAATCTTCAATGTGTTTTTCGTTTTCTTGAGACTTCACCACCATGTCATCAATGTACACTTCCAGGTTCTTCCCTATTTTTCATGGAAGATGGCGTTCATTGCTCGCTAATAAGTAGCCCTTGGGTTCTTTAATCTGAATGGCATGACGATATATTCAAATGCCCCCAAGTGTCCAGGGCATCTGAATGCTGTTTTGTGAACGTCCTCTTCTACAACTAGGATTTGGTTATATCCTGTATTGCCATCCATGAACGATAGGAGTTGATTTTGAGAGGCACCATGAACGATAGGAGTTGATTTTGAGAGGCACCATCAATCAACATGTCAGCTATTGGCATTCGGGGTAGCTTCATTGAGATTGCAATAGTCTACACATATCCTGACATGTCCTGTTTTCACCTTGATGACATGTACTATATTGGCCACCCACTCCACATACTTAGCCGCTCGTATGAAACCGGCTTTGAGAAGTCTGTTAATTTCTTATTTGACTTTGAGCTCAGTTTCTACTGACAGCCTTCTTTTTGCTTGGCAGACGGGCTTGTACCCTTCTTTGATAGGTAATATGTGCTCTACCAGTTTCTGTCCAATCCTGGCATTTATGTATAATGCCATGCAAAGAAATCCTTGAACTCTTCCAGGAGTGTTATCATTTTTACCTCTAGTAACTCCTCTAACATCTCGCTAATGTAAGTTGGTCGGGGATCATCCTTGGTCCCTAAATTAATTTCCTCTAAGGGGTCCTGAATTTCCGCCGGGGGGTTTATTTACTTCTGATGACGAAAACTTGATTATTTCCTGTGGGATCACGTCTTCTTCGTCCTCCTCCCCAGTATCTCGAGTGAATTCTGCCATACTAATGGTTGATTCTTTCATCGTTGGTTTTTGTTTTTCTATCTTCCGGAGCTGGTCATTTTCTTCGCTAAATAGAAAGGATTGTAACTCCCTATGTTCCCCCTAGTGTGTTAGCAATCTCTTTCTTATAAACCTGATTGCTTTTTCTTGGTCTGTTTCCCTGTTGGGTGTGCTATTCATTTTGGAAGTCCCATTTCAGGAAGGGCTTGTCCCACTCTTCATCAGTTGGGAGCCCTTGTTCTAATAGTTTATGGGTAGTCACCTTGGTAGGGTGACCGTTCTCATCTTCTCTAGCCAACTAGATGTTTCCCACTTCGGGATCATAGAAATTGGCTTCAGCAACGGTGGGACTGGCTATGAAAGGCCTTGAATAAGCCTGAATTATCTCCCAGAAACCCCCTTCGTAGGGGTAACGACCCGGACCAGAAATTTAATTATTTTGAGAATATGACGATTTTACCCTTGGTCGGTAAAGGGCATGAAAATCAAGTTTTGTTTCGGAACTTATTAGGCGGTATTTCGGGTACCGTTGCGTAGGTCTCGAACTCACGAGTTCGTAGACAGGCGACACGAAGAAAACAGAGTTCGTGTACGAAAGTTATGGGTCTAGATGTGCAAGGGCATTTTGGTAATTTTGGTTTGGAAGAAGATATTTTAACCCCAATCATTTTTTACATCTTCATGGACATCTTAACTTCATCTTCATCTCATTATCACTCATCTCTCTCACTGAAACACAAACACACCGAACCCGTGCGAAAAACACACCCAAAACCCACAAAGTCAATTTTTGATTCAAGGCTTTATCTTCCATTTTTGATCAACCAATCGTATTCTACTCATTCCCAAGATCACAATCGTACCAATCATTGAAGGAGAGGACCACGGGGGAAGCCGAACCGAGTATAGGAAGTTTCGGATCTTCCGATCGATTTTCCGACTTACACAAGTACGTGTTTGTGGTTTTTGAGGTCATATTTGGATTCTTGGGTTTGAGTAGATAGATTTAGACATAAAAATTGTGGAAAATGGTTGAGTTTTGAGGAAGTTATAAAAGCTTGAAGTTTCGGCCGGAAATGGGGGATTCCGGCGAAACCATACGGCGGCGGCCGGTCATCTTCTCCGGCCAGACTTCGGCGACGTCACCGACAATCGATCGTCTTCTCCGGCGAGTCACCGGTGACCGGTCGAGTCGGGTAAGACCAGGTCGGGTCGAGTGAACCGATAGGGTTGAGTGAATCGGTCGGGTCAAGTTGGACCGGTTCAGGTCAAGCCGAGCTGGGTTGGACCGTTCCAGGCGCGTGAACACTGTAGCAACGCGTGACCGGCGCGTGAGGGCGCGTGGGCGTATGTTCTGACCTTCCGGTGGCGCGTGGCGGTGCGTGGGACTGTTCCCGAAGTCACGGCGGCGCGTGACTAGGGTTTTGGGATGTTCCGGATCAGATTTTGTTGGTTTCGAGGCCATAAGAGTTCGTTTAGGGTCCGATTGGGCAATCCCAGCAGTAATGGTTGACTATGGAGCGGCTTTTGAGCTCGGAAAGTCAAGGTAGTTGGGTCATTATTGTGCATGTGTTCCTTGGGCTAGAGCGTCCATAAATTTCGGGTTGGATGATATATGTGAGTGGACTTTTCATTTATAAATTGAAATGCATGCATCAATGTATCTTTGTTTAAATACTGGTATGTATTGTTGCATTGAATTTCCGGAATTTAGAAATGATTGCTGGACACATATTTTCCAATATTTCAGTTAAAGTGTATGATGAGAAATGTCTTGGTTTTTGGACTCGGTTTGATATCGATTTGACATGGAAATTATTGAGTCCATGATTTGGGTTTTGATCCGGTTGTATGAGTTTATCGGATTTGGACATATTTGAGGGAGGCCAGGAACTGGGACTAGGATCCGTTATTAGCGGTGAACCCGGTGAACCTCCAAGATAAACATATTTGAGGGAGGCCAGGAACTGGGACTATGATCTGTTATTAGCTGTGAACCCGGTGAACCTCCAAGATAAACATATTTGAGGGAGGCCAGGAACTGGGACTAGGATCCATTATTGGCGGTGAACCCGGTGAACCTCCAAGATAAACATTGATTTGAGGGAGGCCAGGACCCGGGACTAGGATCCGTATTAGCGGTGAACCCGGTGAACCTCCAAGATAAATATATTTGAGGAGGACCAGGATATGGGACTAGGATCCGCTGTTGGCGGTGAACCCGGTGAACCTCCAATATAATTGATTACTATTTCTTCGACTAGCGTTGAGAGTTTTACTCCATTGGTTCGTTGAGTGCTCTGACTCTGGCATCGTGGAGTTTTGGCTCCGCCGGGTCGCGAGGCTGTCTATGCATAGTACAGAGAGTTGTGATACAGGACTAGCACACCCCAAGGGATACCCTGGTGGCTAGGGATATGCCAGTCGAGGGATATGTCGACTGATGTGATATGATAGCCGAAGGTTATACTGGCTGATGATATGATATGATAGTCGAGGATACTTGTCGACTGATGTGATATCATAGTACAGAGAGTTGTGATACAGGACTAGCACACCCCAAGGGATACCCTGGTGGCTAGGGATATGCCAGTCGAGGGATATACCGACTGATGTGATATGATAGCCGAAGGTTATACCGGCTGATGATATGATATGATAGTCGAGGATACTTGCCGACTGATGTGATATCATAGTACAGAGAGTTGTGATACAGGACTAGCACACCCCAAGGGATACCCTGGTGGCTAGGGATATGCCAGTCGAGGGATATGTCGACTGATGTGATATGATAGTCGAAGGTTATACCGGCTGATGATATGATATGATAGTCGAGGATACTTGTCGACTGATGTGATATCATAGTACAGAGAGTTGTGATACAGGACAGGCACACCCCAAGGGATACCCTCGTGGCTAGGGATATGCCAGTCGAGGGATATGCCGACTGATGTGGTATGATAACCGAAGGTTATACCGGCTGATGATATGATATGATAGTCGAGGATACTTGCCGACTGATGTGATATCATAGTACAGAGAGTTGTGATACAGGACTAGCACACCCCAAGGGATACCCTCGTGGCTAGGTATATGCCAGTCGAGGGATATGCCGATTGATGTGATATGATAGTCGAGGGTTATACCGGCTAAGGATATGATATGATAGTCGAGGATACTTGCCGACTTATATGATATGATAGCCGAGGATATTTCCGGCTCTAATATGGTTTGACGACGATTGTCATGTGCTTAATCAGCCTATGAAAATACTTCGTCATCCGGGTCTGTGGATTGGTGTGGGCGGTGACCCAGAGTGACGAATTATTGTTGGTTCACAAGTATCCGACTAGTCGGTTGTCTTGTTGTATTCCAGTAGAGATGTCAGTAGTGTCTGACCTACTGACATTTGGTGTCAGAGGGTATTTCTATTTGGACCACCACTATTCCGAGGTCTTGGCTTGACCTGTATACTATCCTGCGTCTGACAGGTAGGAGTGGTCAGTAAGTACAGAGGTTCTGTTGGAAACCCTATAAGGTTTACTAAAAATTATTTAAGGATAAAGGGTATTTCTAGTATTTAAATTTTGAGGTAAAAGAGCTGTCAGACGGGATAAGGGTTCTTTCCGGGTTTCGAGGGGAAATTTGGGAAAGGGCATTTTCAGTAGGATTCCAGATGATGATTTGTAGATGTAATGTGGAAGCAACACACATGCTCTTGTGTATCCAATCCCTCCCTAGAAGTACGTTGTAACTGGCAGTGTTATCTGTTGGTAAAATTAAAGAGCAAGAAATATGCAATTCAATTCTAACAGTTATAAAATCCTTGCAAGTGCACAAATCGATAAGAATAGTATAGTAGCACAGCAAGAGTCGATCCTTCGAGGACTTGTATCAATGTTATGACCACTTTAGTTCAGATTTATTAACTTAGTGAAAAAACACACACACACACGCAGGGGGGTTTATGATGTGAGAACTGAAATTTAAAGACAAGTAAAATAAAATGCAGAAAATAACAATGCAAGAATTAACGGTTGATTGATTATTAACTAAGGCGAATTAAGGCTTACTATCCACTCTAACCAATTATAGCGCTTAACCAGATTTCCTTGACCTAATTACTATGCATTTTCTGAATTAGGTGCCCGTGCCTAGGACCTGGCGTTGGTTCACTAGACACATCTTATTCCCTCTAACTTAGCATGTTCTAAACAGGGCATATGCCTAGAATGTCTATCACCTACCTTTTAAGATGATGCATGAAGTTTAAAGAGAATTTAATGACACCACATTAGCCTAGCAAAGTGACATGCAATCCTAGGTCGTTATGAGTGAAGATTACAAGTAAGAATACTTTCGATGCTCCAAATCACAAGATGATATGACGGTCACTCAAGCAATTACATCTATAATTATATGCAAACAAGGTAGCTAATCTTATAGGCATAAATTAAGGTCATTAAGCATAGTAATCCAACTTATTCAGCATGCATAGCAATCATAATCAAGAGTCAGAAATCCAATCAACAAGCTAACATGGCTAGGGCTTCAAGCAGCCCTAATCCTAACGACTACTCACACATAACTGAAATTGAAACAAATATAATTGAATTCATAAGTAAATTGCAATAATGAAAATAAGGGTACAAAAGATATTGTGAAGAACAGGTGCAACAGAAGACACGGCAGAGCCTTCTTCTCCAAGCTCCACGTTCAACACACTCGACTTCGGGAAGAACCAAGCTTTAACATAAAACTCTAAAAAAAATCAAAATACTATCTGCGGCTAAGGTGTCTCTGTATCTCCCAAAAACGCCTATAGCTAATTATCTCCTCCCCAAACACTGAACAAAGGCATCCTTTTATAGACAAAGGGAAAACCTTGTTCTATAAGGATTGGGAAAGTTATTGTACTTTTAATTAATTACAAAGTCCTTAAATCTATTAGAACCAATCAGAACATGGCTGGGAGTGTGAATGCAAGCTGGCAAGTGGGAACGCAAGCTGGCCAAACTTGGATTTTGGACTGTCAGGATATGGGACTGCGCTTTTGAAGCACATCATGAGTATAGTATAAGCGCATCTTCATTCAGGCTTGGCGCAAATGTTGTCAGGCTTAGCGCAGAGGGAGAACCTCTGATCTACCGCTGGCGGAACAGGGACCCCGGGATTAGGCACACATCTGGGCTCGGATGGGAGTTCTTGGGACATGTCCTCGACTTGCCTTGGCGCGACCTTGGCACTTCTAGGATCTGACCTTGATGTCATGAAACACAGGTTTGAGACCCGGAGAGCCTGATATGAGGTACTTGGTCAGTGGCCCAAAATAGGCGCACTGGCGCACTGGCGCACTCAGGACTCTATTCAGGACCTGATATTGAAATGAGGACATCTCCTTCATCTGGACTCCGATTTGAGTCATTCTTTTTGCGTTCTTTCCAGATTTTACCTATCTTTCTAACTCTGCACAAGTCTCACAAGATTGATTATTTTCTACTATTGATGGCACGAAATCATTCAAAAGACATGTAAGAGAGGCATATAAAGACATCAAAATGAGGCATAAATAATGACTGATCAAATACCCCTAAACCTATCTTTTGCTAGTCCCTGAGCAAAACAAAAGCTAACAAAATGAAAAGACTCGATTTTAGTTAAGATAGAACATTTAAACCCCTAGGTTCACCTAGTAGGAGGAGTTTTGTCTCTTGAAGGTTATAACAGCACGATACCCACAAACGTTTTACTTAAAAAAAAAGATGCTAGAGATAGTACTCTTAACACGCTAATAAGAATCAAAGTAAGTAGATATGCTTTGCAGAACTAAAAGGAATGCCAAAGCCGTGAGTGTCATGTGAAGGTGTACGTGTATAAAGACCAATATTTCCAGGTGATCAAGTTTGAAAACAACTTCATCTAAGTGCCCTAGAAAGATTTCGCCTCGACTCTAATCTTCACTAGGAAACTCTCAATTCTCACAAGAATCCTAGGCTTACACTCTTTTCAAGCATATGTGATGAGCTTATGTTATGAAATTCAAATTTAATCACATATGAGTAACAATGAAGAATAGCACTTTATGGAAATAAAGATCTCATGAAAGAAATTGAACTTTAAGAACATAGATACGTACCTTAATCCTCAGCATGATTGTCCATAAGATCAGTTAGGTCTTCCTTTTTAGGTTGTAATGGGGCTAAGCTTTGGGGTTTAGCAAGGAAGGATGGGATTCAAAGAACCTGAGTTGTGCCAAGGCATGAGAAGTCATGAATTGAACTTGGAATTTCTGAACTGAATCCTTTCTTAAGGCCCACGACATTGTTATTTCTTGATGACTTATTTTGAGGCTCTTGTGGCTTATTTTGAGGCTCTTGGCTCACTTGGCTGAATTTACTTTGTTTTTTCACTTATTTTTTCCTTCTTTTTCTCAACGTTTCTTTCTTTCTTTTGATTTGAACGTTTTTTTTTCTGTTCTTTGAATTGAGTTTGAACCAAGATCATGCAATGATTTCCTCAAACTTTCGTGCAGCTTGCAACTTGTAAAGTTTTTCTTTAATTTTGAACTTTGAATTGACGCCAAAGTCCTTTGAATTGGGCAACATCTTCTTTCACCTCTCATTCTCACCATGAATCTCATTTACGGCAACCTTAGCACAAACTGAGGTTATAGGGTATGGCTGTGATGAGTGGCTAAGTATTTCGGTTAGGTTATACTTTGGGTGATGAAAGAAAAGGTTGAGTGTTTGGCTTCAAAATTGGCTTAGGGAGCATGCAATAGGGTAGGATCAAGCCGTTAGAGGTTAAAGCATACATAGCCTACATCACTTCTTATGGCAAACCACACATTAAATCAAGAGTATCTAAATGATGTTAGTTCTTTAAAATTCAATGCAAATATGATGTAATGAGATCAACAATTAAGAACAAAAGTGATGAGTTTTTAAGAGCAGAAACAAGTATATCCCTCAGAAAGAATGGCAATTAGGCTCAAAGATCTCACAGGGTAGTCTCCACTAATTTTCTAAGGTTCACTCAAATTCAGTTATTTCGTTCACTTAATCACTTAAAACATGGCATTGTGAAGTGCAAATTATGAACTACTTGACCATGGCATGACTCTTAGTAAAGCAAAGAGAGTTAACTTAGCATATACATTCCTATTAACAAGTTATCATACTAATCACAAGCAGGAATTTAAATGTCCTGGCCGTGTATCACCCCCAAACCTACTTGTTTCTATATGCAAAATTTTAAATCCACACCCCCAAACCTAAACTGAACATTGTCCTCAATGTGATAAGCAGTAAGCATGACAATAGTAGAACGGTTTGAGAGATATAACGGGCAGAAACAGAAAAGGAAGTGAGAAATACAAACCAGGGCTAGGCTGCCTCTTAGGAGCGCTTTATTTAATGTCTAGGCAAGACGGGGTTGTCATTCTAGGAGCTGGGCGCATGCGGAGTTGCAAGGTTGACTGCGCTTGGATTAGAGAGGTCCTTGAAGTAGTTTTTGAGGCGGTGGCCATTTACCTTGAACGGATCCTGCCGTTTCGGGTGCTGGATTTCAACTGCACCATGAGGAAAAATGTTAGTAATAATAAATGGTCCAGTCCATCTTGAACGCAACTTACTTGGCATTAGTTTGAACCGGGAGTCAAAGAGGAGGACTTCCTGTCCGATGTGAAAGTCCTTGGGTAGAATGCGCTTGTCGTGGAAAGCTTTGGTCTTTTCCTTGTAGATACGAGCACTGTCGAAGGCCTTGTTTCGCAACTTCTCTAATTCACTTAGCTGAAGCTTCCTATGTATTCCAGCATCATCGAAGTTCAGGTTCATCTGCTTAATAGCCCAGAATGCTTTATGCTCCAATTCCACTGGTAGGTGGCAGCATTTTCCAAAAACAAGCCGGAAGGGAGACATGCCAATCGGGGTCTTGTATGCGGTCCGATAGGCCCACAGCGCATCATTCAATTTGCTGGACCAATCTTTACGGTTAGGATTTACCGTTTTTTCCAATATGGCCTTTACTTCCCGATTGGACACTTCCGCTTGGCCACTCGTTTGAGGGTGATACGGTGTTGAGACCTTGTGGGTGACGCCATACTTCTTCATTAGGGCTGCAAACGAATGATTGCAGAAGTGTGACCCCCCATCACTGATGATTGCCCTAGGTGCGCCGAATCTGGCTAAGATGTGACTCTGTAAAAAACGCACCACTACTTTGGCGTCGTTAGTTTTGGTGGGAATTGCTTCCACCCATTTGGAGACATAATCAACTGCAAGCAGAATATAAAAATTGCCAAAGGAATTCGGAAAAGGCCCCATAAAATCAATGCCCCACATGTCAAAGATTTCGACCACAAGAATAGGGTGTAATGGCATTTGATTTCAAGGGCCGATGTTACCAAGGCGTTGGCAGCGGTCACAGTTGAGTACAAATTTGTGTGCATCCTTGAAAAGTGTGGGCCAGTAGAGTCCACTTTGTAGTACCTTGAGGGCTGTCTTCTTAGCTCCAAAATGCCCCCCACATGCCAAGCTATGGCAAAATGTCAAGACGGATTTCATCTCGTCTTCTGGGATGCAGCGCCGAATGATTTGGTCTGGACAATGCTTCCATAGGTACGGTTCATCCCATATGAAGTACTTAGCTTGTTTAGCCAGCTTGTCCTTTTGGTACCTGTTTAAAGATGAAGGAATTTGCTTAGTGACAAGGTAATTAATGAGATCGGCATACCATGGATCAATAGCTTGGATTGCGAAGAGCTGTTCGTCAGGAAAGGTCTCGAGGAGGGGCAACTGATCGGCCTCTTCATTGGAACTGTGAAGCAATCGGCTCATATGGTCAGCGACCACGTTTTCGCTGCCCTTCTTGTCTCTGATTTCAAGGTCGAATTCCTGGAGCAGTAGCATCCAAGGTAGCAACCTTGGCCTGGTGTCCTTTTTAGTGAGCAAATACTTCAAGGCAGCATGATCCGTGTATACTATGACCTTGGTTTGAATTAGATATGAGCGGAACTTCTCAAGGGCAAAGATACCAGCAAGGAGCTCCTTCTCGGTGGTGGAGTAGTTCAGCTGGGCATCATTCAGGCTTCGACTTGCGTAATAAATGACATGAGGGAGCTTGTCAACACGCTGTCCCAAAACCGCTCCTATGGCAAAGTCCGAGGCATCACACATTAGTTCGAATGGTAAGTCCCAATTTGGTGGCATGATGATGGGTGATGCCGTGAGCTTTGCCTTGAGTGTGTTGAATGCCTCACGGCATCCCTTAGTGAACTCAAATGTGGCGTCCTTGGCTAGAAGATCACACAAAGGTCTTGTGATTTTCGAGAAATCTTTGATGAATCTGCGGTAAAAGCCAGCATGCCCTAAGAACGATCGAACCTCTTTGACTGTAGTGGGGTACGGCAGCCTCTCTACTATGTCTAACTTTGCTTTGTCCACTTCTATGCCTCAGCTAGAGATCACATGACCCAAGACAATTCCCTGTTGTACCATGAAATGGCACTTTTCCCAGTTCAGCACTAAGTTGCTTTCTCTGCACCGTTCCAGTACTCAAGTTAGGTTAACTAAGCATAGTTCGAATGAATGTCCAAACACCGAGAAGTCGTCCATGAATACTTCAATTCTATCTTCCACCATATCGGAGAAGATGCTCATCATGCAACGCTGAAAGGTAGCTGGGGCATTGCACAATCCAAACGGCATTCTTCTGTATGCAAAGTGCCATATGGGCATGTGAATGTTGTTTTTTCTTGATCTTCGGGTGCAATAGCAATCTGATTGTATCCTGAGTAGCCGTCCAAGAAGCAATAGTGGGTGTGTCCAGCCATGCGCTCGAGCATTTGATCAATGAAGGGCAAAGGAAAGTGGTCCTTGCGTGTGGTTATATTTAGCTTTCGATAGTCAATGCACACTCTCCATCCTGTTTGAATCCGTTGAGGTACAAGCTCATCCTGCTCGTTTTTAACCACTGTGATCCCACTTTTCTTTGGCACGACCTGGACTGGGCTCACCCACTTGGAGTCACTAATTGGATAGATGATTCCAACATCCAGAAGCTTTAGGACTTCTTTCTTCACGACCTCCTTCATAGGTGGATGCAATTGCCTCTACGCCTCCCGTGATGGTTTGGAGTCTTCCTCCAGCAGTATCCGATGCATGCATTTTGTGGGACTTATGCCTTTGATGTCAGCTATTGTCCATCCAATTGCCGTTTGATTGACCTTAAGGACGTGAACCAATGCCTTTTCCTCTTTCGTACTTAGGGTAGATGCAATGATGACTGGAAGGGTTTGATTGTCGCCCAAATATGCATACTTTAAGTGCTTGGGCAAGGGCTTCAGCTCGAGTTCAGGAGCCTTTATGATGGACGGCAGGGTTTTCTGACTTGTGAGTGGTAACGCTTCGAAGGGAGGCCTGTGGAATGGGAGGGCTGGCATGATGTCAAGGGCTCGTACCTCTTCAATCACGCTATCTGTAAGTGAATCCACAGTGTGTGGGTTACTAGTAACGGCCTTCTCAAGGTCATCCGTCATGCAAGACTGAGCAATTGTCTCCCGTAGCAGTAAGTCCATTGTGTTTAACGGAAAATCTACAATAGGCTCGGCAGGGTACTGGATGGTGTCATGGATGGAGAATGTCCGAAGCTGGTCCAGGACCTTGATGGAGACCTGGCCCTTTCTAACATCGATGAGGCACTCGGCTGTGGCTAGTAAGGGCCTTCCGAAGATGAGGGGAGGTTCCTCACTTTTGTCAATTATGTCCATTCTTAGTACGTAGAAGTCTGCAGGGATGCATGTATCTCCGATTTGTACCAATACGTCCTCAAGAACCCCCATTAGGTTGGTTACATAAGCGTTAGCGGATCTGACACATAGGTGCGTGGGTTTGAGTGCGCCTAGGTTGAGTGACCTGTAAATGTGGAATGGCATGATGTTCACTGATGCTCCCGTGTCGCAAAGGCAATGTTCGAATCTTTTTGACTGAATGACACATGGAAGGGATGGCAGCCCAGGATCATTGGCCTTAAGGGGCATGCGCAAAAGGGCAGCCGAGCAGGCCTTAGGGATGTCAATGGTGTACGTGGAGCTAAAACCACGCTTTCCTGCAACTAAGTCCTTGATCAGCTTTGCAAAGATAGGCATGTGCTTGACAATTTTATGGAAAGGCAGTGTGATCTGAAGCTTCTGCAACATGCTGATGATCTCTTCCTCAAAGTCCTCCCTTTGCTTATTCCTGTTTTGGAACCTGCGAGGAAATGGATAATCAACATTATTAGCTAACTCAAAAGTGACTTTTTTAGAATTGGAATTCTGAGGTTTAGAGTTAGAAGTATTCGAGTGCTGCGACTTGGGCTTAGGAGCAGGTTGCATGCCAGCCGTGGCCGAAGTAGGCGCAATGTCAGGTCCTCCTTGTGGTAGGGCACTTGGTGACTCGTTGGACTGGTTCTGCGCCAGAGGTGTTGGCCGTGGCATGTTTTGCGGCGCGCCTTGGTCGGTGATCCTTGGCAGAGTAGGTTGACACTCGGTTTCAGGTCCTGCGAGGGTGGCATATGTGGGGTCTTGAAGTGGTGTTTCCCTCTCCAGCGTGATGGCATTAGCCGTAGGATTGTGAAATCCTTTCGGATTTACCAGGACTTGACTCGGTAGCTTGCCCTGCTCTCGCTGATTTAGTTGGTTTGCCACCTGTCCCATTTGACGCTCCAAGTTTGCAATTGCATTTTTTATGTCTCCCGTCTGACTCTGGCTATCTTGCATGAATTTTATGAATTGAGCATGCTGTTGAGTCAGGATATGGAGGGAGTCCTCAAGAGACTTGCTTCCACCATTCTGATTTGAGGAAGGACCGTGATAGTTCCCCTGAGGGCCTGCGGCTTGCTGCTCAAATCCAGGAGGTGGCAAGGGATTTGCGGCTGCTTGATTGTTGCTCCAATGGAAATTTGGATGATTTTTCCACCCCGGATTGTAAGTGTTGGAATATGGGTCATTCCGGGGTCGAGAATTGCTGTTGAACCCTCCAGCAAAGTTGGCCTCTTCCACAACCGGGCAGTCTTGGGATGTGTGGCCCTGAATTGAACATACCTCGCAGATGTGAACTCCTTTGGCTTTCTCGCTACACAACTGTTTCACCATTGCCGTGAGCTGAGAAATGGCGTCATCTTTGTATTTGGCGGATGCATCACCCGTAGCTCTAGAGGAGGGACCCTTGTAGCTGAACTGTTTTTCCCTTTGAGCAATGTTCTCAAAGGCGGTCCTTGCTTCCTCGGCTGTGCCTTCTAGAATCCCTTGGGATTGAGAGTCCACCATTGTCCGATCGCTAGTCTTCAAGCCGCCATAGAAGTATAGGATAAGATGATGGGCATCAATATGGTGGTGGGGGCACGCCCATAGCATATGATTAAACCGCTCCCAAAACTCGTAGAAAGACTCCTCCATGTCTTGCCGTGGGTTCATGATCTTGGACTTTAACTCATTGGTCTTTTCCACGGGAAAGTACTGTGTTAAGAATTTGGACGTCAAGTCCCTCCAAGAGTGAATGGAAGCCGGCGCCAGTGAATGAAACCATGTCTTGGCGCGATCCTTGAGACTGAAGTGAAAGAGCCGCAGGCGGATTTCAGATTCTGTCATACCATTGATGCGCAGTGTTGAACAAACCTCAACAAATTCCTTGATATGAAAGTGCGGGTCCTCGCCAGCAAGGCCGTGGAATGTGGGCAGCATGTGAATTGTCCCCGACTTCAATTCGAAGTTTGCCACTGTTGACTCGGGAAAAACAATTGGAAATTGATCCTCCGAGACATGGGGCATGGCAAAATCCTTAAGGTGCCGTGGGGCTTGCGGTACTAGGCCACGTTCCAGGCCTTACTATTCTCTGTGGTCCGCCATCCTCCTTGGGCTTGGTGGCGGGGAGCCGTGGACTGAAGATGCTTGCGATGATGGTCCACTTGATGACCCGTGCACTGAACCTTGGAATGACATACACGGGTACCTAACAAAAAGAAAAACTAAGTTACAAATCTAAACTTTAATGGGCACCGTTGAGGGACAAGTCCCCGGCAACGGCGCCAAAAACTTGTTGGTAAAATTAAAGAGCAAGAATATGCAATTCAATTCTAACAGTTATAAAATCCTTGAAAGTGCACAAATCGATAAGAATAGTATATTAGCACAGCAAGAGTCGATCCTTCGAGGACTTGTATCAACGTTATGACCACTTTAGTTCAGATTTATTAACTTAGTGAAAAAACACACACACACACACGCAGGGGGGTTTATGATGTGAGAACTGAAATTTAAAGACAAGTAAAATAAAATGCATAAAATAACAATGCAAGAATTAACGGTTGATTGATTATTAACGAAGGCGAATTAAGGCTTACTATCCACTCTAACCAATTATAGCGCTTAACCAGATTTCCTTGACCTAATTACTATGCATTTTCTGAATTAGGTGCCCGTGCCTAGGACCTGGCATTGGTTCACTAGACACATCTTATTCCCTCTTACTTAGCATGTTCTAAACAGGGCATATGCCTAGAACTTCTATCACCTACCTTTTAAGATGATGCATGAAGTTTAAAGAGAATTTAATGACACCACATTAGCCTAGCAAAGTGATATGCAATCCTAGGTCATTATGAGTGAAGATTACAAGTAAGAATACTTTCGATGCTCCAAATCACAAGATGATATGACGGTCACTCAAGCAATTACATATATAATTATATGCAAACAAGGTAGCTAATCTTATAGGCATAAATTAAGGTCATTAAGCATAGTAATCCAACTTATTCAGCATGCATAGCAATCATAATCAAGAGCCAGAAATCCAATCAACAAGCTAACATGGCTAGGGCTTCAAGCAGCCCTAATCCTAACGACTACTCACACATAACTGAAATTGAAATAAATATAATTGAATTCATAAGTAAATTGCAATAATGAAAATAAGGGTACAGAAGATATTGTGAAGAACAGGTGCAGCAGAAGACACGGCAGAGCCTTCTTCTCCAAGCTCCACGTCCGACACACTCGACTTCGGGAAGAACCAAGCTTTAACGTAAAACTCTAAAAAAAACCAAAATACTATATGCGGCTAAGGTGTCTCTGTATCTCCCAAAAACGCCTCTGGCTAATTATCTCCTCCCCAAACACTGAACAAAGGCATCCTTTTATAGACAAAGGGAAAACCTTGTTCTATAAGGATTGGGAAAGTTATTGTACTTTTAATTAATTACAAAGTCCTTAAATCTATTAGAACCAATCAGAACACGGCTGGGAGTGTGAATGCAAGCTGGCAAGTGGGAACGCAAGCTGGCCAAACTTGGATTTTGGACTGTCTTCGTAATCAGGATATGGGACTGCGCTTTTGAAGCACATAATGAGTATAGTAGAAGCGCATCTTCATTCAGGCTTGGCGCAAATGTTGTCAGGCTTAGCGCAGAGGGAGAACCTCTGATCTACCGCTGGCGGAACAGGGACCCCGGGCTTAGGCGCACATCTGGGCTCAGATGGGAGTTCTTGGGACATGTCCTCGACCTGCCTTGGCGCGACCTTGGCACTTCTAGGACCTGACCTTGATGTCATGAAACACAGGTTTGAGACCCGGAAGGCCTGATATGAGGTACTTGGCTAGTGGCCCAAAATAGGCGCATTGGCGCACTGGCGCACTTAGGACTCTGTTCAGGACCTGATATTGAAATGAGGACATCTCCTTCATCTGGACTCCGATTTGAGTCATTCTTTTTGCGTTATTTCCAGATTTTACCTATCTTTCTAACTCTGCACAAGTCTCACAAGATTGATTGTTTTCTACTATTGATGGCACGAAATCATTCAAAAGACATGTAAGAGAGGCATATAAAGACATCAAAATGATGCATAAATAATGATTGATCTACCACGAAGAATGCTAGCATCATCTTCTTGGAACCGACCTTGATCTCTAGAAGTACAACTCCATGAGTTTTGGTAATGGTTCCACTGAAATTTGACATTATAGCCGTAGTCGGCAAACAATCTCGAAGGGTCTTTCCAAATATCTTCAGCATCCTGGAAGGTAAGACATTAATGGATGCTCCTCCATCAATCATCATCTTGTCGATCAAGATCCCTTCTAGATGGGTCGTGATGAAGATGGGTCGCAAGTGATTCGTCATTTCTTTAGTCAAATTTGAGAACATCATCCTTCCCTTATGCAGGTTGGATTTTTAGATGATACTCTGATCATTCTCATGGTCCGTTGGGATCTCGATCAAAGCTCAGGATGGATCATGGGTAATGACATCCCCTTTCATGTAGTTCACATGCTGATATACTGCTGCCAAATGCTCTAGTAATACGATTACCAGGTCCACCTCTGCTTGAACTTCCTGTTGTTTCTTGTCAAACAAGTCATCCTTTTCCATGACTTTTGACAATTCTCTCTCAAACTTTCTAAATTCTTCTTCGGTCATGTCTTGACCGTAATCCTCTTGAATGACTTGTTTAGCCTTCCCTTTTGAAGTTGGGATATCTGGATCCTTGAATTGCTCATTGGGTACCTCCTCTTGGGCGAAGCTGCCAAACACGATCCGTTTTCTCACCTTAGAAGATGTTCCCGAAATGGAATTAGGTAGGGACACGACATTAATCACGATTTCTTTCTACCTCCAGTTCTTCTCGTGAGGACTTCTTGATTCTTTTTTGGTTATGGGAGGGGTTTTTGGCCCTTCTTCCTTCTTGGGAAGAACTGCCCCTAAGTTCTTCTGGGCGAGCATGTAAGCTCCATATTGTCTCTGGATTCTTTGCTTTGCTAATCTTCCCAATTATTTAACTGGCTTTCGATCTTTTCCAGCCATATACCAATTTCCTTCCCAGATCGTTGCTTTCTGTGGCTTTGTCTTCGCGACCGTCTGCTCTGGAAGAGTAGGTTTCTTGCTGCTGAGACTCTGCTAGCTTGTCCCCTAGTCTCTTGACTAGCAATCCATTCATGTTTTCTCTTAATGTTCCCCAACCTTTGGAAAACAGAGCTACGAGGTAGCCCTCCTTTAGGACTATGTGGACCAAAGCTTGTCTCTGGGACTTTGACGAAATCCACATCCCGACGATTCTTTGAATTTTTAAGTTCCACGTCTATTTTAGCACATGGGGTCGGGATTTCTAGCACACATTATGTCCTACATTTACTGCACATTACTACTCCAGCAACAATCGTGGCTAGCAACTTTTCGGGTTGCTGGATTCCTCCCTGTGGTCTAGGCTAATCCTCCTTTGTAGTTCTGGCCTTCTTTTCGGATTGTGGCCATTGCAAGTTAAGCATATTAACTTATGCCATCGGGAAAGGAGTCGTATCTACTCCCATTGGTGCTTTAGGAATTGGGGCTAATGAAATGTGCCCCTGGTTAATCAAACTCTGAATTGTGTCCCTGAACTGGACACAGTTGGCTGTGGCATGATGTGGTGAGACATGCCATTTGCAAAATTGTTTTCCTTTAATATCCTCTGGTCAAGGCATCTCCTGCTTGGGATCAGTTTTGATTACTTTTGCCTTTACTAACTCGTCGTAGATCTCTCCAGCTTTGGTAAGGTCGAATGAATATGAGTTAAACACGAGTACCTTGTACGCAAAGTAACCTCTAGTTCGGTTGACTGGTCTTTGTTCCCGAGCGGGCTTTACCAACGATTTAAGAGTCACTGGTCCCTTTCCAGTGGTCTGGATTTTGGCTGATGTAACTTCTAGTTCCTGCCCCTCTTCTTCCGTCAAGGATTCTTCCTTGATCTTCTTTTGCTCCATCTGATGCACATGGATCTTGTTTTTGTAGAATTGGGGAACTTTAGCGCTACGTTTTTGTCTTTGTTCTTCCTCCAGCAACCTCTCAAACTTGGTTGCTGATACTACTATCTCTTGAAGATCAGAAAATGTAGTATCATCGAATTTCTTTCTGAGAGAGAACCTCAAGGCTCTTTGTGTTATGGCCACCATTTGGGCATTGTTCATGGGGAATCTGCACTTCATTTTCAATCCTTTGAATCTTGCAATGAATTCTTCAGTTGATTCATACTCCCCTTGCTTGATGGTTGTTAGATCACTAATGGTTACCTCAGGTTCAATCTTGTAAAATTACTCGTGGAATTTGGCCTCCATTTGCCCCCAAGTGAGTATAGATGCTTCAGGTAGTGAATTGTACCAAGAAAAAGCATCTCCAGAGAGGGAACTGCTGAACAATCGGAGTTTTAGGTACGAATTATCTTCTACGGCCACACATTGTGCTGAGAATCTTCCGATGTGTTCTAGGGATGAAGTACTGCCATCTACAATGAAGAGTGAAAATGTTGGTGGCTTGAAATTCCTTGGGAAAGGATTATCTTGGTCTACATAAGCCGGATATGGCTTTCTGTACACTGGAACATTAGCTCTTCTCGGGGCCACAGCTTGGCCTTGCATCATTCGCCTGATCTATGCCATCTTGTTCATGATGGCTTGATGTTCGGGATTGCGTGGTGCTCTGTGATTGATCCCGATTTCTTCTTCTGATTCAGTGTCGTTTGGATCAGTTTTCCTCCAATTCTTCAAATCGCTTTTCTCTCCAATCTGGGTAATCCTGGTTGGCTTTGACTGAGATTCTTTCCGATTAACCATAGGTGGTTTATACTTGGAAGATATCTCGATTTCTGCCCTAACTTGCCCATCACGATTCTTGCTTGTTTTTGGGGTTTCAATCCCGACACCTTTTGAGAAATTAAGTCCAGGAAAAATAGTTTCCAGCACAGGTGCTCCAAACCCCATGGTTCCCCTGCCTTTGTCTAGGCCCAAGAACCCCAAGGTCGGGATGTTGGCTTTTGACCTATTTTCAGACTGCTCTCGCTTGAGCTCTTGGATTTGTACGTTCGTGGCTTCGATCTGGGCGAGGAGTGGTGTCATGATGTCCTTGACATCCTGCATTACATCTTCTAAAGACACAGATACCTGCGTCTCCTTGGAAAAAATCTCTTCTACTACCCCGTCTTGGGGAGGCTCCATGTCTACTGGTGGTAGAGATAACTCAGACATCGTTCCTCAGGGAGGATCTTTTAGAAATCTCCCTCTAACATCTCGGGGTCGTTCGAAATTTCAAAACTTGGACATGCACTAAAAAGAGTCCCACTAGGAGTGCCAGATTATGTTCTGCCCAAAAATGCGACAGCGGGCCCGTGGTCGCCTTTGGTGGATCTTCGTTGAAATTTGAGCATGAAAGAGGGGGCTCGTGTGGGTTTCTTTAGTGATGGTGGTGGTGTGGACTTGTTTGGATGTTGGGTTTAGGTTGAAGATCGTGGGCTTAGAGGCCTTGATACCACGGTCTATCCCTAGATGGGCTGACCAGGAAGTATATAAGCCTTAGCTTCCTTCAAAGTAGGCACGCCACTAGTAGAAATTGCTACTAGACAGTGATGAATGGGTTCTGTTGCAGCCCAAGAACCTTTCCTTAATCAAGTGATTGTGAGGCGAACGGTCAAATAGCTCACACTATTCTTATCTATGCCTTCTTCTTAATGTATCCAAGGACTTTAATAAATTTTCTTTCCAATCTAGTCCAAGTTCAGATTATGTTAATTCTGATTTGTTCATGTTAGCAGCTTGGTATTAGTTAGAAGCAGTTAGGTGCAAGGATTTCCTTAAGTCGAGATGATGGTATTGGACCAAACACACATAAATGATTCTATGACTTAGAACAGTCATACAATGCCATGATTGGTATATTCCGAATACTGACAATTCCTCTTAAGAAAATCCTTTGAAATGTAAAGGCAGTAAAGTACAATTACTGGAAAGTAAATGCGTGAATGTTAGATGCAAAAAATGAAATACAAGTGCTGTAAGTAAACATTTCCTTCGCAATCAAGCCTTATTGAGGGGCACGATCTTCTAGAAATCATCAACTGAAATGAACATCAGTCGGAATCATGCCATAGGTTGGTAGAGTATTCAAACGACGGTGATACGTCAAGGGCTTAATGTATAGGGACCTCAAAGACTGGGGTGAATGGTAGTCAGGGTGAGGTAGTGTTTGGGAATTCCTCAGGGACTAGTTTGGGAGGCAGTCGGGATGAAGAGGAAGCCTGTGTTCCTGGTCGGGAACTGAGAGTGGGGTGAGAACAGAGACTGAATCTTGATCCTGGATCGAATAAACAGGTTGTGCCTAAATAGGCGAGTCTTTAAACAAAGAAACTTTTGAGGGTTTGCAGTTGTTCTGAAATTGATTGGGTTGATCAATTTGTTTGTTTGGTTGATTGATTGGTTGTCCTTGAGAAGAAGGCTTCTTCTCCATTTTATAGGTGGCGGGGAGCTGATTTGGCTTGCCAAGTAGATGTCCGCGGGTCCCGCGTTGCAGTTTTCTTGTCTCCAACATCTCCTTTGCCCTCTGACACATTCGGCGTTTCAAAGCCGACTTCCCCTTCTCCACATTTCCACGCTCTCACGTTCCAAGTGGGCGTCTTTGGGCTGGGCCTTGTGAGTTGGGTATTTATTTTGATTGATCACTTGCTTTGGCCCAAAGTGGGATTTTTCGAGTGTAAACAATATTAATTAATAGGAGTTATATTACCATAATAAAAGACATCTCCATGAGAGTCATTTTTCAGTTAGGAATCAATTAATAAATAAACTTTCTTTCCTAAAAGGATTTGTTTATTAATTAGAACGCATTTTCCTACTACTAATAAATAACTTCCAAGGGAATTATTTATTATTAAAAACTAATACTAAGTATTTCCTAACTAGAATTACTTATTCATTGCAAACTCTTTCAACCAATCAGAAGCTCCGAAGACCTCCTGGTCTCCACTATAAATAGAGGGTCTCCCCTCACTTCTCAAGTACACCTAAATTATTCTCATAATTTGCTCTTCAGTTTTCTCTCTACGATTAAACTGACTTAGGCATTGGAGTGTTCTTGGTTGAGCCCATATCGGGATTCAACCTTAACCTCAGTTGTCCCTCAGTTGTCCGTGTTCTTGGTTGAGTCCACCCATCTCGGGATTCAACCTTAACCTCAGTTGTCTCATTTCATGTGTGTAGGGATTGAAGGGTGAATATCAATCCGGACTATTGAACGGTGAATATCAATCCGGACTATTGAACGACGAATATCAATTCAGACGATTTCTGCATCGACAATTTTACATCGAATATGCACTATGCAGTAACAAGCAACCAAAAATTTGTTTATTGAGGAGATTTTTTTTTATCACTTTTTTAATCAGGAGATTAAGCTCATAATGGTTTACCTTTATCCGACTAACTATTGTTAGGAAATGACCATTTGAATTTCCAAGCTTAATTAGATTCAAAATTAGATGCTTTTCCAGAAGGAAATAGGCCAACAAACTGGAAGGAAAGCCCATATTCTCAATTCAATTTTTCAATGCCATCCCAAAGCCTTCTAAACAGGTAGCCCAAATTTTATTAATACCCCTACATTGAAAGGGAAAATGTGAGCAATACTATATAAACATTTGTTTATATACACTTGATTACTCAAATTTTTTTGGTAATATTTTACCATCTAAACATGTGTTTTGTGACAGAAAACCACCTATCATTAAATTGTGTTAATTTTTCCGTTTTAAACCGTCATGTGTGAATCACGTACTATTATTTTCAAGATTAATTTATTTCTTATGATTATTCTTAATACACAGCAGCCCCAACTATATTGTTCTAGTCATTAAAAATCCAATTTCCTAATTCCAATTCCCTTGAAGAGATGGCACATAACTGTTTTTTTTCATGCCAAGACTAACATACTTAACGGTAAGGTGGTTATTTGTCAAAACAAAGGTGGTTATTTGTCAAAACAAATATCTAGGCAATAAAATGTCACAAAAAAAAGTTTAGGTGTTCAAGTGTCACAACTCACAAGAGGTATAATTCAGGTGGTATTGCTAAAAACTTTTCTTATATTGAAAGTTGAAGGGACGTACTTCGTGCCCTTCATTCAAATTTTGTTTTATCCTATAAACTTATCTTGACATTGTGAAAAAAAAATTATCTTGATTTCTATTAAACTTATTTCTTATTTGCTATTAACGTTACGGTCTAGTTATATTCTTATTTATTTTGTAGAAATAGGTCTCAGATCTCCCATTCGACACTTCAAAAAAAGAAATCGATACCCAATACATATGTCTTCATTTCAGATATGATTTTATTGATCAAAATAAATCTAATCTTAAAATTAAACATGCTGGCTTAGTTATCTCTTCGGTCCCTTAATAGCAACTAATTTATCAAATTCGGCTTGTTTGTTTGGGTGGCTATGTGAATAATTTTCCACTGGTACACATCAAAGAGACAAAGACATGCATGATTGGGATCCACCCAGATATAAAACAGATCACTACTTAACCAAACTCAGAAAAACTATATTAATTATTCACATCGTGATTTGAGCATGAAAGAGGGGGCTCGTGTGGGTTTCTTTAGTGATGGTGGTGGTGTGGACTTGTTTGGATGTTGGGTTTAGGTTGAAGATCGTGGGCTTAGAGGCCTTGATACCACGGTCTATCCCTAGATGGGCTGACCAGGAAGTATATAAGCCTTAGCTTCCTTCAAAGTAGGCACGCCACTAGTAGAAATTGCTACTAGACAGTGATGAATGGGTTCTGTTGCAGCCCAAGAACCTTTCCTTAATCAAGTGATTGTGAGGCGAACGGTCAAATAGCTCACACTATTCTTATCTATGCCTTCTTCTTAATGTATCCAAGGACTTTAATAAATTTTCTTTCCAATCTAGTCCAAGTTCAGATTATGTTAATTCTGATTTGTTCATGTTAGCAGCTTGGTATTAGTTAGAAGCAGTTAGGTGCAAGGATTTCCTTAAGTCGAGATGATGGTATTGGACCAAACACACATAAATGATTCTATGACTTAGAACAGTCATACAATGCCATGATTGGTATATTCCGAATACTGACAATTCCTCTTAAGAAAATCCTTTGAAATGTAAAGGCAGTAAAGTACAATTACTGGAAAGTAAATGCGTGAATGTTAGATGCAAAAAATGAAATACAAGTGCTGTAAGTAAACATTTCCTTCGCAATCAAGCCTTATTGAGGGGCACGATCTTCTAGAAATCATCAACTGAAATGAACATCAGTCGGAATCATGCCATAGGTTGGTAGAGTATTCAAACGACGGTGATACGTCAAGGGCTTAATGTATAGGGACCTCAAAGACTGGGGTGAATGGTAGTCAGGGTGAGGTAGTGTTTGGGAATTCCTCAGGGACTAGTTTGGGAGGCAGTCGGGATGAAGAGGAAGCCTGTGTTCCTGGTCGGGAACTGAGAGTGGGGTGAGAACAGAGACTGAATCTTGATCCTGGATCGAATAAACAGGTTGTGCCTAAATAGGCGAGTCTTTAAACAAAGAAACTTTTGAGGGTTTGCAGTTGTTCTGAAATTGATTGGGTTGATCAATTTGTTTGTTTGGTTGATTGATTGGTTGTCCTTGAGAAGAAGGCTTCTTCTCCATTTTATAGGTGGCGGGGAGCTGATTTGGCTTGCCAAGTAGATGTCCGCGGGTCCCGCGTTGCAGTTTTCTTGTCTCCAACATCTCCTTTGCCCTCTGACACATTCGGCGTTTCAAAGCCGACTTCCCCTTCTCCACATTTCCACGCTCTCACGTTCCAAGTGGGCGTCTTTGGGCTGGGCCTTGTGAGTTGGGTATTTATTTTGATTGATCACTTGCTTTGGCCCAAAGTGGGATTTTTCGAGTGTAAACAATATTAATTAATAGGAGTTATATTACCATAATAAAAGACATCTCCATGAGAGTCATTTTTCAGTTAGGAATCAATTAATAAATAAACTTTCTTTCCTAAAAGGATTTGTTTATTAATTAGAACGCATTTTCCTACTACTAATAAATAACTTCCAAGGGAATTATTTATTATTAAAAACTAATACTAAGTATTTCCTAACTAGAATTACTTATTCATTGCAAACTCTTTCAACCAATCAGAAGCTCCGAAGACCTCCTGGTCTCCACTATAAATAGAGGGTCTCCCCTCACTTCTCAAGTACACCTAAATTATTCTCATAATTTGCTCTTCAGTTTTCTCTCTACGATTAAACTGACTTAGGCATTGGAGTGTTCTTGGTTGAGCCCATATCGGGATTCAACCTTAACCTCAGTTGTCCCTCAGTTGTCCGTGTTCTTGGTTGAGTCCACCCATCTCGGGATTCAACCTTAACCTCAGTTGTCTCATTTCATGTGTGTAGGGATTGAAGGGTGAATATCAATCCGGACTATTGAACGGTGAATATCAATCCGGACTATTGAACGACGAATATCAATTCAGACGATTTCTGCATCGACAATTTTACATCGAATATGCACTATGCAGTAACAAGCAACCAAAAATTTGTTTATTGAGGAGATTTTTTTTTATCACTTTTTTAATCAGGAGATTAAGCTCATAATGGTTTACCTTTATCCGACTAACTATTGTTAGGAAATGACCATTTGAATTTCCAAGCTTAATTAGATTCAAAATTAGATGCTTTTCCAGAAGGAAATAGGCCAACAAACTGGAAGGAAAGCCCATATTCTCAATTCAATTTTTCAATGCCATCCCAAAGCCTTCTAAACAGGTAGCCCAAATTTTATTAATACCCCTACATTGAAAGGGAAAATGTGAGCAATACTATATAAACATTTGTTTATATACACTTGATTACTCAAATTTTTTTGGTAATATTTTACCATCTAAACATGTGTTTTGTGACAGAAAACCACCAATCATTAAATTGTGTTAATTTTTCCGTTTTAAACCGTCATGTGTGAATCACGTACTATTATTTTCAAGATTAATTTATTTCTTATGATTATTCTTAATACACAGCAGCCCCAACTATATTGTTCTAGTCATTAAAAATCCAATTTCCTAATTCCAATTCCCTTGAAGAGATGGCACATAACTGTTTTTTTTCATGCCAAGACTAACATACTTAACGGTAAGGTGGTTATTTGTCAAAACAAAGGTGGTTATTTGTCAAAACAAATATCTAGGCAATAAAATGTCACAAAAAAAAGTTTAGGTGTTCAAGTGTCACAACTCACAAGAGGTATAATTCAGGTGGTATTGCTAAAAACTTTTCTTATATTGAAAGTTGAAGGGACGTACTTCGTGCCCTTCATTCAAATTTTGTTTTATCCTATAAACTTATCTTGACATTGTAAAAAAAAAATTATCTTGATTTCTATTAAACTTATTTCTTATTTGCTATTAACGTTACGGTCTAGTTATATTCTTATTTATTTTGTAGAAATAGGTCTCAGATCTCCCATTCGACACTTCAAAAAAAAGAAATCGATACCCAATACATATGTCTTCATTTCAGATATGATTTTATTGATAAAAATAAATCTAATCTTAAAATTAAACATGCTGGCTTAGTTATCTCTTCGGTCCCTTAATAGCAACTAATTTATCAAATTCGGCTTGTTTGTTTGGGTGGCTATGTGAATAATTTTCCACTGGTACACATCAAAGAGACAAAGACATGCATGATTGGGATCCACCCAGATATAAAACAGATCACTACTTAACCAAACTCAGAAAAACTATATTAATTATTCACATCGTGATTTTGAGGTTTATGCAACATTCTTGGTATGGAGAATCAAAGGTTTTAGATCCAATGCGTGTAAAACATTCTCTATAAACCAAACTAAATTATTGTCTCAAATTTGTGGGCTCCAAATTAATAAGCCAATAGGATTCATGGTAAGCTTTACCATTTCATCATGACCGTTGGATTAGGGCAAGTTATAGAATTTGTGTAGTTTATAGATTGAATCACACACGTTGATAATGCAGAAAAATGCTTTAGCTGAAAAGAAGTCAGCATTCACCATGAGGAATTTGTTACTGCATCAACATCTGAACCAGCCTTTTTCCTTTGGTCCCCAAACCCCCACACGAAACCTAGAGGGCCCCACGTGTCACGATCCCCAATGCTTGGCAATGTTAGCGGACGTGATGTAACACCGTGAGTCAAACCGAGTCAAGCATAGGTCAGAGTACACGACTGTGTCACCTGTATAAAATGGACAGCCAATGAAAGTAGGGCGTCTGCATCAAAGTCCAAATGTGAAAGAAAGTAGGCATGTCACCAAGTCCCAACCCATGCCTTGGCACTAATAATAAACTACTAAAGGAAACTAACACTGTTAGATTTGACGTGAAGTAAACGCAAGAGGGTTTGTGGTGCCATGCCAGCTCTGGCTGTGCTAGTTTTGGCCTTATTCATAAGAGGAACTAATGTTGGAAGCTTGGGAAGCAAAGCATAACACATGGCTAAAAATGGCGGCACCGCCACACCATAGCAAAACCCACCATCACTATTCATAATCAAACGCAGAGAGTGAGAGAGAAAGAGATGAAGTATGATGGAAGGAAGGCAGATAGACTGATAGAGAATGGCATAGCTAGCGTGGGAAGTAATTAAGGCTGAACTTTCCAATTGGGGTTTTCTGGGTTTATAGAGGGCAGTGAAAAAGTTTGCTTTTTTATTTTTGGGGGACCTTGATGATGGGGAAGAGAAATGAGTTTGTTGTGGCTTCTGAGAAGGGAGCAGCAGAAACAGAGGTGGGTTTGATGATGGAGAAAAAAACCCACCAATCATTTCCTCGTAAGAAGATGATGATGATGGTGATGCCTCATCATAATCATTATCCTCTGGTTAGCAATAGCAACACTGCTGGGTTAAGTTTTGGTGGTGGAGACGATTGTGGGGTTTGGGATCATCAAAGTTTTTTTTGCAACACAAGCAACCCTGCCGCCACTACTTGTGTCACTGATTTATACAATGCTGTCGGTTCTGATTTTGGCTCAGAGCTGCTGCCTAAGTCTCTGCATCATCAGCAGCAACCTTACTCAGATCACACCTTGTCTCTCAGTTCCTCAGGTAAAGTTCCTATCGTTTCATTCTTTTCTGCGATGTATATTAAAAGAATCAAAATTTATTGAGAATAATTTGTAGGTTTTGTTGGGTTTTCAACTTTGTTTCTTGCGTTTTTAATTTTTTATTTACTTTTTAATTTCAGGAGGTAGAATGGTGAATGTGAATGTGAGGTTTCCTTTTACACAAGCTCAAAGGGAGGAGCTTGAGAAACAAGCCATGATCTACAAGTACATGATGGCCTCTCTCCCTGTCCCTCCACAATTACTTGTGCCTATCACAAAGAATACATCAAATGTGGCTCGCGTGTACCCAAATTGTAAATCTCTGCTCTCTCCCTTTCTCTTCTTCATTTTTGTTCATCTTTTTATTAACATTTTTATTGCTTTTTATGTTACTTTCTACTTATTTAGTGGTAAGGTCATTGGAGCTGGCAATTTCTAGAAATGTATGTCCTGATCCAGAGCCATGGAGGTGTAAAAGAACAGACGGTAAAAAATGGAGGTGCTCTAGAGATGTAGCTCCTAATCAGAAATACTGTGAGAGGCATGCCAACAAGGCCAGGATCCGTTCAAGAAAGCCTGTGGAATCAAACCCAAACTTCATCAACATTAACAACAATAGAATCAGAAGTCCAAGGTCTAGCGTTTTCAGAAACAACAACAGCAACCAGTCAAGTCCATATTCTGCTAGCAACGTGGTATCATCTGCTTCTACTGCATTATCACATGTCCAACCCAGGTGGGTTAGCTTTGGAATTTGGATTCAGTTTTCAATGCTCTCTGAATATAGGACCAAAACCCATTAATTCTATCCTAATATTATTGCTTGTTCTTATCCCTATGTGGCTATGTGGCTATGTGTCTATGTGATGTGGGTCATGGAATTGTTTTCTCTCTTTTTCTTTTGTTTTTGTGTAATAAATGTGGTTTTTGTCTTTGACTTTGAAATTGAAGGCCTATGGGGTGGTTCATGAATGGGGAAACTCCCCCTGCTGCTGCTGGCTCTAATTCAAACCAAGAATGGGAGCAAATGATGCAATTCAAGTTAGGGTTGAAGAGTTGCTCAAAGCAAGAAAATGAGAGTGAGAGGCAAGCCCTGCAAGATCAGAGGCCATCACATGACCAATATGACTTGTTTTGTTCAAGCCCCAAGTTGGGTCATTTGGAAGCAGGTTTAAATTCAAGTCAGACACAAGAAACAAGGCATTTCATTGATGCATGGTCCACAGACACATCAGCTGTAGCAGCAGCATCAGCGAGTGAGAGAGGAGGAGGTAGTAGTAGAATTGGTGAAATTGGCACCAGAGGCTTTGTTTGTTCAAACCAGAAGCTACCATTTTCATCTCTCACTCTATCAATGTCTAGAGGGTATGAAACCAATGAAGAGAACAGTGAAAAGGGGCTTGGAATTTTGGGGGCAGAAAGAGAAAATGTGGGGGGAGATTTGAAGTCACAAAGGATGATGAACTCTGGGTCATGGATGATGGGCTCACCACCTGGTGGACCATTGGCTGAAGCTTTGTGCCTTGGCATTGCCAGCTCCTCTAATGGCTGCAATAGCAATAGTGGCCCCACCAGCTGCAGAAGCTCAAGTGGGGATGTTAGACAAGAATATGATTTGATCAACTGAAGTGGTGGGGAGCAACCAACCAGCAATGTGGGGTGTACACCTAAATCTAAATGTTTGTTTCAACTTTGAGTGTCTTAGTTTAGTTTGGAGGCAGATTCACGAGGGGGAAAAGTTTTACTGTTTTGATTGAGTTTGGCTCATTTTCTCTCTGTTTTTTTTTCTGTAAATGTTCCAACTTGAGAAACATTTTGTCGTAGAAAATTCCTCACACCAACTCAAATTTGGAAACCAATGAAGGGCAATAGAGTAGCAAAAGAGATAAAAAAACTTACATGATTCATATTATTGGATTAGGCTAAGTCCACGATGATGACGATGATCCACTAATGATTACAGCAAATACCTGTTTGGTTCTTCCTCACTCACGAAGTTTATAACAATGATTACTCAATTAGCCTAAAAACTTAAGGCCCGTTTCAAATATTCTTGCTATAAGTTTTTCGTTTTTCAGATATAAAAATAGTTGTAAAACGCATTTAATAACTCATTTAAAAAAAATGAAATTAGAAAATGAAAACGCAAGATACAATAACTTACCTACGTTTTATAAAACATCAAATTAATATTTTCTGAATTTTAGGATACAATCCAAAAAAATAAAGAATCAAAATACATAACTTACTAAATAAAATATTACCAGTCATCATCAACACCACCGCCACCACCCCACCACCACCACCACCGTCGCCATCATTACCATCACCATGGCCACCACCACCACCACCACCATCGATATCACCACCCCATCATTTCCACCACCGCCACCACCCCACCACCACCACCACCCCACCACCACCACCACCACCACCTACACCTCCACACCGTCGCCATCACCACACAAACACCACCACCGTCACTCCCACCGCCACCACCCCATCATTGCCACCATCACCATCGCCACTACGACCACCGGTGCTGCCATCACCCCGACAACAACCACGGCCACCACCACCACCACCATCATCTCCTTCTGCTCCACGTACCCACATCAAACCACCACTACATCTACTATTACCCTTCCACGGTCGTCATCTCAAAATTTATGTTTGGAAATCAGTGTCTAATACGTATTTATTCTTTTTAAAATTATATATATATATTTATATATATATATATGTACCAAACAAGTTTTTCCTTTTTCATTCTTGCAAAATCATATTCGATACTAAATGGATTCTCAAATACTAAAAATTAAAAATTCTATTTCTTGTTTTCGTTTTATAAAACAATATTTTAAAAACTGTTTTGCAAAATGATATGTATCTAAACTTGTGACTTTTTTGGATGTTTGGGAATACAGATAGTCTAAACTCTAAACTCAAAAACTACTTGAACACTTGCAAAACACCAAGCTAGATACAAGAATAAGCACACCTAAAAAACCACCTTTATTTTTTTGGGTTGTTAGATAACAATTTGAATTTTTTTTTTGGGGGGCGGTTGAAATATTAAAAAAGTATATGGAAAAATGAGTAATGAAAAGAAGTGGAAGCTTTCCTTTATCTCCACTCTTTGGTCTTAAGAATGTTAGTGGTGCTTTTTTCCTTCGGCTGTTACTCTACCCCTTGTGGTGGTTTTTCCTCTCAATTCTTTGTGATGGTTATTTTGCTCCATCCTATGTGGTGGTTTGCCTCACCTTTAATAGTGATGTTTTTGTGTTGCTCCATAGATCTCATCTTCCCCACCTCCATACCCACCTCAAAACTCCTCCAACCTACCCCAAATTTCACCTCTTATCCTCTCCTGATACCCTTATACCTTGATATCAGTTGTGACTCGACATGTTCTCTTCGCCACCATGCTCCACCCCTCAACCCAACTGGTGCTTCCGTCACCGATCTTCATCAGTAGTCCGTGGTGGTTTTGGGCGGATTTTTAAAGTGCATGTTGCACTATTTGAATGGATTATGGGAGCACTTTATGCGCGGGTGGCATGCTCACCCCCATTTTTCAGTTGGTTCTTTGGTTTGGCTTGTAGCCTTTTCTTCTTTGATGGCTGTGGATGTGTGGTTTTGTGGCAGCTATGGTGTTTAGGTGTGGCGGTTGGAGCTGTGGAGGCTACTCCAAGTGAGGATCTAAGGTTTCTTTTAATTTTTCTTTTGGACAAACTACATAAAACCCCTCAAACTATAGGGGTCATTTCAAGTTTATACCCCAACTATGAAAATTTTCCTCTAGGTACCCAAACTATCAAAACACAACATTTAGGTACCCATCGTTAGTCAAACTATTAAAGTATGATATGGCATTTTTTTTTTAAAAAACTTTTACTCACTTGGACTCCATGTAGACCAATTTTCAATTAAAAAAATTATAATTTTTAAATAAATGGAAAAATAAAAAAAATAAAAATATCCCACCCAACCCCATCCTTCTTCCTCCTCTATCCGCAGTCGGCCATCCCTTTCTCCCTTAAGCTCCATCTCCCTCTCTCTCTCTCTCTCAAACCCACACCACATTATCGTTATTGTGACTCTCATATGTTGCCTCATGATCTCGGCAGACGTCATTGGCCATCGCGGTCTCGACGATCGCACGGTGAACGACATCCTAGGGGAGCCACTACCATTCGATCCATTAGGCGACGAGGGACTCGACCATTTACCATTTTTGGCGCCTGACACCATCCTCCTCGACGACGACCGTTTCAACATCTTCAACCCGAGCGCCCTCTTCAACCCGGTCATTTCGCGTACGTCATCGTGATTAATGTCCTCGAGTTTGCCGAAGGTCCAGATGAGGTCTGGGCCAAAGTCGTGGTAGTCGACTCGGATCCGTTCTATTTCCAGACAATTCACTCAAACACACACTCTCTCTCTCTTCGCGATTCCTCATCCAAACCGTGCAACCGAACCCAAAACCCCATACCTTGAACTTTTCATTTGAAGCAACCTTGTCCATTTTGGTTCAACCCATCGAAATCCTCTTCTTCCTATGATCAAGAACATACCAGCCATTGAGGGAAACAGCCATGGGAAACCCAGAACCGAGGAAGGAGAAAACCGAACATTTCGATCGATTTTCAGGCCAAATCAAGGGATACTGCTCCGGGAACTTCATAGGAGCGTACGACTCGAGACTGAGCTTAATTGGACGTTCGGTGAGTGAACTTTGGTTTGTAAATTGTCATGCATGCATAAATGTATATTTTAAATAATTTCTTGTTAAGTATTGTTTTTGGAAAATTTCTGGCATTTAGAATAATTATTCTAATAAATCATTACTGGACACGGGTTCTCAATAATAAATTGGAAATGCCTTTTTGGGCTATAGCCTGGCCTTATGGACTTTGCTTTTATGTAGTTTTGACTTTATAGATTTTGGGTTTTGGTTGAGTCCATGATTTTTTGGTTTAGACCCAGATTTGTGACTTTCTTGGATTTGGGCATAGACCCAGTTTTTCAATGAATTTGGCTTAGGCCAAGAAACAAGGATTTCAAAAATGGATTTTTTCTTTTACTTTACGGGTTTGTTTCCACTATGTATACTGTCCCCGAGGGTCATGGTTTTTCTCCGGCACATGATGTGGGGTATTTCCCATCACGTGTTCGTCGAGGTTTCTCCGATGCTGGTGTCGAAGGGTATTTCTCCGCCAGATCATTGAGGGTTCTCCGATGCTGGCGTCGAAGGGTATTTCTCCGCCAAGTCGTTGAGGCTGTCTATGCGTAGTACAAGGTTACATATGCACAAATCGAGGTATATCGGGTGTGTGGAGGGTCGGACCTGGGTCAGTCAGCTCAGATATCGAGCTACGGCTCGGGATTACATTCGGTGAGTGGTGAGATATGTGTGATATTTTGTGTCCCAAGTCTATTCACATGATGTTTTAAACTCTTTTGAGGAGGGTTTTGAAAGCAAGGTTGTGGACCACATGACGTTTCCATTGTTCGGATTTTCGTAGGTCCCACCGAGTGTTTTAACTAAAAAAATGGATTTTCCTATAAGTTTTCGGATTATCTTTATAGGTTATTTGTTTAAAAAGGAATTTTATGTTATGTATGCATTGTTTTACTCATGGAGGGGGAAATTTATGTTTTCCTTGGAAATTATTTTAAAAGATTATTTTGTCCACTCACACTTTTCTTGTTTTAAATCCCCTCCAGACCGTTGAGTTAACGAGGGCACATCCAGAGGCGAAGACACTAAATTCCAGCTGCGCCTTTACCTAAGACTATCGAGTAGGACTTATAAATTTTCTGTATTTAACTTTCTAACCTAGTTGCTCTGATCAACCTTTGGACTTATTGTAAATTATAGCTACGTCGATGGTTATTTGGCGATGTTGGGATTCGAGAGTGTTATTTGATCATTCGTCTGACAGGTGAAAGACGGTTAACAATTTTATAGGGGCGGTTCTGCCCGATTTTTAGTAGAATTCTCGTAACTAATTGCAAGGGCTTAAGGGTATTCTAGGCAATTTATTAAGTTGTCAGGCGGAAGTAGGGCTTTTCACGGGTTTCAAGGGGAATTTCGGGAAGGGTCCTGTCACATGAGGAGGGAGCTGCAGAGGGACTCGCGGCGAGAGTGGTGATGAAGTCCCATGGAGGCGGAGGAGTTGAGAGGAGGAGAGGGGGAAATAGGGTTTTGGAATTTGGCTTGAATTCGAATCTTGAGAACTCCACTATCAATGATTTGGATTTTGGATTTTGGTTTTTTTTTTGTTTCTTTTTTTTGTGTTTTTGGTCAATACACCGAGTAGATCGAGAAGATTTTGTGAAAAAACCTTTATTTTTATTCAGTTTTTAGTAGATTTTGGCTTTTTGGGTTGATGATATTATGGGTTTTTCACTGGTAAGTGTTTTTGGGTGGCTGTTTGAATTTGGAGGTGGGTGTGGATGTTGTGCAGGAAGAATGACAGGACCCTTCCCGAATTTCCCCTCCAAATCCGTGAAAAGGCCTATACCAGTCTGACAACCCAAAATAATTCCAAAAATACCCTTACTGTCTTATAAACACTTTACAGTCTTATAACCCTTTACTATCAAACGAAGGATAATAAATAAAAATAAATCAAACCGTGTTACACCCAGCCTCGTATATCCATAACTATAACCTCGTCTCTCAAGACGGTATTAAATAACTGAAATGTCATACTCGTGCGACCCAATCACAACTTGTCAATCCGGGTCACCGCCCACACCAACCCACTAACCACGGTAACGTGCATTCGCTCAGAGGTGCATCGATCACCTATCAAAGCCCGTGAAAGTCGTCGTCAACTCCTATCAGCCGACTTAACTCTCGGCTATCATATCCCACCTCTTTATCAATCCTTACATGCAACAAGATTCGCATATAAATAACTACAACTTATCAGAATCCAATTGATTTACCCCGATGAAACCCACGCTATCTTTACCTGTGCCCGCCATATCAGTAACCCGGCTGAAGCCATCATCCCGAGCCATAGCTCGATATCCCGGTCGTAGCCATCATCCTGAGCCGTAGCTCAATGTCTCGGGTCATCCCCAGCCGTAGCTCCATATCCCGGCTCATTCTGAGCCGTAACTCGATATCCCGGCTCATCCCCAACCGTAGCTCAATATTCCGGTTCATTTCGAGCTGTAACTCGATATCACGTCAAGCGTATGAGGGAATCCTCCCTGCCATACCTCACCGAGAATTTCCCACCAACCCTCCCACCAGGTCAAAGCCTAACCGACCATCCTGGGTCGAAACACCAAAATCATCAAATACCCAAGCCTAAGCCCAAATACATACCCCGAGCCTAAGCCTAAAATCCATACGTCAGAATCCATAAAATTACCTTCCTGGGCCTAAGCCCAAAGCCCAAGTCCATTGTCAAATAGTTTCCCAAAAACATTATCGAACACCATAGTTAATACTAAATCCAAAATTAGTGGATAATCAAGTAAAATTCACTATTCATTGTTCACAGTGCTTAAGACGAAAATAAACACTTATAATGAATTTCTTAAATTCTCGGGACTCATAAAAATACTAAATAGTCATTCCACTTAATTCCCGAAATTCGTAAGTAAATATAAAATACTGAAAACATAATAATATGCATGCATTTCCATTTAGGAAGTAAAGTCCCCTCACCTCGAGGCCCAAACGAGCCTAATTTCTAGTTAATCGGTCCCTCGTGACCTTCGGAGCCACCACGCTTGTCAAAATGATAAATAGCATTATTAAATTGTAATTATAAACCTAAAATCCAATCCCTAAACCCCGAGAGGTATGCACGGGTCCTAACTAAAAACGCAGCCACTTCGGACGCCCAAAACTACCCCTAAACGATGTCCGATTGACCCGAAATCTGCGCCAACGGGTCCTTAACATCGAGAACTTTAAAACACGTGTTCACTGAAGCTCAAGGTGGAGCTCCACGTGCCGCCACATGCCGGTGGACAGCCGGGAACCCTCCCCCCACGCATGCCTGCAGCTGCGACTGCAAGGCGTACTCGCCTTCAACCTCAGACACGGTTACTGTTCATTTATGCAGAAATCCTCCATAACCACCCGAAAATTCAAAGCTCCATAACTCTCTCAATTCTCAACGAATGTCAACGTTCTAATAGTGGAAATTCATCTACTCGATCCAAGGAATTCAAATATGAAGTCCAAATTGAGAAACCTCACATGTGGTGGCCGAAAAATGGACGGGAAGTTTCGACCCATGTTCAAAGCTCCACCCAGTCGTCCATGACGGTCCTAACGTCTCAAGGAGGATATGGAAGAGTTCGTGAGGTCGAGAAGAAGGTTATGGTGGGTTTAGTTTTGGTCGAAAAGGCCAAAATCAAAATCCCAAATTGTGGGGGTTCTTGGTTTCTCACGGGAGAAAGGGAAAAGAAGTTTCGGGAGAGAGGTGAAAGAGTTATCAGAAAAATCTGGAGAAAAGGAAGATAAAGTCTTCCCAAAATATCTACCTTCCAAAATTATAAAAATACCTCTCAAGGTTATAAACCCGTATCTCCCATATACAGGCTCCGTTTTTCGCCTGCCGTTTGTCTACGAACTTGTGAGTTCAAGACCTACACAACCATTCAAGAAAAGTTTCCAAAAGTATCTCCGAATGAAAAGTGACTTTTGACCCCTGAGGATAAAATCGTCCTTTCCCTAATTAAATTCCAAAATTACTTTAATTTCTTGTCCGGGTCGTTACAAAGAAGAGATGGAGAATAGAGGTGGGGTAGGTCGTGGGTTGTGGTTTTTTTCTTCGATGATGGCGCTGATATCGCTGACGGATTCGAGAACCTTCTTATGCTGCTTCTTGTACATCAAGCCTTTCACTTTCGTCTCCTGAACCAGCTGGTTGTGTTGTCTCACCAGAGCCCTACCGAGCCCCGTCTTCTCGTCTTACCTATTGCCTCTCTGTCCCAGCTTCTCCTCCGCCCAATAGTGAACGAGAGACCTCATGAGTCGTGGTTAGGGAGGTAGTTTTTTTTTCTATTTTTTGCTTCTTTTGGTCAATTTTGTACAATTAACTAATTTTTTATGTTTTATTTATTATTTATTATTTTTATATTATTTTTTAGCTTATGTGGAGTCCAACTCAGCATATAATTCTGACTCAATAATGCCACTTAAACATTTAACAATTTGACTAACAGATTGACTAACTGTGGGTACTTTGATGTTTTGTTTTGATAGTTTGGATACCTAGATGAAATTTTTTATAGTTGGACTATGAACTTGAAATAACCCCTATAGTTTTGGGGTTTTATGTAGTTTGTCATTTTCTTTTTGGTTTTTTGTTAGGTTATTATTTGCTTTTGGGCCATGTTGTTTTAACCTTTTGCATTTTATTTTGTCTTTTTGGGACATTTTTTATTCTTGGACTTTCAATACTTTGTATTAATTTGCTCTTAAAATGAATTAGCTTTTGTGACAAAAAAAAATGTTAGTTTTAAGAATGACGGAATGAGAGATTGTCTTCCTCCCGTCCATAGTGCCCAATCTCAAAACGAATCTAATGCGCCAAAGGTGCCCTATGCACCTTTTGTAATTCTTTCGTTTATCATCCATGAAGATTACGACTTTTCTCAAAAAAAGAAATATCAAAGGCACCCTTAGGTTGATGATCTTGTAGTTCCTACGAGGTGGAGACATCGAGGCCGACCTACTGAGTTTTCCTCCTTTTGTCGCTTTTCCTTCAAAATAGTTCTGGTTTTTGGTACGTTATCTTGCACAGAAAAAAAAATAAAAAATTAATGATATGAGACGTTTCTCGTAGTATTCCACTTCAATGTGTATTAGGTGGTCTGGATTTTGACCTTTCGACTCTTGTAATAAAACAGGTCGATATTCAATATGAAAGATTTATTCTTTAAATTTCGTTGTATCAAAAGAAACTTAATGTTGTGAAACGGGCTCTTAGAATGAGTTGGGTGAGAGGCCGGGCCAGCCCAACCCCAACTATCTTGACCCATATGTTATTTTGGGCTGGCACCAGAAGCATGAACTTTTTTCTTTTTTCCTGATCTGAACATCAAAACATCCCCAATCAAATACAAATTTGAGTTGCAAACTACGGAAACGTTATATCATAAATCAGAAACACCTTTATGCCATGTTCAATCATTTGGGAGGGGATTCAATCTTGCGGGTACAGAGACAACACGTAAGCTCTAACTAATTATTGTCTTCCTTGTATATCACTCTCAAGTTATATCCTAATTTATCCTTTCTGGCTTATCTTTAGAACATTTTCCCAATGCTATCTAGGGAATGAACAAATGGAGAAAACAAAAATCATTCATTCATAAATCCATTAGCAAGAATTAGTTTCATTTCATCATGATGTGCCTCATTTTAGCCACCTTAGATCAGTGGTTGAACATGGAGAAATCTCTCCCCCTATGCTATCAGTGTAGCAAGACAAATTCTCCCTCCCATAGTAACCATTATTTTGTACACTCTTAAAGCTAGGACTTCTCAAGTGATGGCTAAAACTACTGCAACTAACACCAACACCACCACAATTATGTGGTGGCTCAGCTGGGACTGGATACGAAAGCCTTTTCTTAGCTGTGCCACCACCTCCTTCTCTCTCGGGCGTCGAGGGCCTTGTTCTCGGCGCGCTGAGAGATCGAGCCTTGGCCTTTGCAGATTCAGTAGCAGCCATGTAATTAGGCATTGCAGAACGACACATTGCACCACTGAAACAATAAGCATTGGAGCCTGGTAAGCTTGGTGTGTGTGCAGCTGATGATGAGTACCGGTATTTTTCCTCCTTTAGGCATCTCGGGCTCGCCGATCGGACTTTCAGAGACTTGGGTTTTGAAGGGGAGGGTGTTGCAGGTGAAAGATGATTGATGTAGTGTGATTTGTAAGGCCTTGAGTTGGTGTCAATTTCAACTGTTTTTATGGTGTCTCTTTTGTCAGTTGAAGCTCTGGTGTTGTATTCAAATTGCTTTGTCGCCATCCACCGATCAAGCCATTTGGTTCTCTCTTCTAACTCCCCTTCGTCACCGGCAGATGGGTTCCTCCGCCGCCTCCATATCTTCAATTCAGCATAAAAATGTTAGAAAAAGATTGCATTTTTATTTTACACTAAAGTTAAAGATTAGAAATTTGATCATCAACCTGGTGAGAGAAAGCATAAGCAAGAGCCTTTTCACGTTTCAAAGCAGCTTCCTTTCGACTTTGCAGCAATGCTTCAACCCCTTCATCCCAATCATCACCATAATTATGGCTTCTCTCTCTGGACTGCTGGGATTCAAAATCAAAACCTCACTTACTATGATGAAAAAATCGTGTCACGTTAATTTGTTATACTAAAACAGTGAAGTATTATCTGGCTTACTAATGACTTTCTGTCACGAATGTCGTGGAGATATTTTGATTCCCACAAGTGAAAATCTGTTTCTGCAAACATGGACTTTCTGCCTCCATCATGGGAAAGCCTTGATCTTTCGTTGCGAATAACTTGATCTTGCACTCGAACCAGAGATTGCATGCATTTCAGTGTCAACTTTGCTTGCTTCCTAACATTATGACCTCTCACTAAAGCTTGAAGCTTTACCAGCCCCTTCAGCGCACGGAGAGCCCTCCTTGCCTTCAATCAAACAAACCCACATTTTAATCAACACAATCTAAAACAATCCTTCAACTCTGCTTTTGTTGTTTACTTACCAAGTAACCTCTGAAGGCTGTTTGAATGAGTGTAGCAGCATAGTGTTCTTTACCAAAATTGTTGGGCCTAGTGAGCCGAACAATTTCTACTGCCGCTTGGGCAGTAGCCACGGCTGCTTCGGCAGCGGCTGCAGTGGCCGCGGCCACTACCATTGCATGTCTCTGCTCAGCGGCCAAAACAGGATTCACAGGTGTTGTTGAATCCACATTCACATTCACTGTCTTTGCTTCACATTGTTGAGCCGGCTTCCGAAAATGCCACCTTCTTTTTTCTCTCTTCTGCTTGCAAATTGCAATGGCATCAACCAAAAATGTGAGAATTTAAAAATGGGATCAGATGATGAATGAAATGAGTAAAAGGGTGTTACCTTGTCCTCCTCCTCTGGGTCATGATCAAGTTTTCTTCTGGTGGCTTTTTGTTGATCATTGTGGTCTTTGGTTGGAGACCTGAAGGCCCTTTTGACCATGGTCAACCAAGAGGTACCATTTTTTTTTCCCATTTAGGTATGTTGGAGCAAAGTGTGAAGCATGAGATGAAACTGATGATGATGGTGAAAGTAAAGTGGAAGTTGGTAGGCAAGAATCAAAGTATGAGCTTAGCACCAATATATGAGTGTTGGCAATGGCAATGGTGTGTTTGTTTGTGGCATGCTAAAAAACTAATGGAGGGCTGTCAGATATTGTCAAAAACAATGTAAAGCAATAAGTTAGGGAGAGAGAGTGACACAGAGATTTTTAATGTAGAAGAAGAATCCAAAGTAAAAACTAGTAGAGCTTTTTGGTTGATCAATGGAGGGCCTTTCAATTTTCACTGACCAAAATCTAATGGTTTCACGTGTTGTGTGGACAATAAAAGGACGAGAGAGAGAGAGAGAGAGAGAGAGAGAGAGAGAGAGAGATGAATGGGGCCATTTGTGTGCTTCTTGTTGCATTTGAAGTCCTCGAAGACCACCAACCTCCAACTCTCTCCGACTTATTTTCATGGGTAAAAGCAACTGAGTTGGCTTCATTTTCCCAGTAATTAGTCAAACTAGTTTGATTTGATTCTTTCACTCTCATCACCTTCCTAATTAAATTTTACTCTGTAAAATTATGTTACCGTCCATTAAACTTGTAGTAATCTTATGATGTGCATCTTCTCTTCTGCCTTCTTTTCTTCTTTGATCTTGTACCTTGCCTGATTATCAAAATGACTCATTTCGTGTATCATATTGAATTCAATAATATAACTCATCAAATTCAAGATATTTTCAAGTTATATTATAAATAAAACTAACATTTCTAATCCTACAATTAAGTGGATTTGTGAAGGAGGTATAAGGGGACCTGCAAGAAACATTCGGATGCTCAAGTCAGTGTTTATTCAAGATAAGTGCGGACAACACAAATGGGGGTATTCTACGGTCCATGTGCTCTGTATTTCAATGGTTCGGCCTTTTTTTACCTTTCTAGATGGGTTAAGTGGCCTTTAATAAATATCAGAGTCTTGGACTCCAAGTTCCATGTTCTCTCTTTCTCTCCATGATCCATGACGATTCCATCATAGGCATGTAGTGAGGTGATTCTGTTGGCGTACAACATGCTTACTTTGGTTATGTAGCACATGACATCTGTGCCTTGATAGACCTCAACTTAGTCTCCCTACTTCCCACTAATTCCATGATTTCACTCATGTGTGATCATAGAAAGAACTTAGATAAACATGCTGATCAATTATGTTCCACTTCCCTAGTTTAGTTTAGAGTTCTAGTGGATTGTTAATTTGAGTTAATATTTTTGGTCCCACAAATTTCTCTTTTTTCTAATGATGAAAAGATATAAAAAAAATCAAATATTAAATAATATCAATTTTAAAAAAAATAAGAACTCGTCGAAAATAATTATATAATAAATTAATAATATAATATATATTTTAAATATTTATTTAATTTGATAATATTTTGTTGATTTGAATAATTTGAATATTTTTATATTATAAGTTATATTATATTAAAATTTTTAATTATTATTTTTTAAGTATTTTATAAAAGACTCCTTATAAATTGAATTATGACTCCACCATTATAAACAAATACCAAACACATCTCCAAAATCTATGAGATCGAGGGACCACCTTGTTACTTGTGTCAGTGTCACATCATCTTTACACCTCGATAATGTCTTAGCGTCTCACCGTGGTTTGGAGACACCACACCATCCCCAAACTAAACGTTATTACAACTTCATGGTATAACATAATGGGCTGAACTTGTCGTGGCCCATGGGTTTTAGTTTTTACCACCAAACTTATCCTTAGTTAATTAATCCATAGGTACAGTTTTATTCATAGACAGCCCAAACAGGATCAACTACAAACCCGGCAAAAAGAGCCTAAACAATGTCAATATAGCAGCTAAAGAAGTTGAGGGAAAACTCCCAATTCACCAAAAGTTTTTTACCCTTTTACAATCATTGTCCTTCACCCTGGAAAAGAAGGGCATCCCTTCCTGGCATCCACCTATATATCAGGTAAAAATTCAAACAGAAACAAGAAAACAGGATGAAAAAGCCTCACAAAAGTACATATCAGCAAGTATCATAGACATTGGATTAGACCAGTACCAGCTCATCAAAATGCTTAAGCTATCTCAACAAAATCAACCTTTTTCAGGACACAAATTTAATATGCTCATACCCAAATGTAAGCAAGCAATCGTGATGCAGAGACAGTAAACTCATGTTTTGTGCAACTAGTTCAAGTCGATCTAATTCATATGGTTTTCACTAGCCTACATTGTCTCTCGACAGAGCCTTAAGGATTGATCTCTGCCTTCAATCTAACATGCTTGATTGCTTGTTAAACCTCTAAGCTTGATCATTTGGAAGGGAGCGTGGATGAACTTATAGGCAATTAGCTGCTGGAGATAGAGGAGAATACAAAAGAAGAACAGAAAGACAATGACAAGTCTGAGTCAGCATCGACTCAATTTGTGTTTAAAGGTGTTTTGAAGATTCTGTGTCCAATGTTTATCTTCCCTTCAGGTCAGTACTTGCCTAGACTCAGAAGTGTAATTTTCTCCACGGATAAATCAGCTCATTCTTCAACACTAACTTGTAACATGCAACAAGCATTAAGATTCAACATAGATTTCTCAAATCAAGAGCCACATCCATATGATGGACTCAATTCACAAACAAGTGATTGGATATAAACCAAACATTCGTTTATAACCCAACTGTAAATCTTTCATTCATAGCACTCAATTTCCTGCAAACGGTTAGGATCAGTATAGATATAAACCAAGCAAGCAACCATTTGGTTATCTCATTCCCTAAGACCAAAGACCTAAAAGATTAGAAGTGGAACTCCAGAATTGCTAAGTATGAACCTGGTGCCTATGCTCCCCATTCAAGGAATCTGCAATCTGCTGCACAGAGTGCTTCCTCAACGACGTTTAGCAACAAACAAAACCTCATTAGGGAAAGAATTTCAAAAGATGAAGGATCATCTTTCACAGATGGCTCTTCTGTGGAATGGCCAGAGAACAAAAGTTTAAAGGCTAATCAGAATTAAGTGGACACAAAACTACACTAGCAATGCAATTTGACCTGTAATTTGAACCCCATCAAAGTCCAATTTCATCTACAACTACTCCAGCAATGCACAATTGAGAAACTGGAATCAACATTTCTATAATGAACAAGCCTAGTCCTTAATCTCTCTAATTATTCATGTCTTTTAAACTTGCATTGTTCAAGGATTCAAGTAACAAGAAAAAAGATCTTCGCATATCAAAACATAACCTTATATAAATATAAACATGCAAAAACAAGAGATACAGAAGCTTTTGGTTTCTATAAGAAACACAAGAAAGCCCAATTAAGATGAAATCATATCTCACCAAGATAAGATAGAAGTTGCTTACAAACCCAAGTTGATATGAAACAGATGCTTCATTCAGCTACAAATTGGGCAAAGCACCAACCCATTCTCATTACACTCAGGGCACCTGACTACCACTGTAGTTCCCTGCCTCTGACCGGACTCTTCCTTCACCACCAACACCATCTTAGAACTCCCATTGCATTGGAAACAAGGTAAGAACTTTGCCTCCCCACACCCTTCGCAAACAGACCCAGCTTTTTTCTTTGGACACCCATCAAGAACCTCACCAAGTAAACCCTCCTCCAAAATCTTCAACACCTCCTCAGCGCCACCCACATACCTCCCCTTCACAAACACCCTTGGCGGCACCCCTGCCTCCGCCCCTTTCCCTTCCATCAAATCCCTTAATTCTTCTCTGAACCCGCGATCCATCGACACGTCACGCTCGATGATCATCACCCCGAGGCCTTCAATCGCCGCTCGGACGGCATTGCACGCCTCGAAAGTCCTCCGCACGCCGCGCAACGTCGTTGTATAGACCACTACTTTGTTTTCTCCACCTGGTGGGCATATTTTCTCGAACTGGTCAAGTGGGTCCTTTTTATTCTTCACACTCAAAACCCCCTCGTTGGGAGATCTGAAAATTGCGCGGTTGGGGTTGGAGTTTTCTTTGTCGGCGCTTTTGGGGTCTCGAAAGTTGAAGGATTTCGGCGGCGGGAGCGGGGAGAATCGGAAGCTGTCGGCGTCGAGGCCGGCCATGAGCTCCCATGAGTTAATGACCTCCGGGTCGGACCGAAGAGGCCTCGGTTCTGACCGGAGCGGTTTCGGGTCGGACCAGAGCGACTTGGGTTCGCAGAGAGGGCTCGGGAAAATGGAGCCGAGAGTGAATCGAGAAGGCGGGTTCGGCGGCGTCGTGGGTGAAGGTTGTAGTGGCGGTGGGTCGAGAGTGAGAAGGCCGTAGGTGGAGGAAGTGAGCGAGACGATGTGGTGACTCAGCGCTGAGCTGCCGAGTTGGGTGAATTCGTCGTCGTGGCTGAAGAGATTGGAAGAAACACAACCCATGTTTCTCGAATTCTGAGCTGGGAATGTGAAGTGCAAGGTGTGGAGGAGTGTGGATGAAGACAAAAAGCTGCGAGCTTGAAATACAGAGAAGACTTTTCTGGAGTGGAATTTAATGATTTGTTAATTTTATAATTGGGGGAAAGTAAGTGATTCTAAAATTATAAGCTTTTTGAAGCAATTTTGAAATGGAGTTGTGTGGACTGAGGAGGATGCAGCACATGAGCTATGAGCGCTAAAATTTAATTCAAATTTAATGTGCGATGTGTGTTACAAGAGCGTTCCCAATTATTGCGTTAATGTGTTGGCGCTATACGTTTCCTTTCCAATCAAAGCTTCTCGGTTCTCGCAACTTGGAACAATGGGCCTTCATCTTTAAACTACGGCCCAACCCATTTTTGTGTCTGTACTTATTGGTCCAGTGGGCTAATCAATACGATATTTCGCCTTCATAATTTACAGAAAGGATAACTCGCATAAGGTAAAGGAAGGAGAAGTCATAACAAATCCGTCAAAGATGCCAACTTCGTATTATGTTTTAGTAGTGTTTATGTGTTTTCACTTATGAGAGAGAGATTTCAGGATCAACTTTTTTTTTTTTTTGCGAAGAAAAATAAATTCATTAAAGGCGAATAGAAATATTTACATCTTTTGCAAGAAAGTTAAATAGCTAGGAGGGCTCTAAGCCTTCCCATCTTGAACAACAGTTAGAGCGTTTACAAAAGGCAGCAACTTCATGAGCTATTGCGTTATTTTTCCGAGGAATAAAAAGCAGCTTGACAACCTCAAAGAGAGGCTGTAAAGCCAAGATATCAAAAATCAAGCCTTCAATATTAGCATCCACACCAATTCCTGGCTTCACACACTCCACTAGAAGCTTAGAGTTCGTCTCAATGATCACTTCTTTACAGTCATAGTTTTCCCAAGCAATCATAGATGCACGCACAACATACGCTTCAGCCTGCAAACTGCTAGCACAAGGCAAACCACCTTCCCCTCCCGTTGCAATAAACGTCCCCAGTGAGGACCTGCGGACCTAGCCATATGTCCCAAAGCTCTCAACTCCGCCGTAAGCACCATCACAGTTCACCTTCACAAAGCCGGCAAGGGGCGGCACCAGCCACGGTATGCACTAGTTTCGGCCATGGGCGTGTGCACCTTGCGGATCAGCTCTGGTTTTCCATGCCTGGCCGTGACAAATTACTGCACTTGATCCAGCATCAACTGAATCGCAGTACTAGGATCAATCTCAACGTCGTTGTAGCATCGCAGATTACGGCATTTCCACAATCGCCATAGCCCAAACACCAAAAACTGCACAGCAGAATTCTGCTGAGTATTCAAAGAGAAAACCCCCAGAAAATATAGCCAGTGCCACACAAAATCCTCACCCTCTACTCTGCTCAAGGCAGCTTGTAAAGGGCTTCCAAACCAAAAAAATATGAGCAAATTTACATTGAAAAAACAGGTGTACCTGGGTTTCCTCCGCTTCTCCACATTGAGGACTGATATTATCCACTAAGATGCGGCGTTTCACCAAGTTGGCCCTCGCTGCAAAAAATTGCTTACAACACTTCTAGATGAAGAGTTGCAGTTTAGGAGGCACAACAACTGTCCATATGGATTCCCAAAGTTCAGTTTGCTTATTTACAACACTAGTTTCCCATGTGCCTTGCTTCCGTTTAAATTCTCCATTTCGCAGCATCTCTAGTGCAACATAGTACCCTGATTTAACAGTATAAATCCCATTCTTGGCAAGATGCCATATATACCGGTATGGACAGCCAAGATAGCTAAGAGGAATAGCTAACCGACATTGTGCCTCCTCATGGTTGAAGACAATGACAATTACTTCAGCATTCCAGGACTTACTATCCCCGTCAATGAGGTATGCAACCACGGTTGGCATGAGGGTATGACGAGAAATAGGAAGAAACAAACGCCACGGTTGGCATGAGGGTATGACGAGAAATAGGAAGAAACAAACGCCTCGTGGCAACGAAGGATCAGTAAGAACATTAACCCTGCTGCCATCACCGATCCTCCGGCGAAGACCAGATTTCAGTACCTGCAGCCCTTGTATAATACCCTTCCAGCCCCAAGAGCTGCCCCTCCCCTCACTAGCCTTGAGGATATGATTAGCTAGGAAATATTTCCCCAGTAAATTCTATGCCAGGATAGACTCAGGGTTATTTAGGATCCGCCATCCTATTTTGGCAAGCATCGCCACATTGAAACAACAAAGGTCCTTAAATCCCAAGCCACCAGCTCGCCTATGCTTCGTAAGCTTTTCCCAAGAGCCCCAATGGATCCCAGTCTTTCTGCCCATACGCCATCACTAGAAATCATCCATGATTGGAGTTATATCATTATTCGGGTTATATCATTACATACCGTCACTGGTAATAAGAAGCAAGTCATAGAGTATATCGGCATGGCCATAACGACAGATTTAAGAAGGACTTCCTTACCAGCGGGAGACAGGAATTGTTCTGCCCATCCTTGTATTTGATTCTCAATTCTCAACTGGGTCTCCTCAAAAACCATCTTCTTGGAAGTACCAAAATCTGCCATGAGTCCCAGATACTTATCGAAGCCATCACGACACTGAATACCAAGTAGGTTGGATAATGCTACCTTTCTATTCGCTTGACAATCACGACTAAATAAGACAGCGCTCTTGTCAAAATTTACAAATTGGCCAGACTCCTTAGCATAGGTGCTAAGAATCTCCTTAACACAAATAGCCTAATCAACTGTGGCTTTACACATGAAAATTGAATCATTGGCAAACAGGAGGTGAGTAAGGTTCAAACCATTAGGCACCAATATGATACCTCTAAACAACCCCTCTTCTTCACACTTTCTGATCAAAGTCGAGAGTCATTCCGCACAAAGAACAAACAAAAACGGGGATAAAGGATCACCTTGTCTTATTCCTCGAGATGGTCTTATAAAACTAGACGGCTCACCATTAATCATGACACTAAAAGTAGCCGAAGGAACACATCCAATGATCCACTGGATAAATTTAGCATCAAAACCAAGCTGAGACATGACTGCCCGTAGAAAACCCCATTCTACTCGATCATAGGCCTTCGCCATGTAAAGCTTAAGCACCATTTCCTCCCCATCCACACCCCTCTTCTTCTTCAGAGTATGCAGCACTTCATGCACTACCAATATATTATCAGAAATCTATCGACCTTCCACAAAAGCATATTGAACTGGGCTAGTGATTCGCTTGAGCACCTTCTTTAACCGATTTTTCAGAACCTTGGAGATTATCTTATAGAGAGTATTGCATAACGAAATTGGCCTTAATTGGGTCATAGATGTAGGGTTAGGTACCTTTGGGCGCAAAACAATATTTGTGTGGTTGTACTTGCCACCCATCTGACCCGTATCAAACAAAGCCTTAACAAAACCTATGACATCCTCACCAACCAAACCCCAGTGCTTCTGATAGAAAGTTGCAGTGAAGCCATCAGGCCCTGGCGATTTCGTGGGGTGCAAGGAAAGTATAGCAGACCTGATTTCTTCCTTACCAACCTGCCGTGTGAGCCGGTTTTTTTTTGCCGCAGAAACACAGCTTTCGACTGTCTGCCCCTCTTAGAGTTTACAGGCAGTAAACATGGTCTGGAAGTGGTCCACTGCAGTTGAACGAATAACTACATCATTCTCGATCCAAATTTCCAAGCTATCATGAATGCCCAGAATTCGATTTTACCTTTGGCGTTTAATAGTTTTAGCATGGAAGAACTTCGTGTTTTTATCTCCCTCATTCAACCATTGAATCCTGGACTTCAGTTTCCAGTGAATCTCCTCATCTAGGAGAGCACCCTTCAAATTAATTTCCATTAGTTGAACACGACTAGCTTCAAAAATTGGCTGCTTATATGCAGTACGTAGCCTTTCCCTCAATTCCTCTATACTCTTCTGGGCATTCGAACCACTTTTTTTTTGCCATGCCAAGATACCACGGCGAACACCATTCAGCTTCCTTTATATATGAACCAGACCCTCCGAAGATAAAACCCGCTGCCAAGAGTTCCTAATTTCTTCAATATAACACTGATCAGCACCCCACCTCAGATCATATATAAATTTTCTCCTCCTGCGTAGCTTCTTAGGCTACGTGTCCAGAGCTAGCATAGCATGATCAGACCCTTCAACAATCATATGAGTCACTTGAGATTCAGGATACCAATGAATCCACTGGTCAGAAGCAAAAGCCCTATCAAGACGCTCCTGAATATATCCTTCCTCCCTATTATTTCTCCAAGCAAAAGGGTACCCTTTATACCCTAAATCCAAAAGGCTGCAGTTTGACACAAATCGCTAGAAACATCTCGTACTATTTTCCGTTCTAACATTCCCCCCTGATTTTTCCTCATTATTAAGAATGTCATTAAAATCCCCAACAAAAGACATGCCTCACCAAAACTTTTGATCCGCCCTTGTAAGCAATCCCATTGTTTCGCACTAACCTTATCATTAGTACTTGCATAAACTGCATATAACCGCCACTCATGCTATGATCCTGATGAAAACAACGAACTTCTCACTCTCAACCTGGATCTACTGGAGGAGCACTGTGAGCAAGGCAACATACGCAACATGCTCTACAAACAGAGGGTTTCACGATACTACGACTCTAGGGTCAGGTCAAGAAGTTTCAAGATGGGAGACTGGGTTCTCAGGAAGATCAGTTTGGCAACCAAGGACTGAGCAGACGGGAGACTCAGCCCAAAGTGGGAATTACCATACCAGGTCATTAAGGTCTGCATACCAGGTACCTATGAGCCACAATCTCCAAATGGAAAACCACTACCCCACCCCTAAACACAAATCACCTGAAATTTTATTACAAGTGAAGCCTAGTCTTCCTTCAAATTTTGTATCGCTCAGGCCGATCAATATTCGTATGCTATCAATGAGTACTCATTATTTTGATCATCAAAATTTACTTTTGTTTTGTCAAGGTTATTTTGGTCAGACGCGTGTTCAGGTACCCACTGATCGGTACCCACACCAGTCGGCTCAGGCCGACCAGTGCTAATACGCAATCAATGAAGTCATTATTTGAGCTTTAAACTTTTCATCACATTTCATTGTTGTTTGTTTAAGTCAGTTTTGGTTAGACGCGTGTTGAGGCAAACTTACAAACACTTTAAAAACACGGATCAATTCTAAATTAATTGTACAGATCAGTCCTACAAAAAACATCGTGATCGGTCCTAATTGCACCACAACTACCGACCATGGTGAACTTGTAATCATTACAATACACGTATGAAGTTTTACTCGGCCCAAGCAATCGACACACATAAAAACCATCTGACCAGTCAGCAGTTGGAACCAAATCAAGCATGTATATATATGAAGACATGTGGTTGGCATCCAACTAAAAAAAGTTGAGAAAAATAAATAATAAATTCATTCAATTTGAAATGTGTTCAAAGCTACATCCTACACGGGGCATACCCCGGAATACTTGCAAAAATGTTACAAAAACAAATCAGAAGAAAGGTTGAGCAGACGGAAGGGCAGACAAGCACAATCATCAATTTGGATCTCCTCCTCGACCTGATCTTCCTCCTGTGGCTTATGCATGACCAAGGTCTGGTCAGTAGGCTTGAGCACCGGGTCATTCAGCCTAACACCGCAGAAGGTCTCGTCGGCCACATAACTGTCCTTCCGAGGAGGGAACTTGAATGACCGCTTCAGCACATGAGCTTTGTCGAGCCAAGGGAATTTGATCGGTAGATCTTGGTTAAAGAAGAGCACCTTCTGCATTATCTCAGCTTCAACCAGGTCGAGCTTGATGTCGACTTCATCCACATAGTCGGCAGACTGCTTGTATTCGACCACCACCTGAGCACAGGCACCAGCTATGCCGACCGTGGTCAGCTGGAGGGCATTCTCCAGATCCAGCACCTTTGCGGTCTCCCTGGCCCAACCTTTCTTAGCAGCCTTCACTTGCTATTAGAGTGTTTTGTTCTCCTAGAGAAGGTCATCACACCTCTTTAGGGCCTGCTCGGCGTCCTGCTCCTTCTGCTTTAAGAGCTCGGCCCTTTCCTTCAGCTTAGCCTTCTCTTCCTCCACTTGGTCAACCTGCCTCGCCGCCTTTTGATGAGTGGAGAAGACCTCCCCAAAGTACTGGTGACCAAAATGCACTTGGTTAGAAAACAACAAATATATACAAAAATGAAGGATCGCAGGGGACCAAACGCTTACATGAGCACCCTCGGCCACGACTTTGGCGTACCAATCGGGAAGGGAGGCCAAGTTCATCTCCACAATCTCCTTCAGCTCTTTCTGGTTGCCCAGGATGAGGTCGTTGACGACTGGCACAGTAGTCGATTGCATGCATTCTGACACACTCGACCATGTGGTGTCAACAACTGACATTTGGACTACGTCAAGAGCATCACTAGGATTGGCGAAGTAAGCCTTCAACCCGTGGTTGAAGATCGGCAAGTGTAGAGGCTTCAACACCTACCGAGGACCTAAGGGTAGAGCATCTCCTCGGTCACGATCGATCGGGCATGCTCAATGACCTTGACCTCTGCCTGCCTCCTCTTCTGTTGGGCTTCCTCGGCACCCCTAGCATCATACTTCAACAAGAAGAACTCCACCTTCCGATGACGGACCTCCGATGGGTCTAGGCCAGCCTCGTCCGCCGACCATTTTTGTGGTGGCTTCCCGCCAATGAAGGGTACCGACCCACTTCCTACCGACTTAGTGGTCGGCACCTTATTCCTCATCTCCTTCCTGGGTAGGACGAGCTCCTTATTCTTCTGGACCGTCGTCTTCCTATTCGAGCCCTTGCAACCCCCGACCGACTCAGCATCCCCCACGTCGGCGTACATTGAACCACAAAAATAAACTCAAAGTTAAATCTAGTCGGCACATACAGACCACAAGTGCACATACTAATAAAAAAAAACATGTGACTTACCAAGAGGTTGGATGAGGCTGACTGCAATCAAGGTGTCAGGAAGACAAAGAATGCACCTACTCCTCTCGAGCTTGGACAACTGACGGCAAACATCTTCGTACTTCTCCTCTTCGGCAATCGAACATCCACCTTTGAACGCAACTGCAGACCACACAGACCGATTAGAGCACATTAACAGCCGATTAATAACAAGTTATACAAAAAGACAGAATCCTAAGTCTAGTTCTACGGTCGGCAGTCACAAACTTCCGACTGAAAGAAGGGCATGATCCACCTCTGCAACTTGCTAGTTTCCCTGTCAAGACCCGTCCCGAATTTCCCCTCGAAACCCGGGAAGAACCCTGATCCCGTTGACAACCTAAGAAAAAGTTCCCAAAATACCCTTCAATCCTTACAAAATATAATAATAATAAATACTTCCTCTTGTCAGACAAGGGATTTAAGCACTCAATAATTCCCATAATTAATGACCAATCAAATACAATATAATATCAGAGCGTCTAAGTAGGATCAAGAGCAAAATTTAGATATCCTACTCAAATATAACTACACAGCGCAGTCGAAGTACTAATCCCTCTGCCTCGAGATCAGTGTTCGCATCAACTTTACTCAACAACCTGAAGGGGGTTTAAACACAAAAGTTGTGAGTGGACAAAAATAATCATTTATAAATTCCTTTTCGAGGAAATACCTTTCTTCCCCTCCATTTATAAAATCATGCATGCATAACAAAAAACAATTTATGATACTAAAACATTATATGTAAATCACCAAAAATTCCCATTTCTCTTTAAAACCACTTAGTTGGACTCACGTAAAATCTGTATAATGAAAATACCTCGTGATCCACAATTTGGTTTGAAAACTCTCTTCAAATGAGTTAAAAATCATTTACTTCAATCTGGACACATAATATCTCAAATTCATTGTTCCCGACATATCCACAACACACCAGGGTATCCCTTGAGATGTGTTAAAATCTGTACAATAATTCTCTGTACTATGCATAGACTGTCTCGCGACCCGGAGGAGCAAGAACCCTCAACACCAAAGTCCGAGCCCTCAACAACCAGCGGAGCAAGACCCCTCAACACCAGTCAGAGCAACAGTAACCATCGGGACAGAAAACCAGTGAACCAAATCCATATTTTGAAATCTTTGTTTCTTGGCCTAAACCAAATTCTTTGAAATATCATTTTATGGCCAAAACCAATAATATCATAATTACGGGTCTAAACCCAAATCACAGGCTCAAATAGTTATATCAAAATCGAGTACAAAAACCAGGCCATTTCTCAAAACACACTTTCACTTAAATATTGGAAAACATGTGTCCAGCATCATTTCTAAATTCCAGAAATTCAATGCACCCATACATAACAGTAATTAAATCAAAGATACATTTATGCATGCATTATAGTTTATAAACCAAAAGTCCACTCACAAACCTGTTGAAGCAAGCTCAATCTCGAACTGTACGCTCCCCTGAAGTTCCTGGAGCAGTATCGCCTATCCAAATCAATAATCGGGATTACCAGCTAATAATAAGAACCTTAAATATAAACCCCCTAAACCCCGGGAGGTCTAACTATGCTGGCCTAGAAAACGCAGCAACTTTAAAACGCCCAAAACAACCCCTAAACGACGTCTGATCGACTCAAAACTTGCGCCAATAGGTCCGAAACGTCAAAAACTAGCTGTCACGCGCCACCGTGACCTCAGACTCGGCCCCACGCGCCTCCACGAGCCGACGGAAGGTCGGAACACGCGCCTATGCCCCGCCACGCGCCCTTACGCACCGGTCACGCGCCTGCTACAGTACCCACGCGCCTGGACCGGTCCAACCCGGCCCAACTCGGCCTGACCCGGTCTAACTCGACCCGACCGGTTCACTTAACCCGACCGATTCACTCGACCCGACCAGTTCAACTCGACCCGACCGGTCACCGGCGACTCGCCGGAGAAGACGACCGGCTGCCGGCGCCGCCGTCTGGTTTCCGTCGGAATCCTCCATTTTCGGCCGAAACTTCAAGCTTTACAACATCCTCAAAACTCAACAATTTTTCACAAATTTTACGTCGAAATCTATCTACTCGAACCCAGGAATCCAAATATGACCTTAAAACATCAAACACGTACCTGTGCTAGCCAAAATATCGATCGGAAGATCCGAAACTTCCTACACTCGGTTCGGCTTCCTCCGTGGTCCTCTCCTTCGATGGTTGGTACGGTTGTGATCGTGGGAAGGAGTAGAATACGATTAGTTGATCAAAACTGGAAGTTGGAGCCTTGAATCAAAAGTTGACTTTGTGGGTTTTTGGGTATGTTTTTGCACACGGGTTCGATGGTTTTGGGTGTTTCACAGAGAGATGAGAATGAGATGATAATGAGATGAAGATGATAATGAGATGAAGATGAAATGAGGTGGATCAGATTAGTCTGATTTGGGGGCGGAGGTGGGGTGGTTAAAAATATCTCCCCTCTATGGCAAATTACCAAATTGCCCTTACACGTCTAGACCCATAACTTTCGTCCACGAACTCCATTTCCCGCGTGCCGCCTGTCTATGAACTCGTGAGTTCGAGACCTATGCAACGGTATCCAAAACACCCCCAAAAATGTTTCGAAACAAAATTTGACTTTCACGCCCCTCAACAAGCAAGGGTAAAATCGTCATTTTACATAAATAATTTACGTAAATCCAATAATTGAAATTCCGGGTTGTTACAATCTACCCCCCTTAAGAAATTTTGTCCTCGAAATTCAACTCTACCCGTGGAACAAATAAGGATACTTCGCCCGCATTAGTTCCTCGGTTTCCCACGTGGCTTCCTCCACGTTATGATTCCTCCACAACACTTTAACTAGAGGAATACTCTTTCTGCGCAGTACCTTCTCCTTCCAATCCAAAATTTGCACCGGTTGCTCCTCAAAGGTCAAATCATCCTTTAGCTCAAGTGGTTGCTCTCCAAATACGTTAGACTCATCAAACAGATATTTCCGGAGCAAAGATACATGGAAAACATTATGAACTCTGGATAATTCCGATGGTAAAGCAAGACGATATGCCACTGATCCTATCCTCTCCAAAATCTCATACGGACCAATGTAGCGAGGACTCAGTTTCCCTCGTTTAACAAAACGTACCACTCCCTTCCAAGGAGATAGTTTCAAGAACACCCAATCACCTACCTCAAACTCAAGGTCTCTGGTTCGACGGTCTGCATAGCTCTTCTGGCGATCCTGAGCTGTCTTCAACCTTTCTCTGATGATTCTTATCTTTTCCTCAGTCGTATCCACCAACTCTGGTGTTAACAGTTTCCTTTCACCCACTTCGTTCCAGCATAACGGTGTCCTGCACTGCCTCCCATACAGTGCCTCGGAAGGAGACATCCCAATACTCGACTGATAACTATTATTATAAGCAAATTCCATCAGAGCCAAGTGTGAATCCCAGTTCCCTTTAAACTGCAGTACACAAGCTCTCATCATATCCTCCAAAACCTGGATTTTCCTCTTAGACTGACCATCCGTCTGAGGATGAAAGGCTATACTAAAATGCAAGGTAGTGCCAAAAGCCTTCTGTAAACTCCGCTAAAATCTGGAGGTAAATCTAGGATCCCTGTCCGAAATAATTGACTCTGGAGTCCCATGTAACCGTATGATCTCATCAATGAACAATTTGGCATACCGACGCATCCGAAAATCTTCCCGCACTGGCAAGAAATGTGTAGACTTCGTGAGTCTATCAACAATTACCCATATCCCATCATGTCCCTTCTGTGTCCTTGGAAGTTTATACACAAAATCCATCGTAATGTGATCCCACTTCCATTCCGAAATAGGTAATGGTTGAAGTACCCCATATGGTTTCTGCCTCTCTGCTTTCACTTGCTGACACATCAGGCATCTACTCACAAACTCAGCAATTTCCCTTTTCATCCCAGTCCACCAATAGTGTTTCCTTAGGGTATGATACATCTTGGTACCTCCTGGATGCATAGCGTAAGCCGAACTATGAGCCTCATCAAGAATTTCCCTCTTCAGCTCCAGCTCATTCGGTACGCACAACCGGCCATCCCTAACCAAGGCTCCATCATCCCTAAGCGCATAGTCCTGCCTGTTTCCAACCTCCAACTCCATCCTGATAATGCACAATGTAGGATCCTAGAGTTGAGCCTCAATAATCCGATCAATCAGAACAGGCCTCACATGGAAACTAGCCAATAAAACCCCCTGGCTATCCATGTCTAGTACTATCCCTGCTCTACGGAACTCTACCAGTAACGGTAGGTAGACTGTATGCGAATGGGCTAAAGAACCCATGGATTTCCTGCTTAAGGCATCCGCCACAACATTGGCTTTCCCTGGATGGTACTCTATAGTACAATCATAATCCTTTATTAGCTCAAGCCATCTTCGCTGCCTCAGATTCAGGTCCTTTTGGGTGAACAAGTACTTTAAACTCTTATGGTCGATGAAGATCCGACACGTCTCCCCGTATAAATAATGTCGCCGGATTTTCAATGCATGCACCACTGCAGCTAACTCCAAATCATGTGTGGGGTAATTCAACTCATGGGGTTTAAGTTGTCTAGAAGCATACGCTATCACCTTTCCATGCTGCATCAACATGCAGCCTATACCCCGCAATGATGCATCACTATACACCTCGAATCCCCCAGTCTCATCAGGAAGGGTCAATACTGGAGCAGAAGTCAACCTCCTCTTCAGCTCCTGAAATCCCTGTTCACAATCAGCTCCCTAGTCAAACTTGACTCCTTTCCTCGTCAACCGAGTCAACGGCCCTGCTATCGTAGAAAATCCTTCTACGAACCGTCGATAATATCCTGCCAAACCCAGAAAACTCCTCACCTCTGTCACCGTCCTCGGTTGCTCCCAGTTTGCCACTGCCTCAACCTTTTGGGGATCAACGCTGATACCCTCAGCCGAAATCACATGACCTAAGAATCCAACTTCTGTCAACCAAAACTGGCATTTACTGAACTTGGCAAACAAAGGCTTTTTCCTAAGCATATTCAGCACCGACCTTAAGTGCTTCTCATGTGCCTTAGCACTCCTCGAATACACCAAGATGTCATCGATGAAAATTCACAAATCGATCCAAATACTTTTGGAACACCCTGTTCATCAAATCCATAAATGCTGCTGGGGCATTGGTCAACCCGAAGGGCATCACCAGGAACTCATAATGACCATAACGAGTCCTGAAAGCTGTTTTCTCAACATCCCCTTCTCTGATCCTCAACTGATGGTACCCCGATCGAAGGTCAATTTTCGAAAAATATCTTGCCCCCTTAAGTTGATCAAACAAATCATCTATCCTTGGCAAAGGATACTTATTCCACACCGTAGCCCTGTTTATCTTCCGGTAGTCGATGCACAACCTCAGACCACCATCCTTTTTCCTCACAAATAACACTGGTGCACCCCAAGGTGAAACACTTGGGCGAATAAATCCCATATTCACCAAATCCTGGAACTGAGTCTTCAACTCTCGCAATTCCATCGGGCCCATTCTATACGGTGCCTATGAGATAGGTTGAGTACCTGGCAAAAGCTCGATGGTGAACTCAATCTCCCGGTGAGGTGGCAATCTCGGAAGATCATCTGGAAACACATCAGAGAACTCACTCACCACTGGAATATCCTCCACTCTCATCGGAGTATCCCGAGAATCAAACACATGAGCCAAGTAACCCTCACAATCTTTCCTCAACAATTTCTCAGCGGTCAAAGCTGATATCACTCCACAGGGTAGTACCCTACGATCTCCCCTGAATGTAAGTTCCGGTAAACCTGGACTCCGGAAATCTACTCTCTTGTCATAACAATCAATAGAGGCATGGTGCATAGTCAACCAATCCATCCCCAGAATCATATCAAAATCAAAAATATCTAAGGGGATTAAATCTGCCTCTAATGCATTAACTTCCACTAACACTGGACAACTACGAATCACGAGATTCGCCACTAATATATTCCCAGTAGGAGTACTAATACCCATGTCCCAACCAATCGGAGACAATTCTCTATCAGCAAACAATGTAAAACCCCGAGAAATGAAAGAATGAGTCGCCCCAGGATCTATTAAAACATAAGCATCACGGTTAAAAATAGATAACGTACCTGTGACCACATCTGGTGCTGCTCGGGCCTCCTGTTGCAACATAGCAAAAACTCGAGCTTGTGTATCCAAAGATCGACCATAAATATTGTAGCCACTAATCTCTGGGCTTTCTCAATGTCCGAACCTTCAGTAGCAGTCCTACTCTGAAGTACAGAAGTCAAAGTGTGACCCAATTGTTCCAGTGTTTGCCTCATAACAGGCTCCACTGCAGGTTCATGCGTGTCCCTAATGTTTTCAGACTATTGACGGAACTCGCGTCTCGGAGGCATTACGCTGAAAAGAACTATAACTCATCAATACCAAAATAATTGTACACGTAGTGTACAGTCTATATGAATTTAACCTAGTGCTCTGATACCAATTGTCAGGACCCGTCCCGAATTTCCCCTCGAAACCCGGGAAGAACCCTGATCCTGTCTGACAACCTAAGAAAAAGTTTCCAAAATACCCTTCAATCCTTACAAAATATAATAATAATAAATACTTCCTCTTGTCAGACAAGGACTTTAAGCACTCAATAATTCCCATAATTAATGACCAATCAAATACAATATAATATCATAGCGTCTAAGTAGGATCAAGAGTAAAATTTAGATATCCTACTCAAATATAACTACACAGCGCAATCGAAGTACTAATGCCTCTGCCTCGAGATCAGTGTTCGCATCAACTCTACTCAACAGCCTGAAGGGGGTTTAAACACAAAAGTTGTGAGTGGCCAAAAATAATCATTTATAAATTCCTTTTCGAGGAAATACCTTTCTTCCCCTCCATTTATAAAATCATGCATGCATAACATAAAACAATTTATGATACTAAAACATTATATGTAAATCACCAAAAATTCCCATTTCTCTTTAAAACCACTTAGTTGGACTCACATAAAATCTGTATAATGAAAATACCTCGTGATCCACAATTTGGTTTGAAAACTCTCTTCAAATGAGTTCAAAATTATTTACTTCAATCTGGACACATAATATCTCAAATTCACTGTTCCCGATATATCCACAACACACCAGGGTATCCCTTGAGATGTGTTAAAATCTGTACAACAATTTTCTGTACTATGCATAGATAGTCTCGCGACCCGGCGGAGCAAGACCCCTTAACACCAAAGTCCGAGCCCTCAATAACCAGCGGAGCAAGACCCCTCAACACCAGTCAGAGCAACAGTAACCATCGGGACAGAAAACCAGTGAACCAAATCCATATTTTGAAATCTTTGTTTCTTGGCCTAAACCAAATTCTTTGAAATATCATTTTATGGCCAAAACCAATAATATCATAATTACGGGTCTAAACCCAAATCACAGGCTCAAATAGTTACCACATCAAAACGATATCAAAATCGAGTACAAAAACCAGGCCATTTCTCAAAACACACTTTCACTTAAATATTGGAAAACATGTGTCCAGCATCATTTCTAAATTCCAGAAATTCATTGCACCCATACATAATAGTAATTAAATCAAAGATACATTTATGCATGCATTATAGTTTATAAACCAAAAGTCCACTCACAAACCTGTTGAAGCAAGCTCAATCCCGAACTGTACGCTCCCCTGAAGTTCCTGGAGCAGTATCGTTTGTCCAAATTAATAATCGGGATTACCAGCTAATAATAAGAACCTTAAATATAAACCCCTAAACCCCGGGATGTCTAACTATGCTGGCCTAGAAAACACAGCAACTTTAAAACGCCCAAAACAACCCCTAAACGACGTCTGATCTACTCAAAACCTGCGCCAACAGGTCCGAAACGTCAAAAACTAGCCGTCACGCACCACCGTGACCTCAGACTCGGCCCCACGAGCCGACGGAAGGTCGGAACATGCACCCACACGCCTTCACATGCCGATCATGCGCCTGCTACAGTACCCACGTGCCTGGACCGGTCTAACCCAGCCAAACTCGGCCTGACTCGGTCTAACTCGACCCGACCAGTTCACTTAACCCGACCGGTTCACTTAACCCGACCGGTTCACTCGACCCGACCGGTTCAACTCGCCCCGATCGATCGCTCGATCCGACCAATTTACTCGACCCGATCGGTCACCGGTGACTCGCCGGAGAAGACGACCGGCTACCGGCACCGCCGTCTGGTTTCCGCCGGAATCCTCCATTTCCGGCCGAAACTTCAAGCTTTGCAACTTCCTCAAAACTCAACCATTTTTCACAAATTTTATGTCGAAATCTATCTACTCGAACCCAGGAATCCAAATATGACCTTAAAACATCAAACACGTACCTGTGCTAGCCGAAAAATCGATCGGAAGATCCGAAACTTCCTACACTCGGTTCGACTTCCTCCGTGGTCCTCTCCTTTGATGGTTGGTACGGTTGTGATCGTGGGAAGGAGTAGAATACGATTAGTTGATCAAAACTGGAAGTTGGAGTCTTGAATCAAAAGTTGACTTTGTGGGTTTTTGGGTAAGTTTTCGCACACGGGTTCGATGGTTTTGGGTGTTTCACAGAGAGATGAGAATGAGATGATAATGAAGATGAAATGAGCTGGATCAGATTAGTCTTATTTGGGGGGGGGGGGGGGGGGGGGGGGGGGGGGGGGGTGGTTAAAAATATCTCCCCTTTATGGCAAATTACCAAATTGCCCTTACACGTCTAGACCCATAACTTTCATCCACGAACTCCGTTTCCCGCGTGCCGCCTGTCTACGAACTCGTGAGTTCGAGACCTATGCAACGGTATCCAAAACACCCCCAAAAATGTTTCGAACCAAAATTTGACTTTCACGCCCCTCAACAAGCAAGGGTAAAATTGTCATTTTACATAAATAATTTACGTAAATCCAATAATTCAAATTCCGGGTTGTTACAATCTACCCCCCTTAAGAAATTTCGTCCTCGAAATTCAACTCTACCCGTGGAACAAATAAGGATACTTTGCCCGCATTAGTTCCTCGGTTTCCCACATGGCTTCCTCCACGTTATGATTCCTCCACAACACTTTAACTAGAGGAATACTCTTTCTGCGCAGTACCTTCTCCTTCCAATCCAAAATTTGCACCGGGGGGGGTTAAAAATATCTCCCCTCTATGGTAAATTACCAAACTGCCCTTACACGTCTAGACCCATAACTTTCATCCACGAACTCCGTTTCCCGCGTGCCGCCTGTCTACGAACTCCTGAGTTCGAGACCTATGCAACGGTATCCAAAACACCACCAAAAATGTTTCAAAATAAAATTTGACTTTCACGCCCCTCAACAAGCAAGGGTAAAATCGTCATTTTACATAAATAATTTACGTAAATCCAATAATTGAAATTCCGGGTTGTTACATTCCCCTCCTATGGATCGAACACCCAGAAGTATCGGTGTTTCCAATTCTTCTGGGACGACGGGATATTTGTGATGAAGGCCCTATTCTTCTTCTTCTTTTCAACACACTCTATTTGGAATCACCCTGGTCTATACTGCTGCTTCCTGAACTTGTACAGGTAGCGCAACTGTCCCTTGCTCGGCTCCCCTTTGTTGCACAGTCGGAAGGCTGTGTAGAGGCTGACCAGCGTGATCTAGCCGTTCATGTTCAGCTGAACGAACGCTATCCTCGCCCGAGTAAGCATATCATGCAGCCATGGATGGAGTGGCAGACGGACGCCAAGCTCCAGACTATCTATATAGAAGAGGGCCGACCCCTCTAGAGGCTGGCTCGGCATAGCACCAGGAGGAGGAATTGTAAACCTAATGTTGTCCAGTACATTGTACAAATCCCTAAACTTAAATAGGTCTACCTTCTTCAAGGTGGTCACCTCATAGTCTACCGCCCATGGCGACGTATTAAGTGGGATGGCCGTCCTAATCGGATCGGCATCCTCTACTTCTTCATCGGCCTCGTCTTCTTTCGCCCCTGCCTCATCGGCCTCTTCCTCTTCATCAGCCTCCTCTCTACTGGCCCCTTCCACCTCGGTCCCTTCTTCCTTGTCATCAACCTCTGATTCTTCAAGCTCGACTTGGGGAGCATTGGACTAAATTGCCTCATTTATATTCCCGTCAGCATCATAGGTGGCCACATCCCTAAAAAGTGCTAACACACTATTGGATGTCGACGAGGATCCATTGCTCGTCCCACCACTAGCTGATGAGGACCTACTAGTGGATGTGGAACCACTCGACCTACTCGACCTACTCGACGCATCATCTGTCGAGCAGGACGGTGCTTCACCTCCAAAAGTTTGAAGGGATCTTTCCCCAGATCTGTTAGTTGACTCTGACTCTGACATCTACAAAAGAAGGGGAAACTACATTATGCATCAACCTACCCAATAGCAAAACGGAAGAGAAAAACGAAAGAATCAATCTTTACCTTTAATCGGACACGAGTCTGGTCGGACAAAATGTGCTCGGAAGCTCACTTGCTCTTCTCACTTGATTGAAAGCTCACTTGGTCGGAATATCACTTGCTCTCCTCATATGTCAAACTTAGTCGGTCACAATGAGAGCTCTCCAGAAAGTACGCTCAAATGACCCACACCCCCTTATATAGGCACCCCTGTAACGGTCTGATTGTACCTCCTCGATTCGCGCCGCCACTAAGCAGTCATTAAGGCTCCACTCAACCATCATTACGGGCTTACACTTGTCAGACGATCATACCAATTATCCAACAAAATAACCCAAGTGTGCGCTGATCGGTAAGCCTTCATAGGTGACCGATCTATCACATCATTCAAGGTCCCACTCTAAAATCGAGTTGATCGGCAAGCCTTCAGAGGTGACTGATATGTTGCATCATTCGAGGTCCCTCTCTGAGATCGCGCAGATCGACAAGCCTTCAGAGACGACCGATCTATTGCAACATTCGAGGTCCCTCTCCGAGATCGTGCTGGTCGGCAAGCCTTCAAAGGTGACCGATATGTCGCGTCAATCACGTTTCCCTCTGGGGATCCGCCCGACTAAGGCGCACTTTCTCACCTAAGGACTTAGGGGACTACAGGGTATAGCCTTACTAATCGGTCTACATGATCTACACGGAACTGACAAGTCCTCGATCGTGGAAATCCACCTCAATCAACGCCTTAGGGGACTTATGTTTATACCATTCTGACTGACCGCCAAGAGGAATAACAAAATCACAGAACACACCCACTGGCGTCAACCTCGCCTGACTGCAGACCAGAACATCTCTGGTTGGCCGTCTAGTGTCAGCTACCAGCAGCCGACCAGACCACCGTGGTCGACACCCCTCGGTCGGCACCTCTAATCAGCAAGTTTACCCATGCAAGAACAACACTACCCTGATGCCCAAACGAATCACCACTACTCGTTTGACATCCTCAAGACACGTGTCCGCATCCTGGAGGTAATTTGGGCATCACAACATTGGGTTTTCAACCCCCACATTCATAACGACTATAAATACAGGGTACACTGCCCAAGGAAAGGTAACTACTATTCACCTACCCTTATGCTGCCTAGTTCATGATTAATATCCCACTCGCTTACTGACTTACGCATAGGAGTCCAGTAAGCTGGCACCCCACCGGTGTCAAGCACTCTTCTTATTATCCCGCAGGTCTCCCGGTGGACGAGAAGAAGACCTCCCAGTGTCAAGTAAGACCACATTCCGTTAGGTCCATTTTTGGATCAAATAGAGCTTACGAACGGGAATGCGGACCCCTATTAGCCGTAACTCCCTCTAACAGCACCTAAACTTGATAATGGTTCCATACCCTGACTTGGGCCAAGGGACTTAAGAATCGGCTTTGCATATTATCACAAGTTAATCAAAATTGTAGACAAATAAAATGGATGAACAACCTTTGATGCAAAACTTCCTCGATCATCTTCATCTTCTTCTTCTCCTTCGTCATTTAAAAAACTTCAACCACATCAAATATGAAAATTAAGTCAAATTATACAAAAGTGTTCATACATTCAAACCAAATTAAAAAATCAAAACCAAATATATTTGTACAAGATAAAAATTCGTCCCATAAGAACCATGATTTCAAGATAGAAAGGTGGAGAAATTGCTTGGGATGGGCGATCTGGGGAGAAGGGAGGAGAAAGGTGGAGGCGGTAGTTTCAAATTTTCTCCTTTTTTTATGTTAGGGTTTAATCATTTAGTTTGTATTTATTTATTTATTTTTAAATTTTTACATCATTTATGGTCAAATCTCAAACGCATAATTAAGATTTTAAATCTAGTGAATAATTAGAATAATCCAACTAATTTTGGTGTCGAATTTATCGGAATTTGTTCGTCTTCAAGCTTCATCTTCTTGTTCTATCGTCATTGTGTCGATCATAGTCACGGGTTTCAGTGTCCTGATGAGTCAAGTTACCGATGAAACTCTTGTCTTTTAGGAGCCTGATCTGCTTTTACGAAGTTTTGCTTGTGATGCGGCCTGGTGGGTTTTGATCGAGCGATCGCGGTTCTCTATTAGTGGTGGTGGTATCAATCATAGCGCATCGCATTATCTACGAGATAGTGGTGGATGGTGTTTCTCGTCGTCTTCAGAATTCCACGAAGGCGGCGATAACGGTAGTAATAGGAAACAACAAGGGTAGCAGTGGTCCATCATGTACCTTTTTTTGGATTTTTTTTTTCTTTGTAGGTTTACTTTGTACAAATAAGCCCACCGGCTTTTATGTCGGATTGGTTGTGTTAGGTTTTCCCTTTTGTGGGATTGCAAATATTAGTTGTTTGGGCAATAATGGCCTTGATGATGATTAGGGGATTCAAGTTATAGTATTTTGTGCGTTATTTCCTCCAAATCGTTTCTGCAGATGTCAGGCCTAATTACTAATGGTATTTACTCATGTTTGTTGTCAAGCTATTATAGTATAGTTTGTCTTTACTTTATATTTTTGTTCAATCAATAAAATTTCGGATCTTCTTCAAAAAAGATTTTTTTTTAATATTTGTTTGGGTGAGAAGAGTCAATACTTTAGTATAAATGAAAGCATTATAAAAATTAAGTAAACTAGTTATATATACATAGATTGATAGATAAATTCATTGCCTTCCTATATTATCATCGAATTTCTAGCATTTTTTTCCATTCATTTCTCCATGCAGCAACCATCTATTTTTTTTTTTACATATAATTTTTATGTAAGAAATTTAGTTTAGTCTTGAGTTTGAAGTGAAAAATGAAACTCAAAAGCCAAAAATTTCAATTAGGTTGAAGCCTAAAGCAATAGACCAAACATATATACCGAAGTAAAATAAAAACAAATTGATTATTTGATTTGGCTTGATTTTGAAATTAAATATAAAAAAAATATTCTAGACCGAATCAAATCGTGGCCACACAACCATATACAAACTAAAGTGACAGTGGTACTGCATAATTAACCATAAAAAGTTTGTAATTGTTATCAACTAGGAATCATGGATGAGGGTTGTTGTCAAAATAATTAAGCTTGGCTTAAAATTCATTAATAAGATGATCTATTCCTTTCTGGCTTTCTGTGTAGGGTTCTGTCGGCAGTACCCATAAAGTGAATGTATATTAACTTATTCAGTAAGTAGTGTTTTTCTCTTCTGAATTTCAATCACAACTGCAGACATATGTGTGTATATATATTAACTTAACAAAAAGTTGAGTAGTTTCGTAAAAAAATTGAGGTGAAACTATCATTTGATTAATAATTTAAAAAAAATAAAGAATTTAATAAATAAGGATATAATGTAAAATTAAATATTAAATTTATAAATAAAAAAATTTACAGTTAAAGGGGGAAGTAGGAATAAATAAATGGATACTAGGTTCTAGGTTCAGGTAATCGCCAAAATGTTAGTACATATATCGGCAGGGATGGGGCTGAACCGCTAAAGCAATGAATGAAAGACTAAAAATTTGAAAATCGTTTAGAACCCATCCCGAACCGTACAGGCCATCGATTGGACCCCCGATTCCGCAACTCAAATTCCACCCCTATATAAAACCCATGCAAAGGGATTTATAGAAAATTAGAGGTATTAAGTTCCACTACAATAAAATCCATCTTGCCCAGCGAAAGGACGTCGTCGAGAAACGTTAGGTGTACGTTGAGCAACTGTGAAAACAGCGAATCTCCGTCGGGCAACCTTCGTCGGGCTACTACAGTCAGGCTTGATATTAGTCGACGACAACTGTAACGACCCGGACATTTAATTCCTAAATTGTTGTAATTTAATTTGGGAAAAGACGAAATTATCCTTGGTTTTAAAGGGGGTGCGGAAGTCAATTTTGTGTGGAGCCATTTGACCGTTCTTGCGGGTACCGTTGCGTATGTCTCGAACTCACGAGTTCGTAGACAGGCGGCATGTGAAAAATGGAGATCATGCGAGAAAATGCCGGGTCTCGATTATTCAGGGGTATTTTGGTAATTTGGCTTGAGTCTATGTATTTAAACCTTCAACCCAGGCTGTACAAGGGAGTTGTCATTTTAATCATCCTTTCCCACATCAGACAGCGACACCGACTCACCGACCAAACCAAACACGTCCGATTTTGGACCTTCAAATCTAGGGAACGTCAGCCAATTTGGTGGAAACCATCATCTTCTGCTTCTTCCCGCGAGAAAAAGCGTACCCACCACCGAAGGAGGCAGTCACGGGAGGCGCCGATCGGAGGAAAAAGGAACGGAAGGCTTCCGATCAATTTTCCGACCAGTACAGGTTTAGAGTTTTGAGTTCATTTTTGGATTCATGGGATTGAGTAGATGAATTTAGACATAAAATTCGTGAAAAACGGTTGAGTTTTAAAGAAGTTAGGAAAGCTTGAAGATCGGCTGGAAATGGAGGATTCCGGCGACGGCAGCGCGGCCGTCTTCTCCGGCAAGTCGCTGGCGACCGGTCGAGTCGAGTCAGACCGGGTTGGGTCGAGTCAAACTGAGTTGGGTCGAATAGACCAACTCAGGTCGAGTCAAAGTAGGTCGAGTTGGACCGGGTCAGGCCAAGTTGGGCCGGGTCAGCACGTGGGGACACTGTAGCAGCGCGTGGTCGCGCGTACCGCGTGATCCGGCCTTCCGGCGGAGCGTGGCGGCGCGTGGGACCATTTTTGGGGTCACAGTGACGCGTGTCTTTGAGTTTTCGATGTTCCGGACCTTTTGGTGCTGGTTTCGGGTTAATCAGACGTCGTTTCGGTGTAGTTTTGGATGTCCGAAGTGGCTGCGTTTTGGTGTAACGCGAGCGGTTTTTCCCAGGGTTTAGGGAGTTTTAATATAGGGTTTTTAATTGTTGTTAGTAATCCCGATTAGTACTTTTGACAGGCAGTACTGCTCCGGACACTGCAGAGGAGTGTACAACTTGGGATTGAGCTACCGGTGAGTGGACTTTGGTTTATAAATTGTAATGCATGCAGGAAAGTATCTTTCAGTTAAATTCTATTGCTATTATATATTGTTGTGATATATTTCCGGGATTTAGAACTTATTACTAGACACAGGTTTTACATATTTCAGTGAAAATGATGTTTTGGGATGTGGCATGGTTTTTGGACTCTGTTTTGATATCGTTTTAACGTGGTAATTATTGAGTCCATGGTTTCGGGTTAGACCCGTATTTATGATTTTACTCGATTTGGCCAAAAATTATTTTTCAATGAATTTGGCTTAGGCCAAGAAACAAGGATTTCAAAACATGGATTTTGCTTTTCATTGAACTTCTGTCCCCGAGGGTCAAGGTTTTCTCCGACTGGCATTGAGGAGTTTTGATCCGCTGGTTGATGGCTCCGACACTGGTGTTGAGGGGTTTTGCTCCACCGGGACGTTGAGGCTGTCTACGCGTAGCACAGGGCTCTGCATAACTCGAGATATATCGGGTGTGTGGAGGGTATTTCGGGACTGTGTATGATGTTATGTTTTGATATACATTTTGTGTCCATGTTGATTTCATATGATTTTAAACTCCTGTAAAGAGGATTTTCAAACCATATTGTGGACCACGGTGTATTTTTCATGAAACGGATTTTCGTGGGTCGCACCTCGTGTGTTAATGAAAAATAGAATTTCGGTGATTTTCAAATGATGTTTTTATTAGCATAAACTATTCTATATGATGCATGCATGATTTTATTCGTGGAGAGGGAAAAAGGTATGTTTTCCTCGGAAATAGTTTTTAAATGATTATTTTTGTCCACTCACAATTTTGATGTTTTAAATCCCCTCTAGGCGATTGAGTTGACGTGGGTAGATCCAGAGGCGAAGGCATTATAGTTTAACTACGCGTTTATCGAGAGTAAGATATTATCTGTGTATTAATTTATCCTACCTAGATGCTCTGATAAATCTGTTGGATTGTTTGTAATTATTGGTAGTTATTCGTACAGAGGTTGGGTTGAAAGTTTGTGTGCTATCTGATCTCTTGTCTGACAGGTGGAGGACGGTTAGCTAGTTTTTCAGGGGAAATTTTGTCGAATTTTTGGCATAATTTTTTGCCAGGGCTTAAGGGTATTTTGGGTATTTTATTAAGTTGTCAGACGGGAGCAGGACCTTTCCCGGGTTTCGAGGGGAAATTTGGGATTGGTCATGTCAACAACAGTGTATTCGTCGAGCAACTAAAGCTTGCCCGGCGGAAGAGTTCGTCGCTTTCAACTTCGTTGAGCAACCCAAAAGTCAACAACATATGCCCGACAGACAATATGCTTCAGGCGAACGTGAAGTTTATTCGTCGGGTAACGTGTTAAATATGCGTCGGGTAACTTTTAAATCTTCGTTGGGTAACGCGATACATATCCGTCGGGTAACTTTTTACATATCCGTCGGGTAACTTTTTACATATCCGTCGGGAAACCTTTTACATATCCGTCAAATAATTTTTTACATATCCGTAGGGTAACATTTTACATATCTGTCGGGTAACTTTTTACATATTCGTCGGGTAACTCTTTACATGTTCATCGAGTAACTTTTTCAATCTTCATCGGGTAACTTGCATAATCTTCGTCGGGTAACGTTATAAAAATTCCATTACTATGCCCGACGCCTTGACTGCTCGTCGGGCAAGCTCTAGATATTTAAAATATAATTTTAATAAATTATTTAATTAAATAATTAAAAATAATTTTTTTTTTAAATTCAATTAAAAGAATCAAAATAAAATAAAAATAATATTTATAAAAATTAATGTTATGTTTTTACATCATTAAAACTAAAACAATAATTTACATATATTACACTCTAACTACTTGTCGACGGGTCGAAGTAGTCGGGATCCTGAGCGGGCTGTTGGGAGGGGGGCTGAGGTTGTGAGAAAATGTCATCCAATCCACGGTCACCCAAGCGATCAAAGACATTGGCAAGGGCGGTCTTTATTTGGACGTTTTAGGCTTGGATCTCCGCGTATTGAGCCTTGATATGAGCATTTTCGGCTTAGAGGAACTCGAAGTTTCTCTTGAGGTCCGACATCTCCTCGGGATTGCCTACTCGAGATGAACTCGACGAGTGACTCGAGACATCCCGCACAATCTCGTCGCTCGCCCCCCCCCCCCCCCCCCCGCCCCCCGAGCGATCCTCCTTAGGCGCCTCCCAAGTTGTCGCTCCAGGATAGCAATCGACATCTCGGGATTCGGGAGCTGCTGCTCCAACGGCACATCTGGATGCTGTTGTGTGAGCTCCGCTTGTGTCTGCTGCACATCTTGCTCCATCTCCTCCTACAAATTCGAATAAATATTAATTAGAAATATAATTATCAAATTAAGAAAGAATGTTTAATCTGCAAAAAATAAACTTACGTGAATTCGGTCAGCCTCTTGATCCCTCCGTCCAGTATACACTAGCCCCCAGGCATCCACCTCTGGGAACATTGACCCGGCGATGTGTCGATCCTCCTACCGGGACGATAAGGATTGCGACCCCCCGTCGTGGTTGAATTTCTTCGCTCCCCGGTTCGATGTGTTGGCAATCGATTTCCGCTATTCATTTGTAAAACCAAAAAATATATTTTAAAATGGAAAATAACATAAAAAATAAAGGATAAACTACATAAAAGTACCCAAACTATAAGGGTCATTTCAAATCGTACCTCAACTATGAAAATTTGCATATAAGTACCCAAACTATATTGCCACCAACATAAGAGTACATCCGTTACATTTTCCATCGATTAAGTTGTTAAAAAGACAAGTGGAAAATAAATGGTCCAGTCAGCTCGTGAGGTGGCCAAAACACACACACTCTCTCCTATCTCATTCTCTCTCCCTGACCTTCACCTTCTTCTCCTTCTCTACGACAGGGACGAGGCGTCGCAACCTTCGCTTCTGATCATTCCAACCCTCGCCAGTGGCACCATCTGCTTCCCCTCGTCAAGTCGAAACCGGTCTTGCTAGCATCATAGTCGACACTCGCCGTTGAGGAAGATTCAAGGCCGAGAAAACCCAGAAACAACCACCGCTACTGTCGTCATTTCCGACCAAATTGGGCGGTGATACCAGCCTCAAACACTTCGTCTGGAAAAGACGAAGCCATCCGTGCCCTCCTCCACGATCATCGTAGTCCGTAGCTCGTGAATTGAGGGTTGGAAGCCAGTAGTGTTCGAAGTTTCCCGACTGTTTTCCATTTTATGTAGGTAGAATCTCGAAGAACAAAGCCCATATTCGAACTCCTGAGGATGTTTAGTTCTGTTTAGGTTGTTGGATTGTTAAATTTGGTGAGGTGGATCATCTTGAGCTGGGTTTTGGGTGGATTGTTCGATTCAATCTTTGCAATAGGGCTAACAGGAGTTAGATTGAGGTTTAGGCGTCTTTGTCTTGGATTTGGGATTTGATGGCGTATAGGGTTCATCTTGTTCTCTTGCTGAATTCGCTCATATGCGATATGGAAAAAATTGGGAATTTCTCTTTGAAGGTTTTCAGTAGAAGTGAGACTCTTCGAGATCAGGTTTTTGGGAGTAGTGAGCGAAGGTCTCTCCCAACTCATTCCAAGCCCCTCAACCTCTCACAACGTTCACAAACGCCACCTTCTATGAGCTTTTTGGCATACCCGAGTCCGGATCCGTGACCCAAATCAAGCCGGCGTATAAGCAGTTGGACCGGAGCCGAGAGGGACGGTGGCGTTGTATTGCCCGTTCTATTTGGGTGGTGCCTTTTCAGTTTTGGTTTTTGGGTGGGATCGATGAGACGAGGAGGGGCGGGAAAGGGTTATCGGGGAAGAAGATTGGGTTTCTTTTATAAATTTTGATTTTTTCATATTTCTAATTTTTGATATTTTAACAAATAAATATATATCCTATATTTTATTAATTTTTTGGTCTAGGTGGACTTCTTATCATAAAATAATTGACTAAAAATGCCACATAAGAATTGACCAACATATTGACTAACACTTCACTGACGGAATGTAGTTAGTTGATAAGTTTTAATAGTTTGGATACCTAGATGAAAATTTTCATAGTTGGGGTATGAACTTGAAATGACCCCTATAGTTTGGGGACTTTTATGTAGTTTAATAATTTAATTAACTAGGTGGATAATACGTACCAGATAGGTGGGGGACACGAAATGGTCGCACAACCACCCTGGCAGTTTCGGCCCATCAAACTCCTCATGAGGATTTGCCCGAGTTTCCTCCGGTGAAGGCCAAGTCTTGAAGTACTTGTGGAGCTCGCACTTCCAATTGGCGTACCGTAACTGCTAGTGGAGGCTCAGGTATCTACTGAGCTCGACGTCTTCCAAGTTGAACTCAAAATTGATTTGCAATAAATCATTAAAGTTAGTAAAATAATTAAAAAATATGAAATTAATGTTAAAAATAGGAAAAATACATACCGATAACTCTCCCTAACAACGCATGATCTCCACCGGGTTATGAAAGTCTCCCCCATCATTAGGGACTTGGTGCGAAGAATCGCACCAATGTCATGCACTAGGAGGCTGTGAATTTTTACCATACCGGAGGCGCGTCACGTACACCACCAGTATCTTTGAATTTGTTGTCCTGCAAATCTCTTGGGATGTCAAACCCCGGTTTATCCCGCGCACGTTCACCAACCTACCTGCAAATTCGATGAACATTGGTAAATAAAATGAGTAACAAATAAAAACAGTTGGTTAAATAAACAAAATAATGAACTTACCCTTAGGGAGTGCTCCGACATTAGGCCTCGTTTCGTCTGTTCCGACGTCATCCTGTGGGGGCTGGGGGTCGGTACGGGGTTCCCCCCGTTTTTTGTTATGCTGTCAACGAGCCGATAGAGCACCGGGTCGCTGATGAAGCGACATCGGTGGCTGAACCGACGTCGCTGTTGAGGCTCCCGAGTTAGGGGCTGCCTCCTCCGGTGCTTGATCATCAACAGAATAAGAGAAAGGGCAAGTCCTAGACGTGATTAAGGTGCGATGCGACATCTACAATAAGAAATATAAAATAATTAATATAAAATTAACCAATACATTTTTAATTAAATAAAAAAAAACCAAACATTTTAAATATTAAATATTAAATTCAAAAACTAAAAATAAAATCACATTTAAATTTAACCAACATTTTTTAATTCCAATAAACGTAAATAAATAAAGCAATAATTTTTTTTAGTAATAATTAGTAAATCGGTATCTAAAAACTAAAACCACAAAATTCTAATTTAAAAAAATAAATCCAACACAAACGAAAATTAAACTTAAAATACTAATTAATCCAAAAGTACTAAACTCAAAATTCACAACATTATACCTAAATTTCTAAATCCAAATTTCGGGAACAAAATCAAACTTACAAATTAATCCAAACATACAATAATAATATCCAAATCACATAGACTACACAATATCAAAATTTCACAAAAATGTTTTTTAATTCAAATATCCAAAATTCATAAAATTCACATATCCAAAATTCACATTAATTTCATATCCAAAATCATAACAAAAATCATAACATATATTATACCAATTTCAACATTATACCAAACATCAAAATTTCAACAAATCTTCAACTATTATATTCCAATCCAAACAAATCTTAAAAATTTCAACATTATACCAAACAAATATTTATATTCCAATCCAATCCAAAATCACAATATTCAACTAATCCCCCTAAATTCTCAATCTGCAAATTTGAGAATAATGCACAATCTGCAATAATCAAATCCAAACGTAAAATCCTTTTTCAATACAATTTCATAATATCCAAACCAAATTTAAATTTAAATTTCAATCCAAACAAAAATTTAAATTTTACCAATCAAAATTAACCAAAAACCAATATACATTAACAATAGAGAGAGGGACAATGAGTTCGAACTTCAAGGAACTCGGTGAGAGATCGGTCCGGCGAGGCGAGATGCGGCGACAGCAAACCTCGTTGAGAGAAAGGCGGCGCGTACGTTTGCTGGTGAGGGAGAGCGAGAAATGGTGGCAGTTGCGGTGACCGGAACACACAAGGCGGGCGGGAAGGTGCTTGCAGAGAGCAAGGAAGGAAAATGAAGGAAAATGAGGAAAATGAATAAGGAAGAAGAAGAAGAGTCGGTCTGATTTATCTGTCTGATTGACATTGCCCGACGGTTGTATTCGTCGGGCAACACTTTAATGATTCATCGGGTAGTCAAAAATGGTGGACATTCGTTGAGTAACTCGTTAGATATTTGTCGGGTAACGTTTTACCTATCTTCGTCGGGTAACTCATTAGATACTCGTCGGGTAACGTTTTAAATATGCGTCGGGTTAATTGATAAATATCTGTCGGGCAATATTCGGCGGTAATTTTGAGATTCCGCGAAGATTTAGGCGGAAGATACGTCGGTCAACCTTTACAACCGTCGTCGGGTAAATTGTACGGTCGGATATCCGTTGGGTAACAAATTAAAACTCCGTCGGGCAAAAATACGCGGTACTTATGAGATTCCGCGAAAATTAAGGCAGAATTTTTGTCGGGCAACTCTTTAAAACATGCGTCAGGTAATACCAACAGTCGGCTATTCGTTGGGTAACATTTTAAATATTCGTCGGGCCAAATTACGCTGTAATTTTGAGTTTTCGCGAAAATTTAGGAGGCTTTTTTGAAATATTTGGGGGAAATATTTTGCGCGTTTTATTTGCGTTGCCCGACGACGTTTCTAAGGTTGCCCGACTGGGTGTTGCCCGGCGAATTGATTTATTCGTCGGGCTTGAGTTTTCTGATGTGTTTTATCATTAATCTGAAAACCAAGTCCGACGAAAGTATAATTCACATCGGGACCGTTCAAATTTTGGTTTTGCATGCCTAAAGCCCAATCAATCGTTATTGTGATGTTTTGAGAATTTCAAGTCGTCCGATCGTGAAGAAACGTTGCGTAACCGTTGAATCATTGTGCACCGTTTCCTAATCCCGAGATTTCCGAATTGGGTAATTTTTCCCGTAGGCGATCTATGAGTACCTACCATAAATGTGGACGGTTATATCGATCATTTTCAATTTGTAAATTATTGAAAATCGGAAAACAAGCATATATTTTTATAAGTATTCCTTCAAATCAACCACAAAATTCCTACAACACAAAACATAATTAATTCCTAATCAAAAATCAAATTTCAAAACTAAAAAAAAAAAAGATTTCAAACCTTAATATTTGATATTTGGTGATTGATAGAGAAAAAGGATTTGATTGGTAGTGAAAATGATGATGAGATGATAATGTTAGGTAGAGAAAGAAAGTGAGTGAGTGAGAGGCAGAGAGAGAGAGCAGAGAGAACAGATGAAGCAGAGAGGAGGAAGAAGAAGAAAAGAGAGTCTCGGGTAATTAGTGTGTTTAAATTGTTGCCCGACGAATAACATTCGGAGGGCAATCTTTAATGATTCGTCGGGCAATTTAGAGTCAAAGCAAAATGTTATCCGACGACTATTATTCGTCGTTGTATATACTTTTGCCCGACGGGAGGTTAAAATCGTCGGGCAACACCTCCCTATTTTGCACGCCAACGGCTTGCTCTTCCCACCAACAGGTTACCCGGCGAGTCCTCTTATCCGTCGGACAAATTGTGCTTACTCGGGGATAATGTCTTCGTCGGGCAAACTCTAGTCGGGCAACATTGATTTTCTTGTAGTGTTCCAATGAGTGTGATGTGATAACAATTGATTTGTTGTTTGTTTAAGTTAGCTTATATTCTTAACAAATGAAAATGGTCAAATCACACTTAATAAATAATTTGATATACTTATCACTTTTTTATAGAAAAACTTGTTTCGTTACATCTGCTCACACGTTTACCAATTTACATTTATATTTTTTCAATAAAATTTAAGATTAAGAAAAGAAATAAGACAATAAAAAAAAACAACTTTTAACTCTTATATTCTTCTAAAGAACATGTGTGGAGTAACAAACCCACTACCGTCTTTTTTTTTTTCCACCGCCAACTTCTTCCATTAATTTGTTTTAATCTTTAAATTTAACATTTATTTTATTATTTTATCTTTATTAGTTAAATATTTTCTTTTTAAAAATAATATTAATCAAGAGTATTTTTATCTAAAGTTTTTGGTAAAACCTTATAACACCAAAACCCCATAGCTTCTCTTTTTATTTATAGAGAAATGATAACAGAGAATAATGAGAATATAGTTTATAATGTACATGCTTTTACATGTATACACGTGCCTTACATTTTAATAATAGGTTAACGTAGTATTTGGCCGGCGTACAAATGAAAGCGTACACAGCACATCTGATGTACGTCTTGACATCTACTCATTAGGTACGCATCTCCATCCATCAATTATGATCATAATTGCAATTTAGCCAACAAAAAATATTTGATCATAATTCATAGCCGACATAAGTCCCTTCGGGAGCTTTTCATTTTACTACGACAATTAAACTTGGCGTCGCAAGTAGCATCAACAAAGGCCGACCATTTTTCAGTCAAGAAAACTTTCTTTTATGAAAATTTTCCGTTTTGGGTGGGAATAAATCGTAATGTAGCTGTCAGATAGCAGCAGCTATATTAACGATAATCTTCCTCACAAAACGGAAGCGGATTGTCTCCGGATTTGACATTTTCGGAACTTTCAATTATGACCGTTTAAATCCATCCTACGGTCAAGAATAAGATAAAGTTTCTCACTTCTTCACGTCCAAAATCAAGCACGTCTGCCCATCTTCTTCCTCAGTTTTTTCGAACTCCGCAGCATCTGCCCCTCTTCTTCTTCTTCGCTTTCCAGCCACAGTCATAAAGAAAGAACCTTCTTTCTTCTTATTCTTCGCTTTCCAGCAACAACAAAAAGAAAGCACCTTCTTATATGACAAAGGAAGAGATAGAGTAAGTAAAGGGGATTTAGATAGCATCTCACAAATTTGTGGATCTGGGTATGGGTATTGTATGGGAGATGCAATTCTCTATCTTCACAACCTTTATTTCACAGAATTACATTGCTAATTTTGGAATGGTGAGTCGCCCATGTTGGAATTTGTTTGATTTAGGGCTTTTGTTTGGTGCTTTGTTAAAAGATTGGAAGAGTGAATGGTTGAATAACTTTTACGATATCTTCTTTATAATTTGTTTTTTAAGAATTAATCTTTGTTGGGTTATCAGTCTCCTTAGGATTTCTGGGTTGAGTTCTGCATATTTTGTAATCTTGTTGCAACAATTAATATTCTTTAGGCTCTGTCCATTCATTTTTTGAGGATAATTGAATGATCAGATTCAATTATTACATCTTCAACGACCACCATATAAAAACTAGTAATCAATGTGGTATTAAGAAGGAAAATCTTACATCCCACTCTAGTGTTACCTTCTTATATTACCATTTTGATTTATCGAATTGTCTTTATATATATATTATAATCGGAACCGTTCATTCTCTAAATCATCAAGTCAATATCACCTCCGCAAAAAATCAACAAGATTGGAGATCGTTTAGACATTCATAATTATCAAATAAATCAACGATTTTGGTAAGAATTAAGATCCTCATAGCGAACCGTCTATTTAGTTGATATATATGAATGACTAAACAACCTTCAATCATATTTATTTTTTACGGAGTTGATCTTGACATTATGATTTAATGAATGAACGGTTTTGATTATGGCATATGTACAAAGATAATTCGATAAATCGAAAAGGTGATATGAGGAGTACCACCAGGGTGGGATGCAAGTATTGTCCTTAAAAGAATTCAAGATTATTACTAACATATATTACAGTTTGTGAGTGACTCATTAATGTATGGCTTAATAACATAAACCAATCCAAAGTAAATGTAATATAAGTTATATAATACTAAAATGTAATATAAGTTATATAATACTAAAATATCTTTATAGTTGTTTGGATATATTATCATTCTAATTTTGTTGGAAAATAGGAAAATTAAAAATATGTAATGAAATTATTAAAATTAGAAAATATGTCAGGAAAATAGGGAAATAGAAAATATGTTAGGAAATTAGAAATTTTTTTTGAAAAATACGAAAATTAAAAATATGTAATGAAATTATTGAAATTAGAAAACATTTTTGGAAATTTGAAAATATGTTTGGAAAATAGGGAAATAGAAAATATGTTAGGAAATTAGAAAATATTTTACGAAAATAGGAAAATAAAAAATATGTAACGAAATTATTGAAATTAGAAAATATGTTAGGAAAATAGAAAATATGTTAGGAAAATAGAAAATATGTTAGGAAAATAGGGAAATAGAAAATATGTACGGAAATTATAAAATTGTAAACTCTTTTTTATGCATATTTAATTTATGTTAGTATTTGTGAATTTGTTGTGATATTTTTTGTAAAGCGCTTTATTTAGTTTCAACGGAGTGAAATTTGTTCATATTTCATAACCGTTTATGCGAAGTTAATCGAGTTGATTAACTTCGTATAATGAAATTCAATGAAAAATCTTAAACCCGTTTGAGAATCAGTAAATTGGGTTGATTGACTGACTCTTGAATTGTCCATTTATTCGGACAGTTTGGGGGTGCGCAACTATGTGTTGTGTAGTTGGCGGTCTACGAGGTTAGGTTTCGATTGTGGGAAATTTGGTTTGTATCCCCTCAATGTTCTCCGAATGCATACTAGATATTTGTTTATAATATCTACGTCGTGCATTTGGGGAACTGTAGGGAGATGCTGCTGAAATTTTCCTCGATCGAAACTTAGCCTCATAGGTCGCAAACTACACAGCACAAAACGTGCACTCTCGAATGGGATAGGGCCAAATCACCGGGGGCATAAGGAGACGAGCTGCTTTTGATTTTAACTTGTTCTAATTACGGGACAATGTTAACTCAATTACTTACGTTGACTCTATGTTGTGAAACCAGGCACAATGGACAGAGGCTGGATGCAAATGTTGGATAGATCTTCTTATCAGTATTTGGATGGGATCGACCGCTTCATTACCTTTGCACGTAGTCATTGTAGTGATGAAAGACGTATGAGGTGTCTGTGTCGTAAATGTAACAACTGCAGTTGGATGTCGTTGAATGAGGTCAATACTCATCTGGAATAGAATGGGATCGTACAAAATACACTAATTGGATTTATCACGGTGAAGAAATATTTTCCGCATCGACATCTTCGGTTCCCAAGACCCGTCGGGACGAAAGTCCTTTGGACGGGCGATGTGATAATGATCAAGTCGTTAAGTTAATAACCGATGTTTTTCCTCCCGGATCGGATGATATGGACAATGAGGCGCAAAGACTCTGAGCTCCATTACGAGAGATTGTTGAAAGAAGCTCAGTGCGAATTGTACCCCAGTTGTAAATCATTTTCGGTTCTAGGGGCAGTTGTGAAGTTGATGCACATGAAAGTTGAGTAAAATCAAACGAACAAACATTTTGATCACATGATGGACATCATCATCCGAATGCTCCCTGAAGACAACCGTTTGCCTAAAGAACATTTTAGCTCGAAGAAGCTGTTAAAGGCCTCGATTTAGGGTATATCAAGATCCATGCATGCAAGAACAATTGTGCATTGTTTTACGGTGAATTCGAGCAGCTTAACAAATTTCCCGTGTGTAATGAGCCTAGGTTTCAAAATAACAAGATTCCGAACAAGGTGTTGCGTTATTTTCCACTGAAGTCAATGTTACAAAGATTCTACATGTCGTCCCACACATCCCGTGATATGAGGTGGCAATGGATTAACACATTGATGATGATGTACTGAGGCATCCGGTCGATGGAGAGGCTTGGAAGGAATTTGATAAGATGTATCTCGAGTTTGCTGCGGTGCCAAGAAATGTCAGATTAGGGCTCGTTACTGACGGGTTTAATCCGTTTGGGAGTTTTGAAAAGCCCTATAGCACTTGGCCGACGGTGATGGTTCGGCATAACTTGCCCCCTTGGAGATGCATGAAGAAAGAATTCACAATCCTCAGTACTTTGATACCGGGGCCCAAATCATCGAATAGTTCCAGCAATGTGTATTTGCGGCCGTTAATTGACGAGCTCGTGGATCTGTGGGAAAATTGTGTCCGAACATACGACAAGTGGAGTGGAGAAATGTTCGCTCTACGAGCGGCCATAATGTGGATAATTAATTATTTTCCTGCTTATGGTATGTTATCGGGATGGTGCACCACGGGGTGTCTTGCTTGCCCGGCATGTGGACCAAACACAACGTCCTTTTGGCACGTATCTAAGGTAGGCTACTTGGGTGCGAGAAGGTTTCTGCCCTGGGATCATCGATGGCGAATGCAATCTGACTCATTTGATGGCAAATAAGAGTTACGAACTCGACCAAGGGAGAGGTGCGGTGATGAGATATTATCCAAACTGAACAGTATACATGTCTTCGTCACACGAGGATCGAAATCAGCTGAACATGAAAATTGGACGAAAAAGAGCATATTCTTCCGGTTGGCATATTGGTCGAAATTGAAAATCAGACACATCGCGGATCCTATACACATCGAGAAGAATGTTGCTGAAAGTGTTGTGGGAATGACTTTACCCAATGAAGGCAAGTCAAAGGACACAAAAAAGACTCGTCTGGGTATGAAAGAAATGGGGATTCGGCCTAATTTGTGACCAAAAGTTGTCAATGGAAAATACATCATGGCTCATCCAAGTTATACATTTACGCCGGAGAATAAGAAAAAATTCCTGAAGTGGTTGCAAGGTGTGAAATTTCCCAACGGATACGCCGGCAACATATGCCGAAGTGTTAGCACCGACGGTGGGACCATTTCTGGTATGAAGAGCCATGACTATCATGTTATGCTACACCGACTCATTCTGATTGGTATTAGGCCTTTCTTGCAGCCTGGTGTTGTTGAGACGATAATTTATTTGTCTCAATTCTTCCAGATACTATGTGCTAGATCGTTGGTTAAGGCGGACCTCGAATCAATTCACGAGAATATTGTCTACATCATGTGTCGGCTAGAGTAACTATAGCCACCTGCATTCTTTGATGTAATGGTGCACCTACTAATACATATGCCGAATGAGGCAAAGCTAGCTGGCCCGGTGCATTATCGTTGGATGTACCTAATCGAGACGTATAACTTATCCCTGCTATTTTATAATATTTCCTTACTATCATGTATATATGTGAATCATAATGTCAATTTCCTTGCAGAATATTAGATACGTACAAGCGGTACGTTAGGAACAAGACACGTCCCGAAGGCTCTAAAGCGGAGGCGTACATTGCAAATGAGGCACTGACATTTTATGCAATGTACCATCGGAATGTTGAAACTTCCTTCAATAGGGTGTTGCGCAACGACGATGGTGGTCAACGTCCAGAGACCCCATCTGTATTTTCCCAACCCGCGCAACCATTCAGCAATAGTCCAATCTCTGAGCCGTTCACCAATAGGGACAAGGAGGTGGCTCATTGGTTCATACTAAACAACTGTGACGAAGTTTGGCCCTTCCACGAGCAGCACGAGGCGTTGATGAATGCCCAATTTCCTTCTAATTGGGAAGAAATGGACAAACAACTGTTTCGACGTTGGTTTTCCGAGCATGTAAGTCAAATATTTTATTTTCTAATTTCTTAAATTTGTTTTAAGTTTACTAATTTTGTTTCTTGTGTGTATCTTACCAGATGACACAGTTGAAAGATGTCAACTAGCCAAATTTCAATAAAAATTTATTGCAACTAGCCATTGGCCCATTCCGAGGAGAAACGTACGCTGGTTGTCACGTTAACGGAGTTAAGTTCGTGTGGACAGAACGAGACTACAAATTGTCAACGTAAAACAGCGGGATTTCATGCCGAGGGATGGGGAAAATGCTGATACAGGGTTCTACGGTAAATTGTTAAGTGTAGTTAAGGTGTTATACGCAGACCACAAGGAAATCATCTTGTTCAAGTGTCATTGATTTGATACAAACCCAAGTATCCCAGGCAGTGTCATTAAAGATCAGTTATGTACCTCTGTAAACACAAACACCCGGTGGTTTGAGAGTGATCCCTACATCCTCGCTAGTACGGCGAAACAAGTATTCTATGTGGATGATCCAAAAGCTGGTGGTGGTTGGAGAGTAGTTGAGATGGTGAATCATAGAAACATTTGGGACTTGGATGACCGATACCATGAAGAAGATGGGGAAAAAGACGATGACCAAATCGTTTACTAGGTGGATTCCTCGACATCCACGCAAAACGTGGATGGAGTATGGACCAATGTCATCATCCCACCAATTGCGATTGTTGACATTTTTATTGATCTCGGGGAATTAGAACAAATTGATAGTGATTCAGAGGAATCAAGTACTATACACATCTCAGATGACGAGCATGTTGGGAAAATACAAATAGGGTCTCTAGTAAACCGAAGGCTCTAAAGCGGAGGCGTACATTGCAAATGAGGCACTGATATTTTATGCAATGTACCTTCGGAATGTTGAAACTTCCTTCAATAGGGCGTCGCGCAACGACGATGGTGGTCAACGTCCAGAGACCCTATCTGTATTTTCCCAACCCGCGCGACCATTCAGCAGTTGTCCAATCTCTGAGCCGTTCACCAATAGGGACAATCTCTGAGCCATTCATACATTCATTTATATATGTAATATCAATATTCAAATCAATAAATGTGATTTATATGTATGTTTTATGATTTCATTTACAAAAGTTTCACTTAATCTTTTATATATTTACTAAAGCCACAAACTTTGATGTCCTCATCCTTGAATCGACTCCCCAACATTTAATCTTATTTGATAAAATATTGTATACAACAAACAATTATATATACCAAATATAAAAAATTAAAAATTTAAACTAAATCTAATTTGAATTTATAAAAACTGTCATACATTTGCCCGACGAATAAACTTAGACATCCGTCGGGCAAATGCTTCAAATATCATCAGTACGTGTTTCTTTGTTCGATGCGGGTTGCCGAACTGTGATATTTTGCCCGACGAATATTCATCTATGTTCGTCGGGCAATATATACCATATTCAATTTAAATTTATTTAATAAACAACTTTTTTAAATTACTTACAAGATGAAATGGACCGATCTAACCGTCACCTTTTATGGTAGGTACTCATAGATCGCGTACGGGAAAAATTACCCAATTTGGAAATACCGGGATTAGGTAACGGTGCGCGATGATTCAACGGTTACATTGCGTTATTCTTCACGATCGGACGGCTTGCAATCCTCAAAACATCAGGATTTTCGACAAGCAAGATCTAGGCACGTAAAATAAAAAAATGAACCGTTAGATCTGTAAAATTCAATCTTTTGAACATCAATAGAACCAAAACTTCACAAAATGTATTGAAGTTTCCATCAAGTGTTTAAACTCCTTGGTCAATATGCTTGTTTTCCGATTTTCAATAATTTACAAATTGAAATAGACCGATCTAACTGTCCACATTTATGGTAGGTACTCATAGATTGCCTATGGGAAAAATTACCCAATTTGGAAATCCCGGGATTTGGTAATGGTGTGCGACGATTCAACGGTTACACAACGCTTCTTCACGATCGGACGGCTTGAAATCCTCAAAACATCAAGATTTTCGACGTGCGAGGTCTAAAGACTTAAAAGTAACTATTAAACGGTCAATTTTTTGAAATTTAATCGTTTGAATATCAAGGGAACCAAAACTACGAAAAACCTATTGAAATTCACAAACTTAGCGATCGAGGCACATAAGGTCATAAAAACATGACGATAACGATCGATGGGGCTTTAGGCATGTAAAACCAAAAATTGAACGGTCCCGATGTTGAAAATTCTATCGTCAGACCTAGTTTTCAGATCAGTCATAAACACAACATTATAACACTTAAGCCCGATGAAGTAAACGTTTCGTCGGGCAATATGTACTTTTTCGTCAGGCAACAATAGGAACGTCATCGGGCTACGGAAATAAAACGCGCAATTTTTTCCCCCGAAAATTTCAAACATTCCACCAAAAATTTTGCGAAATGTCAAAATTATCGCGTAATGTTGTTCGACGAATATTTAAAATGTTACCCGACGGATATCCACCGATTATTGTTACACGACGACTATTTTAAATAGTTGCCAGACCAACATTCCGCCAAAATTTTCACGAAATCTCAAACTTACCGCGTATCGTTGCCCGACTAATATGTAAATAGTTACCCGACGAATATCCACTATGTGTTATTACCCGACGAACATCGTCGTCGGGCAAGGTCATTCAGACAGATAAATCAGACCGACTCTTCTTCTTCTTCCTTCTTCTTCATTTTCCTTATTTTCTCCGGAACCCACTTCTCTCTACAACTCAGACTCCCCCTCACTGCAGCCGTTCCGGTCACCCAACTTGCCAGACGTTTCTCGCTCTCTCTCAATCAGACTCAAGCCGGACGTTTCTCACCGCAACTTGCCGAACGTTTCTCACCGAGGTTAACCGTCGCCGCCGCCGCCCCTATCCTCGCCGGCAGTTTCTTCAAGGTCGAACTCATTGTCCCTCTCTCTCTATTGTTAATGTGGATTGATTATTGTTAATTTTGATTGGTTAAATTTTAATTTTAGTTTGGATTGAAATTTCAATTTACATTTGGTTTGGATATTATGAAATTTTTTTGAAAATGGAATTTAAATTTGGATTTGATTATTGCATATTGTGCTTTATTGTTAAATTTGCAGATTGAGAATTTAGGGGATTAGTTGAATATTGTGATTTTGGATTGGATTGGAATATAAATATTTGTTTGGTATAATGTTGAAATTTTGAAGATTTGTTTGGAATGGAATATAATAGTTGAAGATTTGTTGAAATTTTGATCTTTGGTATAATGTTATGAATTTTGCAAATGATTTTTGTTATGATTTTGGATATGAATTTTATGTGAATTTCGGATATGTGAATTTTATGAATTTTGAATATTTGAATTTAAAAAACAATTTGTGAAATTTTGATATGGTTTAGTATATGTGATTTTTGGATATGTGAGTTTTATAAATTTTTAATATGTGAATTTTATGATTTGGATATTATTATTTGGATTAATTTGTAAGTTTGATTTTATTCCCGAAATTTGGATTTAGAAATTTAGGTATAATGTTGTGAATTTTGAGTTTAGTACTTTTGGATTAGTTAGTATTTTAGGTTTAATTTTCGTTTTTGTTGTTTTATTTTTAAAAATTAGAATTTGGTGATTTTAGTTTTTACCTACCAATTTACAAATTTTTAATAAAAAAAATTGGTTTTATTGGAATTAAAAAATGTTGGTTAATTTTAAATGGGGTTTTGTTTTTATATTTTGAATTTATTATTTAATATTATAAATGTTTGGTTTTTTTTAATTTAATTAAAAAAATGCTGGTTATTTTTATATTAACTATTTTATATTTATTATTGTAGATGTCGTATCACACCTTAATTACTTCTAGGACTCGCCCCTGCCCTGATCCCGTTGATGATCATCCGCTGGAGGAGGGAGCCCCTGATTCGGTTGCCTCAACAGCGGCGTCGGTTCACCTACCGATGTCGGATCATCAGCGACCCGATGCTCGATCGGCTCGTTGACAGCACAACAAGAAACGGGGGGAACCCGGTACCGACCCCCAGCCCCAATAGGACGACGCTGGAGCAGACGAAACGGTGACTAATGTCGGAGCACTCCCTAAGGGTAAGTTGATTATTTTGTTTATTTAAACAACCATTTTTATTTGTTACTCATATTATGTATGAATGTTCATCGAATTTGCAGGGAAGTTGGTGAACGTGTGCGGGATAAACTGGGGTTTGACATCCCAGCGGATTTGCAGGACAACGAATGCAAAGATCCTAGTGGTGTACATGCCATGCCTTCAGTCTGCGTCGGTCAAAATCCACAGCCTGCTTGTGCATGACATAGGCGTGATTCTTAGCACCAAGTCCTTGATGATGGGGGGAGACTTTCAGAACCCAACCCCCGGAGGAGATCACGCGTTGTTGGGGAGAGTTATCAGTACGTGTTTCTCCCTTTTTTTACAATAATTTCATTTTTTTTTAATTATTTTACAAAATTTAATAATTTATTGCAGATTAATTTTGAGTTCAACTTGGACGACGTCGACCTCAGTAGATACCTGAAACACCACTGGCAGTTACGATACGCCAATTGGAAGTACGAGCTCCACAAGTACTACAAGAGCTGGCCTTCCCCGAAGGAAGCTCGGGAAAATCCTCCGGAGGAGTTGGACGGGCAGAAACTACCAGGGTGGTTGTGGTTGTGTGGCCATTTCGTCTCCCTCACCTATGTGGTACGTACTATCTACCTAGTTAAATTATTTATTTATTTTTATGTCATTTTCCTTTTGAAAATATAATTTTTCTTTTTACTAATGAACAGCGAAAATCGGTTGCCAACACATCAAACCGGGGGGCGAAGAAGTTCAACCACCACGGGGGGTCGCGATCCTTATCGGCCCGGCAGAAGGATCGGCAGATTGCCAGGTTGATGTTCCTGGAGGTGGATGCCTGAGGGCAAGTGTGCGACCAAGAGACTGACAAAATTCACGTAAGTTAATTTTTTGCAAATTAAACATTAATTTTTAATTTTATAATTATATTTCTAATTAATATTTATTTCAATTTGTAGGAGGTGATGGAGCAAGACGTCTAGCAAACACAGGCTGAGCTCACACAACAGCATCCAGAAGTGTCGTTGGAGCAGCAGCTCCCGAATCCCGATATGTCGATCGCCATCCTCGAGCGACGACTTGGGAGACGTCCAGGGAAGATCGTTCGGGGGGCGGGCGACGAGATAGTGCGGGATGTCCCCAGTCACTTGTCAAGTTCATCTTGGGCAGCCAATCCTGAGGAGATGTCGAAGATGAAGAGAAACTACGAGTTCCTCCATGCCGAAAATGTTGAGATCAAGGCTCAATATGCGGAGATCCAGGCCCAAAACGTGGAGATCAAGGCCGCCCTAGCCAAGGTGCTTTACCGCTTGGGTGCCCGTGGACTGGATGATCTTCCGTCACCGCCTCAGCCCCCGTCCTAATAGCCTCCCCAAGATCCCGACCACCCCGATCCGTCGCCGAGTAGTTAGAATGTAATATGTAAAACATTGTTTTAGTTTTAATTATGTAAAAACATAACATTAATTTTTATAAATATATTTTTTATTTTAATTTGATTCTTTTTATTCTTTTAATTGTATTTTTTAAACATATTTTTATTTTAAAAATATTTATTTATTTAATTAAATAAATTATCAATTTTTCTTTTTAAATATTATGTTTTCACCCGACAAACAATCATTTCGTCGGGCAAAGTAAGAGAATTCGAAGCAGACCTGCCGAATTTCTGTATCTTTGCCTGGTGAAATGAGTTCGTCGTGCAAAAGTTGTTGACATTAGATTGCTTGACAAATTATAGACGACAAATGTTCCGTTGGGCAAGCTTAAAATTGCTCAACGAATTCACTGTTGTCGTCGACTAACTTCAAGCCCGACGGTCTTTGCCCGGCGAACGTTGCCTGACGGATATTCGCCGTTTTAATGTGGACCGACCATCCAAAAAGTTGTTCGACAAATCAGTTTCGCCGGGCAAGCCTAATTTTCTTGTAGGTGTAACAAATTAGTTTATGTGTAATATTTTTTGAATCTAAAGGGGTGTTCGTTTAAGGTCTAAAGCCTGAGAGGGTGTTTGTGAAAACACAAAAAAACCTCAAAGGGTGTTTGTCTAAATAACTCTTATAAAAACCACCTTGTTGAAATATATGCACCATGCAATCACCACTTAACCACATTGACCTCATAGTAGCTCTAACTCAGTTATCTCAAAAATATTTTGGAAATTTTTGCCGCTCTCTTCCTTCCTATTTGATTTATCTCCTTCAAAGCCTTCATCTCCAAGTCTAGAAAAATTATATAAAATAGTGGATGAGATGTCAAATAACTAAATTTTGGATAGTATTTTTTTTTCCCTCTTGTTTTTAAAATTATTTTTAACTAATTTCATTATTACTATTATGTTAAATAAGGGTACTTTTGTATTTTAAAAAAAATAATCGGAGAGGGGGAAGGGGGGAGAACATACTTTTATATATATATATATATATATATATATATATTGTTGGAAGAGATGTTTTATTCAAAAACATCTTACGAGAATACATGGACAGATACTAAGTCCATCAAGAACCCAACCGAGAACGTCATGAATAATAGCACGATCTGTAGAAGGCCTACTGACACACCCCGACCCAGATAATATAATAAATATATAATATTCGAGGCATGCGGACCGACATATAGACCATAATGACCATCTGACGAAGCCCTCAACATAAACTTAGAAGGTATCCAATAATCATATTGGTGACATATAAGGTCAAAAACACCTTGAACAACATCGTGAGTGATACAGAGCATGTTTACTGCAAAAAGGTGCATGATTATTCAAAATTAAGCACCAAAGTTGGTGAGTACAACATAGGGTTAAAAACCCACACTTATGAAATCCAGCTGCCACTAGTAGTATCTTCCTCGAACTTTCGACTCAACGCTCCTTAATTCCTAAGGGGCGAAAAACAAAAGTGAGTGAACCCAAAAATAAAATCCATAAAAAACAATTGTAAAAGTACATACTAACCCCTCAGTTAGAAAACCGGGATTTTCATGCACATTTATACACACATATACTCATATACATACATAGCTACTTTAGAACCTAACATAAGTAGAGCAACCAAATTCCAACTCAAACATTTCACATTTAAACCAACAAAGCCACCCCTGTACACAATTATAATTCATAACATAACCATGGGCTTATCACACACGATAATATCACCTGGGAATCATAAACCATCAATAATATGTCACCAAGACATTTAACATCCAAGTTCATCACATACATGATTCTATATCATACTTAAAATATACTCAGTACCCCTTTAATGGTACTTAACATTCAATTTATCACAATTAATCAAATTATATACTCTAATATCATTTGTACCCTAGATGGTACTTTCTCAATCAAGTCCTTCCTTGGGACTATATCATAACACAATGTAATTAATATACCAACGGTACCATAGTCACTCGAGTCTTGCTCACGTGACAGGATTGGGTATCTTCACTCTGTACCACGACCACGTGAAGAACTGGGTGCATCGCACCATCACTACATGTCCCTTTAGGGCCCCGAGACAAAACTGACGCTATTTAAATAGTATAAAACGAGCGCAGGTGAACAATCACGTGGAGGACTGGTTTGTGGCCTACAGACATGTACGATATCAGCGACTACCAAATGGTCCATATCTCATCAATCATAATATTAACTCAGCATGTCCCTCGAGCTCTCACTTAACATACTTTTCATAATCGACATACTCAATACTCATTACTGACATAACCAGTGGCCACTAAATCACATTTCAAGACTTTATCACCAAACTCGATTCTCAATGATTCATTTATAACACATATAGCAAAATTTCCATCTACCGACCTTCCATGTACTCTTTTCATATACAAGGGCATAAAGCTCATCATGGTACTTATTCAATTAGTCACGATCAGACTCAATTATCCATCACTCGGACCACATAGTTCCATCACCATCTTCAACAACAAGGTTTAACATTCAATATGAGACTTAGTCAAATAATGAAAATCATACTTGACGTTTTTCAGACACATTCATGTCCTAACCATAACCACATAGTATAAAATATTCTCATTCTAAGTTCAGCATTCAAAGCCACCCATCAAGCATTCACACACATTCATGCATATATATAAAAATAAATAAGTCCACTCACAGTACTTGGGTTCAACCTCACCTTACGCTCCTGAGCCGTAGTAGCTCCCACGCCGTCAAATGCCCTAGACAATTGGGCAACTAACTTAATATCAACATTAGTAACTTAAAACCATAACACCTCCCCTTTTGAATTAATTCCATAACGGAGTTACAAATAAAATTGAACATTCCGATATACAAAAACAGGCATGCAAGACCCTAAAGAAAGGCACATTCGCTGCTGGGAATCAACATTAGGCCTTACACAACGCTTCAGCCAGCGGTGGTGCTGCACACCTGCCATTGGAAGTTGTGGTAGATTACTAGAATCATTTCTTGAAGAAAATAGTGAAGTCAGCCTAACCTACGCCGTGGCCGCCGCCATGGACGGCGACTAAGGTTCACCGGAAACCTCGTTTCACACAAACCTCGCCAAAAACTACGATTCAACCACCTATCTTCGTCTATGGACTCCCAGGAACTCAAAAATGGGCTTGGATTATCGAAGACTTAACTAGATCGAACGAAAAGTGGCTGGGAACTTCGAACCCCGCTGGACCTTGACCCATCGATTCACATGATTCAGACGCCGGTGACGAGGGAGAAGACAAGGACTTCTTCGCCTTGCTTAGGCGAGTCGATCGGTGGTAGCCTCACGGTCTGGGTCCATCGGAATCGCCATGGAATACGGCGATGTTCTCTGGCTTCGCGGCTTCGGTTCGTCTCTTCCGGCGAACGTCGACGGTCGGAGAGGGCAGGGACGACTTCGTCTCGACCTGAGGAAGGGTTGAGTGGCGTGGTGAGGTCGATTGTGACTTGAGCTGGGCGCTGTGGCGGCTGGGTGGGTTTGTGGTCGCTGGTCCCTGTGGCGGCTGGGTGGGTTCGTGGTCGCTGGTCGCAGCGAGAGGAGGAGAAAAGGCAGATAGGAGAGAGAGAGTGTGTGAGTGCAAAATGGTGGAATGGGATTGGTGGAGTAAGATTTTTAGGTAAAAAAAGTAAATTAATAATAAATAAGAAAAATAGCTTATTTACGAATAATTCTAACGAATTCGGCTTTTCTCGTCTCGAATTCCTTCTTCGGAAATATTCTACCAACTTCTCAAATTAAGTAAGAAATTCGAAGTCTAACTCCCGAATTAGTTCCTTCTAGTTAACTTAGTAAAATCACGGAAATTCGATAATTAGTATAGAAGGGTAATTCGGTAATTTAATAATTTTTTATTTTGAATTTCCAGGACAGGTTGTAACAATCTACCCCCTTAAAGAAAATTTCATCCTTGAAATTGAATACTTACGTACCATCTGGTGTTAAGTCCTCGGGTAGCAGCAGGCGGGGATCCATCTCTCTCACTTGATCCTCAGGTTTCCAAGTCGCTTCTCCTATGGTATGATTTCTCCCCAGTGCTTTTACTAATGTATCATCTTATTCCTCAATAACTTATCCTACCGGTCCATTATCGTGACTGGTAGTTCTTTATAAATAAGAACGTCATCCACTTCAAGAGGCATCAAATATGACAATACATGGTGTAGATCCAGTACCTAGTGGCGTAACAACAACACATGGAACACATCGTGTACTCTCGATAGATACGACGGTGACTCCAAACGATAGACTATTACTCCTACTTCCTCAATCACCAGATAAGGACCAATATAGCGAGGGTTTAGCTTCCCTCATTTGCCAAAATGTACCACCCACTTCCCTGGTGAGAATCTCAGATACACTAGACTTCTCACTTCATAAGTTCGATCCTTAGTCTTTCCATCTACTACCTTTTTATGTATGTGTTGTGCAGCCTTGAAGTTATTGGTGATTTCTTGTACTTGTCCCTTGACTTGATCTACTAATTATGGACCATCCGTAGCTCGTTCTTCAACTTATGTCTAAGACTCTAGCATCCTGCACGCTTTCCCATGCAAGTTGCAAAAGGTGACATGCCCAAACTAGGGTGGTAATTATTATTGTGAATAATTCCACAAGAGGAAGATGGCGATCCCAACTATCCCGAAATTGTAGTACTGATGATCTGAGCATGTCTTCGAATGTCTGATTTGTCCTTTTAGACTGTTCGTCTATCTAAGGGTGGAATGCAGTACTATAGGTCAACCTAGTATCCATGGTCATTTGAAAAGCCTTCCAAAATTGGAGGTGAATTGGGGATCCTTATCAGGGATGATCGTAATTGACGTCCCCTGGAGCCTAACAATCTCGTACATAAACGGCTTTGCAGTAACACGCAGCTCCTGCCGTTCACCACTATTAAGCCTTCGAATCAAATTCCAAGCCAACAGAGTTCCTTCCTTGAGCTTCAACTACTCGGTCAATAATACTGGCCTGACTTGGAAATGAGCTTCAAACCGCCACCCGAATGGGGTCCTACAGCAGTACATGTTTCGTTCAACAAGATAAACCAGGATAGGTCTGTAATCCTTATCGAACTAAAGCTACCATAAGACTTCCGGCTTAGTGCATCTGCCATCAAGTTAGGATGACCGGGGTGGTAACCAATGGTAAAATCATAGTCACTTAAAAGCTTCATCCAACACTTCTGTCTCAAACTTAAATCCCTCTGTATCATCAATTACTTCATGCTCTTATGGTATGTAAATATCCGGCTAGTCTCTCCATAAGAGTAACGTCTCTAAATTTCGAGAGGAAAGGGAATGGCTGCTAGTTCCAAATCATGGGTGGGTTGATTCCACTCATTCTTAGTCAATCGTCGAGAAGTATAAGCTATCACCCGCTGGTCTTATATAAATACACGACCCAAGCCTTGAAGTAATGCATCACTATAAATTTCAAACGGCTTATTGGGAGTAGTTAGGGCTAAGGCAGGTGCAGTAGATGGCTTCCCCTTAAATTTCTGGAAACTTTGTTGACCATCTTCATTCTAGATGGAACGTACTCATTCCCGGGTTAACTTGGTTAGGGGAAAGTGTAATAGTTGCAATATCTTTCACAAAACGTCTATAATACACAACTAGACTCAAGAAGCTTCTAATTTCAGTGACATTCTAGGGACGTTCCCCTTTCAGTACTGCTTCCACTTTTCTTGGGTCCACAAGGATCCCCTTAGCTAAGATTACATGTCCTAAGAAGTTTACTCTATTCAGTCAAAACTGGCACTTATCGAACTTCGCAATTATTTTCTCATGTCTCAATCTTTTCAGAACCAATCTAGGTGTTTGACATGTTAGCCTCCGGATTCTTGGAATACATCATTCTGTCATCAATGAAAACAATAACAACCCGACCCAAGTAAGGTTTGAACACTCGGTTCCTCGAGTCTCTGAGTGTTGGTGAGGTATTACTCAACCCAACGACATCACCCGGAATTCATAATGACCATAATTAACAGAAACATGTGCAACTATCTCAATATCCAAAAAGCATGCTACTATTTCCAAGGCAGACATGTCAGTCTTTTCCTCATATATTTTCCTGGAACTAGGCATGTGCTTCCAGTGTGGTTGTTCAGATTGTATCCAAATCCTCATAACAACCATTGTGATTCCACACATCAGGTGAAGAAACTACTTCCTTTAAAGACAATAGTTCAATAACTTAGTTGTAGTCGTTTCCAGGATTCTCTATATCCTCGTCCTTAATATTACTGCAAAACTCTACCTTATCTAATATCCCGTCTTTAAACAAAGTATCGATCAATGCATTGTGAGCAAACATTTTAGGCGTCACCCAAAGTTTTCCTATTCTCTTCACTAAAGCAAAAGCATCTTCAATCTTCTTCTTCTTCTTTAATCCCTCCGTGAGACTCGGAAGAGCTGCTTCGCTGGGAACAGGCCCCAGTTCAATCGTTTCATTCATTAACTTCACACAAACCTCAATTTCCTGTACTTATCATAAACCAAGTACCAATGTACAATACGCAACCACATCAACTATCATTCCCTTTTTACCCAATAAATTCTTCAATTCGCACCAGCTCCTACAACAACTATGTACATGTAACCATCGAGCCGAAGACCCACATTGACGGACGCAGCAAAGATTTGTAGAACCATATTGGATTGCCTAGATCTCACCAACCCATTTAAGAGGGCTTTCTAGGTTCTTTCCTCAGGTAGAATTTTATACTCCCTCATGAGCCTCACTATCACCACAGCATCCAAAGCTCTCTTACAGAAGGTAACCCAAATAGCTCATCAAAAAGACATCCGGAGACTCATTAACAAAGGAACTTCCGGAAGCTTCCTGAAGGCTCCATCAATGGATACAACGTGAGCCAAGTAACCCTGACATCCTTTCTTCAATAGCTTTTCTATCTTAATTTGCAGAAATAATCCAACTAGAGAACCTCTTTCTTCAACAGTGAAGGTTACTACTGGATGATCAGGCCTGCTGAAAGTTACTGTGTTCGCTCTACAATCGAGATTAGCATGATATTAGGATACCTTCTCCTTGCCTAATATCACACTAAAATCCACAATTTCCCAGGTACAAAGTTAGTCATTAACACTTCACAATCAACTCATAGTTTCAAACATCAATTTATGTAAATATTCTAAATCATCAAAATTATATCATCAAAACATCCAACAAATCAAGTTCATCACCAATGACGTCTCAACATACTCAGGATACACTCATAATTCACCATATAACTTACTTCAACATCATTGTATCCATAACAATAAAAATTCCAATATTTCCACCATATCGACTTTGTTTCAGTAATATCCATAAAGTCTATATCCTTGATAATACTTTATTACTTAACTCATTATCGGAAACGGTACTTTCTGCTCCTTTTGCCTGAAAAACTATATTAAACACTTCCCAACAACTTCGATTCTTTGTATTGTCACTAACAACTAGGAAGTAACAGGCCAGTGGAACCGTCCCTTATACCCTGTATCTAACTGACTTCCCTATCTAATATGTAAGAAGTCATCCCGTATTCTTCTCACATGACCTAGAGGTATAAACTTATCCTGAAACCTCTATTTAAAAGCTTCCATCTATTACAATTTTCAGGAGATAGTACATGCTTTTCAGCTCTCCACCAAAACCTTAGTAGCAATACGAAAGAAAAAGCTACTATAACCATCCATTTTTCACGTGGAATGTCCAAACCTCACTAGTTTCTTCTACCATAACAATCCCCTTTCGTGGAGCACATCGAGGATGTAACAACCCGGACTTTTCATAATTGATATTATGCAATTATTTTTATTAAATGACGATTTTACCCTTGATCGGTAAAGGGCTTGGAAATCAAGTTTTATTTCGAGACACTTTTGGTGTTGTTTCGGGTACCGTTGCGTAGGTCTCGAACTCACGAGTTCGTAGACAGGCGGCACGCAGGAAACGGAGTTCGTATACGGAAGTTGTGGGTCTAGATGTGTAAGGGCATTTTGGTAATTTGCCATGGATAGGAGATATTTTAACCTCACATATTTTACATCATCAATTCATCTTTATCTCCTTATCCTCACTCATTCACTCTGTAACAAACATCACACAAACACACCGAAACATTGAACCGAAATCGAGAGAAAAACCAAAAGAGAAACCAAAAGTCAACGACGGATTCAAGGCTTTAACTTCCCATTTGGATCAACTAATCGTATTCTACTCTTTCCCACGATCACAACCGTACCAACCATCGAAGGAGAGGACCACGGTGGAAGCCGAGCCGAGTAAAGGAAGTTTCGGATCTTTGGATCGATTTTCCGGCTTATACAGGTACGTGTTTGATGTTTTGAGGTTATATTTGGATTCCTGGGTTTGAGTAGATAGATTTAGACGTAAAATTTGTGTAAAACGGTTGAGTTTTGAGGAAGTTGTAAAGCTTGGAAGTTCGGTCGGAAATGGCGGATTCCGGCGAACCAGACGGCGGCGGAGGTGGCGGTCCGGTCATCTTCTCCGGCCAGCCTCCGGCGACGGTGACGGCGTCCGGTTGTCTTCTCCGGCGAGTCATCGGTGACCGGTCGGGTCGAGTTGAATCGGTCGGGTCGAGTTGAACCGGTCGGGTCGAGTTGGACCGGGTCAGGTTGAGCCGAACCGGGTTGGACCGGTTCAGGCGCGTGGTTACTGTAGCAGGCGCGTGACCGGCGCGTGAGGGCGCGTGGGCGCGTGTGCCGACCTTCCGGCGGCGCGTGGCGGCGCGTGGGGTCGAGGCTGACGTCACGGCGGCGCGTGGTAACTAGTTTCGGACGTTCTGAATCTGTTGGTACAGGTTTCAGGTTGATCGGACATCGTTTAGAGGTCGTTTTAAGTGTCCGAAGTTGCTGTGATTTTAGGAACAGCAAGGGTAGACTTCCCGAGGTTTAGGAAGTTGTTATATACGAGTCTTATTACTAGCCGGTAATCCCGATTGTTGTTTTTGACAGGCGATATTGTTCCGGGAACCTCAGAGGAACGAGCGAGACGGGATTGAGCTAGCTTGAACAGGTTTGTGAGTGGACTTTGTTTTATAAACTGAATTGCATGCATCAAAATATCTTTGTTAAATACGGTTATGTATTGTGGCATTGAATTTCTGAATGTTAGAAATGATTTCTAGACATATGTTTTCCACTATTTCAGTTAAAGTATGATAGTCGAGATATGCCGACTGATATGATAAGATAGTCGAGATATGCCGACTGATATGATATGATAGTCGAGATATGCCGACTGATATGATAAGATAGTCGAGATATGCCGACTGATATGATATGATAGTCGAGATATGCCGACTGATATGATATGATAGTCGAGATATGCCGACTGATATGATATGATAGTCGAGATATGCCGACTGATATGATATGATAGTCGAGATATGCCGACTGATATGATATGCTAGTCGAGAGATAGGCCGACTGATGTGATAGCATAGTACAGAGAATTGTGATACAGTACTAGCACACCCCAAGGGATACCCTGGTGGCTAGTGGATGTGTCGATGACAGTGGATTTGAGATGTTATGTGTCTAGGTGGAAATAAATGATTTTGAACATGAAAATGCCGGTGATTTAAAGATGATGTTTTTATAACATGAATTGTTTATGTGATGCATGCATGGTTTTATAAATGGAGGGGGAAAAAGGTAATATTCCTTGGAAAGCGTTTTATAAACGATTATTTTTGTCCACTCACAACTTTTGTGTTTAAACCCCCTTCAGGCCGTAGAGTTGACGAGGACAGTATCTCGAGGCAGAGGCATTAGCACTTCCGCTACGTTGTGTAGTTGTACTTGAGTAGGATATCTAATTTGTACATTGATCCTACTTAGACGCTCTGATATTATTGTATTTGGTTGGTATTTACTTACGGGAATTTTAAGTGCTTAAATCCCTTGTCTGACAAGAGAAATTGTTTATTGTTATTATCATATGCTAAGGATTGAAGGGTATTTGGGAACCTTTCCTTAGGTTGTCAGACGGGATCAGGGTTCTTCCCGGGTTTCGAGGGGAAATTCGGGACGGGTCCTGACAAGAGGAGGCATAATACTATCACAAAAACAGGAAACAACCAATGATCATCATGCAACAACTCAGACACACTAGTGTCAATACTTCCTAACTTGCTCTGATACCAAACTAACACACCTCGATCCAGATAATATAATATATATATATATATATATATATATAATATTCGAGGCATGTGGGCCGATATATGGACCATAAACACCATGAGACGAATCGCTCAACCTAAACATAGGAAGTATCCAATAATCATAATGATGACATATAAGGTCAAAAACACCATGAATAACATCGTGAGTGATACAGAGCATGTCTACAGCAAAAACGTGCATGATGATTCAAAATTAAGCACCAAAGTTGGTGAGTACAACATAGGGTTAAAAACCCACACTTATGAAATCCAGTTGCCACTAGTAATATCCTCCTTGAATTTTCGACTCAAGGCTCTTTAACTTCTAAGGGGCAAAAAACAAAGTTGAGTGAACCCAAAAATAAAGTCTGTGAAAAATAATTGTAAAAGTATATAATAACCCCACAGTTAGAAAACCGGGATTTTCATGCACATTTATACACACATATACTCATATACAAACATAGCTACTTTAGAACCTCACATAAGTAGAGCAACCAAATTCCAACTCAAACATTTCACATGTAAACCATCAAAGTCTCCCATGTACACAATTATAATCCATAACATAGCCATGGGCTTATCACACACGATAATATCACCTGGGAATCATAAACCATCAATAATATGTCACCAAGACATTTAACATCCAAGTTCATCATATATATGACTCTATATCATACTTAACGTATACTCAGTACCCCTTTCATGGTACTTAACATTCAATTTATCAAAATTAATCATATAATATACTCTAATATCATTTGTACCCTCAATGGTACTTTCTCAATCAAGTCCTTCCTTGGGACAATATCACAACACAATGTAATCAATATACCATCGGTACCATAGTCGCACGAGTCATGCTCACGTGACAGGACTGGGTATCTTCGCTATGTACCACAATTGAAAACACCATAACTAAAATGAAAATCCCTAAAATACCCTCACTATAGGAAAGATTTTACAAGAATTCTATCAAAAATTCGGCAGAATGCCCCCTGCAATCGGTCAACCCATGTTTTACTTGTTAGACAAGGCATACACAAAATAAATACAAAACCGAAAAGACCAGCTACAACCCCAAGCTACCAACCCTCGAATAATTTACAAAACTTAAAAGAGGATTAGAGCAACTCGGTAAATTTAACTACATAAACTAATGAAAGTTCTACGTAGATGTAGCGCAGCGAAAGGAGAAGCCTCCTCCTAGTCTCATCGCCTCATTCCGCTACGGCCTGGATAGCACCAAAACCAAAACAACTGTGAGTGGACAATAAACCATTCCAAAACGTACACAAGCTGATAAAGTAACGATAACAATATTATAAATAAAAATATGGGTAATCCGGACAACCTATCTCATGGTGAAGCAAATTACATTTAGGCTTTCCATACATATATATATATATATATATATATATATCTACAACTTACCGGAGTACCTTTTAATTACATAGGCGGAACCCTCGCCAAATCCAACTGTACCTGCAATCTTAATAACCCGGCCAAAACTAATAATAATTGTTACCACAAGTTCCGAGGAAAACATAACTTTTCCCCATCCGTAAGTAAAACCGCACATGCATAACGTAAAATCCTTTTAAAACAGTTGGCCAAATAAATAAAGTTACAAAGAACTTACTTGAAACTCTAATTATATAATAACAACCGGATAGGACCCACGAAAACACAAAAAAAATGAAATCATTACGTGGACCACAACCTTGCTTTGAAAATCCTCCTTAAAGCAGCTCAAAATCACAAGAAAGACTGGATACAAACATACTGTAAAATATCCCACCATCTACCAAATGAAATCCCGAGCCATAACTCTATATTCGGGGATGTCCAGCACGGGAACAAGCCCTCCTAACCACCACCGATAATACCTCAAGAAATGGCTAAAACCCGAGAGGTCCAATCCGAGGACTTACTCTCCACACGACCGATAATACCTCAAGTCATGTGTTGGAGAAATGACCCTCAACGAGCACACGACTGATAATACCTCAAGTCATGTGTTGGAGCAATAACCCTCAAGGAGCACACGACCGATAATACCTCAAGTCATGTGTCGGAGAAATGTCCCTCAACGAGCACACGACCGATAATACCTTACGTCATGTGTCGGAGAAATGACCTTCAACGAGCACACGACCGATAATACCTCAAGTCATGTGTCGGAGAAATGACCCTCAACGAGCAATTGACCGATAATACCTCAAGTCACGTGTCGGAGAAATGACCCTCCACAAGCACACGACCGATAATACCTTAAGTCATGTGTCTGGCAAAAACCAAGATACCCTGGGATGGAATACAAGTGTAATCCGTAACGAGAATTCGAAATCCCAATTGAAATCCTTTTTACTTAGCCTAAACCAAAATCATAGAAAATCCGAGCCCACGCCCAAAATCGAATAAGTTCAAAATCTATAAGATCGAAATACATAAAACCAAAATTCATAAAATCGGAATCCGTGAAACCAGGGCGTAGCCCATAACCTCATAACTGCTCTAAACCCAAATCACATAACTGGCCTAATGCCCAAAATCATTTCAAAGTTGATATTGACATTCATACTCCATAATAAATCCATAAAACCAATTATCCTTATTTCCTGAACCTCATAAGAGATAATGGTACATTTAACGTAGAATTATGCATATCTTGTAATCTAAGAAACCAAGTCCACTCACCTCAATGTCCGTTTGAATCCAACTCCGAGCTATTCGGTCCCCCATGACACTCGGAGCCACCACGCATGTCCAAAAACATTACTTGGCATTGTTAAACGATAATTATTAACTTAAAATCCGACCCCTAACCCTCGGGAGTTCATACGCGCCCTAAACGCGTATCAAGTAACTTTAAACACTCAAAACATCCCCTAAATGAACTCCAATTGACCAAAACCCTACGCCAATAGGTCCGGAACGTCGAAAACATGCCAACATAAGCCACCGTGGGCCAAGGACCGGTCGAACGCGCCACCACACGCCGGCGGAAGACCAACGGCTCGTCCAAGTGCCGCCACGCGCCAACACGCACGCTAACTGGGCGCTGACTCAGTGCTGACTAGGCTGCCACGTGGCTCTATGTGGTTGCTAGGTGGCTGCCACGTCAGCCTCATGTCAAACCCAGTCACTGTTCACCTCGCCGTAGAAGAAAACTGGTTGGCCGTTCGCCGCCGTCCCCCGTCGCCAGAAATCGCCATTGAAGGCCGAAATTCAAAGCTTCCTAACTTCTCCAAAACTCAACCAAATCAAACGTTGTAATAGTCAAAATTCATCTACTCAAGCCCATGAATCCAAATTCAAGGTCAAATTCAAGAACCCTTAACTTTGGTGGCCGGAAAAGTTCGAAGATTTTCTCCTCCTTGATTCTCGGCCTACGGTGGTCCTCTGGCTTTGGGATTTGTACGGTTGAACTCGTGGAGTCGAGAGGATGAAGATGGTGACTTTGATTTGGCTCGAAATGGCCAAAATTCGAAGGGTTGTTCTTGGTGTTGCCGTGGGTTCACGGGAGAAAAGAGAGAGAATGATTGAGAGGGAGGAGCGAGAGTGATTCTGAAAAATCTGGAAAAAGGTATTACCAAACTGCCCCTGAAAGTTCTAGACCCACAACTCTCTCAAACGAATCACGATTTTCGTGTGCCACCTGTGTACGAACTCGTGAGTTTGAGACCTACGCAACGGTCGAAGATAAACTTCAAAAAGTGTTCCCGAACAAAAAGTAACTTTTGAGCCCCGAGGGTAAAATGGGCATTTTCTAAATTAAGTTACCAAAATCGCATAATTAAATCAACGGGTCGTTACAAGACCAACGCTATTTAACTAGTATAGAGCGAGCGCAGGTGAACGATCATATTGAGGACTGGTATGTGGCCTGCAAATAGGTACAATACTAGCGATTACTGAATGGTCCATATCTCATCAATCATAATATTAAAGTCGACATGTCCCTTGAGCTCTCATTTAACATACTTTTCATAATCGACATACTCAATACTCATTACTGACATGACGAGTGGCCACTAATTCACATTTCAAGACTTTAGCACCATACTCAATTCTCAATGACTCATTTATAACACATATAGCAAAATTTCCATCTACCGACCTTCCATGTACTCTTTTCATATACAAGGGCATAAAGCTCATCATGACACTTATTCAATTAGTCACGATCAGACTCAATTATCCATCACTTGGACCACATAGTTCCATCGCCATCTTCAACAACAAGGTTTAACATTCAATACGAGACTTAGTCAAGTAATGAAAATCATACTTGACATTTTCAGACTCAATCATGTCCTAACTAGAACCACATAGTATAAAATATGATAAACTACATAAAAGTACCCAAAATATAAAGGTCATTTCAAGTTCATACCTCAACTATGAAAATTTTAATCTATGTACATAAACTATTAAGACACAGCATCTAGATATTCACCGTTAGCAATCTGTTAAAAAAAATATGTTAAGTGCACAGGTGGCATTTGTGGAGCCATTTTTATGCTGATATGGACTTAAAATAATGATTTTATTTTTATTTTTATTAATTTTTTTATTTTTATTTTTCACTATCTCTCTACCGAATCTCACTTTTTCTCCCCTAACCCTCATTCTTCCTCTTCTCTACGACTGCGACGAAGTCACCGTCGCAATCCCCAATTCCGACCAATCCAACCAAGCTGTGTTTTCACTCTCGCTAGTGACACCATCTTCCCCACGACCACGAACCTTCTTTCAATCACTCAAAGACGGCAACAACGTCAAACAAATCATAATAATATTAGAAAACACATTTTTTGTCTAAAAGTACAGCTTCCACTAAGCTGTTTATACATAATTGAAAATTGCTGCTAAATCCAACTTCCCCCTACTCGTTTCTTATTCATACCAAACGCTGGCCCACTCCCTCATATATAAACTGTCTCTCCCTTCCTTCAAATTCAAAATCCCAACTTTTTCAGCACCCAAAACACACAGCCATGGACTGGCCTCGAATCTTCACCTCCAATCTTCTCCTTATTTCCGCCATCTTGCCATTTTCAAACAGCCACCCAAAAAACACCCACCAGTGAAAAACCCAAAATATCATCAATCCAATGAAAAACCCAGAATATCATCCGTACTCGGTGTACAAAATTGACCAAAAACAAAAAAAAGAGAACCAAAAAAAAAACCAAACTCCAAAATCCCCAAATCAACGAGGGTGGAGTTCTCAAAATTCAAATCCAAACCAAATTCCAAAATCCAAAATCCAAATCCAAAACCGACCAATGTCTTCTTCCTCAAAATCCAAATCGCGACCGGCGTCTCCAAAACCAACGATGGTGGAGCTCCTCCGAGCCTTAGTAGCCTCCGCCTTGTTGTTCAAATTTGCCGATGAAGGTTGGATGGTGGCGCGAATTTGTCAATTTTGGTGGGATGTGGGGTGCGAGTTCGAAAGAAAGGTGGGTCTAGTTTGCAGAATTGGTGTGGGTTTGACAGAGAGAGATGGAGATGGAGAAGATGGGAGAGAAGGCGGTGGTGATGGTTGTCGAAGATGGAGAACAATGTTTTTATCTTTGTTTGCTTCTGCCATTTTTTTTATTTGCTTTTTTTTTTGTTTTTTTTGGTCTTCTTTTTTTTTAGTTTTTTTTGTTTTCATTGAAGAATTTATTATTATTATTTTTACCTATATAAATTATTATAATAAAAATTTATTAATCTTTTATATATATGGATCCATGTTATCATAAAAAAATGGATTTATTACAAATTATTAATCGTGAATATCTAAATGTTGTGTTTTGATAATTTGAATACTAAAATAAAAAATTTCATAATTAGAATATAAACTTGAAATGATCCCAAAATTTTGGATACTTTTAAATAATTTATCTTATAAAATATTCTTATTCTAAGTTCAGCATTCAAAGCCACCTATCAAGCATTCACACACATTCATGCATATAATATATATATATATATATATATATATATATATATATATATCATATATACATAAATATATAAATATATATATATCATATATACATAATATATATAAATAAATGGGTCCACTCACAGTACTCTGGTTCAACGTCACCCTACACTCCTGAGAAAGGCACATTCAGATATACAAAAACAGGCCTGCAAGACCCTAAAGAAAGGCATATTCGCTGCTGGGAATCAACATTAGGCCTAACACACCGCTTCAGCCGGTGTTTGTGCTGCACACCTGCCCCCGGAAGTGGGGGTAGATTACTAGAATCATTTCTTGAAGAAAATACTGAAGCAGCCCAACCTCTGCCGTGGCCGCCGCCATAGACGACGACCAAGGTTTGCCGGAAACCTAGTTTCGCACAAACCTCGCCAAAAACGACGATTCCACCACCTATCTTCATCTATGAACTCCCAGGAACTCAAAAATGGGCTTGGATTATCGAAGAGCTACCTAGATCAAACGAAAAGTGGCTGGGAACTTCGAACCCCGCTAGACGTTGACCCATCGATTCACACGATTCAGACGCCGGCAACGAGGGAGAAGACACAGTCCTCTTCGCCTTGCTTAGGCGAGTCGATCGGTGGTAGCCTCACAGTCTGGGTCCATCGGAATCGCCATGGAAGACGACGATGTTCTCTGGCTTCGCGGCTTCGGTTCGTCTCTTCCGGTGATCGTCAACGGTCGGAGAGGGCAGGGACGACTTCGTCTCGACCTGGGGAAGGGTTGAGTGGGGTGGTGAGGTCGATTATGACTTGAGCTGGGCGCTGTGGCGGCTGGGTGTGTTCGTGGTCGCTGGTCACTGCGAGAGGAGGAAGGGGATGAGATATCACGGAGAGAGAGAAAGCGCAGATAGGAGAGAGTTTGTGAGTACAAAATGGTGGGATGGGATTGGTGGAGTTAGATTTTTAGGTAAAATAAATAAATTAATAATAAATAAGAAAAATAATTAATAAAATAATTTTCTAATTCTTCCAAAACAGCTTATTTGCGAATAATTCTAACGAATTCTATTTTTTCTCGTCTCGAATTCCATTTTCGAAAATATTCTACCAATTTTTCAAATTCGTAAGCAATTCGAAGTCTAATTCTAGAATTAATTCATTATAGTTAACTTGGAAAAAATACAGAAATTCGATAATTAACATAGAAGGATAATTCAATAATTTAATAATTCCGATTTTGAATTTCCGGATGGGTTGTAACATCTACGACGTGATTAGGTTCAAGGGGAACTAAAATAAAATAAAATAAATACACTAACGTTCTAGTTATAATATGATTACACAAAAATCATCAATATATTGTTCAACGAACAAGTAGATCTTGTAGAGAACTCATGATGTTGTCTCGTTCTTTCAATATATATGGGATAGGATCCAGGTGGACACACCATTTAAACACACTTGTGGTTGTGGACAAACATTTTTAACCATTGGATGGGTCATCCAATGGCTTACAATGCATCTGTTATTTATTATTTTTTAAAAAAATAAATCCTCTTTAATTACTTTTAAGAAACATAACTATAATTATTATTTTTCTACTCTCTCTCTTTTCTTTCCTTCATGTGTGCCCATTCCTATTCTCCAGTTGTTTCTTCAATTTGTTTTTTTCTCTCCATAGAACCATTATCTCCTTCTCTAACATCTAATTATTCATCTCTACTTCGTATTTCTTATTAGAAATGAAATCGTGACAAAGCCAAAATTGATTTGAGATTATTGTATGATTTGATATTTTACTTAATTAGAATTATGTATATTTTCCTTTCTTAGTTAGGTTTATTATAACTAGTATATATTTTGTATCTTTGTATAATTTAATACTCGAAAAAAACTTCTCCAATTGTAGAGCTCTTTTATTTTTAACATGATATCAAAGCATTTACACTCCTGAAATTCAAATCTAAATACATTGTGTTTCCTCCCCTGTGGGTATACGGAACCTAGCTAATTATTTCGTACACAATGGGACACATACTGAAGATTTAGTTTGTCATTGTTTTGCTTTTCTTTCCTTTGTTTGTTGGCAATTTACTTTACATACATATCAAATTATTTATCTATTGGCGATGTCGCTACCTACATACCTACCGTACTCGGCATTTGAGAGTCCTCTTAGCCTTTGTGCCACCTTACTCGGCCTTTGAGTCATCTTTTGACCTTTTTTGCACCTTATTCTACCTTGGTGCCACCTCTTGGTCTTTTGTACACCTTATTCGGCCTTTGTGCTGCCTCTTGGCCTTAGGTGTCACCGTACATAACCTTTGTGCCACTTCATTTTATTTTTGTGCCACTGTATTTGGCCTTTGTGTCACTGTCTTTACATTGTCGTCATAGCGAGTTTGATTGAACTCAAAATGAGCATTTACGTTCCCAAAGTTACCGGGTTTTCTACTTTACTATTATAGTGTGATGATTTGAAGCAACGCATAAGACAGAAGGTAAGAAACTTACTCTACAAGTAGATAAGAAACTTACTCTACAAGTAGATAAGAAACTTACTAGAAATATTTTCATGGAAGTTCAAACTTTTTTCTAGAAAATTTATTATAGACACCGTACATAACCTTAGGTGTCACCGTACATAACCTTTGTGCCACTTCATTTTACTTTTGTGCCACTGTATTTGGCCTTTGTGTCACCGTCTTTACATTGTCATCATAGCGAGTTTGACTGAGCTCAAAATGAGCATTTACGTTCCCAAAGTTATCGGATTTTCTACTTTACTACTATGGTGTGATGATTTGAAGCAACACATAAGACAGTAGGTACGAAACTTACTCTACAAGTAGATAAGAAACTTACTAGAAATATTTTCATGGAAGTTCAAACTTTTTTCTAGAAAATTTATTATAGACACCACATACATATTATAGACACCACATAATTTATTTAAATGCAGCCTTGTATTGTTTGAAGAGTTTAGTTGATTGTGTGAATGGGTCCAGGATTCCCAATTCAGTACATTCATTATCCAAAGATATGCAGACCACAACAAGCTTCATTTATCTTCTTTGTTAATTAGGCTTTTACTTCTTTAGGAAGTGATAGCTCCACATGTCTCTCATGGAGTAGATGTTGATCGGCTTCGGTAGAATGTAGATGTATGTGGTTGGGCATTCCATATTAGTTTAAACGAGTTTAATTTTTATATTTAAGAAACCGGCTACCTTGAGTGTCATAGACGCGAGTTTTATGAATTAATTGTGGATTTCTAACTTATTTTTATTTGTCACAACTTTATTGTTGTTTGTTTTTGTTGATGTAGAAATCACCTGAATTGAAATTGACCGTTCAACCCCTACACACAGAAAATAAACACCTGAGGTTAAGGTTGAATCCCGAGATGAGGATTCAACTAATAACGCTTTGTTGCTTAAGTCAGCTCAATTGAGAGAGAAAACTGAAAAGCGAATTATGAGCATAATTATTAGATACTTGAGAGGTGAGGGAAGACTCTCGATTTATAGCAGAGACCAGGAGGTCTTCGGAGCTTCAAATTGGTTGCTAGAGTTTGCAATGAATAAGTAATTCTAGTTAGGAAATACTTAGTTATTGAATTTTAATAATAAATAATTCGTTGGGAAGTTATTTATTATTGGCAGGAAATGAGTTCTAATTAATAAACAAATTTTTTTAGGAAAGTAAGTTTATTTATTAATTGATTCCTAGCTGAAAAAAGGACTCTCATGGAGATGTCTTTTATTATGGTGATATAACTCTTATTAATTAATATATTTAGCTGATAAATATATTTAATTAATGTGCGGTAATTATACCCCAATAATGGCTCCATCAAGGACAGAGTAGTAATTATATAACTTATGAGCCACGTGCCAGTTCCACAGTTTTTATTTTTTTTCTCTCTTTATTTAATGATGTGGCTCATCACAAATAAGAATCATACTTATGAGAACAATATATTACGCTCAAATTTTCTAGCCTATTGTGGAAGACCTTAGGCCATCTCTAGCAATTAAACTCATCCTAAAGGGCCATCTAAATGTAAATTTAGGACACCAAATATTAGTTTTTTTGTAACAACCCGGACTTTTCATAATTGATTTTATGCAATTATTTTTATTAAATGACGATTTTACCCTTGATCGGTAAAGGGCTTGGAAATCAAGTCATGGAATCAGATTGGACAAATTTGCCAATTGATTTTGGGGTGAAATTTTAATTTCCTTAAAAATCAATAGTATTGGTAATAATAAAGATCATCATAGTGAACCGTATATTTAATTTACACATATAAATATCTAAATGATCTCAAATTTGGTTAATTTTTTGTATAAATGATTTTGAAATAATAATCTAATAATTGAACGGTTCCAATTTTGATATATGTATACATATTATTTGATAAATCTAAAAGGTGGTACGAGGAAGTACCACCAGGGATGAGATGTAAGTCGCATCCTATTTAATTTTCTTATTTTAAAAATTTTCATTACTAAGGGGTAATTTTGTCTAAATATTTTTTATTACGTGTGTAATGTCGAACTCACTCTTTAAATTTTATAATATATATATATATATATATTGTTGTATAAAAAATGCTTTAATATAGGCTTAAAATGTCGCCAAATTAAGCACTTGATCAAAGTTTAGAACCAAATGTTGTACATGCACATGTGGCATCCAATGTAGTCCATGCAGCTGTGTACTCGTTATGGATGGCCACATGAGTAAAATTAAGGACATCGATATACCCGTACCCAATATGTATACAAATATATATTATATTCATCCATACTCATTTTCAATTTTTAAGAACTTACCCAAATCATACATATTGGGTAATGGATACTCACGATAATTTTACATTTTTCCTTGCTTTTCAAAATTTTTTCTTACATTCCATTTTTTTTCTTCTTTTAATATTTTTTTCTTTTCAATTTCTTTTGCTTTTCATTTTTTTTCTCTTTTCATTTTATTATTTGCTTTTTATATTTTTTCTCCTCCATTAAAATAAAGAACATACAAAAAATAAAAATAAAAATAAAAAGTTCTTTCATGGAAAATTAAAAAAAAAAAGCTAGAAATAGGATAAAAAAGCAATAAGTAAATTATAAAACAAAAATAAAATTAAATTAAAGAATAAACCAAAATAAAATTAAAAAAAATATAAACCCAATTTACGCAATCACCATAGCTAAATCTGCAACACCCTCGTTCCGAATATCTCAATTTCTTCTTAATTCTCAATCGAAATGGAACAAACCCAACCTTTATTGTGGAAATCGGACTCACCAGACAATTGAAAAGCATTGTTGATGAACATACCCAACCCAACTGTTCTTTGATGAACACCATCGTCGTCACCCCCTCCCCAAAAGATGAACAACATCGTCGTCTCCCTTCACCGATCTCGATCCTGCCGTCTGTCGCTTGGCAAGAGGATCGTCGCGGTAGGCTTAGTTTGGCTTCGGATTGGTTTTGGCTGCATCAAGGCCCGTGCGTGGAAGAAGGCGAAGAGGAAGAGGAGGGCGGCGCAGAGGAAGAGGAGGGCGGCGAAGAGAGCGAGAATGAGGATCGAAGAGAGCGAGAAGGAGAGTCGAGAGAGCGAGAAGGAAATTCGAAGAGAGAGCAAGAACTCCAAGGAGAGTCGAAGTCTCGACTCTTTTTTTTGAACGGTCAGGGTACTCGGCGGGTTTACCCTTGCCTTACCCTGAAATTGATGGGTAATTTTTTACCCAGTTATAATCCTGCCCATATAGTTAATATCCATGGGTGCCCAAATCCATTGGTATTTTTGCATATCCCTACCCGTGCTATGTTAATTAGTTGGTTTATTACTTAAAATGCATTCAGAATAAATCAACGAATTTCAAAATGCACTAAGAATAGAAATTTGCCTCATTTTGCACAAAGAACAGTTATTATTGTTACATCCGTTGCACCATTCATCAGTTTTTGTTACTAATGCCGTTAAAAGTGTTGATGTGACAGTAATATTACAAAAATTATAAAGACAATTAAGATATTTGTTATATTTTATTAAATTTTATATTAAATTTCTTTTTAAAAAATTAAAGCAAATCTCAAAATACCTAACACGTCCCCTTCCCCTTCCTTGGTTCCTCCCATCTCTGCGATCAGCGACCACGAAGAGATTCAACCACAAATCTACAAATTTTATATTACAAGATGGTACTGAAGATGAAGCAGGTTCTGAAAATGCTTCAAACACAGAATTGGTCAAGTCCCTCAATCCCAGAAATACCAATTAATTCTTCCTTGTGGGCTTGTGGCTGAGAGAGATTGATGGTGATATTGATCAAAAGAGAAGAGATTCACCGAATTGGTATGCTCACTGGTTACCCCAATTTCTTTGTTGCTTCAAGTTTGTTCCTTTTGCAATCCAACTTTCCCACACCAGCGAATTGGTATGCTCAGACGACGGGCTCTCTCGATCTCTTCGATGGCGGCACTCCCGCTCTCCTCCCGCCGTTTCTCTGCCTATGTTCCCTATTTTGTAGTTCATGTGTCTCGACCTCTCCCTTTTATCTATGTATCTGATTATTCTGGCATCGTCGTCGCCGCCATTCCCAAGTTCAAAGTCAGTGAGTTAATATGAAATTGTGAATTCGATTGGTTTCCCATGGGGATTTCTTCAGTCTCTGAATTATGATATGAATTTCTGGGATCGAGAGAGCACCACCATTGATAAGTTCGAGGGAGGGAGAGATTGAGGCGTCGGGCCATCGATTAGATCGAGAGAGTGAGGTGTGTGGGCAAAGGTATTTTGGAGCTGGGGGTGTGAATGGGTCGTGGGATTTGGTGTCGTTGGCTTCCTGGTGGTCGCGTTTCGATCGCCAGTCGCGATCTCTCTGCTTAGTTAGGGATAAAACTAGGAACATCATTTTGATGGTTTCGAGAAGAAGTGTGACTCGCAGTGTGTGGGTTTTGAGATGTATCGATCCAAGCATGCACTGCAATATAGTTTTGAGGTGTATCGATCCAAGCATGCATTGCAATATAGTTTTGAGGGTTTCGATTGAGGATTGGGATTCTCTGGTGTGGTTGCTGGTTTCGATGGCTTCTTGATGGGTGCAGTTCATACTTCTCTTGCGATTGCCCTATTACGATTTGGAGATTGTTGGGGGTTCCTGTTCGACGCTTTCGAGGGGATGGGTGGATTATCGCGAGCAGGGTCTTGGGAGATTTGACCGGGACAATTGATGTAATAAGGCTAATAGGAGGATGAGGGTTATGGGTTTCTCGTAGAAAAGGGAGGAACAGAGGAAGGGGAAAGGGACGTGTTGGGTATTTTGAGATTTATTTTAATATTTTAAAAAGATTTTTAATATAAAATTTAATAACATATAGCAAATGTCTTAATTGCCCATGTAAATTTTGTGACATTACTACTACATCAGCACTTTTAATAGCGTTAGTGTTATTATATATTTATTTAATTTTATATTTATTTAAAAGTGCTGATGTGGTAATAATATCACATATTTATTTAAAAGTGCTGATAGGGAGGGGGGGGGGGGGTGGTTAACTGGGTTCCGGGCCCCCTCTCACATATTTATTTAATTTGTTATATATAATATTATAAAATATTTTGTTTAAATAAATATTAAATTAATTATATTTTAAGAAAATATTTTTACTTTCCTTATAATTTTATTTTTATTAGATAGATCAATTAATTAATTATTGCACATTTGAACTATTTGTTTATAATTTCTTATTTTTATTACATTCCTTATTTGGATTTTTATTAGCCAATATATCTTTATGTAATGAACCATTAAAAATATAGTATGATTTTTTAGATCTTTATTTAATTTTATATTATTATATTGATTTGAACAATTTGAATACCACTTTAACCCAATAAAATTATTCGAATACTATTATGAGTTAAATTATATCAAAATTTTAATTTTTTTTCTTTTTTGTATTTTGTGAAAAATACGTCACTGAGTATAAGTAAATTCTTTTTTGTATTTTATTAATTACGTCACTGAGTATAAATAAATTTTATTAATAAATATAAAGATGCACTTAATCAGGGGATTTAATGAGCATCTCTTCAAATGCATCTCTATGCTTAGACAAAAGCTTGACAAAAAACAATTAGGCTAAAAAAATTAAAACCACAAGTAAACATGCAATATAAATACAAAATATCATTATCTAATTTAATTTGTGCCCTTCGAGTCTTTAAAACGTCAAAAATCTCAAATATCGATTCATTACTTATACGATTAGCAAAAGAGTAGATATATTAATTATTATCAGTTTATTGTTAGTGTAATATGACAAATTTTAAGGTATTAAAAATTTAGGCTAAACTATATTTTACTAGGACTTCACTGGGTAATTTTTTTGTATTAAAAATTTAGGCTAAACTATATTTTACTAGGACTTCACATGGTAATTTTTTTTCTTATTAAAATCTTGGATGAGTTATAGCCCATTAGCCCAGCTAGCACCAAGTAAGGCCACTCACAATGGTAATATATATTTGGGTTGTATTTGTGGTATATGTAGCTCCAAATATGGCTTCAAAAAGAATTTTTAGGGTTAAATAATATCTTACTCACAGTGGGGATTTATATTCGTTGTAACTAGATAAGAGGCTACATATTGTTTTTAATGTGAAAACTTAATTATGTATTGAATTATTTTGTTTCCTTTTATCTTTTTAGCTATTTTTTCTTTAGGTCATCAATAAAAAATATAATTCTAAATATTTGAACTTAAAAAAATTCAAATTCTAAAAAAAGTAAGATTTTGTCCCATTTGAACCATAGATCTAATTCTCATATTTTGTGAGAAATTGTTGACGATTGATAGAAGAAGTGTGAAACTAAAAAATTTGATAACACAATTTCAAGGAAATGCAGAAGATATTGCACAACAAGAAATCCTATCTTGCCCAACCAAATTTTTCCCGACGAAGGCTAATTCCTCGCCTAAAGACACTTTTCCCGGCGAATAGGTGCCCGGCGAATTATACCTATTCGCCGGGCAAAAATCTGTCAACTTTTGCTCGATGAACGACTTCGTAGGGCAACAAATGTGCATGGGGCAAGGTTTTAGCGCGAAAGAAAAACTTTTCCCGCATAAATTTGGCAGCTTTGCCTGACGAACATGTTTGTAGGGCAAGTCTAATACGTGGGGCAAGAATTTGGCACCGAAAAAAGGTTGTAGGCGCGTAAAATTTGTCACTTTGCCCGGTGAAAAAGACATATTCGTCGGACAAAATGAGAAAACTCAATGAAAGATATTCGTTGGGCGAAATTGGGTGCGTCGAGCAAACTGAAGGCATTGACCGCGAGGAAAAAATTTGTGTCATCAATTTCCCCGCGAGATCATTAACATGTTGCTCGACGAATAAGGTTCGTCGGGAAAAGGTTAAAAACCTTTAACTAAAACCATCTTCTTCTTCTTTCCTCTATGTGCTCACTCTCAGCTCTCTTTCTCTCTCTAACACCATCCTCCATCATCTCATCATCATTTTAACTACCAATATCTCCCTCTTTCTCTCTCAAATGCCAAATTCCATCAAATTCCAATTTTAAAGGTTTGAGAACACTACGTCACAAATCAACATCGATAACACTCCAAAAATGCTATAATAGCCTACCATAACGTTATAGGAAACGCTGTAACAACTGACGCTATGGTAGGTAGTACCTCTACCATAGCGTTTCTGGAAGTGCTATAAAAAGTTCTCTATTTATAGCGTTTCTGAAGTGCTATAGAAAGTTCTCTTATAACATTTCCAAAAAGCTATGAATGTCAATCCATAGCATTTCAAAAGAATGCTAACATTAAATTTCATACCGTTTTATTAAAACCTTATCATTGTCTTTACATAGCATTTTTAGAACACTGTGAAACATTTTCCATATCATTTTTAGAATGCTATGAAACATGAAATATATTTTAGATTTCTAATTCCTTTTCCATAGCATTTTAAATTCCTATTCCAGAATGCTATCAAAGGTTTTCCAGATTTTCTAGAGCTTCCTAACATAGTTTTCTACCATCAAACACAAAATAGATTCATAAATTCATTTCATAATATTAATGAAACTTCATATCCAATCCAGAAATCAAACACAAAAAGCTTCATATTCATTGTACATGAACTTTCAACATAAAGCTTCATAATCATAATACATGTCATGTTTGTCCCTACGTACATAAACAATCATATAATAACTTAATTTGCTGCTAGAGTGTCATCCAATTCCATCATCCAAAATCCATGATACATATGTATTCAAGCTGCAAAACAATTCAACATCCACATCAAGCTTTAAATATAATCCATAGCAAGCTACATTGGTCTTCTAATTCCTTTAATGGTGTGTATGCATAGATCTATGGATAATGCGTATTGCGACTCCAGACTAGAATATTAGATGTGGATGATGATTCGAGTGATGAGTCAAGAGACGAGTGAAGTGATGATTCAAGTATTATGACACTTCTAAGAACAAATTATGATGCTTCTATGAGTATTATGACACTTCTATGACAAGAAGGGTTCAATTCTAAGTTATGCAAAGTCTAATCTCTAATTACGAATATGATGCTTCTATGACACTTCTATGACACCATTTACGAATCCAAAAGCCAATTCATGGAAACTATGTAAATAATCAAATTTAAAACATAATTTGGGAATCTTACTTCGAGCCTATTTTGTAAACTAAATATTAGCTTGAACTACAAAATATCATAGGAGAAATATGAAAATTCAAAGGAGAAATGCTCTTACAATAGTTTCAGCTACTTTTGTGTTCATTAGTTTACCATCGTTTCTTGTGCGCGATTTAATCCATACTTTAACTCTAGAGATGGAAGCCGGGTTTTAGCTTTATTTTTTCTGAAAAGTATATAAATTATAGGTTAAAGCATGTACAGATGAATAGATTAGAGTCGTAAGAATTTGTTTTCATGAATGAAATAAATGGCTATCACCATATCAGCAGGCAATTGATCCATTCCCTTCCGACTACATGTGTGTAGGATTTGTTTGCTCCTCATTTCTTTGAAATTTTCATGTATAGCCTGAAAAGATTACAACTACATAAGTGAAAATGCATAATCAGCTATATAGACTAGGTATATGAACTTAATAAGAAAGAAATAAAGAAAGAGATGATCTAGAAGTATAGCAATTAAGTTAACTCTTGTACTTCCGCTGACCTGCCACTCTTTTCATTTCTATGTCTAACCTGTTTATTGATGGCAATTTATAAAGAAGCTCACAGACTTTAAGGGGATGAAGATTTTCTGGGCAACAAGGGAATCAAGGTTTGCTTTAGTTTAGTTCAGTTTGTGTATCATCAAGTCCTTTTACTTTTTCAGTTTTTACCCTTGGACTCTCAAATCAGAGTAAAATACAGAATGAACTCCAAAGACATTACTGGGTGAGATAGGACTTACATGTGCATCTTTACCGCTCCATCACTTCATTTATATATTTATTGTGTCATATGAAATAGACACAAGTGTCTCACACCGCATACTGTGATCTAAGAGTTAACAAAACAACACTAAGAACAGAAAATTATTTATTAACACAAGAGAACATCCTATCCAGTGAGTAGCCCTCCCTAGATGAAATAAGACTCCCTGCACAGTAATATGCATCTTCAAAAAACCAAGGCAATGGTGCAACATCTCATAAACTCAAAGAAATAAGTGATCAATCGCAAGGCAAGAAACATCGAATCCCTCCTTAAAAGCCAATACCAAGTAAGACTTCATAACTGAGAATTCACACACAAAATCCGAGTCTAGCCTTTTCACAAACACTTGGTGTGCACATAGCATCACACTGCTATTCAAACGAATCCAATCCAGAATTTACATCAATTTTTCAATCCAATGAATACAGAGAAGCCTAATCCTATCCTAGGCTTAATCCGTGTTCAGTCTAAAGCTTTGAGATTACAAGCATACCTGAGCTGCACAGCAAGTTCCAGCACCAACGTCTGAACTCATGAGCCTCTAATACCAACAGCAACAAACCTAAAAGTAGGCAGCACGTTCTCCTCCAACAAATGATACTCCATAAAGAGACAAAAGTTGGGAACTCTAGATTATGCAAGAACTAACAAAGTTGGACCAAAACAATGAGTTCAGAATGTAGACTTGAACAAGATACAATATACATGCACTCACCTGATCACTAAGAAGTATCAAGCTCAGCATTGGTCTGCTAAGACTCCACTGGTTGCCACAGTCTTCAAATAAAACAATCTCAAACAGCGTCTTCCGTATCTTTACAAATAAAATAACTCGGATTATTCATAGAACCAAACCATTGAGTAATTATGGAGAGAGAACACACAAAAGATTATCAAAGTTTGGCAACATAAATAAGGGTAAGTATATCCAGTTCACCTTTTAAGCAAGTGATTTCAAGACAATGCATTTTTCAAATGTGCCACTCCTAATACCAAAATTTTCCAATATTAGGAAGTACAGACTTTCATGTTTCAAGATTCTATTCAGCATTCCAACAAGAAAAAGAAAAATGAAAAACCAAGCTAAACTCCCCAAGAGCACATATGCACATCTGGACCTTATTCTCCCAATAGTGAGGCACCCAGATACTTGATCCACAGACATCCAGACACAGACTAAAATAGTGCATAACACATGTTTACAAGTCAGTTGGGCTTATCAATTTATGATAAAGGGAAAACAATTAAATCTTGCAGTTCCATGCAGTTGAAATTAAGAATAGATAACACTTCTCAAGGTTTCAATTTAGCCGACAATGTTCTCAATCGTCGGTTCTCAAGTACTACCCACATAGCTGACTAAAATACTATAATTAATCAACCAAATGAAATTCATATCCCCTTAATGAGACATCATAAAGCAGAATTGAAGCAATTAGAACTACAACAAACAGACCCTTACCTCTGGAAACAAATTAGGGCAGTCTGAAATGCGACGTGCAAGATTAACTGCAGTAGGTAATGTGGGTGCCTCACCCATGGTGATTTTGTTGAAGTAGAAAGCAGCCAAAATAATTAATCGATAGCAGATGCACACTGGACCAACAAATAAATACGGGATTCAACAAACAGAAGCAATGGAAACTATGGTAGCAGATGCAAAAGAGTAACTGGTCAGGCAAGGCTCCATTTGTTTTCAAGATAAAAATATATTTTCGCCAAAAATCTTAACCAGTGGAATGAATTTTCCCAAGTAATTTTGTCATGTGTCATATACTTCAAAGTTACTTATTTTTAAGCTGCAGTTACCAAGATAACCCTCATTTCCAGTGTTCTCTGTTTGGGAGCTAACAATCAGAACTTAGCACTGAGCGGCCATTAGTCTGTGCTGCTGTAGCTAACTCACTCTCTCGTACATCAAATTTTCTTACACAACTATATGCAAATCAGAGGAAGAACTCAATTCCTTTAATATCATAACTAAATTGAAAACCCAAATTAAATCCAAACCTAGACTCACAAATATGTTGATTTCAGCAGCTTCAGCCCAGTCGGAAGTGGATTCTTCTCAATTCGGGTAAGTTCTTTAAGCTCAACTCCGATTGATTTTGGTTTTGCTTATAGATTTCAATTGATTGTGTTTAGATGTAGGAATGAATCCTTCGGGTGATGAAAACTTGATTTAATTTCTGTAGAGAATAGAATGATATTGTATGTTGCACACCAACTGTTTGATGGATTGTTTCTATGAATTTCTTCTTCTCAAGTAGGAGAATCTGCCTTTAGGTAGAGCTTTAGTGAACACATCTGCAAGCTGCTCCTCTGACCTGCAGTAGATTAGGTCAATCTCACCAACTTGCATAGATTCTCTTATTAAGTGAAACCTCCTGTTGATGTGCTTAGTCTTTTGGTGAAAGACAGGGTTCTTTAACATGGCTATAGCTGAAGTACTATCACATAGGATTGGTGTAGCTCCAACTTGTTCTTCCCCAAAATCCTCTAACACGAATCCCAGCCACTTGGATTGAGCAGTAGCCTCAGATGCACTAACATACTCTGCTTCAGCAGTAGATAAGGTCACACTATGCTGTTTCACAGAGGCCCAAGAGAATACCCCACTGCCAAATGAGAAAGCATAAACCAGAGGTGCTTCTCATATCATCCAAGCTTCCACTCCAATCACTATCACAATAGCCCACTAGAGTAGCTTGTTTTCCCTTTTGATATTCAATCCCATAAGAGATAGTTTGTTGAATATATCTCAACACCCTTTTAGCTGTACCATAGTGTTTCTTTGAAGGATTATGCATGTACCTAGACAATAAACTAGATGCAAACATAATGTCTGGTCTAGTGGCAGTTAAGTATAACAAACTACCAACAATCTGCCTATAAGTACCTTCATCTGCATCTTCTGAACCATCACTTCTACTGAGCTTGTCATCAGTAGCAAGTGGTGTGCTCATAGGCTTGCAATCTTTCATCCCAAACTTGTCAAGTAAAGCCTGTGCATATTTCTTCTGATGAATGAAGATGCATTTCTCTATTTGAATAACTCCCATGCCAAGAAAATGATGTAGAAGCCCCAAATCAGTCATCTCATACTTGTTCATCATGTCATCCTTGAACTCCTTCATCAATCTGTCACAATTGCCAGTATAGACAATGTCATCCACATTTATTGAAACAATTAAGGTCTTGCCATCCTTAGTTGCTTTCATGTACAGTGTAACTTCACTAGGACTCTGTAGATAACCACATCTGAGTAAGTAAGAATCTATCTCACCATACCAAGCTCTAGGGGCTTGTTTCAAACCATACAAGGCCTTTATGAGCTTGTAGACCTTCCCTTCCTCTCTTTGTACTTCAAAACCAGCAGGCTGATCCACATAGACTTCCTCCTCTAGCACACCATTTAGGAAAGCTGATTTGACATCAAGCTGATATAGACTCCATTTCTTCTATGCAGCTAATGCAATCAAGGTTCTGATTGTATCTAGTCTTGCAACAGGAGCAAATGTTTCATTGAAGTCAATTCCAGGCTTCTGTGCATAGCTACTAGCCTTGCCTTCTGTTTCAGGATTGAGCCATCTAAGTTCAGCTTGGTTTTGTACACCTATTTAACTCCAATCACTGGTTTATTAGATGGCCTGTTAACCAACTCCCAGGTTGAGTTCTTCTCAATCATCTCAATCTCACTCTCCATTGCTTTCTTCCATTCATTGTCCTTCACTACTTCTTCAAAATTCTCAGGCTCAACAATAGTTAGGTTACATCTAGCATAGATGTCTCCTATACTTCTCATCTTTACTGGTATGTTTCCTGACTCAGATGATGTTTCTGAGGATGAGCTGAGGCTTGGATTTGGTTGTGAGTCCTGAGCTTGTAGGTATGGTTCTTGAACCATAGGAACTTTAGCTTCCATCTCAGTGTCCATACCACTTGGACTCTGATCTCTTCTTTTGTTTCCCAACTCCACATTGCTTTTTCATTGAAGGTCACAGTTTTGGAAATCACAATTTTCTTGGTTTCCAGATTGTGAATACGATATCCTTTCTCACAGCTCTCATAGCCTACAAACTCACATTTTGTAGCAGTTGCATCCAGCTTCTGTCTAAGCTGTGAAGGCATATGAGTGTAACACACAGAACCAAACACTCTTAAGTGTTTTACACTTGGTTTCCTCCCACTGTACACCTCAATTGGTGTCTTCTTTAGAACAGCCTTTGTAGGACACCTGTTAAGCAGATAAACTGCTGTATTAACAGCTTCAATCCAAAACTGATATGGCATCTTCTTGTCATGCAGCATGAACTTTGCCATTACCACAATAGTTCTGTTCTTCCTTTCTGCAACCCCATTCTGCTGTGGTGAGTATGCCACAGTAAGCTGCCTTTCTATTCCCATTTGTTCACAATAGGTCAGAAACTCTTGTGATGTGAACTCACCTCCTCTATCACTTCTCAACCGTTTGATCTTGTTCTCAGTCTGTAGTTCAACCATTGCCTTCAACTTCTTGAATGCATTGAACACCCCAGACTTGTGCTTTAGAAAGTAGACACATCACATCCTAGAGTAGTCATCAATGAATGTTAGGAAATACTTGTTTCCTCCCATTGTCTCAGTCTGCATTGGACCACAGACATCAGAGTGAACCAATTATAGCAGTTTTGATGCTCTCCAAACTTTATCCTTGTCAAAACTCTCAACCTGCTGCTTTCCAACAATGCAGCCTTCACACACTTCACTCTTCTTTGATAGCTTAGGCAGTCCCACAACCATGTCCTCTGTGTATAGAACAGCTAGGCTAGAGTAGTTCAAATGATCAAACCTCATATGCCATAGCCAGGAACATCCCTCTTCAGTGGCAATTCTTGCTACTGGAATGACTTGATTGAATGAGAGTGAGAAACACCCATTCCTAGTCATTTGAACAGTTGCAACCTCATTTCTCTGATCATAGATCTTAGCAATCTTGTCCTCAAACACAAGATTGTATCCATGCTCCACCATCTGTCCTACACTAAGCATATTCTCATCCAACCCTAGCACAAGCATCACCTCCTTGATCAATCTATCTCCATTATGTGTCTTGATCACAAGGGTACCTTTACCACTTGCATCCACAAGTTCACCAGTCCCCATTTTCACTTTGGACTTTAGAGACCTATCTAGATCAATCAATGAGGCTTCATTTGAGGTCATGTGATTACTGTAACCACTGTCTAGGTACCAGATATCAGTGTCAGTTTTAGTTGTAGCAGAATGACATGCATAGAACATTGCACCTTCCTCATATGCTTATTTTGCAACATTTGCATTTTGCCTCCCATTGCAGTCCTTGGCCATGTGACCAAATTTGTTGTACTGATAACACTTGTTTTTCCCTTTAAACCAGCATTCCCCATAGTGTAGCTTGTCACAGATCTTGCATTTAGTACCACTGCTTTTAGCTTTACTGGAATTCACATTTTGATTGTAGTTAGGCTTTCCAGAATTGAACTTCTGACCCCAGTTCTTGTTTCCTTTAAACTGCTTCTTGAATTTTCCTTGTCCATTCCCTTGATGTCCTTTATCATGCATAGATAAACTAGAGAATGCTTTATCCACAGTACTCTCATGCATTTCTAGTCTTTGATCAAAAGCTCTAATGGATGCTACTACATTCTCAACATTCACAATGTCTATATCTCTAGTTTCTTCTATAATAGATACTATAGAATCATAGGATTTAGTTAAGTTGATCAGTATTTTCTGTGCTACCCTCTTTTCAGTGACATCTTCACCATAGGTTCTCATTTGATTCATAATTTCATATAGTCTAGACAGATACGTAAATATTGATTCAGTTTCTTTCATTCTTGTATATTCAAAATCACGTATCAAGGACTGTAACTTTATTGCTTTTGCCTTCTGATCACCTCTGTACTCTCTTTTCAGCAGATCCCAGGTTGCTTTGGCACTCTCCTCGTTTGAGATCTTTGAAAAGATTGTATCAGCTACTGATGTTTGAAGCATTCCCAAAGCTCTAGCATCCTTGATGTAGTCTGCTCGGGTTGGTTGATTAACCACATCACCATCAACATTCCCTGCTTCTTCATGGAGACCAACATCAATGTATTCCCAGAGATCATGTGCTCTGAGTATGGTGCGCATCTTGATGCTCCAGAACTCATAGCTAGTTCCATCGAAGATCGGAGCTCGTAGCTCTCCTCCACCAGCTCATACCATGTTAGACACAGTTGTTCCTTCTTCTTCGCAGTTGAACGCCCCTTACGCCGATGCTCACGGATCAGATTGCTCTGATACCATGTTGATTTCAGCAGCTTCAGCCCAGTCGGAAGTGGATTCTTTTCAATTCGGGTAAGTTCTTTAGTCTCAACTCCGATTGATTTTGGTTTTGCTTACAAATTTCAATTGATTGTGTTTAGATGTAGGAATGAATCCTTCGGGTGATGAAAATTTGATTTAATTTCTGTAAAGAATAGGATGATATTGTATGTTGCGCACCAACTGTTTGATGGATTGTTTACATGTATTTCTTCTTCTTTCGTTTGATCTCTCTGCTGTGATAGAGAGAGATTGTTCAATAATGATTGAATTACTTTTGTTACACACTCACACACCTATATCAAGCTCTATTACATTCTGTTAGTGTGATGACACTATGATGTCACACACACCCACATCCCACACGGCTCTTCTAGCTTGGGTGCCAAGTTAGGCTCATACACACTCTCACTGTTTTCTGTTGTAACAGAATCTTCACACGCTCTGCTTGCACATCTCCTTTGCTGACTTGTCTCAGACTTAGCTACCTAGATGCCTAGTGTACAGCTTAAGTACCAACAAAATAGACATCAGTTTACCCATTGATAAAGGAAGAAGATGAGAAACAAAGAAGAAAAATCGAGAGAAGGAAACAAGATTGAAATTCTTACCGTGGCCGCAGAGAGAACGCACCACCTACAAACGCTCTTCAACGAATTCCGAACGCCCGACAAGAATAAGAGCATATTAAATCTAAAAATTTTGGATTTGGATATCACAAAATAGAGGTATCCGTCAAGGAAGGGAGAGGGAAAGTCATTACCTATCACCAAATAGAGCTGCTTGTGAGGGAAGGAAGAAGAAGGAGCTGAACGAAGCAAGTCTGTTCCACTGTGGCCAAGCTGTACGCAACAAATCGGTAGACGGGAGAGATGGGAGAGGCTGAGTGAAAGACGAAGAGGGAGGCGGGATTTGTGATACGATGACCTTCCCTCAGTGACCACTGGGAGACGGGAGATGGGAGAGAAGGGAGAGTCTGAGTGAAAGACGCGAGAGGGAGGTGGATCTATTTCATATGTTCCTTTTCCCGCTTCTATTTTTGTTTTTCCCTCTTCAGCGCGTTCTATTTCATTTCTACAGTGTGTTTAGGTTTTTTTTTTTTTTTTAAATATAACATTTCATAGCCTTTGTGCAAAAGTGCTATAATGCTGTGTTATGAATGAGACATTTCCTTGTAATGGAAATTTAATTTTGTTGGTTTTGAATTTTTTATTTTTGATTGGAAACTAATTATTGGTTTTGTTTTAGGAATTTTGTGATTGATTTGGAGGAATACTTATAAAGAGGTATGTATGTTTGCTTCTCAATTTAATTTTGGTAAAATTTTGGATATATAATTATGTTAGGAATTGTGTGTAAATTGTGTAGAAATTGTGGAAAATGTGTTACGTGATTTTGTAAGAAATTAGAAAATATGTTAGGAAATTAGGAAAATAGAAAATATGTTGGGAAATTAGGAAAATAGAAAATATGTTAGGAAAATAGGAATTAGAAAATATGTTAGGAAATTAGAAAATATGTTAGGAAAATAGAAAATATGTTAGGAAATTAGAAAACTTCTTACTATGTGATATGCGTAATTACTATATGTTTGTATTTATGAATTTGTTGTGATATTTTCTGGAAAGCTTCAGATAGTTTCGACGGAGTGAAATATGTTGAAATTTCAAAACTGTTTATGCGAAGTTAATTGGGTTGATTAACTTCGTAAAATGAAATTCAATGAAAAATCTTAGACCTGTTTGAGAGTCAGTCAATCGGGTTGATTGACTTACTCTTTAATTGTCCATATATTCAGACAGTTTGGGGGTGCGTAACTATGTGTTGTGTAGCTTGCGATCTATGAGGCTAGGTTTCAATCGTGGGAAATTAGGTTTGTTTCCCCTCATTGTGCATTTGGGTAACCGTAGGTTGATGTTGCCAAAATTTCTCGATATCGAAACTTAGCCTCGTAGATTGCAAACTACACAGCACATAACGTGCACTCTCGAATGGGATTGAGCCAAATCACCGGAAATATAAGGAGATGAGCGGCTTTTGATATTAACTTGTTCTAATTACGGGACCATATTAACTCAATTACTTAAGTTAACTGTATTTTGTGAAAGCAGACAATGGACAGAGGTTGGATGCAAATGGAGGATAGATGTTCTGATCAGTATTTGGCTGGGATCGACTGCTTCATTGCCTTTGCACATAGTCATTGCAGTGATGAAAGACATATCAGGTGTCTGTGCCAGAAATTGAACAACTGCAATTGGATGATGTTGAATGAGGTCCGAAATCATCTAGAATGGAATAGGATCGTACAAAACTATATTAATTGGATCTATCACGGTGAACAAATATTTATAGCATCGACTTCTTCGGATCCCGAGACCCGTCAGGATGAAAGTGCTTTGGATGGGCAATGTGATGATGACAAAGTCTTTGAGATATTAATTTTTATTTTTCCTCCTACATCGGTTGATATGGACGATGAGGCGCCTAGGTTTCAAACCGAAGACTCTGAGCAACATTACGAGAGATTGTTGAAAGAAGATCAACGTGAATTGTACCCCGGTTATAAATCGTTTTCGGTTCTAGGGGAATTTTTGGAGTTTATGCACATGAAAATTGAGTATAATCAAATAAACAAGCATTTTGATCACATGATGGACATCATCATCCGAATGCTCCCTAAAGATGACCGTCTGCCAAAAGATTGTTATAGGTCGAAGATGCTGTTGAAGGGTCTCAGTTTATGGTATGTCAAGATCCATGCATGCAAGAACAATTGTGCATTGTTTTACGGTGAATTCGAGCAACTTGAAAAATTTCCCGTGTGCAATGAGCCTAGGTCTCAAAAGAACAAGAATCCAAACAAGGTGGTGCGTTATTTTCCACTAAAGCCAATGTTACAAAGATTCTACATGTCGTCCCACACAGCGCGTGATATGAGGTGGCACAAGGATGAACGCATTGATGATGATGTACTGAGGCATCCGGCCGATTGAGAGGCTTGGAAGGAATTTGATAAGATGTATCCCGAATTTTCCGTGGAGCCAAGAAATGTCAGATTAAGGCTTGCTATTGATGGTTGTAATCCATTTGGGAGTTTTGCAAAGCCCTATAGCAGTTGGATGGTGGTCATGGTTCCGTATAACTTACCTCCTTGGAGATGCATGAAGAATGAATTCACAATCCTCAGTACTTTGATACCAAGGCCCAAATCACCGAGTAATTCCATCGATGTTTATTTGCGACAATTGATTGATGAGCTCGTGGATTTGTAGGAACATGGTGTACGAACATACGACAAGTATAATGGAGAAATGTTTACCCTAAGAGCGGCCGTAATGTGGACAATTAATAATTTTCCTGCTTATGGTATGTTGTCGGTGTGGAGCACCAAGGGTTATCTTGCTTGCTCAACATGTGGGCCAGACACAACATCTTTTTGGCACGCATCGAAGGTCTGCTACTTGGGTACGATAAGGTTTTTGCCCTAGGATCACCGGTGGCGTATGCAGTCTGACTCATTTGATGGCAAAACAGAGTTACGGGCACGACCAAGGGAGAGTTCCGGTGATGATATATTGTCTAAATTGAACAGTATACCATATTTCATCACACGACGACCGAAACCATATGAACATGAAAATTGGACGAAGAAGAAAATATTCTTCCGTTTGGCGTATTGGTCGAAATTGAAAATCAGACACATCGCAGATCCTATGCACATCGAGAAGAATGTTACCGAGAGTGTTGTGGGAACGACTTTACCCATTGAAGGCAAGTCAAATGATACAAAAAAGACTCATCTGGGTATGCAAGAAATGGGGATTCGACCTAAATTGTGGCCAAAAGTCGTCAATGGCAAATACATCATGACTCATCCAAGTTATACATTTACGACGAAAAATAAGAAAAAATTCCTGAAGTGGTTGCAGAGTGAAAAATTTCCCGATGGGTACGTCGACAACATATCCCAAAACATTAGCACAGACGGTGGCACCATGTCTAGTATGAAGAGCCATGACTATCATATTTTGTTAAAACGGTTCATTCCGATTGGTATTCGGCCCTACTTGGAGCTTGATGTTGTTGAGGCGATAGTTTATTTGTCTCAGTTCTTCTAGATATTATGTGCCAAATCGTTGGTAAAGGCGGACCTTGGAGCAATTAACGAGGATATTATCTACATAATGTGCCGGCTAGAGCAAATATATCTGATGGCATTCTTCGATGTAATGGTGCACGTAGTAATACATCTGCCGGATGAGGCAAAGCTAGCTAGCCCGGTGTATTATCGTTGGATGTACCCAATTGAGAGGTAAACTTATTCATGATTTTGGTACTATTAATTCTTTACTATCTTGTATATATGTGAATCATAATGTATATTTCCTTGCAGAATGTTAGGTAGGTATAAGCGGTACGTCCGCAACAAGACACGTCCCGAAGGCTCTATAGGGGAGGTGTACATTGCAAAGGAGTCACTGACATTTTGTGCAACGTACCTTCGGAATGTTGAAACTTCCTTCAATAGGGCCTCGCGCAACGAAGACGATGGTGAACGTCTCGATACCCTATCTGTATTTTCCCAACCGGCACGACCATTCAGCATTGGTCCATTGTCGGAGCCGTTCACCAATAGGGACATGGAGGCAACTCATTGGTTCATACCGAACAAATGTGACAAAGTCTGGCCCTTCCATGTGCAGCACGAGGGGTTGATGAAGGCCCAATATCATTCGAATTGGGATGAAGTAGACCAACAACTTTTTCCAAGTTGGTTTTCCCAGCATGTAAGTCAAATATTTTATTTGCAAATTTCTTGAAGTGTTTTTACGTTTACCAATTTCATTTCTGGTGTGGATCTTATCAGATGTCAAAGCTAAAAAATGACAACTCGCCAGAGTTCAATAAAGAATTAATGCAGCTGGCTAATGGCACATTTTAAGGAGAAACGTACGTTGGTTGTCACGTTAACGGAGTTAAGTTCGTGTGCACAGAACGAGATGACAAATTGTCTACTCAAAACAGTGGGGTCTTCGTGCCAGGGGATTGGGAAAATGCTGATACAGGGTTCTACGGTAGATTGTTAAGTGTGGTTCAGGTGTTATGCGCAGATCGCAAGAAATTCGTTTTGTTCAAGTGTCCTTGGTTTGATACGAACCCAAATATCCCAGGCAGGGTCATTAAAGATCATTTATGTACCTATGTCAACACAAACACTCGGTGGTTTGAGAGTGATCCTTACATCCTCTCTAGTACGGCGAAACAAGTATTTTATGTGGATGATCCAAAAGCTGGTGCTGGTTGAAGAATAGCTGAGATGGTAAATCATAGAAATATTTGGGACTTTGATGACCGATACCATGAAGAAGATGGAGAAATAGACGATGACCTAAATGTTTACCATGTGGATTCCTCGGCATCCACCCTAAACGTGGATGGAGTACGGACCAACGACGTCATCTCACCAATTGCGATTGAAGGGATATTTATTGATCTCGGGGAATTAGAACATATTGAAAGTGATTATGAGGAAACAAGTAATGTGCACATCCCAGATGACATGCGTAATTGGGAGGAGGAGAGTGAATCCGACACTGAATGAAAGTTGTAAGTAAATGATTTCATTTATATATTTAATATCAATCTTCAAATCAATAAGTTTGATGTTTTTAAAGTTTCAATTAATCTTTTATGTTATGTTTTTATGATGTGAAGTGTTCGATAAAATAGACAACATAAATATGAAGCCTATTCAAAACATAAAAGGTGAATACATGCGTGAAATCCCCAAAAATTAGCCATATATCTCTCAAAACATTTCAAAATAGCCCTAAAAAAGCTTTATGTAAACCCTGGTCAAAACATGAGCTGAAATTTTGTGGGCGTGTAATGAAAAATGAAATGGAATTGGCCCGACGAATACATGAATTTCGTCGGGCAAGATATAACTACATTCGGTGGGCGCTCGTCGACTACTGGACTACTTTACCCGACGAACACATGAAATTCGCCGGGCAATATTTACCAAATTTATTTTACATTTAATTATTAAACAAAATTTCTAAATTACTTGCGAAATGAAATGGACCGATCTAACTGTCCACATTTATTTCCCGAAATTAGGTAACGGTGTGCGACAAATCAACAGTAACAAAACGTTTTGTGACGATCGGACGACTTTAACTCCTCAAAACCTCAAGATTTTCGACGGGCGAGGTCTAGCCACGTAAAACCATAAAGTGAACTGTCCGATCTTGAAAATTCGATCGTCTGAATATCGGTTAAACCAAAACTTTGAAATATGTATTGAAATATACTTAAAGTGTTTAAAGTGCTCGATGAATTTGAGGATTTTACCATTTTCAATATTTTTTCGAAATTAATTGAATGATCTAACCGTCCAAATTTTTTTTACACAGTCCTAGATCTCCTATGCCAAATATCAGCCAATTTCAAATTCCCAGGATTAGGTAATGGTGCACGACGAATCGACGGTTACAAAACATTTTTTGACGATCAGACGACCTTAATTCCTCGAAACCTCACGATTTTCGACAGGTGATGTCTAGCCACATAAGACCACAAAGTGAACGGACCGATCTGGAAATTTCCATCGTCTAAATATCGGTTAAACCAAAACTTTGAAATACGTATAGAAATATACTTAGTGTTTAAAGTGTTTGATGAATTTTAGGATTTTACCATTTTCAATATTTTTTCAAAATTAATCGATCGATCTAACCGTACAAATTTATTCTACATACTCCTAGATCACCTACACCAAATATTAGCTAATTTTGAATTCCCGGGATTAGGTACGGTGCTCAACGAATCGACGGTTACAAAATATTTTGTGACGATTGGAAGGCTTTCACTCCTTGAAACCTCACGATTTTTTACGGGCTAGGTCTAGCCACGTAAAACCATAAATTAATTGGTCCAATCTTGAAAATTTCATCGTCTGAATATCGGTTAAACCAAAACTTTGAATTACGTATTGAAATATACTTGAAAGTGTTTAAAGTGTTTGATGAATTTGAGGATTTTACCATTTTAAATATTTTTACGAAATTAATCGAACGATCTAACCGTACATATTTATTGTACATACTTCAAGATCGCCTACGCCAAATATTAGCCAATTTTGAATTCCCAGGATTAGGTAATTGTGCGCGACGAATCGACTGTTACAAAACATTTTTTGAGATCGGACAGCTTTAACTCCTCCAAACCTCACAATTTTCGACGGCCGACATCTAGCCATATAAAACCACAAAGTGAACGGTCTGATCTTGAAAATTCGATCGTCTGAATATCAGTTAAACCAAAACCTAGAAATACATATTGAAATATACTTAAAGTGTTTAAAGCGTTTGATGAATTTGAGGATTTTACCATTTTCAATATTTTTTTGGAATTAATCAAACGATCAAATTGTACATATTTATTGTACATACTCCTAGATCGCCTACGCCAAATATTAGCCAATTTCGAATTTCCGGGATTAGGTAACGGTGCGCGACGAATCGACGGTTAAACGGTTTTTGACGATCGGACGACTTTAATTCCTCGAAACCTCACGATTTTCGACGAGCGGCGTCTAGACACATAAAACCACAAAGTGAACGGTCCAATCTTGAAAATTCAATCGTCGGGCAAGCTTGCTTTGTCGTCAGGAAAAGCATTAAAAGTCACACAATTGTTTTTCGCGAAAAAATCAAAGGTTTTGCCAAAGTTTTCGTGAAAAATCGAAATTTCTAGTTGTCGAGCAACCGCTATATTTTGTCAGGAAAAATGGAAAACCTCTTGCATTTGTTTTCCGTGAAAACTCAAAATTTTCGCGAAAAATTGAATTTATTTAAAGTTTTACCCGACGAATATTTAATGCTAGCCCGACGTAATCCTTCGACGGACAAGGTCATCGAGACATTTAAAAAAGCCAAAGACCTTTCTTTTTCCTCTCTTCCTCATTTGTTCCGTCTGCATGCTCTTTGCTAAAACTACCCAGAACCTACCCGCCTCTCGCTCGCACTCACTCTCACTCTACGACTCATGGCCTAAACCCAAACCTAAACCCAGCAGTCCCTCTCTCACTCTCACTCTCCGACTCAAACCCAAACCCAAAATACCCAGTCGTCCCTCTCTCACTCCCACCCACTATCAAGATTGCCGAAGGGAGAGCTCTTGCCACCGCCGCTCTCTCGCCGTTGCCTCTCTACAATTGTAAGTCTCTCTCTCTCTCTCTCTCTCTCTCTCTCTCTCTCTCTCTCTCTCTCTCTCTCTCTCTCATATTTGTGAATATTGGAATTGAAATGTGGATTGGATTGAATTTATGAATTGAATTTAGGAATTGAATTTACTATTGAAATTAGGAATTCAATTTACGATTGAAATTTGGATATAGGAATTGAATTTAGGATTGTCTTGGATTTAGGAAATTATAAGTTTGTGAATATTGTAAATATTGTATTGACAATAAAATATGGAATTTTTGATATGATTTTTTTGATATGATTTTGTGGATATGATTTTTTGATATGATTTTTGTATTGAATTTTGTTGAATAAAATATTTTTTGTGAATTTTGGATATGATGTTTTTGTAATAAAATCATTTTTTGAAAATTTACGAATTTTGTGAATTTTGTATTTAGTAATTTAGGGTTAAAATTTGATTTTTTGTTATTTTTTAATTTATTATTAAAATTATTAATGAATTATTAAAATTTTTGAGTTATTATTAAAATTTGATTTTGTTTTATTTTTTTTTAAATTTTAAATGAATTATTAAAATATTTGAATTATTATTAAAATGAATGAATTTTTGAATCATTATTAAAATTTGGTTTTTGGTATTGTTTTAAAATTATTATTAAAATTATTAATTAATTATTAATAAAATTTCAATTATAATTAAAATGTTTGAATTTTCGAATTAGTATTAAAATTTCATTTTTGTTATTTTTTTAAATTTATTATTAAAATTATTAATGAATTATTAAAAATTTTGAATTATTATTAAAAATAAATGAATTTTTGAATTATTATTAAATTTTAATTTTTTGTTATTTTTTTAAATTTATTATTAAAACTAATAATGAATTATGAAAAAATTTAAATTATCATTATTAAAGTTTTATTTTTTGCTATATTTATTTATTTATTATTAAAATTATTAATGAATTATTAAAAATTTTGAAATATTCTTAAAATGAATAAAATTTTGAATTATTATTAAAATTTGATTTTTGTTCTATTTTTAAATTTATTATTAAAATTATTAATGAATTATTAAAAATTTTGAATTATTATTAAAATTTTTGAATTTTCGAATTATTATTAAATTTTAATTTTTTTTATTTTTTAAAATTTATTATTAAAATTAAATATGTTGGTTTTATCTTAAAATTTTTGAATTTATAATTGTGGATGTCGCATAGCCCTTGATCACATCTAGCACCCGCCCCCGCTCTGATCCCGCTGATGATTGTGTGGAGCAGGAGGTAGCCCCTGCAACAGTAGCCTCCACGGCTGAGTCCACTTATGGACCGGTCGACACCTCGTAGTCTGTGCGACCTGGCGCACTATTAGCCCGTCGACACCATAGCAAGAAATGGGGGGAACCACGTACCGACCCCGAGCCCTCCTAGGCCGCCGACCCCCATCCCTCACAGTAGGCCGGATCAAATGAAGCGACTACTGGGGCTAGAGTAATCCCCAAGGGTTAGTTAATTATTTTGTTTATTTAAAAAATCGTTTTTGTTTTTTACTCATATTTCATACTAATTTTCGTCCTATTTGTAGGGAAAGCAGTTTACGTGCGCGGGATTAACAAGGGTTTGGCCTCACAGCGGATCTGCCGGACAATGAAGGCAAAGATTCGAGTGGAATACTTGCCTAGTCTATGAAAAGCGACCCAAAAAGTCCACAACCTGGTTATACATGACATAGGCGCGATTCTTCGCATCAAGTGCCGGATGATGGGGGATACCTTTAAGAACCTCAACAACGAGGCAAACAGGGATTGTTGGAACGAGTTATCGGTATGTCTTTCTTTATTTTTTAACATTTTTTCATTTTTTTTAATATTTTACTAACTTCATTATTTTATTGCAGATCAATTTTGACTTCGACCGGGAGGACCTCGACGTCAATGAGTACCTGAGCTTTCACTGGCAGAGACAGTACTTCAACTGGAAGTATGAGCTCCCCATGCACTACAAGAGCTAGACTTCCCATGAGGAAGCTCGTGCAAATCTTCTAGACGAATTGACAGTGGGGCCTCGGTTGAAAGGATGGATGTGGTATTCACCCATTCAACCACCACAGGGGGTCACGATCCTATGCGCATCGACATGAGGACCGGCGAAATGCCGGGTCGCTGTTCCCAGAGGTGTATGTCTGGGGCCAAGTCTACGCTGGCCGAGGTAACTAGGCGGCTGACACTATATACGTAAGTTTCTTTTTTGCATATTAAATGTTAATTTATCATTTTCATAATTATATTTCTAATTAATATTTGTTCGAATTTGTAGGCGGCAGTGGAGCAAGACGTCCTGTAGCCACAGGCTGAGCTGTCGCAGCAGCATCCTGAGGTCCCGTTGGAGCAACAACTTCCGGATCCTGGGAGGTCGGTAGAGATCCTGGAGCGACGACCTGGTAGGCGTACAGGGAAGATCATATGGGGGGCGGGAGATGTGATAGTTTGTGATGTCACGAGTGGATCTTTGAGTTCTTCCTAAGGAGCCAACGAGCATGATGAGCCGTACATAGAGCTCCAGTCAAATTTCCAGAACCTCCGGACCGAGTTACCGATCGTCAGGGTTGAGAACGAGACCGTCAAGTCCACCTTCGAGACCGAGATATCGAGCGTCAGGGCCGAGAAATATACCATCAAGTCAACCCTCCAAACGCTGCTTGAAGCGATCCGTGCGAGTGGGATTCCATTGCCGCAGCTTCAACAGCATCCTCAGCACCCGGCCCACCAGCCCGCACATCAGCCCAACTAAACGCCAGGCCAGCCGCCGAATAATTAGATTTTTAGGACGTAATTTAGTTTGAATTATGCCAAACATTAATTTGTAGAAATAGTTTCTTTAATTTTATTTGATTTTTTTTGTTTCTTTTAATTATATTTATTTTCAAATATAATTTTTTTGATTATATATATATTTTTAATTATATACATTATAATTTTTTTTTTTTTAAAACTGAAGGCTTGCCCGACGAAAACCTATTCGCACGGTCAAGTTACCATTTTTTCAGTTGACAGTCGCCGAATTGCAGTACCTAAATTCGGTGACAGGCCACCGAATATCATCAACACTTTGCCCGGCGAACTACTGCTTCACCGGGCCAACTTACCATACTTCGGTGGGCAACGGCCGAATTTCATATCTAAATTCGGTGAATGTCCACCGAATATCATCAAGACTTTGCCCTGCGAATTATTGTTGGTCTGGCAAATCTTCGTTGACTTTTTGAGTTTGCCTAACGACTGTTATGCAACAAAAATTGTTTGTCGAGCAAGGGTGAGTTTGCCCGTCGAATTTGCTATTTTCGACGGGCAAGATTTGGCCCGACGTGGGTTGCCCGACGACATTGGCTCGACAGAGGTTCGCCCGGATTTGTTTTTCCCAGAGAATTGTCAACTTTACCTGACGAACTTGTTTCGCAGGGCAAAGTGTTTTTCCTTGTAGTGTTGTTTACATAGGGTCTTAGAGAAATTGGTATTTGTAGGCACAAAAATTAGTAGACATGGAATAAAATAAAGAGGCAATATTTAGATATTGGTCCAAAAGTTTAAGCTATCATTTAATTTAGCCCATTTATTAATTTTAGTTCATTTTATTTCTTTTTATACCCATTTTATCCTTTAAATATAGCAGAAAAAAATTAAATTTTTTTTATTTATAAAAGAATTTGAATTTTTGAATACTTTTGTTTTTATTAAGAATTCTTATATGACCAAAATACCTGCAGTCAACAAAAAAACTTGTCAATTTGAGGAAATAAATAGATTAATATAAAAAATAATCGTATTGGAAACTACCTACTATGTAGAAAGACAAATACTATGTACCTGCAAAATCATTTTTTTCACTATCTCCAATGTTTTACCACAATCATAACCCATAGGTATAAAAATATTTATATTTGAATTTGCCTGCTATATAACCAATTTTTTTACCATAATCATAAGTAGAAATATATATACTTTAATTTACCTACTATATAAATAGATAAGCGCATATGTACTCAGAAAATAGAAATTTGTTAACCTGAAGAGAAACCCTATATACCTATGAAACATAAATATTTTATTCTATCTGTGCTTTTGTAAGAAAAAAATTGAAAAAAATTGTAAGATCTTTTACTCAAAATAGCAAATAAATGATCAAACATTGAAAATATTGTAAGATTTCATCACCTGAACAACAAAATTTTGAGATTCTCATCTCATAAGCCATGCTTAAAACCTTTTTCCCTAGCTTAATTAATCCCTCATTTTCGTAGGTGCCACATACTACTGCTAGGATCACAGTCCACATTGTAGAAATTTTACCAATGAACATCTGATAGAGATTTATTTAATATATAAGGTTGATAATTTAGTACGATAAATTTTTTTTATTTGCTGGTAACAAAATGAATGGAGACCTTATCCTATTGGAATTCAAATAACTGAAAATAAATTCTTTAAAAAAGTAAGTTGAGATAGTATGGATTTTTTTGGAAGGAACAAGAAGATAATATGGCTTTAATTAAATTATCGGGGTAATATAGGAAAATAAAATTAATAGTTTTTTAAAAAAGAAATAAAATGCTGACTAGAAATCTAAGTTTGACCAATTTCAATATTAACTATTAAAATTGGAATAATATATAATTACTCGTAAAAGGAGGCGTTGGATTGAAAGAATATATAAAAGAAATTGAAATCTCACCATTGGTCAATATTAAATCAATAGTAATCAGAATAAAAAATAAAAAAGAAAGCAAGCAATGCATGATGGCCATGCTATATAGCCTGTTTTATTAATTTGCCCACCCATTGAAGAAGGATGAGTCCCCTCCATTTTTTTTATCTTTAATTTTTCATCTTTTAAAAGCAACTGTGTACGTGGATCCAATTCAGGAGGTTCTTGAGCTGTATATGAAGCTACATTTTGACCGGCTTGAAGCTAAGTCTCACAGGAGGCTGAGACAGATGTAGCTCCAAATTATCACTAATATTAGTGATGTTTTTTTTCACATAATCTGTATTTTTTACAGACCATATATAAGATCCATATGCCTCCATTATGGGTGACCGAAGGAACCACCACTAGATGGCAAAGTCAGGAGGAGTTCATGTGTTACGATGAAAATTTTATGTCGATCAATGATAATGAAAAGACGATAAAATAATTGTAAAGAAAAAGAATTTAATAAGCAGTAATTTTTCACTTTTTACGTTTAATATCTGAAGAAATAAGGAATGGATAAATGATATATTGATAGAAATATATATATATATATATATAGAGAGAGAGAGAGAGAGAGAGAAGAAATTTAAAGGAAAAATAGACAAAATGAAAATTAAAAAGAAAAAACTAAATTTTGTGGGGGTACATTTTTTATATATTATTTTTATATATTGGTAGATATATATATATATAGAGAGAGAGAGAGAGAGAGAGAGAGAGCAGAAATGTGAAGGAAAAGTAGACAAAATGAAAACTAAAAAGAAAAAACTAAATTTTGTGGGCGTACACTTTTTATATATTATTTTTATTCTTCTTTCTTTATAATTTCTCTTTCCTTGCTTTTCTATACTTTGTGAAAATTGAAAAGCAAAAACAGATAAATGAAATGAGACAGAGAAGAAGAGAGGAAGTGCATCTGTGCATGGGATCTGTTTGCATATGATTCTCATGCTCTTTATCTTATCTTTATTGGTGAAGGGTTCGCTTATTTTTCCACAACTTTTGGTACGAACGTTAGGTGAAGGGTGGTGAAATATCCCGAGGATCTTACTTTTTATGGACTTGGATAACAAAATGATTTGTTGGAATTGAATGACCTCTTACCAATGTCATCACTCATGATCCACCTTGCCAACAATATATACATATACATGATATATATATTGGATACTATCTCATCTAAAAATATAACAATATATATATAGGAAAATAATGTGTATTATATATATTAAGTGTGATTTAACTTTTTTTTTTCTACTAATTATACGTCGTCAATAAAAATGTGTTTAAAAAATAAAATCTTAAATGATGTTGCATTAATATTTAGTATTCAAATTTGATATAAAAACTTAATACCTTTATTACTCATCATGTGGCGTATAAAATCAAAATCAACCATAACACAAAATAAAATCTTGGTGAGAATTTGTATATATTTAGATCGAGTTGGGGATTAATTTCATTGGGTAGGACTTTGTAGGAACCGAATGATTGTTTGATATTTTGGCAAATATATGTCAATCTAACAATTCATTTTTAATAAATCTTATATGATCATTTGATAGAAGAAAAAAAATATATACAAATTAAATAATTTTACATTACTAATTAATTAATGAACATATATTTAATATCCATATATATAATGAACCAGAAAATTTGATATGCCTACTTACAGTACGTATTCGATCAGTTCATTCGCATACTAATGATCGACATTCATGACAATATAGATCGATATCATCATCAAGGACTTGCCATGGGACTAAATACACGATCAAAAGTCAGAATAATGCTATCATTGACCTAATAATGGCATAATTAGGGGTTAGAAATTAAGAGCATCCTGCATGTGACAGCTCTCACAAAATTCGACAACAGATTAATTCACTTTAATGGAAAAGACTTATTTATTTCACAAAAAGATAATGGTTGACAATTCCCACACTAGCTATATATCTCGATCAATTATCACCTAATTTTTTATTATTTGATTGTTTATTACAAGTACGTATATATATTCCTTCATTCTCGATAAACATATACGTACGTACATATATATATATATATATATATATAGTACATAATCTCTTTTCTTTGGATACAAGTAATATTCTATATTAATATTGGATAGCAAAGGGTTCACGTACATACCCTTGTCCTTTGTTAATATTACTACTAACCTAAATGTACGTACTTAATTAATTCTTGAAAAGCAAGCTACTACTGTTCATGTATGGCTAGTATATATGTCGTGTTGATGTGCTTCCCTTATACCGACAAGTGGCAAAGTGGGTCCGATGATGACGGGGATGATGAAGATTTGGTGAAGCTGCTCCAAAGATCATTGTCATTGTTGTAGACTTGATCATGAATATCAGACGGCTGATGATGTTGATGATGGGATGACGATGATGATCTACTGGTACGCAGGAGGAGTGATGCGTACGATAATTGTACCTCGTGATCGTTGGGAGCAGGCGGAGGAGGAGGAGGAGAAGAACAAAAAGCAGACATGTTTGGATCGCCAAAGCAAGCCAAGTGCTTTGACGTGTCTTGATCTTGGCCGTTGAGTTGACCCAGCTGAGATGCCACCAGCCTATCAAGGGTAGCCCAGTCATTTAGCCTAGTTTTTGGGTACTCATCATGATCATCATCATCAACTGGATTGTTGATTGGTTGGTTTGGTGAGGAAGGTTGATGATGATGATGTTGATGGTCAGTTTGATCCATGATCATCTCATCAACGGCCTGATCATAGCAAGCTTTGAAGCTACGGTCGTGATCGAAAGTGGGAATTAAGGAGGGAAGACTTGATGAGCTGTCGAACCTTGGGAGATGCATAAATCTCTGGGAGATGTTATTGATGTTGTTGGTTAAGGATTGATGATCATGGTTGTTTTCAAGCTTGCAAGTAGTCGATGATGAGGATGAGCCTCCCATATACATAAGTATCTGATCCAGAACGGCATCGTTTCTTGAACCACGTGTATGTTGGTGGTTGGATGGTGAGTCCATGGGGGAGAAGGCGGATGAGCATTTTGGGCTCTCTAAGGCTTTCTGATAATTCTTCTTCTTGAACACCCGGCATACCACCCACCCGTCCTCCGTCATCGACTCCGCCATTGAGCTAGAAACCTGTATAAATGGATCATGCACAAATTAATGATTAATGTATGAGTACCATCAACTTTGTATATATAGAACACATGACAAATTCAATTTGCTGACAAGATTGATCGAGATTTAGTCTTAGGCCGTTCTTATTGAAGGAAGTTGAGATTTTTGACCGAAATGCAGACTCATGTCGTTTTTATTTAAAAAAACGTTTGATGGAGGTTTCATCACAAAATCAATTGAAAGTGAGAGAATAAATCAACTCTTTATAAGTTTTTATAATTGTGCAGTTAAATTATACATATCGAATAACGTGAAATACGTATAACAATTTGACTGGACAAATTGGCTTTAATACTATAAAAAAATTAAGATTTTACTTTGAAACTAATTGGCAAAAATGTAAAAGTACTAGTCCAACTCTTTAATTATAAACTCTTGTAAAGTTTTCAACGTTACAATCGCATCCTCACACTCCACAGCCTTATCAAAGGAACAATAATTTCTTTAACAAAGAAAGGCAGTGATACAAATTAAACAAGTGCATGATTATTCTAGTATGAAAAACAAGTATTTGATAATTTTGAGGAGAGAGAGAGAGAGGCTTACGGTGGTGTCATGAGAGTTGCTTTCATCAAGCCTATATTCATGCATGATCCAGTCAGACTTTTGTCCATGAGGTGCTCGACCCTTATAAAACACAAGTGTCTTTCTCAACCCAATTCTTCTAAACCCGCTGTAGATGATCTTGTCCCGGCCAGTGGCCTTCCAAAACCCAGCCGCCGTCGCCCTATTCGTTCGAGTTCCGGTCGGGTACTTCTTATCCTTGTGACTGAAGAAATACCAGTCATTTTGTGGAGTGGATCCTATCTTGCACTTCTCTACACCATCATATATATGTAACAACAATTAGTAAATTTACGAATCTTTCACCAAAGTGGATGAAAATGATAGTTTATATATGGGTACGTATATACGTACCTTGAATGTCCCAAGGTTCAAGCTTATTAAGATCAACTTCTCGAATGACATCAAGATCAATCCTCTCAAAGGCAACCTTCTTTCGGAGATAGTAGTGGAGGAGCTCCTCCTCCGTCGGGTGGAACCGGAAGCCCGGAGGAACTTGAGACTGGCCGTTGATGGACAGATTCATGCGATCCTCCGATGACATTATATTTTAGAAAGAAAATAAAAAGTCAAATGAACCCAGTTGGGGATTGATGATGGAGGGAATTGGAGAGAGAGCTGAAAAGAAAGAAGAACAAGGAGGAGGAGGTTTGATTTCGTAAAGCGTACACCGCAGTCATGATAATTTATAATGGGGGTAGGGCATGGAAGGGTCCAAAAATGCATGAAAAGCTTAGGTATCATGGCTATTAGTGTACTTAGGGTGGGGTCCATCCCTTGAAGAAGAGCCAACTACCTATACTATAGGGACTCGAGAGAAAGGGGAAAAAAACCTAAGAGTGGGGAAATATTTGATTGAATTCGAAACACGATCATGTGGTATTTTCATTTTATTTTTATTGTACTAATATTCATTGTTTATTATTAATTAGTTAGTGTTAATTATGTTATTAATTTATGTATGTGATACATACGAATTGATCGATTATATTGTAAGTGACGATATTTCAAATACAATCTTTTGTGGGAAGGATTAATGATGAAAATATCGTCTTTCACGGAAATATCGACAGTTAAATTTATAGAAATATCGACGGATATTTCAATATCGATATCGATATTGTTCATGCTCAACAAAAAAATGTTGAAAATTTAGTTCAAAACTTGAAAATTTTGAATGAAATATTGGGAAAAACTTAAGCACCAAATAATATTTATATAAAACTAATATCTATTTCATGGAAATAGAGGGGAGAATTTTCTCCCCCTTATTTTTATGCCAAGATCCTTAAATACGGGTATATTCACGGAAATATCGCGGATATTTCTTCCCCCTATTTTAATATCGAGACCTCAAAATATAGTTATATCGACGTAAATTTTACGGATATTGCGAATATTTTCATCCACGGGAAAAATAAAAGGATGGGTTGTGGGGCCAGGATAATAAACGTCGTAAATTGGGGTCCACAAGAAAAAATGCGTTAGAGAGGCAACAATATTATTGTGAAGTCAGTGGTGTGTGGGGGGGCAAGCCCACATCTCAACTATGACCCTCGACCTTACTATCTATTTGAAAAGCACCTCTAAAACTACCGAATTGCAAAATCCTCGATCCATTTCTGTATTCTATCCCCAAAAGAATCTCGCTCTCTTTTTTCCTATTAATATATATACTCTCTCTCTCTCTCTCTCTCTCTCTCTCTCTCTCTCTCTCTCTCTGTGGGACTGTGTATATGAAAGTATGAAACTCACTCGTTTTACTTTTGCAACCACCATCCTCTTATTCCTCAACGACAAGAAGGCCAAGAGAGAGACACAGATGATGGGGTCGGAGCCACTGAGCTTTCATATGGCCCCTCAGCAGAAAAAGGACATCATGGCCTTTTGTGGGAATATTGGTATCGATTTTATATGTATAAATTTGTTGTGTAATGTGGATCTCGAATATTTCAATTTTTCTCCCCTTCAAAATGTCAGCGTCACACTATTAGAACACATAAGTAATATGTTGTACACGGAATATATCTCTAATATATAGAGATAAATCGTATTTATATTGATGGACCTCTCTCAGCTAAACAAGATATAATCGTATTTATATTGATTAAACATTGCATGTCACCAACTATGAGGCTAGGCTAGGGTAGGCTAGCTAATTGAAAAGAGAGAGAGTACTAAAATATAAATGATATGATATGATCATAAGGAGGTCGATCATATGTTTGTTTTGGACGGTATAAACAAAGTGTACAAATGAAGGAGAAAAGTACATGGTAAATAAGGAAAATTGGAAGGATGACATGAACGTGTGATGTACCTGATGTGCCAGCCTATTCATATTGAAAAGAGAGAGAGTACTAAGATATAAATGATATGATATGATCATAAGGAGGTCGATCATATGTTTGTTTTGGACGGTATAAACAAAGTGTACAAATGAAGGAGAAAAGTACATGGTAAATAAGGAAAATTGGAAGGATGACATGAACGTGTGTGTGGCTTGTCTTTGGCCAAAAAGTGCTCACAACGATTTTCGAACCTCTAGCCAAAAAGTGCTCCCAGCGAATTTCGAACCTCTAGCCAAAAACTGCTCCCAGCGAGTTTCGAACCTCTAGCAAAAAAATGATCCCAACGAGTTTCGAACCTCTGGCCAAAAAGTGCTCCTAACCTCTGGCCAAAAAGTGTTCTCGGCGAGTTTTGAATCTCTTTCCAAAAAGTGCTCCCAGCGAGTTTCGAACATCTGGCCAAAAAGTACTCCTAACAAGTTTCGAAGTCCTAACAGTTAGGTACCAGGAATTTTGTCTTCTGAAAATGGCAATTTATCAACTGTACCACAATGTAGGTTAGCATAAGTCTTTTTGACTTTAGAAGATTCAACACAAGTTTGTGAACTATCCTATCTCACCTTTATTTTCTTTCTCAATTCTTGCAAATATAATGGTACGTGCCTGTAGAAGATCCTAACAACCTCATGTTTATGCTTTAATATTTATATCTACCAAAAAAAGTAATATACTTTAAATTCATAATCTCTATTATCTCTATTATTATAAAGTCAGGAGGGTTAAAAGACTTCACTAAATATTTTTGACAAAAATACTCTTTGATTAATAATTTTTACCTTTAATACATAAGTATACAATAGTAAAACTAAATATTTAAATTTTTTTAAAAAATTGAAAAATACACATTTTAGTGGAGGAGTGGGTAGTTACTCCAACACTTTTTTTTTTTAATTTATTTTCATTTCTCCTTATTTCTTAAAAATTATAAACAATAAATTCAAAATAAAAATAATTAATGTACACAAGCGTACGACTACATAAAAGTACCCAAACTATAGGGGTCATTTCAAGTTCATACCCCAACTATGAAAATTTTCATCTAGGTACCAAAACTATCAAAATATAACTTCTAGGTACACACAGTTAGTCAATCTGTTAGTCAAACTGTTAAAGTTTGAGGTGGCATTTTTTTAAAAAAAATTGCTGACTTGGACTCCATGTAGATCAACTTTCAATTAAAAAATTATAATTTAAAAATAAATGGAAAAATAAAATAAAAGAAAAATATCCCACACAACTCCACCCTTATTCCTCCTCTATCCGCAGTCAACACCATACCCACCCAGAAACCAACAACCAACAACCAGCAACCAGCATCACCTCCATCAATTTCCACCACCACCACCATCATCATCATCATCATCTTGCAATTGCAGATTTGAATTCCTCTTCCAAATATCATCTTAAAATAATTATAAAATAAAAAGAGAGAAACCCCCAATTCTCAATTTACCATGATATCGTGGTGTAGATGATCGGCAATCTCTTCAAAATTTCCCAAACAAACTTGTGGGTTTAAACCATCCAAACCCGTACCCGAATTCAAACCACCACGAAGTCATTGACTTCATCGAAGTCGAGATCTGGCCTCACCTCCACCATTCCCAACCCACAGACCAACTCCAATATCGCACCCAAATCCCACACACCCACCATTCTCGTTGACTACAAATCGCATATCCAACAAATTACAAACCTAGCCCTCAGTGTAACAACCCACCCCCGCTCGTAAGCCTTACAGGATGGCCATTGTTATGGCCGCCGACCTCCAACCAGCGCAACCGAAGGTTCACCACCTTTAACAGTGGAATCTTACCTTCACAAAGGTATTGTTATGCTTGCCAAATTCGCTCCCACTCGCATGCAGCCTTAACGGGAGTCGAACCCTGGACCAAGCCTTTTATTCCACTCAAGGTGGACACCTTTCACCAATTGAGTGGAATAAAAGGCTTGGTCTAGGGTTCGACTCCCGTTAAGGCTGCATGCGAGTGGGAGCGAATTTGGCAAGCATAACAATACCTTTGTGAAGGTAAGATTCCACTGTTAAAGGTGGTGAACCTTGGGCTGCGCTGGTTGGAAGCCGGCGGCCATAACAATGGCCATCCCGTAAGGCTTACGAGCGGGGGTGGGTTGTTACACCCAGAATTGAAGCTCAAACCCAGTTGCTCCCAATTCACGCCAAAACTCAGCTAACGATGAACACCCAATCCCAACTTCATGACATTTGAGTTCGACGGCGTTTGGGTTCGAAGGCGTATGAGTTCGAAGGTGTCTGAGTTCGATGAACACCCAATCCTACCTTCAATTACCTGATCGACCCAACCAACGTCGACGCCATTAGGGGCCAAGCAAGGCCCCACCGCGCACGAGTTCGAAGGCGTTTGAGTTCGATGAACACCTAATCCCACCTTCAACGGCCTGATCGACCCAACCAATTTTTCTCTATGAGGTTGAAATTTGGGCAAAGTATAAGTGAATTTGCCATTTTGCCTTGTTCGATGAGGATGGGGTTGTTGCAGAGAGTTAGGTAAAGCTCCTTCTTGGTGGAAATGGAGATGGGAGGGTTTAGGGATTGGGAGGCTAGGATTCCGTTGACCTCGGGGGAAAATCGGTCCCAAACGACGTCGGATTCAGAGGCGGACTTGAAACTCCTGGAAACACAGGACAGCCTGCAGGCGTCGCGAGGCCTGGTGAGGGAGACGACGTTGGCTATGCATCCTTCGGGCAACGCCTGCAGATCTATGTAATCATGCATGAGCATCGCCCCACAGCTATCGCTTTCAACATCAGTTTTCTTGTGGTTGTCGTCTTGGTTTGCACCGTCTTGTGGTTTTCTTGTGGTTGTCGTCTTGAGATAGAAGGACACATTGTGTGGGATATTTTTCTTTTTAAAATTTTTTCATTATTTTAAAATTATAATTTTTTAATTGAAAATTGATCTACATGGAGTCCAAGTCCGCAAATTTTTTTTTTAAAAAATGCCACCTTAGACTTTAGCAGTTTGACTAACGGATTGACTAACGGTGAATACCTAGATGTTGTATTTTGATAGTTTGGGTACTTATATAAAAATTTTCATAGTCGACGTATGAACTTGAAATGATCCCCTATAATTTGGGTACTTTTATGTAGTTTATCCTAAATAATATTAATAAATCGTGGAATTATATTAGGTGCATTACTTAGACATTTTGACAATAACAGTAAAATATTTCTGTGTGTTTGTGATTATTGTAAGGGTTAACCAGAAAGATAAAGGTTGCTCTTGCACCTTTTCCTCCAACGAAAAGTAAAAATGATGTCATCCGCACTATTATCTGCGCAATATTGGCTAATTTGACTTAGATGATTTGTAAATTAAAAAGAAATTAAATTAATCATGGGAAAATGGACGGCATTTGCTACCATCAAGTAGATGACTATATATATATGATCAGTACATATTAGTTTGTGATTGAGCACTCTTTTTATAAATATACTAGCCTCATTGTATTGTGCATCCGGGCTTACGAGAAGTATTTAAGCGCTGTAGGCGCTGCTTATTATTTTATAATAATCATTTAGTACCTTTACCACTCAATAATAAAATGTGCGAATATATATCTTTATAATTAAAACGGGATGATACTTGTCTTTTTCTTTATTTTTTAAATATAAAATTTGATAATTTGTGTGAGTGGAAATTGTGGTAGTTTTTAAAACGTGTAGGGTAAGAGAGTTTTCTCTCTTTTTTTAGTTTCTTTTCTAAAATTTAATAATGTAGAGTTTGTGTTTTACAATTATACCCTTAATTCATATGTTTTTTGTGTTTCACCTTTTATATTAGCAAAGGGTTTTTTTGGAAAGAAAAAGGCTTTAATAAACCACTCACTTGGCTTTATAATAACTAGCCTCCCTGCACTTACTTACGCGCGTGTAAAACCTTTTTTAATTTTTAAAAATTAGGAGAAATGAAATAAATTTAAAAGTATAAAAAAATAAATAAAAAGGATTGTGGGAGGAGGAGTAACTACCCATTCTCTCCACCTTTTCCTCTCCACGTTTCTTTTTTATTTCACGTTTATCTCTTATTTCTTTTCTTTTTTATTTAACTTTGATTTCTTAATTATCTCTTCTGATCGATATATTATCTTTTTGACCTTCAATTATATTTGTCTAATCTTGAATTATGGGGGTATTTTTGTCACAAAAAATTGGTAAAACCTTTTGACATTCTTGACTTTATAATAATATAGATAATATATATATAACTCTTAGGATTAGAGGCGGAGCCACCTTGAGACTAGAAGGGTCCCAAGCTCTTCTTGTGACTTTTTTATTATCTTTTCTATTTGTATATGTATATGCAAATTACACCAATATTATTAAAATTCTTAAAGTTTTTTTCTTTTATTTTTCTAATTTCTTTCTTGTTCTCTTAACATATCACATTCACCTACTAAATATTGAAAATTTGAGTGCATGAATATTTATTTGGCATATTTTTTGGTACTCAAAATAGATGATACCATAATTGCTTATGGAAAATAGATAACATATATACCCGGCCACAAAATTCTATCAACTAATGTTATTGCTATTATGATGATTTTGTATTTTTCCGCTATTATCATTATTCATATAAATTGACTTATCTCTTAACATTAACTTATTAAGTAAAATGTAATCAAAACATTGATTTTCTCTCGGCCAAAAAAAGAAACCCTAAGCATTTATCTATATAAAGTGCCCTCCTAACTTAAATTTAATATTATCTTTTTCATTACAGTGTAATTTAAGTTGGAGCGTAATATCGATATAATTAATAATATCTTATAATTTTATTGAAATAAGATATTGATGTGCTATAAATCTAGTCTTTGGTATATGTTGTCAAGATAGTCTATATATGATGTCTTGATTTGTCAAGAATTTCACTCTAATTACAATATATATAACAAGATCCTACAAAAAAAATAAAAAATAAATAAAAAGGTTTTACGACTGCATGTTTGAATTATATGAGAGTTGATAATTCAGTATTAACTACCTAAGTCACTACAAGTAGAACTAATATTGTCCACATATTTCATGTTAATTAGTCGTTAATGCATGATGGTTTTGAGTATATTTACAACAACATACCTTCGGACTCTTTCTCTTTGGCCACTTGAAACTTGATCATCAAGATTTTAATTAGTTTCTTTCTCGATCACCCTCGAACACACACAAAAACACAAATAACGGTGAAGCACTAGCTAGCTAGCTAGCTACCGCCAATATGAATATATATATATATATATATATATATATATATATTTGATGAGATTAGATTTTCTGTTATGAGATTTCATTTCATTTGTGTTTTGGCCATAATCATAATGATGAGCAATGGTAATTGGTCCTTCAAATTCTATTCCTAATCATGATTTTACGGAAGACTAATTGACTCAGCAACCACCTTACACTAACCTGCACTCGACATCTCATCTCCCTTTCATCTTATTACTTCATCACTATTCCATCATCTTCTTGTTTGTTGTTGGTTAATACACACACATATATATATATTCAACTCAAAAATTAATTAATTCATTCATTCAAACCACTCGTTCATTAGTTAATTAATTAATTACTATATGGTCATTTGGTGACGTATTTAGTGACAATATGTGTGCGTATTTAGGAGATGTTGATCGTTCAAACTGCCTGTTATGACGTAATATGTGTGCGTGCGGATGTTGGACGTATAATTTCTGATTTTGTCAAGTCCCTTCATCAACAAATATCATATATGGTGTATAATCTACAAGTTGGTTGGTAGCTACTTTGTTCAAACATGTTGGTTATTTCACTACAAGAAATAAGGGCTTGTTCGACGAGATTTTGTCCGACAAAGTCGTTTTCGCTGCTTCGTGTCATTTTGCTTGTCGAAAATGAAGGCTCGTCGGGCAAGGTTTTGGCAGGAAGAAGAAGTTGTTGGCGCGTAAAATAGGAAGGTTTGGCCCGACGAATTCATTCTATCCGTCGGGCAAAATGAGCTTTAACGACGAATATTGTTCGTCGAGCAAAACTTGGCGTTGACTATATTTTGCCCGACGAATCATTAAAATTTGCCTTACGAAACTTCTTCGTCGGACAAAAGTCTAAACACATTAAGTGCCCAGACACCATTTTCTTCTTCTTCCTCTCAGCCATTTGCTCACAGAGCTCACTCACTCTCTCTCTCTCTCTAGCTATAATACATCAACAATCATCATCTCATCACCATTTTCACTACCAATCAAATCCCTTTCTCTCTCAATCACCAATACTAATTTTGAAGGTTAGAGACCATATAAATTTTTGGGCTTTTCAAAATTGGGTCAGAGGATTGCCCGACGAATATTTATGTACCTTCGTCGGGCAAAGGCGTCCAATATCACGTGATTCTCGGTTCGGTGGACGGTTGCCGAAACTGGAAAGTCATGCCCAACGAATATTTATTAATCTTCGTCGGGCCATATATACCATATTCAATTTACATTTAATTATTAAACAACATTTTTAAATAATTTACGAAATGAAATGGACCGATCTAACCGTCCACATTTATTGCACGTACTCATAGATCGCCTACGCAAAAAATTACACAATTTGGAAATCCCAAGATTAGGTAACGGTGCACGACGTTTCAACGGTTACACAACATTTATTCATGATCGGACGACTTTAAATCCTCAAAACCTCAGGATTTTCGACGAGCGAGATCTAGGCACATAAAACCACAAATGAACGGTTAGATCGGTCAAATTCAATCGTTTGAATATCAATGGAACCAAAACTTCGAAAAATGTATTGAAGTTTCATTCAAGTGTTTAAACTCCTTGATGAATATGCTTATTTTACGATTTTTAATAATTTACGAAATGAAATGTATTGATCTAACCGTCCACATTTATTGCACGTACTCATAGATCGCCTAAGCAAAAAATTACCCAATTTGGAAATCCCGGGATTAGGTAATGGTGCGTGACGTTTCAACAGTTACACAACGTTTCTTCAAGATCGGAAGGCTTTAAATCCTCAAAACCTCACGATTTTCGATGGACAAGATCTAGGCACGTAAAACCACAAAATAAATGGTTACATCGGTCAAATTCAATCGTTTGAATATCAATGGAACAAAAACTCCGAAAAATATATTGAAGTTTCCTTCCAGTGTTTAAACTCATTGATGAATATGCTTATTTTACAATTTTCAATAATTTACGAAATGAAATGGACCGATCTAACCATCCACATTTATTGCACGTACTCATAGATCGCCTTCGCTAAAAATTATCCAATTTGGAAATCCCGGGATTAGGCAATGGTACGCGACGTTTCAACGGTTACACAACGTTTCTTCACGATCGGAAGGCTTTAAATCCTCAAAACCTCACGATTTTCGACGGGCGAGATCTAGGCACGTAAAACCACTAAATGAACAGTTAGATCGGTCAAATTCAATCGTTTGAATATTAATGGAACAAAAACTTCGAAAAATGTATTAAAGTTTCCTTCAAGTGTTTAAACTCCTTGATGAATATGCTTACTTTACGATTTTTAATAATTTACGAAATGAAATGGACCGATCTAACCATCCACATTTATTGCACGTACTCATAGATTGCATACGCGAAAAATTATCTAATTTGGAATCCCGGGATTAGGCAATAGTGTGCGACATTTCAACAATTACATAACGTTTCTTCACGATCGGAAGGCTTTAAATCCTCAAAACCTCACGATTTTCGACGGGCGAGATCTAGGCACGTAAAACCATAAAATGAATGGTTAGATCGGTCAAATTCAATCGTTTGAATATCAATGGAACAAAAACTTCGAAAAATATATTGAAGTTTCCTTCTATTGTTTAAACTCATTGATGAATATGCTTATTTTACGATTTTCAATAATTTACGAAATGAAATGGACCGATCTAACCATCCACATTTATTGCACGTACTCATAGATCGCCTGCGCTAAAAATTATCCAATTTGGAAATCCCGGGATTAGGCAATGGTACGCGACGTTTCAACGGTTACACAACGTTTCTTCACGATCAGAAAGCTTTAAATCCTCAAAACCTCACAATTTTCGACGGGCGAGATATAGGCACGTAAAACCACTAAATGAACGGTTAGATCGGTCAAATTCAATCGTTTGAATATTAATGAAACAAAAACTTCGAAAATTGTAATGATGTTTCATTGAAGTGTTTAAAATCCTTGATGAATATGCTTATTTTACGATTTTCAATAATCTACAAAATGAAATGGACTGATCTAACCATCCACATTTATTGCACGTACTCATAGATCACCTCCGCGAAAAATTAGCCAATTTGGAATTTTCGGGATTAGGTAACGGTGCGCGACGATTCAACGGTAACAAAACGTTGTTTGACGATCGGACAACTTTAATACCTCAAAACCTCAAGAATTTCGACAGGTGAGGTCTACGCACTTAAAACTAACCATTAAACGGTCAATTTTTGAAATTCCATTGTTTGAATATCAATTGAATCAAAACTTCAAAAAATGCCTTCAAATTCGCAAACTTATCGATCGAGACACATAAGGCCTGTAAAACATGACGATTTCTGCCGGTGGGAAATAAGGCACGTAAAACCAAAAATTGAACGGTCTCGATTTTGAAAATTCTATCGTCGAACCTGATTTTTACATTAGTCAAATTTTCATCAAAATAACCATCTTGCCCGACGAATATACAAATTTCGCCGAGTAAAATTTCAAAAATTCGATGGGCAACTCCATGTATTCGTCGGGCAACATTAAAAAACTATCGCAATTTTTTTTGGCGAAAATTTCAAAATTTCGCGAAAAATTGAAAATGGCACCTCTTATTACCCGGCGAATCATTAAAGTTTGCCCGACGAAGCCTTCGTCGGGCAATGTCCTAAACTGAGACTAAAATCGAATCGATTCTTCTTTTCCTCTTCATCTTCCTCGCATAGGTTCTTCCGCCTTCTTTGCAAAAAAATCAAACCCAAACCCAGCAACCTAGCCGCCCCTCTCTCTCTCAAGCACTCTCCATGTCTCACTCTCCATCTATCTCAGGAACCCAACAACCAGTCAGCCTCACCATCTCGCTATCTCAGCCGCGAAGACAGCCGCCGTCTCTCTCAGAAACCTCTCTCAGCCGCCAAGGCCGTCGCTCTCTCTCAGACTCTCTCTCTCTCTCTCTCAGTTGCTCACTGTAAGTCCCTCTATCTCTAGGATTATTTGATTAATTTGATTACTTGATTATATGACTAATTAATTGAAATTTAGAACTTGAATGGTGATGAATGGTTCAAATTTTGATGTTTGGGTATGAATATTTGAAAATGGTGGTTGATGTGTTGTTGGTTTGGGTATGAATTATTGGACTTGATTTTTTTTTGAATTTTGGATATGAATTATTGAATTGTAGGATTTGATTGTTGAATGTGAATTTTGGATATAATTGTTAGATAAGATTTTTTGTAATAAAATTTTTTGTTCAAGATTTATGAATTTTGTGATTTTTGGATTTAGTAATTTAGGGTTAAGATTGTTAGGACTAAGTAATTTAGGTTTAATTTTTTGAATTTTGACTTTAGTAATTTAGGTTTCAGTTTGTTTGGATTAATTTAGTATTTTAGGTGTAATTTTGGTTTGTATTGGTTTTATTTTAATTTTAGTGAATTTATTTTTAAAAATTAGAATTTGGTGGTTTTATTTTTTGTTTGGATTTAGTAATTTAGGGTTAATGTTGATGATTTGTTGAAATTGTGATGTTTGGTATAATGTTGAAATTGGAATAATGTTATGAATTTTGCATATGATTTTTTTTATGATTTTGGATATGAATATTATGTGAATTTTGGATATGTGAATTTAAAAAAACTCATGTGAACTTTTTATTATGATTTTGGATATGTGAGTTTTATAAATTTTGGATATGTGAATTTTATGATTTTGAATATTATTATTTGGTTTTATTTTTAAAAATTAGAATTTGGTGGTTTTTTTTTTGGCCAATTTACTAATTTTCAATAAAAAAATTTTGGTTTTATTTATTTATTTATTATTTGAATTAAAAAAATGTTGGTTAATTTTATAGGTGGTTTTTTATTCTTTTTTATTTTGTGAATTTAATATTTAATATTAGAATGTTTATTTACTTATTATTAAATTAAAAATATGTTTGTTAATTTTATATTAATTTTTTTTAATTTTTTATTGTAGATGCCGCAACGCACCTTGATCCAGGCCCAAAATGCGCAGATCCAGACCCAAAAAGTGGAGATCAAGGCCGCCGTCGCCAAGGTGTTTGACTGCTTGGGTGAACGTGGGCTGGATGAGCATCTGTCACAACCTCAACCCCCAACCCAATGGCCCGCCCGGACCTCAACCACCCCGACCCGTCGCCGAGTAGTTAGAAATTAATATGTAAAACATTACTTTAGTTTTAATTATGTGAAAACATAACATTAATTTTTATAAATATATTTTTTTATTTTCATTTGATTCGTTTTATTATTTTAATTGTATTTATTTAAAAAATAATTTTATTTTAATTATATATATTTATTTAATCAAAAAAATTATTAAAATTATTTTTTTAAATATTAAGATTTTACCCGACGAACAAGCACTTTCGTTGAGCAAAGTAAGAAAATTCGGTGGATACCTGCAAAATTTTTGTAACTTTGTCCGGCAAAACTCATTTGTCGGGCAAAAGTTGTTGACTTTTTGGAATTGCTCGACAAATCATAAGTGATGAAATGATTCGCTTTCATCGGGCAAGTTTGGAATTGCTCGACGAATTCACTGTTTTCGTCGGCTGACATCAAGCCCGACGGTAGTGACCCTTCGAATTTTGCCCGACGGAAGTTCGTCAGGTTTAATTTTGCCAAACGAATGTTGACATTTGCTCGACGAATCTGTTTCACCAAGCAAGCCTATTTTTCCTGTAGTGTTTATAATACCTTTAAGTTCGCCTTTGAAATTTTGTATTTAATATAGTGAAGTAATTCTAACACTTTTATTTTTCTTAATTTTCTACACTTCTTGATCTTTTGTAATGGTCACATTGAATAAATTAAAGCATAATCCTTGGATATAAATACACTAATTAGGATTGTATTAGAAAAAAAGTGTAGTGCGAAAATCATTTGCCTTTAACATATTCAATAACTTCAAAGATTCAAAATATGTTAAATTTATAAGCCACTTGATAACTATTCTGTTATCAGTTTCCAGTTTCCACTTTTTATATTTTAGATATGAGAAAATACGGGAATGATGTAGGATAAAAGAAGTATATGGGGAAAGAGTTGTAGTACAAATATTAAAGAAAAAGTAGACAAAAAAAAATCAAAACCAATTTTGTGGGTGTCAATTTTTGGTTTTTTTTTTTTTTTTTTAAATAAAAAATTCTCCTTCTTTGTTTTTTCCTCTCTATACCACAAATCATTATCATCCCTTTATCTTTGCAGTACTTTTTACATGTCTTATGTATCTAAATTGAAAATCGGAAACAAAAAAAGGAATAATCAACAAATGAAAAATTTTAAATTTCATTGAAATATAGGACATATAGATCGAAAATGAATTTGTCATGACATAAAACTATATATATATCCCTTCCCATCCTATTTATTTTGCGGGGATTGGAACTTTTTGTTATAACTAATTTATCTTTGATACTTTTGAGACAATTATATTAGGGGAGGGGGATTGTAACGACCTGGACAAGAAATTAAATTAATTGAGAATTTAATGAAGGAAAAGACGATTTTACCCTCGGTTTCGGAAGGGTTCGGGAGTCACATTTTGTCTAGCAGTACTTTTGGAAGTTTTTCTTAGGTCGTTGCGTAGGTCTCGAACTCACGAGTTCGTAGGCAGGCCGTAGGCAGCAAACGGAGACACGGTGAGAATGTTGTGGGTCTAAAAGCTTCAGGGGCAGTTTGGTCATTTTGGAAAAGTCCAAAATTATGGGGATATTTTTCTCTCTCTGGAGACTCTTCTTAGACCGGCCCAAAATCTCTCTCTTTCCTCCCTCGACCACTCTTTCTCTACCCGTGCGATCACTGCACAAACCTCACCTTCATGGTCCCATTTTAGGACCGATTCGACAAAATCCAAGGCCGTGGAAGGCTTCCCCTCGACTTCATGAGCGGTCTGGTGTCATTTTTGAGGTGGGAACGTCGCCGTATACGACGGATGGAGGAGGAAAGGTGGATCGAAACTTCTCGGCCGGATTCCGACCGAACCAGGTATGATCTCGAACTCCTGACTCCATTTTTGAGTTCCTAGTGTTGCGTAGATGAATCTACAGTTGTGGATAGTAGAAATCGGTGGACCTTGGGATGAGTTTGAAGCTCAACAGAAACAGAGATTTCTGGCGAGAATGTCCAAATTTCGACCACCAGAGACGGTGGCGACGACGGCGGTCCGACAATCGTCCCCGACGAGCTCCGATGACTGGTTCGAACTGCGGTGGCTGTCATGGCATGCCAGATGGCAGCCACCTGGTGACTAGTCAACAGCTGACTCAGCTGCCATTGGCAACACAGTCAGCAGTTAGTTGATTGTTGGGTTAGCTGACGTCGTCAGGGTTTGACAGAATATTCTATCAGGTTCGACGGAATATTCAATCGTAAACAATACATACGTGCATGGGGGCGCGTCGCCGATGCGTGGTTCGGCCTTCTACCAGCGCGTGGTGGCGTGTGGGATTGTTAACCAGCACACGTCGACGCGTGTCTAGGGTTTTGGAACATTCCGGATATGATTTTGGTGGTTTTGAGCCCGCTGGAGTCCGTTTAAAGCCCCGTTAGAGTAATCCCAGCGGTAATGGACGACCACGGAGCGAGTTTTGGCTCAGGAGGTCAATAGAGTTAGGTTATTGCGATGTCAAAGGATTCCTTGGGGCTAAGGTTTCATTGAGTTGGTACTTTGGATGTACTGTGCACGGACTGGGTTTCCGAGATTTTGTGGCATGCGTACTTCTTTGTATTATGTTATACCAAGGGGTTATCCGATGTTGGTGTTGGAGGGTATTTCTCCGCCACAACGTTGAGGTTTCTCCAACTGGCGTCGGAGGCTATTTCTTCGCCACATTCGTTAAGGTTTCTCCAACTGACGTTGGACGGTATTTCTCTGTCACATCATTGAGGTTTCTCCAACTGGCGTTGAAGGGTATTTCTCCACCACATCGTTGAGGTTTCTCCAACTGGCGTAGGAGGGTATATCTCCGCCACATCGTTGATTAGGGTTTTGACCCTAGTGATTGCTATGAGGTATGTTATGGAGGATTCAATCATACTCTCGGGATGCTATGAGGTATGTTATGGAGGATTCCATCATACTCTTGGGATATTATCAGGTATGTTATAGAAGATTTTATCATACGACTCGGGGTGCTCAAGATGAGTTGGGATATCGAGTTAAGACTCGGGGTGCATAGGATGCGTCGAGATATCGACTTACGACTTGGGGTGTTCAAGATGAGCCGGGATATCGAGTTATGATTCGAGGTGGTCAGGATGAGCCGGGATTTCGAGTTACGACTCGGGGTAAGTCAGTGAGATTCAATTCAACCAAGTCGGGTACCTTCGTCATCAGGGTCAGTGGGTGATGTGGGCGGTGACCCAGATGGACGAGTAGGTGACGTTTCACATGAGGAGGACACGTCTGACAGGTAGATGAAGTCAGTCAAGTATAGAGGAGGTTCTGTTGGAACCCATGTAAAGTTCATTTGATGGTTCCAAAGTTTAAGGGTATTTCATGTGTGAACTTTTGTGGTTAAAAGCTGTTAGATGGGAGCAGGGCTTTTTGCGAATTTGGAGACGATATTCGGGAAGGGTCCTGTCAATTTGGTATCAGAGCCCTAGGTTTCACTTCCTGCAGACTGCACACTTGTGTGCAAATTATTTAAGGGTTCTTGTCAACAAGATGCCTCCGAGACGTTTGTCTCTTCAGGGACCTAGAACTGAGAGAGGTGGAGAATGCGTAGTGGATATGATGTTCTAGGATTCCGTGGTTGAGCTAATTAGGGTAGACCCTGGAGCTGTTGGGTCAGGCGATGTAAGCACGGACGAGGTAGGCGCTGCCGTTGCTGGCGAGTGGACTTTGGTTTTGTAAATTATAATGCATGCATAAAGGTATATTTGATATAATTGCTTGTTACATATTGTTTTTGGCAACTTCTGGAATTTAGAAAATTATTTCTATTAAATTCTTCCTGGACACGGGCTTTCAATAATTATTTGGAAAGGATGTTTTGGGCTATGGCCTGGCTTTATGGATTTGGGTTTTATATGGTTTCGGTTGAGTCAATGATTTTTAGGTTTATACCCGGATTTATGATTTTATTGGATTTGAGCACAAACCCAGTTTTTCAATGAATTTGGGTTAGGCCAAGGAACAAGGATTTCAAAACATGGATCTGAATTACTGTCCCCGAGGGTTAAGGTTTTCTCTGATGCTGGTGTCGAGGGTCTTTCTTCGCCGGATCGTTGAGGGGAGCTACGGCTCGGGGGTCCATTCGGAGAGCGGTGAGTCAGGTTTATGATATTTTGTGTCCAGGTTGGTTTGATGGTTTTTAAACTCCTTTGAGGAGGGTTTTTAAAGTAGGGTTGTGGACTATTTTAATTAAGGAAAATATGATTTTTCCCTCGGTTTCAGAAGGGTTTGAGAGTCATTTTTTGCCTGGCAGTACTGTTGGAAGTTTTTCTTGGGTTATTGCGTAGGTTTCGAACTCACGAGTTCGTAGACAAGCGGCACGCAGAAAACGGAGATGTGGTGAGAATGTTGTGGGTCTAAAAGCTTCAGGGTCAATTTGGTCATTTTGGAAAAGTTCAAAATGATGGGGATATTTTTCTCTCTCTCCAGAGGCTCTGCTAAGACGGACCCAGAATCTCCCTCTCTCCTCCCTCGACTACTCTCTCTACCCGTGCGATCACCGCACAAACCTCACCTTCATCGTCCCATTTTGGGACCGATTCGACCAAATCGAAGCCCAGGGAAGTTTTCCCATCGACTTCATGAGCGATCTAGTGTCATTTTCAAGGTGGGAGTGTTGCCGTAGATGGTGGATGGAGGAGGAGAGCTTGACTGAAACTTCTCGGTCGAATTTCGACCGAACCAGGCATGATCTCGAACTCTCGACTCCATTTTTGAGTTCCTAGTGTTGCGTAGATGAATATATAGGTATGGGTCGTAGAAATCGGTGTAGTTTGGGATGAGTTTGAAGCTCACCGGAAATGGCAATTTCAAGTGACAAATTCAAGATTTCGGCCCCCGAAAATGGCAAAGATGATAGTGGTCCAGTCATCGTCCCCTACAAGCTCCGATTACTGGTTTGAACTGCAGTAGCTGACATGGCATGCTAAGTTGCAGCCACGTGGGGCCACATGGAGCCACGTGGCGATAAGTCAGCAGTTGACACAGCTGCCATGTGGAGCCACGTGGCAACACAGTCAATAGTTAGTTGACCATTGGGTCAGCTGACGACGTCAGGGTTTGACGGAATATGCTGACGGTGTTAGCATATTCCATCAAAAGGTAATGGCGTTATGACGGAACCCTAATGCCGTTAGTTTGGACAGAATATTCCGATTTCGTCGGGATATTTCGTAAGGTTTGAGGGAATATTTCGTCATAGCAATGGAATATTCCGTAGTGAATAGTACAGATGCGCATGGGTGCGCTTGGGGGCCCGTGGCTATCGCGTGGTCCGGCTTTCTACCAGCGTGTGGGACTGTTTCCCAGCCCACGGCTACGCGTGTCTAGAGTTTTGGAACATTCTGGATGGAATTTTGTTGGTTTTGAGGTCGTTGGAGTCCGTTTAGAGCCCCGTTTGAGTAATCCAACTGGTAATGGATGACCATGGAGCGGGCTTTGGATTGGGAGTTCAAGAGAGTTTGGTTATTGCGATGTCAAAGAATTCCTTGGGGCTGGGGTTTCCTTGTGTTGGTACTTTGCATGTGTTGTGAACGAACTGGGTTTCTGAGATATCATGGCATGCGTACTTCTATGTTTTATGTTATACCAAGCGATTCTCCGATATTGGTGTTGGAGGGTATTTCTCCGCCACATCGTTGAGGTTTCTCCAACTAGCGTTGGAGGGTATTTTTCCGCCACATCGTTGAGGATTCTCCAACTGGCATTGGATGGTATTTCTCCGCCACATCATTGATTAGGGTTTTAACCCTGGTTATTGCTATGAGGTATATTATGGAGGATTCCATCATACTTTCGGGATGCTATGATGTATGTTATGGAGGATTCCATCATACTCTCGGGATGCTATGAGTTATGTTAAAGGGGATTCCATCATACGACTCGGGGTGCTCAAGATGAGCAGGGATATCAAGTTACGACTCGGGGGTGCTCCGGATGAGTCAGGATATCGAGTTACAACTCAGGATGCTCAGGATGAGCCGGGATATTGAGTTACGACTCGGGATGCTCAGGATTTATCGAGATATCGAGTTACGGCTCTGGGTGCTCAGGATGAGTTGGGATATCGAGTTACGACTCAGGGTAAGTCAATCAGACTCAATTCAACCAAGTCGGGTACCTTTGTCATCAAGGTCATTGGGTGGTGTGGGCGGTTACCCAGATGCACGAGTTGGTGACGTTTCACATGAGGAGGACACGCCAATTGTCTTGTTTGATTGCGGAGGAGGTCCTCCGAGGTAGTTTGTGAACTACTAGTCTACCCTTCGTCTGACAGGTAGATGAAGTCAGTCAGGTATAGAGGAGGTTTTGTTGGAACCCCTGTAAAGTTCATATGATGGTCCCAATGTTTAAGGGTATTTCAGGTATGAACTTTTGTGGTTAAAAGCTGTCAGATGAGAGTATGACTTCTCACGGATTTCGAGACGAAATTTGGAAAGGGTCCTATCAATTTGGTATCAGAGCTCAAGGTTTCACTACCTGCAGACCCCTCACTAATGGGCAAATTATTTAAGGGTTCTTGTCAACAAGATGCCTCCGAGATGTTTGTTTCTTCAGCGACTTAAAACTGAGGGAGGCAGAGAATGCATAGTGGATATGAGGTGCTAGGATTCCGTGGTTGAGCTAATTTCGGCAGACCCTGGAGCTGTTGGGTCGGGCGATGTAATCACGGGCGAGGTAGGCGCCACCGTTGCTGGGGAGTGGCCTTTGGTTTTGTAAATTATAATGCATGCGTAAAGGTATATTTGATATAATTGCTTGTAATGTATTGTTTTTGGCAAATTTCTGGATTTTAGAAAATTATTTCTATTAAATTCTTGCTGGACACGGGTTTTCAATAATTATTTGGAAATGATGTTTTGGGCTATGGTCGTGCTTAATGGATTCGGGTTTTATATGGTTTCGGTTGAGTCCATGATTTTTGGGTTTAGACCCGGATTTGTGAATTTATTGGATTGAGCATAAATCCAGTTTTTCAATGAATTTGGCTTATGCCAAGGGACAAGGATTTTAAAACATGGATATGAATTACAATTCTCAAGTGTTAAGGTTTTCTCCGATGCTGGCGTCGAAGGTCTTTCTCTGCCAGATCGTTGATGGGAGCTACGGCTCGAGAGTCCATTCGGGAAGCGGTGAGTCAGGTTTATGATATTTTGTGTCCAGGTTGGTTTCATGGTTTTTAAACTCCTTTGAGGAGGGTTTTTAAAAGCAGGGTTGTGGACCACATGATGTTTTTATTATTCGGGTTTTCGTGGGTCCCACCGAGTATTTTAACAAAACATTTATTTTTGTTTTCACTGAATTGTTGTCCCTAAGGGTCATGATTTTTCTCTGGCACATGATGAGGGGTATTTCCCATCATTAATTCGTCGAGGTTTTCTCCGATTGGCGTTGGAGTCTATTTCTCCGCCAGATCGTTGAGGGGTTTCTCTGATGTTGGCGTTGCAGGGTATTTCTCCGCCACATCGTTGAGGTTGTCTATGCATCGTACAAGGACCCATATATATATATATAGGCTGGAGTGGTTGGGCTTTACCTCGTTGAGGTTCTCCTAGACTGGAGTGGTTGGGCTTTACCTCAGTCAGAACGTCGATGTTTTCTAAAGCTGGCATGGCAGGGTATTTCTTCGCCAGAGCATTAAAGCTGACTACACGGACTACATGGATCTGCATGACTTCGCAAAATCTTCGGATGCACATGTACCTATATGACCCCTGACTTCGAGGTATATTTGGGCATGTGACGTCATGACTTGAGGTAATTGTAGTCATGTTGGGAGTAGGCCTTGCGGTGGACCTCTCGGGCTCAGAGCCTTGCGGTGGACCTCTCGGGCTCAGAGCCTTGCTTCGAGGTATGTTCCGGGTTGAATGGATTCAGGTGCCTTCAGAATGTCTCTAGATGTTATTCTCGCCTACGGTTTCTTGTCGAGACGGGAACAAAGAAATGTACAGAGTGCACAGGTTGAATTGGGAATCACAGCTAAGGCCCAATTCGTGTTGGTGGTGACGTGAAAGGACTTGAAGCAGAAGGTTGGCTCTTTTACCCATGTTAAGGGAATTTCGGGGACAAAAATTCCTTTAAAAGGGGGGGGGGGGGGGGGGGGGGGGTGCTTTGATAGAATTGTAACTACTCGGATCAAAAATTAAATTAATTTGAGAATTTAATTAAGGAAAAGATGATTTTATCCTCGGTTTCGGAAAGGTTCGGGAGTCACTTTTTGTCTAACAGTAATTTTGGAAGTTTTTCTTGGGTCGTTCCGTAGGTCTCAAACTCACGAGTTCGTAGATTGGCGACACACAGAAAACGGAGACCCGGTACGAACGTTGTACTTTGGATGTACTGTGAACGGACTGAGTTTCTGGGATTTCGTGGCATGCGTACTTCTATGTATTATGTTATACCAAGGGGTTCTTCGATGTTGGTGTTGGAGGGTATTTTGGTCATTTTGTAAAAGTCCAAAATTATGGGGATATTTTTCTCTCTCTCCGGAGATTCTGCTAAGACCGGCCCAGAATCACTCTATCTCCTCCCTCGACCACTCTCTCTCTTCCCGTGCGATCACCGCACAAATCTCACCTTCTTCGTTCCATTTTGGGACCGATTCGACCAAATCCAAGATCGGGGAAATCTTCCCCTCGACTTCATGAGCGGTCTGGTGTCATTTTCGAGGTGGGAGCGTCGACGTAGACGGCGAATGGCGGAGGAGAGGTAGGCTAAAACTTCTATGTCGGATTCCGACAGAACCAGGTATGATCTCGAACTCCTGACTCCATTTTTGAGTTCCTGGTGTTGCGTAGATGAATGTGGATCATAGAAATCAGTGGAATTTGGGATGTGTTTGAAGCTCGTTGGAAATGACGATTTTCAGCGAGAATTTCTAGATTCCGGCCACCGGAGACTGCGGTGATGACGGCGGTCCAGTAATCATCCCCAACGAGCTCCGATCACTGGTTCAAACTGCGGTGGTTGACGTGGCATGCCAGGTTGCTGCCATGTGGCGACCAGTCAGCAGCTGACCGAGCTACCACATGGCAACACAGTCAGCGTCCAGTCAGTAGTTAGTTGACCGTTGGGTTAGCTGACACCGTCAGGGTTTGATGAAATATGCTGGCGGCGTTAGCATATTCCGTCAAAAAGTTACGACGTTATGACGGAACCCTATTGCCGTTAGTTTCAACGGAATATTCCGATTTCGTCAGGATATTCTGTCAGGTTCGATGGAATATTCCATCAAAGCGACGGAATATTCCGTCGTGAACAATACAGACATGCGTGGTCGCGCGTGGGTGCGCGTGGGGGTTCGTGGCGCGTGGTTCAGGCTTCTACCGGCCCATGGCGGTGCGTGGGACTGCATCTCGGTCCACGACGGCGCATGTCTAGGGTTTTGGAACATTCTGGATTGGATTATGATGGTTTTGGGGCCGTTGGAGTTTGTTTAGAGCCCCGTTTGAGTAATCCCAGCGGTAATGGACGACCACATAGTGGGTTTTGGCTCGAGAGGTCAAGAGAGTTTGGTTATTGGGATGTCAAAGGATTCGTTGGCGCTAGGTTTTCCTTGAGTTTGTACTTTGGATGTACTGTGAACGGACTGAGTTTCTGGGATTTCGTGGCATGCGTACTTCTATGTATTATGTTATACCAAGGGGTTCTTCGATGTTGGTGTTGGAGGGTATTTTGGTCATTTTGTAAAAGTCCAAAATTATGGGGATATTTTTCTCTCTCTCCGGAGATTCTGCTCAGACCGGCCCAGAATCACTCTCTCTCCTCCCTCGACCACTCTCTCTCTTCCCGTGCGATCACCGCACAAATCTCACCTTCTTCGTTCCATTTTGGGACCGATTCGACCAAATCCAAGATCGAGGAAATCTTCCCCTCGACTTCATGAGCGGTCTGGTGTCATTTTCGAGGTGGGAGCGTCGACGTAGACGGCGAATGGCGGAGGAGAGGTAGGCTAAAACTTCTATGTCGGATTCCGACAGAACCAGGTATGATCTCGAACTCCTGACTCCATTTTTGAGTTCCTGGTGTTGCGTAGATGAATGTGGATCATAGAAATCAGTGGAATTTGGGATGTGTTTGAAGCTCGTTGGAAATGACGATTTTCAGCGAGAATTTCTAGATTCCGGCCACCGGAGACTGCGGTGATGACGGCGGTCCAGTAATCATCCCCAACGAGCTCCGATCACTGGTTCAAACTGCGGTGGTTGACGTGGCATGCCAGGTTGCTGCCATGTGGCGACCAGTCAGCAGCTGACCGAGCTACCACATGGCAACACAGTCAGCGTCCAGTCAGTAGTTAGTTGACCGTTGGGTTAGCTGACACCGTCAGGGTTTGATGAAATATGCTGGCGGCGTTAGCATATTCCGTCAAAAAGTTACGACGTTATGACGGAACCCTATTGCCGTTAGTTTCAACGGAATATTCCGATTTCGTCAGGATATTCTGTCAGGTTCGATGGAATATTCCATCAAAGCGACGGAATATTCCGTCGTGAACAATACAGACATGCGTGGTCGCGCGTGGGTGCGCGTGGGGGTTCGTGGCGCGTGGTTCAGGCTTCTACCGGCCCATGGCGGTGCGTGGGACTGCATCTCGGTCCACGACGGCGCATGTCTAGGGTTTTGGAACATTCTGGATTGGATTATGATGGTTTTCGGGCCGTTGGAGTTTGTTTAGAGCCCCGTTTGAGTAATCCCAGCGGTAATGGACGACCATATAGTGGGTTTTGGCTCGAGAGGTCAAGAGAGTTTGGCTATTGGGATGTCAAAGGATTCGTTGGCGCTAGGTTTTCCTTGAGTTTGTACTTTGGATGTACTGTGAACGGACTGAGTTTCTGGGATTTCGTGGCATGCGTACTTCTATGTATTATGTTATACCAAGGGGTTCTTCGATGTTGGTGTTGGAGGGTATTTTGGTCATTTTGTAAAAGTCCAAAATTATGGGGATATTTTTCTCTCTCTCCGGAGATTCTGCTCAGACCGGCCCAGAATCACTCTCTCTCCTCCCTCGACCACTCTCTCTCTTCCCGTGCGATCACCGCACAAATCTCACCTTCTTCGTTCCATTTTGGGACCGATTCGACCAAATCCAAGATCGGAGAAATCTTCCCCTCGACTTCATGAGCGGTCTGGTGTCATTTTCGAGGTGGGAGCGTCGACGTAGACGGCGAATGGCGGAGGAGAGGTAGGCTAAAACTTCTATGTCGGATTCCGACAGAACCAGGTATGATCTCGAACTCCTGACTCCATTTTTGAGTTCCTGGTGTTGCGTAGATGAATGTGGATCATAGAAATCAGTGGAATTTGGGATGTGTTTGAAGCTCGTTGGAAATGACGATTTTCAGCGAGAATTTCTAGATTCCGGCCACCGGAGACTGCGGTGATGACGGCGGTCCAGTAATCATCCCCAACGAGCTCCGATCACTGGTTCAAACTGCGGTGGTTGACGTGGCATGCCAGGTTGCAGCCATGTGGCGACCAGTCAGCAGCTGACCGAGCTACCACATGGCAACACAGTCAGCGTCCAGTCAGTAGTTAGTTGACCGTTGGGTTAGCTGACACCGTCAGGGTTTGATGAAATATGCTGGCGGCGTTAGCATATTCCGTCAAAAAGTTACGACGTTATGACGGAACCCTATTGCCGTTAGTTTCAACGGAATATTCCGATTTCGTCAGGATATTCTGTCAGGTTCGATGGAATATTCCATCAAAGCGACGGAATATTCCGTCGTGAACAATACAGACATGCGTGGTCGCGCGTGGGTGCGCGTGGGGGTTCGTGGCGCGTGGTTCAGGCTTCTACCGGCCCATGGCGGTGCGTGGGACTGCATCTCGGTCCACGACGGCGCATGTCTAGGGTTTTGGAACATTCTGGATTGGATTATGATGGTTTTCGGGCCGTTGGAGTTTGTTTAGAGCCCCGTTTGAGTAATCCCAGCGGTAATGGACGACCACATAGTGGGTTTTGGCTCGAGAGGTCAAGAGAGTTTGGTTATTGGGATGTCAAAGGATTCGTTGGCGCTAGGTTTTCCTTGAGTTTGTACTTTGGATGTAATGTGAACGGACTGAGTTTCTGGGATTTCATGGCATGCGTACTTCTATGTATTATGTTATACCAAGGGGTTCTTCGATGTTGGTGTTGGAGGGTATTTTGGTCATTTTGTAAAAGTCCAAAATTATGGGGATATTTTTCTCTCTCTCCGGAGATTCTGCTCAGACCGGCCCATAATCACTCTCTCTCCTCCCTCGACCACTCTCTCTCTTCCCGTGCGATCACCGCACAAATCTCACCTTCTTCGTTCCATTTTGGGACCGATTCGACCAAATCCAAGATCGGGGAAATCTTCCCCTCGACTTCATGAGCGGTCTGGTGTCATTTTCGAGGTGGGAGCGTCGACGTAGACGGCGAATGGCGGAGGAGAGGTAGGCTAAAACTTCTATGTCGGATTCCGACAGAACCAGGTATGATCTCGAACTCCTGACTCCATTTTTGACTTCCTGGTGTTGCGTAGATGAATGTGGATCATAGAAATCAGTGGAATTTGGGATCTGTTTGAAGCTCGTTGGAAATGACGATTTTCAGCGAGAATTTCTAGATTCCGGCCACCGGAGACTGCGGTGATGACGGCGGTCCAGTAATCATCCCCAACGAGCTCCGATCACTGGTTCAAACTGCGGTGGTTGACGTGGCATGCCAGGTTGCAGCCATGTGGCGACCAGTCAGCAGCTGACCGAGCTACCACATGGCAACACAGTCAGCGTCCAGTCAGTAGTTAGTTGACCGTTGGGTTAGCTGACACCGTCAGGGTTTGATGAAATATGCTGGCGGCGTTAGCATATTCCGTCAAAAAGTTACGACGTTATGACGGAACCCTATTGCCGTTAGTTTCAACGGAATATTCCGATTTCGTCAGGATATTCTGTCAGGTTCGATGGAATATTCCATCAAAGCGACGGAATATTCCGTCGTGAACAATACAGACATGCGTGGTCGCGCGTGGGTGCGCATGGGGGTTCGTGGCGCGTGGTTCAGGCTTCTATCGGCCCATGGCGGTGCGTGGGACTGCATCTCGGTCCACGACGGCGCATGTCTAGGGTTTTGGAACATTCTGGATTGGATTATGATGGTTTTGGGGCCGTTGGAGTTTGTTTAGAGCCCCGTTTGAGTAATCCCAGCGGTAATGGATGACCACATAGTGGGTTTTGGCTCGAGAGGTCAAGAGAGTTTGGTTATTGGGATGTCAAAGGATTCGTTGGCGCTAGGTTTTCCTTGAGTTTGTACTTTGGATGTACTGTGAACGGACTGAGTTTCTGGGATTTCGTGGCATGCGTACTTCTATGTATTATGTTATACCAAGGGGTTCTTCGATGTTGGTGTTGGAGGGTATTTTGGTCATTTTATAAAAGTCCAAAATTATGGGGATATTTTTCTCTCTCTCCGGAGATTCTGCTCAGACCGGCCCAGAATCACTCTCTCTCCTCCCTCGACCACTCTCTCTCTTCCCGTGCGATCACCGCACAAATCTCACCTTCTTCGTTCCATTTTGGGACCGATTCGACCAAATCCAAGATCAGGGAAATCTTCCCCTCGACTTCATGAGCGGTCTGGTGTCATTTTCGAGGTGGGAGCGTCGACGTAGACGGCGAATGGCGGAGGAGAGGTAGGCTAAAACTTCTATGTCGGATTCCGACAGAACCAGGTATGATCTCGAACTCCTGACTCCATTTTTGAGTTCCTGGTGTTGCGTAGATGAATGTGGATCATAGAAATCAGTGGAATTTGGGATCTGTTTGAAGCTCGTTGGAAATGACGATTTTCAGCGAGAATTTCTAGATTCCGGCCACCGGAGACTGCGGTGATGACGGCGGTCCAGTAATCATCCCCAACGAGCTCCGATCACTGGTTCAAACTGCGGTGGTTGACGTGGCATGCCAGGTTGCTGCCATGTGGCGACCAGTCAGCAGCTGACCGAGCTACCACATGGCAACACAGTCAGCGTCCAGTCAGTAGTTAGTTGACCGTTGGGTTAGCTGACACCGTCAGGGTTTGATGAAATATGCTGGCGGCGTTAGCATATTCCGTCAAAAAGTTACGACGTTATGACGGAACCCTATTGCCGTTAGTTTCAACGGAATATTCCGATTTCGTCAGGATATTCTGTCAGGTTCGATGGAATATTCCATCAAAGCGACGGAATATTCCGTCGTGAACAATACAGACATGCGTGGTCGCGCGTGGGTGCGCGTGGGGGTTCGTGGCGCGTGGTTCAGGCTTCTACCGGCCCATGGCGGTGCGTGGGACTGCATCTCGGTCCACGACGGCGCATGTCTAGGGTTTTGGAACATTCTGGATTGGATTATGATGGTTTTGGGGCCGTTGGAGTTTGTTTAGAGCCCCGTTTGAGTAATCCCAGCGGTAATGGACGACCACATAGTGGGTTTTGGCTCGAGAGGTCAAGAGAGTTTGGTTATTGGGATGTCAAAGGATTCGTTGGCGCTAGGTTTTCCTTGAGTTTGTACTTTGGATGTACTGTGAACGGACTGAGTTTCTGGGATTTCGTGGCATGCGTACTTCTATGTATTATGTTATACCAAGGGGTTCTTCGATGTTGGTGTTGGAGGGTATTTTGGTCATTTTGTAAAAGTCCAAAATTATGGGGATATTTTTCTCTCTCTCCGGAGATTCTGCTCAGACCGGCCCAGAATCACTCTCTCTCCTCCCTCGACCACTCTCTCTCTTCCCGTGCGATCACCGCACAAATCTCACCTTCTTCGTTCCATTTTGGGACCGATTCGACCAAATCCAAGATCGGGGAAATCTTCCCCTCGACTTCATGAGCGGTCTGGTGTCATTTTCGAGGTGGGAGCGTCGACGTAGACGGCGAATGGCGGAGGAGAGGTAGGCTAAAACTTCTATGTCGGATTCCGACAGAACCAGGTATGATCTCGAACTCCTGACTCCATTTTTGAGTTCCTGGTGTTGCGTAGATGAATGTGGATCATAGAAATCAGTGGAATTTGGGATGTGTTTGAAGCTCGTTGGAAATGACGATTTTCAGCGAGAATTTCTAGATTCCGGCCACCGGAGACTGCGGTGATGACGGCGGTCCAGTAATCATCCCCAACGAGCTCCGATCACTGGTTCAAACTGCGGTGGTTGACGTGGCATGCCAGGTTGCTGCCATGTGGCGACCAGTCAGCAGCTGACCGAGCTACCACATGGCAACACAGTCAGCGTCCAGTCAGTAGTTAGTTGACCGTTGGGTTAGCTGACACCGTCAGGGTTTGATGAAATATGCTGGCGGCGTTAGCATATTCCGTCAAAAAGTTACGACGTTATGACGGAACCCTATTGCCGTTAGTTTCAACGGAATATTCCGATTTCGTCAGGATATTCTGTCAGGTTCGATGGAATATTCCATCAAAGCGACGGAATATTCCGTCGTGAACAATACAGACATGCGTGGTCGCGCGTGGGTGCGCGTGGGGGTTCGTGGCGCGTGGTTCAGGCTTCTACCGGCCCATGGCGGTGCGTGGGACTGCATCTCGGTCCACGACGGCGCATGTCTAGGGTTTTGGAACATTCTGGATTGGATTATGATGGTTTTGGGGCCGTTGGAGTTTGTTTAGAGCCCCGTTTGAGTAATCCCAGCGGTAATGGACGACCACATAGTGGGTTTTGGCTCGAGAGGTCAAGAGAGTTTGGTTATTGGGATGTCAAAGGATTCGTTGGCGCTAGGTTTTCCTTGAGTTTGTACTTTGGATGTACTGTGAACGGACTGAGTTTCTGGGATTTCGTGGCATGCGTACTTCTATGTATTATGTTATACCAAGGGGTTCTTCGATGTTGGTGTTGGAGGGTATTTTGGTCATTTTGTAAAAGTCCAAAATTATGGGGATATTTTTCTCTCTCTCCGGAGATTCTGCTCAGACCGGCCCAGAATCACTCTCTCTCCTCCCTCGACCACTCTCTCTCTTCCCGTGCGATCACCGCACAAATCTCACCTTCTTCGTTCCATTTTGGGACCGATTCGACCAAATCCAAGATCGGGGAAATCTTCCCCTCGACTTCATGAGCGGTCTGGTGTCATTTTCGAGGTGGGAGCGTCGACGTAGACGGCGAATGGCGGAGGAGAGGTAGGCTAAAACTTCTATGTCGGATTCCGACAGAACCAGGTATGATCTCGAACTCCTGACTCCATTTTTGAGTTCCTGGTGTTGCGTAGATGAATGTGGATCATAGAAATCAGTGGAATTTGGGATGTGTTTGAAGCTCGTTGGAAATGACGATTTTCAGCGAGAATTTCTAGATTCCGGCCACCGGAGACTGCGGTGATGACGGCGGTCCAGTAATCATCCCCAACGAGCTCCGATCACTGGTTCAAACTGCGGTGGTTGACGTGGCATGCCAGGTTGCTGCCATGTGGCGACCAGTCAGCAGCTGACCGAGCTACCACATGGCAACACAGTCAGCGTCCAGTCAGTAGTTAGTTGACCGTTGGGTTAGCTGACACCGTCAGGGTTTGATGAAATATGCTGGCGGCGTTAGCATATTCCGTCAAAAAGTTACGACGTTATGACGGAACCCTATTGCCGTTAGTTTCAACGGAATATTCCAATTTCGTCAGGATATTCTGTCAGGTTCGATGGAATATTCCATCAAAGCGACGGAATATTCCGTCGTGAACAATACAGACATGCGTGGTCGCGCGTGGGTGCGCGTGGGGGTTCGTGGCGCGTGGTTTAGGCTTCTACCGGCCCATGGCGGTGCGTGGGACTGCATCTCGGTCCACGACGGCGCATGTCTAGGGTTTTGGAACATTCTGGATTGGATTATGATGGTTTTCGGGCCGTTGGAGTTTGTTTAGAGCCCCGTTTGAGTAATCCCAGCGGTAATGGACGACCATATAGTGGGTTTTGGCTCGAGAGGTCAAGAGAGTTTGGCTATTGGGATGTCAAAGGATTCGTTGGCGCTAGGTTTTCCTTGAGTTTGTACTTTGGATGTACTGTGAACGGACTGAGTTTCTGGGATTTCGTGGCATGCGTACTTCTATGTATTATGTTATACCAAGGGGTTCTTCGATGTTGGTGTTGGAGGGTATTTTGGTCATTTTGTAAAAGTCCAAAATTATGGGGATATTTTTCTCTCTCTCCGGAGATTCTGCTCAGACCGGCCCAGAATCACTCTCTTTCCTCCCTCGACCACTCTCTCTCTTCCCGTGCGATCACCGCACAAATCTCACCTTCTTCATTCCATTTTGGGACCGATTCGACCAAATCCAAGATCGGGGAAATCTTCCCCTCGACTTCATGAGCGGTCTGGTGTCATTTTCGAGGTGGGAGCGTCGACGTAGACGGCGAATGGGGGAGGAGAGGTAGGCTAAAACTTCTATGTCGGATTCCGACAGAACCAGGTATGATCTCGAACTCCTGACTCCATTTTTGAGTTCCTGGTGTTGCGTAGATGAATGTGGATCATAGAAATTAGTGGAATTTGGGATGTGTTTGAAGCTCGTTGGAAATGACGATTTTCAGCGAGAATTTCTAGATTCCGGCCACCGGAGACTGCGGTGATGACGGCGGTCCAGTAATCATCCCCAACGAGCTCCGATCACTGGTTCAAACTGCGGTGGTTGACGTGGCATGCCAGGTTGCAGCCATGTGGCGACCAGTCAGCAGCTGACCGAGCTACCACATGGCAACACAGTCAGCGTCCAGTCAGTAGTTAGTTGACCGTTGGGTTAGCTGACACCGTCAGGGTTTGATGAAATATGCTGGCGGCGTTAGCATATTCCGTCAAAAAGTTACGACGTTATGACGGAACCCTATTGCCGTTAGTTTCAACGGAATATTCCGATTTCGTCAGGATATTCTGTCAGGTTCGATGGAATATTCCATCAAAGCGACGGAATATTCCGTCGTGAACAATACAGACATGCGTGGTCGCGCGTGGGTGCGCGTGGGGGTTCGTGGCGCGTGGTTCAGGCTTCTACCGGCCCATGGCGGTGCGTGGGACTGCATCTCGGTCCACGACGGCGCATGTCTAGGGTTTTGGAACATTCTGGATTGGATTATGATGGTTTTCGGGCCGTTGGAGTTTGTTTAGAGCCCCGTTTGAGTAATCCCAGCGGTAATGGACGACCACATAGTGGGTTTTGGCTCGAGAGGTCAAGAGAGTTTGGTTATTGGGATGTCAAAGGATTCGTTGGCGCTAGGTTTTCCTTGAGTTTGTACTTTGGATGTAATGTGAACGGACTGAGTTTCTGGGATTTCATGGCATGCGTACTTCTATGTATTATGTTATACCAAGGGGTTCTTCGATGTTGGTGTTGGAGGGTATTTTGGTCATTTTGTAAAAGTCCAAAATTATGGGGATATTTTTCTCTCTCTCCGGAGATTCTGCTCAGACCGGCCCAGAATCACTCTCTCTCCTCCCTCGACCACTCTCTCTCTTCCCGTGCGATCACCGCACAAATCTCACCTTCTTCGTTCCATTTTGGGACCGATTCGACCAAATCCAAGATCGGGGAAATCTTCCCCTCGACTTCATGAGCGGTCTGGTGTCATTTTCGAGGTGGGAGCGTCGACGTAGACGGCGAATGGCGGAGGAGAGGTAGGCTAAAACTTCTATGTCGGATTCCGACAGAACCAGGTATGATCTCGAACTCCTGACTCCATTTTTGACTTCCTGGTGTTGCGTAGATGAATGTGGATCATAGAAATCAGTGGAATTTGGGATCTGTTTGAAGCTCGTTGGAAATGACGATTTTCAGCGAGAATTTCTAGATTCCGGCCACCGGAGACTGCGGTGATGACGGCGGTCCAGTAATCATCCCCAACGAGCTCCGATCACTGGTTCAAACTGCGGTGGTTGACGTGGCATGCCAGGTTGCAGCCATGTGGCGACCAGTCAGCAGCTGACCGAGCTACCACATGGCAACACAGTCAGCGTCCAGTCAGTAGTTAGTTGACCGTTGGGTTAGCTGACACCGTCAGGGTTTGATGAAATATGCTGGCGGCGTTAGCATATTCCGTCAAAAAGTTACGACGTTATGACGGAACCCTATTGCCGTTAGTTTCAACGGAATATTCCGATTTCGTCAGGATATTCTGTCAGGTTCGATGGAATATTCCATCAAAGCGACGGAATATTCCGTCGTGAACAATACAGACATGCGTGGTCGCGCGTGGGTGCGCATGGGGGTTCGTGGCGCGTGGTTCAGGCTTCTATCGGCCCATGGCGGTGCGTGGGACTGCATCTCGGTCCACGACGGCGCATGTCTAGGGTTTTGGAACATTCTGGATTGGATTATGATGGTTTTGGGGCCGTTGGAGTTTGTTTAGAGCCCCGTTTGAGTAATCCCAGCGGTAATGGATGACCACATAGTGGGTTTTGGCTCGAGAGGTCAAGAGAGTTTGGTTATTGGGATGTCAAAGGATTCGTTGGCGCTAGGTTTTCCTTGAGTTTGTACTTTGGATGTACTGTGAACGGACTGAGTTTCTGGGATTTCGTGGCATGCGTACTTCTATGTATTATGTTATACCAAGGGGTTCTTCGATGTTGGTGTTGGAGGGTATTTTGGTCATTTTATAAAAGTCCAAAATTATGGGGATATTTTTCTCTCTCTCCGGAGATTCTGCTCAGACCGGCCCAGAATCACTCTCTCTCCTCCCTCGACCACTCTCTCTCTTCCCGTGCGATCACCGCACAAATCTCACCTTCTTCGTTCCATTTTGGGACCGATTCGACCAAATCCAAGATCGGGGAAATCTTCCCCTCGACTTCATGAGCGGTCTGGTGTCATTTTCGAGGTGGGAGCGTCGACGTAGACGGCGAATGGCGGAGGAGAGGTAGGCTAAAACTTCTATGTCGGATTCCGACAGAACCAGGTATGATCTCGAACTCCTGACTCCATTTTTGAGTTCCTGGTGTTGCGTAGATGAATGTGGATCATAGAAATCAGTGGAATTTGGGATCTGTTTGAAGCTCGTTGGAAATGACGATTTTCAGCGAGAATTTCTAGATTCCGGCCACCGGAGACTACGGTGATGACGGCGGTCCAGTAATCATCCCCAACGAGCTCCGATCACTGGTTCAAACTGCGGTGGTTGACGTGGCATGCCAGGTTGCTGCCATGTGGCGACCAGTCAGCAGCTGACCGAGCTACCACATGGCAACACAGTCAGCGTCCAGTCAGTAGTTAGTTGACCGTTGGGTTAGCTGACACCGTCAGGGTTTGATGAAATATGCTGGCGGCGTTAGCATATTCCGTCAAAAAGTTACGACGTTATGACGGAACCTTATTGCCGTTAGTTTCAACGGAATATTCCGATTTCGTCAGGATATTCTGTCAGGTTCGATGGAATATTCCATCAAAGCGACGGAATATTCCGTCGTGAACAATACAGACATGCGTGGTCGCGCGTGGGTGCGCATGGGGGTTCGTGGCGCGTGGTTCAGGCTTCTACCGGCCCATGGCGGTGCGTGGGACTGCATCTCGGTCCACGACGGCGCATGTCTAGGGTTTTGGAACATTCTGGATTGGATTATGATGGTTTTGGGGCCGTTGGAGTTTGTTTAGAGCCCCGTTTGAGTAATCCCAGCGGTAATGGACGACCACATAGTGGGTTTTGGCTCGAGAGGTCAAGAGAGTTTGGTTATTGGGATGTCAAAGGATTCGTTGGCGCTAGGTTTTCCTTGAGTTTGTACTTTGGATGTACTGTGAACGGACTGAGTTTCTGGGATTTCGTGGCATGCGTACTTCTATGTATTATGTTATACCAAGGGGTTCTTCGATGTTGGTGTTGGAGGGTATTTTGGTCATTTTGTAAAAGTCCAAAATTATGGGGATATTTTTCTCTCTCTCCGGAGATTCTGCTCAGACCGGCCCAGAATCACTCTCTCTCCTCCCTCGACCACTCTCTCTCTTCCCGTGCGATCACCGCACAAATCTCACCTTCTTCGTTCCATTTTGGGACCGATTCGACCAAATCCAAGATCGGGGAAATCTTCCCCTCGACTTCATGAGCGGTCTGGTGTCATTTTCGAGGTGGGAGCGTCGACGTAGACGGCGAATGGCGGAGGAGAGGTAGGCTAAAACTTCTATGTCGGATTCCGACAGAACCAGGTATGATCTCGAACTCCTGACTCCATTTTTGAGTTCCTGGTGTTGCGTAGATGAATGTGGATCATAGAAATCAGTGGAATTTGGGATGTGTTTGAAGCTCGTTGGAAATGACGATTTTCAGCGAGAATTTCTAGATTCCGGCCACCGGAGACTGCGGTGATGACGGCGGTCCAGTAATCATCCCCAACGAGCTCCGATCACTGGTTCAAACTGCGGTGGTTGACGTGGCATGCCAGGTTGCTGCCATGTGGCGACCAGTCAGCAGCTGACCGAGCTACCACATGGCAACACAGTCAGCGTCCAGTCAGTAGTTAGTTGACCGTTGGGTTAGCTGACACCGTCAGGGTTTGATGAAATATGCTGGCGGCGTTAGCATATTCCGTCAAAAAGTTACGACGTTATGACGGAACCCTATTGCCGTTAGTTTCAACGGAATATTCCGATTTCGTCAGGATATTCTGTCAGGTTCGATGGAATATTCCATCAAAGCGACGGAATATTCCGTCGTGAACAATACAGACATGCGTGGTCGCGCGTGGGTGCGCGTGGGGGTTCGTGGCGCGTGGTTCAGGCTTCTACCGGCCCATGGCGGTGCGTGGGACTGCATCTCGGTCCACGACGGCGCATGTCTAGGGTTTTGGAACATTCTGGATTGGATTTTGATGGTTTTGGGGCCGTTGGAGTTTGTTTAGAGCCCCGTTTGAGTAATCCCAGCGGTAATGGACGACCACATAGTGGGTTTTGGCTCGAGAGGTCAAGAGAGTTTGGTTATTGGGATGTCAAAGGATTCGTTGGCGCTAGGTTTTCCTTGAGTTTGTACTTTGGATGTACTGTGAACGGACTGAGTTTCTGGGATTTCGTGGCATGCGTACTTCTATGTATTATGTTATACCAAGGGGTTCTTCGATGTTGGTGTTGGAGGGTATTTTGGTCATTTTGTAAAAGTCCAAAATTATGGGGATATTTTTCTCTCTCTCCGGAGATTCTGCTCAGACCGGCCCAGAATCACTCTCTCTCCTCCCTCGACCACTCTCTCTCTTCCCGTGCGATCACCGCACAAATCTCACCTTCTTCGTTCCATTTTGGGACCGATTCGACCAAATCCAAGATCGGGGAAATCTTCCCCTCGACTTCATGGGCGGTCTGGTGTCATTTTCGAGGTGGGAGCGTCGACGTAGACGGCGAATGGCGGAGGAGAGGTAGGCTAAAACTTCTATGTCGGATTCCGACAGAACCAGGTATGATCTCGAACTCCTGACTCCATTTTTGAGTTCCTGGTGTTGCGTAGATGAATGTGGATCATAGAAATCAGTGGAATTTGGGATCTGTTTGAAGCTCGTTGGAAATGACGATTTTCAGCGAGAATTTCTAGATTCCGGCCACCGGAGACTGCGGTGATGACGGCGGTCCAGTAATCATCCCCAACGAGCTCCGATCACTGGTTCAAACTGCGGTGGTTGACGTGGCATGCCAGGTTGCAGCCATGTGGCGACCAGTCAGCAGCTGATTTAGCTACCACATGGCAACACAGTCAGCGTCCAGTCAGTAGTTAGTTGACCGTTGGGTTAGCTGACACCGTCAGGGTTTGATGAAATATGCTGGCGGCGTTAGCATATTCCGTCAAAAAGTTACGACGTTATGACGGAACCTTATTGCCGTTAGTTTCAACGGAATATTCCGATTTCGTCAGGATATTCTGTCAGGTTCGATGGAATATTCCATCAAAGCGACGGAATATTCCGTCGTGAACAATACAGACATGCGTGGTCGCGCGTGGGTGCGCATGGGGGTTCGTGGCGCGTGGTTCAGGCTTCTACCGGCCCATGGCGGTGCGTGGGACTGCATCTCGGTCCACGACGGCGCATGTCTAGGGTTTTGGAACATTCTGGATTGGATTATGATGGTTTTCGGGCCGTTGGAGTTTGTTTAGAGCCCCGTTTGAGTAATCCCAGCGGTAATGGACGACCACATAGTGGGTTTTGGCTCGAGAGGTCAAGAGAGTTTGGTTATTGGGATGTCAAAGGATTCGTTGGCGCTAGGTTTTCCTTGAGTTTGTACTTTGGATGTACTGTGAACGGACTGAGTTTCTGGGATTTCGTGGCATGCGTACTTCTATGTATTATGTTATACCAAGGGGTTCTTCGATGTTGGTGTTGGAGGGTATTTTGGTCATTTTGTAAAAGTCCAAAATTATGGGGATATTTTTCTCTCTCTCCGGAGATTCTGCTCAGACCGGCCCAGAATCACTCTCTCTCCTCCCTCGACCACTCTCTCTCTTCCCGTGCGATCACCGCACAAATCTCACCTTCTTCGTTCCATTTTGGGACCGATTCGACCAAATCCAAGATCGGGGAAATCTTCCCCTCGACTTCATGAGCGGTCTGGTGTCATTTTCGAGGTGGGAGCGTCGACGTAGACGGCGAATGGCGGAGGAGAGGTAGGCTAAAACTTCTATGTCGGATTCCGACAGAACCAGGTATGATCTCGAACTCCTGACTCCATTTTTGAGTTCCTGGTGTTGCGTAGATGAATGTGGATCATAGAAATCAGTGGAATTTGGGATGTGTTTGAAGCTCGTTGGAAATGACGATTTTCAGCGAGAATTTCTAGATTCCGGCCACCGGAGACTGCGGTGATGACGGCGGTCCAGTAATCATCCCCAACGAGCTCCGATCACTGGTTCAAACTGCGGTGGTTGACGTGGCATGCCAGGTTGCTGCCATGTGGCGACCAGTCAGCAGCTGACCGAGCTACCACATGGCAACACAGTCAGCGTCCAGTCAGTAGTTAGTTGACCGTTGGGTTAGCTGACACCGTCAGGGTTTGATGAAATATGCTGGCGGCGTTAGCATATTCCGTCAAAAAGTTACGACGTTATGACGGAACCCTATTGCCGTTAGTTTCAACGGAATATTCCGATTTCGTCAGGATATTCTGTCAGGTTCGATGGAATATTCCATCAAAGCGACGGAATATTCCGTCGTGAACAATACAGACATGCGTGGTCGCGCGTGGGTGCGCGTGGGGGTTCGTGGCGCGTGGTTCAGGCTTCTACCGGCCCATGGCGGTGCGTGGGACTGCATCTCGGTCCACGACGGCGCATGTCTAGGGTTTTGGAACATTCTGGATTGGATTTTGATGGTTTTGGGGCCGTTGGAGTTTGTTTAGAGCCCCGTTTGAGTAATCCCAGCGGTAATGGACGACCACATAGTGGGTTTTGGCTCGAGAGGTCAAGAGAGTTTGGTTATTGGGATGTCAAAGGATTCGTTGGCGCTAGGTTTTCCTTGAGTTTGTACTTTGGATGTACTGTGAACGGACTGAGTTTCTGGGATTTCGTGGCATGCGTACTTCTATGTATTATGTTATACCAAGGGGTTCTTCGATGTTGGTGTTGGAGGGTATTTCTCCGTCACATTGTTGAGGTTTCTCCAACTGGCGTTGGAGGGTATTTCTCCGCCACATCGTTGAGGTTTCTCCAAGTGGCGTTGGAGGGTATTTCTCCGCTTCATCGTTGAGGTTTATCCAACTGGCGTTGGAGGGTATTTCTCCGCCACATCGTTGATTAGGGTTTTGACCCTGGTGATTGCTATAAGGTATGTTATGGACGATTCCATCATACTCTCGGGATGCTATGAGGTATGCTATAGAGGTTTCCATCATACGACTCTGGGTACTCAGGATGAGCCAGGATATCGAGTTACAACTAGGGGTGCTCAGGATGAGCCGGGATATCGAGTTATGACTCAGGGTGCTCAAGATGAGCCGGAATATCGAGTTACGACTCGGGGTGCTCAGGCTGAGCTGGGATATCGAGTTACGACTCGGGGTGCTGAGGATGAGCCGGGATATCGAGTTATGACTCGGGGTAAGTCAGTGACACTCAATTCAACCAAATCAGATACCTTCGTCATCAGGGTCAGTAGGTGGTGTGGGCGGTGACCTAGATGGACGAGTTGGTGACGTTTCAAACGAGGAGGACACGTCTGTTGTCTTTATTGATTGCGGAGGAGGTCCTCCGAGGTAGTTTGTGAACTACTAGTCTACCCTTCGTCTGACAGGTAGATGAAGTCAGTCAGGTATAGAGGTGGTTCTGTTGGAACCCCTGTAAAGTTCATTTGATGGTTCCAAAGTTTAAGGGTATTTCAAGTATGAACTTTTGTGGTTAAAAGCTGTCAGATGGGAGCATGATTTTTTGCAGATTTCGAGACAAAATTCAGGAAGGGTCATGTCAGGAATTACAAAATATATACATTGGGTATCGACCTCACCTATGAGAGTCGAACCCGATACTACCCACATAACTTGTGTAGAGAAATATCACTATGTTATATGACAAAGTGACATCTTTAATACTTTTAACTTTGACCAAACTTAAATTTCACATTAATATCTTACTTTAGTGTACTTCAAATTTAATAAACTATTACTTTAATCCAATAAAAATTATAGACACGGAACTAACAAAATTAAGGGAATAGAAATGGCAATATGGGTATGGACATGGATATCTATGGGTTTTTTATGCATAAAAAAACTCATGGATATAATTTGATGTATTGAAAAGCTATAAATAATAACTTTTTGTATTGTAAACCTCATTGAAATTAAATACAATGTAAACTACCCCCATATAATTGAGAAACCAACAAACTTGGTTGTTAATGTAAACACAATCACAAACTAACAAAGAATCTTAATTTTGGATTTTACAAGGAATTAGGACTAATTATATATGAATAATTAAATAATTTTTTATTTTTTATTTTCTTTTAATTTTGTCGATATAATATCTACCTAGTATTTTAGTTAGTCAAAAATTTAATTACATAAAATTAACAATGTGATTGAATCAATAATAAAATTGAAGGGACCTATCCAACATACAATTGATGCAAATATATATTGGAAACTTAGACTGTGCAAGTTTTCACCAACAATGTATGTACTATGCACGAAGGGTAATACTATTTAGACACACTAAATTGATCACATTTAGTAATTACATTGATGTGGCAATCAATTAATTGTGTTATGTAAATAAATTAAATCACTTTATATTAATTTTGTGTGATCACTAAATGTTATTAATTTAATATGTCTAAATAACATTACTAATAGAGAATACCTTTTTTACCAACAAAACAAATGAGAATAAAACTAAGACCTAATGACTGAAAAGTTTTAGGTCATGAAAATTGAGATGGCTAAAGACAGAAGGTGGAATCCTTGATGTCTTTGGCATTGAAATGTAAGGTGAGCTAATCAACACATACGTAATTCGAAAACATCCAAAATATTACCAACTCTTTCTAAGAAATCACTGTAGAATATTATAAATCTATTATAAATTATTATTTCTTTTTCTTGATCAATGTAGAATGTCTCGCAAAATATCACTATCACTCCTACCTAATTGTTGGTGTTCGCACGTAGCACGAGGACGAGGCCAGTACAAATTTGATTGTAGATGAATTATTCTTGGTGCAGGATGATACTCCCTTCTTCTTACTGAATAAAAAACTCTTAACGTTGTGAAAAAGTAGACATTAGCTTGTCAAAATAGAATATTTGTAACAAAAAAGAACAAGGAAAAAAACTGACAAAATGCCCACATATTTGACATGTTGACTACATCTACAATGGGCCCTGCAGTTTGGCCCATTTCTGTCTCTATAAACCAATCTTCTTCAATTAGGGGAACGAGAGAGAATAAATCTGGTTTGATTTAACATTCCGAATAACAACTTTTTTTTTTTTTGAATAAATTACATAAAATTACCTAAATTATAGGGGTTATTTCAAGTTCATACACCAATTATGAAAATTTTCATCTAGGTACTCAAATTATCAAAATGCATTATTTAAATACCCACCATTAGTAATCTGTTAAAAAAATCTATTAAGTGCCTAAGTAGCACTTGTGGGATCCTTTTTTATGCTGACATGGACTTCCTATAGATAAAAATAATAATAATAGTTTGAATATTAAAAATAATTAATAAAATTTTAAATAAATAAACAAAAAAATTAAAAAAATTAAAAAATTAAAGAAAAATTAATTTAACCCAAATTAATAGATAAAAAAGATAAAAGTAAGTTTAGTAAAATAATTGTCTTTCGTGAAGAGAGTTTGGGTCTGCTAGGGTTTGGGAGGTGCGGCAGCTCTTTCTACGAGTGACGGGGCTGAAGTGGGGTGTTTCTCTTTGCGTGACTGCTTGGGTTAGTGTCATTTTCTGTCTTCATTTAGACTTTGTCCTAATCGGGTTCTGCTTGGCGCCGCAAGTGACTTGGGGCCTTTCCAACTGCTTGGCGCGCACGGCAAGGTCTGAGTACGGCATGGATTTGGAGGGTTAGGGGCAGTGGTTTGGGGCGGGCCTTCGATTATCTGATCGAGAAAGAATCGGGATCCGGGTAGAGCTGGATGAGGTCAATGATGTTCCGCTGGGGTTTCAGTTCTTTGTGATCACCGAGGTCCTCACCCACAAGTCCACAAACCAGGATGCCTTTATCTCCTTGTTTAGGGGACTGTGGAAGGGGAAGGAGGGGGTTCTCATCAACTCTATCAGTGAGAAGCGCTTCTTGGCTCGATTTTCTTGTCATCATGATGTGCGAAGGGTACTGGGTATGCAGCTATGGTCCTTTGATGAAGCACTGGTTCTTGTGGAGGAAGGTACGCGCTCAAGGAACCCTAGAACGATGCGGTTAGACTGGTGCAACTTTTGGGTTCAGATGCATAATTTCCCAACCCTATGCATGATTGTTAGGGTTGTGGAGAAAATTGGGGGACTGCTTGGTTCAGTTCTTGAGGTGGACGAGTCGGGTGGGAGAGAGTGTATCAGCCGTTTTGTTCGGGCCATAATAAGGATCAATATTTTTGAACCTTTGATGCGAGGGGCGAAGGTTGAGTTCCCAGAGGTGGATGATACTTGGGTGGGATTCCAATATGAGTTCCTACGACATATTGTTTGGTTTGTGGGTTGCTTAGCCACATGACCAGGCACTGTGTGGAGGACAGGGGCACACAACATGGTGTAATTGGAGAAGTGGATAGATACCTCGTGTTGGCTTTTAAAAATTTGGAGGCCACCTCTAACATGCGTGGGAATGTGCTCTGGAGTGTGGTCCAGCGTGGTCGGAGGGAAAATGTAAGAGATAGGGCACGACGCAGGGATGGTGTGGCGTCTGGCCTTACTTTTCATATTTAGCGGGAATGGGAGGAGGTTGAGGGCCTTCAGCAGTATCTGGCTGCAGCTTTTGACAAAGGGAGGATTGGAAGAGGGAGGATGATCCGTGGAAATATCAGTGGGCGTGTAGCAGAGAGATGGGGGGACGCCTGGTCAGGGTGATGCGATTGCGCATAGTAGTGTTGGCAGAAGCGAGGTTGGACGTGTTGTGGCTGGGTTAGGAGTGGGGGCTTGGTTAGGTGATGAGGTTGCAGTGGAAACAATGGTGGGGAAGGATACTGAGATTCAGGGTTCAGACCCGTTTCTTTTTGCACCAATTATTGACAATTTGAATCCTGTTTAGTGTCCCCATAAACGTGGAAGAAAGCCTAGGACTACAACTATGATTGAGCTGGAGGGCAGCTGTCATGGAGGGGATAGTGAGGCTAGGGAAGCTTTCAGTGGGGATGACACTATAGGTCGTAGAATGGCCAAACATAGACATGTGGAGTTTTTTGGTTCGTCTTCACAGGTGGTCGGGACCTCCCTTGATGGGTCTCATGAGCGGAGGGGTGATGTTTCCACCTCTCCCTAGGAGCTGTAGTCAAATGCGGATTCTCTGCTGGAATTGTCAGGGCATCGATGGTGCCTTGATAGTTCATGATTTGGAGGAGCAAAATAGGCTTCTTCAACCTAGTGTGGCGGTGTTACTGGAAAAGAAAAACAAAAGTGAGAGGTTTCGGTATTTGCAAGGCCGACTAGGTATGGATTTTATGCAGGCCGTGGACCCGAGAGGGCTTAGTGGTGGCCTTTGTGTTTTTTGGAAATCTGCAGGGCTTATGGAGCTTATAAAACTACAGAATTTGTTATTGAGTTGTTGGTCACTGATGAGGATCGTAGGTGCTAATGGCGATTGTTCTGTATTTATGCCAGTACCGATGATGGGAAAAGGGCGAGGCAGTTGGACCTTTTGCGTACTGGATTGAGACGGGATTCTGAATCTTGCTTATTATTGGGGGACTTTAACAATGTCCTTTGTCCTAGTGAGAAAGAGTGTGGGATTACAGGGTCTGCCACTACTATGAAAATGTTCTGGTCCTTTGTGGCTGATGGGCAGCTGCTAGACTTGGGATACACCGGACACCCATTTACTTAGCTTCAAACTCTTGGGTTAGATCGTATCCATATGCAACGGTCACTCACATTTTATTATCAAGGTCTGATCACTCAATGTTGGCAGTGGATACTTGTCCAGGTGCTTGGAAACATCGCCCTAGGTTTATTTATGATCCCCGGTGGAATAAAGAAGCCCAATGTGAGGAGGTGGTTAAGAGGGAATGGAGCAAACACCTATTGGGTTCTCCTTGTTACTGAGTGGCGGAAAAATTGAAAGTGATTCGTAAAAGCCTTCTGGTTTAGAGGAAGAAGGGGAACGGGAACGCTCAGGTGGCAATTGATCAGCTGAATGAGCAATTACGGGACTATTATCAAGCTGCTGATTATGATGGGCAGCGGGTGTGTTCTCTTGAAGCAGACTTGAAACAAGCAGTGCTTGATAATGAAGTTTATTGGAAGTTGCAGTCTAGGGTTCAATGGTTAAATGAGGGGGATAAGAACTCTAAGTTTTTTTCACTCTATGACTGTCAAGAAAAGGCTGCACAATAAGATCAAGGGCTTGTTTGATGCGAGGGGAGTATGGAGGGACAAGGAGGAGGATCTTGTAGGCATTACCGTGGGGTTCTTTAAGCACTTTTTTTAATCTTCTCAGCCGACACTTGTGGGTAAGGTTACAGACTGGATTTTTCCCCGAGTCACGGTCGAGGACAACGCATCCTTGGTCCGTCCTATACATCCTGAGGAAGTTAGACGAGCAGTGGTGCAGATAAACCCTATGAAATCTCCAGGTCCGGATGGTTTCACTGCAAGCTTCTATCAACGGCATTGGGGGGTGATTGGGTATGAAGTGATCAGTGCAGTGACTTCTTTCTTTGAGATGGGGTACCTTCTGAAAAAGGTTAATTTTACGTACTTGGCTCTAATCCCTAAAGTACCAAGCCCCCTTAACATGACGCAGATTCGGCCTATTTCGTTATGTAATGTTCTTTACAAGGTGATTTCAAAAGTGCTTACTAATCAGTTGAAGTGTCTGATGATGAATGTGATTAACCATTCTAAAACAGCCTTCGTTGCAGGCAGACAGATTACAGATAATGTGTTGGTCGTGCATGAGGTGTTGAATACCATTCGTAAAAAGAGGGGCTAGGAAGGGGTGGAAATGATGCTTAAGCTGGATTTAGCCGTAGCTTATGACCGAGTGGAATGGGGTTTTCTGTTGGCAGTCATGCGGAAGCTGGGGTTCAATAATGTATTCTGTCAATGGATTATGGAGTGCATTGCTTCGATGTCTTTTAGTGTTCTAATGAATGGGCACTGACTGAGGTCTTCTATCCATCCATAGGGCTTCAGTAAGGAGACCCACTCTCCCCATTTCTGTTTGTTCTTTGTGCAGAAGGTCTCTCAGCGATCTTAAAAAGGAAAGTGGAAGTGGGGGCTTTGCATGATATCCTGGTTGCACCATGAGCGTTCAGTTTGACCCATCTATTTTTCGCGGATGATTCTGTGTTATTTGCAATGGCTACTATGTCAGATGCTACTGTTATCAAGGAGGCCTTACGTCTTTATGAGGTTAGTTCTGGGCAGATGGTAAATCTTGAGAAGAGTTCTGTCCTCTTTAGTGCAGATTGTCCCATGCAGCTTCAGAATCAGATTGTGGCTGCACTCGGGGTTAGGAGAAAAGAGGAATTTGGGCAGTATTGGGGTCTAAAAGCGGACTTTGGCGCATCAAAGAGAGCTGTTTTTGAGGAAATTTGGAATCGAGTGGAGGCTAAAATGCAAGGATGGTCCGAACAATTTTGTCCATGGTGGGAAAGGAAGTCATGGTTAAGGCTATCGCTCTTGCGCTGCCTAACTATGCAATGTCCTGTTTCCAAATACCGGTGGGGGTTTGCAAGGATATGGAAAGAATCCTAGCTCGATACTGGAGGGGTAAGCAGAGTATGGAACTTGACATTCATTGGGCTGCTTAGGACAAAGTCACGATGCCGAAATGTAAGGGTGGGCTTGGCTTTAACGATTGGAGAAGTTTTAACATTGCTATGCTAGCAAAGATTGGGTGGCATCTAATTACGGATCCAGCTTCTCTGTTGGCTAGGCTTTTGAGAGCCAAATATTACCCCGATGGATCCTTCTTGCAAGCTAAGGACAAGGCCAGTTCTTTATGGGGGTGGAAAGAAATTTTACAAGGTTAGCGTTTATTGCAGGCTGGTGTCCGTTGGAAGGTGGGGGATGGAAATCCTATTTGGCCCTTGTTGGACCCATGGCTGCCTACTTGTAGGCCGTTTCAGATCAGGTCTGGTAGTTCCAATGTTCCCGCATGTGTTCATGATTTGGTGAATTCCTCCTGGTGTACTTGGGAGGCAGACCTAGTGGATAGCTTGTTTCGGCTGGAGTAAGCAAGAGCAATATCGGCCATTCCTTTGAGGAAGTATGGTTGCAAAGACCGAATGGTTTGGCACTACTCAAAATCTGGTTCTTATAATGTTCATTCGGGATATATCTTGGCTTCTGAATTGACTTGGAATGGTGAGTTCTCAAGGAAGGGTGGTGTTGAGTCCAGCACGGCTGGTGCTCATGATTCTTTTTGGAAGGGTATATGGAAGATAGATGTGCCGAATAAAATTAAGCAATTTATTTGGCGGTGCGTCATAATCTGAAAAGGCATAGAGTCCAGGTTGAAAATGTATGCCCTTTGTGTGGTGCAGCGGACAAATCCGAAGCTCACTTGTTCTTCACTTGTATGTTTGCAAAAAAATTTCTAGTTTGGTGGCCCTTTACAGTTGGACATTGAAGGTCTGAGGGGTCTGTCCTTTCGGGATTGCTAGGGTCAATTGCGTAATAGGTTTCAAACAGTGGATGATGTAGATGTTCTCTTTCAGACCTTGGCATTTGGGTGTTGGAGGATTTGGAAGGCTAGGAATTTGATGTGTGTCTAGGAGGACGTTCAGCCCCCAGAGGTGACCATTGGGCTAATGCATAAGCAGATTTCTGAGTTCAGAGACGCCAAGGCTTCTACTGTGCCTCCAATCAATCAAGTTCCTATGGTGGATAGGGCAGGGGCTAGTCGGGGGCTTCAGCAGTGGCAACGACCAAGGCTGGGTCTGCTCAAGCTGAATTGTGATGGCGCATAGGAGTTGCCGATGGCGAGGGGCTCCTATGTCTGGGTTCTGAGACCGTGGTCTGGAGGTTTTGAGGGTGCAGGTGGTCGTGGTGGGTTCCCATGTGGCTCTGCCCTTCAGGCTGAGGCTTTGGCAATTCAGGCAGGTTTGGTGGCTTGTTTAGAGGCCGGCCATCATAAGGTAGAGGTTGAGACGAATTCCTTGCAATTGGTGATGTTGCTTGACTCTACTGCTTGTGATGTGTTAGTTGAGAACATTCTACATAATATTTGGGTTCTTCGTGGGTCATTTATTTCCTTGTCTTTTTGTTTTGCCCCTCGGGGTTGTAACAAGGCAGCTCATGTTGTGGCTGCTTATGTGAAATTATTGGGAGGGTGCCATATCTGGTCAACTTTTGAACCTGATTGGCTATTTAACCTTCTTGCTGAGAATATTGGCGTTTCTGTGCGGTTATAATTTTTGCAATAAAGTTACTATTCAGGAAAAAAAAATAGATAAAAAAGATGAAGATGCCCATCATCTTCTACATCGAGTTTCTCACAAGCAGCTTCACCATCATTCCCATCATCATTTCATTCTCCTCCACCATCCTTTCCACAAGCTCTATGCTTCTCTTCTTAGCCTCCATCTCTGCCGCCTCATCTTCATCTTGATCCGACGATACAGACCCACTCTTGCTTTCATCTCCTTCAATTTTCATCCTGGGCTTTGCTGTTGATCCCGTCTTCTCCTCATTATCGGAACCCATCTCAACAGTTTCACCCCAATCTTCAGGGGATTGGTTTCAATTGCAATCTTTATTATTAATTTCAGGGGTCACGAATTCAAATTCTAGGGTTTCATCCTCTTGGGGCTTTTTCGCTATCTTCAAGATCCTCCCCCTATCCCAAATCTTTATTCTCATCTTCAACATTTTCAGAGATTAATTCCCAATTAATCCCTGAATCATCTCCAACCTCACCTAGGGTTTGATCATCATCTTCATCAGCGACGGTGTTGTCCAATCTTTCCTGCAAAGTAATCGCCTTTTTTATCACGGCCCTTCTGAAATCCCTAACCCTAGGTTCCACGACCTTAACCGAATCTAACCTGAACAATAATTTCAACAACGTCTCGCTCACCCTCAACCGCTTCTTGGCCTCCCTCTTCATCAATTCCACCGTTTCTCTCTTCCAATTACGCTTCTCGATCTCGTCGACCTCTCTCTTGATCGCCGCAATCTTCTTCATATTTGTACTCACCATGAACCCTCTGAACGTCTTCATGCTTTTTCTCACCATGAACCCTCTTAAAGTCTTCTCATCAACCTCTCTCTTGGTCGTCGGAACCACGAACGTTTGATACCCCACGTTACCGACGGCGGGAAACTCATCCATGGCTCAACTCTGGCACTTCATTCTCAGCGGCTCCAGAGCCTTCGCAACACGCATCCACACCTCGTGGCTCACACACATAGTCAACACTGACATTGTCGCCTGCCGGAAAACCTTGACCACCTTCTTCAACATCCAGACGACGTCGTCGCGGTCCTCGTACACCGACCCCATGCACTCGAAGCTCGCGTAGCTGAAGCCGTCCTCCGGGGTGACTTGGATGATGGAGTGGCGGTCGCCATCAATGCCGTTCATGGAGTAGCCGCAGGGCTCGAAGGCGAAGTCGCATATCAGAGCCCGATGGTTGATTTGGGATAGGGAGAGAGCGAGAGAGAGTGAGAGCTGAGAGGTTTTTAATTTATTAATTATTTTTAAATTTATTTATTTTATTATTTTATATATTATTTTTTAAATATTCAAACTTTATTTTATTTTTGTCTATATGGCGTCCATGTCAGCATGAAAAATGGCCCCACAAGTGTCACTTGGCCACTTAACAGATTTTTTTAACAGATTACTAACGGTGGGTATTTAGATGTTGTGTTTTGATAGTTTCGATACCTAGATGAAAATTTTCATAGTTGAGATATGAACTTGAAATGACCCCTATAGTTTGGGTATTTTTATGTAGTTTATCCTTTTTTTTATGAGATGGGTCACATGCATATAAGTTGCAATATAAATGGACAATACTTGCATCCCAATGAGTAGAAATCTTCTTGTTTTATTATTTTTATTTATAAAATTGTCCTTATATTTAGATTATAATTGGAACTGCTCATCCTTTAAATCATCATTAAGTGCATTCCAAGGTGGCGAGCCCCTATTCACTACAAGAAATATTGTCTGGCCCTACAAGATCTTGCCCGACGAAAACATACTCGCCGGATAACCTGTTGGCGGAAAGAGCATGCCGTTGGCACGCAAAATTGGAAGGTGTTACCCGACGATATATACCCCCGGTCGGGTAACATTATATAGAACGACGAATAATCGTCGTCGGGTAACATTTGGCGTTGACTCTTTATTGCCCGACGGATCATTAAAAGTTGCTCGGTAAATGTGGTTTGTCGGGCAAAGGTCTAAACACACTAAATACCCGAGACTCTCTCTTTTCTTCTTCTTCTTCCTCCTCTCTGCTTCAGCACTTCTCAACTCTCTCTCTCTCAATCTCTCACTCACTCACTCTCTTTTCTCTACTGAACATTATCATCTCATCACCATTTTCACTACCAATCAAATCCTTTTTCTCTATCAATCACCAAATATCAAATATTAAGGTTTGAAAATTTTATTTTTTTTAGTTTTGAAATTTTAATTTTTGATTAGGAATTAATTATGTTTTGTGTTGTAGGAATTTTGTGGTTGATTTGAAGGAATACTTACAAAAAGGTATGTGTGTTTACCTCTCAATTTAATTTTGATAAGAATGTTGGATATAATTATGTTAGCAAATTTTGTATTTATTGTGAAAAATGTGTAGAAATTATTTAGAATTTGTTAGGAAAATATGAAAATATGAAAATATGTTATGAAATTAGGAAAATAGAAAATATGTTAGGAAATTAGGAAATTTTGTTGTAAAATAGGAAAATTAAAAATATGTAATGAAATGATTGAAATTAGAAAATATGTTTGGAAATTAAGAAGAATGTTAGGAAATTAGGGAAATAGAAAATATGTTAGGAAATTAGAATATTTTGTTAGAAAATAGGAAAATATAAAAATATGTAATGAAATTATTGAAATTAGAAAATATGTTTGGAAATTTGAAAATACGTTAGGAAAAAAGAGAAATAGAAAATATGTTAGGAAATTATGAAATTAAAAAATATGTAATGAAATTATTAAAATTCAAAATTATGTTTGGAAATTAGAAAATATGTTAGGAAAATAGGGAAATAGAAAATATGTTAGGAAATTAGAAAATATTTTAGGAAAATATGAAAATAAAAAATATGTAGTGAAATTATTGAAATTAGAAAATATGTTAGGAAAATAGGGAAATAGAAAATATGTACGGAAATTATAAAATTGTAAATTCTGTTTTAAGCATAATTAATATATGTTTGTATTTGTGAATTTGTTGTGATATTTTTTGTAAAACGCTTTATTTAGTTCCGACGGAATGAAATACGTTCATATTTCATAATCGTTTATGCAAAGTTAATCGAGTTGATTAACTTCGTATAATGAAATTCAATGAAAACCTTAGACCTGTTTGAGAGTCAATGAATCGGATTGATTGACTAAGTCTTGAATTGTCCATTTATTCGGACAGTTTGGGGGTGCGCAACTATGTGTTGTGTACTTGGCGGTCTACGAGGTTAGGTTTCGATTGAGGGAAATTCGGTTTGTTTCCCCTTAATGTTCTCCGAATGCATACTAGATATTTGTTTATAATATCTACGTCGTGCATTTGGGGAACTGTAGGGAGATGCTGCCGAAATTTCCCTCGATCGAAATTTAGCCTCGTAGGTCGAAAACTACACAGCACAGAACGTGCACTCTCGAATAGGATAGGGCCAAATCACAGGAGGCATAAGGAGAAGAGCTGTTTTTGATTTTAACTTGTTCTATTTACGGGACAATTTTAACTCAATTATTTACGTTGACTCTATGTTGTGAAAGCATGCACAACGGACAGAGGGTGGATGCAAATGTTTGATAAATCTTCTTATTAGTATTTGGATGGGATTGACAGCTTCATTGCCTTTGCACGTAGTCATTGCAGTGATATAAGACGTATCAGGTGTCTGTGCCGTAAATGTAACAACTACATTTGGATGTCGTTAAATGAGGTCCACACTCATCTAGAATGGAATGGGATCGTACACAACTACACTAATTGGATCTATCACGGTGAAGAAATATTTTCTGCATCGACATCTTCGGTTCTCGGGACCCGTTGGGACGAAAGTGGTTTGGATCGGCGATGTGATAATGATCAAGTCGTTGAGTTATTAACCGATGTTTTTCCTCCCGCATCAGATGATATGGAACATGATGCACCAAGGTTACAACCCGAAGACTCTGAGCTCCATCACGACATATTGTTGAAAGAAGCTCAGCGCGAATTGTACCCCGGTTGTAAATCAATTTCGGTTCTAGGGGCAGTTGTGGAGTTGATGCACATGAAAGTTGAGTATAATCAAACGAACAAGCATTTTGATCACATGATGGACATCATCATCCGAATGCTCCCTGGAGACAACTGTCTGCTAAAAGATCATTATAGCTCGAAGAAGTTGTTGAAGGGCCTTGGGATAAGGTATATCAAGATCCATGCATGCAAGAACAACTGTGCATTTTTTTATGGAGAATTCGAGCAGCTTGACAAATGTCCCGTGTGCAATGAGCCTAGGTTTCAAAAGAACAAATTCCTAAAAAGGTGTTGCGTTATTTTCCACTGAAGCCAAGGTTACAAAGATTCTACATGTCGTCCCACACAGCCCGTGATATGAGGTGGCATAAGGATGAACGCATTGATGATGATGTACTGAGGCATCTGGCCGAAGGAGAGGCTTGTAAGGAATTTGATAAAATGTATCCCGAGTTTGCTACGGATCCAAGAAATGTCAGATTAGGGCTCGCTACTGACGGGTTTAATCCGTTTGGGAGTTTTGCAAAGCCCTATAGCAATTGACCGGTGGTTGTGGTTCCGTATAACTTGCCTTCTTGGAGATGCATGAAGAAAGAATTCACAATAGTCAGTACTTTGATACTGGGGCACAAATCGCCGAGTAATTCGATCGATGTGTATTTGCGGTCGTTGATTGACGAGTTCGTGGATATGTGGGAGAATGGTGTCTGAACATACGACAAGTGCAATGGAGAAATGTTCACCCTATGAGCGGTAGTAATGTGGCCAATTAATGATTTTCCTGCTTATGGTATGTTGTCGGGATGGAGCACCAAGGGCTATCTTGCTTGCCCGACATGTGGACCAGACACAACGTCCTTTTGGCACGCATCTAAGGTATGCTACTTGGTTGCGAGAAGGTTTCTGCCTCGGGATCATCGATGGCGAATGCAATCTGGCTCATTTGATGGTAAATCAGAGTTAAAAGGTCGACCAAGGGAGAGGTCCGGTGATGAGACATTATTTGTCTCAATTCTTCCAGATACTATGTGACAGGTCGTTGGTTAATGGGGACATTCAAGTAATTATACAGGATATTGTGTACATCATGTGCCGGCTTGAGCAAATATATGCACCTGCATTCTTTGATGTAATGGTGCACCTACTAATACATTTGCCGGATGAGGCAAAGCTAGTTGGCCCGGTGCATTATCGTTGGATGTACCCAATCGAGAGGTAAAATTTATCCCTGCTATTTGATAATTGTTCCTTACTATAATGTATATATGTGAATCTGAATGTAAATTTCCTTGCAGAATGTTAGGTACGTACAAGCGGTACGTTCGGAACAAGACACGTCCCGAAGGCTCTACAACCGAGGCGTACATTGCAAAGGAGGCACTGACATTTTGTGCAATGTACCTTCGAATTGCTGAAACTTTCTTTAATAGGGCGTCTCGCAACGACGATGGTGGTCAACGTCCTGAGACCCTATCTGTATTTGCCCAACCCGCACGACCATTTGGCACTGGTCCAATCTGGGAGCCGTTCATCAATAGCGACATGGAGGTGGCTCATTGGTTCATACTAAACAACTGTGACGAAGTCTAACCCTTCCACAAGTAGCACGAGGCGTTAATAAAGGCCCAATTTCCTTCTAATTAGGAAGAAATGGACAAACAACTATTTCCACGTTGGTTTTCCGAGCATGTAAGTCTAATATTTTATTTCAAAATTTCTTAAATTGGTTTTAAGCTTACCTATTTAGTTTCTTGTGTGTATCTTACCAGATGGCACGGCTGAAAGATGTCAACTCGACAAATTTCAATAAAGAATTAATGCAACTGGCCATTGGCACATTCCGAGGAGAAACGTACGCTGGTTGTCACGTTAACGGAGTTAAGTTCGTGTGCACATAACGAGATAACAAGTTGTCTAAGCAAAACAGCGGGGTCTTTGTGCCGGGGGATGGGGAAAATGCTGATACGGGTTTCTACGGCTAATTGTTAATTGCGGTTAAGGTGTTATACGCCGACCGCGAGGAAGTCGTCTTGTTCAAGTGTCATTGGTTTGATACCAACCCAAGTATCCCAGGCAGTGTCATCAAAGATCAATTATGTACCTCTATAAACACAAACACCCGGTGGTTTTAGAGTGATCCCTACATCCTCGCTAGTACAGCGAAACAAGTATTCTATGTGGATGATCCAAAAGCTGGTGGTGGTTGGAGAGTAGCTGAGATGGTGAATCATAGAAATATTTGGGACTTGGATGACCGATTCCATGAAGAAGATGGGGAAAAAGACGATGACCAAATCGTTTACCAGGTGGATTCAACGACATCGACCCAAAACGTGGATGGAGTACGGACCAATGACATCATCCCACCAATTGCGATTGATGACATTTTTATTGATTTGGGGGAATTAGAACAAATTGAAAGTGATTCGGAGGAATCAAATACTGTGCACATATCGGATGACGAGCGTGATTGGGAGGAGGAAAGCGAATCTGAAGGAAAGTTGGAAATTGGAAATTTCATTCATATATGTAATATCCATCTTCAAATCAATAAATTTGATTTATATGTATGTTGTATGATTTCATTCACAAAAAATAGTTTTTTTACTTTCTTAAAGTGAGGAGACCATACATGCACTCCACAAAATACGCAACTTCAAAATAAATGAAGGTCAAAGATTTAGTCAAATATTTTGATGATAAGTCATGAAGGTCAATTTGATAAATCATGAGGGTCAATTTTTACTCTTTAGTGCAATATGCAAAAAATAGAACCTAACATTTATATTGACCAAATAAGATACAAAATTTTTTTATAAAAAATATTGTCTATAAAATGTGTTTAGATAATATTTTTATAAACAATTATTTACCAGATTAAATTTACATTTATTTAATAAACAGTTTGTTTAAATGAATGTTGCCCGACAGATACGTAACTATTACCCGACGACTATATGAAACACTTAACCCGACGGATATGTTACGGGTTACCCGACGGACTGCAACCATTGGTGTTACCCGACGGATACTTACCTTTTACCCGACGACGATAAGTAAAATGTTGCCCAACAGATATGTTACGGGTTACCCGACGGACCGCAACCATTGGTGTTACTCGACAGATACTTACCTTTTACCCGAAGACGATAAGTAAAATGTTACCCGACGGATATTTAACGGTTTACCCGATGACCGGCGTCCTCTTGTACTTACCCGACGAATATACATGAATATTCGTCGGGTATGATTTAGCAAATTAAATTTATAGTTTTTTTATTAAACAACATTTTTAAATTACTTGCAAATTGAAACTGACCGATCTAACCGTCCACATTTATGGTAGGTATCCATTGATAGCCTACACGAAAAATTACCCAATTTGGAAATCCCGAGATTAGTTAACGGTGTGCGATGATTCAACGGTTACACAACATTTCTTCACGACCAGACGACTTGATATCCTCAAAACATCAAGATTTTGTACAAGCGAGATCTAGGCACGTAAAACCACAAAGTGAACGGTTAGATCGGTCAAATTTAATCGTTTGAATATCAATAGAACCAAAACTTCTCAAAATGTACTGAAGTTTCCATCAAGAGTTTAAACTCCTTGGTCAATATGCTTGTTTTCCGATTTTCAAAAACTTAAAAATTGAAATTGACTTATCTAACCGTCCACATTTATGGTAGGTACCCATAGATCTCCTACACGAAAAATTACCCAATTTGGAAATCCCGGGATTAGGTAACAGTGCGCGACGATTCAACGGTTACACAACATTTCTTCACGATCGGACGGCTTGAAATCCTCAAAACATCAAGATTTTGGACGGGCAAGATCTAGGCACGTAAAACCACAAAGTGAACGGTTATATCGGTCAAGTTCAATCGTTTGAATATAAATAGAACCAAAACTTCGCAAAATGTATTGAAGTTTCCATCAAGAGTTTAAACTCCTTGGTCAATATGCTTGTTTTCCGATTTTCAAAAACCTAAAAATTGAAATTGACCGATCTAACCGTCCACATTTATGGTAGGTACCCATAGATCGCCTACGAAAAAAATTACCCAATTTGGAAATCCCAGGATTAGGTAACGGTGCACGACGATTCAACGGTTATACCACGTTTCTTCACGATCAGACGCCTTGAAATCCTCAAAACATCAAGATTTTCGACAGGCGAGATCTAGGCACATAAAACCACAAAGTGAACGGTTAGATCAGTCAAATTCAATCGTTTGAATATCAATAGAACCAAAAATTCGCAAAATGTATTGAAGTTTTCGTCAAAAGTTTAAACTCCTTGGTCAATATGCTTGTTTTCCGATTTTCAAAAACTTCAAAATTGAAATTGACTGATCTAACTGTCCACATTTATGGTAGGTACCCATAGATCGTCTACGTGAAAAAGTACCCAATTTGGAAATGCTGGGATTAGGTAACGGTCTGCAACGATTCAACGTTTACACAACGTTTCTTCACGATCGGACGCCTTGAATTCCTCAAAACATCACGATAACGATAGATGGGGCTTTAGGCATGTAAAACCAAAATTTGAACGGTCCCAATGTTGATTATTCTTTCGCCAGACCTGGTTTTCAGATTAATGGTAAAAACGGCATTAGAAAAGTCATGCCCGACGAATAAAGGCATTCGCCGGGCCAACAACCGTCGGGCTACATTTGGTACGTCGTCTGCTAACTCTAATAAAATGCGCAATTTTTAAAAATTTCACGAAATCTCAAAATTCCCGCGTAGTTTTTCGCGAAATCTCAAAATTATCGCATAGTTTAACCCGACGAATAGTCAAAATGTTACCCGACGGACTGCCGACAGGTGGTCTTACTCGACGAGGGTTTTGAATTATGGCCGACGAACACTACACCTAAATTTTCGCGGAATCTCAACAGTCCCGCAATATGTTGCCCGACCGAGGTTGAAAATCTTACCCTACGGATTGCCGACCGTTGTGCTTACCCGACGGATGTTTTACAATTTAGCCTGACGAAATTTCCGTCTAAATATTCGCACAATCTCAAAGTCATCGCCTAATATTGCCCGACGGATATGTTTTAATTAACCCGACGGATATGAAACATGTTACCCGACGGATACCGAACATGTTACCCGACGATTATAGTGAACATGTTACCCGACGGATACCGAACAAGATACCTGATGAATATCCACCGTTTGTTAATACCCGACGAACCATTAAAGCGTTGCCCGACAAAGTCGTTCGTCGAGCAATGTCAATCACAGGGATATATCGGACCGACTCTTCACCTTCTTCCTTGTTCTTCATTTTCTGCAGTTCCTCCATTGCTCTCGGTTTCTCTCTATTTCTCTCCCAATTTGCTCTCTGGTTCGTTTGAATATCATAACTACACCACTGTTTCTCGCTCTCCCTCCACCCGGCGCCCCAGCAGTCAAAGACGCCGCCTCTCTCTCAACGAGCTTTGCCGTCGCCGCCGCTCCCCTCGCCGGACCGATCTCTCATCGTGTTCCTTGAAGGTCGAACTCATTGTCCCTCTCTCTCTCTCTATTGTTAATGTATATATATTGGTTTATTGTTAAATTTGATTTGAAAAAAGAATTTATGAAATTGGATATTGTTATTGTTATTGTTAATTGTTATTGTTAATGTTAATGTATATATATTTGGATATATATTTGTTATTGGTTTATTGTTATTGTTAATGTTAATGTATATATATTGGTTAATTGTTAATTTTGATTTCAAAAAAGAAATTATGAAATTGGATATTGTTATTGTTAATGTTAATGTATATATAATGTTAATAGTTATTGTTAATGTTAATTTATATATAATTGTTATTGGTTTATTGTTATTGTTAATGTATATATAATAGTTGAAGATTTGTTGAAATTTTGATGTTTGGTATAATGTTGAAATTGATATAATGTTATGATCTTTGTTATGATTTTGGATATGAAATTTATGTGAATTTTGGATATGTGAATTTTATGAATTTTGGGTATTTGAATTTTAAAAAAAATTTTGTGAAATTTTGATATGGTGTAGTATAAGTGAATTTTGGAAATGTGAGTTTTATAAATTTTTAATTTGTGAATTTTAGGATTTGGATATTATTATTATATGTTTGGATTAATTTGTAAGTTTGATTTTAGTCCCGAAATTTGGATATAGAAATTTAGGTATAATGTTGTGAATTTTGAGTTTAGTGCGTTTGGATTAATTAGTTTTTTAAGTTTAATTTTCGTTTGTGTTGGATTTATTTTAAAAAATTATAATTTGGTGGTTTTAGTTTTTAGACACCAATTTACTAATTATTACTAAAAAAAAAATAATTGCTTTATTTATTTACGTTTATTGGAATTATAAAATGTTGGTTACTTTTAAATCTGATTTTGTTATGATTTCTTGAATTTAATATTTAATATTAAAAATGTTTGGTTTTTGTTATTTAATTAAAAATATGTTGGTTAATTTTATATTAATTAATTTATATTTGTTATTGTAGATGTCGCATCGCACCTTAATCATATCTAGGACCCGCCTCTGCCCTGATTTTGTTGATGATCATGCACCGGATGAGGCAGCCCCTGACTCGGTTGCCTCAACAGCGGCGTCGGTTTAGTCATCATTGTCGGTCCATCAGCGACCCGGTGCCCGATCGGCACGTCGACAACATAGCAAGAAATGGGGGGAACCCCACATCGACCCCCAGCCCCCACAGGACGACGTCGGAGCAGACGAAACAGGGCCTAATATCGGAGCACTCCCTAAGGGTAAGTTCATTATTTTGTTTATTTAACCAACCGTTTATATTTCTTACTCATTTTATTTACCAATGTTCATCGAATATGCAGGTAGGTCGGTGAACGTGCGCGAGATAAACCGCTATTTGACATCCCAGCGGATTTCGAGGGCAACAAATGCAAAGATACTGGTGGTGTACGTGTCGTGCCTCCGGTCCGCACCAGTCAAAATTCACAGCCTCCTAGTGCATGACATTGGTGCGATTCTTCGCACCAAGTCCCTGATGATGGGGGAAACTTTTAGAACCCAAACCCCGGAGGAGATCACGCGTTGTTGGGGAGATAACGTCGAGCTCAGTAGATACCTGAGCCACCACTGGTAGTTACGGTACGCCGACTGGAAGTACGCTCTCCACAAGTACTTCATAACTTAGCCTTCCCCGGAGGAAGCTCGGGCAAATCCTCCGGAGGAGTTGGACGGGCCGAAACTACTAGGGTGGTTGTGGTGGTGCGACCATTTCGTGTCCCCCACCTATCTGGTACGTATTATCTATCTAGTTAATTAAATTATTTAATTTTTATGTTATTTTCCATTTTAAAATTTAATTTTTGGTTTTACAAATGAATAGCGGAAATCGATTGCAAACACATCGAACCGGGAAGCGAAGAAATTCAACCACCACGGGGGGGTCACGATCCTTATCGGCCCGGTAGAAGGATCGGCGCAACGCTGGGTCGATGTTCCCAGAAGTGGATGCCTGGGGGCAAATGTACGCTGAACGGGGGGATCAAGTGGCTGACAAAATTCACGTAAGTTTATTTTTTTGGAAGATTAAACATTATTTTTTAATTTGATAATTATATTTCTAATTAATATTTATTCAAATTTGTAGGACGTGATGCAGCAAGACGTCCAGCAGACACAAGCTGAGCTCACCCAACAGGATCCGGAAGTGCCGTTGGAGCACCAGCTCCCTAATCCCGACATGTCGATCGCTATTCTGGAGCGACAACTTGGGAGGCGCCCAGGGAGGATCGTTGGGGGGGGGGGGGGGGGGGGGGGGGGGGGGGGAAAGCAGACAAGTTCCTTCAACGTTAGGGTAACCGTGGATTGGATGACATTTTCTCACTGCCCACCCAATAGCCCCCTCAGGATCCCGCCTACTTTGACCCCTCGACTAGTAGTTAGAGTGTACTATATATAAAATATTTTTTATATATTTAATGATGTAACAATATTACATTAATTTTTATAAATATTAATTTTATTTTATTTTGATTCTTTTAATTGAATTTTTTAATTAAATTTTTTATTCTTTATTATTTAATTAAATATTTTATTAAAAATATATTTTAATTATTCAGAGTTTGCCCGACGAATAGTCAAGGCGTCGGGCATATAAACGGAAATTTTTAAAAATTTACCCGACAAATGTGGGACATGTTACCCGACGGATAAGTAAACCGTTACCCGACGGATAAGAAAGCGTTACCCGACGAATATGTAACACGTTACCCGAAGGATGTGTAAAATGTTACCCGGCGGATGTGTAATACTTAACCCGACGGATGTGTATAAAGTTACCCGACATATGTGTATAACATTACCCGACGGATGTTTAAAAACTGACCCGACGCATATTGGAAGGTTACCCGACGCATATTGGAAGGTTACCCGACGCACATTGTACGTCGGTAATATGTTGTTGACTTTTAGGTTGCTCGACGTAGACTTCAGCGACGAACTAGTTCGCAGGCCAAGATAACGTTGCTCGACGAATACACTGTTGTCTTCGACTAATATCAAAGCCCGACGGAGGTTGCCCGACGGAGATTGCCCGACGGAGATTCTCCGTTTTCAGAGTTGCTCGACGAATCCCTACGGTTGCTCGACGACGTCCTTTTGCCGGGCAACTTGGATTTTGCTGTGGTGATTTTTTCCTATCCCCCATCATGGTGAACTGTCTTTTAAGTTGATATATTATGAATGACTAAACGATCTTAAATTCGGTTGATTTTTACATGGGAGCTGATTTCCACACTCCAAGTTTTACTTTATGCACTTCACTTTCTCTTTTAATTTTGTTGAAAATGAAATGCAGAAAGTAAAATATGGAGTACAAAAATCAGTTCATTTTTTACATAAATGATGATTTAAGAGTTGAAGTATTTCAATTATAATATATTTATAATAGTGTCTCAATAAATGAAAAGAGAAAACTTAGGAGCTGCCCCGAGATGAGTTAGCTTGGCTTCATGCATGCGTGGCATAATGTTTGGATGGAAGCTGATTCGAAGTTAGTTACTCTTTACTTTAGTTCTCCATATATGGTCCCTTGGCAACTCCGGGTGGATTGGCAAAATTTCTTGTTTCGTCTCCATCAAATGTCAATCAGGATATTTCATATTTTTCGTGAAGGTGATTATGCCGCAGATGTTTTGGCAAACCATGGTGCTTTGGGAGCTGGTTTTACTTGGTGGGACTCCCCTTTAAATTTTATTTCAGATCTTTGTCACATGAACTGGTTGGGTATGCCCAACTACCGTTTCATATAGCTATGTTTTGGTCTTTATCTTGTGTTCTTTTTGTGAGGTTTTGGCTTTTTGTCCCCCTCGTTGTATTTTTTTTTCTTAATACATTTTGGCTAGTGTGGGTGCTTAGACAGATAGGAGTGTTCTATCGGGAGCTCAGTTCCCTCACAATTGCTTTGTGCGTTGAGAGGGTAGGCTGTTGTAGTAATCCGACGACTGAGCTCTAATATGTCGTTATGCTCTCTTAATTTTGATCGTCACGCTAGTGTCGTTATTAAAAAAAAAATTGGTGTTATATATCCAATTTTTATATCAATTTTTGCATATGAAATAAGGATATGAACTTATAAAGTAAGGTGAGGTTATCCGATTCGCAAATATCGTGACGTATTACAAAATAATTTTTTATCTTAATCAATGTAGAATGTCTCATTTGCACGTAAAATATCACATCATTCCTCTAAAACAAAATGTTCACCTCTACCAAATCGATTTTTGGCGTTCGCAAATCGCACTTAGCATGAGGCCAGTCCAAATTTGATCGTTATATGAATTATTTTTTATGGAGGATGATACTCCTAGTCCCTTTATTATTGAATAAGAGCTCTTAACGTTGTCAAAAAGTAGATAATTTTAAACAATTTGCTTGTCAAAACAAGAATCTTTGTAACAAAAAGAAATAGGAAAAAAAGACAAAATACCCACATATTTGGCATTTTTTTTTTTTTACAAATTATGTTTTATTCAAAAAATACCTTATGAGAGTACATAGATAGGCATTAGATTCATCAAAAACCCAATCATAAACATCAGGGTTAATAACACAATCTGTAAAAAACTTTTGGCCTAATTAGGTTCACGGAGAACTAAAATAAAAATAAAAAATACAATTGTGTAACAACAATTTAATTATAAAGAAACATCGACAATGGGTTTTGCAGCGGCCGAATATAACTTGTGGAATGCACATAATGCTGCCTCGTTAAAAAACATTTTCCGAAAAAACCCAATGGGAGAAAAACTCATATAAAGGAAAAGAGGGCATCATGCTTGATATAATGTTGGGAGACTGAGCATTCCCAGATAGCAAGATAAAAGGGTAACTGCAAAATAAAAAAATTGGATAAGTTAAAATTAGATAAACCTAATATGATAGCAAGACAAAAAAGACAGAAAAAGTCCGTTAAAGGGAGTGTATTGAATTCAGATTTATATAGATAATTGCAGAGTTTTTTTTTTGAAGTGATGGAGTTTTACAAATTTATTGATTTTCATAAATTTTTACAGAGTTAATAACGGAATTATATAGAGTTATGTGATAGAGTGTTGCAGAGTTATACTGAGTTTTATATATTGTGATTGAGTTTGGAGAAAATGATATTGAGTCATATAATTTGATATATATTTTTTTGAAGAATTTTATAATCAAATCATAATTATTTTCTTACTAAAAAATATCTAACTAAAAAAAAATACTATTTATAATACTACAAAATAATTACAAAAGACTAAAGAGTTGAAACCATACTTTAACTTTACCATAATTTTAGCAATTGTCCCTATACTTCAATATTAGTGTCCCCCGTCCCTGAACTTTATCCTAATATTTCCGTTAGTCCCTCAATCTATTTTTTAAACGAATTCTGTAAAAAAAAAGGGCAAAATTGTGAATTCGTGTACTTTTCACGTGACTTTTTTTAACGAAATTCGTTTGAAAAATATACGGATGGACTAACGGAAATATTAAGGTAAAGTTCAGAGAAGGAGGACACAAATAATTGAAATTTATGGACGGTTGCTAAAATTATGGTAAAGTTCAAGGACGATTTCAACCATTTACCCATTACAAAAATATAAAACTTCTAACGATCAATGAGACTGAGAGGTTTGGGCCGTTAGGCATCATGCATGCTTTTGAATTTTTTTTTAATTCATTTTATTAGTTTTTTATTTTTTGTTTATTATTTTTCTTCAAACGGTAAATAAATTCATATAAAGTTTATTTTATTTAATTACTTATAATTCATATAGAGAATAATATATGATAATAGATATCGGTAGGAGACTTGAATTTTATTGAGTCTATTGAAAAATATAAAAATCACAAATTATATTTTAAGCCTTATTTGTATAAATCCGAAGGGAAGGCTAGACAAATCATAAACTTTGCTAAAGCATAATTTACACTAAAATGTTTGTCAAACTCCATAAAATTCTTCCATTTAATGAAGTCTATAATATTCATTGATATTTTGAATACACCTAAATTTTTATGGAGTTATGAATGTCATGATTGAATACACCTCAATTTTTGATGACTTTATATAGATTGAATACCCTCAAACTTTTACTAACTCTTTATAAGTCCTAATTGAATATATTTAAATTTTTAGAGACATTTAAACTCTATGAAAATCTCAATTGAATACACCCCATAAAAAACTTCCCTGTCAAAAAACGTGAGCCACCTCCAACTGCCACAAATCCGACCTCAACTCTCTCCATCCACACTGCTTTTGGGTTCCAATTTAAACCAATGTCTCAACCATATCCTCATAATTATCATGGATCTCCAAGTTCTGGATGAAAAAAAAGGTAGGTTGTTGGATACTTAGAATCGAAATTGATTGAAAAGATTTGTCAATATAACTAGAATTAGTAACTGAAACTTCGATAAACCAATCAACCATAACTTCGATAATTAGAAGTATGAATATGAAGAAGGCAAACAATAAACCAACTACAAGAACAAAGAGAAAGAAATAATGAAACCCTAACTCAAAGCATCGCTCCAGATTTTAAACACATTTTGCCTCTTTAAAATAAGCGAACTAGAAAGAAAAATCTTTACCGACACTGTAATTTAATAGCGCGCTAGAAAATTAGGAAAAAAAAAATACCCCATTTCTGTCGCTATAAACCAGCCCGTAATCCTCATGCACCAATCTTCTCTAATTAATTGAATGAGAGAGAATAAATTTGGTTTCATTGAATCCTACAGGTCAATTCGGAAGAAACATCTCTATTAACAAATTTTTTTTATGAGATGGTTCACATGCATATAAATAGCAGTAGCAAAAACTCAAACTGGTTTCTCTCTGCCTTCTCTCTAGAAGAAAACACAGTCGGCCCTAGAAATTTTAGGGGGGGTGCTATGGATCCCCACCGCTTGGTGGTGGCTCCGGGGTTAGCTCCACCTCCCTACCCCCCACACCCCCCACACCCCCCCACCCCCCACCCCCCACCCCCCACAAACCCCCCACCCCCCACAAACCCCCCACCCCCACCTCCCTACCCCCCACACCCCACACCGACACCGCCCACCGCCCACACCCCCCCACACCCCACAAACCCCCCACCCCCTACCACACCCACCCCCACCCCCTACCATACCAAACACCCCACCCCTGAATCTCCACCGCCTAGTGGTGGCTCCGGGGTTACCTCCACCTCCCTACCCCCCACACCCCCACAACCCCCACCCCCCCACACCGCCCACCGCCCACACCCCCCACACCCCCCCACCCCCCACACCCCACAAACCCCCCACGCCCGCCCCCGCATTGGTAGCTACAGCTCGATCGAGCTCGGAGCAGAACCCACCCCCTACCATACCAACCACCCCTCCCCGCATTGGCAACTGCAGCTCGATCGAGCTCGGAGCATACCTGGTAGGCTTCAACTTGGGGCTGCATTGTTGGCTTGCGGTCGCACTTGGCTAGATGTTGTTTGGTCATGTTGGGCTCATTGTTCCCCTTTGGGGTTTATATTACTAATTTATACTGGATTGTCCTGGATAAATTGGTGGTGTTGGTCCAGATTCTCTTTAGATCTTGTGTGTTGCTTGGTTGTTCTTCAGTCAAGTTTGGTTTTGGTTGGGTAATTGTTGTATCCCCAATTTGTTTAGTTCTTTTTGAATTAGTTTGAGTTATGGACTCTTTGTTTATGAGTTTGTTTGTGGTTGTTCCTTTGGTTGTTCTTGCTTTCTTCCTGGGGTATGCCCCTTGCAAACTTGTGGTTTCTCTTTTTTATTGATACGTTTTACCTATCAAAAAAAAATAGCAGTAATAAATGGACAATACTTGCATCTGAATTAATAGAAACCTTCATGTTCTATTATTTTTATTTATTAAATTTACCTTATACGTAGATTATAATCGGAATCGCTTATTTTTTAAATCATCATTTTAAGACCATCTTTGCAAAAGGCCAAATAGATTGAATGAAATCATCCCTCTACGAATGAAATCATTCTATTCTGATAAAAAAAAAAATAGATTGAAAGTCGTTTACTTGTTTATATGTAACAAATGAACAATATTATTGCTAATAATTAACATTATCATAACGAACCGTCTATTTAGTTGATATATTATGAATGATTAAACGATCTCAAATTTAATTCATTTATTACATATATGATCTTAAAATGATAATTTAAGAGTTGGATTATTTCAATTATAATATATTTATAAGAACATCTCAATAATAATTAAAAGAGATAAATTAACTAGCAGATGCTCCAAGATGAGATGCAAGATTATCAAATTTTTATATCATTATATTTTTGCATATGAAATAGGGATATGAACTTATGAAGTAAAGTGTACTATTCAATTTGCTTCTTGTTTGTGATGCAAGACTGAAACAAGAGTCTTACATAACTATCAACTAAACCCTTGAGATCACAACAAGGATAAAAACAAGAACATAAGATATACGAACAACAATGAAGATCACAAACCTGTTGATGCCATTGTATGCTTAATGAAATAAGTTTGTGTTCTCCTCTCTACCAACAAGTATTTATCTTTTGCTAATCAATAGGTCTTTAGAATGTAAGAAAAGATGTCTTCTTGGTGGGAGCATGGACCAACTTATATAGTAGTCTACCCTATTGTGATAACCTATCATAATCACAATAGGATTCTAAGAGACTAATTGGTAACTAGGTCTAACAATATTAACTAACACAAGTCAAGTTCAAATAGGAGTCTCACATCAATTATGATTCAATAACGATGACTCTATTATTTCAATCATGAATCAACTATAAGACTTTACACATTAAGTGACTAGTTCATACTCAAATTCTAACATTCTCCCACTTGAGCATGAACTGATCACACCTGCATAGTCTTAATCAAAACTGAAACAACGGTGTATACTGAGTCCAAAATGTCATTGAATCTACTCCATCAATCCAAGATCATAGAACCACAGTACTCGAAAATTTATGCATATCATTGCACTGTAATCACTAGAACCTTAAATCAATTACACAAGTCTGTTTGACAGTTAATATATTATGGAAAGTTCATCAATCTAAACTCCCACATTTTGGTCCAATACTCATAATCAAAATTCTAAACCTTGCTACTTATTAACAACAATAAACACATTCAAACAGATTGATCAAATTGCAAACAATGATGCAATCAAGCATTGCACAGCTGTCATAATGGTTCAACATAGATTTACCATTCATCAATCACAGCAATCTATCACAGCAGTTTTAACAGATTCCAAAGCTGTTAAATAATCAATTGAACCATGATTCTAAACATGAACCAAAAACCATCAAAACATAGCTATCATTAGAATTGAAAACATAAACACCATGATGCAATTAACATCCAGCAGTAAGGCAGAAAACATCAAAAATAGAACGAAGTAAAAACTTCCTTCCACTGATCCAAGTCAATTACGATTCCCATGTGAGGAGCATGGGCCTTGAACTCCTTGACAAGCAAGGCTTTGGTGAGGGGATCTGCTAGCATGTCATTTGTGCTGATATCCAGCACTTTGATCACTCCATCTTTCACATTCTCTTGCACCAATAGATAATTGACTTCTATTAGTCTAGTTGCTGATGTCTTCTTGTTGTTCTTTGAGAAGAACACAGCATTATCACAATACAGCACCAATGGTCCTTTAATGGAATCCACAACCTTCACATCCATAACCAGATTTCTCAACCACATAACTTGCTTGGTAGCCTCATATATTGCAATGAATTCAGCTTGCACTGTAGAGGTTGCAAGTGTAGTCTATTTTGCACACCTCCAAGACACGGCACCACCTACTAGAGTGAAAATGTAGGCTCATGTGGATCTTCTATCTATAGAATACCCTGCTAAATTTGAATATGAAAATGCAACTAATCTCAGCTCATCCACCATACTATACACCAGCAAGAAAGACTTAGTCCTTTGCAAGTATCTGATGACCTTCTTTCTGGCAATCCAGTGCTACTCACCAGGATTTGATTGAAATCTTCCTAGCAAGCTAACAGCAAAAGCTAGGTCTAGTCTGGCGCAAACTTGTGCATACATTAAGCTGCCTACTAGAGAAGCATAGGGCTTGTCATTCATCTTCTGTTTCTCCAATTCAGTCATAGGGTATTGATCAACATGTAGTTTGTCTCCTTTGTTAATAGGAACTTCCCCTTGTGAATAAGAACTCATATTGAACCGTTTAAGGACTCAATCAATATAGTTTTTCTAAGACAAACCTAATAGTTTTCTCTTCCTATCTCTCACAATTTCAATGCCTAACACAAAATGTGCTTCTCCATGATCCTTCATCTCAAAACTACTAGACAACATATGCTTTGTTTCCCATAACAGATTCAAATCTGAGCTAGCTAAAAGTATGTCATCAACATATAAAACAAGGAAAATGAACTTGGAGCCACTAACCTTTAGGTAGATGCAATCATCTAACTTGTTTTCTGAGAAACCAAAAGATGTTACAGTCCAAAACGCTAGACACGCGTCGCCGTGGCCCGGGTAACAGCCCCACGTGCCGGTAGAAGACCGGACCACGCGCCGGCCACGCTCCCCCACGCGCGTCTGCACTGCCACATCGGAATATTCTGTTGCTCTAAAGGAATAATCTGTCGAACTTTATGGAATCGGAATCTTCCGTCCAAATTGACGACGTTAGGGTTCCGTTATAACACTGTTACCTTTTGACGGAATATGCTAACGTCGTCAGCATATTCCGTCAAACACTGACGGCGTCAGTTGACCCAATGGTCAACTAACTACTGACTGGACCGCTGACTATGTTACCATGTGGCTCCACATGGCAGCTGAATCAGCTGCTGACTAGTCGCCATGTGGCTCCACGTGGTTGTCAAGTGGCATGCCACGTCAGCAATCGCAGTTCGAACCAGTCATCGGAGTTCGTCGAGGACGACGACCGGAACACCGCCGTCGCCGGTGGTCGGAATCTGGGATCACTCGCCAGAATCCGCCATTAACGGCCGAAAGTTCAAGCTTCCCAGATTCCTCCAAACTCCACCATTTTTCACGATCCATACGTGCAAATTCATCTACTCCTTCCCAGGAATCGAAATCCAAGCTCAGTATTGAGATATCTTACCTGATTCGATCGAAATATTGCCGAGAAGTTTTGGTCCACTTCTCCTTTTCCATCCGCCGTCTACAGCGACCCTCCCACCTCGAAAATGACTCCAAACAGCTCGTCGAGTCGAGGGGAAGACTTCCAAGGCCTTGGATTTGGTCGAATCGACTCCAAATGGGACAATGAAGGTGATAGTGATGCGGTGATCGCACGGGAGAAGAGAGATACCGAGGGAGATGAGAGAGAGAGAGAGAGAGAGAGAGAGAGTCTGAGCAGGGTCTTAGCAGAGTCTCTAAAGAGAGAAAAATATCCCCTAATTTTGGACTTCTCATAAATGACCAAACTGCCCCTGAAGCTTCTAGACCCACAACGCTCTCACCGGGTCTCCATTTTCCGCGTACCGACTGTCTACGAACTCATGAGTTTAAGACCTACGCAACGACCCAAGCAAAACTTCCAAAAGTACTACCAGACAAAAAGTGACTCGCAAACCCCTCCAAAACCGAGGGTAAAATCATCATTTCCTTAATTAAATTCTCAAATTACTTTAATTTCTAGTCCGGATCGTTACAATTTTCCCCCCTTAAAGGACTTTTGTCCCCGAAATTCTTTTAACTCAGGTCAAAGAACCACCCTCCTACATCCTTTCGAGTCCTCTCGCGTCATTACCAACACAAACTGAACCTCTGCTGCAATTCTCAATTGAACATCTACAACTCAATGTAAGTTGACCCGAAATGATACATATCCTGTCCACCCTGCACATTTCTTTGTTTCCGTCTCGACAACATACCGAGGCGAATACAACATCTAGGAAACATCCTGAAGGCACCAGAATGCTTAATACCCAAGGCCGTTCAACCCAAAAATCTCCCCTTTTTACCGTCTGTGGACGATACCTCAAGGCAAGGGCCTGAACCCCAGAGGTCCACCTCGGGGCCTACTCCCCACATGACCGAAAGTACCTCCAGCCATGTGTCATATAGGAAGGTATCATGAAGTCATGCAGATCCCCTATACTAAGTGTAGTCAGCCTCAACGATCTAGCAGAGAATTACCATGCAACGCCAGTATCGGAGAAATCCCTCCACATATCCGAGTATCTCAAAATATGCGGATCCATGTACTATGCATAGACAACCTCAACGATGTAGCGGAGAAATACCCTGCAACGCCAGCATCAGAGAAATCCCTACACATATATGAGTCTCACAAAATATGCTGATCCCTATACTACGCATAGACAACCTCAACGATGTGGCGGAGATATACCCCGCAACGCCAGCATCGGAGAAACCCCTCAACAATCTGGTGGAGGAATACCCTACAACGCCAGTATCGGAGAACCCCTCAACGATCTGGTGGAGAAATACCCTACAACGCTAGCATCGGAGAAACCCCTCAAAAATCTGGCGGAGAAATACTCTACAACGCCAGTATCGGAGAACCCTCAACGATGTGGCGGAGAAATACCCTTCGACACCAACATCGGAGAAACCCCTCAACGAACACGTGATGGGAAATACCCCACATCATGTGCCGGAGAAAAACCTTGACCTTCTACATAGTGGAAACCAACTCGTAAAGAAAATCCAAATTCATTTTTGAAACCCTTGTTTCTTGGCCTAAGCCAAATTCAGTGAAAAACCGGGGTCTATGCCCAAATCCAATAAAGTCACAAATCCAGGTCTAAACCCAAAAATCATGGACTCGACCGAAACCCCAAATCTATCAAGTCAAAAGTGTCTAAAAATTGAATCCATAAAGCTGGGCCCTAGCCACAAAACCATGTAACCGGGTTGAGGCCCAAACAATAAATCATTTTACAAAAAATCCTTATTAAATCCAAATAATTTAAAACATATAAAATAATTATGCATGCATTATAGTTATATAAAACAAAGTCTTCTCACCTGCAACGGCGGCGCCTACCTCACCCGTGCTTATCATGACTCCCAACCTCAGTAGTACTTCTTACTCCATAACATCCTAATCATTGCCCAACCCAATGGATCCAGGGTCTACCCAAATTAGCTCAACCACGGAATCATGGCACCACATATCTATTATGCACTCTCCGCCTCCCTCAGTACTAGGTCGCTGACGAAACAAACATCTCGGGGGCATCTCGCTGACAAGAACCATCTACACAAAACTGTGCAGTCTGCACGAAGTGAAACCTAGAGCTCTAATACCAAATTGACAAGACCCTCCCCAAATTTCAACTCAAAATTCGTGAAAAGCCCTACTCTCATCTGAAAACCTTTGACCACAAAAGATAATACATGAAATACCCTTAATCCTTGGAAACATCAAATGAGGTTTACAGGGACTCCAACAGAACCGCCCATGTACTTGATGGACCTTCACCCACCTGTAAGACGAAGGATAGTCCAATAGTTCACAAACTACCCCGAAGGACCTCCTCCGCAATCAAACAAGACAACTAGCATGTCACCCTCGTATGAACCGTCAACAACTCGCCAATTTGGGTCACCGTCCACACCACCCACTGAACCGGATGACGAAAGTACCCTTGCCATAATTCAGGCATTGGTAACACTTCGTGACCGTAAGCATCGTACATATACCGAAGGTTCTTTGGCTATTCAATGTTCAAGACTTGGTTGAATTGAGTCTCATGGACCTTACCCTGAGCCGTAACTTGATCTCCCGGCTCAGCCCGTGAGTATGATGGAATCTTCCATAACATACCTCAGATCATTCATCAAGGTCAAAACCCAAATTATAATCCCGATCTAAAATCCTAAAATAAATTCATAAGCCTTCAGAGATGCATAGTGATAAGACATTAGATAAATCCCTTTAAACCTTAAGGTTAATTTTCGAGCCTCAAAAGGGTGCTAATATATATTCCCACCACTCACAATCCGTGGTATGACATAATACATAGAAATATGCATGGCTTGCAATCCCGAAACCCATTCCGTTCATAATACATCCAAAGTACCAATTCAAGGAGGCCCTAGCCTCAAGGAACCCTATGACATACCAATAACCAACCTTTCTTTAAACCCCCCGCCCCCCGAGCCAAAGGCCACACCGTGATTATCCATTACAGCTGGGATTACTCAAATGGGGCTCTAAACGGACTCCAATGGCCTCGAAAATGCCAAAATCCTATCCGGAATGGTCCAAAACCCTAGATGCGCATCGTCGTGGCTCGAGAAATAGCCCCACGCGCCGGTAGAAGACCGAACCACGCGCCACGTGCCCCCACACGCATTTTCACTGTCACAGTGGAATATTTCGTCGCTCTGACAGAATATTCCATCGAACCAGACAGAATCGAAATCTTCCGTCCAAACTAACGGCGTTAGGGTTCCGTTATAACACTGTTACCTTTTGACGAAATATGCCAACGCCGTCAGCATATTCCGTCAAACACTGACGGTGTTAGTTGACGCAACGGGTAATTAACTGCTGATTTGACAGCTGACTGTGTTGCCACGGGGCTCCATGTGGCAGCTGAGTTAGTTACTGACTAGTCGCCACGTGGCTACCAAATGGCATGCCACGTCAGCAACTGCAGTTCGAACCAGTCATCGGAGTTCATCGTGGATGACGACTGGACCACCGTCGTCGTCAATGGTCGGAATATGGGATCACTCGCCGGAATCCGCCATTAATGGTCGAAAGTTCAAGCTTCCCAGATTCCTCCAAACTCCACCATTTTTCACGATCCATGTGTGCATATTCATCTATTCCTTCCCAGGAATCCAAATCCAAGCTCAATATTGAGATATCTTACCTGGTTCGATCGAAATCTGGCCGAGAAGTTTTCGTCCACTTCTCCTCTTCCATCCACCGTCTACGGCAATGCTCCCACCTCGAAAATGACACCAAATTGCTCGTGGAGTTGAGGGGAAGACTTCCATCGCCTTAGATTTGGTCGAATCGACCCCAAAATGGGACGATGAAGGTGATAGTGGTGCGATGATCGCACAGGATGAGAGAGATACCGAGGGAGATCAGAGAGAGTCTGAGCAAAGTCTCCAAAGAGAGAAAAATATCCCCCTAATTTTGGACTTCTCATAAATGACCAAATTGCCCCTAAAGCTTCTAGACCCACAACGCTCTCACTGGGTCTTCGTTTTCCGTGTGTTGTATGTCTATGAACTCGTGAGTTCGAGACCTACGCAACGACCCAATAAAAATTTCCAAAAGTACTACCAGACAAAAAGTGACTCACGAATCCCTCCGAAATCGAGGATAAAATCGTCATTTCCATAATTAAATTCTCAAATTACTTTAATTTCTGGTCCGGGTCGTTACATTCCTTCTCCCTTTCAAAAAATCCAAAGGGCAGTTGTACGTATATGTCTTCATCCAGATTCCCATTTAAGAATGCAGTCTTAACATTCATCTAATGAAGTTCTTAGTCAAAATGAGTCGTGAGGGCCATTATGATCCTCATGGATTCTTTTGAAGAAACTGGAGAGAAGGAATTAGTGTAGTCAATGCCTGCTCTTTGTGTGAACCCCTTTGCCACTAGTCTTGCCTTGTATCTCTCAATTTGTCCTTGTGAATTCCTCTTGGTTTTAAAAACCCACTTGCACCCTAAAGGTTTGATTTCTGCTGTGCCATCAACTATAGTCCATACAGTATTCTTTGACATGGACTCAAGTTCTTCTTGCATAGCTACTTCCCATAGGGCAAAATATTTGCTATTTAGGGCCTGAGTATAAGTAAAAGGATCATCCTTATCTCCAATATCAAAATCCATCTCTTGTAGATACACCATGTAGTTTGCAGGAATTGCAGATTTCTTCTCTCTTGCTGACCTTCTAGGTTGAGGTTGTGCGTGTACCAATTGAGGAATGGCTGGTTGTGAGTCATTTTGAGTTGCTAGAACAATTTCTTGTGCAGAAACTGTGTCAAATGCAAGTGTGGAAATTCCAGAAGGTGGATCAATTTCTGATGTAGAAATTGGCTGCATTGCATCAGTCATGGCAGTAGTCAAGGTTTCTAGATTGGATGTTGGCATTGTCACTTCATCTAGTGTGTGCATCTCTTCAAATACAAACTCTTCATTGTGATATGATTCCACAGCTGAACTCTTAATGAATTTTGCATTGTGGGTTTCCTGTATTATGGTTTGAGCCTTAGGACAATAGAACTTGAATCCTTTGGACTTCTCAGAGTACCCTATGAAGAAGCATGATTCTGTCCTAGAATCCAATTTCTTCTCTTGTGGATTGTAAAACCTTGCCTCAACTTGACAACCCCATATGTGAAAATGTGCATAGCTAGGAGTTCTACCAGTCCAAAGTTCAAAAGGTGTCTTGCTTACTGACTTACTAGGCACACAGTTAAGGATGTAGTTTGTTGTCTTAAGTGTCTCACCCCATAAGAAGTCGGGCAATCCAGATCTACCTTCATGCTTCTAACCATATTCATCAGAGTCCTATTCTTCTTTTCTGCTACTCCATTCTGCTGAGGAGTTCCAGGAGTAGTGTGGTGGGCAACAATGCCGTGTTGCTCAAGAAAGAGTGCAAAAGGTCCCTTTTGCTGTCATGCTTATGTGAACCTGCCATAATATTTACCTCTCCTATCTGATCTTATAATCTTAATGTGTTTGTCTAATTGTTTTTCAACCTTAGTTTTGAAAATCTTAAAACAATTAAGAATTGCTGATTTTTCAGAAATAAGATAAATAAGGTGAATCTTGAAAAATCATGAAGGTTACAAAGTAATAGTTACCACAAATAGTTCTATATGAGAATGGACCACAAATATCATTGTGTATGATTTCTAATAGGTTTTGACTTCGATTAGAACCCTTTTTCTTAGGATTAGTTGTTTTACCCTTAAAACAATCCACACATGCATTAGAGTCTATTGGATTAAGCTTAGGCAATTGGTCAATTTTAGTTCAATGCAGAATTCTTTCATTAGAGATATGCCCAAGTCTCTTATGCCATAAGGTAAAAGATGAGTCATTAGTGAGAATTCTTTTAGAATTATTGCAACTAATAGTAAGACATTCTTTTAGAATCATTGCAACTAATAGTAAGAGATTCATCAACATATGAACAATTTAACTGCCAAAGATCACAGGATTTATTAAAAGAACAAGAACCAAGCAATTGGCTTTTAATAGAATTATGAAATAAATTAATTTTATTCAAATCACTAGAAAAAAAAAACCATTTTTAGCAAGTTTTGATGCCAAAATTAAACTCCTTCTAATTGAAGGTACATATAAAACTTCTAATTCTAAAATAAATCTTGATTATAATCTAAGCTTAAGTTTCCAACAGACTTGACAGCAACCCTTGATTCATCCCCAACATAGACTTTGTAAAAATCTTTACTTTGGTTGGTTAGTTTTGTTAAACCCTACAAACTATTTGTGATATGAACAGAACAACCAGTGTCAAACCACCAAGAGTTTTTAGGAATATCAAACAGATTAGTTTCAACACAAACAAAAACAGAAAACGTTTTACTTTTCTTAACCAGTCAAGCTTTAAAACCTTCGCAGTTTTTCCTACTATGACCAGTCTTTCTACAGAAGAAACATTTTAGTTCTGTTTGTTGACCTTAAGATTGTAAGTTGCAGGTTTCTTAGAGGGGTTAGTGAATTTAGGTCCAGCAGAAACAGTAGAGTTTTGAAACTTTAAGCCCTTTTTGCCGTGAGTGGATTGCACCAAGTTGATCACATCAGCATTCTCCTTTTGTTGTCTGTGCTCTTCTTGCACGCACTGAGTGATGAGATCATTCATAGTCCACTTCTCCTTCTGACAGTTGTAGGAGACTTTCAGGTGAGCATACTTGGTAGGCAATGAGTTGAGAGCCAAATGACAAGGAACTGTTCTTCTATCTTGATGTTGAGAGCTTCCAGCTGATTTGAGATATTGATTATCTTCATGATGTGCTCACGGATTGTGCAAGTGCCCTCAAACTTCAAGGCCATTAGTTCTGAGTGATAGTTGTTTGTCTCAGCCTTTTCTGATTCCTTATATTTCTCTCCAATAGCATTCATGTATTGCTTAGCTGTCATCTTGCCAAGCTTCATGACTCCCCTGACATTCTCAGTCATGGACTTCTCCATGATCAATATGCTTAGCATGTTTGCCTTTTCCCACTTCTCATAAGCAGCAATTTGCTTTTCTGAACGTGTTGGTGTAGGAGCTGCAGGTGCATCCTTCATAAGTGGATCTTCCCATCCACGGTAGGCCAAGTGCAAAAGAACATCTTCTTTCCACTTCTTGAAGGTGCTTCCATTCAAGGTCTCAATCATAGTGAAATTAGTGTTTTGTTTTCCTGAAACTCATTTCCAATTCCAATAGTGATTTTCAATTTACAGAAGCTTGAATGAGTCAAAACATGTCATCAGGTTTTGATTCATCAACACAATCCCAAGTCCACCTTTGAGCAGAATTGTATCGTGTAAAATTTAGGTGTAAACATATATTTTGAAGATAATTTAGGTGTAGAATCGCATGTATGAGGTCTCTCCATACCTCATACATGCGATTCTACAATAATCTGAGTGAGAACAGGGGAAACAAAAGGTCCATAGATAGATTTTGAGAGAGAGACATCAGTTAATTAAGAACATATAGAGAATTGAGGTGAAGGAGGAGGCGGGTGAAAAACCCCAAATCAATTTTAGGAGAAAAGGACGCTTGAATGCGTCTGGGTGGGGTTTTTGTTCAAAGTAGCCGTTGGGTTTCAACGGTTCAAAATATTTGAAGAAAAACAACATGGCCACTTAAAACAGTAGGAAACGACTTGTAGTTTTTGGTCAAAATAAAACAATATGTTTGAGAAAACGATTATATGAAGTTTTGGTCCAAAACGTTTATGATCAAATAATTTTGAAGACAAAATTGATTAAATAATGGGGATCTTAAGATATGTTGAAGCTCTGATACCACATGTAAGAATGAAACAAGAGTCTTACATAACTATCAACTAAACCATTAAGATCACAAGAAGGATATAAACAAGAACATAAGATATACACCACAAGAAAATCGATGTTGCTCGACTAGAGTTCGCCCGGTGAATACAAAATTGTCGGGTAAGCAACTTTTGCCGACGGACAAGAAGACTCGCCGGGCAACCTGTTGGCGGGAAGAGTAAGCCGTTGGCGCGCAAAATAGGAAGGTGTTGCCCAACGGTCTGTACCTCCCGTTGGGTAACATTATATACAACGACGAATAATCGTCGTCGAGTAACACATGGCGTTGACTCTATGTTGCCCGAAGAATCATTAAATATTGCCCTGCGAATCTTATTCGTCGGGCAAAAGTCTAAACACACTAAATATCCGAGACTCTCTATTTTCTTCTTCTTCTTCTTCCTCCTCTCTGCTTCAACAGTTCTCTGCTGTCTCTCTCAATCTCTCACTCACTCACTCTCTTTCTCTACCTAACATTATCATCTCATCACCATTTTCATTACCAATCAAATCCTTTTTCTCTATCAATCACCAAATATCAAATTTTAAGGTTTGAAAATTTTATTTTTTTTAGTTTTGAAATTTTGATTTTTGATTAGGAATTAATTATGTTTTGTGTTGTAGGAATTTTGTGGTTGATTTGAAGGAACATTTATAAAAAGGTATGTGTGTTTACCTCTCAATTTAATTTTGTTAAGAATGTTGGATATAATTATGTTAGGAAATTTTGTATTTATTTTGGAAAATGTGTAGAAATTGTTTAGAATTTGTGGAAATTAGAAAATTTGTTAGGAAAATCTGAAAATAGAAAATCTATTATGAAATTAGGAAAATAGAAAATATGTTAGGAAATTAGGAAAGATTGTTGGAAAATAGGAAAATTAAAAATATGTAATGAAATTATTGAAATTAGAAAATATGTTTGGAAATTAGAAAAAAATGTTTGGAAATTAGGGAAATAGAAAATATGTTAGGAAATTAGAAACTTTTGTTAGAAAATAGGAAATTAGAAAATATGTTAGGAAAATAGGGAAATAGAAAATATGTTAGGAAATTATGAAATTAGAAAATATTTTAGGAAAATAGGAAAATAAAAAATATGTAATGAAATTATTAAAATTCGAAATTATGTTAGGAAATTAGAAAATATGTTAGGAAAATAGGGAAATAGAAAATATGTTAGGAAATTAGGAAATTAGAAAATATTTTAGGAAAATATGAAAAAAAAATATGTAATGAAATTATAGAAATTAGAAAATATGTTAGGAAATTAGAAAATATGTTAGGAAAATAGGGAAATAGAAAATATGTACGGAAATTATAAAATTGTAAACTCTGTTTTATGCATAATTAATATATGATTGTATTTTTGAATTTGTTGTGATATTTTTTGTAAAACGCTTTATATAGTTCCGACGGAGTTAAATACGTTCATATTTCATAACCGTTTATGCGAAGTTAATCGAGTTGATTAACTTCATATAATGAAATTCAATGAAAAAGCTTAGACTCGTTTGAGAGTAAGTGAATCGGGTTGATTGACTAACTCTTGAATTGTCCATTTATTCGGACAGTTTGGGGGTGCGCAACTATGTGTTGTGTACTTGGCGGTCTACGAGGTTAGGTTTCGATTGTGGGAAATTCGGTTTGTATCCCCTCAATGTTCTATGAATGCATACTAGATATTTTTTTATAATATCTACGTCGTGCATTTGAGGAACGGTAGGGAGATTCTACCGAAATTTCCCTCGATCGAACCTTAGCTTCGTAGGTCGTAAACTACACAGCACAGAACGTGCATTCTTGAATGGGATAGGGCCAAATCACAGGAGACATAAGGAGACGAGCTGCTTTTGATTTTAGCTTGTTCTATTTACGGGACAATGTTAACTCAATTACTTACGTTGACTCTATGTTGCGAAAGCAGGCACAATGGACAGAGGGTGGATGCAAATGTTTGATAGATCTTCTAATCAGTATTTGGATGGGATTGACAACTTCATTGCCTTTGCACGTAGTCATTGTAGTGATACAAGACGTATCAGGTGTCCGTGCCGTAAATGTAACAACTGCAGCTGGATGTCGTTGAATAAGGTCTAAACTCATCTGGAATGCAATGGGATCGTACACAACCACACTAATTGGATCTATCATGGTGAAGAAATATTTTCCGCATCGACATCTTAGGTTCCCGGGATCCGTCGGTAGGAAAGTGGTTTGGATTGGCGATGTGATAATGATCAAGTCGTTGAGTTATTAATCGATGTTTTTCCTCCCGCATCAGATGATATGCAAGATGATGTGCCAAGGTTGCAACCTGAAGACTCTGAGCTCCATCACGACATATTGTTGAAAGAAGCTCAGCGCGAATTGTACCCCGGTTGTAAATCATTTTCGGTTCTAGGGGCAGTTGTGGAGTTGATGCACATGAAAGTTGAGTATAATCAAACAAACAAGCATTTTGATCACATGATGGACATCATCATCCGAATGCTCCCTGAAGACAACTGTCTGCAAAAAGATCATTATAGCTCAAAGAAGTTGTTGAAGGGCCTTGGTTTAGGGTATATCAAGATCCATGCATGCTAGAACAACTGTACATTGTTTTACGAGAAATTCGAGCAGCTTGACAAATGTCTCATGTGCAATGAGCCTAGGTTTCAAAAGAACAAGATTCTTAACAAGGTGTTGCGTTATTTTCCACTGAAGCCAAGGTTACAAAGATTCTACATGTCGTCCCACATAGCCCGTGATATGAGGTGACATAAGGATGAACACATTGATGATGATGTACTGAGGCATCCGGCCGATGGAAAGGCTTGGAAGGAATTTGATAAAATGTATCCCGAGTTTGCTGCAGAACCAAGTAATATCAAATTAGGGCTCGCTACTGACGGGTTTAATCTGTTTGGCAGTTTTGCAAAGCCCTATAGCACTTGGCTGGTGGTTAAGGTTCTGTATAACTTGCCTCCTTGGAGATGCATGAAGAAAGAATTCACAATCCTCAGTACTTTGATACAGGGGCCCAAATCACCGAGTAATTCCATCGATGTGTATTTGCGGCCGTTGATTGACGAGCTCGTGGATCTGTGGGAAAATGGTGTCCGAACATACGAAAAGTACAGTAGAGAAATGTTCACCCTATGAGCGGCCGTAATGTGGAAAATTAATGATTTTCCTGCTTATGGTATGTTGTCGGGATGGAGCACCTAGGGCTATCTTGCTTGCTCGACATGTGGACCAGACACAATGTCCTTTTGACACGCATCAAAAGTATGCTACTTGGGTGCGAGAAGGTTTCTGCTTTGTGATCACCGATGGCGAATGCAATCTGACTCATTTGATGGTAAATCAGAGTTAAGAGGTCGACCAAGGGAGAGGTGCAGTGATGAGATATTATCCAAACTGAACAGTATACACGACTTCGTCACACAAGGATCGAAACCAGCTCAACAGGAAAATTGGATGAAAAAAAATCATACTCCTCCGGTTGCCATATTGGTCGAAATTGAAAATCAGACACATCGCCGATCCTATGCACATCGAGAAGAATGTTGCTGAGAGTGTTGTGAGAATGACTTTACCCATTGAAGGCAAGTCAAATGACACAAAAAAGACTCGTCTGGGCATGAAAGAAATGGAGATTCGGCCTAATTTGTGGCCAAAAGTTGTCAATGGCAAAAACATCATGGTTCATCCAAGTTATACATTTACGCCAGAGAATAAGAAAAAATTTCTGAAGTGGTTGCAGGGTGTGAAATTTCCCGACGGGTACGCCGGCAACATATCCTGGAGTGTTAGCACGAACGGTGGGACCATATCTGGTATGAAGAGCCATGACTATCATGTTTTGCTACAATGACTCATTCCGATCGGTATTCGACCATTCTTGAAGGCTGGTATTATTGAGACTATAGTTTATTTGTCTCAATTCTTCCAGATACTATGTGCCAAATCGTTGGTTAAGGCGGACCTTCAAGCAATTAACGAGGATATTGTGTACATCATGTGCCGGCAAGAGCAAATATATCCACCTACATTCTTTGATGTAATGGTGAACCTACTAATACATCTGCCGAATGAGGCAAAGCTAGCTGGCCCGGTGCATTATCGTTGGATGTATCCAATGAAGAGGTATAACTTATCCCTGCTATTTGATAATATTTCCTTACTATCATGTATATATGTGAATCATAATGTAAATTTCCTTACAGAATGTTAGGTACGTACAAGCGGTACGTTCGGAACAAGACACTTCTCGAAGGCTATATAGCTGAGGCGTACATTGCAAATGAGGCACTGACATTTTGTGCAATGTACTTTCGAAATGTTGAAAATGCCTTCAATAGGGCATTGCGCAATGACGATGGTGGTCAACGTCCAAAGACCCTATATGTATTTCCCCAACCCGCACGACCATTCGGCACTGGTCCAATCTCGGAACCATTCATCAATAGCGACATGGAGGTGGCTCATTGGTTCATACTAAATAACTGTGACGAAGTCTGTTCCTTCCACGAGCAGCACGAGACGTTGATGAAGGCCCAATTTCCTTCTAATTTGGAAGAAATGGAGAAACAACTGTTTCCACGTTGGTTTTCCGAGCATGTAAGGCAAATATTTTATTTGCAAATTTCTTAAATTGGTTTTAAGCTTATCTATTTCGTTTCTTATGTGTATCTTACCAGATGGCACAGCTGAAAGATGTCAACTCGCCAAATTTCAATAAAGAATTAATGCAGCTGGCCATTGGCACATTCTGAGGAGAAACGTACATTGGTTGTCACGTTAATGGAGTTAAGTTCGTGTGCACAGAACGAGACGACAAGTTGTCTACGCAAAACAGCGGGGTCTTCGTGCCGGGGGATGGGGAAAATGTTGATACGGGGTTCTACGGTAAATTGTTAAGTGTGGTTAAGGTGTTATACGCAGACCGCAAGGAAGTCGTCTTGTTCAAGTGTCATTGGCATGATACGAACCCAAGTATCCCAGGCAGTGTCATCAAAGATCAGTTATGTACCTCTATAAACACAAACACCCGGTGGTTTGAGAGTGATCCCTACATCCTCGCTAGTATGGAGAAACAAGTATTCTATGTGGATGATCCAAAAGCTTGTGGTGGTTGGAGAGTAGCTGAGATGGTGAATCATAGAAACATTTGGGACTTGGATGACCGATACCATGAAGAAGATGGGGAAACAGACGATGACCAAATCGTTTACCAGGTGGATTCCTCGGCATCGACCCAAAACGTGGATGGAGTACGGACCAATGACATCATCCCACCAATTGCGATTGATGACATTTTTATTGATCTCGGGGAATTAGAACAAATTGATAGTGATTCGGAGGAATCAAGTATTGTACACATATCGGATGACGAGCGTGAATGGGAGGGGAAAAGCGAATCTGACACCGAATGAAAGTTGTAAATTCGAAATTTCATTTATATATGTAATATCCATCTTCAAATCAATAAATTTGATTTATATGTATGTTGTATGATTTCATTCACAAAAGTTTCAATTAATCTTTTATATATGTACTACTCGGTAGCTTTTCATACAAGTGGTTAGGAAGAAAAAAAATAGTTTTTTTACTTTCTTAAAGTGAGGAGACCATACATGCACTCCACAAATTACCCAACTTCGAAATAAATGAAGGCCAAAGATTTAGTCAAATATTTTGATGATAAGTCATGAAGGTCAATTTGATAAGTCAGAAGGGTCAATTTTTACGCACTAGTGAAATAAAACAAAAAAAGAACCCAACATTTATATTGACCGAATAAGAGACAACATCCGTCGGGAATTATTTAACAGATTAAATTTACATTTATTTATTAAACAATTTTTTAAATTAATGTTCCCCGACGATTTTTAAAAATGTCACCCGACGGATAGTTAACCATTGTTGTTACCCGACGAATCATTAAAATGTTACCCGACGGACTTTCTGCCAAAATTTACGGGAAATCCTAAACGTACCTCCGAACGTTACTCGACGGATATATAACGAGTTACTCGACGAATATGTAAAAATTTACCCAACGGATATCTAACGAGTTACCCGATGAAGATGTAAAACTTTACCCAACGAATATTTAACAAGTTACCCGACGAATATGTAAAACGTTACCCGACGGATATGTAACAAGTTACCCGACGAATATGTAAAAAGTTACCCGACGGATATCTAACGAGTTACCCGACGAATATCCTTCGCTTGTGATTGCCCAGTGAATATTAATTTATATTCGTCGGGCAGTATTTGGCATATTAAATTTACATTTATTTATTAAACAACTTTTTAAAATTACTTACGAGATGAACTAGACCGATCTAACCGTCTACTATTATGGTAGGTACTCATAGATCGCCTACGCGAAAAATTAGCCAATTTGGAAATCCCAGGATTACGTAACGGTGCACAACGATTCAACGGTTACACAACGTTTCTTCACGATCAGACGGATTGAAATCCTCAAAACATCAAGATTTTCGACGGGCGAGATCTAGGCACGTAAAATCAAAAAATGAATGGTTAGATTTATAAAATTCAATCGTTTAAACATCAATAGAACCAACACTTCGCAACATGTATTGAAGTTTCCATCAAGAGTTTAAACTCCTTGGTCAATATGCTTGTTTTCCGATTTTCAATAATTTACAAATTGAAATTGACCAATCTAACCGTCCACATTTATGGTAGGTACTCATAGATCGCCTAAGCGAAAAATTACCCAATTTGGAAATCCCGAGATTAGGTAACGGTGCACAACGATTCAACGGTTACACAACGTTTCTTTACAACCAGACGGCTTGAAATCCTTAAACCATCAAGATTTTCGACGGGCGAGATCTAGGCACGTAAAATCAAAAATTGAACGGTTAGATTTGTAAAATTCAATCGTTTGAACATCAATAGAACCAACACTTCGCAAAATGTGTTGAAGTTTCCATCAAGAGTTTCAACTCCTTGGTCAATATGCTTGTTTTCCGATTTTCAATAATTTACAAATTGAAATTAACCAATCTAACCGTCCATATTTATGGTAGGTACTCGTAGATCGCCTACGCGAAAAATTACCCAATTTGGAAATCTTGGGACTAGTTAATGGTGCACAACGATTCAATGGTTACACAATGTTTCTTCACAATCAGACGGCTTGAAATCCTCAAAACATCAAGATTTTTGACTGGCAAGATCTAGGCACATAAAATCAAAAAATGAACGGTTAGATCTGTAAAATTTACTCGTTTGAACATCAATAGAACCAACACTTCGCAAAATGCATTGAAGTTTCCATCAAGAGTTTAAACTCCTTGGTCAATATGCTTATTTTCCGATTTGCAATAATTTACAAATTGAAATTGACCGATCTAACCGTCCACATTTATGGTAGGTACTCATAGATCGCCTACGCGAAAAATTAAACTATTTTGAAATCCCGGGATTTGGTAACGGTGCGCGACGATTCAACGGTTACACAACGTTTCTTCAGGATCGGACGACTTGAAATCCTCAAAACATCACGATAACGGTTGATGGGGCTTTAGGCATGTAAAACCAAAATTTGAACGGTCCCGATGTTGATTTTTCTTTCGTAGGACCTGGTTTTCAGATTAATGATAAAACACATCAGAAAACTCAAGCCCGACGAATAAATCAATTCACCGGGCAACAGTCCGTTGGGCTACATTAGAACCGTCATCGGGCAACGTAAATAAAACGCGCAATTTTTTCCCCCAAAAATTTCAAAAGTTCCGCCTAAATTTTTGCGAAATCTCAAAATTACCGCTTAATGTTGCCCGAAGAATATGTAAACCGTTACACGACGGATAGCCGACCGTTGTTCTTACCCGACGAAGGTTTTAAAATGTAGCCCGACGAACAACCCGCCTAAATTTTCGCGGAATCTCAAAAGTACCGTGTATGTTTGCCTGACGTATTTGGAACATGTTACCCGACGGATAACCGACCGTTGTCCTTACCCGACGACGGTTTTAAAAGGTTACCCGACGGACCTTCCGCCTAAATTTTTGCAGAATCTCAAAATTAACGCCGAATATTGCCCCACCGGATATTTATAAATTAACCCGACGAATATTTAAAATGTTACCCGAAAAATATGTAACAATTTATCAGACTAATATATGTAAAACGTTACCCGACGGATATTTAACGAGTTACCAAACGAATGTCCACCGTTTTTCCTTAACCGACGAATCATTAAAGTTTTGCCCGACGGACACATTCGTCTGGCAATTTCAATCAGACAAATAAATCTGACCGACTCTTCTTCTTCTTCCTTGTTCTTCATTTTCCTCATTTTCCTTCATCAATCAAAACGAGGAACCCCAGCTCTCTGCAATCACCTTCCCGCCCGCCTCGCGCCGTTCCGGTCGCCGCAACTACCACCGTTTCTCGCTCTCCCTTAATCTGTCGCCCCACCAATCCATCACGCCGCCTCTCTCTCAGCGAGGTTTGCTGTCGTCGCCGCTCGCCTCGCCGAACCGATCTCTCACCGAGTTCCTTGAAGGTCGAACTCATTTTCCCTCTCTCTCTCTCTATTGTTAATGTATGTTGGTTTATTGTTAATTTTGATTGGTTAAATTTTAATTTTTGTTTGGATTGAAATTTAAATTTAAATTTGGTTTGGATATTATGAAATTGTATTGAAAAAGGAATTTAAATTTGGATTTGATTATTGCAGATTGTGCATTATTTTCAAATTTGCAGATTGAGAATTTATGGGGATTAGTTGAATATTGTGATTTTGGATTGGATTGGAATATAAATATTTTTTTGGTGTAATGTTGAAATTTTTAAGATTTGTTTGGATTGGAATATAATAGTTGAAGATTTTTTTGAAATTTTGATGTTTGGTATAATGTTGAAAATGGTATAATGTTATGTTTTTTGTTATGATTTTGGATATGAAATTTATGTGAATTTTGGATATGTGAATTTTATGAATTTTGGATATTTGAATTTTAAAAAAAATTGTGAAATTTTCATATGGTGTACTATAAGTGAATTTTGGAAATGTGAGTTTTATAAAATTTTCATTTGTGAATTTTATGATTTGGATATTATTATTATATGTTTGGATTAATTTGTAAGTTTGATTTTATTCCCGAAATTTGGATTTAGAAATTTAGGTACAATGTTGTGAATTTTGAGTTTAGTACGTTTGGATTAATTAGTATTTTAAGTTTAATTTTCATTTGTGTTGGATTTATTTTAAAAAATTAGAATTTGGTGGTTTTAGTTTTTAGGTACCAATTTACTAATTATTACTAAAAAACATTATTGCTTTATTTATTTATGTTTATTGGAATTAAAAAATGTTGGTTAATTTTAAATGTGATTTTGTTTTTATTTTTTGAAATTAATATTTAATATTAAAAATGTTTAGTTTTTTTTATTTAATTAAAAATGTATTGGTTAATTTTATATTAATTATTTTATATTTCTTATTGTAGATGTCGCATCGCACTTTAATCACGTCTAGGACCCGCCCTTGCCCTTATCCTGTTGATGATCAAGCGCCGGAGGAGGCAGCCCCTGACTCGGGTGCCTCAACAGTGGCGTCGGTTCAGTCACTGATGTCGGTTCATCAGCAACTCGGTGCTCGATCGACTCGTCGACAGCATAGCAAGAAACGAGGGGAACCCCGTACTGCCCCCAGCCCCCACAGGACGACGTCGGAGCAGACGAAACAGGGCATAATGTCGGAGCACTCCCTAAGGGTAAGTTCATTATTTTGTTGATTTAACCAACCGTTTTTATTTGTTACTCATTTTATTTACCAATGTTCATCGAATTTACAGGTAGGTCGGTGAACGTGCGCGGGACAAACCGGGATTTGACAAACCAGCGGATTTGCAGGACAACAAATGCAAAGATACTGGTGGTGTACGTGCCGCGCCTCCTGTCCGCACCGGTAAAAAGTCACAGCGTCCTGGTGCATGACATTGGTGAGATTCTTTGCACCAAGTCCCTGATGATGGGGGAGACTTTCATAACCCAACCCCCGGAGGAGATCACGGGTTATTGGGGAGAGTTATCGGTATGTGTTTTTCCCATTTTTACCATTAATTTCATATTTTTTTAATTATTTTACTAACTTTAATAAATTATTGCATATCAATTTTGAGTTCGACTTGGAGGACGTCGAGCTCAGTAGATACCTGAGCCATCACTAGCAATTACGGTACGCCGACTGGAAGTACGAGCTCCACAAGTACTTCAAGACTTGGCCTTCCCCGGAGGAAGCTCGCGCAAATCCTCCGGAGGAGTTGGACGGGCCGAAACTGCCAAGGTGGTTGTAGTTGTGCGACCATTTCGTGTCCCCCACCTATCTGGTTGGTATTATCCACCTAGTTAATTAAATTATTTATTTTTTTATGTTATTTTCCATTTTAAAATATAATTTTTGGTTTTACGAATGAATAGCAGAAATCGATTGCCAACACATCGAATCGAGGAGCAAAGAAATTCAACAACCACGGGGGGTCGCGATCCTTATCGGCCAGGTAGAAGGATCGGCGCATCGCCGGGTCGATGTTCCCAGAGGTGGATGCTTGGGGGCAAGTGTACGCTGGACGGGGGGATCAAGAGGTTGACCGAATTCACGTAAGTTTATTTTTTGCAGATTAAACATTCTTTCTTAATTTGATAATTATATTTCTAATTAATATTTATTCGAATTTGTAGGAGGCGATGGAGCAAGACGTCCAGCAGGCACAAGCTGAGCTCACACAACAGCATCCGGATGTGCCGTTGGAGCAGCAACTCCCGAATCTCGAGATGGCGATCGCTATCCTAGAGCGATGACTTGGGAGGCGTCCAGGGAGGATCGTTCAGGGGGCGGGCGACGGGATTGTGGGGGATGTCTTGAGTCACTCGTCGAGTTCATCTCGGGCAGGCAATCCCGAGGAGATGTCGGACCTCAGGAGAAACTTTGAGTTCCTCCAGGCCGAAAATGCTCATATCAAGGCTCAATACACGGAAATCCAAGCCCAAAACGTCCAAATCAAGACCGCCCTTGCCAAGGTCTTTGATTGCTTGGGTGACCGTGGATTGATGACATTTTCTCACAGCCTCAGCCCCCCTCCCAACAGCCCGCTCAGGATCCCGACTACTTCAACCTGTCGACAAATAGTTAGAGTGTAATATATATAAAATATTTTTTTTAGTTTTAATGATGTAAAAACATAACATTAATTTTTATAAATATTATTTTTATTTTATTTTGATTCTTTTAATTGAATTTTTTTAAAAATTTATTATTTTTTATTATTTTGTATTAATTTAATTCAATAATTTATTAAAATTATATTTTAAATATTCAGAGTTTGTCCGACGAATAGTCAAGTCTTCGGGCATAGTAATGGAATTTTTTAAATGTTACCCGACAAAGATGTAAAAATTTACCCGACGAAGATATAAAAAGTTCCCCGACGAATATGTAAAACGTTACCCGACGAATATGTAAACAGTTACCCGACAAATATTTAACAAGTTACCCAACGAAGATGTAAAACATTACCCGACGGATATTTAACAAGTTACCCGACGAGGATGTAAAACATTACCCGACGGATATTTAACAAGTTACCCGACGAGGATGTAAAAAGTTACCCGACGGATAACTAACGAGTTACCCGATGATTTATTTAATTAAATAATTTAATAAAATTAGATTTTTAAACATCCGTCAGTTGGCCGACGACGTTTTCCTCCGTCGGGCTTAGTAATACAATTCAGTGGACACCCACCGAATTTTCAGCACGTTTGCCCGACGCACATGGTCCGTCGGGCATATGTTGTTGACTGCACTAGCCCGACGAAGGTTGCCCGACGGAGATTCGCCGTTTTCACAGTTGCTCGATGAACACCTAAAGTTGCTCGACAACGTCCGTTCGCCGGGCAAGATGGATTTTATTGTAGTGATATGAACAACAATGAAGATCACATACATGTGGATGCCATTGTATGCTTAATGAAATAAGTTCGTCTTCTTCTCTCTACCAACAAGTATTTATCTTTTACTAATTAATAGATCCTTAGCACGTAAGAAAATATGTTTTTTTGGTGAAATCAGGGATCAACTTATATAGTAGTCTACCCTATTGTGATAACCTATCATAATCACAATAGGACTCTAAGAGACTAATCGGTAACAATGTCTAACTATATTAACTAACACAAGTCAAGTTCAAATAGGAGTCTCACATCAATTATGATTCAATAACGATGACTAGTTCATACTCAAATTCTAGCATGTGATACATTCTAACTTTTAACTCTGTAGACTTTGAGTGATGTTCGATAGTTAATAATTGGCCTACAGTGTTACGTATCAACCGTGACCTCCCTCTGTGACTATATGATTGTGCCATTGTGATTAAAAAAAAAATTATAATGCCAAGCAAAAAGTGTTTGATTAATTAACAATATGGAACTAAGATTTAATTTCTTGAAGCTTCTGCAGTTGATGAGACAGCTAGTACGTGACGCAGCAGCAGAATCTTGTTAAAGCAGCTGCTTTCCGCAAAATTTGAATAAACCATCTTGGACAATAATTAGTGAATGATTTTAACAATAATTATGTAATTAAGGTGCTCTAATGAAGATGATCGTCTTTCCTCCAACATGTGTTGTGAAAATATTCACGTGGCTGGGATCGATTGCTTCAAATCTGATGAAGTGTGCTCGCCACTGATATATATATATATATATATATATATATATATATATATGTCAATAATATGTTTGCAACTTTCATTTTTTTTTTTTTTTTCTAATTTGCTCTTTTTTTTCGTCCCACCAGATTCGCTTTTTGAACTCTGGAAGAGCAAAAGTAATTAATAATGGTAAAAGAGTCAATTGCATCGCTTCAATCGTGATCAAAAAATCACTTCAAGACTAACCAAAGAATAAGATAGGTTTAGTCTTAAAAAAGTTGATCAGAAGGTGGCTTAAGGTTAAGTAATTAAGCATAACCCTGCAGCCTCAAACCTTGTGTTTCTCGTTAGTGATTAATTATAAATTGTGTGAATCACAATTAACCAACTCATATGTAGACGAATCTATAGATGACGTCCTGATGATATCTATATAGTCTAATAATGTAAGACATTTATATATACTATTTTTGGATATTATAATCATATTTGATTTAGTCGTGCATATAAGTCATATATATTTGAAGGCAGGAGCGGGCGGTTCACCTTGAGGCAAAGGGCATTCATTGACCTGAACTCCCCCAAGCTAAAACCCCTGAAGTTCTGGCTTGATGATCCATTTAAAATACGATAAACTATATAAAAGTATCCAAATTATAAGGGTCATTTCAAATGAGTATCCCAATTATGAAAACTTGCAAAAGAGTACCCAAACTTTATTGCTACTAACATAAGGGTACCTCCGTTATCTTTTCCGTCCAAAAGACCGTTAAAAGTACACGTGGCACTAATTTTGTCCACTCAGCTCGTGATGTAGCGCTATTTGTAGGGGCATTTTCGGATTATCACAAATTCACTCCGTCTTTCCTCCCCGTCGCGCGAAACCTAGCCTTCAAACCCTAAATCGATAATAACCCCCACCCCAGACATCGTGAAGAGGAGGTCGTGATCGGACATCGTTAAGAAACGCATACCGTGCCGTGAAGTTTGTCTGTCGCGTTTGAGGGTTTGAAATTTTAAGGGAAATGAAGGAGTGGCGGTTGAGGTCGCGAGGAAGAAGGCAACCTAAATACGGTAAGTGCTCCTTACTTTAATAATTGGATTTGGTAATTTTTCTTTGTCTTTTTTAATTTAAATTATAGTTTTTATAGGAAGATGAATGTATTGGTCGTTTTGGGGTCCTTGTGTTTTGTGTGTTGCTTGATGTTAATGTTGGGAAAAGGATGGGTGGTTTATGTGTATACGGAATAGGGAATATATTGAAGGGTGAAAAGCTGGTGAAAAGCTTGCAGGCATATGGTGAGTTTGTTGGCTGGAATCTTTATTGAAGGGGACCATGTCCATGTCCTTTGTTGTTGGGTGGAATCTTTAGTGAAGGGGACCGGCCACATTGTTGTTGTCTGATTGTTGTAGAAAAGTAGGTTTGATAATAAGGTTTGGGTAGTATACTGAAGATGAAAGTTGGGTAGGTCTGTAATTAAACAACAGTATGTGGTTGTTTGTGGAGTGAATGTTGTTTGTGGTGACTTAAGACTTTAAATTTTGCTTAATTGTAGGTCCATCGGGTTACTTTACATTAAAGGTATTCCATGGTGGGAAGTGGGCTGATGATAGGTATCAAGATGGACAAGTTGACTACTTTGATTTTTGTGAGAAGGACATGATGTCCCTGGTTGAAATTGACAACATGGTTAAGGAATTGGGCTACAAAGATGGTATCATCTTATACCAATATGAGATTTAAGAAGGAGTTGGGGGTAAGCTAATACAAGACTCTGATGTGGTTAAAATGTGTGAGGCGGTTCCAAGTGTCACAGAGATAGAATTTTTCTTAACACACATTAATGTGAAGAACTCGAGGGCGTTTTTAAAAGATGTTAAAAAAATGGAAAAGGAGAAGACAAGTAAAGAATTGGTGGTGACCAACAAAAGCACGGTTGTGATTCAGGAGTTAGATGAGGAGACTGAAGTGGTGGGGACCATGGCAGTAACATCAGCTGTAGTGAGTCTAGGACCCTATAAGGGTAAGGCAGGAATGGTTGTAAGAGAATTGTCACGTCAGAGGCCAGAGCCAGAAGCTGCCAATGTTGGTGAAGATGATGAGTTTGAAGATGGGTTAATGGAAGAGTATAAGGACTCTAAAGCATCAACATGTTCTGGATTTGCTGACAGTGGTGATGAGGCTATTCCTGCTAAGGAGAAGAGGTTGGATAGGTATATTCTAGAGGGCTGGCTGCAAGAAGCTTCAAACTTGGATGAGTTCTTCACTGATGTTGGGGGAACTTCAGAACCTGGTGCAGATAAAGCCCCTGCAGATGAAAAGGCTGGAACTTCAGCTGATGCTCTACCAGAACTAGCTCCAACATCAGTTGCTGGTCCAGCAGAAGCACCTGCAAATTTAGCTGCTGCTCCAGCAGAAGCAGCTACAACTTCAACTGATGCTCCACCTGCAGCAGCTGCAACTTCAACTGCTGCTCCACCTGCAGCAGCTGCAACTTCAGCTGCTGGAATTTTTTGGAGGGCTACATTCACTCTTGGTGTTGAATTAAGAGTGGAAGATATAGATGATGACCAACTTGAAGAGGGGGATCAAACACATCAAGAATACTTGAGACTAGTTGTGGATGATGATGATGAAAATGTTGTGAAAAGGGGAAGTGGCAAGAATTTTACAGAGTACAATCCAGAAACTGATAGAATCAGGCCAAGCTTTGATACTGGTTTGATGTACAGTGACTGTGGTGTCTTTAGGCAAGCTATTAAGGACAATTGCGTATACACTGGTAAAGATGTGAGGAACAAGAGGAATGCAAGGTACAAATTGAAGTGTGTATGCAGAGCAGAGGGTTGTCAATGGGAAATATATGTGTCTAGGGTGAGCACAACTGACAACACATTGGTTGTCAAGCACTATAACCCTCTGCACACATGTACAAGGGTGTATAAAAATCAACAAGCCACAACTTCTTGGCTTTCTCAACACTTCCTGCAAAGAATCCAGGGAAACCCGAAGATGCCCATATCTGCAATTATGGAAGCTGCATCTGCTGAATTTTCCATTGGGATCAGCCCTATGAAGGCATATAGAGCCAAGCACAAGGCTATGGAATTAATAGATGGATCCCTAGCAAAGCAATATGGTATGTTGTGGGATTATTGCCATGAGTTGAAGCGAACTAATCCAGGTACTACCACATCATTGGATTGTGATTTTATGGGTGGAGACCAAATTTTCAAGAGGCTCTACATTTGCTTGGAGGCATGCAAGAAGGGTTTTAAGGAGTGTTGTAGGCCTTTCATTGGCTTGGATGGTTGTCATCTTAAAGGAGTCTATGGTGGACAGTTATTGACTGCTATTGGATTAGATGCCAATAATGAGACATGGGTGATTGCTATGGCTGTGGTTGAAATGGAAACAAAGGACTCATGGACATGGTTCTTGGAGTTGTTGATGGTGGATTTGGGGATGCAAGACTGCTATGGTTGGAGTTTCCTTACTGACAAGCAAAAGGGACTTGAAGCAGCCATTGAAGCCTTAATGCCTAGTACTGAGCACAGATTTTGTTGTAGGCATTTGTGGAGTAACTACAACCATAGTTTCAAAGGTAAAGTCTTGAAGGATGCTCTGTGGGATTGTGCAAGAGCAACAACAGTTCAATCTTTCCAAGATGAGATGGAAAAGCTAAAAGGATTAGATGAAGTAGCTTGGAAATGGTTGGTAGACAAGCCAGCTCATCAGTGGTCCAGGTCCCATTTTAAAACATGGTCGAAGACATACATGCTACAAAACAACTATTGTAAAACCTTCAACAACACCATAATGCCTACTAGAGATAAACCAATCATCACGATGTTTGAGATGATTAGGTATTTGTTGTTGAAGAGGATACAATGGAGAAGAGATAAGATGGCTACTTGGCCTCAGAATATATGTCAAAATGTATTCAACCATGTGCAAAAATTGAAAGTGGATTCGGGGCATTGCAATGTTAGATGGCCTGGTGGACCAAACTACGAGGTTCACGGCTGTAGAGGAGAGCAGTTTGTGGTAAATTTGGAGGCCCACAGGTGTTCTTGCAGAAAGTGGGACCTCACGGGAATCCCATGTGTGCATGGGATAGCAGCCATACATTACAAAGGTGGCCCCTCGGTGGAGGAATATATTGATCCAATATATTCTAAAGATACCTACATGAAGTGCTACAACAACCTAATTGAGGCTATAAATGGCCCAAAAATGTGGGAGAGAACTGGCCATCAAAGTATTAAGCCACCAGCAAATAAGAGGCAACCCGGAAGGCCAAGAAAAGTTAGAACAAAGGATCCACATGAAACAGTCGATCAAAGTGGGAGGAAAAAATTGGGAAAACAGGGCATTCCTATGCGTTGCAGTATTTGTTCATCACAAACTCATAATGCAAGAACCCACCATCGACACTTGCCTCCCAAGGAGAAGCTACCACCAAGGCCACGGGGCAGAGCAAAGAAGAATGTTGCAGATACTTCTGCTCCAAATGTCAGTACCATTTTAAGTTTGTTTTGATATTAAATTCATCGACTATATAGTCCTAATTATATTTTGTTTCATGTAGACTCAAGGATCAACCACATCTTCTACAAAGACATCCAAGACAAACAACCACCCTAAGAGACATGCTTCAAATCAGGTATATATGCCATTCTTATCCTTTCTCATGGTTGTTATTGTTGTCTTAATCTGAATCAGTTGTCACAATTCTATTCCATAAGTCATCTTATAATGCAAAATTCTGCATATGTAGGATCCAAGTCAACAATCCACAAGTGCTGGTGCCAATGATAGTGATTTGAGAAGAAGTAAAAGGAGCAAACAAACTTGATTTCAAGTCATTGACAGTGGTCAACTAGCTAGGGAGTAGAATAGATTCCAATTCATATAGTTTTGCTATTTTGAAACTGAGGTTCTAATGTATGTAATTTTGATACTTGAATGGTTGAACCTCATATATTTTTGGTAAATTACCTTGGGTATTGACAGGTTCAATTGAAGATGTTCTGCCTCATTGACACTGGTGAAATAGCTAGGGAGTAGAGTTGATTCCAAGTCATGTATACATAGGGTATTTTAGGTCAATTACGTAGGGTATTGACATGTTCAATTGAAGAGGTTATACTTGAATGGCTTTGTATGATAGCTTGAAAATGAAGTTGAATCTTTGCAATTTGATGATTTGAAATGATTTGCATTGTTATGCTTTTAATTGGTTTGGATGTGTTGTAGGGTGTTATGAATGTGCCAGACCTTCATTATTTCTCTCTAGCTATATTTCCTTCTTGCTAAACCTCCAAAACACTCATAATTAAACAAACAAGAATATTACATTGCAAATTCACCATTCATTCATATTACAATGACCATGAAGACCCAATTGCATTATACAATTAAAACTCAAGAGCTAGATTCACATTCTTACTGGACAGAGCCCTATCATTTCCCCTTGCTCCACCAATAATCATTCCCACAAACAAAACCACAATCATCCAGGAAACAGCAACCCAAACCAACAAACACCTCTGCCTCTTCACGCCAGCTTTAATCTGCTTCTTCAAACCCACGATTTTTTCATCTTTCAACTTCAATTTCTTCAATAGACCTGGAATTGGACCGGGTGAATTCTCGTTGAGCTTTGGGCCGCACCATTGAAAAAAATTGCACCCACCACCTCCTACTCCTCTCCGATTTCTCTGATTCCCAAATCGAAATTTGAAATTATAATCACAATTTGAAATTTATACTACATATGTAAAACTAAATACCAATTAAGGTCAAACATAAACTTACCCCATAACCATCACAACCCCAGAATCTCCTCCTTGGATTTTCATCTGTCAGACTTGTCATCAACTTCGCTTGTTTACCACAATGACAAATGGGAGCTTCAAATTCCATCATGCCTTTTTCCATCTCCGACATCCTCGCTTTGCTACGGGAATTTCACATGAGAAGAACAGGGAAAACTCGTTCAAACCTTTGACAAAAATCCCTCACGCCTTCGACGGAGACGGATAAGCTTACTCTGCAGTACGCCGTTGGAGGAAGAAGACGAAGCCGCTTACGTCGTCGCTGTTGGAGGAAAAAGACGAAGTCGCTTACGTCGTCGCCGTTGGAGGAAAAAGACGAAGCCGCTTACGTCGTCGCCGTTGGAGGAAAAAGATGAAGTCGCTTACGTCGTCGCCGTTGGACCATGAGGGTTATCGCGCGTCTATTCTACAACATTAGGGTTAGAGCCGTTGGGTGGGTTTCTTCAAGATTTGGGGTTGGGTTTCTTCACTCTCTTCGAGTTTTTCGTGATGCAGATTTGGGGCTGGATTTATTCAAGATGGTGGTGTTGGTCGTACTAGAGATTTGGGAATCAGAGAAATCGGTCGTGCAAGATGGGTCTCAGCCTCCCGTCGAAGAAGTTGGGTTTGAAGGCTGAGTTTCGCGTGACGGTGTAGAGGACATAGGGAGTGAACTTGTGATAATCCGAAAATGCCCTTACAAATAGCGCCACATCACGAGCTGAGTGGACACAATTAGTGTCACGTGTACTTTTAACGGCCTTTTGGACGGAAAAGGTAACGGAGGTACCCTTATGTTAGTGGCAATATAGTTTGGGTACTCTTTTGCAAGTTTTCATAGTTGGGGTACTCATTTGAAATGCCCCCTATAGTTTGGATACTTTTTTGTAGTTTATCCTTTAAAATATACATTTTTTAAAATATTGCCCTCATCAAGTGAGTAATGAGCCCAAATAAACAAGCTCATTACTCAAGAAACATGAAAAATAAAGTAAATTTCTAACCTTAGCGACTACTAAAATTACTTTAAAATTTAGGTTATGAAAATAAATAGTTAAAAATCGTAAATAAAAAAGAAGGAAAAAGGAAATTATTTTCATGTATTTTGTATTCTTAATTATGGCATAATAAGAGTGCTTATTGTTTCCGTCCGAGAATCTTAGGGCGGGGTGTATTCAATTGAGAATTTCATAAATTTTAAATGTTTCTGAAAGTTTAGATGTATTCAATTAAGACTTCAAAAAATTGGTAAAAATTTGGGGTATTTAATTTATACTTTTTATAAATTTATAATTAAAGTCATTAAATATATATATGTTTTTTTTCAAAAGACATCAAACTGGGCGATATATGGGTCATTAGTTTAGTACAATGAGATAACTGGCACAAGCACACCTAGCAGTTGATTCCTCAACACCAGGCACGGGCTGCAACAAGGGGCTGGGGTGTGCTCTAGCCCACCTGAAATTAATAACTCAAAGGAAAAATTTATGTAATGTTAGTTTATATAGCTCAACTTATTAATTTAATCTTTATTTAAATAAGAGGGAATGTGAATTATTTGGAGATCGTATGATATATTGCTCCCATAAAAGAGGAGGTTGTTGCAATTTAAGTGTTTTATATTGTATTTTATTGTATGATTAGTTGTTGTTTCTTTGCATAATGTATGTATTTTTACTATGTGTATTTATTTAATCAATGAAATTCACTTGATACCATCGAAATTTGATAAAAGAAATTCACGTTAAAATTTAGCCTACTTCCTTTTTAATTCCTAAAACCGTGTATGCTCAACACTACCCCAAATATTAACAACTGCACGTTGACAACAACATACACCACACTATCAAGTTGAAATAATGACATGTCACTACAAGAAAATCGCAGTAGCCCGACTATATTTTGCCCGACGGACAATATCTCGCGGGGTAAGGTCATATTGCCTGACGGATATTTCCAGTCGCTGGATAACAAGTTGGCGGGAAGAAAAAACCATTGGCGCACAAAATTGGACATTGTTACCCGACGATGTGAACTACCCGTCGGGTAACAGTGTCAACAACGACGACCAATCGCCGTCGGGCAACTGTCATTTAATATTACCCTGCGAATACGGTTCGTCGGGCAACTGTCTAAACACTCTAAATACCAGAGTCTGTTTTTTTTTTTCTTCTTCTTCTTCCTCCTCTCTGCTTCTCATCCTTCTTTCTGATCTCTATCTCTCCCTCTCACTCATTCACTCTCTTTATATACCTATTATTATCATCTCATCACCATTTTCATTACCAACAAATCCTTTTTCTCTATCAATCATCAAATATCAAATATTAAGGTATGAAATTTTTATTTTTTTGAAATTTTGATTTTTGAATAGGAATTAATTATGTGTTGTGTTGTAGAAATTTTGTAGTTAATTTGAAGGAATACTTGTGAGAAGGTATGTGTGTTTACCTCTCAAATTAATTTTGTTAAGAATGTTGGATATAATTATGTTAGGAAATTTTGTATTTATTGTGGAAAATGTGTAGAAATGTTTTAGAATTTTTGGAAATTAGAAATTAGAAAATTTGTTAGGAAAATATGAAAATAGAAAATATGTTATGAAATTAGGAAAATAGAAAATATGTTATGAAATTAGGAAAAAAGAAAATATGTTAGGAAATTAGGAAATTTTGTTGTAAAATAGGAAAATTAAAAATATGTAATGAAATGATTGAAATTAGAAAATATATTTGGAAATTAAGAAAAATGTTAGGAAATTAGTGAAATATAAAATATGTTAGGAAAATAAGGAAATAGAAAATATGTTAGGAAATTAGAAAATTAGAAAACATTTTAGGAAAATAGGAAAAAAATATGTAATGAAATTATTAAAATTCGATATTATGTTTGGAAATTAGAAAATATGTTAGGAAAATAGGGAAATAGAAAATATGTACAGAAATTATAAAATTTAAAACTGTGTTTTATGCATAATTTATATATGTTTGTATTTTTGAATTTGTAGTGATATTTTTTTTAAAACGCTTTATTTAGTTCCGACGGAGTGAAATACATTCATATTTCATAACCGTTTATGCGAAGTTAATTGAGTTGATTAACTTCGTATAATGAAATTCAATGAAAAACCTTAGACCCGTTTGAGAGTCAGTAAATCCGATTGATTGACTCACTCTTGAATTGTCCATATATTCTGACAGTTTGGGGGTGCGCAACTATGTGTTGTGTAGTTGGCGGTCTACGTGGTTAGGTTTCGATTGTGGGAAATTCGGTTTGTATCCCCTCAATGTTTTTCGAATGCATACTAGATATTTGTTTATAATATCTACGTCGTGCATTTGGGGAAATGTAGGGAGATGCTGCCGAAATTTCCCTCAATCTGAACTTAGCCTCGTAGGTCGCAAACTACACAGCACAGAACGTGCACTCTCGAATGGGATAGGGCCAAATAACCAGAGGCATAAGGAGAAGAGTTGATTTTGATTTTAACTTGTTCTATTTACTGGGCAATGTTAACTGAATTACTTATGTTGACTCTATGTTGTGAAAGCAGGCACAATGGACAGATGGTGGATGCAAATGTTTGATAGATCTTCTAATCAATATTTGGATGGGATCGACAACTTCATTGCCTTTGCACGTAGTCATTGTAGTGATACAAGATGTATCAGGTGTCCGTGCCGTAAATGTAATAATTGTGTTTGGATGGCGTTGAATGAGGTCCAAACTCATCTGGAATGGAATGGGATCGTACACAACTACACTAATTGGATCTATCACGGTGAAGAAATATTTTCTGCATCTACATCTTCGGTTCCCGGGACCAGTAGGGACGAAAGTGGTTTGGATGGGCGATGTGATAATGATCCAGTCGTTGAGTTATTAATCGATGCTTTTCCTCCGTCATCAGATGATATGGAAGATGATGCACCAAGGTTGCAACTGGAAGACTCTGATCTCCATTATGAGAGATTGTTGAAAGAAGCTCAGCGCGAATTGTACCCCGGTTGTAAATCATTTTCGGTTCTAGGGGCAGTTGTGGAGTTGATGCACATGAAAGTTGAGTATAATCAAACGAACAAGCATTTTGATCACATATTGGACATTATCATCTGAATGCTCCCTAAAGACAACTGTCTGCCAAAAGATCATTATAGCTCGAAGAAGTTGTTAAAGGGGCTTGGTTTAGGGTATATCAAGATCCATGCATGCAAGAACAACTGTGTTTTGTTTTACGGTGAATTCGAGCAGCTTGACAAATGTCCCGTGTGCAATGAGCCTAGGTTTCAAAAGAACAAGATTCCTAACAAGGTGTTGCGTTATTTTCCACTGAAGCCAAGGTTACAAAGATTCTACATGTCGTTTCACACAGCCCGTGATATGAGGTGGCACAAGGATGAACGCATTGATGATGATGTACTGAGGCATCCGGCGGATGGAGAGGCTTGGAAGGAATTTGATAATATGTATCCCGAGTTTGCTGCAGAGCCAAGAAATGTCAGATTAGGGCTCGCTACTAACAGGTTTAATCCGTTTGGGAGTTTTGCAAAGCCCTATAGCACTTGGCCGGTTGTTATGGTTCTGTATAACTTGCCTCCTTGGAGATGCACGAAGAAAGAATTCACAAGCCTCAGTACTTTGATACCGGAGCCCAAATCGCCGAGTAATTCCATCGATGTGTATTTGCGGCCGTTGATTGACGAGCTCGTGGATTTGTGGGAAAATGGTGTCCGAACATACGACAAGTGTAGTGGAGAAATGTTCACCCTACGGGCGGCCGTAATGTGGACAACTAATGATTTTCCTGCTTATGGTATGTTATCGGGATGGAGCACCAAGGGCCATCTTGCTTGCCCGACATGTGGACCAGACACAACGTCCTTTTAGCACGCATCTAAGGTATGCTACTTGGGTGCGAGAAGGTTTCTGCCCTGGGATCACCGATGGCGAATGCAATCTGACTCATTTGATGGTAAATCAGAGTTAAGAGGTCGACCAAGGGAGAGGTGCGGTGATGAGATATTATCCAAACTCAACATTATACATGAGTTCGTGAAAAGAGGATCGAAACCAGTCGAACAGGAAAATTGGACGAAAAAAAGCATATTCTTCCGGTTGCCATATTGGTCGAAATTGAAAATCAGACACATCGCCGATCCTATGCACATCGAGAAGAATGTTGCTGAGAGTGTTCTGGGAACGACTTTACCCATTGAAGGAAAGTCAAAGGACACAAAAAAAACTCGTATGGGCATGAAAGAAATGGGGATTCGGCCTAATTTGTGGCCAAAAGTCGTCAATGGAAAATACATCATGCCTCATCCAAGTTATACATTTACGCCGGACAATAAGAAAAAATTCCTAAAGTGGTTGCAGGGTGTGAAATTTCCCGACGAGTACGCCGGCAACATATCCCGGAGTGTTAGCACGGACGGTGGGACCATTTCTGGTATGAAGAGCCATGACTATCATGTTTTGCTACAACGACTCATTCCGATTGGTATTCGACCCTTATTGGAGGCTGGTGTTGTTGAGACGATAGTTTATTTGTCTCAATTCTTCCAGATCTTATGTGCCAGGTCGTTGGTTAAGGCGGACCTTAAAGCAATTAACGAGGATATTGTGTACATCATGTGTCGGCTTGAGCAAATATATCCACCTGCATCATGTGTCGGCTTAAGCAAATATATCCACCTGCATTCTTTCATGTGTCGGAGAAGGCAGCCCCTGACTCAATTGCCTCAACAACGGCATCGGTTCATGCACCCCTGTCAGTCTATCAGCGACCGGGTGTCCGATCGGCTCGTAGACAGCATAGCAAGAAACGGGGGGAACCCCGTACCGACCCCCGGCCCTCACAGGACGACGTCGGAGGAGACGAAATGGGGCCTAATATCGGAGCACTCCCTAAGGGTAAGTTTATTATTTTGCTTATTTAACCAATCGTTTTTATTTGCTACTCATTTTGTTTATCAATGTTCATCGAATTTGCAGGTAGGTCAGTGAATGTGCGCGGGATCAACCGAGGTTTGACATCCCAGCGTATTTGTAGGACGAAAAATGCAAAGATACTGGTGGTATACGTGCCACGCCTCCGGTCCGCGCCGGTCAAAATTCACAGCCTCCTAGTTTATGACATTGGTGCGATTCTTCGCACCAAGTCACTAATGATGGGGGAGACTTTCCAAACCCAAACCGTAGAGGAGATCTCGCGTTGTTGGGGAGAGTTATTGGTATGTTTTTTTCCCATTTTTAACATTAATTTCATATTTTTAAATTATTTTTTTAACTTTAATATTTGATTGCAGATCAATTTTGAGTTCGACTTGGAGAACGTAGAGCTCAGTAGGTACCTGTCCCAACACTAGCAGTTACGATACGCCGACTGGAAGCACGAGCTCCACAAGTACTTCTTGACTTAGCCTTCTCCGGAGGAAGCTCGGGCAAATCCTCCGGAGGAGTTAGACGGCCGAAACTGCCAGGGTGGTTGTGGTTGTGCGACCATTTCATGTCACCCACTTATCTGGTATGTATTATCTATCTAATTAATTAAATTATTTAATTTTTATGTTATTTTCCATTTTCAAATCTAATTTTTGGTTTTACGAATGAACAGCGGAAAACAATTGCCAACACATCGAACCGGGGGGCAAAGAAATTCAACCACCACGGGGGGTCGCGATCCTTATCGGCCCGGCAGGAGGATCGGCGCATCGCCGGGTCGATGTTCCCAGAGGTGGATGCCTGGGGGCAGGTGTATGCTGGACGTGGGGATGAAGAGGCTGATCGAATTCACGTAAGTTTATTTCCTTCTGATTAAACATTTTTTCTTAATTTCATAATTATTTTTCTAATTAATATTTATTCGAATTTGTAGGATGCGATGGTGCAAGACGTCCAACAGACACAAGCTGAGCTCACCCAATAGCATCCAGATGTTCCTTTGCATCAACAACTCCCTAATGTCGACATGTCGATCGCTATTCTAGAGCGACGACTAGGGAGGCGCCTAGGGAGGGTCGTTCGGGGAGCGGGCGATGGGATTGTGCGGGATGACTCGACTCAATCGTCGTCTTCATCTCGGGTAGGCTCCCAGGAGACGTCGGATCGTATAAGAAATCTCGAGGCCGAAAATGCTATGATCAAAGCCCAATACGCGAATTTTCAAGCCCAAAACCAACATATCAAGAGCGCCCTTGACAACATCCTTCAACGTTTGGGTGATCGTGGATTGGATGATATTTTCTCACCGCCCAACCAACCGTCCCCTCAGGATCCCGGCTATTTTGACAACTCCACTAATTCTTAGAGTATATATAAAGTATTTTTATACTCTTAATGATGTCCAAAAATTACATTATTTTTTTTAATATTAATTTTATTTTATTTTTATTCTTTATATTAAAATTTTTTATTATTTATTATTTAATTTAATATTTTATTTTCAATATAAAGAGGAGGTTGCCCCACGAATACATGTTACCCGACGAATTGTAACAATACACGCGATGAATGGGAGACATGTTACCCGACGACATATAAAACTATTACCGACAAATGAGTTAAATGTTACCCGACAGATATTCAAACTATACCCGACGATTGAGTGACATGTTACCCGACGGATGTGTAAAACGTTACCCGACAGTTGTTTATCATGTTACCCGACGTGTGTATATAACAGTGCCCGACGACTATATTTAACCTTACCCGACGGTGTTTCTTAACGTTACCCGACGGGTATATATGACTTTACCCGATGGTCTATAAACCTCCTCTGACGTATATTTAATAGATTACCCGACGGATAAGGAAGACCTTACCCGACGGTCTTATGATGTTGACATTATGTTGCTCGACGAATATGCCAGCGACGAACTTTACCGCCGGGCATTAGTTAATTGCTCGACGAGGTCACTGTGCTCGTTGAGTAAACTCAAAGCCCGACAGCGGTAGCCCGACGCCTATTGCCCGACAGAGATTCGCCGTTGTATATGTTACTCGACGGATAATTTACGTGGCTCGACGAACTGTTTTCGCCGGGCAACTTCTAATTTCTTGTAGTGTGTCATGCTTCACAATGATAGTTTTCAATCTAGGCATGCGGAGTCTCCCAAGTCTCCTCTTCAACCTGCCTTATACTGAACAATGCGACGTGTACGCTTCTTGTATAGGATACGGTAACCGCACTCACGGCACTGAATCACATCGTTTGGCTTCAAGGGAATCGATCTCCATCCCACAATCTCCACAGATGTAGTAGACAGCCTCTAGCTGAGGATCCATGATGATAATGAGATTAACAAGTCAAGAAAAAGCTGCCTCTACCTCTCCTTGTGGCGCGATTGAGAGAGACGATGGTATCCTTGATGCCGCTACAGTGTGCGAATTAAAATCATAAAAAATTAAGGAGTATTCAATCATAACATTTCATAATTTTATAAAGTCATTAAAAATGTAATATTTTTGTAGTATTATATATATTAATTTATTTTAATTTATTTTAATTTAATGAAAGAATGTTTAGGAAAAAAATAATTAATTATGATTGGATTATAAAATTCATTCAAATAATATCTATCAAATTATATAATTTAATATCATTTTCTGCAAAACTCAATCACATTATATAAAATTCAAATAATATTTATCAAATTATATAACTTAATATCATTTTCTACAAAATTCAATCACATTATATAAAATTCCGTATGACTCTGCAAAATTCTGTCATGCAACTCTATATAATTACGTTATTAATTCTATAAAAGTTGATGAAAAATAATATATCTGTAAAACTCAATCACCTTAAAAAATTCTACAATTATTCATATAAATTTGAAGGCTTTGTACTTAAAATGCCCCATGAACTTTAAGATTAGTCTCACAGTTCACCATGAACTCGATTTTGTAACAAAATACCCTTTGAGTAAAAAGCCAAATCTGAATTCAATACACCCCTTAACCCTTATAAAATATAAATAAATTTTTTTAATACAACAATATTAAATAGGGAAAAGGTAAAACCCTTATACTTTGATGATTTTATAAAAATTTCTGAATCCGCTAATGCTCGGAGCCTCGGACATAATGTCTTGCATGTCTGGGAGTCTTGGACGCATCCATGCATGTCCTTTGAAACAGCTTTAGCCCTAGCTACTTACAGCGAGCTAGCAAGTACCATATGAGATTAAAACTTTATACAACATGACAGCTGTACACTTGTCCTTCCTTTTCACATGCACTTCCAGGAAACAAATTAATTAATGTTGGGTGTGACACTGCCATTTCAACTTCTTAGGACACACATTTTACAATATGAGTCTCATGATATTGTTGTGAATGTGGATCACATTTCAACTATGTATATATATATATATATGTACATGTTTTCTTTCATTCTCCAAATCAGCTCAAATTATTGCTTTCTACCACTTACCTATTGCGATGGATTGATCCATCGTGATCGTGAAGGCGATTTCCACTTTTTTTTTTCTCCGGAGGGAATCCAACAAATGTTTTTATCAATGTTTTAATAGGAAAAGCGTAAAAATGAAACGTTTTATCTCGCATGAGGCGAAGCGTAACCTTTGAAATGTTAAATCATACTCTTCTCTAGCATTTAATTAATGCGTAAGAAAAAGATATAAAAACTATATATTATATTACAATTGATTAATTTAATTCATGATTTCATACATTATTGTTGCTAAAATATTGTGTTTTTTCATTCATAGTTACTAGCTAGGTGTGAAATTTAGGATTATTCATACCGTAGATTTTTTGGCCATAACTATTTAAAATATAGCCGCGGTTATTTAACTAAATAATTATTAATAATAATCATAACCATAACCATTAATATATTATATATGGTTAACCGCGGATAACTGCACAAACAATTTTATTTTCAATTTTTTAATTTTTTTAATTTTTTTTAAACATTAAGAACAAATATAATAGCATAAATTGAAATTTAAGTTTTTTTTTGTACGATCAATTTAATAAATATAAGAAAATGAAATAAACACAAACTTTAAAGGTATAATGTTCAATTTCCAATGAATAAAAAATTTGTGATGGTAAAAAAAAAATAATAAAAAATTTGCAACTGAGCAATAATCGAAATACAATTACAAAATAGAAATAAAACAATTCCCATTGAATAATAAAAGAAATATAATTACCGAAAAACAAAATAGATAAAAAAATTAAACCGAATACGGAAAAATGGAAAAGTCCAACTTTCTCGTTTGCTTACCCAACGTGAATGACTTAATAAAACTCCTCCCGATCACTGATCTTTCAACTAAAAAAACAAAAGGATAAAAAACTAAAACAAAAACGAACCAAATCCATCTCCAATGCAAATCATCTCAAATATTAAAAAAATTTACACCATCAAGTGAAGCTCGATGAGTAGAACAACTTTAATACTTAAATCAACGGCCAAAAATAACCAAAGATGGTCGGAAAATGTGCAAAAGGTCCAAAACCACGAAACTTTAGGGGGTGTATTCAATTGAGACTTTCATATAATTTAAATGTCTTTCAAAATTTAGATGTATTCAATTAGAACTTTAGAACTTTTAGAGAGTTGGTAAAAGTTTGAGGGTATTCAATCTATACTTTTAGGGCCCATTTGGGAACAAATATTTGAATTTAAATTTGGATTTCAAATGAAGGGATTTGAAATTCTCTTGTTTGGCAACATAAATATTTGTTTGTGGATTTGAAATTTCTTTATTTAAAATCTATTATTTGGTAAATTTTTTATTTGTAAGGATTTCAATTGAGGATTTCAAATAAGTAATTTCATTACACAAATTGAAAATAATAATGTCAAAATGAATCATTATTTATTTAGCTAAAAGAATATTATTAATAAGCATAACCATTAATACATAATTAACCGCGTAAATAAATTTTTTTAATTTTTTTTTGTTTTAATTTTTTTAAAAGATTAAGTTAACTAAAAATAATAATATAAATTGAAATTGAAGCCTGATAATATTTACGTTTACTTTCCATACCTTATTCCTATGTTTTGCACTAGCTTTTTAAATAGAATTGGTCGTTTTAACGTGTTGAGAGCAATTTTTGTGAGAAATTGCCCATAAAGGTTATTAGATTTTTATGGCTCATAATTTCGAGTTTCCATAAAGAGTTTCATGAGTTTTAGTATTAGTATCTCGGTGTTGTTAATAAAACTATTAATGCTAATGTGTCAACTTTACAGATTGAATTGTACATGCTCAGAAAGAATCAGACAATGAGCCATATTTACTTGGAAAGCTCTATAAGTCTAGTTTCTAGAGAATTTCATGGCCCATGATTTTGAGTTTTCTAGGGTGTGTTACATCAATTTTAATACCAGTGGCTTAGTGCTGAAATTGTTAGCGACTCTTCACAAACTGGCATTGCAAGTTACCAATCTTGGTAAGCAAGCTTTTGGACGATTCTTGGGTAATTAAGGGGCACCAAAATCTTCTGTTAATTCAATTGTTATTCAATTAAAGGCCACCAAAATCTTGTGCTAATTCAATTATTAGTTCGTTCAAACAATAAGATCAAAAAATTTGAAGAAAGTGGTGGTTTGTGAACATCACGTGAAGGTTTATAACCTATGTAAGGATTGATAGAGAGAGAATGGGCGAGCAGAGGAGGAGGAAAGAGAAATATGGGTGGTAGAGGAGGAGAAGAAAATAGGGGGGGGGGGGGGGGGGGGGGGGGGGGGGGGGGGGGGGGGGGGGGGGGTGCGGTTGAAGGGAAGAGGATGAGAGAAATTAGCAACAAAGGTGGAGAAGAGAGAAATGAGCAACAAATGTGGAGAAGAGAGAATGGGCGACAAAGGTGGAGAAGAGAGAATAGGCGACAAAGGTGGAGAAGAGAGAATGAGCGACAAAGGTGGAGAAGAGAGAAATATGAGGTGACATAGGGAAGAGAGAAGGGGGAACAAAGAAGGATGAAAAAATATATATATGAAAAAAAATGATGAAATAGTATGAAGAAAAAAAACAGAGAGATGAAAAAAAAAATAGAAGGATGAAAAAAATAAATATGAAAAAAAAATGATGAAAGAGAAGGATGAAAAGAAAAAACAAATGATGAAAAGAAGAGAAAAAAATAGAAGGGAAGAGGAGGAGAGAAATTAGCAACAAAGGTGGATAAGAGATAAATGAGCGACAAATGTGGAGAAGAGAGAATGGGCGACAAAGGTGGAGAAGAGAGAAATATAAGGTGACATAGGGAAGAGAGAAGGGGGAACAAAGAAGGATGAAAATATATATATATGAAAAAAAATGATGAAATAGTATGAAGAAAAAAAACAGAGAGATGAAAAAAAAAATAGAAGGATGAAAAAAATAAATATGAAAAAAAAAATGATGAAAGAGAAGGATGAAAAGAAAAAACAAATGATGAAAAGAAGAGAAAAAAATAGAAGGATGAAAAAATAAAGCATGGAAAAAAGGATTTAAAAAATGGATGGAAAAAAAAAATGAAAATAAATATGTTTTATTTTTTCTAAAAATAAAGAGGGGAAAAAGAAGATGTGGATTTATCAAATGATTAATTTCAAAATGGATTTGAAATTTTAAAATTTGGTCTTATGAAATCCATAGAGGATTTGGACCAAATCCAAATTCTCACAACAAATAATTGTCCAACTAGATAAATTTGGATTTGGAGGCCCAAATCCAAATCTATAGTTATCCAAACGGACTCTTATACAAATTTATAAAGTCATTAAAAGTTGAGGTGTATTTAACCATGTCATTTCATAACTCCATAAAAGTTTAGGTGTATTCAAAATATCAATGAATATTGTAAACTTCATTAAATGGAAGAGTTTTATGAAGTTTGACAAACATTTTAGTGTAAATTATGTTTTAACAAAAGTTTATGAATTATAAGTAATTAAATAAAAAAAATTTACATGAATTTATTTAATGTTTGAAGGAAAAAAATAAAACAAAATAAAAAAATGAATAAAAAATTCAAAAGCATGCATGATGCCTAGCGGCCCTAGTCTCTCAATCTCATTGATCGTTAGAAGTTTTATATTTTTGTAATTATTTTTGTAGTATTAGAAATATTTTTTTTTTATTTTAGTTAGAGATTTTTTATAAAACAAAATTAATTATGATTTGATTATAAAATTCTTCAAAAAAATATATATCAAATTATATAACTCAATATTAAAATTCAATCACAATATATAAAACTCAATATGACTCTACAAAACTTTATCACGTAACTCTATATAATTCCGTTATTAACTCTGTAAAAATTTATGAAAATCAATAAATATGTAAAACTCGATCACTTCAAAAAACTCTGTAATTATCTGTATAAATCTGAATTCAATACACCCCTTTAGCTTCCAGTTTAGATTTGCAAAAATTGATTAAGATATGAGAAATCTAAAAACCTATGCTTATTGGAATCGAAAAGTGAAACAAAACCTTAATAAGATCTCCGCTTGAAGTGGCGGAAAATGGACGGAAAAAGTCGGGTCAACCCACCGTCGTCGCGGGTCTTTGACGGGTCTGTGATTTTTTTTTTTGCCATTTCCAAATGTTTTCATCAAAAAAAATAAATTTAAATGCTTTTAAGAAAAAAAAGACCATATGAATGATTAAATGGTTAAGTAGGTATTGGGTAAATGGTTAAATGGTTTATCTATTGGATAAATGGTTAAATGGTTTATCGATTGGATAAATGGTTAGATGGTTTATCGATTGGATAAATTGTTAAATGGTTTATCAATTGGGTAAATAGTTAAATGGTTTATCAATTGGGTAAATAGTTAAATGGTTTATCCATTGGGTGAATGATTAATAACCATTTAAAAGTGAGCCTAAATGGTTATAACCATAACTAAATCATTTATCTAAATGGTTGGTTACAGTAACCGCGGTCAACCATAACCGCCGTCTTTTTGTCCATCCCTAGTTGTTTAGTGTCTTTTACACTCAAGAGACTTATTGCTACGAAAAGTCTATAGTGGAAGATAAGCATCATACATAGTAGTATACAACTCATAACTCAGCATAGATGTTTAGTTGTACGCTACTCATGATTGCCCACCTTATAACATTTTACTACTAAAATTCATGGATATAATAAGCAGGTTGAAGATGGCAATAATTTAATAACTTTTTGAAATATACATAAATCATTAAATCATAATCACATGTAAATGAAACATTGATCCTACCTCTTTAGCTTATCTTTATATGTGGAGTGCCGGCTTGACACCCAACACCCCAATCAAATTCTTTAAGTTGAGCCCACTAATTGGAGAAATTATTAGGTGTTACCGGATCACCAATCAGCTCATAGTATTTCCATTTAAAATTTGCCACGTGTTTACCTGTTTTTACATGTGGATTTAATTTTTATTTTGTATTTTGAAATTAAATTGAAAAACCAAATAAATAACTGAAAAAGTAAAAAAACCCAAAAAACCACTTTTTTGTATTCTTCTCTGAAGGCAGAAAAGTTGGAAACGCCAAGTTTAGCCAATGGCACAATCAACCGTCGTGAGGCTCCAGGTTCGAGTGAGCAAATGGCTCAGTATACTCCAACCTTAAATCCTCCCAAAACCCTCATTCCCAAGCTCTCAAATCCCAATCCCTCTTTCTCTTCCATCTCAACTTTCAAAACCCGAAAAGCCAAATCCATAGACTTCCCAAAAATCTCTTCGTCAGTGACGGGGGGTCAAAATCAACAGCTTCACCCGCAACTGCCGTCCTTGGATGCTCTGATCAACACTGCTTGCAGGGAAGAAGTATTAAATCCACTTGCCCAACAAAGAGAGGGAAGAAAGGAAAACTAGAAACCCTAAACGGCAACTATAGCAAAGGGGGTGGGAGAAGAGAACGACAAGGGTAAATGGTTTTTGGGTGTTTTTTTTTTTTTTTAATTTAATTTCAAAATGCAAAATGAATATTAAATTCACTTATAAAAAAATAGACATGTGTCAAATTTTGAATGAGAATACCATAACTTGACGTGATGGTCTGATACCACCTAATAATTTCTCCACTAATTAGGGATAACTATTCACCTGAGGATCGATATAGGGGCACGTTTAGTGCAACCTCAGTAAACAGTAAAGTTAAACAAATTATTATGACTTTATATGTTTTAAAGTGGTTTTGAATTTGAAATTGAAAATAACACTAAAGTTAATATGAAGTTTAAAAAATATTGTCTGAATGGTTTGGAATAGTTAGATATTAACTAGCCATTGTTGTAAAAGTACTGTTATTTGAACACACTTAATTGATCATATTATCTAATACTTTTGACGTGATATTTCATTTATCCACAAAAATAAATACGCTAAAATAAGGCCAAAAGTCACTTTTGAATACATCCAAATTTTCATCCAATTAATTAACGGAATAAGAACATGCTTCTCACATAAAGGGGTATTTCATCTAGGTTAGAGTTATATATATATAACACGAGCATGACAATATGAAACACGAGCATAAAAAAAGGAATAAACGATATATATATATATATATATATATATATATATATATATATATATATATGTGTGTGTGTGTGTGTGTGTGTGTGTGTGCCTGTTGTTTTGTAATAAATTCGGAATATTAAGGCTACTACCTTCAAATATATGATATCCTGAGGTTTTAATGTTTAATGTTAAAGCTTTTAAGACATGAGGATCAGAAAGACTTATTGTGAAATCTGGATAACAATCAAAGTGGATTGGTCCATTACACAAGCTTGACTCAATCATTCCAAGAGTGCTATCACTAAAATCAGTGAATCTTGCATCTCGGAGACATAATAATACTGAAGCATTAAGACCTAATCTTGTTAGGGGTTTAACTGCAACTTGGACTAAGCCGATATGTAAGAAGTTATGACCATCTTTTCTGTGTTTTCTTAAGGACTCAGCATTAAACAATTGACAAGTTTCATGTTCTTTACTTAAAGCATAAACTTGTTCTATTGTCTTAACATGATGTTCACTTTTAAATGAGGAAATTGACCATTTTTTCTTATAAATTTCACTGGTTGGAATTTTGGGTATATTCCAGTCATAGAAGTTTACTTCTTCACTAGCAGTATAAGTTACTTGTTCTTCATTGACTATATCTGGAATTTTTGTTAAATTGGACATACTATATCTAGAGCTAGTTGAAGAATTAGATCTGAATAGCCTACTCATATTTCCAAAGTTTCAGGTATCCTAAATATCTTAATTAAACTAACAGCGCTTATATCTTAAATTCATAATTACCTTAGAACCTACTGCTGTTCACTCATCTCCGCTCATGCACCACCCGCTCATGCCTTTCCCTGGGACTTATTGTTTGGGCCCGGACCTACTGTTTGGAGAAAAGATTGAACAATAGATTATGAGGTCAATATGAGTAAACAGAAAATAAGCGATACTAGCAGAATCAAGATAGACAGAGATAACCAGCCACTTGGGCGGATGAGTTAACTAAACAGAAATAAGATCTCAACTCTTATAGCTCTGATACCAAAAGGGGATGGAAGCAGAAACTAGGGGACAGAAGCAGAAACTAATGTGAACTAGTGTGATTGATTCCACAAGTCAAGCAAGTCCAGAGCATAGATACGAGTTATCTCAAGAAAGTGAGGAATAAGGTAATAATTTAAATAGCATGAGAGAATGTAAATGATATGCAAAATAATTACAAATATGAATAAGAAAATGATATATAAATTGATTATGCTTAAAATCATGAATGACTGAAATAAGTTTGTTTTACTGATTTGAAACTTTGAAATCTTACATATGGAATAACTAAGAAGAGCTTTACTGGAGGTCTTCTGAAAACTTAGAAATCTCAAAACAGATATGAAAACTAAGAAGTGAAAAGAGAATGAAGTTTGAGTCCTTTGTAACTGAGAATGAGCTCTCTTTATATAGGCAGAGGCATCATGACATGAATTATTATAAAATACTGTGACCGAAAGTAACTTTGGCGTTTATTGTGGCAAGTTGTTAGAAAGGTGATGCCGGAAGTCACGTGTTGTCGGAATACTGTAACATCTCGAGACTGGTACTGTTGGTGAATAGTGACTTTGTTGACTGTAGTTTCACGAGATTGGGACAATGGCCTCAGAGCTCATTGAGGTCATAAGGTTCGTAAGGATCTTGACTATCTTGAAAGTCGGACCAAAGAATTTTCTTCTTATCTTTTGACTGTTTACTGGATGATGGGTGATCAGTAGCAGCTTGATTTCCCAGGGGGGAGGAATAGGTTGACTTGTGACTGCTTGGAGAGGATGACTGTGAAGGGTATTTATCATCTTCAGAATCATCACCTTCAACGCCTAACTGCGAAGCTCGAATCATGAGCATTTGGGCCAATTATTTTAACTCGGCAGGGGACTTGTCATCCAGAGATATAGTGGAGGAGGAAGAGGTAATGGGCTTGGAAGGGTTGACTGTAAGTTCCTTCTTGACTGGTGACTTTGTGACTGAAAACTCTTGATGCACCTGAGAAATGATGCGATCATGGTTGAACTTATCCCACCATTTGAATGAGAAGTGACGAACCAGAATATCATTGTAAATATCATAACGCCACTTAAGTATCCATGGCACCTTGTATTTGGCCATGAAGTGTAAAAGTAGCGAGAACTCTCAATCTGTTTCACTGAATGAATGTCGCTCAGTGAAGAATTTGACTGCGTCTTGGAGGGGCGGCGGCAGGAGCGGGAGCATTGGTCCAAAGTTGAACCACCATTTTAAAAACCATTTAGGAAAGGATCCTTTGAATTTACTATCGAAGTTGATAAACCAGAAGTGACTGAAAGTCTCCGTTTGGTGGAGAAATACCTTACTCCAAGCATCAATGTAATCAAAGTATGTGAAAGGGGTATCGGAATTGGGGAGATCATGTCTGTCATATGGAGGACGTTTCCACTGAGAAAGGCTGACTACTTTCATAATGTAAATGGAATGATAAAGGATGTTACTGGGATTGCTTTTGTCATGAATTGGCTTGAGGTGAATAGATGCAGTATGGAGGAGGATCTCCATGTAAAACTTGATGGACTTTTTGGGGTGAACTTGGGCAAAGTGCCAATTTGGGGGGGAAATGCTTTTAGCAATGTCTTCAGGGGATTTGAGCTGACTAAGGGATGGTTCAATGAAGAAAAGATTGTGACTATGGTCTTTAGGAACATAAGGGGAAGAAGGAGGATAAGTGACTGGGCTTGACTGGGGTTTTACTAGAGATTGAAAAGGATCATAACTGGAAACCAGGGCTGACTGATAATTAGGCCTAAGTTGGCCCAAGGTAGAACCAATGACAGTGTATTGGTTTCTGATAGGAATTGGTGAATGACCAGGGTAAGGGACTAGGGATGAAGGAGTGAATGACTCATGTTTGACTGGTGCTAAGGGGGAAGGGAGCCTCCGGGTTGACTGCTTGTCTGGAGCCTTGTCAGACATGTTTACTCTGCAAGAATTCTCTAGTTAAGAAATCTGGAATACAATTGTCACTCCCTCTCAAATATTCTATTTCAAAATCAAAAATACTTAAAATGGCTTGCCATCGTGCAAAAATTTGTTTAGATGCAACATTTTGAACATCTTTTTCAAGAACATGCTTGGCACTTTTGCAATCGACACGGACTAAAAAGTTTTGGTTTAACAAATCATCTTGAAATTTTGAGATGCATAAGACTACATATAAAATTTCTTTTTTTATAGTACTATAATTTTTTTGGGATTGGTTCCAAATACCGGAATGGAAGCGAACAATTTGTTCTGATTGACTCTAGGGGGTTCTTTGTTTGAGAATACCGCCATAACCAACGTCAGAAGCATAAGTTTCAACAATTTTGAAAGAATTGGCTGAAGGAATACCAAGACAAGGGAGAGTCTTGACATGTAATTTGATTTGTTTGACTATGTTTGTATGAGTGACTGTCCAGGCAGGAAGATTGCTCTGGAGACGATCAAATAAAGGCTTACACTGTTTTCGCAGATCTTGATAAAAATCAGAGACATAATTGAGGGAACCTAGAAATCTTTGGAGTTGACTTTTATCTAGAATTTCATCTGGAAATTTATCAGCGAATTCAATGACACGGTTAATTGGTTTGACTGTGGATTGAAATATATCAAAACCAAGGAATCTAATTTTGGTTTGGAATATCTTGACTTTTGATGCTGAAACAACTAAACCATTCTTCTGGACAATTTCTAAGAATTTACTAAGATGTTTCCAATGTTGTTCAATGGACTGGGAGAAGATAAGAACATCATCAATGTAGACTATGGAAAATTCACTGTATGGATTGAATATTTCATTCATTATGTTCTGGAATTCACTAGGTGCATTCTTAAGACCAAATGGCATTACATTCCATTCGTAATGGCCAAAAGGGGTGACAAAGGCAGTTTTGTACCTATCATTCTCATGAATCTGGATTTGCCAAAATCCACTTTTCATATCGAATTTTGAAAAGACTACGGCATGTCCTAGACGATTGACTAGATCTCTTTTATTAGGAATTGGGTATCTAATCCATTCAAGAACTGAGTTAAGAGGTTTATAATTAATGACTAACCTGGGGACTCCTCGTTCTAATTCAGCTTGCTTTTGGACATAAAATGCAGCGCATGACCATGGGGATTTACTTTTCCGAATTATTCCTTTACTGAGTAATTCATTTATTTCGGTCTTGCAGAACTCCATTATTTCTTGACTCATTTGGATTGGTCTTGCTTTTGTAGGTATTTTACTTTCACTGAAGTCTTTAACATAGGGAAGACGCACTAAATGTTTCTTCCTATGCCAGAAAGCATTGGGAAGGTCAACACAGTTTTACTTTTGATACTTGCTTCAAACGATTGTATTTTATATTGAAGTGTGTCTTGTTTTAACTGTTCTTCAATTCTTTTAAATTTGATTTCTTCCTTAAGATAAGATAATTGTTGGGTTTTACAATTAATTAGATTAATGGTTTGTGATATGGAATCTTTTTGAAAGGCTTTGATTGTTTGAAGTGCAGGATTGACTAGAAATTTGAATGTGACTTTTTGATTCATTGGGTAAGTGGTTATTGACTCATAATCTGTTGTGAAATGATATAATAACGTGATGAATGGGAGACCGAGAATCATTTGATCACTTATATTTTTTATTAAAACAAAGGGTGTTTTAAAACAGACATTATCTTGGCAAATATGGGCTTTTGGTATTTCATATTTTAACTCCATTTTACTACCATTTGCAGACTTCAAAGATTGGGTTGATTTAATATAATACTTTGTTGGAACTAACCCTTCCTGAAGGCAGTTCAGATCTGCACCGGAATCAACTAGGGTAATAGTCGTTAATTCAAAATCTTGAATTACCAATCGGACCGTGATATACCATTTTTAATATGAATTTGTTGTATAAGATTTAGAATATTATCATGACTTTGGTCTCTTTCGTCTTCATGGTAGGATTGTTCTGCCTCTAAATTATTGGTATTGATTAACTGAGTTTTGATTTCTTGATTTTCAATTCGTAATTCTTGACTTGTATATATATATATCGTTTATTCCTTTTTTTATGCTCGTGTTTCATATTGTTATGCTCGTGTTACAATGTAAATTATAAAATGGTTTTCAAGTATCAAGTAGCAGAAAAATTAAAGAATAAAGATATGTAATTGTATTCTGAAATAAAATAATATATATATAATTGTCATATGGCGAAAATATCCTTTCATAAGTGAAGTATAAGAATATTTCGTTAAATGATTGGATGGAAATTTGGATGTGTTTTTAAATTGTTATGAGTATGATACTACAAGGTTAAAATATGTCAAATTGAAATTACATGGACTAAAGTGTGAAATTGAGTAAACTATATGGACCAAAAGTGACTTTTGGCCTAAAAATAACATACATATAAGGTAATTTGATTTATTGACATGTCATCATTTGTTAATTGCCACATAATGTGGGTCACTTAATGTAATCAATTAATTATGTTCAAATATCATTATTCTATCATTATTCTAGTAGTAATGAAAGGAATTTGAAATAATTATATTTGAAACAACAAATTTTTATGGGGTTAGCAGACACATTTTTCTTTCCAATTCAAAATCATGTTTTTTTAATCTTTATTTTGGTATTTCTTTCATGTCATTTTATACAGTAATTCAAATTATGCGTGGTTGGATGGTTCTTGGTTGGTAGAACAATTGATGATATGGTCGACCACTCGACCTCATGAAATTAACATGGAATATTAAAGTTGTGGGCTGCCTTTGTTGAAATATTAGCTTATACATACGTTTTTTATTTTTTTAGATCAAACAATTAAGCATATTCATCGGCAGGAGCAAACAAATATAAGATATTGAAAGCCCAACAACATGAATAGCATAAGAAGACAAATGAAATGCAATTGATTAAACCAACAAGGTCCATAAGCATAAAATAAGTTTAAAATATTAAAAATTAGAAAACCCAATGGAGACCCCAGATCTGAAAATTGGAGAATCTCCACATCTCCAGCAGCCGCCCCACCAAGCCGCCATAGCCACCACATCATTGCAAACTCATCACCACCGAAGAGGAGAAACGTAAAGGTGAAACGGAATAACCATCCGAAAAATGGGGGTGAGCAAGCCACTTGCGCGTAAAGCGCTCCCATAATCCATTCAACGAATGCAACATGCACTTTAAATGCAACCCAGAACCACAGCCTACCAATGAAGATCGGAGGCGGAAGCAGCGACTGGGTCAAGGGGCGGAAACCGGTGACGAAAAGTCTAAAGCGAGTCGCGGCAGAGAGCATCTGGTGAGGGGTGAGTAGAGGATTGAGGACTGGTGGATGAAAATTGAGATGAAGGTGGGAGCTCAGATCCAGAGAAGTATCAGGATTCACTAAAAGAGGTGAAGCAAAAGCCTCCATAAAGGGATGGGCCGAAAGACCGCCACGGAGGGCAGAGCAGCAAGCAGAGACCATGGCGGAGATGGAGAAAATGGAGGAGATGGAGAAACGGAGAAAAGAGAGACGAGGAGAAGAAGAGAATGAGGATAAGAGGGGAAGAAAATAAGAGGAGATGAGAGAAAGGGGGAAATGAGGGACTGCCACCGACCCCCACAAGGGGTCGGCGACTAGGGTTTTCTGGTTTAGGAAAGAGAATGGAGAGCGCGTGGGTTAGGAGAGAGAACAGAGCGAGGTTTTATTAGCATATACATATGTATGGCTCCATGAATTTGGTTGTCGCACTAATTTGGGATATTAGCATTCGATTGGATTGCTAGTTGGTTCTTGAACATTTGCTCATAATGGGTGGCTAGCCATTCGGTTGGATTCACTCCACAAAATAATATCATAATCTTACCATTTATTTTGTAATTTCTTATTTAAAATGCTCATGAACCAACTAGTTACTTACATAATATGGCGCAAATTAATCACTCGCTTGGACCTACTTCCTGAAACAATACCACAATATAATCATTTATTTTGTAGTTCTTTCTTGAAAGATTATCTTTGCAAAAATTCATCGTCAAATCAATAATTATCTAACACTATAGCCATTTACATTGACGAACACAGTATATTGGACGATACACCAAATGTTCTTTGTAACATATGTAATCCTTAAATGTCAATCATCTAGTCTCACTCTACAACATATTTTCGAAAGGTAATACAAGTTATTTAACTATTATTTAGCCAATAGCCATGAATCCATGTCTCGTTGTCACACCAAACACTTTCAATGCTACCCCTTTATAATAACACTTTCGTTTAATCAAGATTTTTTACTTTAAATGTACCATGTACTCGCGTATATGTTTCACTTTGCACCCTATTTTCATTATTCGTTCAAAATGCACCATAAAACATACGACTCGTCCCACTCATATATTTTTCCGTTAAATATGTTAAATGGGGGTCAACAAATGGGGCAAAATTGGAAATTCGGGCTCTAAGCTCATCAAGCACTATGGCCTACCCAGAACAAATCTCCAGCCCTTCAAATTTACACAAGAGCCTGCTGATCTTAATTACTTAAAAATTGCAGAAAATAAAACAAGTGAGAATGCTCACATTCAAAACCATAAAGCCATCTCGTTTCATCACCCTCAAATAATCCGAGTAATCCTCCATCTACCAAGTAAATTATTTGCGCCTTTTTATCTCTGTCACTCTCAATTCTCAACCAAAGTCACCGAAAGCCGCTCTCTCTCCTCTCCCTTCTCTCTCTTCAATATCAAGCAACAAGAAGAAGAAACAGAGTCCACACACAGAGGGAGAGAGAGAGAGAGTCTGAGTGAGTAAGCAAACTGCAAAACAAAGGGAACAAAAAAATGACATCAAGAGTCCCAAACGGTCCAAACCCAACCCCAAACGGAACCGGTAACGGCGAGCACAGACCACGGGCCCCACTGCCATGACCACCGCCGTCATCCCAAAATAACAACCACCACCACTACTACCCCTCGACGTCTTCTTCCTCCTCGTCCTCCGCTTCTTTCAAAGCTGCTACCTTTTCTTACTCTTCTCCTTCTTAGCACTTCTCGTCTTGGCCGTCGTCCTCGTCATCATCCTCGCCGTTAAACCCAAGAAGCCACAGTTCGATCTCCAGCAAGTCGGCGTCCAAACATGAGCATCAACTCCTCCAATCCCAATCCATTCCCTCCCCAACTGCCACAGCCACCGACCCAAACTCAAACCCTACCTCCGCCTCTCTCTCCCTCAGCATTCACATGCTCTTCTCTGCCGTTATAGAGAAATTATGAGCATTCTCACTTGTTTTATTTTCTGCAATTTTTAAGTAATTAAGATCAGCAGCCTCTTGTGTAAATTTGAAGGGCTGGAGATTTGTTCTGGGTAGGCCATGGTGCTTGATGAGCTTAGAGGCCAAATTTCCAATTTTGCCCCAATTTTTATGCCCATTTAACACTTTTAACGGAAAAGCACCTGAGTAGGACGAGTCGTTTATTTTAAAGTATATTTTGAACGAATAATGAAAATATGGTGCAAAGAGTCGTTTATTTTAAAGTGTATTTTGAACGAATAATGAGAATATGGTGCAAAGTGGAATATATACGCGAATACATGGTGCATTTAAGGTAAAAAAAATTTAAATCTATCAGAATGGATGAGGATTCTCTTGTATTATTATTTCAATAGGAAAGTTCTATAAATATATATATATACTAGGAATGTTACTATAGGCCTAATTAGTGGACTGAGTTTAATTAAGAATGTACAGCTCATTGACACTCCCCCACAAGTTGGAGCATTATGTCGTCAATGTCCAATTTTCTAATTGAGTTGTGGAATGCTCTGTCGGTGACTGCTTTAGTGAGGACATCTGCAAGTTGATCTTCAGATTTAACAAATGATACCTCAATGATCTTTGCCTCGAGTTTCTCCTTCATGAAATGTCTGTCAACTTCAACATGCTTGGTTCTATCATGTTGCACTGGATTATGTGCGATGTCTATTGCTGCTTTGTTGTCACAATTCAATTGCATGGCATGATTGAGTTTTAACCCCAATTCCCCCAATAAATTCCTTATCCAGAGTAGCTCACATACTCCTTGTGTCATACCTCGATATTCTGTTTCAGCGCTTGATCTTGACACTACTTTCTGTTTTTTACTTCGCCAAGTGACTAGATTGCCTCCCACAAAGGTAAAGTATCCAAATGTTGATCTCCTGTCAGTAACAGAACCCGCCCAGTCTGCATCAGTGTGACCCTCAACATCTAGATGACCATGTCGTGAGAACATCAATCCTCTTCCAGGAGCTTACTTGAAGTATCTCAAGATTCGGTTTACCACTTCCATGTGGGCTTCACTTGGTGCATGCATGAACTAAATCAACACACTTACGGCATACGCGATATCAGGTCCAGTGTGTCTTAGATAGATTAAATTACCCACCAGGTGTTGATATCTTTCTTTGTTGGTGGGTACCTGATCCGGATATTCACCAAGCTGATGATTCAACTCCATTGGCGTATCTGCTGGTTTGCTGGCTAGCATTCCAGTGTCAGTTAAAATGTCAAAAATATATTTCCATTGTGATAGAAATATTCTTTGGTCTGAACGCGCCACTTCGATGCCTAAGAAATATTTCAGAGCACCAAGATCTTTCATTTCAAATTCACTTGCCAAGTGGTGCTGCAACGTTGCCTTTTCTTCTGGGTCATTCCCGGTAACTACCATGTTATCAACATATACAATAAGGGCAGTGACTTTACCTTTCTTATGTTTCAAGAACAGAGTATGATCTGAGTTACTTTGTTTGTATCCGAAGTCCTTCATTGATTTGATGAACTTTCCAAACCATGCTCTGGGTGATTGCTTCAATCCATAAAGGGATTTCCTCATTTTACAAACCATGTTGCCCTTATTGGGCCCCATCTTGCATCCTGGAGGTAAATCCATATAGACTTCTTCTTCTAAGTCGACATGCATGAAGGCATTTTTGACATCAAATTGGTGTAATGGCCAGTCTAGGTTGGCTGCCAGAGAAATAAGTACCCGAATTGTGTTGATCGTGGCTACAAGGGCAAAGGTCTCCCTATAGTCAATCCCATAAGTCTGAGTGTAACCTTTCGCCACCAGTCTTGCTTTGTATCGTTCAATGGGGCCATATGCCTTGAACTTTACTGTATATATCCATCTACAACCCACTGTTCTCTTCCCTGGCGGAAGGGTAGTCATCTCCCAAGTGGAATTCTTCTGGAGAGCCTCCATTTCATCATTCATCGCTTGTGTCCACTTGGGATCTTTCAAAGCATCATGCACATTACTTGGAATAGATACAGTGGATAATTGACACACAAATGGTGCACATGACGGAGACAGCCTATGTAGGGACACATGATTAGCAATAGGGTATTTAACTTTTGCTTTAGGGTTAGGGTCATATTGTTGTCTAGGAATCCCTTTAGTCGTGCGTGGGGGTAACTGATAACCTGTATAACTTGACGCAGGTAAAGTTCTTGAGATAGAGTTTGAATGTTCGGTTTCCTGTGGGGAATCTTCAGGACCTAATTGGATGAGTGATGATGGTACTGTAGTAGGAGTTGTAGATGGGGAATTATCTAAAACAGTGTATCAGGAGTATCGAGGGACTCTTGAGCTTGTTGCACCTCGGACACTGACGGCTCGGATGAATGGTGTTGAATTTGGACTATCTGAGTATCTTCGGAAAAGATAGAGCTCTCCCCCTATAGAGGATGCTCAGTGACTCCCCCTGAGTAATAGAACTCACTCTCATTGAAGGTCACATCGGCGGTAACGTGCATGGTCTGAGTGGGAGGATGGAAACACTTATAGCCATTCTGAGTGGCAGAATAACCCACAAAGACACAACGTCGTGCACACGGATCAAGCTTGCCACGCTGATGTGGATACACCTGAACATACGCAACACAACCAAAGAGACGTGGTTCGAGATTTGGTGTTGATGGCATGTTTAGGAGAGTAGTCAATGTCTGAAATGGAGTTTGATACTGAAGAGTGCTGGAAGGTGTTCGATTGATGAGGTAAGCCGCAGAACAAAGAGCCTCCCCCCAAAAATGATGAGCATTTGGGCCCCTAAGAAAGAGGCACGAACAACTTCCAAGAGATGCCGATTCTTGCGCTCTGCGACACCATTCTGTTGTGGTGTATAGGCGCATGTGGTTTGATGAACAATACCATGGTGGCTGAAAAACTGATGTAGGTCATGGTTGATGTACTCAGCTCCATTGTCATATCGAAGGGTCATGATTTTTTTGTCAAACTGAGTAGCAACGTATTGATAAAAGAGCTTGAATTTGGCGGTGACGTCACTTTTCTGGTGTAGAGGAAAGACACAGGTCATCCGGGTGCAATCATAAATAAACGTCACAAACCACTTAAAACCACTAACATTGGGAACTCGTGATGGTCCCCAAACAACAGAATGAACAATCATGAAGGGCATGGAGTTTTTATTCAATCTTAATAGGTAAGAAATACGATGGCTTTTCGCCAAAATGCAAGTTTCACAATGAAAGTATGATTCATGAAACTGGGAAAACAAATATGGGAATATAAGTTTCAGATAACCAAAAGAAGCATGCCCTAACCGTCGATGCCATAGCCAAATTTTCTTCATCCTGATGGACTCATCGCCTTTCACATGATGTGCATGACTCAATCGCTTACTGATGTCGGCTGTCAAGTCCAGATAATACAACCTTCCCCCTCCTAGTACCACATCCAATCACGGCCCTGGTGAGAAGATCCTAAAAGAGACAATACGATGGCCAAAAACACACGGTACAATTAAGGGAATCAATGATCTGAGGAACAGATAACAAGTCATAGTCGAGAGAAGGGACAACTAAGACATGATCAAGACTTAATGAGGGTGTAAGAGATAATGACCCATCTCCCATGACTTGGGAGGTGGTTCCGTTGGCACTGGTAATCTGTGTTTGGTTTGAGGGTTTGGTAGAGTGCAACCCAGTGAAATTAGATGTCATGTGAGCGGTAGCGCTAGTGTCAATAATCCATGATCTATTACAAGTAAGTGAAGATGTACAAGGGGTACCTGAGGTGGCCAAGGATGTGGAGCCAGATGTACCTGATGGAGGTTCGGATGCGGTCCCCTGGGATGACTGAGCGAATGCAAATGAGGCTCTGTTCGAATCCTTCTTGCACTCTTTGTGGACCCATCCTTCCGGATAACCAATGATCTCATAACAGCCCTTAATTGTGTGGTTATCTAAACCACATTTGGTACACTGCATTGGAGGCAGGTGACGAGTAGGGATGACACTATAGGTGTTCGGTCGAGATTGTTTGGACCTGGCAGAAACCAAGGCGGTGGCGTCGGAGGTTACACCAGCATCATACATGGTTCCCTGTCTCTCCTTTTTTTTCTTTTTTTTTCTTTTTTTTTGTCTAAAACTTCAAATGGACCATAAAATTTGGGTTGCAGCGAACGATGCTGGTCTGGGACCGGTCGATGCTTGCGTTCAAACTCGACGATGAGGGTTAGACTGTGAGGGTTGACGACGAGGGTCAGACTGTGAGGGTCGACGATGAGGGTCAGACTGTGTGCTTCCTCGACATCTGCAAGGGGCTGGCGTACTGCAACGGCGGCGTGGGGCGTCTACTGCGCTGTGCTGCAGGCTGCGACTTTTGGGGTGTGCTACGGGCTGCGGCTTGGAACGGAACGGTGATGTTCGGTGATGGTGAGGTGAGGTCATGGTCTGGGACAGAACAGTGGGTTCAGTGAGGTCGTGGTCTGGATCAGACTGAGGTGGTGGTGCGGCAGAAGGTAGATGGTTTATGCGGGAAGGTTTATGCGAGAAGGTTTCTACGGTGTGGTCTGAGACGGAACGGTGAGGTTTGGTGATGGTGAGGTGGTGATGTTCGGTATGTGGTGTTTGTCTCGGTGATGGTGAGGTGGTGTTGTCCAGCTGTGGTTATGGCTACGAGTATGCCTGTTGTTATGTGGTGTTTGGGTCAGACTGAGGTGGTGGTGCGAAAGGTAGAGGTGCGGAAGGTTGAGGTGCGAAAGGTAGAGGTGCGGCGTGGTGCCGTCTGAGGGAAGGTAGTGGTGCGGCGGAAGTCTTCAATTTCTAGGGTTTATGCGGGGATGTTTATGTGGCGAAAGGTAGTGGTACGACTAGGGCACAGTAATAATTTCTACGGTTAGTGCAAGAGACAGTCATGATCGACTGCTCTGATACCATATCAGAATGGTTGAGAATTCTCTTGTATTATTATTTCAATAGGAAGGTTCTATAGAATGTTACTATGGGCCTAATTAGTGGACTAAGTTTAATTAGGAATGTACAGCTCATTGACAAAATCAAATACAAGGAGGTTCTCAACAGAAAATACAACTACTATATATGGACTTTATGCTAAAGCCTATGACCTTCTAAATTGGAATTTGGACCTTGTACGTGGAATTCCTCCATAAATACGCCTAATCTATATATATAAAGCCAAAAGTTATTTTGGTTAAATTTTTAAAATTCCAAAATTTACCTTCATTTTGCAAAGTTTTAAAAGTATGATATTTAACTATAAGGGTTAAAACAGAAAAAATGTAGTACCCTTTATTAATTAAAGTTTTAAAAGTATATTATTTAATTAATAAGGATTAAAATAATAAAATTGTAGTCTTCAATAAGAAAAAGTTAATCTCTTCTTTATATTAATTAATTTTTTATTTAAAAATAATAATAAAATGCAAATTGGCAAGTGCATAACGAGTGCCAAGAGGCTAGAGTTTGTTACCAAGGTTAGGGTTGTAATATGCATCTTAATTATTCAAGAACATTTTTAGACTTTTAAAGCAATCAACATTATCTCATTCTATGTTTTTGGTTATCATAAGTAGGGGTGGACATGGTTTGGATCGATGCAATATCATCCAAATCCAAACCGTTAAAATCTCAACGGTTCGATACGATTTGAATTTCCAAAAAATAGAATTAAAACCGTTTCAATCCAAACCATTATTAACAATTTGGTTTGGGCGGTTTAGGCATAAAATTTTCATGTAATTTATTGACATCAAGATTTCATTTATTCACATTAATATTTCATTCATACATATCAACAAATTAAAATTTTCAACATTTTAAATTTCAAAATATGACAGGTTATGTTTAACTATAATTTAAAAGTAGCACAAAATGAGTAATGATTAAGTGAGATAGGGTATGTAATAAATACTTACATTAATATATTATAGGGTGAAAAATATTAACTAACAAATAATATAAATAAATAAAAATCTTAATGGTTTGGTTTGGATTACAACGGTTTTCAATAAACCCAAAAAAAATTCTTTTGTTGAAGAAAATATTAAAGAAAAAACAATCTAGGGATTAAAGGGTAAAATCGAGAATAAAATAAAAAAAGATATAAATATTTAGTTGTTGTATTTTTGCATTTTTATTATTCAAGAAAAATTTTGGATTTTTAAAGTAATTAACATTATCTGATTCTTTATAAAAGCATTCTTTGGTTGTATTTTCTTTCATATACCCATATTATTTTCTTTTCTATTTTTTTTAGTTATCAAAGCAAACCAAACTCCATAAACATGGTTGTGTGCCAGGGCCTTCTCTTGGTGCAACAGCTGGGGCTTAGAGGTGTGACGGTGGAGGTGGATGCTAAACAGGTTGTGGAGTTGATAAATGGGGGCTAAGACTGCTGGTCTGAGGTAAGTGTGCTGTTGTGTGATGTAATTTGGCTGATCAAACATCTGGGCATCTGGACAACAACTGCCCCGGCTCTGGTGGGACGCAGCGCCGCCATGGTTGGAGGCTCAACTCCAGAATTATATGCAATAGAGCAGAACCTCTGCTGGTCCGTTTGGCTCTGGGATGGAGCAGCAGTTTCAGAATTATGACTGGAGCGGGTGATGGGTTTTTAGTGCCAAGGATGTTCTCAAGTGCTTTATTTTTGTTTTCTTGGTGATGTATGAACTCCTTGTGAGTTTGTATTGTCTTTTGTTGACATTTTTTATTTATTAGAGGGTGGGTTCTTTTTTTCCTTGATCGGATTTTTTCGAATAACGGATTTTATGGCAAGGTTTTAACAAGGTCCGCCTTAACTCTAGTACATGTACTCCTTTCTCTTTATCAATGAATTCCATCATTAGCTTCAAAAAAAAAATCCCACAAACATGGAACTACCAACATTCATTTTCATTGATTTTTTTTTTCATTTATTTTAAAAATAAATTATAAAAATTAAAAATTGTAATTATATTTTATATATTAAAAAAATACAGATTGATATTTTCGTATATAATAAATTTAAATGCGTTTAAAGTCACACATAGTGTGACGTGATATAAAAATATATATCGCACATATGTGCCAATTTACTATTAAATTATGAAGTCACACGCCAAAATGCCTCTAACAGGCGCTACTATGAGGCTAGTTACATAACTAAATTCAAGTCCATATCATTTTGGGTTTAGTCTTCTTATTTATTCCACTTATAAGGTGTCAAGGACACAAATAAAAACCCAAAATTATTCACCTAATTTCTAAGCTTCATTCAACTCAACAACACGTTGTTGATAGTGTCTACTTATTAAGTACAGTGATTGACGTTGTGAATTTTAATTTCAAAGAATATATCCTACTCATTACATATGTATAGGTAACAAATAATAATTGACGATTGATTAATTTTCTGGATATTATTATTGATAATATTTATAGTACGTTATACATTGACAGAATATAAGAGCGAGGGAAGGCGTCGTCTCCCAACTGATGGGATAACTTCTTTTAAATGGACAAAGGGCTAAGGCTCTTTTACCTTATGGGTTTCGTATAAATCAAACAGAAATCATCAGGCCTTGCCACAACATTAGAAGAAGGAAATTTGATTAAAGACTATATTTATATGATACTTCACTGACATATAATCTGCTTCTTACAGCATTAGAACCCAAGATCAGAAAAAGAAGAAAGATGAATGCTATTCTTTGATTTGATTCCCTCTAAATCTAAATGTCTAGCAATATTCCATCTTTCTTAGACGAAGCATTTCTGCTACTACTAGAGAGGCTCCACTGGTCCGAAAATCCGACGCCAGAAACCACCGAGCCACTCCCACATTTAGCCACAGTCCTCACACTCTCAATTAACTCCTGAGTCCGACCCTCTTGAGCCAAAATCTCCAACAGCTGCTCTTGACTGATCACCAGCTTCACCTTCCAAAAGCTCACATTGTTATACCTCGAAAACGCCTCCGTGTAAGACCTCTTCATCATGCCTTGGTAATCAAGCGACATTCGGTAGGGTGCTGCCGAAGCAAGTGATGACGATGATGAAGAACATAATGTTGGTATGCTGTTGGACCTAACATGCCCTTCCCTCACGATTTGGGCACCGTCACCCAAGTGACCACTTTGGCTCTTGAGAGGGAGCAAATAGTAATTTTGGCCTGCCACAAGGTCATCATGGTGAGAGAGTGGCTTCCAAAATAGGTCATGGCTTCTGAAAATTCCATGGCCGGGAAATTCCTTTGTGATGGAGCCTACTGAAATTGGCACGTAAAATTCCATTATGCCACCATTGGATGTTGTCACTTGGACCAATCCATCTGCCTCCCCCAAACCCCCAAACAAGCAATTCCCCATTTTTGCTAAGAAACTAAACTAGCTGATGATTCAGATTTGTTGCTCTTCTTCTTCTTCTTCTTCTTCTTGTTATAGGCAAAGCTTGGGGGTTGTTTGGAGGGTATAAAAGAGAGGGAAAGTTGTGATATATTCGTCGGTGGGATTCTTCTCGGGGGCTTTCCTAAACCAAACAGAGCATATAAAAATACAAAAGGGAAAGTAGTGTGACAAAAGAAGACCACTAGTGCAGTCACAAAGCGTATATAATATGTGTAATATATGATTTTATGGTATGGTGAAGTGGTCCATGTGTGAATTGGTTGAAAAATAGTAGGTACTTTGGGGTCCATGTAGACCATGCATTCTTGATTTTGGGTTATTGAATCCATTGACCATCTTTTTCTCCTTCTCTTTATCAAAATGTAACACAAGCTGGCCTGTCTTGTAGTAAAGAAAGATCAAGGACTCCAATAAAATATTACCCGCCAAATTTAATACGAAGTAAAAAATGTTAGAAATGAGAAAAATCGCATTATTAAAACACACACATTATTTTTTCTGCTTTGTAAAACAGTTACTGTACACAAAAATTGGTAAAGAGCAAAACCCTGGCTAGGATGCTCATCATTCACTCGTTGTTTAAAGTAAAATGAAGGGTCACTACCTTTCTTTTTGTCTCCTAGTAGTCTCCTGAAGACAGAAAAATGAACAAAGAGAAGTGGGAAACTACGGAAATTCAGGGCTGCACACAAATTGGTGGTAAGTTGAATTTGCTTTTCCTTGAAGCATTTTGGCATGGCATGCCCATAAGCCCATATATTATGTAATCTAGCTTCAACAGCTAATGTTTATGCCATATATCAGTCGGCACCGCCAAACCAAGCATTACATATACACTGAAAAAGAATTTATATGCCAACAACTATTATTTCATGAGATTTTAATTTATAACTTCTTATATCAAATAGTAAAATTGAGTACTGTTACTGAATTAAATTATTAATTAGTTACTACTAATTACTTATATGCGAGACTGATATCAAAAGAAATGCATGATGACGAGTACATTTATGCTTGCATTTTATTTAAGGGGACCTCCTTGTTTAATTATTTACATTTATTGAGTTGTTTTTATACATCGTAACCGTTCAGATTAAATCATCATTTTAATACCAATATATGAGAAAAATCAACCAAATTGAAGATTGTTTAGTTATTTGTATGTATTAACTAAATGGACGGTTCACCATGAGTATGTTAATTAATTGTTATCATTATATACCGTTAATTTTTTTATAGACATAAATATCTTAAAAACATCCAATCTTATTGATTTTTGAAGGAATGATAATGAAATGAAGGTTTAAAAAATGAACGGTTTCAATTATATATAATATATATAATGATTATTTGATAACAAAAAAATTAAAACGAGAAGATTCTGGGATGCAAATCTTGTCCTATTTTTTTTAGATAATTAATATATGTGTATGGCATGAATTTTCCTTTCTATTTATTCAAGAGTGACCAAAATAAAACATCAGGTTTTTCCTTACTTCATTCGAGGATATTGTTTTAAGTACTGGCGTCCACCTTGTTGCAAAATTGGCACCAATATTCCCTGCCTCTATCTGAGTTCTCCATGGCATTTCGTCCACTGTTATTTTGTTGTACACCAAGTTGCCTTGTTCTAATCAATTTAATTCTCCTTACACGGCTTGCACCATTCATCATGTCCTTTGAATAAGACCAATAATCAGGAAAAAGGGCCCTTAATACATCCTCAAAAACCTTGCCCCGATTCTTCGCAATGCGCTTGCAAGAGTACTCTCTCATCCACGGCCACGGCCATCGGAGACTGAGACTTGTTTTTTGACTCTACGAAATGCTAAGCAAGTGTCCATGCATGCGAGTCTCAAAATGACCATTCTCAACATGGATGGATGCATGGAAATGAGATTAGCAAAGATAGAAGAAAGGCAAAGACGTTTTGGATTGCTGGGAAGTTGGTGAGAAGTTAATTTGAAGTGAACAAGTGAATTATATATGTGCTTACACGTTTAGAAGATAAAAGGTTTTTTTGTTTAATTAATTGTGAGTAGGTGGACAACTATTACGTACATGTTGAGCCCAACTCCCTTAGTGAGCTGATCACTACCTAGCCCAATAGTATTGCCCTCTCCTGGCCCAATTTCCTACCTGATGAAGAACAGTCGAGAAGAATTCCTTAGCTGCTTGTAGTGGGTACTTGAAGTAATTTATAGTACGGTTTGTTCGTTAGCTAACAATCCATACTAGGGAAAAAACAAATTGAACGTTCTTCATTTGTTTTGTTCCCAGGATGTTCCTGAAAGTTCTTCATTTGCTCGTCACTTGGAAGAGAGTACTTGAGTCTCTTTGGAGTTACTAAACAAATTAAACGCGTTTGGTATGTTTGGCGAGAACTCAGTGACGGGACTTTGTGCTCAAAGTTGACAGTGATAGTTGTTGTTGACTTTGACCTATATTATTTTACTTTGGACGATGATTCTAGAGTTAAGAAAAGTGGTAATTGGAATGTGGCCAATTTTTGTTGACACTAGAGCTGTGGAACTTAATTTTGACGAGACGAATTACGAGATAAGTTTTCTCGGGATTTTTTTTTACCAGAGTTACATTAGCATTTCGTGTTATATCCTGTTTCGGAAAATTAAATTCGAAAATTAAAATTTACCTAAACACCCGGTAAGACTTGGGTTGGACTTAAATATTGATGTTGGGTCAAGTTGGTATTGGGCTTTTTAAGTGATGGCCCAAAGTGTAACGACCCACAATGGGATTAAATTCATAAGTTGAATGGTAAAAAGATCATTTTACCCTTAAGAGTTAAAGGGGTCCGGGGGTAACTTTTCATGTAAAAATACTTTTGGAATTTTTTTCTTGGACCGTTGCGTAAATGTCGAACTCACGAGTTCGTAGATAGGCGGCCAGCAGAAATCGGAATTTGTACGAGGAAGTTATGGGTCTAAAATGAAAGAGACATTTAGGTAATTTTGGAAAAGTTCTATACTATAAATAGGCCTCTCTATGCTCACAGTATTGGTCGAACTCTCTCTCTTTCTCTCTCTCTACGCGCTCTCTCTCTCTCCCCCCGTGAACACCTGAAACCCATCCACCACTAGCCACTGCCATTCACCGCCGAACCAGACCTTCAAACCACCAATATCTTCTTCCTCTCATAATCCTAAGCACGGATGTGCCAACCAGGGACGGTGGGTGGGCTTGGGCTGAGAGGGATATAGCCCCTCTCACCCAAGCTTGCTCCCTTGATATTTGATGGGCTAGCCCATCCCATTAATATTATTTAGCCCATATTGAAACTTTAAAAAAAAACCAGCAGCAAAAGCAGTAGCCCAAATCAGCACCCCATTTCCAATTTCCTCTTCTTCAAATTCTTCTCACCATTTTTTTCTCTTTTATTTTCTTCAAAATTTTATTGGATTTGAGTTTCTCCATTCTCAAATCTTCAAAGTATAAGGTATTACTTTCTAATATTAGTTTTAAATAGAAATTGAATATAGGGTTTTGATTTTGGGAATTTTAGGATTAGAGATTTTTTTTTAGTTTTGACAATTTGAATGTTGAAATTGGAGCTTTTGTAAGAGTAATTGAGACATTGAGTTAAAGACTATGACTATGTGGATTGTATTCACATGCTAGTTGCTATTGTGGGAAGCAAGGTTAGTAAATGATTATTTTTTGCTAATTGTTGATATTGAATGTTTGATTTAATTGGGTAAATATGGTTTTTTTATATGTATATTGTTGCAATTGTGAAATTGATTTATTTGGTTTCCTTGATTAGTTGGCTAGTAGATGAACTCATAGCCTTCTTGTTCTTAGTTTTTACTATTGTGGGAATTCTTATAATAATTTGTGTTGATAAATTTTGCTTATATGTATGCTTATGTGAATTTTTAATCATCATAAATAATTTCTCTTTAATAATGACGGATCACAATCGAAATCCCAAGAAATTAAAGTTAAAGAGTTTGTTATCTTATTATATAAAAAAGAATTATTCATCATCAAGTAAGTTTTTATCTACTCCAATTTGTGATGAAACTCGTCCCAAGTCTCGTATTGTCGAGCCTCAAGTAGAAAGAGTTGAGTCTCAAAGAGTCAATGATGATCAAGATTTTGATATGAATTATCTTGAACGTGATCCGGGATTACGTCGTCTAATGTCTAAATATGCTCATTCAGTTCGTATTGACTCTTCCCGTTTCAACGACAACAACATAACGGGCTTTTTCATCTATGAGAATTATAAATAATCGATTTCGAAATAAAATAGGTGATGAATTTCTTGCTGATTGTATGACCCTCCACATTGAATGAGACTTCACTTATACTATCAGTAACGAATAGATAATGGAGAATTTTGACGCTATTAAGACTCGAAGGGTACAATTTATAATTAGAAAGTGAGAATTTGTACTTGCATTGCATGTTTAATTATGATTTTTGTTATAATTTGTTTTTCTTCTTGCTATCAAGCTTTTATTTATGTATATAGATGCATTTGAGGCGTAAGACTCATTACATCTCCCCTGACTAGGTGTATCTTTTTATGTTTATTAATTAAATTCACTCGTACCGTCGAGTTTCTTCTATATCTAGCATGTAAGTTTAGCCCATCCAAAATTCGAGTTCAGGAACCGTCCCTGGTGCTAACACCCAACAACCATCGTAGGCGACGAAACGAAGACGGAAAGAAGATCGTCTTGGATTAAGCTCAGGGTTCTTTCACACCTTCTAAGTCGGGAAGTAGTTATTTGCTAAGTGTGATGCAACGTTGAGGCAAAGTTATCGACACTGGTTAGCTAAGTCTCTAGTGTTAAGTGATTGGAATTCACGGTAAGATTGAAGAGGCTCGATTGACGAGCTTTTGGTCTCGTGTGACATTAATTACCATCGTGACGAAAAATGGAGTTTTTGTGCCTTGTGAAAGAAAGCAAGAAGTATGTTTGGCGTATCTAGTGTTGATTTGTGTAAAGTTTGGTAACTGCAAAGTGGAGAAGTAAAAATCTTGTTGGCTAACCGGGCTTAGTACCTTGGTTACGAAGACTCTAGTACAGATAAATTGAAATTACTGTGTATGATTATTTCGTTAATCTTACATTAGGTAACAAGAATGCAAAAGAATGGGAAGACGGAGATGGACCGATTGGAGTGACAACACAGAGTTTGATCCTGAAACTACAAGCCCTTGTGTCATATTTATGCTAGAGGCTTCAAAAACTCATAAGAGATGAACTATGCGCCAAGGATCAAGGAGGACTTACTCAAGATTGCTGACTTCAAATCTGCGAAACCATGCCGGAATGTGGCATTTGTTGATACATAGATATGAGGTCAATCTTGCTATGATATCTTTATTTGAATCAGCTAGCTGGTTTATCATGTGTTGACATAAATGAAACTAGTTGGCACATGAAGATTGTTAAGCTCTCTGCGCATCTGTATTTTGTTAGCGTTGAATTCAAACAAAATGTCAGAAGTGAAAAATATAAAGCAGGCCATGAAGATCAAATCTGTAATTGGATTCAAAATTTCATCAGCCCAAGTGTGAAAACGAGTCAAGATTTAACCTCCTTTAGAATTTTATTTTATTCTAACCTTGAAGGATGAAAATGTCCCTAATTAAATATTTGATTACATGAAAAATATCGACAAAACCTTCTTTATGTGATTTTAGATTTTATCTCTGTCGCTATCAATATAAAAAAGACTATATCAACAATATATCAATGAAGGCCCCGAAGAATGATAATGATCAATATAAAAAAGACTATATCGACAATATATCAATAAAGGTCCCGAAGAACGATAATGAGACAAGAAAAAATTTAAGAAAAACAAAAACAAATTAAACCACTACTATCTGTTTTGGTCAATATCATACATATATGTAGAAACGGAAATGATTGTGGTATGTGTACGTAATATATAATTTTTGATCGTTGAGTTGAATTTGTGTAATATCTGTCTCTTTCATCTCACCACTAATTAATTACTACAAGAAATGTAAATATGTAATATGCCATAATGGTATGTAACCCTAGGGCTAAATAATGCCGCCAAGTTTCAGCAGAAAAGGTTTGACACATACTATCACAAGGGAGCCCGGTCCGATTGTATGAATGTAGCGACACAATTAACACCATAAATTGAGGTCGTTGCGTATTTCAAATCAAGATTGACACTCCAGAGACTACATCATAAAATTATATGGCAATTATGGCTTCATACTAATTAATAATTCATCCATATAGCCTTTGGCCCATTGCAATAATGCAATGTGACTGCATACTACCTAGGCTCATCGAGTCCTGACTTAATTGTTCCACTGTCATTACAACAAAAAATGGATAATGTGACAAAATAATTTGTGACACTCATAAATTCCTCATATTTGGTTATAATTTGTGAGGAATTTTTTGAGTCGTCACTTATAAATAAAATTATAGATAAAAAATTTTGGGAACGATTAAATTCGTCACAAATAATTTAGCACTACTTGGCGGGATTGGTATTGGGAATTTGTAAAGAAACGGGCGTCACATATTCTTCTATAGGTCGTCACAAATACTAAAAGAGGGAATATAATGAAAAAATATTAGACAAGCCGGAAGATTTTGGCGCCCCCGCTTTCGGAATTAGACGGAATACAGATGTGAGGAATTAATTGGCAAAAGTGACCCCCTTTGCGTGACTTATCTTCATATATACAACCTTTATTTATTAAAAAATAAAAGGAAAACTCTCTGCCTAGTTCTCCGATTGAGTTCTTCTTCGCCTTATACTCTCAGACTCGTTCCCGCTCCCTTTAGTACCCTAGTCGCAGCTATCCCTCTCTCTCTCTCTCCCTAATTTCCGAAGCTCGGTAGCAGCACCACCCTCCTCCACCTATCAATTTTCCATCCACAGCAACTCTCAAACTCCGGATTCTCCTAATTGTCCTTATCGTACAACGACGTAGCGTACAGGTATGTATTTTTATTTTGGGCTTTTGATTTTGGGTTCCTAATTTGATTTAATTTCTGCAGGTTAATTTCTTTAGGTTTTCTGATTTTAACTTCTTTGGGTTTGGTGATTTAAGATTTCTGTAGGTTTTTTTATTTAAACTTTTTGGGTTTGCTGATTTAAAGTCTTTAGGCTTTCTATCGTACTATTGTTATTAAGAGCATGGTAGGTAAATCTGAATTTGGGTTTTTTTTTCTTTGATTCGCTTTAGTACTTTTGTTTCTATTTGATGCTTTAAATCTATTTGGATGTTGAATCTTAAAGTCTTTACCAGTAAATCCATAATTTCATGTGTACTGAATATCACTTGGGGTTAAAATTTCATTTAAAATTCCAGGTCTTGCTTAGAAGTTTCGTTTCTGTGTAACCAATGGGGTTTTTCCAATTTTAAGCCAAAATTGTTCTATTATATTTGAGGAAATAGTTACATTCTCAAAATTCAGATTATAAGTTCATTGTTATTTATGTTTAGAGCAATTTGGTTTTCTCGCCCTAGGTAGGTTAGACTTTATTTGATCAGAATATCTATGTTTGCGCCCCTTTAGCAGAAGCTTGATTGTTTTTTGTTAGTTTTCTACCTAGTTTGACTAATTTGTTTTTGGAAGTGGTATTTTCTTTTGAATTGCTATGTCTATATCAAGTTTTTTGTGGGGTTCAATTGAGAAATTTATTTGGAGATTTTTTTTCCCAATGACTGGGATGTATGTTTGATTGACTATGCATTACTTTGGGTTTAGTCAATGACTTGGATGTATGTTTGATTGAATATACCTTATCGATGCTTCGATACTTTGCCGCAATTCTCTGCATCTGCCATCTAGCATATTAGCCCATTTATCTAAGAGTTTCATTACAATTTTTATTCGTTTGAGTAGTGTTTCTCTACTGCCATGAGTGGAGTTGTGTTGACCCAAAAAAAGAACGAAAAGGTACACCATGTAAAGATTAGGTATAAATAAGTAATAGCCTGAAAGGCTGTAAACAGATGACTCAGGGCTAAAATGATTAGAACTGAGACCCTTCTTGGCGGGTAACCCCTCAATGAATCCAAGATCTATGAGCCCAGCCTTGCTGTTGAATTGTTAATGCTTGTGACAACCCCATCAGAGTAGACATTATATGATTTATATTCCTTCGCTATTGTCACAGTGAATGCATGTGTTATTAAGTTTCGTCTGCTGTTTATTGATTTTAGATTTGTAAGATACATAGACAAGTAAACATGTGCATACATAGCATCTTATGGGTTTTTTTCTTTTTGTTTCATTAATTTCTCTGATTGAATTGCTCCGGGGATTTTAGGAAAATGATAGATTAAATGAAAATTTTCCATGATCAGTGATATTAAGATTAACTGAATATATGTCCTATGATGTTTAGCGAAATTATTATTTTTAGGTAAAGCTTACAGCAGTTTCTTCTTTTGGTATAAGGTTTGAAGAAAACGTAGCAGTGTGTGATACTGTGTGAAGGAGTACTTCATAAAGTAAGTAACTCTCTTGGTTTCGATTTGTTTTTAACTCTATCCTTCAATTTGTTTTTATTTACCGAGATTGTGCCCTTTTTCTTTGGTCAACTGGCCTCCAATCTTGTTGGTTTCGAGCCTTGCTCGCTACGGCATCCCTGGTCTTCCATAATTCTTGTCTGTTGCTTATGCTCGGTTTTCTTTGTAGTGCCTTGCTGTTTGCTATCCTTTTTTTGTTTTCCTTTTTGATATGCTTTGTCCCTAGGAGAACTCTTCTTCAGGTTTTGCTCTTCTCATCTTCTCTGGCTTTCTATAAGACAAGGGATTTCACAGGTATGTATTTTTTATTTTGGGGTTTTTAATTGTCTCTATCTATTTGTGCAGTTTTTTAAAGGTAAAACCTATAGTTCCCCGTGAAATTTCCTTCCATTTTTGCTGTTCAGTTGGTTTTTTAATTTTGGTTGTCCCGTACAAGGGATTTCACAGGTATACATTTGTAATTCAGTTGGCCTTCTGTTATTTCACAGTTCATCCCAGTTTGTCTTCATTTCACATGTATGCATTTTTAATTTTGGGGTTTTTTAAATTTCGGTTCTTAAATTGTTTTTAATCTATGCGTTTAGGTTAATTTAAATACTTTTATCCTTATAATTTAGAAGTTAGTTAATTTGGTGCTGCATTGATATCTATAAAAAATGATGCATCTATCCCACACTGAGAAGGCAGGGATTAACCGCCGACTTGGTCATGGCCGAGGGTTACGAGTCCTTCTCATGCACTCGCACCCTTGAAAGAGGCCGCACTGGATACTTTGGTAAGTGTCTGTGCATTTATGCCTTTGATTTATGATACGAAGTATTTATCTATTTTTTGGAAAAGAGCCTAGGAATAAGAAGTATGTATTTGGGTGTTTGATTAGCATGCAATGTTTATAATTTTGATATCTAGTTATTAATATTTTTGTTGTAGAAAAGTTGGAGTTTCTCTGCGTCAGGGGAGGAGGATAATTGTTGTTGGTGATCTTAACATTGCACCCACTTGTCTGGATCGGTGTAATGCGGAACCAGAGTTTGAGAACAATCAGTAAGTTCTTACCTGATCTCTATGCAGTGGCTACTTGTCTATGTAATTTCCTGCACAATTTTTTTTGTTTACAGGTAATTGAAGCAATTCTTATGGGATGGTCTATAACTCTACTTAGTGAGGAAACAATAGGTTTCACAAATAGCACAATGCTAATATCACTTAAAGTTGAAGGTGCTCGTGCCTTCCTCACTTGGTCTTGGAGGCCAATTTGTCATCTACTACTACTACTTCTAGATCAGATTGCAATGCAAAAATTATCTAGTTATAGGAAATGGCGAAGTGCCTTGCATCTAGTATCCAACTAGCACAAAGAAGGAGAATGCATTCCTAGAAGCTCAGCTCCACCTGGTTCTCTAGGCTGGTTATTGTTTTCCCCGTTCGAGCTGCTACTGATCTTGGTGTAAGATATTTTGGAAATTTATTATTGAAAAAATTAAAGATTTCTAGTTATCTTTCTAACATGTTATTAGGACCTATAGGTTTAATAGTTTCAACTTATGTAGGAATGTTGCAAATTTTTGTGACATTGAATAGAATCGCATATTATTCTTTTGACGATTGTTTGGGCATCATTGTGATGAATGATTATATCTCTATAACCTTATCTGATACAAGATTAAGAATCACATAATTTGAAGTGACTAGAGAATCGCCCATGCATATTTCATAATAATGAACCATCACATATTATAAAATATGAAGATTATCAAATATCACATTTGGTTAAAGGTGACAAATAAGCAAGTTTCACATGTTGTTACATGTGAGGAATATCAGATATCACATTCAAGTAAAAGTGACAGATAAATAAGCTTTACATATTGTTAATTGTGAGAAAATGCAGACGTCACATTTTAGTAAAAGTGACACACAAGTAAGCTTCATATATTCTTAAATGTGAGGAATACTAAACATCACATTTGAGAAAAAGTGACAAATATAAGCCTCGCATATTCCTGACTGTGACAAACACATTGTGCGTCACATTTAAGTACAAGTGACGAATTGATACATTCGTCACATTTGATCTTTTGTGAGGGGTCTAATGTGAGACGCCTAATATTTCTGAAATTTTTACTTTTGTGAAGTATTTTATTCAAATGTGTGGAATAATCTGCATCATATTATCCAATTTTTATTGTAGTGTGTGGTTGTAGGGTCGATCTGCAGTGGAGCCTCAGGACTAAACCTGGGTCATAAAAAATGTGACTGCATACTACTGGTCAAAAAATTAAATAAAAAAAAAAAAAAGACCAAGCTCACGTAGACGTATAAGGATTCTTATTCAACCCAGGCCAATATATGTTGTTGTTTTCTTGGTCTCGAAAACTTTTCAGACTTTTCTGATATTAATTTGATGGTCTCACACGAAACAAAATTTTCTAACTTGTAGAATACTGTAGTAGCGGGTGAATTTGATTTGGGTAGTTTTTCTGATGTAAATGGACTCAAGGGCCACGCGATTGACGAGGACCAAAAATCTGATACATATAAGGAAAAGACTTACTGAAATTATCTCATTTTATATAAAAGTCGTGACATTAATAAAATTCATATAAACTTTATTATTAAAGAATCTCGTTAATATTTCCCCTGTTAGTTCGTATTTATATAAATCAAATATAATTTATTGTTTTTTTTTATAGGTAAAAACAATGAATTAGATAAACAACCACTTTCCAAACCCCAATAAATGCTAAATCAACCGCTTGCACTGGCCGAGTCCAAGCCGACCCAAATCTTGTGACCTTTTTCTTGTTTCTTTCTTTCTTTGTAGGGAAGCACACAGATCGAGAGATCACTGATAATATATATATTAGTTAAAACTAAGAAAAAATTTATATATCACAAGCCATAGCTTATACAAATTTGCTATCACTAAGAAAAAAATGGGGAGCCTCCAAAAAACTGGCAATGGTTTTTCCAAGCCAAGTGATCATCATGGTACAACCAGCAAAATTGGAAAGACCATCACTTGCAAAGGTAAGAAGGTGCAGTTTTTGCATGACATATATACATAAATATAGATGTGTATTGAATAAAATGAGACGAGATTAGTTCTTCAGTAAAGGTCGGTGACGAAAGGGGTGAGAGAGCCTACCCTTCCGGGAACCCTGGCCCCATTCCCCGGCCTATATCATATATCAAACATTAACTTAATTATAGATATATGCTGATGACTTACATGTATGGTGGTGATTGGTGAAGCTGCTGTTGTATGGGGTCCAGGGCAGCCTTTTGTCATGGAAGATGTTCAAGTCGACCCACCTCAGAAACTGGAGGTTCGGATCAAGATCCTCTTCACTTCAATCTGCCATACTGATCTTAGTGCTTGGAAAGGAGAGGTATGTACGTACCTATATATAAAAGTATAAAATATGTCACTGAATATATATCCAATGCAAAAATTTCAGCCTAGCTAGCTATTAAATTTTAGATTAATTAACTCTAATATTTCTTTTTTATTTGTTAAAGAATGAAGCTCAACGGGCCTTTCCTCGAATTCTAGGGCATGAGGCGGCCGGGTAAGTGGTGTCTTATTAGAAACTGTAAATTAGTATCTGGTATCATATAATCTTTAATTACCTTTAAAATTAATCCGGTCCTGAAATCTTGTTTTCATTGGTAATGGTGAATAGAAGTGTTGAGAGTGTGGGAGAAGGTGTGGAGGACATGAAAGAAGGAGACCATGTGGTTCCAATTTTCAATGGAGAGTGTGGTGACTGCAGCTGCTGCAAGTCTGAGAAAACAAACATTTGTAGCAACTTTGGGGTGAACCCATTTAAGTCGGTGATGAACAACGATGGAAAACCTAGGTTTTCAACCTTAGATGGAAAACCCATTTACCATTTCCTCAACACTTCAACTTTCAGCGAGTTCACAGTGCTTGAGTCTGCTTGTGTGGTCAAGATTGACCCTGAGGCTCCTCTCAAAAAGATGACCTTGCTTAGCTGTGGTGTTTCAACTGGTAAGTCATGCATCCAATATGTGCATTGTGTTTTGAGTATATATATATATATATATATCCAGCTATATATGGCAATATAATGGATGTCATAATTCATAATATATTGTTGATGCATTTTTTTATTCAGACATAATATTGATATGTCTGTTTAACCAGGTTGAAATCTCCAATAAAATTTTAACAAGGCCACTTAATTGTTTTTGCACAGCTAAGCTACGATTCTTTAAATTTCTTAATAGATTATTAATATGTCTACCGAAATAGGATCATATGGATCATATATAATATATATTTTATCGTTATTATTTTTTGGATTTTCGTCTTCATATGGGGTTGATCTCTCGTTTTCACGTGGGATCGCTCAGATTTGGAGTCCTTTCGGTCCATAATGAATATCTGACTTGCTATATATCTATATATATATCTGTCTTGTTGAACGTCATGATGGAGTCAGCAACGCAGAATCCAAAATACATTTTTGTTCAATTATTTTGGAATGCATTAATGATGTCATATATATATTAGTATATTACAAAACAATATAAAAAAGTTTATGTTCAACATGCATGAATAATGAATGAGAATGAGAATGAGAATGAGATCAATGAGGAGATTGCTCATGTGGAAAAACCTTCTAATTAAATAATTAACGTAACGAGTAATTGGTTATATCAAAATGTTAATTACGGGTAAATTTTTTTATAAATATTATATGTACTGGTTAAATAACTCCAAACATTATTTATTGATTACATTTGATATATGTTTGGAAATGTGGTGATATATATATAGGAGTTGGGGCTGCATGGAACACTGCAAATGTGCAACCTGGTTCAACTGTCGCTATCTTCGGTTTAGGTGCCGTGGGACTTGCAGTGAGTTTCCTTTTCTTTCTTTTTCCATGTTCATTTTAATTTGTATAATGAATTTGTGTGATTTTCATTCATTGCCTTTTTTTTCTTATGCTTACTCAAATTATTTATTTATTAATTTGTTGACATTTCATAAATTCACGAGGTATGTATAGCTCGAGTGTCTCCATATTAAAAGATAGACCTTTTTTTTACTTTAAGAAAATAAGTATATATATATTGACATTTTACAAACGTGAATACACATAATTTGAAGGACATTTTACAAACGTGAATATACAAAATTCTACTAAGTGTAAGTGTTTGAAACATACTTAATTCCAACTAATTAATAATTAATTCCACCGGTGAACGTACATTACAATCTGCCCAAGTGGAGATTTCTTATCAAATTGTTCAACTGAGAAGTAAATGCGAGTTGCAATTTGGGGCAGGTTGCTGAAGGAGCAAGAGCGAGAGGGGCATCCAAAATAATAGGGGTTGACATTAACCCCGATAAATTCATCAAAGGTACATTTAAATATTGAATCCTTGCGGTCTAATTTTAATTGATTTGTATAAATTAATTAATATTCATACCATCACTTTCACTACCGCCTTAATTTGCCGCCAATTGTGGGTTTTTTTTTTACGTGAAATAGGTCAAGCTATGGGAGTCACAGATTTCATAAACCCTAGTGAACCTGGGAAGCCTTTGCATGAGGTACGTCCTTTTACATGAATCAAATGTATCACTTATCAATTATATATCAGTTTTCATTGAAGTTTGTACTTATATATAATTGAATGAACCCTAAACTAGAAAATTCAAGTCTCAACAATATATATATATATTTAGTATCTGATCGAGTAGAAGATATATGATTTGTGTTTCATTATATGTGCATGGACCGACATGGTTGCAGAGAATCAGAGAAATAATAGATCAAGGAGTGGACTTCAGCTTCGAGTGTATAGGAAATTTGGAGATTCTGAGAGAGGCCTTTCTGTCCACACATGAGGTAACATGCATATATAATTGCATGGTTTTATTTGTTTTTTACTTTTATTTTTACTGACTACTGAGATTTAATTTGGACATGTATTTTTACTTTTGACTGTGCAGGGGTGGGGTTTTACAGTGATTTTGGGAATTCATACAAGCCCAAGAACGCTGCCTCTGCATCCAATGGAGTTGTTTGATGGTCGAGGAATGATTGGGTCTGTGTTTGGAGGCTTCAAAGGGAAGACCCAACTCCCTCATTTTGCCAAACAATGCATGCGCGGGGTTAGTCAACTTCAATAATTCCGCTCATCCTAATTTCTACTCACAAACCAAAAACTCTAACCAATATTAATATACACCAAAAATCGAATCTTATGAAGAAAAACAAAGACAAATTCTATGATGCAATCTAAATTATGGAGTTTTACTAAGAATTGTGTGGTTTTGAGTTTTCAGGTTGTGGATTTGGATAAGTTCATCACGCATGAGCTTCCATTTGAGAAGATAAACGATGCATTTCAGTTGCTCATTGAAGGCAAGTCACTGCGATGCGTTTTACAGCTCTGAGTCGGTGAGTCGATCGGGCTGGGCCTGGGCTTTCCTGGAAGTTATTATACAGAGATTAAAGATGGCCAGATCTCTTTCTTTCACATTATTGTCTTACAATTGCTTTTTTTTCTTTTTTTCATGGTGATGGTATTTTGATCAGTACTTATGATGTATTTTGATGAGTCCATGTGATGTATTGAATTGTGTTAGCCTGCACAACATTATCTCTCTCTATATATATGGAGGCTCGAAGAATATGAATCTCATATCGAAAGATTAAAATTAATAAATAAAATATAATAGTGAGATATTGAACGGACTTTAATATGCAAATTGAATGGCCTCGAATCATACCCAAATTGAATGGATCCAGACTACTAATGTACGGCTCTTTTGAGCAGTTGCTGGGCTCAATTGAGAGAGCTCAAAGCCAACTAAATAATCAAACTCTTTTTTTTTTTTCTTCTAACATTTAACTGAAATATCTATTTAGAAATTGAGTCCAATACCCACTCTAGAGACCCAATGATTACAAATACCCACATCTCAAAAAAGTCATTCCAAAATGACTCAACTTGATATTCTTGTTTCAGATCTTCTAGTACCCTCATAGTCCATTTCTTAATTTTCTGAAATAGGTATACGCGAGAAGACGTGACCATTGCCCTCCCAATTTTGGGTGTTTCTCAGATGTGGAATTCGAGAACATCATTGCCAAAGCTTAAACTAAGAGGAGGTAGACAACATGGAGAGCAATCCATGAAACATAAGCAAAAACATCTGTGAAGCCATTGATAAACTAAAACTAAAAGGACCATTTCCATTAAACTTACAAAGGCTGTTAAAACCTAGAGGGGTGGTTTTAATATGTATGTCAGAAACTACTACTTTGCAGCGTGTAGTGTTAGTGTTATGGAGGAAAAAGGCCAAACCAATATGGACAATCCATAATAATAATAACAATAAGTACATGGAACCATCATCTTTTAAGCCTCAAGGTTTTTGTCCAACTCTATATTCCAGAACATGAACATAATAAAAAGCTCTAAACAGAACAAAAGATCCAAGGCTATCACCGCCGAGGAGATGACAAGTATAGAAGATAGAAACAGAACGAGACCACAGAGGCACGGCGAACATCTTTACATAGTTGTATGTGTATTTAAATATATTTCCAACTGGAACCGTAAATCAGTCTGGGATGCCGAACATGATGGGATGACTCAATGTATGGGAAGGCGAGGAGCACGCGGACGAACAGGTGTCTTTGATGGACTTACCCTGTTTATGGACGAAACCAGATATTAATAAACCAAACTCAAAACTTATAAATTCCATTCAGAGGATAGAACACGAAACAGCATGAAATCTAACCTGATTGGCAACGATCCCAAAACCACACCGCTACAGTTCAGAGCAGCAATGGCACTTTCGGCCTGCAAAATGGAAGTACATAGATTATTACCATCACATTTTTCTGAATTACTGCAATCAATGTGTACAACCAACTCATTGCAATCCAGCTTCATCACTAACATACATTGGCAGGCTCTCGGGAGAACAATGCATGCTATGAGTTGCTAACTTGCAAACTACTTTACCAATCCTCGGATTGTACTTTTACTTATCTATCATTTGGAAATAATTTAGTGCGCCTAAGAAATGCATGTTTCCTAAGTCTCACATGCTCTCGAGTCACTAAACTTATACCCACTAAAATATTTCGATGGGGAGTGATTTTCACATTCCCACTTTCTCCTTTTGCACTCCTATGTTTATCTTGTTCATTGATTCTGCTTTCATTTACTCATTCATAAGGCCAACAATTAAAGGAGTGCACGAGGAGAAAAGTGGAGTGCGAAAATCACTCCCCTATACCGATACACCATATGCATAAAAAACTGAACCACAAAGAAAGCAAAAATTCCTTGCTTCATGAAGTGGAGCTGAAAGGCATTAGCCATCTCTCCATCACATTTGGACATTTAACACCTACTGGAAATAACTGTTTACTTATTTACCAGATCGCTACTGTTGGACTTCGACTGAAACCAGAAGCCACATAAATAGACCGTTTGGAAACACCCACACTCCAAATATACACTCTTTAGAGTTTGACACATCATTATCATAGTATATCCAGCAATGCACAAGAAATTTTATCTCTGGGAAAACGATACATAACTACAATAGCAGGACCATACAAGGATTCCCTTCAACACACTGTTTGGGTTATCACATGATCGGTACTGCAAAACTAAGCTATGGCAGAAAAATAAAATGTAAACAAATAAAAAGGGGACTTCGGGGAAGAGGGCGGAGCCCCACTTAAGATATGATCCTCAAAGAAACAAAGACTTACGCACAGGACATTCATGATGCATGGCCTGGACAACCACTACTCAGATAATAGTTCTGTTGAGTTTTAATTTTTCTGGGATCTCTAGACCAAACCTGACCAATTCCATGTAAATCAAGATCTACTAAACTGTCAGTCCAAAAACAGATCTTTTAAATTCATTTCTACATTAAACGTAACTCAACTCCCTGATCTTATGTATGTTCAGACACAGAAAATCCATGATATATTCGAGGCCTTTGAGGATAAATGGCAGTAATTGGTAGTAGGATGCATTGTAGTTTTTGTTCTAAAATTTCCCCTCACATGTGGGCCTCTCTCAACCACTAGAAGACCCAACAGGTAGAATTCAGCATGTATCACAAAGTAGCAGTTGCAAGGACTTCAAATTCAAGAACTCCTATACTGGTAGCATGATAAAGTTGTGGGTTTAGCACTGTTCCTAAAAGCTTTAAGTTAGTCAACAATTGTTTTGCAATTTACAACTAGCAATGAATAAATCATACACTTGGCACTTACGAAACTAATGACCTAAAAATATTCTATCCAATCACTACATGACAAAAAGGATAGAGCAGAACAAACTTTAAAAGCTTAGCACAGATTTTTAACAAACCTTCTCCTCCAATCAGAATTCCAAAATCCCCATTCTTGGTAATCATCTTTCCCCTCTCTTTCGAATTAAATTGCCTAATTTATTAGCAAACTCGTTGCCCCAATTAGATTCATTAGTCATAATTATTCATTTGAAAATCAAAGAGACTTTCAAAGGTTGAATACTAATCTGGCATACGTAACCGTAAAGGGCAGGTAAAATTAGAATGCTTCATTTATCACTACATGAACCTCGCATATACCTAGCTTATTCTAATGGCCTTAAATCCAAACCAATTAACAATGCTATGAGAGTAAAAATACAATCATAAAGGGCATTTGGTAAACTAGAATGCTTCATTCATCACGACATGATCCTCGCATATACCTAGCTTATTCTAATGGTCTTAAACCGAGACCAACTAACAATGCTATGAGAGTAAAATACAGCACGCAAAGTATAGAGGAATAAGCAATTACCACCACAAACTCAACAAAGGCAATGCGAGTAGAGTGGTGATAGTCCCCTAGCAGCCTCAGACGATAAACCTGTATCAGAAGAGAAGTCCTCATAAAACTCCAATAACTAGAAGTGGCAAAAAATATTAGAATTGTTGCCCAATAATGAAACAAAAGATTCAAACTTTCTCTCAAATCACAAACCTCTCCACAGACAGATTCAAAAAAAAGTTTGACATCAGCTTGAGAAACCTGAACAAATAAACCAAAATAAAACTCATAAAAATGTTACAAATCGCAACTTGGGCCACATCAATGACAAACTATTCTAAGAAAATACCTTTTTGTCAATATTTGTACAATAGATAGTTCTCGCACACATCTCACGTTCATCTTCAGTCTGAAATCAACGTCCCAATGAATAAAAAAGTTAATATATGAGAAGGTATTAATTCCAAAAGGCTAAAACTTTCTCCAATTCAGAAATCTGCAACTGTCCCAAAACAGGTTGACTCACCCGAGGCAAGAAAGTGGGGTTAACAGGTGCAATAGCTGTCTTAGAGGGTAACACCCTAACAGGGTAAAACCCAAGCATTGTCCCAGCCAGACTCAAAGCAGCCCGCGCTCCATCTGCATAATGAAAATCAAACATCCAACAATCAGTAACAATCACAAATCATAACCACAGAAAAACAGATATGGAGGCTTACACAGCTACATAACCTCAGTTATATGCAACCCAAATTACCTTCATCAGTGAACTCGATAAAGGCAAAACGGAGAACAGAATTAGGGTCACCACAAATTCGGCAGTCCACAACCTTCAGCCATAGAAAGAGCATTGTTCATAACAAGAATTTCTGATCAGCCAATCACAAAGCTCTTCGAAAGAAGACCATTACCTGTCCACAAGTAACAAAGAGAGCTGCAAGCTGTTCCTCAGTGACCTATGTCCCAAAAATGCCACAACTTCAGTCTCACATTACCACATATACCAAAATGCTAATCACAACTAAGAAAAAAAAAATGGAACTTACCTGCTGATCAATGTCAGACACATACACAGTCCTCCGAATTCTATCTTCTCGCTGTGCTAGACTTGTCCTGCTGTTGACTCTCCGTTTCCCTTGATTGCTTCTCTGAGTACAAAGAAAGGAAAAACAAAAACAAAAAATCACCCACCCATCCATCAATGAGCTCTCAATCCGGAAGCTTGAGCAATTGGGTGGCCTAATGCTTCTCCAAATATTTATACAACATAACTAGACAAGATATAATTTTTCATATTCATTTTCTCAGCATCCAAACAATCAATAAAAAGGAAATTAACCCAGAATAACTTAAGTCTTAAAACCGAAACAGAAAACAGAAAACGGAGTATATACCCGCCGACCAGCACCAAAGCCATTAACTTGTCCATTTCTGTTGCCGTTCTGCATCATCAGTGCCATGTTAACAAGGCCAGCATTGAGTCCATGGCCGTTGGCATGGGAGGGAGGCACAAACTCCTCTGCCATGGGGTTGAGTTTAGAGAAAAGCTCCCTCAGCTCCCTCATGTCCCGCTCCACGTCGTGATGATCCCCATTACTCATCTGAAATTCTCCGCCGTTGGATCGCTGTTGCTGATGGTGATGATTCGCTTGCTGCCCCCCGATCTTCGCCACGTGATCGAAGCTCCCCAGCTGAGCCACCTTCTGGTTGTTGTTGTTGGTGGTGATATTGTTGCTGTTACCGTTGCTAGGCGGCGTAACCATCACATAAAGGCTCTGATCGACACGGTGTCGCAACGGGGCGGCGGCGCTGTTGCTGTTGTTGTTGTGCTTGGACTGATCCTGATCGTTGGATGCAGCAACAGCAGCAGCAGCAGCCGCTCCGTTGTCCTGAGATGCAGTCTCCTGGTTCCGATTCGCCGAGGCCGACCCCACGCTCTTCCCCAGCTCCAACCCTGCATTCTCAACCACTGCCATAGCTTTCTCTCTTTTTCCCTTCTCTCTCTGCTTCCTTTTTCTTTATTGGCTTTTTTTCTAATTAAATCTTTAAAAATTATTTCTTTGATCGGTCGATCAACAGCCAGACACAACCTAAGAACAATCGCGCCTCGAGATCACTACGGAGAAAACGAAATGAACAATTTTTAAAAGCTACAAACAAAAATTGAAAATTGAAAAAAATTGGAAATTGGGTTCTCAGTTGTCAGAGTGTTTTGGGGTTTTTGTTTTTGCGTCGTTGTTTTTAGCAAAGTGAGAGACTCTGAGAGTGATGGTGAGTATGATGAACCGAAAGGCAAGGTCCTTAGGATCCAACAAGTTTTTGAAGAAGATCGGCTTCACTCACAACAATGACATCCTTCTAAAAATGGCGATTGTTCTCCTTCAACTCAGATTCTGCTCTCTCTCTCTCTCTATCTATCGACTGTTGTCCCTTTGTTCTCTCTCAGAGCGCCCCCATTTGATCATCTACCATACATACATTGATCATCATCACCATCAAGATGCCGTAGGTTCTATGTTAGCACGTGGCGGTATCTCACTGGACGATCAGGAGGAAGGGCACGCGATTGAAGGTGTTGAATCATTAATAGGAGGAGGCCTTCTTTTTTGACCTTTTACTTTCTCCTTCACCTTCCCTTTTGGCCCTCCACGCTATCTGATTTTACAGTCGCGGGAGCTCGCTAACTGTACCGGACTCGACCCGCTACTAGTCGGTCCAAGGGTGTTTCCGTCATTTCCTCACATAGTAAATTTAGTTAAATAATAATATCATATTCTCTGTTTTTTGTTTGTTTGAATATTAAAAATTCCTCCATTTCATTTACCTAGCGGTGATTGAGCAAATTTACCTCGTGGTGAAAAAAGAAAGGGCAGCTTCGGCTTGTTCAGTATTATAATGGCAAACAGTAGTATCTTTACGGGTAGCATAAGAATATGCTCCCTTGAGATGAATTATATTGGGGCGTTGTACATAGATTAATTTAATTTAATTTTTTTTTTTTTTTGTGGTTGGATAAACGGTCCATTTCATGCATGACATGAAGAACAATATAAATCAAAAACAAAATTTTGTTGTATGGGGGGATTGGTTTGAAAGGAAATATTAAATTTTGTAAAGCAAATGATGGGGTTGTAGAAATTGACAATTATGCTATATATAAATATGGTTTGAGATTTGTAGCAAATAGCAATAAAAAATATGGTTCTATTTGGAATTAATGATCATTTAAAGAAAATAATTTTGGCATGGACCGATGGATGGTAACTCTATAACTGAAATTAAATGGTAGTTTGGTGGGTTAGGAACAATTTTCCTTAATCGGATTCAAATGTAATGGGGCATTAAAACATTACAATGTTATCGGATTTTTTACCTTTTTTTTTAATCCAAACGGATTTTTCACCTTGTGTTTTAATTTGATTCGTAATATGCCAAATTTTAATAAATATGACAATGTGTTTGAATGAATATAATTTTAAGATTAATAATAATTTATAGGGCAAATTACACTTTACTATCTTGTGCTTTACACCTTGTAATAGATTCATACATGAACTTTCAAATGTTGCAATCTTCACCTTTAACCCTTCAAATCGTTACACCTTGACCCCTCAATTAAAAATGTTGTCAATGGTTCCGTTATCTAGTGACGTGTCACTGGTGGATCCCATGATCCCTCACATCACAACCTATTAAGAATGGGGCATATATGTAACTTTGGTCGTTAGAAGAGGGATAAAGGTTACCACTCTCGCTCTAGCATGAAACCCTTGAAATTTGCAAAGACGCTGCAAACTCCATCTGAAAACAAATAAATAAATAAGGGGCTGACCTTTATCTTCAAAGTCGCCGAAGTTGCCGTATCGAGAAGGTTGTGATGTGTGTAAAAATGGGACCCAGCGATGACAAGTCATCATATAACATAATCATTGACATAATTTTTAACGAAATGGTTAAGTTGTAACATTTTGAAGAGTTTAGGGTGAAAATTGCAACATTTAAAAGTTCATGTATGAATTTGTTACAAGGCATAAAACATAGGGTAGTAAAGTTCAATTTTCCATAATTTATAAAATGACGGAATTAAAATTAACGGAAATTAATTACCTCGAATTTGTGAAGTTTCTTGTTTGAGTGACATAAAAGTAAAATGAAATTTAAACATGTAATTTAATGGTCATATATAAATTGTAGTTATAAAGATAAAATTTTTGAAAATGACACATTTATATATGGAGTATAACCACAAATCCCAAGTTTTTTTTTTCTTAGAATTTTAAATTCCTATATTTATGCATCCAAACAAGATAATTTGTGGGTAGGAAACTTGAAATCTAATGTTTTAACAAATCCCATATTTTTTTTCCCTCATCCAAACTCAATAAATAACTCTAAAAAGTAATATGAACATAATGTGCATATTGGGTATTCGATCGGTAAATAAATTTGTTTACATATTTTATAAAAATTGGATAAATTATTACATAGTATCGTACTATAATTATATGGTATATCCAATTCAATTGCAATAATATGGATGAGTATTTATTAAAACATAATGAGGAGCCTTAAAACTGGATCAATTCATATCATAATACGTTAACTAGATCCACCACGTGTCCATATTATTGTACCTTTTAGTAATTTCTCCAAAAATAGTACATAATATGAATCATAATTAAATCTGTGGGGACACATAAAATCCACAAGTATTAAAGAATAACTATCAATGTTTACATTTTATTGTCCCTCGAAAGGCTAAAATTTCTCCAAATGAAATCAACTATCTCGTTTAGTACTTGTTTTTTAAGCACATGAATAGATCTCAAGTATAATCCTTCTCACACGTAAATATGAATTCAAATTCGAATGTATAAATAAGAAGAAATTGATTTTCATTAATGAAAGATCGTAATTCCTTTAAAAAAAAAAACTGATTTAATATATATGAAATATGTACACGTATGAAATTAAATTTTTTTTCTTCTTCCCTATGTTTTTTCTGTGTTTTTTTTTTCAAGAAAATGATGATTCTCATTAAAGTTTGAAAAAGAGATAAGACCTCATTAAAACCTTGTTAGTGTTAGCTCTCCAAGTTAGTGTACTTCTTGATACTTTACAAATTGTAACTCTGCTTTGTCTCAACGCTACCTCACATTTAAAAAAGAAGAAAAAAAAAACTAAAAATACGTCAATAAAAGAAAAAAGGAGATTGGCAAAAAGAAGAAAAAGAAAAAGAAAAAACGGAAGGACAATGTGGTAAGACAAGTAAGTCCATTGGACCAAATTTATTTTTGGGCCCGGGTTTCGATTGGAGCAAAGAGTGGATCAAAATTCAAAGCCCAATGAGCCTCTAAAGAAGACTCATTCCCATCCCCTATGGGCTTAACCCAAACGCAGTCGTTTCCAGTTTCGTCTGAACTCTCCGATGATTCACGGCCCGGCTCCTCTTTTGATGGGTCGCGATATTTTGAAGCCGAGCCGCAGTAACGAGTCAAAACTCGACGGACGCCAACACAAAATCACAAAACTCAGAAGGAAAGAAAAAACTGGCTCTATCTCTTTCAGTTCCGCTCAATCCTTCGCCAGCAGAAGCCATTGTCGTCCGTGCGGATAAAGATCCATTCTTGCGAGCTCTTCACGGCCAGCAACAAAGAGAAGTAAGAGCTTATCAGATTCCAGGTACTTAGTTTTCTAATTCCCAATCTTTCCATGTTTGGGAGCTTTATTCCGGGGAGTGATCAAAATTCGTAGTTTTGAGTTCTTGAAACAATGCATCCAGACTAGAGTTATGTGAATTGGGATTTTAGGATTAGGGTTAGGATTAGGTAGGTTCAGGTTCAGGGGCTGTTTAATTGTAGAGGCATTCGGGTGTTTTTAGTTTTAGGTGATAGAAGGTTAGTTATGAAGGGCCGATCGCACCGCCTTCAGAGTTCGGACCCTCCGGACGACTGGGTTAACGGAGGGTGGACCGTGGACTGCCTGTGCGGTGTGAATTTCGACGATGGCGAAGAGATGGTTAATTGCGACGAGTGTGGCGTTTGGGTGCACACGAGGTGCTCTAGATACGTAAAGGGGGATGATAATTTTGTTTGTGATAAATGTAAGACTAGGAATAATAGGAATGATAGTGAGGAAACCGAGGTTGCCCAGTTGTTGGTGGAGCTTCCTACTAAGACTCTGAGAATGGAGGGTTCTTATGGGCCTCCACCGACTGTGCCTACCCGGCGCCCTTTTAGGCTTTGGACTGATATACCGATGGAGGAGAGGGTACATGTCCAAGGGATTCCGGGCGGGGACCCTGCTATATTTGGTGGGTTGTCATCAGTTTTTACTCCGGAGCTGTGGAAGTCTGCTGGGTATGTGCCCAAAAAGTTTAATCTTCCCTATAGGGAGTTCCCTTGTTGGGATGAAAAGGAGGATGATGCTAGATTTGATGAAGACAATGAGAATCCTGTTGATAAAGGTGCTGGTGTTCTCTACTCTTTGACGAATGAGAACATGTTGGCAAACCCTGTGGCAGCTTTGGTGGGGATGAGGGCTCGAGAAAAGGATGCTGGGTATGAAAAGAATGTTTCTTTGAAAGGGACAAAAAGGTGGGATAAGGAGGCTGTTGATCTTAGATGTGCTCAGGGTGGGGTAAAGAAGGAGAGAAGCTTACTTCGGCCTCTTGTATTACATTCGGGCAAGCGGAAAAAGGATGATTTGGGGACATCCAAAGATCGGGGTGCCAAGAAGAAGGCTAGAGCTGCTGATAGAGAGGCCGATGCAAAGAAGAGAGGGGCGCAATCTTCTAAATCAGGTAATTTTCTGTGCTTTGTATGCTTCAAATGTTTGATGTGTATAGTTTTCTTTTTATGATGGAAAATATCAGTTTTTATTTTGATAACTTACCAATGGAAAGAATTATAACCCTGGCCAAATATTTCAGTAGTAGACATGCTCCTGTTAACTCCAAATTTTGTGTTTTAATTTTATTACTAGTGTTTACACCCACGAGTGATGCAAAAAAATTGGAATTTTCTGAGGACAGAGGTCCGAAGATTTCCAAGGTTGACACTCAGAGTATGAAGAACAAGAAGTTGAGCGAATCTGTGGTCAGAGAACATGCATCAGATGTTTGTCTTGCATCCGGCCCTACTTCTGAAATGCACTCTCCGGAAGCTTTAATATCAGATATGTCTAATAAAAGAATTTCAAATGGTGATGGACTGAAGGATGACAAGGTTGGCTGCCCAGATTCTGCCGTGCCAGGAAATATCACTTCCACCAAAACCGATGACGATGTCGTGTCATTGTTAGAGCAGAATGATGGTGCGACTGATTGTGTAAAAGAAGAGGTATGCTTTATTGATCTTATCCTTTAGCTTTTATTAGCTGCTTGGTGTTTCTTTACTATTTACTGGCTTTCAAAACCCTTTACTGCATTATTAGTTCCTTGATTTCACAATTTATCCTTTTAATGACACCATCACTGCAATCTTCACTGCCTGCCTCCTCCATTTGCTAGACGATCGATAGTTGAATTATTCAGAATTGATTTTCGATATTTGATGCTCAGCATATTGTAGATTTATAATCAAATTGATAAATTGAGGAGGAACATAACCACTCGTGAAAGCTTCAACTTCAACTATTTCAGTACTACTGGATTTGGCTGTCTTTTTAATTATAGGTCATTGGATGGCTCATCTGGTGTAATGTGTGTGTTTTGTGCACATGAATTTCTTATGTGTTATTAAATGTGAGACTTGAACTATTTTGTGGAAATGACATTTCTTGTAATTACAATAGGGAGATAGGACCGCAGATGATAGTTTGGATGTGAAGCCTCCCATTGAATATGTGGCTGCCCCCGAAGTTAAGAATCAGATTCAAGCTCCTACTGGTGTCATGACTGTAGAACATTGTTCTAAGGTGAAAAAAGAACATGATGAAAATTGTAGGAGCCCATTGAAGGTTCAGTCTTCTCCTCACACTGATGCAAAAAATATTGGTGTACCTTCTGATCACATGTCTGAAAGTTCAAAAATTAACGATGTAACAGTAAGCAGCCCGGTATCCAGTGACTACAAGGTGCTAGGTGCTGAAATAAATTCAGAGGCTGCTAGTGATTCTCATACAAACATGGGAGAGGAGTTATCTGGTGATCCTTGCCTACTTAAACGAGAATCGGATGGTTCTGAGGGTTCAATGACACTGCAACAAAGTTCGTCAGATCACAAACGTTCTTCTGGGTATACCGAAGAGCTTTCAAAACCAGGTGGAATTATCTTAAACTCTCCAGCAGCTCCCAGTCAGTGTAAAACAGTAGCATGTGCTGGAAAATCTTCTACCGTTTCATCCACCATTGCAGTCTCCAAATCATCCACTTTTGATAACATAAAATCTGGTGATACTCAGAACCCTAATCCGTTCTCCAAACAACGAGGAAAGTCTGAAAGTAATGTTAACATCAAGAAGGATCGTGCTTCATGTGAGCGCATGGGCGAAGACAGGGACGGTATATCGAGGAAAACAGTAAAAGAGCAATTAAGATCCTCTACAAATTCTTCTTTGAAATCCTCGTACTCAAGCAGGAATCATGATTCCATTTCCAAGCGGACTACCTCAGAATCAAAAGATTCAGTGCTTTATTCTTCTTCCAAAACATCTTTAGCAGGAAATACTCCTTCAGGATCTAGTGATCCTGCTGGACCACTGCCCAGCCCGAAGGTTTCACATGCACAAAATAAGAGTTCAGCTTCAAGTGCATTGCAAAGAGGTGAGAAGTTCAGCCAGACAACTTCATCTAAGACTAGTCAAAGTCACACACCATCTGCTTGTCCACCTGCACCACCAAATTCGCAGGCAAAACTAAGCGATGAGGAAGTAAGAAAGAAGTTTCAATTCTTTATATTATTATCTATATTATTGGTATTAAGTTACCTTGGAAAAGATCTTATATATTTTATTGGTATTTTGGCAGTACGCTCTACTTTTGCATCAACAACTCAACAGTTCGCCGAGAGTACCTCGTGTACCACGCGTGCGCAATGCTTCGAGCCTACCTCAGTTGGCTTCTCCTAGTGCAACAAGCACATTAATGAAGCGTACATCTAGTTCTGGAGGAAAGGATCATAGTTCAGTAAGTAGTCAAATTCTGTTTTTATCTTTTGCAATGTTGATTTTACCTATTTATTGATAAAGTCTTTTGTCTAAGTTTCTGCACACTCCATCATAAGCTGTTGATGTGGTTCTTGTTGTTGCGTGGAGAATTTTCTTACGTAGAAATATATTCCCTGAGTCATGGTTCTTCAAACTAATCCCATTGGTACAATCTATAGGTCCCTCGAAGAAAAGTCAGGGATGCATCTAAAGATGGATTCCGAAATTCCCGTGAGCATGATGATGAAGCTAAAAGGATGGACAGAATACCCACGTCTCCAGATCGAAGACGACAAGATGCAGCCTGTGCATCGGATATTGCTACTAAGAGGGAGGACAATGGATCTTCAACAGGGGTACAATCTGGCAAGAAGAATGTCCATTCTGCCTCCACTCACACGGCAAATAGTGGACCAACTTCTTCCACTGAGGCTAATGATCGCAATGTCTCATCAGTACGCAATTCTCCGAGGAATGCCTCGGATGATGATACAGGCTCAGGTGGTCCTGTTCATCGTACATTACCAGGTAACTGTAATCTTTCTGTACGGTTTATTTCCAGTCTAATTTCTCATTTTTTACTCATTGTTTACTCATCCCATTTTTCTTATATATAGGCTTGATAAATGAGATTATGAGTAAAGGCAGGCGCATGGCATATGAGGAGCTTTGTAGTGCTGTGCTACCGGTATGGTTGCTTTCAGAAGAATGCTCACTGTTATCATTGTAATTGTTTGTTTGCAATTGTACGTGAAGAAAAAGTCTCATTTTTTAGGTTTTCTTTTGTTTCTATTTGCAGCACTGGCATAACCTGAGAAAGCATAACGGAGAGCGCTATGCATACACAAGTCCTTCACAGGCTGTTCTTGATTGCCTTCGGAATCGACATGAATGGGCTCGGTTAGTTGATCGTGGTCCCAAGGTATCCTCATGAAACCATCTCAAACTGTTTGTTGACATTCTCTGTGTGCATTTTGTGTTTCATCGAAGCATATATTTTGGGCTGCATCCTTACTAATTCAATGGCAATATCCTGCTGAATGGTCAAAGTACTCTTTTGTCGAAACAGAAAAAAAAGGAATGTCAAATCTAACCAAGGTCTCATGTACTTGGGTTTTTTTCTTCTTTTTTGGGAGGGGGAAAGGAGGGGGATGGGTGTAGGACCATGTTCTTGCCTTTTCCTTTATATTCCTGATCTCAAATTTTTTCTGTGGCAGACAAATTCAAGTAGGAAAAAGCGAAAGGTAGATGCTGAAGACTCGGAGGATAATGAATATGGGAAGGGAAAAAATCCGAAGGAGTTGGAAGGTAAAAGCATTGACACGCAGAGGGAGGAATTTCCCAAGGGCAAGAGAAAAGCCCGAAAACGTAGGAGACTAGCTCTTCAAGGAAGAGGAATAAAGGATGTCAGGGAGAAGCGGAAGGCAGAATTGCTCACTGATGATGATATTGGACCATCATTTTCTAATTCCACGGAAGGGAGCATGTCCAGTGAGGAGGATATTCAAGGAGGCGGGGCAGGTCCAGTAGGAAGTGAGGCCTCCACTAGTTCGGATGACACAGGGGCAGTGTGATTGTCAAATTTTCACTGTTTTGGTCTGATTTTGTGGTTTGTGGAGACCCTTTCTCTCCCAAAGTGGTCAGGAAGCATCTTGTTGAGCTGCTTCTTCTTCCATGTAACGGTTGTTGCAAGATTTGATCTTTAGGACCAGGGCTGCCATGCGGCTTTGAAGGCTTTCTCACTGAAGCCCTAGTTGCGATTTCATGTCCGATAGGAAAGATGTAAGGCTAGTGTACATACAAATTTTATAATTTTTGTGACAATGGGTCTGAATTCCTTATTTATTGAGGCAGTAGTTTGATTCTGTATAAAGTTCGGCAGGCTGCAACTTCCCCCCATAAATCAAACTTAGCCTTTTGTGTATTCAATTCATCATCTTGATTTGTGTAGTACATGAATAGGTCTGAATTTCTTCACAATTGTTTGTGGCGTGTACGAAGGATTAAAACTGATAACCAACTTTATTGGTATGGCTTGACTAGGCAAAAACTCAGGAATTAAAAAAGAGAAATGAGGTGGGTTAAATTTTAACGTGAATTTTTTTTAATCAAATTTCGACGGTATTAGATGAATTTCATTATAAAAAAAAATAAACCTAGTAAAAATACATATATTATGCAAAGAAACAATCAATAATTATGCAATACAAAACACTTAAATTATAACAAGCTCATTTTTTACGTGGACAAGAAATCATACGATCTTTAAAAAATTTACATTTCCTCTAATTTAAATATAGAACAAATTCATAAGTTGCACTATATAAATTAACATTATACAAACTTTTCCTTTCAGTCATTAATTTCGAATGAATTGGAGCACACCCTAACTCTTGCTGCTGGTCCGTGCTTGACTTGACCTAATTACTAAATTAAGCTTTGAATTGGAGAGAGCACGAACACTAAGCCCCTGTAACATTACGGCCCAAATCAACAGTGAATATCTAAATCCATTGTAAATAGGAAAATATAAAATCTAAATCCAATTTTAATGAGCTGTACAAAATCCCAAGAAATATCCTTAGTTACATATTAGATTCGTTAGATATACTTAGTAGACGCTATAATAGATGTGTTTTGTTTTCACATTCGAATCGGCTATAACAAATATGTTTTGTTCTGCTATTCGAGTTTGAAACCTTTTTTCATATTTAAATTAAATTGATGTTGTACCCATAAACATCAACATAATTTTGGAGGGATCACGGGCGAGGTCAACATTGTCTATTTTTGGTGTACCCATTCTGACACAAAATCAAAGGAGCTTAATTCATGATGAGGTGGATACTCAACTCTGCCTAGGAGGCCACGTGGAGTGTGGATTCTCAACAAGGGTGCGTCCTCTAAATAAGCCATCACATGACCAAGTTAATGCAGCAGCATCTGATGGTATCCATATTGGGCCCATTCCTTCATTGCCCCCTGCAATGGGCCCGTTAGGGGGACACAATTCACAAACATATGGACCCTAAAACGACATTACGGAAGAGGGTGTAGGGAGTAATGTTTCTTTGGGGTCTGATCCCTTTGGGCTGGTGGCAATTATTCAACAGCAAAGTAGAATGGGAGTTCGTAATGGTGCTCGTAATATTAATCCCCGCAGTTCCACTTCCCAGAGAGCTGCAGGAACTAAAGGGCGGAAATGGAGTCCAAAGAAATTTAATGGTAATGGGAAGAGAGGTTACAGGGAAGAAGCTTTTTGTGCATACATGCCCGGCTTGAAGCGGAGGTGTGGTACATGGGTGGAACCTTCAAACCTTAGTCCGGTGGTGGCTGGCGAGGTCTAACACCACCAACCACAATGAGTTGCCTCAGTTGGAATTGCCGTGGATTGGGTAATTCACAGACAGTTAATGCCGTAAAGCGCTTGGTGAAGAACCAGACACCTTTAATTTTATTTCTTAGTGAGACTAAAAGTTCAGAAGATTGTATGGCCTGGAAAAAGTTTCAATTTGGTTTTGATAACGTTTTTTCAGTTAGTAGTGTAGGGGCTTCTGGGGGTCTCAGTATTATGGGATGAATGATATTGATTTACATGTGCAATCCTCTTCTTTAAACCACATTGACGTTGAAATTGGTGGAATTGGGGATAAATACCATTGGCGGCTCACAGGTTTCTATGGTTTTCCAACAACAGTGGATAGACATAAGTCTTGGGAGCTGCTTCGTCATCTTCATAGTTCCTCTTCTCTCCCATGGCTGTGTATTGGTGACTTTAATGAAATCCTAAATCATCATGAGTACGAAGGAAGAAATTTGAGACCTGCCCGCCAAATTCAGGATTTCATTGAGGTGGTTTCGGATTGCAATTTCATTGACCTTGGTTTCTCGGGGTCGAAATTTACATGTTTTTCAACTCGAGACGGTGGTATTAAGGTGCGGTTGGATCGGGACTTTGCCAATCAAAAGTGGCGGTTGTTGTTTCCTTTCCATTCCATTTCCCATTTGGAGTTTTTGTCCTCTGACCATGCGCCCATCATGGCCAAGTGGGAAAAGGGGCGTGCTGCAAATAGAAAAAGGTTCAGATTTGAAAATGGGTGGGTTGGTGATGATACTTGTCGTGAGGCCATAGTGAATTCTTGGAAACTTAAGCTGGGCTCTTCTCCCATGCATGCTTTAATTGACCATATTGCCCACATTCGCATGGGTCTCAATAATTGGGCCAAGCAGAATTCCCGCTCCCTGCCCCGTGAGATATCCCGTGTACAATCCCAATTGCAATCAGTCCTGAATGCCCCATTTTCTGATAATTCAATTGAGCTGCGTAATCAACTTTCAGAGCAACTAAATTCCCTGTTACATCAGGAGGAGGTTTATTGGAAGCAGCGTGCTAAGGAAGATTAGTTGAAGCATGGGGACCAGAATACTCATTTCTTCCACCAAAGAGCTTCTGAGTGCCTAAGGAAGAATTCAATCCATGGATTATTTGATGATCGGGGTGTCTGGTGTGAGAATGAGCAAAGTATGGAGGCAATTATAGTTAACTATTTTTATAAATTATTTTCTTCTTAGGATACTAATTCCATGGAGACTGTGCTGGAGACTATAAACCTTAGAGTCACGGAGGAGATGAATCAAACTCTTTTGGAACCTTTCACAAAAGATGAAATCAGGGCTGCTTTATTCCAGATGCATCATTCGAAGGCCCCGGGGTCTGATGGTATGTCCCCATTGTTTTACCAAAAATATTGGAATATTGTCGGCCCTGATGTGTGCAATGGGGTAAGACATATGCTTGAATCTCGGAGAATGGTTCCTGGCCTTAACTACACCCATGTTACACTGATCCCTAAGATCAAAAATCCGACCAGCATGGTTCACTTCCGCCCTATCACCCTTTGTAATGTCCTCTACAAGATTGGAGCAAAAGTACTCACGAATAGATTGAAAAGTATAATGGGGCAGGTAATTTCTCCCACACAAAGTGCCTTTATTCCTGGTAGACTAATCTCATATAATACTTTGATTGCAGCCGAGCTTTCCCATTATATGTACAAAAAAAGGAGTGGCTGGTATGGGGTTATGGCTTTAAAACTTGATATGAGTAAAGCTTATGATCGAGTTGAATGGGTTTTCATTGAAAATGTGATGAGGCTGGGTTTTGATGAAGCATGGATTGAATTAATAATGATGTGTGTCACAACTGTCTCGTATTCGTTTAACTTGAATGGTGAGCCAGTGTGGTCGGTTACTCCACATAGGGGTATTCGTCAAGGTGACCCTCTTTCCCCATACCTCTTTGTTATATGTGCAGAAGGTTTTTGGGCTCTTCTTGACAGGTGGGAATCACTGGGTCGTATTCATGGAATATGTATTGCTCCAACTGCTCCAAGTGTGCATCACCTGCTGTTTGCCGATGACATCCTATTATTTATAAAAGGTTCTCTGACTGAATGTGGTGCAATTAAGCAGATTCTGAAGCTGTATGAGGATGCCTCGGGCCAAATAATTAATTTTCAGAAGTCATGTGTTGCTGTTAGTAGCAACGTCACACAGGTTGATCAGCAACTCCTGGCCAATTGCTTAGGAATGGAGCACGTTGAACATCATGATAAATATTTGGGTTTGCCTCTTTTCATGGGCAGATCAAAGACTGAAACTTTCGCTTTTGTCAAGGAGAGAATTCAGAAAAAACTAAACAGTTGGAAGGGTAAGCTTCTTAGCACTGCTGGAAAGGAGATTTTGATTAAAGCCATAGCTCAGGCTATTCCTCTCTATGTCATGAATTGTTTTCTGTTACCTAAAGGTTTCTGCCAGGATCTCCATCAAACTATTGCTAAGTTTTGGTGGGGGGATGTGGAGTTAAAAAAGAAAATTCATTGGCTCAATTGGTAAGGTATGTGCAGACCAAAAGTTGAGGGGGGATTGGGTTTTTGAAATTTTCATGCTTTCAACTTGGGGATTCTTGCAAAGCAGGGGTGGAGAATACTTAACAATCCAACATCCTTGGTTGCCTGCTTGCTAAAATCCAGATATTACCCTGAGGATGATTTCATGTTGGCCCATATTGGTTTGAATGCTTCTTTTTCATGGAGGAGTTTTGGCCAAGCAAGAGACACCATCCGAAGTGGCACTAAGTAGCAGGTGGGAACGGGCAAAAAAATTAAAATTTGGAGTGACCGATGATTACCCAGAAATCACTTACCAATAGTAGGGTCACCAAGGCCGGGAGATTAGGATGTAAATAGCAAAGTTAATCGGTTACTGATTGATGGTGGGAGCCCATGGAATGAACTTTCGATTCATGGTTTGTTCTCGCCCGATAAGGCCGAGTTGATTCTAGGTATTCCATTGAGTGTCAGAAGGCCTGATGATCACCTAATATGGCTGGGGGAGAGATCAGGCATATTCTCAGTGAGAAGTGCTTACAGATATGCAATAGTTCAGCTGGAGTGTGAGTCAAATTTGGCGGGAGGCTCTGGGACCTGTGGAGATGGCACGTTATTATGGAAGAACGTTTGGGGTTCTTGCGTCCCAAACAAAGTAAAGAATTTTTGCTGGGGAGCTTGTCGACATATCCTACCTACAAAAACCAATTTGCAGAAACGGCGAGTACCTCTCGACAATCTTTGCAATTTTTGTGGTTTATATCCGGAAACAGACATACATGTCTTGAAGGATTGCCAGGCAGCCCGTGGGGTCTGGTTATCAAGTTCGCTAGGCCTACACTCGAGGTTGCTCTCGGGTCCATCAATGGCAGCTTGGGTCACTTCCATGGCAAGTAATCTTCTTAGTCGAAATTTTGATTTGTTCATCATGATCTTGTGGAGTTTTTGGCAGGAAAGGAATAATCTTGTGTGGCATGGTTCTCATGCGCCGCTCCATGAAATTCCACGAATGGCTGAAGCTTGGATGAATTCTTTTCACTAACAACTTATGAAGAAAAATGGCTCCTCCAACCACCCACCTGCAGCCTGGAAATTACCAAAAATGGGATGGTACAAATGCAATTTCGATGGAGCTTTCCGAAAGTCTGAAAAAATAGGAGGTTATGGTGTCTTGATTCGTGATTGGCAAGGCTCGTTCATTGCTGCTGCTGCAGGAAGGCTGAGAGGAATCTCCTCTGCGATCCATGCAGAGGCGGAGGCGGCGAGGAAGGGCGTCCAGTTTCTTATGCAGTTGGGTATGCGTTCAGTAGAGGTAGAAGGCGAGAGTTCAATTGTGATTGTTGCCCTATCTCATTGTCTAGATGACCATTCCATTGTTGGGCCTATTTTAAATGATACCCGTGACTTTGCTCAAGCTGTGAGCCCAGCCCAGTTCCAAGTTGCCCGCAGGGAGACCAGCAGGGTCGCTGACCTCCTTGCCGGGACAACTTTGATGTCTCTCCAAGATGTCTTGTGGTTCGAGGAACCCCATATATAATTTCTGGTGTTTTAATTGATGATTCCATAAACTTGTAATTGCGTGTGTGTGCTATTTTTTTTTCTTAAATTAGGTTGAAAGTTCCGACAAAATTTTAATAAGGCTACTTTATATGCCTCACCAAATTTTGTAGAATTTTTATATGACTTTTATGAATTATTGTATATTTCTTAAAAAAAAATTGATGTAGAATATGGGTAGTTGGGCAATTCATATTCAAATAAATGATTTATACGTGACCGTATAATATACGATATGGAAGTATGACCGTTGTGTCAACCTACAACAAGAAGGGTAGGATTCAATTTGTGTTGGGAAAGTAGGGCCTTCACCCGGTAATTTCTCTTTATCTAATCCCTTTGTATATAAAAGGGGCGACTCAAGGGAGTTACAAGATCGTTGAAAAGGACGGTAAGAGATTTCTCTGGCTTTTGTCTCTCCCAGTCCCCAGATCAATTGCCCAACTACCTTCAACTGCAATCTAGGGTTCCTCCCCCCCTCTCCCTCTGTCTCTCTCCCTCTTTCTATATCCGTACATTCCCGCGATCTCTCTATCTCCCTCCATAATAACTTAAAGGTTAGTCCTCTTCCTCAATTTCGCTCGCAAATTTCACGTTTTTGGTTTTCTGATTTTGTTACTTTTGTCATCAATTTCCCTCGATTGGGGTCGAGATTGGATCGGTTAGGATTTGAATTTGGGATCTTTCTTGTGTTTAATTGATTTTTAATTAATTAGGTTGTGTGTCATCATCCATGACTATTCCGGATTCGGGTTTCATGATGGAGAACGGTGCTAGCTGCTTGCCCAACACACCTGAGGAAGAGAAACGGATCATCGACGAATTGGCCCTCAAATCCGAAGCCAATGTCACAGAAGGCAACTTGTTTTACGTTGTTTCTAACAGGTTCTTTCCTTTTTATTTAATAACACTGCAAAGGTTTAATTTGAGATATGGTACATGTCTACATGATAGGTTGCATGTTTAGTAAAATGCTTTAACAAACTGCTTTTGCATCGTAATTAATTCTCTGCCTAGTTCATGGAGTTCAGCTTCTTGTTGGTTTTACGTGTTTTCTAAGCCAAGAATATGCATCTAACCTATGCTTACATGCTGGGCAATTGCCTTTTTTTTTTTTTTTTTATTTCTTTTTTATGAATTTCTCTTTTTCCGTTTTAACTTTTAGGAAGTCGGTATCTTTCTGATTACGGACTTAGGTTTGGCTAGAAAAAACCTGACCCCCATTATGAACTGTTGATGGCATTCGATTGCTATTAACAGATATACATGATTTTGTATCAGTGTGACCGTTAGCTGGTTCAATTTCAATAAGGAAAACTTTTTTGTTTCGCTTTTGCAGAACGAAGTTAGAGTAACCTGCATAAGTACCAATGCTATGCATATTGCTGCAGTAGTTTAAGACTTCTCGAATGTACTTTTGGTTTTACTAGCATTTGTTTTGATAAATGAAACTTGTATATTTGTAACTAGGATCGTTCTACTGTGTCCAGGTGGTATTCAAGCTGGAAGAGGTATGTTGAGCAAGGCACTGGAGAACGACCAAATGATGAGTGGGATTCTGAAACCCAACCTATGGATATGATCTCATCAATGATTGTAGCTAGACCGGGACCAATCGATAATTCCGATATAGTTGTAAATGAGTCTGAGGGCAATGATTTACAGCTTCGTAGAATGCTGGTGGAAGAGAGTGACTATGTCTTAGTTTCTCAAGAAGTGTGGGAAAAGCTTTTTGATTGGTAATTAATTATACCTTTCTTCATATAACCACTCTTGTATGATCTTTTTGCTTGTATTTTCTTTAACCATGGTTGATAGGAAACTGCAGTAAAAAGTAGGTGAGATGCCAATGTTTCCATTTTCCTATCTTTTTCAATTCTTCCTACAAATCTTGCAGGTACAAAGGAGGTCCAGCATTACCAAGAAAGTTGATTTCTCAGGGGGACCTTCACAAGAATTTGATGGTGGAAGTCTACCCGTTGTGTCTTAAGTTTATTGATTCTCGAGACAATGGCCGGACAGTTATAAGGTTAAGCAAAAAGGTAGAACACTCTTTTTGCTTTTTCTCCAAACATTTGTATTCGTTCAGAGAAGTCCTTTTAGACTCTTTTGTAGAAAATAATGTGTAAGAGGGGATTTCAATCTAGATTTGCATTTGCATTGCTAGTCTGAAGGTGTTTGGAAACAATCTTTACTGCATTTTGTTGATCATCTACCCTTCTCGTTCATGAATGGATCTTTCTATCTTGCATCTGACTTTTTTTTTTTTGCAAATGAAGTATTGATTAAATTTGGAAAATAGGTCTGATGTCTGATGTCTTCTATCATTGGTGTTTCTGAATGTGAGAGAATTTGTCCAACTTGTGAAGTTTTAAGCTGTACCATAAACCCATTGTGGAATTTCTGTTTGTGCTTGAGGGGTTGTATTGAATATGTGTTTTGGAAAGCTTCGGCGGAATTGAAGTTAAACTTATAAAGTCTTCTGTTCTTTTTTCTTTTTGTTAGGGGTGGGTGGGTTAGGGTATTCTTCGAAGTATGTAATCTTCTGGCTGTCATGGTTCTGATGGCCTGGACCATATTTAGATGGTGAAGATTCTTACAACTTTAATCTGTTTCAGGCATCTGTGCAAGAGCTTTACGAGAAGGTGTGTGCACATAAAGGAATAGAGCAACAAAATGTAATTTTTTTTGAGTTAATTCTACCCCCTTGCTGGCTTGATTTTCTACTTCAGTTACTATGAATTTAAATTATATTGTCTTATTTGTTGTCTATAATCGTCAATCGCAGGCCCATTTATGGGACTACTTCAACATGCAGAAGCATTCATTATTGAATGCTTCAAACCAAACCCTTGAGCAGTTGAACTTGCAGATGGATCAAGAAGTGAGTGATGCTGTGTTATTTGATCATTAATTAGAATATTCTTTCGTAGTTAATTATATGCTTGTGTGTCTCCAGCCATGATTTTATATTTCACTTGCAATTGTTCGTGATTACTATAATATGAAACAAGCTTAAAGTACAAAAATACAAATATTACTGTTCCCCGGATTCCATACTTATTTCAGAGACATCAAGTTTATTGTTATAGTACAAATTTTTTCCTTTGGAACAGGACTTCCTTTTCAAAAACTTTCATTTCTAAGCATTCTAAGTTGGTGGATTTGTAAATTGTGCATGGTGTTGATTTGAACTTGAAAAGGAGATTAGTATCATGGGGCATAGATTCTCTGATGTTGCATCTAAGAAACATTTCATCCCGTTGACAATGGAAATGGATGACAATGCCATAGGACCTAAAGATGTATTCATTCTGAAATTAGAGGTGCAATATAAGAAAATGATAATAGTAATAGTAATAATAATGATAGTAATAATATGAAGAAATTAGATGGTTTGCTGGCCATCTTCTGATGTAGAAGAATTTGAAAACCGGTTGACTATGTGATTGCAAAACAGCTCTGCACCTTATATGTACTTGTGAAATTCAATCTACATGAATTACTGCTTAGAAATACTAAGTTTGGTTTTGTAGTGTTCTTATTACTGGTTATTGTTTTTATTATCCACTAATATATTTTAGCTTGGGGTTTATGTGTATTATTGGACTTTTTCTTCTTTGAGGAGGTCTTCACATCTGTCAGTTGTGATTATTTTATTTATCTGTGGTGAGTCATTGGCCAATGCTTTTCTCTGCAGGTTCTTCTAGAGGTGCAAGTTGATGGAAGCTATTCTTCTGAGTTTTCCATGGATTCCACTGGGAATGAGTTAGCATTGGTTCCCCATGAACCATCAAGGTCATCAATGACAATTGCAGGGGGGCCTACATTGTCAAATGGTCATTCAGCGGATTATAGTTATAATTTGCATCAGGGAAGCGGCTTAAGCAGCTCATCATCAACCTTATCAGATGATAAAATTTATGCTTACAATCCAATGAAAAAAGCAGATAAGGGTGGTTTGGCTGGATTGCAAAATCTCGGAAATACTTGTTTTATGAACAGTTCCCTCCAGTGCTTAGTCCACACTGCTCCCCTTGCTGAGTATTTCTTGCAAGATTACTCTGATGAGATCAACACAGACAACCCCTTAGGGATGCGTGTAAGTGGTTACCTAATTTATCTTTCCCTAATGCTTGTTCCTTGTGGAGAGTATTGAGCACTGATTGCTTTGCTCCTTTTTTCCCTATAAGATTCTAACGTATGTCGTAGCTGTGCAGGGTGAGCTTGCTCTTGCCTTTGGTGAGTTACTGAGGAAATTGTGGTCCTCAGGGCGAACTACAATTGCACCCCGTGCATTCAAGGGAAAACTTGCTCGATTTGCTCCGCAGTTTAGCGGCTATAATCAGCATGATTCTCAGGTTAGTACTGTATTTTTTCAGTGTAATGTAACATGTAATAGTATGTTATTTTCTAATGCCAAATGTTCATGTTGAATTCACATGCTAAATTGAATGTTTAATTTTTCTTATATAGGAACTTCTTGCTTTCTTACTTGATGGGTTGCATGAAGATTTGAATCGTGTCAAGAATAAGCCGTACATTGAGACAAAGGATTCAGATGGCCGTCCAGATGAGGAAGTTGCAGATGAGTGTTGGAAAAATCACAGGGCCCGTAATGATTCGTTGATTGTTGATGTTTGCCAAGTAAGAGTTTTTTTGTACTGTTATTAATGTATCATGTAATGTCAATGTTAAGCCTTGTGGTTAGTTCAAGTGGTAAAGGAGGGTGGGGTAATGGGTGAGGGTTAGAATAGGTTGAGGTTTTGATCCAGTCCAACGTGTATGTTTTATGCTTTGTGTTTTTTTCCTTATTGGCCATGTCCACTGAATCACATCTAAACTTATTGGCCATGTCCACTGAATCGCATCTAAACTTTCTGCTAATATTGCTTTCAATCACAGCACACACTTGCTCATTGAAATAGAAGTTATTATGTGTATTTCATTGTTTCAAGAGTAATGTTGTTTTCTGTGCATGTTGTGATTAGGAATTTTTGTTGAGTGTGCAATGTTTAATCTATGATATTTGACAATCAAAATCTTGTTCAACTATTGTGCAGGGTCAATATAAATCGACGTTGGTATGCCCAGTTTGCAGCAAGATATCAATTACTTTTGACCCTTTTATGTACTTATCAGTGCCACTTCCTTCAACTGTCACTCGGTCAATGATGGTGACTGTGCTATATGGTGATGGACGTGGTCTTCCAATGCCATACACTGTGACCTTGGTAAAAGATCGGTGTTTTAAGGACCTTATAGAGGCACTGGGTACCGCATGCTGCTTGAAGAGTGATGAAAGCCTTATGCTTGCTGAGGTAATATGGAATTCATTGACTTATATTTTATGCAGAACTTTTGCTTTTTGTTGGCTTGATATGATTTGTTTGCCCATTTTAGCATCCCCTAATAGTTGGAAGTTTTTGGGCTACAAAGTTAGTCAAATATGATATTAAATTAACTAACTTAGCTTTTTGCATTACAGATTGAGGGGTGTTAAGTTAATATATATTGTTGGCACATTCCCTAACAACTTAAAGTTTTTTTGTACAATAGTTGTCTTACACTTCTATTTCAGGTGTATGAACATCGGATTTATCGGTATTTAGACAACCTTTCTGATCCATTGTCTTCAATTAAGGATGATGATCGGATTGTGGCCTATCGATATTCTAAAGAAGAAGCAGCGTTCAAAACCAGACTTGAAATAATTCATAGATGGCAGGAAAAGTAAGTCTGTTTTTCTTATTCTCTAGCAGTTGGGTTCTGTTGTGTAGGTAAATTTGTGAAGTAAATTTTTTCGAATCTGTGCATGTGTGAGGTTTGAAAGGTGTGTATGAGACTAGCACAAAATGTTGATTTCGTTGAAATTTGAGGTCCATGGAATTTTTTACTTTTGGTGTTTCATCAAGTGAGGCACTTGTAGCCACTGCTACAAAGGTCATTCTTACCATATAGGCCCGATGAATAGATACAATGGTTAAGATTTTAATACTTATTGCCTTTTCTTTGGGTGGCTGGAGAGAGGAGATGATCCCCTTGACCATAAATGCTTAATCACCTAGATGTTGCATAATATGTGATAGGTTATGTTGTTTATCATTATTGTTTCTTTTTTCGCTACTTATTTAACAAAATTGATTGTCACTTTCCAGAGGTACATTAGATCCACTGAAGGGTCAGAGAAAGCTATTTGGAACACCTTTGGTTGCATATCTAGGAGAAGACCAGATACATGGAGTTGATATTGATAGGGCTGTTTCTAGAATTCTGTCACCTTTGAAGAGAGAAGTTAAGCTTCACAGCGTGAAAGAAAATGTCTTAATTTCAGAAGCCATTGCTGAAACATCAAACAGCCACAATTCGAGGCCCACAGACGACATAGAACTAGAGGAAACATCCAGCGGCGAGTTATCCTTCCAGCTATTTTTAGCTGATGAAAGGGGCTTGACCTGCAAACCAATTGAAAAGCATTCGTCCATAAGCTCTGGTAAACCTATAAAGATTTTTGTGGACTGGACCGACCAAGAAGAAAAACTATATGATGCTAGCTACCTCAAGGATCTACCTGAGGTACACAAGAATGGGTTTACTGCGAAGAAAACTCGGCAAGAAGCGATCTCCTTATTTACATGCTTGGAAGCATTTTTGAAGGAAGAACCTCTAGGGCCTGATGATATGTGGTATGGCATTATTCTTAATTTTCAAGCAATTGGCTATTGTAACTGGTAAATATTCCTTCCTTGACCTGTGTTCTTGAATTTGCATTGCAGGTACTGCCCTAGGTGCAAGGAACATAGACAAGCTACAAAGAAATTGGATTTGTGGATGTTGCCAGAGATCCTTGTTTTTCACCTGAAACGATTCTCATATAGCAGATACTCGAAGAATAAACTTGATACTCTAGTTACTTTCCCAACTCATGATCTTGATTTGAGTCAATATGTGATAAGCAAGGATGGAAAACCTCATACATATGAGTTATATGCCGTTAGCAACCATTATGGTGGTCTAGGTGGTGGGCACTACACTGCATATGCAAAGGTAAGACAAACTCTAGTCCATCTTGTTTTCCTGAAATTGAATGGTTCATCGTGGTCTAGATTGGCTAGTTGATGGCATTCTTCTATGTTCACATGGTTATTTGTTGAGATCTAAGGTGTATTTTATTTTCCAATCTTGCAGTTGATTGATGAGAACAGATGGTACCATTTCGATGACAGTCATGTTTCTCCGGTCAATGAAACTGATATCAAGACTTCGGCTGCCTATGTGTTATTTTATCGGAGAGTTAGAGGTGGAACAAAGTCTGGGGAGGGCGAGTCATCCGGGACAACCCATATGGAATCTTGAGGACATCAACCAGGTGCATCTTTTGCTATTGTAGGGGTTTTGAAGCTTCTACCAGGTTGACCTCACTGGTTCTAGGAATCATGAGCATTGTGGTTTTATTTAACCAATTTTCACGAACAAGGTACAGATTGCACGACACAGATCAGGGACCAAGGTGTAACACAAGGACCTACAGGAAATGGCTGTTGGTACTAGGATTGTGTCCTCCATATCTCTCATGCAATATTTTTTAAGTAGAAAGAAATTTTGGTAGCCATTTTATCTCATTTCATTTCCTCCGGTTAAGGTCTCTTTAGACGTCCACCTAATTCTGCTTCTTATTTTCTGGAAAGAGTAGGGTTTATTTTAGACCTTCTGTAAGATGTTCTATGTATTTGTAGACATAAATGATATTATAACGGACCAGAAACATTTTGTGGTGGAAGAAAGTAGAAAGAAAGAGCCTTCTGTGTTTTTACCTTTAGCCAGTGCAGATTAAATTGTTGAAATTGCCTTTCGAATATGCATTGTTTTCTCTGGGTTTTGTTCTTGGCGAATGAATTTGGGATAGAGAAGGTAAAAATATTGTCGATACAGTAACAACATACAACAGATACAAAAGGTGGGTAAAAAATTCAATACCGAACAATCCTCCCTTCCAATGAGCAGCAATTAAATTAATACCTTCCCTAAACCCTAATCACTAGTTATTAAGACATTAAAAATAATTCCCTGCAAAAGCAAAAAAGAAAGAACAATTAAACACTTTAATAAAGAGAGTTTGGTACCAGTTGGGTGGCCATTGCCAACTAGAAGAGACTAAACTCCACCCACCACCATCATCACTTTTCTCAATCAACCCCACCACCATTTTCAATAATCAGAGACATGTTGATGCTCATCAAGATATTCACCAAAATACATCAAGCTGGGGGGTCTCACTACCCTTGGGAGTGCGGTTTTCAAATTATTGATGTATGTGAAATTTATAGTGCATCAATAATCACGATCGATTGATCACGATTGTTAAATTCACATTCATCAATAATCATGATTGTTAAAAATTCGAGATGCATGTAAAAATGTCGTTGATGATGATGGTTGGTGGAATCTAGTGGACTAGTGAGGGTGACTTACGAGCAAAGGGAGGGATTTTTCACCTTTTTCCCTAGTTTCCTACTAGCCTCTTTTCATTTTTTTTTTCTTTTATTTTTTGCCTGCTTTCCCACCGTCCATTCATATCTTGATATCTGATGAAACCTTTTTCTCCAACTTCAAATACTCGGCTTGATCAAGGAGAGGACCACTGCTAACATGGGAATCCAACCAATCACATGGCATCTCTCCTGAACACAAAGCACCGTAAAAATCAGAACAACCCAAAATAGAAAAATTAAAAACAAAACAGCTAAATTAAGAAATTCTTGTAATTATCTGCTGGCACTGTGCGACGTCGTTTCGACGGCACGTCACACATTAAAGACAATTTAATTAGTCCCTTTCAAAACCAACGGTAGCACTGGCCCATCAAGACTGAGCGACCAATATTAATTGGACATGTGGCCTGCTGAAGCATAAAGAAGACTAAACAGTAAAATTGAAGGACTTACAGTGACCGTGGCGGAGGAAATGGCCAAGTAGCCATTACTGGAAGGACCCGGCGGCGAAGTACCGGTAGTAATCGGATTTATCCCGCCCGAACCGGAACCCGAACCTGAACTTGAATTGGAGTTACTAAACGAGCTATTTCGCACTGAGAGCCCGATTGAGTACGCGGGCGACCCGTCGGGTTTGAACAGCCCGAAATTTCTCTCGGAAGTCGGGCCGGGTTTCATGTTCTCATTAAACAAAGCGAAGACATAGATGTTGAGATCCAACCCGGGCCTCAACGGCGTGCCCTTCTTCTCACAAATGAGCTTAATCAGGTTCCCGTTGTACTTCTTCGCGTTCTCCGGCGTCGCTCCGGGTTCGTCCTCGTCGCCCTTTGACGGCCAACCGGTCTCGGAAATGTGAACCGGAAGTTTCTTAAACCCGAGAGAAGCTAGGGCGGAGTAGACGGCGTCGATCTGAGCGAACAGCATATTGTCGTAGTGGAGATTCGTGGTCGGATCGAGCGAACCGGAGTTCGGCTGGAAGAGGACGTAGTCGAGAGGCACTTGCTTAGAGTTTGATTTGTAGGCGAAGTAAGGGTAGGCGTTGATCAAGAATGGAGAACCGGTTTTGGCGTGGAAGTTCAAGATCGGAGTGATGCAGCCAGTCAGATCTCTCCGGAAAGCTCCGGCCGACGGCGGAAATGAAGTCTCGAGAATTGCGAGGGAATGGGCGGTGGTGACGGTGACTTGCTTGTCGATCCCCAAACCGACGAGCGCGGTGTGGACGCTTTGCATTGCGGGAAGGAGGTTGTTGCTGAGCGACGTGTCGTTGAAGGTGAGGACTTCGTTGCCGACGAAGATGCAGGTGATGTTGGTGGCGGGGAGGTGGGCCTGGACGTTGGACTTGATCCAATTTTGTGCCTGGACCGGGTCTTGGACCTTGGATAGGTACTCGTTACCCAGGCCCACTATGAACTCAACTCCAGTGTTGGCGAAAGCCTTGAGGACTTTGGGATCGGCATCGTAGAGCTTGATCTTGGAGATGCCGATGGATTTCACTAGCGGAACGACGTCGTCCGGTGAAGGTAAGTTGTTTGCAATTTGTCCATAGTTTATCCCCATCGAATTAACCATTCCAGCAAACACAAACCCTTTTGAAAACAAAAAAAAACAGAGATAATGTAGCAATTAGACAACCAAAACTCAAAAAGATTAAAAAAGATGAAAGCTTTGAAACAAAATTGGAAAATGGGGTGCTGGGTTTGAGCTGTCAGTACCTGAAATGATGAGAATTGATAAGAACAGCGAAGAGCTAGTTGTGGTCTCCATTTTTGGAGCTCAGCTTGGGAGGCTGTAAAGCAAAAATGCAGAAGCTGAAGCAGCTCCAAATTGGGCAACAGTGAGGAGAGAGAGTGACCAATGATATATAGTGCTCTCACTCTCACTCTCACTCTCACTCAGAAGTTAGAATTCAGAAATGAACTTGGACAATGGCTTGATGGTCCAATGTCCAATGTAGGCACGCAACTGTGAAAGCTTAGGTTGAGAAAGACAGAGAGGAAATTAGTAGATATTTTAGGGCTTATAGGGGGCGGCAAATAGGAAATTAGTAGATCATTTTAACCATAGAATTAAAAGGCTCTCCCTATTTTTACTGTTTCTTATTCAGAAAATGTAAATGCTTTTCGTGGGTGAAGTGAATTTAAGAAAATGTATTTGGTGTGAGTGAGTTTTGATTCTTTCTTGAATTGCATGCTATGATTTGATGGAATAGTGATGGGTTTTGTTTTGTGGGGTCCAATGACTGTTGTCCGACAGGCTTCACATGATCGCCATTCCCATTCCCAACCCACTCAAATCTGGGAAGCTTTTTTATTTACAAAACGCTTAACTTTAATTTATTTTATTTTATTTTGTATTGACCTTTTTCTGTTTCTTTTTTTAAGCGAAGGAGCTGTTACACAGTGTTGCCGTTGGTTGAATAAAAATGGCAGAGGCATTGCCAAAGGGCACCAGATACGTGGCATGCATGCCAAGCAAATGCAAAGGCAGTGTGAATCAAGCCTTTCGCCGTTTATCTCTGGAATAAATAAAGGACTACATAATATCTTATCTTATCTTAAATTCTCACCTCTTTCTTCACATTCAATGGCCACCAAAATGAGAAATTGGCTCAGAGTCCACACACTTGTCTCACTGGTACGTAAACAAAATGTATTTCTTTATCACCGTGCACTTTTGCACACTTGTGTGACTGGAGATTTTATCTTATATTTAATTTCTAGGTGTTCAATTTTCAAGTTGAAAATCTCTTGAAGTTAAAATAATGATGAGAAAAATTCGTCCACATCAGCATCATGCTTGTTGCTAGCTATTATTACTTTCTTGGAGCAAATGGATTGATTACTTGAGTGGTAATTCAAAATCGTAGTACCTTCCACCAGATACTCCTTTAATGCTTTAACTGAGAGTGAATTTTTTACCGCCTTTGTATATCATACAGATGGAGCTACAATCTTTATAGGATTTTTGAATGGAAGCTTGAGATTGATATTAAGAAGGGAGTGTTACATCCAAATCAAAGCTGCCTTTGCTAATTTATGAGCAACACTATTACAATTTCCAAAAATATAAGAACAAGAAGAGTTCCCAAACCGCGCTAGTATGTGTCTAGCTTCTAATATAAGGTTCCCATCATCCGCTGCTAAGCAGTCATCCAAGCTATTAACTAAATTAACCACTACTTGAGCATCTGATTCCACCTCAATCTGTCTAAACCCAGCATCCCACACAACTAACAGAGCTTTGGAGAGCGCCAGAATTTCTGCTTCCCGAGAGATAAAAACGTTGACAAAGGGGAAGGGCCATTAGCACCAAAGCTTCCCCACTATCATCCCTCACAATACCTCCAGCGCCTCTTCTACCATTCGCCTCGATAAAGGACCCATAAACGTTCAGTTTGAAGAACTTACCAACCTCGGGTTTTGTCCATCTTCCAGGCTGGGATTTCAGCCTCAGGGTGCACACCTTCTCCCCGCACTTTGCAGCTTTAAACTCATTCATCAGTCGCATTGCCCCCTCAAAAGAATGCAGGACCGTGTCTGTATCCTTCTTGTAAACCACATCGTTTCTATCCTGCCAAATCTTCCAAACTGAATAAGCGAAAATTATTCTTTCATCACCCGTAAGAACAAGACAGGCGTGGGAGAAGAAGTCCAAAAAAGATGCTTCCTTCCACTTACCAACGGCTGAACATAGAGGGGTTAGCTTCCAAAATTTTCGAACTTCAGAGCAGTCCCATAGAGCATGGATCACCGACTCAGGCTTGGACTTGCACAGAATGCACCAGGCTTCCACCAGAACTCGTCTGTGGTTGAGTTGATCGAAGCATGGTAGAGCATTGCGAGCTGCTCTCCATAAGAACATACGAATCTTCTCAGGCACATGGAGTCCCCAAAGTATCCTCCAGATCCTACTCAAAGCAGAATCAGTCCTGTTACTACCACAGCTAGATTCCGGGGCTTCCACTGAATCCTGGATGGCCTTATAGCCACTTTTGACTTTGTACTCACCATTAGGGGTAAAATGCCATATCCATTTATCCTGATGACGGGGAACACCCAAGGGGATTGACATAATGGCTTGGGCTTCAACGTCTAAAAACTAGCTCAAGATGAGCTCCTTGTTCCACTGCCCCGAAGCTGTCATTAGGGAGTCCGCAAAATCAGTCAAGGAAAGAGTAGTTGGAGATTGAACTCTGAATGTAGAAGGCCTAGGGATCCAAGGGTCAGAGAGGATAGAAGTGCTAGTCCCATATCCAATTCTTTTCCTTATGCCAATTAGCAAAGCCTCTTTGTCCCAAATCAGTGAATTAAAAAGTATTGTTTAGAATTTTATAAATTATTATAAATCCTTATGTATTCAATCAGACACATTATAAAAGTTCAGCTGTATTCAATTCAGACATTTAAGTGCATTTAAAATGTTCACCTAAATGTAGATGTATTCAATTAGGATATTTAAAATGTCCAAATAAATATAGTTGTATTCAAAATGGTAAGAATTTTGAAGTATTTGATTGGGTTGGAAATTAGGGTGGATATTAGGGTAAGAGGTATAAATACCTTTGGTCATAGAAAGTCCAACCTCCACCCCCAAGAATTTTGTAGAACTCAGCACATAAGTCGTCTTTTCTAAGAAAGCAAACAGCCGTCTTCTCTAGGTACACTCCTTTCTTTTCTTCAACAAATCAGTTGTTAGAATTTTGCTTCTTGTTGTTCGGTGGCTTTATATATGCTTTATGTTAAAGAGAGAAAGGAATCGGGGTCATCTCGCCTCCGGCGGAGGTGACGAAGAACATGTCGTCGAAGGTGTGGGTGGTGTGGCATTCCAGACTTTGGATGAATATATATTTTCTTATCTCAACACCATTATGTAAAATCAAGGAGAGGATTTGAGTTCATCTCGATCATAATAAGAATTTAATTATATTCTTCTTTGCAAATCTAATGTGAATTTTTAATAAAATATTTCATAGTAGGTTGGGTTTGGGTTGAGATGTTCAACGTACTCTACCATCAAATTGAACTGATCGAATTGCAATCTCTCAGTCGAGAGGTTGCAATTGTAAGCTTGCCCAGTGCTTGATGTAAACGGCTGATCAAGCGGGCTGGATTTCCATATACATATGCTACATGGGAGGTTGCCCATGACTTCCAATAGCGTTTCCCTGACTTTCAAGCCTGAGGTCATGCTTGTCTTTGAGGGGGAGGGAGTTGATAGACCGTTTTTCCCTTCAGCCCTATTTCTATGCGGATGCCCACTAGGTTATGGGTATAACTAGCTTTCCTTGTTGCTATGACCTTCTAGAATAAACTTGTATTTCTCTTTCCTTTCTGTTGTGTCGTTGACTAGGCCATGTGCTGTGAAGTGAGGAGAATTGTCGTTCCAATTAACTATATCTATCTTGCTGTGAGTTGCTACTAGCTGTAATAGCTGTCATGAGCTGTTAGAGATTGTTATGAGCTGTTAGAGGTGTGTGTTGAAGTATTGTATGTATGAAATAGAGTGATATATATGAGCATCAGAAGTTATCTTTTCTCTCGTCTTTTTCCTTTGCTTTACATATATTTTTTCCAGCTTATTTATTTGGAGTTTGTTGTTGTATAATTAGATCAATATGAAACTAATAATAATTTAAAATACATATACATTAGCAACATTACAAACGGGAGATGCTGAAGCAGAAAATGGAAATTTGGGAAAGGTCAAAAGTGACTATGACATATGGTCTAAGGAAGAGAGCAACATGTTGTTACAACTCTTGGTTGATGCTGCATCGAGTGGATGGCGGGATTCTAATGGAGTTCTAAGTAGGGCAACTGTGGTGACCAAGATACTTCCAGTGCTTAATGCAAAACTTAAATGTCACAAAAATTTTAATCATTACAATAGCCGGGTGAAATACTTTAAAAAAGAGTATAGAAAATATACACAACTTATGCGCCATAATTCAAGGTTCGGGTGGGACTCGACCACAAAGAAATTCACTGCTCCTGAAGAAGTTTGGGAGGATTTTTTTAAGGTGAGCTTCAATTTTATTTCAATATATAATTTGGGTTCTAAGTATATATTCTTCCTAAACAAAGTTTTACTTCTTTATAGTCCCACCCGGATTACAAAAGTCTTCGCACCAAAAATTTGGAAGACTACGAGGATTTGGAAGTAGTATGTGGGAATGCAACTGCTGTTGGTAGAAATTCACTAGCATTGGGTGAAGAAACTGATGCAAGAACTTGTGGGATCAAAGATATACAAGATGGAATAAAGGGCATGTTTTATGATGCTGTCAATGATGCCTTTATACCAAATCAAGATGTACAATCTTCTTCAGCCTTACCCTTTGAGCCCACTAGCTTGGAAGTTCGCTCAGATAGTACCAACAAGAAGAAACGAACTAAAGCATATTATGAAAGGAATGCTAGCTCAGAAACCACCAGAAAGACCAAGTTAGGGTCCTTCTCTCTTAACACTTCCTTCAGGGCTCTTAACTTTGGGCGGTTCCCCAATTTCCTCACGTTCCAACTTAGGGCTAACATTGTGAGTGACGGGCTTGGCCTTTTGCCCTCGTCACTGGTTTTAGGTCCGACTCCCATTCAACATAATCACACTATCCAATATGTCTGATCCACGTCCAAGCCCAACGACTCCCTTCCTTCTAGTGTTGGACTTCCACTTATGTCTAGGGCCACAAGAGTAAGAAAGAAAGATAGGCCCATTTATAACAGATGACTCCTTAGAGAGCCTACCATCACTTAGAGAGTCCAATTCATGAGAAGATAAGGATTGGGCCACAGCTTGACGGCCTAAGGGTTTGAGTTTTTGATCCCTACAATTCTCCGGCTCAAAAGCCAGCACATGAGTGAGATTCACGCTATCTGACACACAATTAATGAAACCAGAGGGGCTAACCAACCCCAAGGCACCAACCGCCGTCGCAGTCAAGCACAGACTATGTTTAGAGTCAACCCCCAATTTCTGCCTTTTTTATGACCCATCACCATCAATATCCCTCAAATCCTGCTAAATTGTCCTTCCCACACTTCGACCTTCCCCCCTTGTTTCCTCGGACATACCATCCTCCCTCGAATGCTCCAATCCCGCCAAGGAACCAGTCCATCACAATCCCCCCCTCTCCCGGATCCAGTGTCGAAAACACATTAGGGGCAATCTGATTGGGATCCTTACTATGAGGTTTTATGGTCTTGGAGTCACTCACCGTCTCCTTCCGGAGCCATGGCCCAAACGGCTTAAACGCCGCCGTTCCCTCATTCTCCCCTTTCTCGAGCTCGCACTCTTTCTCAGTATGGTCCAACAATCCACAATTGAAGCAGTAGTTTGGTAACCGCTCATAAGTCAGCGACACCGAGATAAGCTCCTCAGATCCCCCAGGGATGCGCAGGGTCAAGCATCTCCTCAAGGGTTTTGCAACATCCACTCCCACCCAAATTCTAAGAGATTTGCCTAGAAAGTTGCCAATAGAGCCACGGTCTGTAGCAATGTACTGTCCCAACGCTCCACCAATGATTTTGCTCATACCAAGATTCATATAAGCTGGTGGAAGCCCCGATACATGGATCCACAGAGGTTGGTGAGTCAAGAGGATCTACTTTGGGTCACCGTTCCCATTTTCCATCGCCAGCAATAAGAGGGCTTTGTTGAACGTCCAGGGACTCCCTCGGAGAACTCCTAGCATCTCTTTTTCTGAGTCAAAGGCAAACAACACCTTGTCGTCACCTAAATCACAAACTCGCACATCCGCATGCAGTTTCCACATCTTCCTCATAGTACCTTTCAAAGCCTCCTGATTAAATTTCTTCCTAGAAAGCAATCTACCAGCCAAAAGATGGACTTTGGCTTTCAGACTAACCAAATCAGGGTCATCGACCACCACAATATTGCTCTACTCCTCCGAGAGCCGTAAACCTGCTTCGAAAGTTTCACTACTTCATCCATCTTGCACCACGTTGATGCAGAAATCATCAAGACTTCTAGAATTCTTTCTTGATCCATACACACAGTAACAAGAGACAAACGGAGTTAAGGTTGAAGCCCGGAATGGGGTGGTTCAATTAAGAACGCTTCGATGTCTAAGTTAGTTTTTGCTAGAGAATAAACTAGCAGAGTATTGGTATGAGTGTAAGGACCCTTCCTGAATTTTATCTCAAAATTCGTGAAAAATTCTTATCCCATTTGACAGTTCTTTTTCCTCAAAATTTAATACTAGAATACCCTTTATCCTTAAATAATAATTAGTAAACCTTACAAGGTTCCGTCAGAACCTTTGTACTTACTGATCACACCTACTTGTCAGACGCATGATATCTATCTGTCAGACGTAAGATAACTTACAGGTCGAAGCCGAGACCTCGGAATAATGGTGGTCCAAAAAGTAACATGTTCTGACACCAAATGTCAGTAGGTAAGACATTGCTGAAACCTCTACTGGAATAACACAAGACAACTAACTAGTCAGCCTCTTGTGAACCGTCCCTAACTCATCACTCTGGGTCACCACTTACACCAACCCACTGACCCGGATGACGAAGGAACCATACTTGATTAAATTGAGTCTCACTGACTCGCCCCAAGTCAAACTCGATATCTCGGCTCGTCCTGAGCCCCCGAGTGGTAACTCGATATCCATGCTCCTCCAGAGCACCCCAAATGATAACTCGACATCCCTGCTCCTCCAGAGCACCCCAAGTGATAACTCGATAACCATGCTCCTCTAGAGCACCCCGAGTGATAACTTGATAATCATGCTCCTCTAGTGCACCCCGAGTGATAACTCGATATCCCTGCTCCTCCAGAGCACTCTTGGTCCTCAACGATATGGCGGAGAAAGATCCCTCGCACGCCAATATTGAAGAACCCCTCGACGATCTAGCGGAGATATACTCTCTAACGCCAATTGGAGAACCCTCAACAATGTAGCGGAGAAAAACACTCTCCACACCAATTATCAGAGAATCCCATGGTATAACCCAATACCCAGAAGTATGCATACCCATGCAATCCCGGAACCCTATTCCGTTCACAATACCTCCAAAATATCAAATAGTGGACGCTCTAGCCCTAAGGAACTCTTGACACATTAATGACCCAACTACCTTGACCTCCCGAGCTCAAAACCCACTCTATGGTCAACCGTAACCGCTGGGATTGCCCAATCGGGGCTCTAAACGAACTCCTATGGCCTCAAAACCATCAAAATCAGATCCGGAACGTCCCAAAACCTTAGCCACATGTCGCCGTGACCCCGGATTCGGCTCCACGCGCCGGCAAAAGGCCGTACCAAGCGCCGGCCACGTGCTGCTACAGTACCTTACGTGCCTAGACCGGTCCAACCCAGCCTGACCCGACTCTATCCATCTCAATCCGACCGATCCAACTCGACCCGATCGATCCAACTCGAACCGACTCGGTCGCCGGTGAATCATCGGAGAAGACGACCAGACTGCTGAAGAAGACGGTTATGCCGCCATCGTCAAACCCGCCGAAAACTGGAAATTTCTCGCCGAAAATCGCCATTTCCGGCGAGCTTCCAACTCCTTCATTTTTTGACCGATTTTCACGATCCACAGTCGAGAAGTGTCGGTCCTCCTCCCTCCTCCGTCCGTCGTCTACGGTGGTGCTCCTGCTCCGATGAATACCCTGAAATGCTCGTGGGGTCCCGAGGAAGATCCTCTCGGCCTTGGTTTTGGTCAAATCAGAATGAAATCCGTCCGATAGAAGGGGGGGTTTCGGTGTTCGCACGGGGAGAAATCAGGTAGGAGAGAGAGACTGAATGGACCAATCTCTCGAGGAGAGAGAAAAATATCTTATTTATAGTTCCAACTTTTCCAAAATTACCAAATTGCCCCTGAGGCTTCTAGACCCATAACGATCTCACCGGGTCTCTATTTTTCACGTTCTACCTGTCTACGTACTCGTGAGATCGAGACCTACGCAATGACCCAAGAAAATTTCTCAAAAGCACTGCCAGTCAAAAAGTGACTCCCGAACCCATCCAAAATCGAGGGTAAAAGCGTCAAATTCTCAAAGTAATTTAATTTCTGGTCTGGATCGTTACAAATCACCCCCCTTAAAGAAATTTCATCCCCGAAATTCCCTTAACTCAAGTCAAGAGCCAACCTCCTGTTTCAATTCCTCTCGCGTCACCATGGACACGAACTTGGCCCCAGACACGATTCCCAAAAGAACCCGTGCACTCTGCACATTTCTTCATTCCAATCTCGACAAACAAACCATAGGTGAGAACTACATCCAGGAAACATCCTGGAGGCACCAGTATCCATTCAACATGGAACATACCTCGAAAAACGTCTATGAACCTAAGAAGTCTACTGTGGGTCCTACTCCCAACATGACTTCATGATGTCACATGTCCGAACATACCCCGAAGCCAGGTGTCAGATAGGGTACATGCACTACGTGCAATCAGCCTCAACGATCTAGCGGAGCACTATCTTACAATGCCAACATCGGAAAACTCGTCAGCGATCTGGCGGAGAACTACCCTCCTACGCTAGCCGGAGAAACCTTGACGAATATGTGCTAGAGAAGACCCTTCATCATGTATAAAACAATGTGTGCATACACAACATTTCTTTTCAAACAAGTTCATTAGGATAACTCAAAATCCATCTTTTGTAAAAATATTTGTGGGACCCACGAAATCCAAACAATGAAAACATTCTGTGGTCCGCAACCCTGCTTTGAAAACCCTCCTCAAAGGAGTTAAAATCATGTAAATCAACATGGATACATAATATAACCAATCCACTGTTCCCGACATATCCACTAGTCACCAGGGTATCCCTTGAGGTGTGCTAGCCCTGTACTACACGTAGACAACCTCGCGACCCGGCGGAGCAAAACCCCTCAACACTAAGGTCGGAGAAAAACCATGACCATGCACACCCGATATACTTCGAGTGGTGCAGAAACCTGTACTATGCGTAGACAGCCTCGCGACCCGGTGAAGCAAAACTCCTCGATGCCAGAGTCGGAGAAACAGTAACCATCGGAACAGAAAACCAGTGAAAACCAAATTCGTGTTTTGAAATCTTTGTTTCTTGGCCTAAGCCAAATTCATTGAAAAACCTGTGTCGAGTAAGATTTGTAAAATACATAAAAGAGTTTAATTCAAGTATATATGTATGCATGCATTGTCTTCTACAAACTTAGGGTCCACTCACCAGTAACAGCGACGCCTACCTAGCTCGTGCATCACATGACCTCCGCCTCTCTCAGTTCAAGGTCGCTAAAGAGGTAAACGTCTCGGAGGCATCTTGTTAACATAATCCTTAAATAATTTGCATACAAGTGTGCGGTCTGCATGAAGTTAACATAGAGGTCTGATACCACTTGTAAGGACCCTTCCCGAATTTCATCTCGAAATCCATGAAAAGCCCTTATCCCGTCTAACAGCTATTTTTCCTCAAAATTTAATACCAAGAATACCCTTTATCCTTAAAATAATATTTAGTAAACCTTACAGGGTTCCCGTCAAAACCTTTGTACTAACTGACCACACCTACCTGTCAGACACAGGATACCTACCTGTCAGACGCAGGATAGCTTACAGGTCGAAGCCGAGACCTCGAAATAATGGTGGTCCAAAAAGTAACATGCCCTGACACCAAATGTCAGTAGGTCAGACACTGCTGAAACCTCTACTGGAATAACACAAGACAACTAACTAGTCAGCCTCTTGTGAACCGTCCCTAACTTGTCACTCTGGGTCACCGCACACACTAACCCACTGACCCGGATGCCGAAGGAACCATACTTGATTAAATTGAGTCTCACTGACTCACCCCGAGTCAAACTAGATATCCCGGCTCGTCATGAGCCCCCGAGTGGTAACTCGATATCCATGCTCCTCCAGAGCACCCCGAGTGATAACTCGACATCCCTGCTCCTCCAGAGCACCCCAAGTGATAACTCGATAACCATGCTCCTCTAAAGCACCCAGAGTGATAACTCGATAACCATGCTCCTCTAGTGCACCCCGAGTGATAACTCGATATCCCTGCTCCTCCAGAGCACTCTTGGACCTCAACGATATGGCGGAGAAAGATCCATCGCACGCCAACATTGAAAAACCCCTCGATGATCTCGCAGAGACATACCCTCTAACGCCAATCGGAGAACCCTCAACAATCTAGCGGAGGAAAATACTCTCCATACCAATCATCAGAGAATCCCATGGTATAACCCAATTCCTAGAAGTATGCATACCCATGCAATCCCGGAACCCTAGTCCGTTCACAGTACCTCCAAAATACCAAATAGTGGACGCTCTAGCCCCAAGGAACTCTTGACACATTAATGACCCAACTACCTTGACCTCCCGAGCTCAAAACCTGCTCTAGGGTCAACCGTAAATGCAGAGATTGCCCAACCGGGGCTCTGAACGAACTCTTATAGCCTTGAAACCACCAAAATCAGATCCAGAATGTCCCAAAACCTTAGCCACAACTCGGCCCAACTCCGCCTGACCCGATCCAGCCCTACCCGGCTCGGCCTGACCCGATCTAGCCCGACCCAACTAAGTCTGACCCGATCTAGCCCGACCCGGCTCGACCCAGCTCAACTCGACCGACTGATCCAACTCGACCCGACCTGATCATCGGCGAATCGCTAGAGAAGACGACCGGACTGCCGGAGAAGACGATTACGTTGCCACGCCGCCGCCGTCAAACCCGTCGGAAACTGGAAATTTCTCGTCGAAAATCGCCATTTCCGGTGAGCTTCCAGCTCCTTCATTTCTTGATTGATTTTCACGATCCACACATGTAAACTCATCTACTTTTCACCAGGAATCCGAATATGAGGTCAAAGTTTCGAGATCGTACCTGGTTTGGCCGGAAAACAGCCGAGAAGTTTCGGTCCTCCTCCCTCCTCCGTCCGTCATCTACGGCGTTGCTCCCGCTCCGATGAATACCCTGAAATGCTCGTGGGGTCTCGGGGAAGATCCTCCCGGCCTTGGTTTCGGTCAAATCAGAATGAAATCCGTCCGATGGAAGGGGGGGTTCAGTGTTCGCACGGGGAGAAATTAGGTAGGAGAGAGAGACTGAATGGACCAATCTCCCGAGGAGAGAGAAAAATATCTTATTTATAGTTCCAACTTTTCCAAAATTACCAAATTGCCCTTGAGGCTTCTAGACCCGTAACGATCTCACCGGGTCTCTGTTTTTCACTTGCTGCCTGTCTACGAACTCGTGAGATCGAGACCTACGGAACGACCCAAGAAAATTTCCCAAAAGCACTACCAGTCAAGAAGTGACTCCCGAACCCGTCCAAAATCGAGGGTAAAAGCGTCAAATTCTCAAAGTAATTTAATTTCTGATCTGGGTTGTTACCATGAGTAATGTGAATTACCTTTAGAAGTGAAGTGAGGACCTCTATTTATAGTGAATCCTTAAGAGTCACCGGAGCGTCTGATTGGTTGAAGTAGATAGCGTTTAATAGGTGATTCTCCTGAGAGAAATAACTTATTATTAACTATATAATTAATAGTAAATAACTCGCGGGGAGATTATTTATTATTGGCATTGATCTGATTAATTAATATATTCATATGGTACATATATTAAATTAATACGGGGCCGTGACAAGCCGTCGTCGTCTATACTAGTGATAATATCGACATTATGAGAATTATGGGCCACGTGGCAGCTCCATAATTTTTGGGTGATTAATGGTTCCACAAATGCCCCCACATCGCTTAGGAATTCAGGGAATCCTAAGGGATGTAATTTTTATTGTGGTCCAAGTAATCCATTTTTTATGGGAGTAGGACTCCGTTTTTTCGTGAATATTCTTTGCACAACTGAAATCCTGATAGGCTTTGGATGTCGCTCTGGTTTGAAATAGAAGACCTTGGGCTTGAAGCCTTGGTATGAGTAACCCCTTGAAGCCTACTAGAGATTAGGGTTTCAATTTTATTTAAATGGAGCGTTGGTAGCCTCCATTTCTCAAAAATTAATAACCCTAATCCTTTTAATTGCTGAGTTTGCTGCTGGTGAGAAGGAAGGTTCTTCCTTGTAGAGAGACAAGGCCGGCAGAGACAGGTGAGGAAAAAATTTTGAGTCTTTTTTCTTCTTTTCTCCCTCGTTTGATGGGGCTACGCAAGAGAGAGAGCCGCAAGAGAGGAGTCAGTGGGCCAACGCAGCAAAAAAGTTGCTGAAGCACGTCGACGCGAAAGGAGGCTAGAGGTAGGGCTGACGTCAAATGCATTAGGTGTCAGGAGAGCTACTGCGCGTAGGCGACACGCGAGTGTGCGTGCGAGTGGATGGCTTGGCGGCTGAGTGGGGCGGTGCGACTGGGTCTTATGTTGGAGCTGCTGGCTAGCGAACACAAGGCGCGATTCGGCTCGACTGGGCAACTCATGTGCGCGTGCAGCTCTATCCTTGCGGCTGCTGTCAACTTTTTCTGGTGTTTTTTTTTTTTTTCCACTGTGAAAGGACATCTTTTTTGATGTACTTTTTACATTGTAGCAAAAAACATGTATAATAAATATATACTTTTATTGTTGATTTTAGCTGATTTTGTATTTAATATATGTATATATATTTTTATTGTTTTATTTTTTCAGCTTCTCCCTTTTGAAGATTCCAGGAGCTGTGTCAGTCCGATTGCAGTGATTCAAGCGGTGGTGTGCTCTACTTTCCGAGACGATCATTTCAAGATGCAGGAAGGCAAGTTTCCAATGAAGTCTCGAAGTACTCACTTTGTGGGAGCGTAACAGTTCACGGGACAAAAGATCCATCTTATAGTGTGCATTGTTTCTTTGGAGTTGCAACTTCAAGAGGTGGTGAAGTCAACATTGAGATGCTCTTCCCAATGACATGCACATGGTGCTTGGCGAGAGCTCGGTGCATTGATGGACTTGTGGTCTTCAAGTGCTAGTGAAACCAACATGGATATGTTCTTCCAATGACATGCACGTGGTGCTTGGCTGATAGGAGAGCTCGGGGCATTGATGGACTTGTTGTCTTCAAGTGCTGGTTGGACCAACATCGAGACGTTTTTCCCAATGACCATGCACGTGGAGCTCGGAAGATAGGAGAGCTCGACACGTAGGGAGCGGGTCGTGCCATGACGCATCAAGGCTTTCAACAGGAGGCGAGGCGTCCCATGGCTTGAAGTGAGGTGTGTCACAGCGCAAGGCGAGGTGTGTCACAGTGCAAGGCGAGGCGTGGTTGGAGCGCGAAGTGATGCGCCCTATGACATGAGGCGATGCGTGCCACATCACAAAGTGAGGTGTACCATGATGCGAGGCGAGGTGCGTGTGGTGCCATGGAGTGATTGTAGGTTTTCGAGGAGTTGTTTTGGCTGGTGGAAGACCTTTTAGAGACTTGATCTCGAAAGCCCCGTTGTTCTTGAAACGGAGTGGCACCAAGGTGGAACACATCAATGGAGGATCGAACATGCCCCATGTTAAGCCCATGAAATCGTGCCTCGTTGTCCAGTTGAAGGAGGAGAGCTTGGAAGTGTCATCTAAGGAGGCAAAGCAAACTTACCCTGTGAAGGTGTCGACTCCATCTCCTTAACGAAAGACAAGGAAAGTGTTCATTGATCTCAAGGCGAGTGGTGTAAAGACGTGGAGTGCCAAAGCCACTGTTGCCTTCCTGGAGTTGAAGTTGCTTTTGCGGAGTCAAGCATCACTGAAGTTGCTTTCGCAGGGTCGAGCAGTACTGAAGTTGCTTTCGTGGAGACAAGCAGCAATGAAGTTGATTTCGCAGAGTCAAGCAGAGTTGAAGTTGCTTTCGCGGAGTCAATTGTGCCAGAGTGAGTGACATTGAGGAGGCTTCCCCCATTGCTCGAAAAAGGTCATAGATGCGTCGCGGGAAGTCCATGATGGAGTTGTCGAAGACCTCGAAGGTGAAAGCTCAAAGTTTGACGGGGAGACTCTGAGGTCGTGTCAATCTTGATGAGGAACTTCATGGATTTTCTTGACTTGTAGCTAGATCATAGCGTTGAATAAATGGTTGAGTATTTGATTTGTGAATTGCCAACTCCTTCAATTTTTCATTAATAGAAAATTTTTGTTTTATGTGTTTTGCAATTCTCGGCAGATTTGACCTTTGTGCACTAATTTTGATCTTCCGACTTCGTTTGAACTCGGAATTGAGTACCTTGGGTGAGGTTGGAAAGCTAACTTCCATACCTTTTCGTTGCCACCAAGCTCTATCTAATAGGACGAAAATTGAGCATGGTAGGTCCGAATGAATCTCAGTCTTGTGCGCTGAAACATGCAGTTGGCCTCTGTGCGTTAAAACATTTGCCCAGGATTCGTTACAACTTGGACTTTGACCCAATTGGTAGGGTTGGGAAGCTATCCTTAGTAGTTTTTCCAATGGCCCCAAGAAAATTTGTTGGGTGTGAGTGATGCATCCTTGGTGATATTTGCAAGTCGTATGTACTTCACTGTTGGTTAACTACCTCGAACTTAGACGTTGAGCAGACTTTTTCTAAGTTGCTTGAGGTATTTTCTTAGCCCTTTTTTTGCATAGAAAAGGCTTGTCGAGTTTTCAAATGCCCCCGTTGTAGCCATGGGCGTTCAATGTTAGGGTCTTGATTCACTCTGTGTAACGACCTGGACCAGAAATTTAATTATTTTGAGAATTGAACGATTTTACCCTCGAATTTGGACGGGTTTGGTAGTCACTTTTTGACTGGCAATACTTTTGGGAATTTTTCTTGGGTCGTTTCGTAGGTCTCGAAATCACGAGTTCGTAGACAGGCGGCACGCGGAAAATAGAGACCCGGTGAGTTCGTTACGGGTCTAAAAGTTTCAGGGGCAGTTTGGTAATTTTGGAAAAGTTGGAACTATAAAGCATATATTTTTCTGTTTCCTCGAGAGATTAGTCCATTCGGTATCTCTCTCCTACCCGAAATTCTCCTCGTGCGAACACCGAACATCCCGTTTCATCGGATGGATTTCGGTCTGATTCGACCGAAACCAAGGTCGAGAGGATCTTTCCTGGAACCCCACGGTCTGATTTAACCTCATATTTGGGTTCCTGGTGAAAAGTAGATGAATTTACATGTGTGGATCGTGAAAAATGGTCAAGAATTGAAGAAGTTAGAAAACCTTGAAAATCGACCGGAAATGGCAATTTTTGGCGAACTAGACGGCGACGACGATCCAGTCGTATTCTCAGGCGAGTCGCCGGTGATCGATCAGAGCGAGTGGACCGATCTGATCGAGCGGACCGATCGGGTCGAGTGGATCGATCGGGTCGAGTGGGACTGTTCCCGATGTCACGACAGCGCGCTACTAGGGTTTTGTGACGTTCCGGATCAGATTTTGTTGGTTTTGAGGCCATAGGAGTTCGTTTAGGGCCCAAATCGGCAATCCCAGCGATAATGGTTGACCGTGGAGTGGATTTTGCGCTCGGAAGGTCAAGGTAGTTAGGTCATTATTGTGTCATGTGTTCCTTGGGGCTAGAGTGTCCATGATTTTGGGTTGGATGATATGTGTGAGTGGACTTTTGATTTATAAATTGAAATGCGTGCATCAATGTATCTTTGTTTAAATACTGTTATGGATTGTTGCATTGAATTTCCGGAATTTAGGAATGATTGATGGACACATGTTTTCTAATATTTCAGTTAAAGTGTATTTTGAGAAATGTAATGGTTTTTGGACTCGGTTTTGATATCATTTTGACATGGAAATTATTGAGTCCATGATTTGGATTTTGACCCGTATGTATGAGTTTATCGGATTTGGTTATATTTGAGGGAGGCCAGGACTCGGGACTAGGATTCGCTATTGGCGGTGAACCCGGTGAACCTCCAAGATAAACATTGATTTGAGGGAGGCCCGGACCCGGGACTAGGATCCGCTATTGGTGGTGAACCCGGTGAACCTCCAAGATAAACATTGATTTGAGAGAGGCCAGAATCCGGGGCTAGGATCCGCTATTGGCGGTGAACCCGATGAACCTCCAAGATAAACATTGATTTGAGGGAGGCTAGAATCCGGGACTAGGATCCGCTATTAGCGGTGAACCCGGTGAACCTCCAAGATAAACATTGATTTGAGGGGGGCCAGAATCCGGAGCCAGGATCCGCTGTTGGCGGTGAACCTGGTGAACCTCCAATATAAATAATACTGATATGTGTGGGAGCCAGAATCCTCGGTAAATGGTGCCGTTAGTGGAATCCCCTCCACCTGGAATCCTCTGGCACAATCGGGCTCAATTGGTGAAAGGTGTCCCCTCCAAGGGGAATAAAAAGGCTTGGTCCAGGGTTTGAGTCCTCAAAGCTGCTGCAGGTAGGGGATTTTCGAACGGGGACAAGCTAACAATACCGATTGTGCCAGAGGATTCCGGGTGAAGGGGATTCCACTAACGACACCATTTGCCGAGGATTCGGGGCGGGTCGTTACACTCTGGCCCTCGAGGGAGGGTTTTATTTCTCCTTTGTTGACGAGATTTTGCTTCTTGGAAGAAAGCTTGGAGTGCTTCCAGTGCAAAGGGTTAGACGCTTTAGAGTGTGAAGGCATGGTGCTTTGCAATGAGAAGGCTTTGACTACTTTGCAGGGCAAAGACATTGATACTTCACGTGACGAAGTCGTTGATGCTTCACGTGATGAAGGCGTTGATGCTTTGCGTGGGAAGGCGTTAATGCTTTGCGTGGGAAGGCGTTGATGCTTTGCGTGGGAAGGCGTTGATGCTTTGCGTGGGAAGGCGTTGATTCTTCGTGGGGTGATGGTGTTGGTGCTTCGCGGGGCGAAGGCGTTGACATTTCGCGGGGCAAAGACGTTGTTGGTTCGCAGGGCGAAGGCGTTGATTCTTCGAAGGGTGAGGGTGTTGATGCTTCGTTGGGCGAAGGCGTTGATGCTTCGAGGGGCGAAGGCGTTGATGCTTTGCGGGGGGAATACGTTGTTGCTTCGCGTGGCGAAGGCGTTGTTGCTTCACGGTCAAATGCAATGATGCTTTGTGGGGCGAAGACGGTGTTACTTCGCGTGGTGAAGGCGCTGATGCTTCGCGGGACGAAGGCGCTGATACTTCGCGGCGTAGGCGCTGATGCTTTACGAGCGAAGGCTCTGATGCTTCGCGGAGCGAAGGCGCTGATGCTTCATGGAGCGAAGGCATTGAGTTGTTTTGTAGTGAAAGGCTTTGAGTTGCTTCGATGTTGAAGGCTTTGAGCTACTTTGATGTGGAAGGCTTTGAGCCCTTCACATGATGAAGGCGTTGATGCTTCACTAGGCGAAAGCGTGTATGCTTCGCGGGGTGAAGGTGCTGATGCTTCGCGGGGTGAAGGCGCTGATGCTTCGCGGGGCGAAGGCGTTGTTCTTTCATGGGCGAATGCATTGATGCTTCGCGGGGCGAAGGCATTGTTACTTTGCGGGGCAAAGGCATTGAGTTGCTTCGCAATGAAAAGTTTTGAGTTGCGTCGCTGTCAAAGGCTTTGAGCTGCTTCACTGTGGAATGCTTTGAGTGCTTTGCACGATGAAGGCATTGATGCTTCGTAGCGCGTAGACATTGATGCTTCACAGGGTGAAGGCAATGATGCTTCACGGGACAAAGGCACTGATGTTTCGCGAGCGAATGCATTGTTACTTTGCGGGGCGAAGGCATTGAGTTGCTTCGCAATGAAAGGCTTTGAGTTGCTTCGATGTCGAAGGCTTTGAGTTGCTTCGCTATGGAAGGCTTTGAGTGCTTCACATGACGAAGGCATTGAAGCTTAGCAGGGCATAGGCATTGATGCTTCACAAGGCGTTGATGGTTCGCGGGGCGTAGGCGTTGATGGTTCGCGGGGCGAAGGCGTTGATGCTTCGCAGGGCGAAGGAATTGAATTGCTTTGCAGTGGAAGGCTTTGAGTTGCTTCGTTATGGAAGGCTTCGAGTGCTTCACAGGGAAAATGCTTGGATGCTTCTCGGAAGAAGGCTTAGAGTGCTTTGCAGGGCGAAGGCTTGATTGCTTCTCGTGAGAAGGCTTAGAGTGCTTCACATGGCGAATGCTTGGATGCTTCTTGGAAGAAGGCTTAGAGTGTTTCGCAGTGCAAGGCTTGGATGCTTCTCATGAGAAGGCTTAGAATGCTTCGCAGAGCGAAGGCTTGGATGCTTATTGTGAGAAGGCTTAGAGTACTTCGTCTTGGATGCTTCTCGAAAAAAGGCTTAGAGTGCTTCGTAGTGGAAGGCGGATGCGTCTCACGAGAAGGCTTAGAGTGCTTTGCAAGGTGAAGGCTTGGATGCTTCTCGTGAGAAGGCTTAGAGTGCTTCGCATAGTGAAGGCTTGGATGCTTCTCGGAAGAAGGCTTAGAGTGCTTCACAGTGGAAGGCTTGGATGCTTCTTGGAAGAAGGCTTAGAATGCTTCGCAGTGGAAGGCTTGGATGCTTCTCGTGAGAAGGCTTAGAGCGCTTCGCAAGGTGAAGGCTTGGATGCTTCTCGTGAGAAGGCTTAGAGTGCTTCGCAGAGCGAAGGCTTGGATGCTTCTCGGAAGAAGGCTAAGAGTTTCCAATGCTATGTAAAATTGTCTAAGTAGAATCTCAAGTTTCTTGATAATTTTGTTGAAGACAATAATACAACGGAAACAAAAATTGATATGGGGCCTTATTCGGAAATGATTGCATTGATGATGATCACCTTTGAAGCAGGCTCCTTATAGCCTTTGTAGATGAGATGTTCTGCAGCTTTATCGACGAGGTATTCGGTGCAATACCTCTCCCTGACGAGGTCCTGCATGTAACTATCGAAGGTCTTCATGTGCTGATGGTGTGACCATAACAGTTGCGATAGGCGCGCCACCTAGTCTTGTCGTCCCTTTCTTGGTCGCTCTTCACGGGTGGTGACTTTTTGAATCAAGTACAATTGCTGTAGATTCAATGGATGGGCATCGAGAACTGCTTGCTGGACTTCCTACTAATCAGGGCGTCAGAAGTTGGGGTTGCCTTGCGTTTGTGGTACTTGCTTGGCGTGGCCTCGAAGTCGGTGTCTCTGATCAGTCGTTATTTATGCATCATTTTGATGTCTTTATATGCCTCTCTTACATGTCTTTTGAATGATTTCGTGCCATCAATAGTAGAAAAAGATCAATCTTGTGAGACTTGTGCAGAGTTAGAAAGATAGGTAAAATCTGGAAAGAACACAAAAAGAATGACTCAAATCGGAGTCCAGATGAAGGAGATATCATCATTTCAATATCAGGTCGTGAACGGAGTCATGAGTGCGCCAGTGCCCCTATTTTGGGCCACTGGCCAAGTACCTCATATCAGGCCCTCCGGGTCTCAAACCTGTGTTTCATGACATCAAGGTCAAGTCCTAGAAGTGCCAAGGTCGTGCCAAGGCAGGTCGAGGACATGTCCCAAGAACTCCCATTCGAGCCAAGATGTGCGCCTAAGTCGGGGGTCCCTGTTCCGCCAGCGGTAGATCAGAGGTTCTCCTTCTGCGCTAAGCCTGACAATGTTTGCGCCAAGCCTGAACGAAGATGCGCTTCTACTATACTCATGATGTGCTTCAAAAGCGCAGTCCCAGATCCTGATTACGAAGACAGTCCAAAATCCAAGTTTGGCCAGCTTGCGTTCCCACTTGCCAGCTTGCATTCACACTCCCAGCCGTGTTCTGATTGGTTCTAATAGATTTAAGGACTTTGTAATTAATTAAAAGTACAATAACTTTCCCTATCCTTATAGGACATGGTTTTACCAATCCTTATAGAATAAGGTTTTACCAATCCTTATAGGACAAGGTTTTCCCTTTGTCTATAAAAAGGATCCTTTGTTCAGTGTTTTGAAAAAAGGAGAATCAGGAAAAAGGAAGAGATAATTAGCTAGAGGCGTTTTTGGGAGATACAGAGACACCTTAGCCGCAGATAGTATTTTGGTTTTTTAGAGTTTTACGTTAAAACTTGGTTATTCCCGAAGTCGAGTGTGTTGGACGTGGAGCTTGGAGAAGAAGGCTCTGCCGTGTCTTCTGCTGCACCTGTTCTTCATAATATCTTCTGTACCCTTATTTTCATTATTGCAATTTACTTATGAATTCAATTATATTTGTTTCAATTTCAGTTATGTGTGAGCAGTCATTAGGATTAGGGCTGCTTGAAGCCCTAGCCATGTTAGCTTGTTGATTGGATTTCTGGCTCTTGATTATGATTGCTATGCATGCTGAATAAGTTGGATTACTATGCTTAATGACCTTAATTTATGCCTATAAGATTAGCTACCTTGTTTGCATATAATTATAGATGTAATTGCTTGAGTGACCGTCATATCATCTTGTGATTTGGAGCATCGAAAGTATTCTTACTTGTAATCTTAACTCATAACGACCTAGGATTGCATGTCACTTTGCTAGGCTAATGTGGTGTCATTAAATTCTCTTTAAACTTCATGCATCATCTTAAAAGGTAGGTGATAGACGTTCTAGGCATATGCCCTGTTTAGAACATGCTAAGTAAGAGGGAATAAGATGTGTCTAGTGAACCAACGCCAGGTCCTAGGCACGGGCACCTAATTCAGAAAATGCATAGTAATTAGGTCAAGGAAATATGGTTAAGCGCTATAATTGGTTAGAGTGGATAGTAAGCCTTAATTCGCCTTAGTTAATAATCAATCAACCGTTAATTCTTGCATTGTTATTTTCTGCATTTTATTTTACTTGTCTTTAAATTTCAGTTCTCACATCATAAACCCCCCTGCGTGTGTGTGTGTGTTTTCACTAAGTTAATAAATCTGAACTAAAGTGGTCATAACGTTGATACAAGTCCTCGAGGGATCGACTCTTGCTGTGCTACTATACTATTCTTATCGATTTGTGCACTTGCAAGAATTTTATAACTGTTAGAATTGAATTGCATATTTCTTGCTCTTTAGTTTTACCAACAAGTTTTTGGCGCCGCTGCCGGGGACTTGTCCCTCAACGGTGCCCATTCAAGTTTAGATTTGTAACTTAGTTTTTCTTTTTGTTAGGTACCCGTGTATGTCATTCCAAGGTTCAGTGCACGGGTCATCAAGTGGACCATCATCGCAAGCATCTTCAGTCCACGGCTCCCCGCCACCAAGCCCAAGGAGGATGGCGGACCACAGAGAAGAGAAGGGCCTGGAACGTGGCCTAGTACCGCAAGCCCCATGGCGCCTTAAGGATTTTGCCATGCCCTATGTCTCGAAGGATCAATTTCCAATTGTTTTTCCCAAGTCAACAGTGGCAAACTTCGAATTGAAGTCGGGGAAAATTCACATGCTGCCTACATTCCACGGCCTTGCTGGCGAGGACCCGCACTTTCATATCAAGGAATTTGTTGAGGTTTGTTCAACACTGTGCATCAATGGTATGACAGAATCTGAAATCCGCCTGCGGTTCTTTCACTTCAGTCTCAAGGATCGCGCCAAGACATGGTTTCATTCATTGGCGCCGACTTCCATTCACTCTTGGAGGGACTTGACGTCCAAATTCCTAACACAGTACTTTCCCATGGAAAAGACAAATGAGTTAAAGTCCAAGATCATGAACCCACGGCAAGACATGGAGGAGTCTTTCTATGAGTTTTGGGAGCGGTTCAATCAGATGCTACGGGCGTGCCCCCACCACCATATTGATGCCCATCATCTTATGCTAAACTTCTATGGAGGCTTGAAGACTAGCGATCGGACAATGGTGGACTCTCAATCCCAAGGGATTCTAGAAGGCATAGCCGAGGAAGCAAGGACCGCCTTTGAGAACATTGCTCAAAGGGAAAAACAGTTCAGCTACATGGGTCCCTCCTCTAGAGCTACGGGTGATGCATCCGCCAAATACAAAGATGACGCCATTGCTCAGCTCACGGCAATGGTGAAACAGTTATGTAGCGAGAAAGCCAAAGAAGTTCACATCTGCGAGGTATGTTCAATTCAGGGCCAAAAATCCCAGGACTGCCCGGTTGTGGAAGATGCCAACTTTGCTGGAGGGTTCAACAGCAATTCTCGACCCCGGAATGACCCATATTCCAACACTTACAATTCGGGGTGGAAAAATCATCCAAATTTCCGTTGGAGCAACAATCAAGCAGCCGCAAATCCCTTGCCACCTCCTGGATTTGAGCAGCAAGCCGCATGCCCTCAGGGGAACTATCACGGTCCTTCCTCAAATCAGAATGGTGGAAGCAAGTCTTTTGAGGACTCCCTCCATATCCTGACTCAACAGCATGCTCAATTCATAAAATTCATGCAAGATAGCCAGAGTCAGACGGGAGACATAAAAAATGAATTGAAAACTTGGAGCGTCAAATGGGACAGGTGGCGAACCAACTAAATCAGCAAGAGCAGGGCAAGCTACCGAGTCAAGTCCTGGTAAATCCGAAAGGATTTCACAATCCTACGGCTAATGCCATCACGCTGGAGAGGGAAACACCACTTCAAGACCCCACATATGCCACCCTCGCAGGACCTGAAACCAAGCCTCAACCTACTCTGCCAAGGATCACCGACCAGGGCGCGCCGCGAAACATGCCACGGCCAACACCTCTGGTGCAGAACCAGTCCAATGAGCCACCAAGTGCCCTACCGCAAGGAGGACCTGACACTGCGCCTACTTCGGCCACGGTTGGCATGCAACCTGCTCCTAACCCCAAGTCGCAGCACTCGAATACTTCTAACTCTAAACCTCAGAATTCCAATTCTAAAAAAGTCACTTTTGAGTTAGCTAATAATGATGATTATCCATTTCCTCGCAGGTTCCAAAACAGGAATAAGCAAAGGGAGGACTTTGAGGAAGAGATCATCAACATGTTGCAGAAGCTTCAGATCACACTGCCTTTCCATAAAATTGTCAAGCACATGCCTATCTTTGCAAAGCTGATCAAGGACTTAGTTGCAGGAAAGTGTGGTTTTAGCTCCACGGACACCATTGACATCCCTAAGGCATGCTCGACTGCCCTTTTGTGCATGCCCCTTAAGGCCAATGATCCTGGGCCGCCATACCTTCCATGTGTCATTCAGTCAAAAAGATTCGAACATTGCCTTTGCGACATGGGAGCATCAGTGAACATCATGCCATTCCACATTTACAGGTCACTCAACCTAGGCGCACTCAAACCCACGAACCTATGTGTCAGATTGGCTAACGCTTCTATAACCAACCTAATGGGGGTTCTTGAGGACGTTCTGGTACAAATCGGAGATACATGCATCCCTGCAGACTTCTACGTACTAAGAATGGACATAATTGACAAAAGTGAGGAACCTCCCCTCATCTTCGCTTACTAGCCACAGTCGAGTGCCTCATCGATGTCAGAAAGGGCCAGGTCTCCATCAAGGTCCTGGACCAGCTTCGGACATTCTCCATCCATGACACCATCCAGTACCCTGCCGAGCCTATTGTAGATTTTCCGTTAAACACAATGGAGTTACTGCTACGGGAGACAATTGCTCAGTCTTGCATGATGGATGACCTTGAGAAGGCCGTTACTAGTAACCCATACACTATGGATTCACTTACAGATAGCGTGATCGAAGAGGTACGAGCCCTTGACATCATGCCAGCCCTCCCATTCCACAGGCCTCCCTTCGAAGCGTTACCACTCACAAGTCAGAAAACCCTGCCGTCCATCATAAAGGCTCCTGAACTCGAGCTGAAGCCCTTGCCCGAGCACTTAAAGTATGCATATTTGGGCGACAATCAAACCCTTCCAGTCATCATTGCATCTACCCTAAGTACGAAAGAGGAAAAGGCATTGGTTCACGTCCTTAAGGTCAATCAAACGGCAATTGGATGGACAATAGCTGACATCAAAGGCATAAGTCCCACAAAATGCATGCATCGGATACTGCTGGAGGAAGACTCCAAACCATCATGGGAGGCGCAGAGGCGATTGCATCCACCTATGAAGGAGGTCGTGAAGAAAGAAGTCCTAAAGCTTTTGGACGTTGGAATCATCTATCCAATTAGTGACTCCAAGTGGGTGAGCCCAATCCAGGTCGTGCCAAAGAAAAGTGGGATCACAGTTGTAACAACCCGGAATTTTAATTATTGGGTTTACGCAATTATTTTTGGTAAAATGACAATTTTAGCCTTGGTCGGTAAAGGGCATGGAAATCAAGTTTTGTTTTGGAACTTATTAGGCGGTGTTTTGGGTACCGTTGCGTAGGTCTCAAACTCACAAGTTCGTAGACAGGCGGCACGCGAAAAACGGAGATACGGTGAGTTCGTTATGGGTCTAGAAGCTTCAGGGGCTGTTTTGTAATTTTGAAAAATTTGGAACTATATAGTAGATATATTTCTCTCTCCTCGGGAGATGGGTCCATTCAGTCTCTCTCTCCTACCCGAAAACCTCCCCGTGCGAACACCGAAGTACCCCTTTCATCGGATGGATTTCGATCCGATTTGACCGAAACCAAGGTCGGGAGGATCTTCCCCAGGACCCCACGAGTATTTTGGGGTAGTTATTGGAGCGGGAGCACCGCCGTAGGCGACGGACGGAGGAGGGAAGTGAACCGAATCTTCTCGGTCGTTTTTCGGCCAAACCAGGTACGATCTCGGAACTTTGACCTCATATTTGGATTCCTGGTGAAAAGTAGATGAATTTACATGTGTGGATCGTGAAAAACGGTTAAGAAATGAAGAAGTTAGAAAACCTTGAAAATCGACCGGAAATGGCGATTTCCGGCGAACCAGATGGCGGTGGAGGTGGCGGTCCGGTCATCTTCTCCGGCCAGCCTTCGATGACGACGACGGCCGTCCGGTCATCTTCGCCGGTGAGTCACCGGAGATCGGTCGGGTTGAGTGAACTGGTCGGGTTGAGTGAACCGGTCGAGTTGAGTGAACCGATCGGGTTGAGTGAACCGATCAGGTTGAGTGAATCAGTCGGGTTGAGTGAACCGGTCGGGTTGAGTGAACCGATCGGGTCGAGTTGGATCGGGTCAGGTTGAGCCAGACCGGGTTGGATCGGTCCAGGCGCGTGAACACTATAGCAGGCACGTGACCGGCGCGTGAGGGCACGTGGGACCGTGTGCCGAACTTCCAGCGGCGCGTGGGGCCGAGTCTGAGGTCACGTTGACGTGTGGTAACTAGTTTTCGACGTTTCGAATCTGTTGGTACAGGTTTCAGGTTGATCGGACGTCGTTTAGAGTTCATTTTGGGCAATCCCACCGGTAATAATTGACCATATTAGCGGGTTTTGAGCTCGGAAAGTCAAGGTAGTTGGGTCATTATTGTGCATGTGTTCCTTGGGCTAGAGCGTCCATGAATTAAGGGTTGGATGATGTTTGTGAGTAGACTTTTGTTTTATAAACTGAAATGCATTCATCAAAATAAACTGAATTTTAGAAATGATTACTAGACACATGTTTTCCACTATTTCGGTTAAAGTGTGATTTGAGAAATATCATGGTTTTTGAACTCGATTTTGATATCGTTTTGACGTGGAAATTATTGAGTCCACGATTTGGGTTTTGACACGGATATATGAGTTTATCGGAATTGGCCATATATTTGAGGGAGACCAGAACCCGGGACTAGGATCCGTTATTAGCGGTGAACCTCCAATATAATATGATATGATATGATAGTCGAGAGATATGCCGACTGATACGATATGATAGCCAAAGGTTATACCGGCTGATGATATGATATGATAGTCGAGAGATATGCCGACTGATACGATATGATAGTCGAAGGTTATACCGGCTGATGATATGATATGATAGTCGAGAGATATGCCGACTGATACGATATGATAGCCGAAGGTTATACCGGCTGATGATATGATATGATAGTCGAGAGATATGCCGACTGATATGATATGATAGCCGAAGGTTATATCGGTTGATGATATGATATGATAGTCGAGAGATATGCCGACTGATATGATATGATAGCCGAAGGTTATACCGGCTGATGATATGACATGATAGTCGAGAGATATGCCGACTGATGTGATATGATAGTGGAAGGTTATACCGGCTGATGATATGATATGATAGTCGAGAGATATGCCGACTGATAGGATATGATAGCCGAAGGTTATACCGACTGATGATATGATATGATAGTCGAGAGATATGTCGACTGATACGATATGATAGCCGAAGGTTATACCGGCTGATGATATGAAATGATAGTCGAGAGATATGCCGACTGATACGATATGATAGCCGAAGGTTATACCGGCTGATGATATGATATGATAGTCGAGAGATATTCCGATTGATACGATATGATAGCCGAAGGTTATACCGGCTGATGATATGATATGATAGTCGAGAGATATGTCGACTGATATGATATGATAGCCGAAGGTTATACCGGCTGATGATATGATATGATAGTCGAGAGATATGCCGACTGATACGATGATACGATATGATAGCCGAAGGTTATACCGGCTGATGATATGATATGATAGTGGAGAGATATGCCGACTGATACGATATGATAGCTGAAGGTTATACCGACTGATGATATGATATGATAGTCGAGAGATATGCCGACTGATATGATATGATAGCCGAAGGTTATACCGGCTGATGATATGATATGATAGTCGAGAGATATGCCGACTGATGTGATATGATAGCCAAAGGTTATACCGGCTGATGATATGATATGATAGTCGAGGATACTTGCCGACTGATGTGATATCATAGTACAGAGAGTTGTGATACAGGACTAGCACACCCCAAGGGATACCCTGGTGGCTAGGGATATGCCAGTCGAGGGATATGCCGACTAATGTGATATGATAGCCGAAGGTTATACCGGCTGATGATATGATATGATAGTCGAGGATACTTGCCGACTGATGTGATATGATAGTACAGAGAGTTGTCATACAGGACTAGTACACCCCAAGGGATACCCTGGTGGCTAGGGATATGCCAGTCGAGGGATATGCCGACTGATGTGATATGATAGCCGAAGGTTATACCGGCTAATGATATGATATGATAGTCGAGGATACTTGCCGACTGATGTGATATCATAGTACAGAGAGTTGTGATACAGGACTAGCACACCCCAAGGGATACCCTGGTGGCTAGAGATATGCCAGTCGAGGGATATGCCGACTGATGTGATATGATAGCCGAGGATATTTCCGGCTCTAATATAATTTGACGACGATTGTCATGGGCTTAATCAGCCTATGCGCTTAATCAACCTACGAAAATACTTCGTCATCCGGGTCAGTGGGTTGGTGTGGGCGGTGACCCAGAGTGACGAATTATTGTTGGTTCACAAGTATCTGACTAGTCGGTTGTCTTGTGGTATTCCAGTAGAGATGTCAGCATTGTCTGACCTACTGAAAATTGGTGTAAGAGAGTGTTCCTATTTGGACCACCACTATTCCGAGGTCTTGGCATTGACCTGTATACTATCCTGCGTCTGACAGGTAGGAATGGTCAGTAAGTACAGAGGTTCGGTCGGGAACCCTGTAAGGTTTACAAAAAAGAAAAAAAAAATTATTTAAGGATAAAGGGTATTTATGATATTTAAAATTTGAAACAAAAAAGCTGTCAGACGGGATAAGGGTTCTTTCCGGGTTTCGAGGGAAAATTCGGGAAGGGTCCTTACAACAGTGGTTAAAAACGAGCAGGATGAGCTTGTACCTCAACGGATTCAAACAAGATGGAGAGTGTGCATTGACTATCGAAAGCTAAATATAACCACACACAAGGACCACTTTCCTTTGCCCTTCATTGATCAAATGCTTGAGCGCCTGGCTGGACACTCCCACTATTGCTTCTTAGACGGCTACTCAGGATACAATCAGATTGCTATTGCACCCGAAGATCAAGAAAAAACAACATTCACATGCCCATATGGCACTTTTGCATACAGAAGAATGCCGTTTGGATTGTGCAATGCCCCATCTACCTTTCAGCGTTGCATGATGAGCATCTTCTCCGATATGGTGGAAGATATAATTGAAGTATTCATGGACGACTTCTCGGTGTTTGGACATTCATTCGAACTGTGCTTAGTTAACCTAACCCGAGTACTGGAACAGTGCAGAGAAAGCAACTTAGTGCTGAACTGGGAAAAGTGCCATTTCATGGTACAACAGGGAATTGTCTTGGGTCATGTGATCTCTAGCCGAGACATAGAAGTGGACAAAGCAAAGTTAGACATAGTAGAGAGGCTGTCGTACCCCACTACAGTCAAAGAGGTTTGATCGTTCTTAGGGCATGCTGGCTTTTACCGTAGATTCATCAAAGATTTCTCGAAAATCACAAGACCTTTGTGTGATCTTCTAGCCAAGGACGTCACATTTGAGTTCACTAAGGGATGCCATGAGGCATTCAACACACTTAAGGCAAAGCTCACGGCATCACCCATCATCATGCCACCGAATTAGGACTTACCATTCGAACTAATGTGTGATGCCTCGGACTTCGCCATAGGAGCAATTTTGGGACAGCGTGTTGACAAGCTCCCTCATGTCATTTACTACGCAAGTCGAACCCTGAATGATGCCCAGCTGAACTACTCCACCACCGAGAAGGAGCTCCTTGCTGTTATCTTTGCCCTTGAGAAGTTCCGCTCATATCTAATTCAAACCAAGGTCATAGTATACACGGATCATGCTGCCTTGAAGTATTTGCTCACTAAAAAGGACGCCAAGACAAGGTTGCTACGTTGGATGCTACTGCTCCAGGAATTCGACCTTGAAATCAGAGACAAGAAGGGCAGCAAAAACGTGGTCGCTGACCATATGAGTCGATTGCTTCACAGTTCCAATGAAGAGGCCGATCAGTTGCCCCTCCTTGAGACCTTTCCTGACGAACAGCTCTTCGCAATCCAAGCTATTGATCCATGGTATGCCAATCTCATTAATTACCTTGTCACTAAGCAAATTCCTTCATCTTTAAACAGGTACCGAAAGGACAAGCTGGCTAAACAAGCTAAGTACTTCATATGGGATGAGCCGTACCTATGGAAGCATTGTCTAGACCAAATCATTCGGTGCTGCATCCCAGAAGACGAGATGAAATCCGTCTTGACATTTTGCCATAGCTTGGCATGTGGAGGCCATTTTGGAGCTAAGAAGACAGCCCTCAAGGTACTACAAAGTGGACTATACTGGCCCACACTTTTCAAGGATGCACACGAATTTGTACTCACTTGTGACCGCTGCCAACGCCTAGGTAACATCGGCCCTCGAAATCAAATGCCATTACACCCTATTCTTGTGGTCGAAATCTTCGACGTATGGGGCATTGATTTTATGGGGCCTTTTCCGAATTCCTTTGGAAATTTTTATATTCTACTTGCAGTTGATTATGTCTCCAAATGGGTGAAAGCAATTTCCACCAAAACTAACGACGCCAAAGTAGTGGTGCGTTTTTTACAGTCACATCTTAGCCAGATTCGGCGCACCTAGGGCAATCATCAGTGATGAGGGGGGGGGGGGGGGGGGGGGGGGGGGGGGGGGGTGGACACTTCTGCAATCATTCATTTGTAGCCCTAATGAAGAAGTATGGTGTCACCCACAAGGTCTCAACACCGTATCACCCTCAAACGAGTGGCCAAGCGGAAGTGTCCAATCGGGAAGTAAAGGCCATATTGGAAAAAACGGTAAATCCTAACCGCAAAGATTGGTCCATCAAATTGAATGATGCGCTGTGGGCCTATCGGACCGCATACAAGACCCCGATTGGCATGTCTCCCTTCCGGCTTGTTTTTGGAAAAGGCTGCCACCTGCCGGTGGAATTGGAGCATAAAGCATTCTGGGCTATTAAGCAGATGAACCTGAACTTCGATGATGCTGGAATACATAGGAAGCTTTAGCTAAGTGAATTAGAGGAGTTGCGAAATGAGGCCTTCGATAGTGCTCGTATCTACAAGGAAAACACCAAAGCTTTCCACGACAAGCGCAGTCAGCCCAAGGACTTTCACATCGGACAGGAAGTCCTCCTCTTTGACTTCCGGCTCAGACTAATGCCAGGTAAGTTGCGTTCAAGATGGACTGGACCATTTATTATTACTAACATTTTTCCTCATGGTGCAGTTGAAATCCAGCACCCGGAACGGTAAGATCCGTTCAAGGTAAATGGCCACCGCCTCAAACACTACTTCAAGGACCTCTTTAATCCAAGCGCAGTCAACACTGCAACTCCGCATGCGCCCAGCTCCTAGAATGACAACCCCGTCTTGCCTAGACGTTAAATAAAGCGCTCCTATGAGGCAGCCTAGCCCTGGTTTGTATTTCTCACTTCCTTTTCTGTTTCTGCCCGTTATATCTCTCAAACCGTTCTACTATTGTCATGCTTACTGCTTATCACATTGAGGACAATGTTCAGTTTAGGTTTGGGGGTGTGGATTTAAAATTTTACATATAGAAACAAGTAGGTTTGGGGGTGATACACGGCCAGGACATTTAAATTTCTGCTTGTGATTAGTATGATAACTTGTTAATAGGAATGTATATGCTAAGTTAACTATCTTTGCTTTACTAAGAGTCATGCCATGGTCAAGTAGTTCATAATTTGCACTTCACAATACCATGTTTTAAGTGATTAAGTGAACGAAATAACTGAATTTGAGTGAACCTTAGAAAATTAGTGGAGACTACCATGTGAGATCTTTGAGCCTAATTGCCATTCTTTTTGAGGGATATACTTGTTTCTACTCTTAAATACTCATCACTTTTGTTCTTAATTGTTGATCTCATTACATCATATTTGCATTGAATTTTAAAGAACTAACATCATTTAGATACTCTTGATTTAATGTGTGGTTTGCCATAAGAAGTGATGTAGGCTATGTATGCTTTAACCTCTAAAGGCTTGATCCTACCCTATTGCATGCTCCCTAAGCCAATTTTGAAGCCAAACACTCAACCTTTTCTTTCATCACCCAAAATATAACCTAACCGAAATACTTAGCCATTCATCACAGCCATACCCTATAACCTCAGTTTGTGCTAAGGTTGTCGTAAATGAGATTGATGGTGAGAATGAGAGGTGAAAGAAGATGCTGCCCAATTCAAAGGACTTTGGCGTCAATTCAAAGTTCAAAATTAAAGAAAAGCTTTACAAGTTGCAAGCTGCACGAAAGTTTGAGGAAATTATTGCATGATCTTGGTTCAAACTCAATTCAAAGAACAGAAAAAAAAACATTCAAATCAAAAGAAAGAAAGAAACGTTGAGAAAAAGAAGGAAAAAATAAGTGAAAAAACAAAGTAAATTCAGCCAAGTGAGCCAAGAGCCTCAAAATAAGCCACAAGAGCCTCAAAATAAGTCATCAAGAAAGCACAATGCCGTGGGCCTTAAGAAAGGATTCAGTTCAGAAATTCCAAGTTCAAGTCATGACTTCTCATGCCTTGGCACAACTCAGGTTCTTTGAATCCCATCCTTCCTTGCTAAACCCCAAAGCTTAGCCCCATTACAACCTAAAAAGGAAGACCTAAATGATCTTATGGACAATCATGCTGAGGATTAAGGTACGTATCTATGTTCTTAAAGTTTAATTCCTTTCATGAGATCTTTATTTCCATAAAGTGCTATTCTTCATTGTTACTCATATGTGATTAAATTTGAATTTCATAACATAAACTCATCATATATGCTTGAAAAGAGTGTAAGCCTAGGATCTTGTGCGAATTGAGAGTTGCCTAGTGAGGATTAGAGTCGAGGCGAAATCTTTCTAGGGCACTTAGATGAAGTTGTTTTCAAACTTGATCACCTGGAAATATTGGTCTTTATACACGTACACCTTCACATGACACTCACTGCTTTGGCATTCCTTTTAGTTCTGCAAAGCATGTTTACTTACTTTAATTCTTATTAGCTTGTTAAGAGTACTATATCTAGCATCTTTTTGTTAAAGTAAAACGTTTGTGGGTATCGTTATATAGGGGTTTAAATGTTCTATCTTAACTAAAATCGAGTCTTTTCATTTTGTTAGCGTTTGTTTTGCTCAGGGACTAGCAAAAGATAGGTTTGGGGGTATTTGATCAGTCGTTATTTATGCATCATTTTGATGTCTTTATATGCCTCTCTTACATGTCTTTTGAATGAGTTCGTGCCATCAATAGTAAAAATGATCAATCTTGTGAGACTTGTGCAGAGTTAGAAAGATAGGTAAAGTCTGGAAAGAACACAAAAAGAATGACTCAAATCGGAGTCCAGATGAAGGAGATATCCTCATTTCAATATCAGGTCCTGAACGGAGTCCTGAGTGCGCCAGTGCGCCTATTTTGGGCCACTGGCCAAGTACCTCATATCAGGCCCTCCGGGTCTCAAACCTGTGTTTCATGACATCAAGGTCAAGTCCTAGAAGTGCCAAGGTCATGCCAAGGCAGGTCGAGGACATGTCCCAAGAACTCCCATCCGAGCCAAGATGTGCGCCTAAGTCGGGGGTCCTTGTTTCGCCAGCGGTAGATCAGAGGTTCTCCTTCTGTGCTAAGCCTGACAATGTTTGCACCAAGCCTGAATGAAGATGCGCTTCTACTATACTCATGATGTGCTTCAAAAGCGCAGTCCCAGATCCTGATTACGAAGACAGTCTAAAATCCAAGTTTGGCCAGCTTGTGTTCCCACTTGCCAGCTTGCATTCACACTCCCAGTCGTGTTCTGATTGGTTCTAATAGATTTAAGGACTTTGTAATTAATTAAAAGTACAATAACTTTCCCTATCCTTATAGGACATGGTTATACCAATCCTTATAGAATAAGGTTTTACCAATCCTTATAGGACAAGGTTTTCCCTTTGTCTATAAAAGGGAGCCTTTGTTCAGTGTTTTGAAAAAATGAGAATCAGGCAAAAGGAAGAGATAATTAGCTAGAGGCGTTTTTGGGAGATACAGAGACACCTTAGCTGCAAATAGTATTTTGGTTTTTTAGAGTTTTACGTTAAAGCTTGGTTCTTCCCGAAGTCGAGTGTGTTGGACGTGGAGCTTGGAGAATAAGGCTCTGCCGTGTCTTCTGTTGCACCTGTTCTTCACAATATCTTATGTACCCTTATTTTCATTATTGCAATTTACTTATGAATTCAATTATATTTGTTTCAATTTCAGTTATGTGTGAGTAGTCATTAGGATTAGGGCTACTTGAAGCCCTAGTCATGTTAGCTTGTTGATTGGATTTCTGGCTCTTGATTATGATTGCTATGCATGCTGAATAAGTTGGATTACTATGCTTAATGACCTTAATTTATGCCTATAAGATTAGCTACCTTGTTTGCATATAATTATAGATGTAATTGCTTGAGTGACCGTCATATCATCTTGTGATTTGGAGCATCGAAAGTATTCTTACTTGTAATCTTAACTCATAACGACCTAGGATTGCATGTCATTTTGCTAGGCTAATGTGGTGTCATTAAATTCTCTTTAAACTTCATGCATCATCTTAAAAGGTAGGTGATAGACATTCTAGGCATATGCCCTGTTTAGAACATGCTAAGTAAGAGGGAATAAGATGTGTCTAGTGAACCAACGCCATGTCCTAGGCACGGGCACCTAATTCAGAAAATGCATAGTAATTAGGTCAAGGAAATCTGGTTAAGCGCTATAATTGGTTAGAGTGGATAGTAAGCCTTAATTCGCCTTAGTTAATAATCAATCAACCGTTAATTCTTGCATTGTTATTTTCTGCATTTTATTTTACTTGTCTTTAAATTTCAGTTCTCACATCATAAACCCCCATGCGTGTGTGTGTGTGTGTGTGTTTTCACTAAGTTAATAAATCTGAACTAAAGTGGTCATAACGTTGATACAAGTCCTCGAGGGATCGACTCTTGCTGTGCTACTATACTATTCTTATCGATTTGTGCACTTGCAAGGATTTTATAACTGTTAGAATTGAATTGCATATTTCTTGCTCTTTAATTTTACCAACAGTCTCCTTCCGGTGGCGTCATCATCTCGGATGTTACCTTGCGAGTCGTGGATTGTGCGACGTTCTTCTTGTCCTCCTAGCATGCGTGCCGCTCCGCTATGGAAAGCATTTTTGTGAGGCTGCACGCATTATCCATGACAGTGTCGTCGTAGACCTGATTATCTCGAGGGAGGCCTTGCTTGAACGCCATTGCTACGACGAGGTCATTGCAACCCACTATACTAGACTTCTCCTCGCAATATCTTTGGATGTACTGACGGAAGGTCTCTTTGGATCTCTTTCTAATAGAAAAGAGATGGTCATCCTTCACTTCGACGGTGCGAAGTTGTGAGTACTCATTCAAGAATGCAAGTGCTAGGTCTTCGAAAGAGGCTATGGATCTCCAGGGGAGGTGGTTGAACCACAACATGGCTTAGCCTTGAAAGGAAGCTTGGAAGACCATGCACATGAGAGCGTCGTTATGCTTGTACGGGACCATGACTCATTTGTAGTGTTCGATATGCTTCACAGGGTTTGACGTTCCTTTGAATCGATTAAAGTTCGGAGTTGTGAACCATTGTGGAAATGGTTCATCTTCAATCTCGTGAACGAATGGCGAAGTCAAGGATATCCTAATTTGGAGTCTAAGGTTGTCATCTAGGTCTCTATCGCGCCGAACTCCTTGAAGGCGTCGATCTAGGATTCTTCGATGCACCATGGTGAGTTTGGGAGTCGTGGTGACATGTGTGGCATTGGCCTCCTCGTGTATCTGTTTCCAAGGCACGTGATTGTGATGGTGAGTACGTCTCGCCCTCTTCATTGCGATGGCCGGTTCGCCTTGAACTCCCATTGACTGGCCCATTGGAGCGAGTGCATGTTGTTTGAGAAGATGCTCGACCCGGTCGACCTCGTTGCGGGTACTTAATGTATGATGGATCTCTGACGCGCCTTCCAAGCCAATCATGCACTGAAGGTCGCTGGCGAAGCTGGGCTTTTGTTCCGCGACTGTAGCTTTCCTCGCTGGAGTCGCCTAGAAAGGTGTCATGGGACATGATCTGACACTTGAAATGCTCCTTTCTTGGACACCTAGAGATGTCTTCTTGGGTGCTTCGGGGCGTGACACGTCTCTCAGTGGTGCGAGATGCTCCTTGTCCATGTAGAAGTCGTTGCAGAAGCTCTGACGCCCACGCATGTTGCATGACGCGTAGAGACTCATGCTCAGAGCTCCGTTGTCGTGGTGCTGCACCGTGCTCTTCCTGGGCTCCTCGTGCATCGTGCAGGTCATCTAGAAGCCTCCGAAGATATGTATCTGCATGGAGCCGATTTGGGGCTTGCTGGGATGCCTCTCCCACTAATCGCCTATCAGTATGCTGGAAGGTGGTCGTCATTGCGCCGAATACGAGAGGTGGATTGACATCAAGTAGTGCGCTGGCACCGGTTGAAGTTGGCATGGCATGGGTGTCATGACTGGTGCCGTCTCCTGTGCCATGGAAAGTGCCGGTTGCACTTCCGGGACTTCAGTGAGTGGGCCACTCTCGTCATGAGTTGCAGCAGCGAAGACGGTGGTCTTATCCAATCGTGATGTTCTTCGTCTTTTAGCCATGGGCGAAGAACGATGAACGATGAACGAAGATGAAGTTTTTGAAAAAAAACTAGAGAGCACGCTTTGAGTATTTCTCAATTCGGCTATCAATGAAGAGCACTAGTTGTTGATGCATAAATCGTCTAGACTTGTAGAATTCTTTCTCGATCCCTACATACAGTAACAAGAGACAAACGGAGTTAAGGTTGAAGTCCGGAAAGGGTGGTTCAACCAAGAACGCTCTGATGCCTAAGTCAATTTAATCGAGAGAATAAATTGGCAGAGTATTGGTATAAGTGTTGTGAATTACCTTTAGAAGTGAAGTGATGACATCTATTTATAGTGAAGCCTTGAGAGTTATCGGAGCGTCTGATTGGTTGAAGTAGATAGCGTTTCATAGGTGATTCTACTTAGAGAAATAACTTATTATTAACTATATAATTAATAGTAAATAATTCGCGGAGAGATTATTTATTATTGATATTGATCTGATTAATTAATATATTCAGTTGATAAATATATTAAATTAATGCGGGACCGTGACATGCCGTCGTCATCCATACCAGGAGTAATATTGACATTATGAGAATTATAGGCCACGTGGCAGCTCCACAATTTTTGAGTGATTTATGGTTCCACACACCATAACCAGCTCTACAATTTTTGGGTGATTTATGGTTCCACACATCAGAACCAGCTCAATACACTCACAATCCTCACAAAGAAGATTTTCAGAGAGAAGAACATAAACCGGACGTAGGTAGAGGGGCCGGAGAAACAGCGACCTTAACCGTTTGAGAGGAAGAAAAACTCCTCAACTTTTTACCCGCACACTGGGAGAGACTTTTTTTCTTTTTGGTTGCTTTTGGTCGAAAAAAAAAAAAGACCCAATCTTTATAGGTTAAAAATGCCAAATGAGATATGCTATCTGCTCTGAATTGTCAGAGGAGTTTGCTCACTTTCTTGTTTTCATTTCTGAGAATTAAGAATCCCCATTTTAACATGAGGTCATCTTTCTTGTCCTCCAGTCCAGTGTGAGTCTGATATTCTTTATTAAGGTTGCCAGTATCCATGTAATTTGTGAGCTTCAATATCTTTTCTCAGTTCTGTATTTTAGGGCTATTTACATGTCCAAAACTGGTTTGTATTTTGTTGCTTGAAAAATATGATGTTCCAAGCTCTGCAGCAGATTCTGGTCAGGAACCATCCTAACCTATGAGGCAATGGCAGAAGCAGCAAACTTTGCCAAATTATAACCCAATAAATTTTGAACCTTTACTTTAATTTGAAGAGACCAATAACTTGTAGATCATAAATATGATGAGTTCAAGGCTTGCATTGCTGTTTGAGGATTCAACCGGTAGATCTGTTCTAATCTCTGGAATGAGAAGAATCCGTGTTAGTCTGTTAGTAGTGCAGGTGCTTTGTTTAAGCTTTGCTTAGTGTTCTTAACTGCTTTCTGGCTTTCTGTTATGCTAAGCAGCTTGCATTGTATACTACCATGAGCTACTGTTGTATTCATTAAGCCCTTGAGAGCTGTATCAAATCCCGAATTTGTGTAATCTGTATAGAAACCTTTAAACACAGCATATGGAAACCAGCATTTGATATCTACATGAATAATCAGACACATTACATTAGCAGCCCAAGAAAACTAGAAGTCTCCATAATTTAATTTATTTACCTGCAAAATGTATGAAAAGTACAAGACAAAGCAAGAACAGCATAACTTGTTTTTCAAGTCTTCAAAGCCGCAGCAAAGAAGATTCATTATGTTATACACACTTATAAACTTAATCGATTCTAGAAAAAAAACTAAGTTTAGATTTCCGCCAAGCATGTGGCTCGCTTGGAGCTCAAGCTTAAACGAACCACCGGCTGTAACCATTGGTGGAAGTGGAACGAGGAAATGCTCAGGGAGTGGCAACATTTTCCTTGGCAAGAGGCGCAATCTCCTCCCCTTCAAAGCCAGCTTCTCCACCAGCAACTTCAAGGCTCAATAGCAGCTTTTCCCATTGTTTCGAAGGCCCCTGCAGTAAATACAATGCATTTCAATTTCTAATTGCAAAACCAACCAAACATTAAACTCAAAATTATGTCATCACTAGCTGCTTAGCAACTTCGAATAATACGAACCTTCCATGAAAGATCTTGGGCCATGCAGTTCTGGATCATCTCATTCAAGGCAGGAGTACCATAAGTTGCAACAGCTTTCTTCACAGTAGTTGCGACTGCAGCTACATCTGCTGGATCAACTTCGTCACACTACAAAATCCCACCAGAGACATAACTCTTCATTATGAACATACAAACAAGTGACATTGTATGTTGTAGTTGCAAAACTAACTCATTGACTTACTTCGACGTTGAAAGCTCCCATTTGAAATCCTGTAGAGCCTTCCTTGACAGTGTCAACTAGTCCTCCAGTTGAGGCAACAATAGGCACCTGAAGTCATTACATTCAACACCATTAATTAGTTCAAGATATTTGTGATGCAACTATCAAAAGGGGGAGTGATCTAGCTAGCTCCTTACCGTTCCATATCTCATAGCGTGCAACTGAATGAGACCGCACGGTTCAAATCTACTAGGAATCAACATGAAATCAGCTCCAGCAATGATCATGTGGGCTAACGAGACATTGAACTTTGCCACTCCAACAGCCTTGCCCGGATATTTTATCTCCAGCTGTTTTATCTGTGTCTCCATGTTCTTCTTTCCAGTTCCCTAATCGAAACAACATACAACTTCCATCAAACTAAAAATAATAGGGTAAAAAAAGCCAGATTCATTAGATTCAGATACTTACAAGAACTATTATTTGCACATCCTCTCCAATGAACTTCGAGATGGCTTCAACTAGAATATCTGAGCCTTTCTGCTCCTCTAGCCTACCAATGAAGCCTATCACCGGGATGTTCCTGTCAACCGGCAGCCCAACTTCTGCTTGAAGGACCTCCTTCAAGAGAGGCTTTGCATCCAATACCTTTACATACAATTCTGATTAGTACAAAATTTTCCTGCCATTCTAGCTATGTTAGAGAATAAAACATCCTTATGAGTTGAATTTCTTACAGTTGTTTCATCATATTTGACATCTAAGTATTTGTCTCTGGTTGGATTCCACTCTTGAACATCCATGCCATTGACAATACCAGTGATGCCTGTCTTACGAATAATGTTATCTAATTCCACACCTTTGTCTTCTCCAGAAACAAGTTCCTGGGCATAGTATGGGCTCACAGTCACAACCCTGTCTGATTCCAGAATTCCAGCTTTCATCCAATTAATTTTTCTTCCCTTCACAGGCTTGTTATACCTGCCAAATCAAACATTCAGAAAAGAAACAATTTTCCAAATCCACAAGTAATTAAATTTCAAGTCCATATATACCCATCAATGAAGTCAAAAGAACCCTTGAGTTGGTCTGGCAGATCAAGAAGCGAAAAGTCCGAAAAGGGAAATCTGCCCTGGTAAGCTATATTGTGGATGCAGAATGCAACCTGCCGTTCATTTTTCAAGAATTATATCAGTCTTCGTGTAAACAAATTATCTAGAAACTCTACAATGATGCTCTTCAAACCCGGACGCCTTACCTTGGCAGTTTGGTATATACCCCTCGGTTTGTATAGGGTTTTTAAGTAGCAGGGAAGAAGAGAAGTGTGCCAATCATTGGCAATGAACACAACATCCTCACCTGCATTTATGTAGCCAACCACACATCTTCTTTAGTTATGCTAGTTTTCGAAAAAAGTTGTAGTTTTAACAGAAACAGAAAGATGCACACCATATGGTCCTGAGAAGTATTCATTGCTGTTCAAATTTAGAACCCTTGGTGCTTCCAAGGCAGCCTGAAAGTTCAAACAATTCATAATTCAACTTAATGCATATCTATCCAAGACACGAAATTCAGCAAAAGACATGACATTGACATGCCTGGCACAACAAGCTGAAGCGAAGTTGGTTGTCCCTGTAATCCACTCCTGCCCTAGGACCATATATTTTGGATCCAGTTTTGCCCCATACCTTCATATTCACAAAGTCAAGCATCAGTCAAACATCTAATTGAACCCTCATTTGTTCAATATTCCATAAATTCTGAAAAGTGCCTTAGACAACAAGAAAGAAAACTCATACCCTCTCAAGGAACAAGGGATGATCCACAAAGACACGATCGACACCGCGCTTGTAGCAGTGGAAGAAGCGAACTGTTTCAATCCTTCCATCAACTTCTAACTGCATAGTTCATACACAAAACCTCTGATCATTTGAGGAACATTTCAAATGCGGAAACAGCCCGAAAACAATATAAGATTCTGAAAGTTCAAGAAACATATAATAAGTGCAAAACTTGCCTCAACTAGTACACTAGTGTCCCATGCATCTTTGTATTGATCGTAGCGTGGAGAAACAGTCATGACACGGTGCCCATTAGCCTAGACATTGATCATGCACAAAAAATCTGTCAAATTAAACCCCATAAGATGAAAATCATAGATCAAAATCAAGATATTTACTAACCGCCATTGCTGGTGGGAGTCCTCCAAGAACATCACCAAGGCCACCGGTTTTGCTCCATGGACCTACTTCAGCCCCCACAAACACTAAATTCATGCCTTGCCCACATAGAATCTTCCCCACAGACTGATCACTCTCGGTCTTGTCACATTTCCTCATGGCCTTCCTTGCAATTGTATTAGGCCGGGTTCTCATACGAAGCATGTCCAAGTTGCTCAAAGATCTTAGACCAACGTGAGTCATGGATTGGTTGCATACACCCATCAGACCCAAATTTCTTCTGGTCTCTGATCCGGAAGCTCCATGGACATGGGAAGTGCTTGCTACAAAGTGTGAGGCTGCCACAGTTGCCATCTCTAGTATCCTTTGCTCTAAAGCACATAACAGAACCAAAATTTCAAAAAATACACATAAAAGTTGAACCTTTACATGAATATCAATAAAAAATATAGACTTTGTGGAGATCAGAGATTACTCAAATGACAGATACCCAAAAAATATGATCAAGTAAAATTCCGCACTTTGAGGCTCATAAGGGTCACAGATTACTCAAACAAGAGAGACCCAAAATTGATGATCACTCAAAATTGAAGAGTTTGAGGATCATGGGGTCACAGATCATTCAAGAAACAAAGGCCCAATGAAATGACCATTGCATCAAATAGACCAAAGTGATTTTCTTTACGCTAAAAATTGAAATCACAACCAATCGAGGAAATTTCTGAATACGAGTAATTGTACTTATCAAGAAAAGAGCAAAATTGGAACCTATCACCACCAAATTATGTATCAAAATGGAAAATTTAAATCGGGTGCAACATCTAACAATTGGATGATGTTACTTACTTACCCGTTCTCAATAGAGCTGTGTGATTCTCTCAGTCTGAGTCTCCAAATCTCACCCAAGCGGCAAGCTGAGAGTGGTGACAGTGAGAATGTCACCGGGTCAGTGTAGGTAGGAAGCAGTGACTAGGGAGTGGGGATTTTGTAATTGCTGCCCAATTGTTGTGACGAGACAGGTGTCGACAAGCCAACGGTTGTAGTTCCGAGAATGATTGCATGCATTTAGGACCGTTATTAGTGGTCTTACTATTCTACCCATATTATAATATAATAAATATTAAAAAGCTAATATACGATATTGAGGTACATTATTGTATAATTTATTAATCTGTTTATTACATATAAGATGAATAATATAATTAATATTTTTCGATGGCGCATAGAATGATAATCTAATTTATAATCTCGATACGTATAATTATTTTATTTTAAAAACATAAATAACAAATAAATAAATTGGGTGTTGGTCGTTCATTGCAGGTCATGTGTATTGGAAGTTTGGAACAGTGGAGCTGAAGATCTTTTCTTGAATGAAGTGTAGGAACGACGCCGTAGCGTGTAGTTTGCGGCTGAGAATTGGTGGTGGTGGGGAATTTGAGGTTGAAGGTTCCTACATACGAAGCAAACAAAGTATAAAACGACATCATTCGATGTTGTGCGGCTCAGAGTGCATCAAATTAACAAATTAATATTGTTAACTTTCTTTAAGGACTGGGGTATGGAGTTGTTGGGAATGGACAGTGGTTCGTTTTGTAGAGAGATCAGAGATGGTGACTCCAACGGTTGCCTTGCTAGATCAGAGACGGTGACTCCAACGGTAGCCTTGCTACGTTAAAAACTGTACCCAACTTGCATTTTTGTACTAATTGCAAATTTTTTTTTGGGTCGAAGGACAATTGGGCAATTGGGCTGTGTTAAAATGACAATCTTTATTGAGGTGTTGATGATTTAGTGGCTAAATGTATCAATTCTTTTTTCTCATACAAGTGTTTAGGGCGTATTTACTTATCACGAATGGAAATAGTAGATAATAGAAGAAGTAGACAATCGGAAAAATAGGTAATCGGAGAAGTGAGTAATCATTACGATTGAGATGTTTACTAACCATATAGAATTAAGACATTAATGAGATTAATTTTCATTGTTATTATTTACTAACTTCTATGAATCGGAATAAAAACTAACTTGATTACTAAAATGTCATTGCACATATATATATATATATATATATTATATTTTCTTTATTTTGGTTTTTTTTAAGATCGGGGTTGAGGCTTGCATAGCCAATTAATAACAAATTTAAAATGTCATATATTTTGTTGTAATTATTCATAAATAAAATATGAGAAAATATGTCTGATTGGTGTTTTAAGCAGTATATAACTTGTTGATAAACATTATAAATCATATTTTTAGTTGTTGAATGAGTTTTGCTCAGAAAATGAAGATTTAATCACATGAGAACATAATTGCTAGTTAGAATTATAGTAATTAATACTTGTAAAAACTATGTTCTTAGCTTTTTTTAATATTGGGTTGAGATATTTGGAATTATTGTAGAATTGTAGGTTATTTTAGTAAATTAAAATAATGGAAATAGGTAATGAGAATCATAAACACCCCTCCCCTAATTAATGAGATTGTCCAAAATGGCTAATGAGATTACCTATTTTGAATGAATAATGATTATCTATTTTGAATGGATAATGATTACCTAGTTGCAAGTAAACTGATAAGTAAATAATGAGAATCATTACCTTTGATTTTATTCACATTACTGGTAAATAAACATGCACTTACTTGCAAAAGTTAATTTCTTTCAATAGGTCGGTCCCACCTGAAATCCTTAATGTCATTATCCTAAAATGGGTAATGAGATTAATTATGGGAGGTATTAATGACACCCATTACCTATTTTGATTTGTTGATGTACCAAAATTGCCCTACAACTTTTACAATAATTTTTATTGCTCTTATTCAAAATATAATTGGTGACTTGTTGATTTTTATTTGGTGGGATTAAGATTACATGGGGATTATAATTTGTTTTTCAATTATGCATTTCCCGAATCAATGTACTTTTTAGGTAAATTATGACTTATTTAAGGGTTGATGAATTTTATTTATGGAGATTATGAATTTATTGATCTTGTTTCTTTTATTTTCATGTTATTGATTTTGTTAAGTACAAATTTCTATGTATACAGACAGTTTAAAAATAGGATTATATGTGCATATAAAGGGAAAGAAGAACACTTTTTTTTAATGAATCGAATCTTTCAGCAGATGGGTTTTGAGAGAGTGATCAGACAAGAGAATAAGATGTTGAAAAAGTTGGGAAAAAGAAAGGCTATATTAGTAATCAATTAATTTTTATTCCGATTTTTTTGATCCAAAAATGGACCTAACGGGTCCGTGAAGACCGCACACACATAAGGAACACGAGTATGTATGCGGTTCACCCAAATCGGGCTACGTCCACGGTGGTATGCTCTTCTTATTAGTAATATAGTGTTTGTACATATTACATTGGCATTGAGCCTTAGGGGAGACTAAGAATGTAGAGAGATTTTAGAGCTCTAGTCTAGAGAGAGAGAGAAAGAGTCAATATTGCTTTATGAGGGAGGAAGGCTCCCTTTATATAGTAAATACATAGGTTTAGGTCATGAGCCATAATGGTGGGCTTTGGACATGGGCCTTGATGGACTTTCTTCATGGGCCTTGATGGTGGGCCTGGTCTTGGTCCGAGTGATATTCCGGGTCTTCCGTTAGGTCCGTTACGTGGTCAGAAACAGTATCAACACGATTCATAACGGTTAAACAATAAAAATGAATATTAATCTCATTAATGCTCTAATTCTATATAGTTAGTAAACAACTCAATGAGAATGATTACCCATTTTTCCGATTACTACTTCTCCGATTAGTCACTATCTCATTCCTAGTAAGTAAACGTGCCCTTAAAGTGTTAGAATTATTGTCGAAAAAATACAATAATAATACATATCCATATGTTTGTTGTGCATTATTGACAATATTATCTGAAATATATAGTAGATCATTTGGACTCAGAATCTAAAATTTCCACCATCAAAATACAATTATTCTTCCATATAACATGTTTTTTTTGGGATACAGAAGCTAGAAGCCACGTGAGCAACCCATATTCACACAATCAAACTAGAGAGCTTTAAAAGCTACTGGAAGGATCGTATAAACCCACACATGAGAGTGGTTCTTCTTATGTCTGAAAGAGGCCATGACATCTTTAACAAAATTCACCTAAAAAATATGTTTGAAGTGGATAGAAATTTTGAAGTAAGGTTTTCGATATCCTTGATGAGCGTGAAAAGCTTCCAAGGAACATCACACTTCTTTAGAACGTAGTCAATGATGAGCTTTCAGTCTCCTTCAATAAGAATATCATAGTAGTCCGCCCGACTAGCTTGCAAAAGGCCTCCACACAAAGCAATTCCTTCAGTAATAGCCACTTGTGACTGTCTTATGGGGGTAGAACCAGCCATAAGAGAGTTACCATTCACATCTCTTATGATGAAGTCCGAAGAACCAACTGACATGATTTGATTAAGGGAACCATCAAAATTGAATTTCACTTTGTTATCAGGAGGAGCCTTCCATTTAATAGTTATCGGATTTCCTAGAGTTGCAGAGTTCACAGAACCAAAATTAGAAGTTTGGAAGGCAAACCAAAATTAGAAGTTTGGAAGGCATGCCAAAATTAGCACCAACCTAGGCAGCAATGTGAAGAACTTTGGTAGGATGGGGTTTCGTATTTCGAAAGATCACATCATTTATGTTCTTCTAAAATTGCAAGAAAAGAAGCAAAAGCTTTTTTATATTGTGGTTACCATCATTGTTTGATCCTGCACCAGAAAAAGAAGATATCCAATCTAAAAAGATAAGAGACTTGCGAGAGGATTTGGGCAGTTATGGCACATCTCCAAACTTCAGTAGCAAATGTTCAATCTTTAAGAAGATGGTTAAGATCCTCCGAATGCGAATGACCAAGGACGCAAGAGGGATCAATAATGAGGATCTTATTGATCATCTTATCCTTGGTCTTAAGGCGACCTCTTCCAAGGAGGCAAGCAAAAAATTTAACCTTAGGAGGCATCGGAAATTTCCAAATTTTCTACAAGAAAGAGGCATTAGGATGTGAAGGTGAAGACTCAGAATGAAGAGAGACAACAAATTAAAAAACTCTATTAGGAGAAGGACCCCAAACAAATTTATCTGGATTGGCCGGAGGAGGAAAAGGAATAGCTTGAATTTCATAGGTAATGCCTGCCAACACCATAGTGAGGAAAACCTCCTTGTTCCAATTGTTATCAACTACATATTTATCTATTGTAAGGTTCCAATCTAAGTCATTCCAACAAGCCGAGGGTAATAAATTATAGTGAGGAAAATAGTAGACCCAATTACAGGACATGAAGCAAATATTTGTACCATCCCTAATGATCTAACACATACCCTTAGTAATTAGCTCCCGAGCTTAAGAATACCTTTCCAAACCATCAACGTTGAGGATTTGGGGTTAGCCTGCAAGAAAGAAAAGTGTTTTAAGTATTTATGGGTGACAATTTGAACCCACTAATTGTCTGGCTGAGTACGAATTTTCTAGGCCAATTTAGCAACGGCAGCTTGGTTGTAGACCTTAGCAAGACGAAAACCCAATTCTCCTTTCTTTTTAGGAGTGCAAACATCCTTCCAAGCAACCCAGGGAGACTTCACCTCCTTACCCCAGAAGAAGATCTAGATTAAGCATCAAGCTGATTTGTGCGCTTCCTAGGGAATAAGAAACAAGACATGATATGATTAGGAATACCCGAAATATTTGATTGGATAAGGACACGCTTACCCTTTAGATAGAGTATTTTGTTTCCAACCAGCTAACTTATTTTGGAAATTAACTGGATCTTTCCAAGTCATCACGTTATAAATTCCTAGATACCTTCCAATTGCGGTTTTTTGGCTAACATTAAGGATGTTGGAAATCGTATGTTTAGTACTTGTGCTTATATTTTTAGAAAATAAGAGAGAACTTTTAAGAAAGTTAATTTTTTTTTTTCTAGAAGCATTAGAAAAAAAGATTGATAGCAGATAAAATATTCCTACCATCTTTAGTGGTATGTTTACCAAAAATGAGACAATCATCAGCAAATAAGAGATTAAAGATACAACAACCTCTTGGAGGCAGTTAAAATGCCCACCTAGTTTTTTTGTGGAGATTTAAGAATCTAGTGAAGGGTTCCATATAGAGAATAAAAAGATATGGAGATAATGGATCTCCTTGGCGTATGCCTCTAGAAGGACGAAAGAAACCTTCACGGCTACCATTAACCAAAATTGAAAAAAAACTGAACTTACACATTCCATAATAAGCTTAATTCAATTCTAATGGAAACCAAAATGATTTAAAGTAGCCTGAATAAAATTCCAATCAAGCAAATTATAAGCTTTCTTAAGGTCTAATTTCAAAGCAAAAGACCCAGTCTTTCCTCTCTTTTTTTCAATAAGAATCAACAAAGAGCTCATGGGCAATGAGAACATTATCAGTAATGGATTTTCTCGAGGCAAAAGCACCTTAGTTGGGAGAAATTAAATTAGTAAGAATAGGCCTAAGGCGGTTCACCGTAACTTTGGCAACAACTTTATAAATAACATTATAAAGGCTAATGCGTCTATAGTGAATAAGGTTGGATTATCAATTTTTGGTTGAGAGCTATGTTAGTATGGTTGATTAGATTAAGACTAGAAGCATTAGTAAAAATGTGTTGTACAATAGGTATAATGAAATGCTTGGTTTGATCCCAGAATTTCTGAAAAAGAAAGCATGAAAGCCATTAGATCCTGGCGCCTTTAGCTTTCCAATATCGAAAAGAGATTTCCCTATTTTTGTCTGCAGTAATAACAGCTTTCTCCAATATAGCATGATTTTCCCTTTAAACCTCTTGACTCATTTCGGACTCAAATTTCCAACTCCAAAATTAAAATTTGTGTGAAAATTGTTTTGACCCTATTTTCTTTATTTAATGTTTTTTTTTTGTGTTAATTTTTATTTAGAGCATCTTAATTTAAGAAAAAGAAAACAATCGTTGGATTTCGAACGGTAAGTTAATGTAGGCCATTCAAAGTGCAGGATCATAACCCCGTAAAAAGACAAAAGGAAATTCAGATTATGGAAAAATACCTATGGTAACCAAATTCAACAATTACAAATAAATATGGAGATAATCACGCACAATAATACAATTTGTAAACCTCTATGCATCCTAAAAGTCACTGTAATACAAACAACCAATCTTTACAAACATCATTCTTCGCAATAAGGAAGACCAAATTAGTAACCCAAATGGCCAATAAAAAACTACTAGACACAACATTCTCGCTAATGGGAACACCTAAGAGACCCAAGTAGCCCATTACCCATGTCTATTTTTAAATATGGCGTTGATGATAAGTATAAGATTTAGGTAGAGGGTGGATCCCAGGGTCCATACCATCCACATATTAAGCGTAGTGGGAAGCAAGTAACCTGCACTTATCCCTTTATTTGCAAATTCTACTTGTAATTCAGTAATTGTAGGCCAATTGTTCCATTCGTGGTTGTCTTTACAAATAGAGGGAAGCCACAGCCGTGTGCCACCTAACCATTTACTCATAAGTCCTTTGTTGATTCACGTTTATTTATTTTCTCACAACTCCCACCTCTTCTACCAAATTAAATGTCATTTATAAGACTATATAATAAAATTCCTCACAATTGGCCCACCTGTGTTCGCACAAGTGAAAGTGCGGCTACAATGACTTTCAACCATGATACTTGGTGGCCATCAGTTGTATGCTTAAAAACATGCGTGTATCATTGCTGGTCACAAATGTTTTTATTGTTTCGATTCTTTTTATGGTTATGATTAATAAAAAGAATCAATGGACGGTTGAGCCTGAACGGTTAAACAAATAACTAAGTTGAAAATGTGTATCATGTTTTCGTTCAATTTTAAACATTCCCACTCTAAAATCTTTTCAAATTTATCGAGTGGTGTAAATTCTGACGGACTCATCAAATCTGTTGCTGTATCACACAAAGCAATTTTCAAAAGATTTTAAAAGCTTTCGAGTCCTCTTCATTGTTGGACCACATGATTCTTGCAACCAAACCTTAGCGGCACTGAGTCATCACTAAATAAAAAATATATATAGATCTACGGCCGGAGAAAGTGCGGAGCCCCAAAGACGATCTAACAATATTATTCTTTATTTAAAACTGTAGGCGACGAGAATTAGTATTTATGTTGAGGTGCAGATTCAGTTGTCCTCATTTTAGTTGAGGACCCGATTCAGTTGAAGAATATCGGTGTGCTTTTAAGACCTGCCCTAGAAAAACAATAAATGGCTCTCCATATTTCATTGTACACTACAAATATGCAAGCCACAAAAATCTATTTATACATGGTTCTCTTCTTCTTTCCATGAATACTTAATAAACATATATTAGCAGCTCATAAAACCTCACTTTATGTTAAACAGGGCAACCAAATTGCACACAATCCAAAAGATACAAGACTTATTCTTCTTGTGAAAATTTCCTACAGTGTCCATAAAAATCAAAATGTAGTACGTACAAATTGTAATTATTCAGACAAAGAACTTGAAAGAACTTGTTCTGCCTCTGGGTAAATTTGAAACAGAGCAAGAAAGCAAACCCAACACGTTTGGTGATTAGAAATTAGAAACTCATTATAAAACGCAGGCTTTGCTGGAACAAAAACAACTGGTAAATCTAAAAATCCTTTCTTCCTAACCAAATACGCAATTAATTAATTAACTACCAAATGGAAGCATATGTTTATACAATTCCAAATAATTACGTCCGCAAGCAAAAACCAATTCGCTGCAGACAACTTACAATGAAATATAAACAAACCCCGACCATCTCACATGTACTGGAATCACGAAGATTCCTATGAATATGATACAGTGACGGCTGACGCACCCCAAATTTAAAAACAAAAGCTTCTCATTTGATATTAAACGGCGCTAATCTGAGATTATAAGATTGAGAACAGAAACACTAAAAAAAGACCCAATCACCAAAATCAAACACCAAAGTTGAAGACTTTGGAAAATAAGAAAGAAGAAAAAAGGAAGCAAGTTTGCCTCTGAACTCTAATCAAAGGCTTACAATGAATCAAGAGCTCCTCATAGCGAATTATCTGTGGGCTGTCACCAACGTCTCAATGAACCTCAACCCGTCGAATCTCGGCTCGAATTTCTCCTTACCCGACGCCGTTTGCGAGTTTTGTGCACCGTTCTTCACCGTCGCACAAGCAAAACCCTAAGCAAACACAATTAACATCTGAATTAGACCAAAGTTCCAATTTTTATCGACTTGTTTTTGTAAATCTGAGTTCACCGAGGAAGAGAATTGGCAGATCCAATCATCGATTCTCATCTCCACACAAACGCTATTCTGAAATTAAGAACAAAACGTAAACATTTCAGCATTTTATTGCATACCTGGTTAGACGAAGAAGGCGGCGTCGTCAGAGCCATGGTCGAAGCGGCGACAACCGATGCGACCAGCGTACCCGACCCCTTCATTTCGAACGCCACGTGAAGAGAAGGGAGACAGAGAGAGCGTTGTTTCGGAGCTCCGAAATTGGTGATTCGAATTCAGATGGGCGAAACCCGACGACACTCGCCGGATCTCGACCCGATCTTTGCGTTTTCCTTCTTTTCCTAATTTTCCGTTAACGATGAGCCTTTGCCTGGCGCTTTGGTGGGCCGTTATGTATATATAGCATACTCACACGCGGGTAAGGGGCCTTCATCTAACCGCATTTAACGGGATTTAATTTTAAATTTAGTTCCGACTTTCGTATTCAGATTCTTTGCCACGCGGGCATGGTTTGATTTGCTGGGTTAGATAAGTGGACGGCTGTGATTGTGTGGTGCTGATTTGATGGGTACGTGTGAGGACGTGAAGGGAAGTGGAGGTAGGTGCACCGTTAGGTTGGGTGTGGAGGAGAGTAGGTTAGAGTGGTTTTTTCTCCTTGGGTCGATCAAGGAAGATCCTTTGATTGGGCCGTAAGATTCCAAGGCTGGTGGGTCCCGGTTGGCTTGGGAATGCGAGTTATGGGGGGAAGAGTGGACGTTGCCGGTTACGTGAATTCATTTGTTTAAGCTCGACGCCGTTTCGGCCAGTCAGTTGGCCTGCTCACGCATGGTCTTGACTCTTGACTTTTAAAAAAAATTTCAATAAGCATAATAAATATTTTAAACTAAAAAAATTTGGTAGAATATTAAATTTCAAATTTCCACAAAATTTTGGTCGGAACCCAAACAGCTAACTAATAATCAGATCGGTTATCCAGTTTCTTTTTTCTCCCTACAATTTAGAATTTGTTCTTGATCTACATTTTTCAAATTTAGGACTGTGCATTTAGACCAGAAAATTGAGGATTCCGAAGGAAATTAGTTTCCGCTATGGATTTCGATCATCCATTACCACCAGTGGATTACAAGTATAAGAAAATGCTAATCCTACTTTAATTAGAACTGGTTTAGAAATTGTGTCGACCTCTCTCTAACATTGAAGATAAACAATTTCCAAGGAAGAAAAGGAAACCCACTTCTCCTCTTCCACAAATTCATCATACTCTTTGTTCATCAATCTCCTGCACGCCCAGTTTTAGTGAGAGTTGTGAAAGCTGTTGTTCCCGTGACAATGTCTGTTTTCAGTGGATTTCATGGAGGCATATGTCCCGACTATTTTGGTGACAAATTCGGGTTTCCCATGCCGAATCGCAAGGCAAGCACCAAAGCCAATGATCCTGAGAAATCTGGAGCCAGCAGCAGTGAAGTTACTAAGAGGATCAAGAACAATAGCGTCGGCAACTCCGACAGCACTTCATCATCCAAAGCCTCCGTTCTAAGACCCAAAAGCTATGGACTGTATTGTGCACCTTCCTTTGATGGATTGTTCTGCTTCGACACTTGGGTTTCCGACAAATCTGCTTAGTATTCAATTGTTAATTCCTTTAATCCATGTTTTGGGGCAATTTAAAGTGTTTCAACGTCAATTGTAAGGATAGTTTTAGTGTTGATTATGAAAACTTGGTTGAATTATGTTTTGGTTTTTTTTTTGCCATAGAACGAGGTGTCCTCACACCCGAAGGGTGAGACTAATCCCCGCTCCCGGTCTTAATATGACTTTATCCAATCCGGTGGCCAAAAGGACCTCCAATGATCTCGAACTCCAGACCTCCCTGATTTTATTATCCTTTTTTTTTTGTCTGATTGTTGTGTTGTTCAGCTTCAATCTCTCTCAATTTTTAATATTTATGATTCAACGTAAACAAAACAGCAAATTCCACTTTATTAGCAATTCCAAATTATTCTTACTTCTTACTTTTTAGACACAATAAACTATCAGTAGGTTAATTCCCGTTCCCCTTCCCCCCAATAGTTCCAATTTTCTCTGAACAATATTTTTAAGGTCAACACTCAAACTCCTAAAAAGCAATAAATCTCCACCATTAAGTTTAAATAATTTCATCAAACTTGCCATAAAGCTTAAGAAAACAACAAAGGTCATGTAAGTGTTAGACCATCTTCAATTATGAGCCAAAAATTTAAATTGTAGGAAAATTTGGAAAAAAAAATGGGTTTCCACAATACCAAGGACCCATGGATATAGTTTGGTCAAGGGCCAATGGCCAAATTCTTTCTCAAATTTGTCCAAAAATTTATGAATTTTCCTATTTTCTAATTTTTTTTATAATACCCTTTTTTTTTTTGCCTAATTGTTGTGTTGTTCAACTTTAATCTCTCTCAGTTTTTAATTTTTATGATTCAACGTAAACAAAACAGCAAATTCCAATTTATTAGCAATTCCAAATGATTCTTACTTCTTAGACACCATAACTATCAGTTGGGTAATTCCCATTCTCCCTTCCCCTCAATAGTTCCAATTTCCTCCCAACATCTCTATTATTATAGACCCAGGAGGGTCAAAAGACTTCACCAAAATATTTTGGACAAAAATACTCTTACTATGATTTAAAAAACATGGACAAAATAGTAAAATCATATATTTTAATTAAAATTTTAAATAATAAACACTTAAGTGGAGGAAGTGAGTAGTTTTTGTAACGACCTGGAAATTTAATTAGCGAATTTTCGTAAATTATTATGGGAAAGGACGAATTTACCCTTGGTTTTATAAGGGGCTCAGAAATCACTTTTTGTTTAGAGACACATTTGGCAGTTTTTCAAGGACCATTGTGTAGGTCTCGAACTCACGAGTTCGTAGACAGGCGGTATACGAGAAACGGAGATCGTATGAGGGAGTTGTGGATCTAGAATATTCAGGGGCAATTTGGTAATTTTTGTGGGTCATATATTTTAAAACCCATTATTCCAGATTTTTCTACATTTTTTTTAGGATAAATTACATAAAATTACCCAAACTATAAGGATCATTTCAAGTTCATACCCTTGTTATGAAAATTTTCATCTATGTACGCAAACTATCAAAACACAACATTTAGGTACCCTCCGTTAATCAATATGTTAAAAATTCTGTTAAGTGCCCAAGTGGCATTTGTGGGACCCTTTTTTTTATGCTGACTATACTTCACGTAGATTAAAAAAATAAATAAATTTGAATATATTAACAACAATTAATAAAATCTCAAAATAAACAAAATAAAACAATTAAAAAAACAAAAATAATTAAATTAATTTCACTAAAATAAATAATAAAATCTCAAAATAAAACAATCACGGTGATGGAGCTTCTAGAGCAAGCGGCCGTCGCCATTCAGGTCGTTAACCAAGTCTCGGGTCTTCTCGTTCCGATCAGTATCAGGACCCGTCCCGAATTTCCCTCTTAAAACCCGAGAAGAACCCTGATCCCATCTGACAACCTAAGGAAAGGTTCCCAAAATACCCATCCATCCTTATAAAATAATAATAAAAAAACAATACTTTCACTTGTCAAACAAAGGATTCAAGCACTCAATAATTCCTGTAATTAATGACCAACCAAATAAAATATAATATCAGAGCGTCTAAGTAGGATCAAGGGTACAATTTAGATATCCTACTCAAGTTTAACTACACAACGCAACCAAAAGTACTAATGCCTCTGCCTCGAGAGAAGTGTCTGTGTCAACTCAATAGCCTGAAGGGGTTTAAACACAAAAGTTGTGAGTGGACAAAAATAATCGTTTATAAATCGTTTTCCAAGGAAATATTACCTTTTCCCCCTCCATTTATAAAACCATGCATGCATCACATAAAATAATTTATGATATAAAACATCATCTGTAAATCACCGGAATTTCCATTTCTCTTTAAAACTACTTAGTAGGACCCACACAAAATCCATATAAGGAAAACACATTGTGGTCCACAGTCTGGTTTGAAAATCATCCTCAAAAGAGTTAAAAATCATTTATTATGATATGGACACATAATATCTCAAATCCATTGTTCCCGACACATCCACTAGCCACCAGGGTATCCCTTGGGGTGTGCTAGTCCAGTATCACAACTCTCTGTACTATGTACAGACAGCCTCGCGACCCGACAGAGCCAAAACTCCTCGATGCCAGAGTCGGAGCACTCAACGAACCAACGGAGCAAAACTCTCCACACTAGTCGGAGAAACAGTAACCAATTATATTGGAGGTTCACCGGGTTCACCGCCAACAGCGGATCCTAGTCCCATATCCTGGTCCTCCTCAAATATATTTATCTTGGAGGTTCACCGGGTTCACCGCCTATAACGGATCCTAGTCCCATATCCTGGTCCTCCTCAAATATATTTATCTTGGAGGTTCACCGAGTTCACCGCCTATAACGGATCCTAGTCCCGGGTCCTGGCCTCCCTCAAATCAATGTTTATCTTGGAGGTTCACCGGGTTCACCGTTAATAACGGATCCTAGTCCCGAGTCTTGGCCTCCCTCAAATATGGTCAAATCCGATAAACTCATACATCCGGGTCAAAACCCAAATCATCGACTCAATAATTTCCACGTCAAAACGATATCAAAACCGAGTCCAAAAACCATGATATTTCTCAAATCACACTTTAACTGAAATAGTGGAAAACATGTGTCCAGTAATCATTTCTAAAATCCGGAAATTCAATGTCACAATGCATAACAGTATTTAAAAAAAGATACATTGATGCATGCATTTCAGTTTATAAAACAAAAGTCCACTTACAAACCTGTTCAAGCAAGCTCAATCCCGTCTTGTTCGTTCCTCTGAGGTTCCCGGAACAATATCGCCTGTCAAAAACGACAATCGGGATTACCGGCTAGTAATAAGACTCTTATATAACAACTCCCTAAACCTCGAGAGGTCTACCCATGCTGTTCTAAAAAACACAGCAACTTCGGACACCCAAAACGACCTCTGAACGACGTCCGATCAACCCGAAACTTGTACCAACAGATCCGGAACATCGAAAACTAGTTACCACGCGCCGTCGTGACCACAGACTCGGCCCCACGCACCGCCGGAAGTACGGAACACGCGCCCTCACGCGCCGGCTACAGTGTTCACGCCTTTGGACCGGTCCAACCCAGCCCGGCTCGACCTGACCCGGTCCAACTCGACCCAACCGGTTCACTCAATCTGACCGATTCAACTCGACCCGACCGGTTCACTCAACCCGATCGGTTCACTCGACCCGACCGGTCACCGGTGACTCGCCGGAGAAGTCGACCGGCTGCCGGCGCCAACGTCTGGTTTCGCCGGAATCCCCCATTTCCGACCGAAACTTCAAGCTTTTTTAACTTCCTCAAAACTCAACCATTTTTCACAAATTTTATGTCTAAATCTATCACTCAAACCTAAGAATCCAAATATGACCTCAAAACCACAAACACGTACCTGTGTAAGCCGGAAAATCAATCGGAAGATCCGAAACTTCTTATACTCGGTTCGGTTTCCCCCGTGGTCCTCTCCTTCGATGGTTGGTACGGTTGTGTTCGTGGGAAGGATTAGTTGATAAAAAATGGAAGTTAAAGCCTTGAATCGAAAGTTGACTTTGTGGGTTTTGGGGTGTTTTCTCACGGGTTCGATGGTGTGTTTGTTTCATAGAGAGAGATGTTAATGAGATGAAGATGAAAATGAAGTGAAGATGTAATTGAAGATGTAAAATGATTGGGGTAAAAATATCTTCTCCCAAACCAAAATTACCAACATGCCCTTGCACATATAGACCCATAATTTTCGTACACGAACTCCGTTTTTCGCGTGCCACCTGCCTACGAACTCATGAGTTCGAGACCTACGCAACAGTACCCGAAACACCGCCTAAAATGTTCCAAAACAAAACTTGATTTCCATGCCCTTAACCGACCAAGGGTAAAATCGTCCTTTTACAAAAATAATTACGTAAACCCAATAATTAAAATTCTGGGTTGCTACAATCAGCGTATAGAGGCGGTGTGAACATGAAATCGCCATTCTTCTGTCAAAAAGGCTTTTTCCCGTTGTTGGAATCGAGCGCGAGATTCATAGGTGGCGGCGGCGGTGCCGGATAGTCGCGGCGAAGAAAGTCGATGTCGAATTCGATGTTCATGGGATCTTCGGGGGTTTTTGGTTTCTCGTCACCAATTCAATTGAAGCCAAAACTCACTATAAGGACCCTACCTGAATTTCGCCTCGAAATCCGCAAAAAGCCCTTATCCCTTATGACTGCTCTTTTTCCACAAAATTTAATACCAAGAATACCCTTTATTCCTAGTAATATATAAACCTTACAGGGGTTCCGACAGAACCTTCTCTGTACATACTGATTACACCTACCCGTCAGACACATGATATCTTACAAGTCACAGTCGAAACCTTGGAATGGTGGTGGCCCGAAAAGGAAACACGCTCTGATACCAAATGTCAGTAGGTCAGACACTGCTAAATCCTTTACTGTAATAGGACATGACCCTGGCTTATCCGCCCTTATGAACCGTCAATAACTCGTCCATCGGGGTCACCGCCCACACCAACCTACTGACCCGGATGACGAAGTAACCAGACTTGGTTGAATTGAGTCTCACTGACTTACTCTGAGTCATACTCAATATCCCGACTAACCCTGAGCACCCCGAGTGGTAACTCGATATCCCGGCTCATCCTAAGCACCCCGAGTGGTAACTCGATATCCCTGCTCCTCCTAAGCAACCTCAGTCCTCAACGGTACGGCGGAGAAAGATCCCTCGAACCCCAACATTGGAGAACCTCTCGACGATCTGGCGAAGATAAACCCTCTAAAGCCAATTGGAGAACCCTGAACAATGTCGCAGAGAAAGACACCCTCCACGCCAATCATCGGACAATCCCGTGGTATAACCTAATACCTAGAAGTATGCATGCTCCGTGATCCCAGAAACCTAGTCCATTCCCAATACATCCAAATACCAAATCAAGGAAACCCCAGCCCTGAGGGACCCTTTGACATAAGCACATTCCAGCTCCTCTAACATCCGGAGTCAAAACTCACTCCGTAGTCAACCACTACCGTTGGGATTACTCAAACGGGGCTCTAAACGAACTCCTATGGCCTCAAAACCATCAAAATCCAGTCCGGAACGTCCCAAAACCCTAGCCACGCGCCTCCGTGTGCTAGAAAATAGCCCCACGCGCCGGTGGAAGGTTGGACCACTCACCACGCGTTGGCCGCGCATCCTCATGCGCCACCACGTGTCGCAGCACCCCCACGCGCTGTACTGTTCACGGTGGAATATTCCGTCAACTCTAACGAAAAATTCCGTCAATCTTGACAGAATCGAAATATTCCGTCAATCCTAACGGCGTTAGGGTTCCATCCAACTCCGTTAACCTTTGACGGGATATGCTAACGCCGTCAACATATTCCGTCAAACCCTTGACGACGTCAGTTGACTCAACGGTCAACTGACTAACGTGCTGACATCAGCCACCACCAGAGTCCCAGTCAACGGAGAAGACGGTCACACCGCCGTCCTCCGCCGTGCGCCGGAGAAGACGGCCGCGCCGCCGTCGTCGGAATCTGGAAATTCTCGCTGAAAATCGCCGTTTTCGGCGAGCTTCCAACTCCTTCATTTCTTGACCAATTTTCAAGATCTACACATGTAAGTTCATCTACTTTTCACTAGGAATCCGAATATCAGGTCAGAATTTCGAAATCGTACATGGTTTGGCCGAAAAACGGCCGAGATGTTTCGATCCACCTCCCTCGTCCGTCCTTCATCTACGGCAGTGCTCCCACCTCGATGATGACCCCAAACCACTCATGGAGTCGCGAGGAAGACATTCTTGGCCTTGTTTTCGGTCGAGTCAGACCGAATTTATTCCGATGAGGGTGGGGGTTTCTGGTGTTTTCACGCGGGGGATTTAGTCCGAAGGAGAAGAAATATCCCCTATTATTTGGACTTTTTCAAAATTACCAAACTGCACTTGAAGCTTCTAGACCCGTAACGATCTCACTGGGTCTCCGTTTTTCGCGTGCCGCCTACCTACGAACTTGTGAGTTCGAGACCTATGCAACGACCCAAGAAAATTTCCCAAAAGTACTACCAGTCAAAAAGTTACACCCGAACCCGTCTAAAATTGAGGGTAAAATCGTCATTTCCTTAAAATAAATTCTCAAATTAATTTACTTCCTGGTCCGGGTCGTTACCATTTCCCCTCCTTAAGGAATTTCGTCCCCAAAATTCCACTATCGGCACGAACTGGACCCCAGATGTGATTCCCAATAGAACCTGTGCACTCTACACATTTCTTTGTTCACGTCTTGACAACAAACCGTAGGTGAGAACTACATCCAGGAGACATCCTGGAAGCACCAGTATCCATTCAACTCGAAACATACCTCGAAGCAGGTCGCTGAGCCCGAGAAGTCCACCGCGGGTCCTACTCCCAATATAACTACCATCACCTCAAGTCATGACGTCAGGTGTCCAATAGGGTCACGTGTACCAAGTGCAGTCAGCCTCAACGTCTAGCGGAGAACTACCCTGCAACGCCAACATTGGAGAACCCCTCAGCAATCTCGCTGAGAAACACCTTCCAATGCTAGTCGGAGGAAACCTTGGCGAATACTTGCTGGAAAGTACCCTTCATCGTGTGTAACACAATGCATGCATACACAAAGTTTCTTTTCAAACAAGTCCATAAAGATAAGTAAAAAACTTTCTAGAAGATTCCGTCAATCCTAACGGCGTTAGGGTTCCATCCAACTCCGTTAACCTTTGACGGGATATGCTAACGCCGTCAACATATTCCGTCAAACCCTTGACGACGTCAGTTGACTCAACGGTCAACTGACTAACGTGCTGACATCAGCCACCACCAGAGTCCCAGTCAACGGAGAAGACGGTCGCACCGCTGTCCTCCGCCGTGCGCCGGAGAAGACGGCCGCGCCGCCGTGCGCCGCCGTCGTCGGAATCTGGAAATTCTCGCTGAAAATCGCCGTTTTCGGCGAGCTTCCAACTCCTTCATTTCTTGACCAATTTTCAAGATCTACACATGTAAGTTCATCTACTTTTCACTAGGAATCCGAATATCAGGTCAGAATTTCGAAATCGTACATGGTTTGGCCGAAAAACGGCCGAGATGTTTCGATCCACCTCCCTCGTCCGTCCTTCATCTACGGCAGTGCTCCCACCTCGATGATGACCCCAAACCACTCATGGAGTCGCGGGGAAGACATTCTTGGCCTTGTTTTCGGTCGAGTCAGACCGTATTTATTCCGATGAGGGTGGGGGTTTCTGGTGTTTTCACGCGGGGGATTTAGTCCGAAGGAGAAGAAATATCCCCTATTATTTGGACTTTTTCAAAATTACCAAACTGCACTTGAAGCTTCTAGACCCGTAACGATCTCACTGGGTCTCCGTTTTTCGCATGCCGCCTACCTACGAACTTGTGAGTTCGAGACCTATGCAACGACCCAAGAAAATTTCCCAAAAGTACTACCAGTCAAAAAGTTACACCCGAACCCGTCTAAAATTGAGGGTAAAATCGTCATTTCCTTAAAATAAATTCTCAAATTAATTTACTTCCTGGTCCGGGTCGTTACCATTTCCCCTCCTTAAGGAATTTCGTCCCCAAAATTCCACTATCGGCACGAACTGGACCCCAGATGTGATTCCCAATAGAACCTGTGCACTCTACACATTTCTTTGTTCACGTCTTGACAACAAACCGTAGGTGAGAACTACATCCAGGAGACATCCTGGAAGCACCAGTATCCATTCAACTCGAAACATACCTCGAAGCAGGTCGCTGAGCCCGAGAAGTCCACCGCGGGTCCTACTCCCAATATAACTACCATCACCTCAAGTCATGACGTCAGGTGTCCAATAGGGTCACGTGTACCAAGTGCAGTCAGCCTCAACGTCTAGCGGAGAACTACCCTGCAACGCCAACATTGGAGAACCCCTCAGCAATCTCGCTGAGAAACACCTTCCAATGCTAGTCGGAGGAAACCTTGGCGAATACTTGCTGGAAAGTACCCTTCATCGTGTGTAACACAATGCATGCATACACAAAGTTTCTTTTCAAACAAGTCCATAAAGATAAGTAAAAAACTTTCTAGAAAATCCATCATTTATTTAAACACTTGGTGGGACCCATGAAAATCCAAATAATGAAAATATCCCGTGGTCCGTAGCCCTGCTTTGAAAACCCTCCTCAAAGGAGTTTAAAATCATGTAAATCAACATGGACACACCAAAACTACTGTTCTTGAAAGTCCCTCCACACACCCGTTATACCTCGAGTTGTGTAGAAACATGTGCTACGCGTAGACAGCCTCAACGACCCGGCGGAGAAAACCCTTGACACCAGAGTAGGAGAAAACCCCGACCATGCACCCCCGATATCCTCGAGTGGTGCAGAAACCTGTGCTATGCGTAAACAACCTCAACGACCCGACAGAAAAAACCCTCGACACCAGAGTCAGAGCCCTCAACGAACTAGCGGAGCAAAACCCCTCAACGCCAGTCGGAGAAACCTTGACCATCGGAAGACAGAAAACCAGTGAAAACCAAATCTGTGTTTTGAAATTTTTGTTTCTTGACCTAAGCCAAAGTCATTGAAAATCATTTGAGGCCCAAAACCAGTAAATCATAAATACAGGTCTAACCCAAAAGCATGGACTCAATAATTATCACGCCAAAACGATATCAAAACCGAGTCCAAAAACCACGCCATTTCCCCAAAGCACAATTTCATTGAAATATGGAAAACTTGTGTCTAGTAAGATTTTAAATTCCAAAAATTTTGCCAAAAGCAAAAAATAATAAATTTTAATTCATATATACTTGTATGCATGCATTATAATTACAACCAAAGCCCATTCACCAGCAACAGCGACACATGCCTTGCATGTGCATCATATGACCCACGCCTCCCTCAGTTCAAGGACACTGAAGAGACAATGTCTCGGAGGCATCTCGTTGACAAGAATCCTTAAATGATTTGCACACAAGTGTACGGTGTGCAGAAAGTTAAACCTGGCGCTCTAAAACCAATTGTAAGGACCCTTCCCGAATTTCGCATCGAAATCCGCGAAAAGCCATTATCCCGTATGACATCTTTTTTTCCACTAAATTTAATACCAGTAATACCCTTTATTCTTAGTAATCTATAAACCTTACAAGGGTTCCGACAGATCTTTCTCTGTACTTACTGACTACACTTACCCGTCGGACGCATGATAGCTTATAGGTCACAGTCGAAACCTCGGAATGGTGGTGGCCCGAAAATGTAATACGCTCTGATACCAAATGTCAGTAGGTCAGACACTGCTGAATCCTTTACTGTAATAGCACATGACCTTGGCTTATCCGCCCTTATGAACCATCAATAACTCGACCATCGGGGTCATCGCCCACACCAACCCACTGACCCGAATGACGAAGTAACCAGACATGGTTGAATTGAGTATCACTGACTTACTCCGAGTAGTACTCTATATCCCAGCTCACCCTGAGCACCCCGAGTGGTAACTCGATATCCCGGCTCATCCTGAGCACCCCGAGTGGTAACTCGATATCCCTGCTCCTCCTGAGCAACCTCAGTCCTCAACGATCCGACGAAGAAAGATCCCTCGAACACCAACATTGGAGAACCCCTCGATGATCTGGCGAAGACATGCCTTCTAACGCCAGTAAGAGAACCCTTAACAATATAGCGGAGAAAGACACCCTCCACGCCAATCATCGGAGAATCCTGTGGTATAACCTAATACCTAGAAGTATGCATGCCCCGCGATCCCGGAAACCTAGTCTGTTCCCAATACATTCAAATACCAAATCAACGAAACCCCATCCCCGAGGGACCCTTTGATATAAGCACATCCCAGCTCCTTTAACATCCCGAGTCAAAACCCACTCCGTAGACAACAACTACTGCTGGGATTACTCAAATGGGGCTTTCAACGAACTCCTATTGCCTCAAAACCATCAAAATCCGATCTGAAACGTCCCAACACCCTAGCCCCGCGTCGACGTGGGCCGGAAAATAGCCCCACGCACCGCCACGCGTCGTCGTGGCCTAACAAATAGCCCCACGCACCGCCAAACACCGGTGGAAGGCCGGACCACGTACCACGCGCCCCCACGTGTTGGTACTGTTCACGATGGAATATTTCGTCAACCCTGACGGAATATTCCGTTAATCTTCTGATAAAATCGGAATATTCCATCGACCCTAACTGCGTTAGGGTTCCGTTCAACTCCGTTAACCTTCGACGGAATATGCTTACGCCGTCATCATATTCCGTCAAACCCTTGACGGTGTCAATTAACTCAACGGTCAACTGACGTACGGACGTCAGCCACCGTCGGTCGTCTCAGTCGCCGGAGTTTTCCAGAGAAGACGGCCGCACAATAGTCCATCGTCGACAGAGTCTCGCATGAGAAGACGGTCGCGCCGCCGTGCGTCGCCGTCTGTCGCCGCCGGAATTTGGAAATTCTAGCCAAAAATCACCATTTTCGGTGAGTTTCCAACTCCTTCATTTCTTGATCGATTTTTCACGATCTACACATGTAAGTTCATCTAATTTTCACCAGGAATCCGAATATGATGTCAGAGTTTCGAGATCGTACCTAGTTTGGCCAGAAAACGACCGAGAAGTTTCGGTCCACCTCCATCGTCCGTCCGTCGTCTACGGCGGTGCTCCTACCTCGATGATGACCCTAAACCACTCGTGGAGTCAAGAGGAAGACATTCCCGACCTTGGTTTCAGTTGAGTCAGATAGAATTTAGTCCGATGAGGGTGGGGGTTTCCGGTGTTCGCACGAGAGAGAGGGAAGGGGGGGGGAAGGGTCGGGCAAGAGAAAGAGGTTCCAAAAACTCATACGGGCAGAGTCCGATATGGAGACGAAATATCCCCCATTATTTGGACTTTCCAAAATTACCAAATTGCCCTTGAAGCTTCTAGACCGGTGACATTCTCATTGGGTCTCCGTTTTTCGCGTACCGCCTGTCTACGAACTCGTGAGTTCGAGACATACGCAACGATCCAAGAAAATTTCCCAAAAGTACTGCCAGTTAAAAAGTGACTTCTGAACCCATCCTAAAATTGAGGGTAAAATTGTCATTTCCTTAAAATAAATTATCAAATTAATTTACTTTCTAGTCCGGGTCGTTACACTCACCCTCCCCAGCCCCTCCCCCCCTCCACCGTCGGTCGTCTCAGTCGCTGGAGTTTTCCAGAGAAGACGGCCGCGCAGCAGTCCATCGTCGACGGAGTCTCGCATGAGAAGACGACCAGGCCGCCGTACGTCGCCGTCCGCCGTCACCGGAATCTAGAAATTCTCGCCAAAAATCGCCATTTTCGGCGAGTTTCCAACTCCTTCATTTCTTGATCGATTTTCACGATCTACACATGTAAGTTCATCTAATTTTCACTAGGAATCCGAATATGATGTTAGAGTTTCGAGATCGTACCTGGTTTGGCTAGAAAACGGCCGAGAAGTTTCGGTCCACCTCCCTCGTCCGTCCGTCGTCTACGGCGGTGCTCCAACCTCGTTGATGACCCCAAACCTCTCGTGGAGTCATGGGGAAGACATTCCCAACCTTAGTTTCAGTTGAGTCAGACAGAATTTAGTCCGATAAGGGTGGGGTTTCCGGTGTTCGCACGAGGGGGGGGGGGGGGGGGGGGGGGCGCAAGAGAGAGATGTTCCAAAAACTCATCCGGGCAGAGTCCGATAGGGAGAAGAAATATCCCCCATTATTTGGACTTTTCCAAAATTACCAAATTACCCTTGAAGCTTCTAGACCGGTGACAATCTCACTGGGTCTCCATTTTCCGCGTACCGCCTGTCTATGAACTCGTGAGTTCGAGACATACGCAACGATCCAAGAAAATTTCCCAAAAATACTGCCATTCAAAAAGTGACTTCTGAACCCGTCCTAAAATCGAGGGTAAAATTGTCATTTCCTTAAAATACAAATTAGTTCAATTTCACAACTAGCAACTTTAGTTCAATTTCCCAATTAGTTCAATTTCACAACTAGCAACTTTAGTTCAAACCCAAATACAGAAAGGCCCAAAATTGTGAAATACAAAGGGCAAATCAGAGAAATTGAATTGCTGGAATGCAAAAAAAAGCAGAAATTGTAAGCCCATATTATCAGTTCTTCATGCCATTGCTGAACAATATTCAATGAATGTTTTAGATGCAGAAACAAGGGGAAAAAAGAAAAAGGAAACATACAGGGTCGAGAACTTTGGGCTTATAGTCATAATCAGCTGTCAAGAGGAAATAAGCAGCAGTAACAGTGGCCACCATAGTTGTCCTCCTCACCAAATTGTCGGTCTTTGAGTTCATCGTTATCGTTTTGCTTTTCACTCGGATTCTCTGAAAGGAAAGGGTTTAAACTTGGGAGAACGAAATATTTCCCAATAACCATCAAAGAAATCCCAGATCCCTCGAAGAAAACACAAAACTCCAATTTACCCATCCAATTAAAATCGCCCGAGACAGCTGCAAAACCTTGGCTCCTCTTGAACCTATTCTTCAGGGGTTTGGGTTGGAAGTATCTATGAGTGGAAAAGGGAGTTTTGGGGTTTGGGTTTGGTTGGAAAAGGGAGTCGGTTGGGGTTGGATGTATTTGGGGGAGGTGAGAATAGGTGAGAGGTGAGAGGTGAGAGGTGAGAGGAAAGAAGTGTGTGGGGGAGGTGAAAATTGGTGAGAGGGGGGGTGAGAATCAGTGAGACGGGTGGAAGGTGGGGGTTGGTGGGTGTGAGAATCGGTGAGAGCGACGGCCGCTTGCTCTATAAGCTCCCTCTCCGTGATAATCGAATCGTTGTCGAGGATGAGGGAGAGGGCCTGGTTTGTGAAATTGATTTGGGGGGCGTGAATTGAACATGGAGTTTATTTTAAGATTTTTTAATTGTTTTAATTGTTTTATTTTGAGATTTTATTATTTATTTTAGGGAAATTGATTTAATTGTTTTTTGTTTTCTTTTTGTTTTTTTAATTGTTTTGTTTTGTTTATTTTGAGATTTTTTTTTTCAATTTATTTTGAGATTTTATTGTTTGTTGTTAATATGTTCAAATTTATTGTTTTTTTTTATTTACAAGGAATCTAGTCAGCATAAAAAAAGGGTCTCACAAATACTACTTAGACACTTAACAGAATTTTTAACAGATTGACTAACAGAATGTACCTATATGTTGTGTTTTAATGGCTTGGGTACCTAGATGAAAATTTTCATATTTAGGATATGAACATGAAATGACCCTTATAGTTTGTGTATTTTTATGTAGTTTATCCTTTTTTTATCCTCTCTCTCCCCGTGCTCTCTCTCATTCAACCGTGAAAAATACCTAAACCCTCAAATTTTGATTTTCGATTTAGGCCAAACCACCACAAACCATTCACATCATCATCGTCCTCTCTTCAATTTGAGCTCAACCATATCCTTCATTGAGCTTGGAAGTGTTAGGAGAAGGAGATTCGAAGGTGAACAATAACTGCTACCTTTCCGGCCATTTTTCAGCCACCACAAGTAATGAATCTCAATTCTAATTATATATTTGGATTCCTTGACTCGAGTAGATAGATTTCCATTATTAAAACGTTATATTTCGTTGAGTATTGAGGAAGTTATGAAGCTTGGAAGTTTAGGGTGGTTATGGAGTTTTCTGCATAAATGAACAGTACTCGGGTATGAGGTTGAAGGCGAGTACGCCTTGCAGTCGCAGCTATAGGCGCGCGTGGGGAGGGTTCCCGGCCGTCCACCGGCGCGTGGAGCTCCTCCTCGAGCTCCGAAGAACACGAGTTTTAAAGTTCTCGATGTTCCGCACCTGTTAGCGCAAGTTTCGGGTCAATCGGACATCATTTAGGGGTAGTTTTGGGCGTCCGAACTGGCTGCGTTTCTATTTAGGACGCGTGTATACCTCCCGGGATTTCGGGGGTTGGATTTGAAGTTTATAATTGCAATTTAATAATGCCATGTATTGTTTTGACAAGCGTGGCTCCGAAGGTCACGAGGGATCAATTAGCTGGAAATTAGGCTCGTTTGGGCCTCGAGGTGAGTGGACTTGGTTTCCTAGTTTGTAAGACATGCGTAATTCTATGTTTTAAATGTAATAGTACGAATTATGCGTTGTGAGAATTGAGCGAAAATATACAATTATCCTTTTAAGGGTCGAAAACTAAGGATAAAGGTTTAAATGGATTTATTGAATTTCTTATTGTTATGTATTTCCCGAATTAAGAATGATTTATTATAATTACGAGTTCCGGGAATTAAATGGAATGATTCTAAAATGATTTATTATTTTCATGGTCTCGGAAATGATGAATAATTAAAGTGTTTATTATTTTTCTAAACCTCGGAAATTCAGGATAATGATTTTATTTCGATTTTTCACTGAGTATGGATCTCAATAATGATTTTGGGAAACGATTTTGGTATTGACTTGGACTTATGCCGGGAAGCCAATTTTATGAATTCCGGCGTATGGATTTTAGGCTGAGTCCCGGGGTGATGTATGTGGGCTTAGGCATAGGTATTTGATTGTTTGGGGGTTTGGCCCAAGAAGGTGGGTTAGGCTTCGGCCTGGTGGGACTTTGCAGGTAATTGATGGGGTATGTTATGAAGGATTCCATCATACTCTCGGGAGGCTATGAGGTATGTTATGGAGCATTCTATCATACTCTCGGGATGATATGAGGTATGTTATGGAGGATTCCATCATACTCTCGGGATGCTATGAGGTATGTTATGGAGGATTCCATCATACTCTTGGGGTGCTATGAGGTATGTTATGAAGGATTCCATCATACTCTCAGGATGATATGAGGTATGTTATGGAGGATTTCATCATACTCTCGGGATGCTATGAGGTATGTTATGGAGGATTCCATCATACTCTCGGGATGCTATGAGGTATGTTATGGAGGATTCCATCATACTCTCGGGATGCTATGAGGTATGTTATGGAGGATTCCATCATACTCTCGGGATGCTATGAGGTATGTTATGGAGGATTCCATCATACTCTCGGGGTGCTATGAGGTATGTTATAGAGGATTCCATCATACTCTCGGGATGATATGAGGTATGTTATGGAGGATTTCATCATACTCTTGGGATGCTATGAGGTATGTTATGGAGGATTCCATCATACTCTCGGGATGCTATGAGGTATGTTATGGAGGATTCCATCATACTCTCGGGATGCTATGAGGTATTTTATGGAGGATTCCATCATACTCTCGGGATGCTTTGAGGTATGTTATGGAGGATTCCATCATACACTCGGGATGATATGAGGTATGTTATGGAGGATTCCATCATACTCTCTAGATGCTATGAGGTATGTTATGGAGGATTCTATCATACTCTTGGGATGCTATGAGGTATGTTATGGAGGATTCCATCATACTCTTGGGATGCTATGAGGTATCTTATGGAGGATTCCATCATACTCTCGGGATTCTATGAGGTATATTATGGAGGATTCCATCATAGGCTTGTTGGGATATTGAGTTACGGCTGGGGATGAGTCAGGATATTGAGCTACGACTGGGAATTAGCCGGGATATCGAGTTACGGCTCGGGATGAGTCGAGTTATTGAGCTACGACTGGGGATGAGCTGGGATATTGAGCTACGGCTGAGGATGAGCAAAGACATCGAGCTACGGCTCGGGATGACGGTTACAACCGAGATATCGAGATACGGCTTGGGATTACGCTTACGATCGAGATATCAAGCTATGGCTCGGGATGATGGCTTCGGCCGGGTTACTGATATTGCGGGCACATGTAAAGATAGCGTGGGTTCCACCGAGGTAAATCTATTGGATTCCGGTAAGTTGTATTTACTTATATATGCGGATACTGATGCATGTAAGGTTTGATGAAAAGGTGGGATATGATAACCGAGAGCTAAGCCGGCTGATAGGAGTTGACGACGACTTTCACGGGCTTTGATAGGTGATCGATGCACCTGTGAGAAAATGCTCGTTACCGTGGTCAATGGGTTGATGTAGGCGGTGACCTAGAGTGACGAGTTGTGATTAGGTCGCACGAGCATTACATTTCAGTTAGTTAATACCGTCTTGAGAGACGAGGTTACAGTTGTGGAGATACGAGGCTAGGTGTAACACTGTTTAATTTATTTTTATTTTATATCCTTCGTCTGACAAGTCGAAGATGGTTAAACATTCCTTAAGGGGAGGTTCTGCTGGAGTTTTGGCAGAATTCTCGTAACTAATTGCAAGAGCTGAAGGGTATTCTGGGAATTTTATTAAGTTGTCAGATGGGAGTAGGGCTTTTCCCAGATTCCGAGGGAAAATTCGGGAAAGGTCCTGTTAGTTTTTTTTAAGAGAGAATAAGTGGGTAGTTACTCCCTCTCTCTCTCATTCTTTTTTAATCCTTTTTTATCTTTTTGGTAAAAAGTAAAAACAAAATTTCACACGATTAAGAATGTGCAGGAGGCTAGTTATTTTTAAGGTCAACACTTCAACTCCTAAAAAGTAATAAATCTCCACCGTTCAGTTTAAATAATTTTATCAAAGGTGCCATAAAGCTTAAGAAAACAACAAAGGTCATGTAAATGTATGGCCAACTTTAATCATGGGCCAAAAATTCAAATTGTAGAAAAATTTGGCAAAAAATGGTTTTCAACCACAAGACCAAGGGCAATGAATGTTTTTTGGTCAAGGGTGAATGGCCAAATTCTTTCTCAAATTTGTCCAAAAATTTAGGAATTTTTTTATTTCCTAAATAAAAAGTGGGGCCCAATTGTTTATTAAATTGGTTATCCACATGCACTATATGATGTAGATTTTTTATAGGCTCACCAAATGTATAGGATACAATGATAAAATATATAAAAATAGTAATATCTTATTCCAAAATGGTTGAAGATGATAAAAAAAAAACCCTACATTATTCATTAAAAACTATTAATTTTTAGAGCTAAATTTTGATTTTGCTCTCAAATTTAATCTGATGATTAGAGATAGTCTAAGGGTACATCAACATGACTTACCTTTGAGGGCAAACCGGTCTTTCAATCACATACACATTGTCCCCTCACGTCAAAGTCGATTTCGCATAAAGTTTCGTTTAGAGTTGAACTAATTGAGACTCTTGTTTGATATGAGAATGGACAAATTGGATCCATCTTTTAGCAGTCTTGACAGGATATTCTTAGAATGTGCAATTGGCAAGATAGACATGAAGATAAAATCGATTCATATCCAATTGGATCCATCTTTCAGTAGTCTTGTAAGGGATTGTAGGAGTTGTAATTATTTTTGTAATTTGTCTAATTCACGTTTGTATTGTAATTTTATAAATATCTCCTAAAAATATATAATTAATTCAGCTGTAATTAAAACCCTAGTAATCTCTTTTAACATCGTCATCCCATATATAAAGGCCAATTATCAATCCTCGAGTCTTCCACAATTAATCCATCAAAATATTAATGTTTGTTGGATCATCAATTAATCTCATCATCATATGCAGGCCCTGTTTTAGTGAGAGCTGTGAAATTTGTTGTTCGTGTGAGGACATCAGTTTTCAGTGGATTTCTTGGATGTGCCGACAACTTTGACGATGAATTCGGGATGCCTCCACCGAATCACAAGGCAAAACGCGATGGACTATCTTGTGCTCCTTCCCTTGATGGCTTGTTCTTCTTTGATTTTGAAACACCAGTTTCCAACAAAAAACCTGTCTAATATTGTACTTCAATTGTAAACTTTTTTCGTATTTTGTGGAAAAGAACTCACCCAATTAGGAAAGTGTTTACACCCAAAAAAATTCCACTTGGGCTGAAGAAAGATCGAGAAGATGTTAAATGCCCGACTCACAAAGGCCCAGCCCTGGACGCTCACTTGGAACGTGGAAACGAGGAGAAAGGGAGAAGTCAGCACTGAAGCGCTGAGTGTCTCAGAAGGCAAAGGGGATGTTCGAGACAAGAAACTAAAATGCGGGTCTCACACAAGTCCATTTGGCAAGACACTTCAACTTCCTCACCGCCAATAAAAGGAGAAGAATCCTTCTTCTCAAAGGACAACCAATCAATAAATCAAACAAACAAATTGATCAAACCAATCAATTTCAAAACAACTGCAAACCCTCAAAATTTTCTTTGTTCAAAGGCTCGCCTATTTAGGCACAACCTGTTTCTTCGATCTAGGATCAAGATTCAATCTCTTCCCTCAACCCCTTATCAATTCCCGACTAGAAACACAAGTTTTTCCCTCATCCCGACTGCCTCTCAAACCAGTCCCGGAGGAATCTCAAACAGTACCTCACCCCGACTACCATTCACTCTAGTCTTTGAGGTCCCCATACACTCAATCTTTGACATATCATCATCGTTTGAATACTATACCAACCTATGGCATGATTCCGACTGATGTTCATCACAGTTGATGATTTCTAGAAGATCGTGCCCCTCAACAAGGCTTGATTGCGAAAGAAATATTTACTTACAACACTTATATTTTGTTTGTTGCATTTAATATCTACGCATTTACTTTTTAGTACTTGTACTTTATTTTCTTTACAATTCAAAGGATTTTCTTAAGAGGAATTACTAGTATTTGGAATATACCAACCATTGCATTTTGTGGCTGTTTCAAGTCATAAAATTGCTTATGTGTTTTTGGTCCAATACCATCATCCCGACTTAAGGAAATTCTCGCACTGCTTCTAACTAATAACAAGCTGCTAACATGGATGAATCGGAATTAACATAAATTGAACTTGGACTAGACTAGAAAGAAAATTTAGTAAAGTCCTTGGATACATTAAGAATAAGGCATAGAAAAGAATAGTGTGAGCAATTTGCTCGCTTGCCTCACAATCACTTGACTAAAGAAAGGTTTGTGGGCCGCAACTGAACCCATCTATAATTGTTTAGTAGCAGCTTCTACTAGTGGCACGCCTACTTTGAACGCAGCTAGGGCCTGCTTACTTCCTGGTCAGCCTATCTAGGGAAAAACCGTGGTATCAAGGTTTCCAAGTCCATAGCCTTTAACCCAAACCCACATTCCAAACAAGTCCATATCACCACCATCACTAAAGAAACACACACGAGCCTTTTTCCATGAAAACGCATGTCTCTCGGAAAGGATCCACCGAAGGTGGCCCCGGGCCCGCTGTCACATTTTTGGGCATAACAAAATCTGGCACGCCCAGTGGGACTCTTTTTAGCATTTGTCTAAGTTCAAATATTCCAAACCACGCCGACATGCTAAAGGGAGATTTCTGAAAAATACTTCTTGAGAAACGGTGTCCGAATTATCTCTACCAGCAGTTAACATGGAGTCTCCTCAATAAGGAGTAGTGGAAGAGATTTTCGCCAAGGAGGCGCAAATATTTGTGTCCTTGGAAGATGTAATGCAGGCTGTCAAAGACAACGTGTCACCAATCCTCACCCAGATCGAAGCTATGAACCTACAAATCCAAGAGCTTAAGCGAGAAAAGGCTGAAAATAGGTCGGGAACCAACTCTCCGCCCTTGGGGTTTTTGAGCCTAGACAAAGGTAAGGGAACCATGGGGTTTGGAACATATGTGTTGGAAAATATTGTTCCTGAGCCTAATTTCTCAAAAGGGTCAGGGAATGAAAGCTTGGAGACAAGCAAAAATCATGACGGGCAAGCCCGAGAAGAAGTTGGGATATCTTGCAAGTATAAACCACCCATGGCCAATCAGAAAGAATCCCAGTCAAAACTAACCAAGATCACCCAGATCGGGTAGAAAAGCAATATGGAGAATTGGAGGAAAACTGATCCAAATGACACTGGGTCAGAAGAAGAAATCATGGTCAATCAAAAAGCTCCATGTAATCCCAAAAATCAGGCCATCATGAACGACATGGCAGAAATCAGACAAATGATGGAGGGCCAAGTTGCTGCCCTAAGAAGAGCTAATGTCCGGTATACAGAAAACCTTACCCGGCTTACGTAGACCAGGAAAATCCATTCCCAAGGAATTTCAAACCACCAGCATTTTCACTCTTCAGTGGAGATGGCAGTACTTCGTCCCTAGAACACATCGGAAGATTCTCAGCACAATTTGTGGCTGTAGAAGATAATTCATTTTACAAACTCCGATTGTTCAGCAGTTATCTGGAGATGCTTGTTCTTGGTACACTTCACTACCAGAAGCATCCATACTCACATGAGGGAAAATGGAAGCCAAATTCCATGAGGAATTTTACAGGATGGAACCCGAGATAACCATTAGTGATCTAACGGACATCAAGCAAAGGGAATATGAATCAATTGAAGATTTCATTGCAAGATTCAAAAGATTGAAAATGAAATGCTGATTCCCCATGAACAATGAAAAAATGGTGGCCATAGTGCAAAGAGCCCTGAGATTCTTTCTCAGAAAGAAATTCGATGATGCTACAATTTCTGACCTTCAGGAGATAGTAGTGTCAGCAACCAAATTTGAGAGTTTACTGGAGGAGAAGCAGAGACAAAAACACAACTCTAAAGTACCCCTAATCTACAAGAACAAGATCACTATGCATCAGTTGGAACATAAAGAGATCAAGGAAGAATCCTTGACGGAAGAAGAGGGGCAGGAACTAGAAGTTGTGTTAGCTGAAATCCAGACCACTGGAAAGGGACCAGTGACTCTCAAATCATTAGTCAAATCTGCGCAGGAACAAAGGCAAGTCAACCCGACTAGTGGTTACTTTGCAAACAAGGTCCCAATGTTTAACTCATACTCATTTGACCTTACAAAAGCTGGAGAGATTTATGACAAGTTAGTAAGGGCAAAAGTATTCAAACTGGATCCCAAGCATGATATGCCTCGACTAGAGGATATCAAAGGAAAACAATTTGAAATTGGCATGTCTTACCACACCATGCCACGTCCAATTGTCTCCAGTTCAGGGACACAATTCAAAACTTGATTAACAAGGGGCATATCTCAATGCCCCAATTCCTAAAGCGCCAATGGGAGTGGACACTAACTCTTTCCCGATGGCGTTGGTAAATATGCTCAATTTACAATGGCCACAACTCAAGAAGGAAGCCAGGGTAATCAAGGAAGATCAACCAAAGCCTCATAAGGAAATCCAGTAGCCCGAAATAATGCTAGCCACAGTTGTCAACGGAGTCGTAATGTGCAGCAAGTGCAGGGCAGAGTATATGCTAGAGATCCCAACCCATGTGCTAAAATAGACTTGGAACTCGAGAAGTCAATGGATAATTGGGATGATAATTTTCTCAAGATCCCATAAACAAGTTTTGGACCACACAGCCCGAAAGAGAAACCACCTCGGAGCTCTGTTTTCCAAAGGTTGGGAAACATTAAGAGGAAAAAAGAATAGGTTGTTAGTCAAGAGGTTAGGGGTCAAACATCATCTCAGAATCCAACCTAGATAAAGAAAGGATGATGTTCTCGAATCCAACTAAAGAAATGATGGATCACGTGTGACCCATCTTCATCACGGCCCATCTGGAAGGGATCCCGATTGACAAAATGATGATTGATGGAGGAGCATCCATCAATGTTTTACCTTCGAGGATGTTAAAGAAGCTTGACAAAAACCTCCGGGAATTTTTGCCCACAACTGCCATTATGTCCAACTTTAGTGGGACAATCACCAAACTCATGGAGTTTTACCTCTAGAGATTGAGGCCGAGTCCAAGAAAATGTTGTTAGCATTTTTCGTGGTAGACAGTACTTCCAGTTACAAGTACTTCTGGGAAGAGATTGGATACACAAGAGCATGTGTGTTCCCTCCACATTAAACCAACAAATCATTATCTGGAATCCTACTGAAGCTGCCTACGAATGAGGTTTCTGTGAGATGATTCAGGCTGTTTCAAGGCCTTTCATAGCTATCCCCACTGTTATTGAAGCTAATTTTTATAATCCGAAGGTGGGCAATATTAAGTTGGCTGGATAAGATGAGAACGGCCATCCTACCAAGGTGACGGCCCACAAACTACTGGAACAAGGACTCCTAGCTCATGAGGAGTGGGATAGGCCCTTCCTAAAATGGGACTTCCAAAATGAATAGCACACCCAACAAGGAAATAGACATAATGGAAGTAGTCAGGTCTATAAAAAAGAGATTGACGATATACTGGATGGAGTAGAGGAAGGTATGATCCTCTATGTTTAACGAAGAGAGGGACCATCTCCAAGGGGTAAAAAAAAGACCTAATGTTGAAGGAGTCATCCATTGATATTGTAGAATTCATTCGAGATGAGGGAGAAATGGATGAAGAGGATGAAATCCCACCTGAAGTCATTCGTTTTTGGTCAACATATGTGAACAAACCTCCCCCTGAAGCTCAAGATCTTTAAGCTCATGATCTTTAGAAAAAGTTAACTTGGGTTCCAAGGAAGATTCCCGACCTACCTTTATCAGTGGAATGCTAGAAGATTCATTGAAAAGGAAGATGGTAGAACTTTTAAGGGAGTTTAAAGATTGTTTTGCCTGGCACTACACGAAAATGCCAGGGTCGGACAAACTGCTCGTGGAACATAGATTACCTATGAAGGATGGAAATAAACCTGTGTGTCAAGCAAGAAGAAGGATGTCGGTAGAAACTGAACTCAAACTCAAGGAAGAACTTGACAAACTTCTCAAGGTCGGTTTCATCCGAACGACCAAATATGTAGAACGGGTGTCCAACATAGTTCCTGTCATCAAAGTAAGAACAAGACAAGTCAGGATATGCGTAGACTATCACAACTTGAACGAAGCCACCCTGAAGGATGAGTATCAAATGCCAAGGGCTGACATGATAGTTGACGGTGCTTCTCGAAATCAACTTTTGTCATTCATGGATGGCAACGCATGATATAACCAAATCTTGGTAGCAGAGGAGGACATCCATAAGACCGCGTTCAGGTGTCCTGGACACTTAGGGCATTTGAATATGTTGGCATGCCATTCGGATTGAAGAATATGGGAGCTACATATCAACGGGCAATGAACGCTCTCTTCCATGAAATGATAGGTAAGAACTTGGAAGTATACAATGATGATGTAGTGGTGAAGTCTCAAAGTAAGGAAGAAAACATAAATGATCTAAGGTAAGCATTCCTGAAAATGAGACAATACAAATTAAAAATGAATCCCAAGAAGTTTGCATTCGGGGTTCAGCCGGGAAATTTCTTAGGATTCTTGGTTCACCAAAGAAGGATTAAGGTGGACAAGAACAAAGCAAAAGCCATCATGGAAACTTCTCTGCCCAAGAACAAGAAACAGCTTCAGAGTTTATTGGGAAAGGTCAATTTTTTAAGAAGATTCATAGCAAACTTGTCAGGGAAAATTCAACCATTCTCCCCTTTTGTCAAACTCAAGGACACAGAAGAATTCAAGTGGGAAGAAAAACATCAAGCAACCTTTGAAGAGCTAAAGAACTACTTGTCTAAACTACTGGTCCTAATGCCGCACAAAAAGGGAAGGCCTTTGAAGCTATACATATCGGCATCCCTTGACACCATTGGAAGTCTGTTGGCTCAGGATAATGAAGAAGGAAAAGAGCAAGCAATATACTATCTAAGTAGGACATTAAAAGAAGTAGATGAGAGATATAGAGCAGTAGAAAAGTTGTGTCTTGCATTATATTTTACAGCCGTTAAACTAAGGCATTACATTCTGCCCTTTACTATTCGAATCATTGCCCAAACAGACTTGCTAAAATAAATGTTATTCAGACAGGTCGGATAGGCAAATGGACTCTAGCTATATCAAAGTTCAATTTCCAGTACGTACCCCAAAACGTTGTGAAAGGTCAGGTTATCACCGACTTCCTAATGGAGTATCCCGGCCTAGATGTCGAAGAAGAGATCATCGAGTGAGCATGGTAACGATACTGCCGTGGAAATTATACTTTGATGGATCCAAAACCAAAGATTCAGCAGGAGCCGGAATATGTTTAGTGAATCCCGAGGGGGTATACCGTTAGTTCTCATTCAAGTTGGATTGGGAAAATGTGACGAATAATCAGGCAGAGTATGAGGCATTGATTATCGGTTTAGAGATCTTAATCGAAATGAGAGCTCGACAGGTAGAGTTCTATGGGGATTCCGAGTTGGTAGTTAATCAGGTCACAAGCATCTACGTATGTTGGAATCTTTGCTTGGCCGGCTACTATACCATAGTCACAACTCTAGAATCAAAATTCATTACCCCGACTATCGAACGTATCCAACGTGAAGAAAACTTTGCAATCTATGAAATGGCCCAAGTGGGATCTGAGTTCTACTCCAAGAAGGGCAGTCGGAGAGCTAGATCAAAGTAGAAAGGAGATCCCTACCCTCCATCATGAAAAGATATGTCGAACTAGAGATCATGGACATCAAGGCTGAGCCTGATGACTGGAGGACACCCTTTATCAAGTACCTAAAATATCCATCCAACGAGAACATAAGCTTTAGAAATAAAGCTTGTCATTATACCCTATGGGGACAGGACTTGGTAAGAAAGAATTATGATGGTACATTATCCTGATGTGTTTGCCACAAGGAAGCCATGGTCATAATGGGAGAAGTACATAAAGGAGTGTGCGAGGCACACCAAGCATGGCCAAAAATGAAATGGCTCATATGAAGACATGACTACTACTGACCAGATATCCAATTTGATTCTTATGCATATGCCAAGGGATGTGAAGCATGTCAAAGACATGGTCCATTTCACCATGTGCATGCAGTACCAATGAATCATGTAGTCAAAGCATGGCCATTTCGGGGCTGGCCCATAGATTTCATTGGGAAAATCTCCCCAAAATCATCAAAGAAACACTGCTTTATTATCGTGGCTACATATTACTTCACTAAATGGGTTAAAGAGAAAGCAGTAAAGCAAATCACAAGTCGTAAATTGATAAAGTTTTTGAAAGAAAACATTTTGAGTCAGTTTGAAATAGCAGAGACAATTGTCACTAACCATGGATCGTCATTTACTTCCAGAGAGTTACAAGAGTTTGGTGAACAATTTTCTATCAAATTTGTACAATCCAGCTCTTATTATCCTCAAGGCAATAGCCAAGCAGAAGCCAGCAACAAAAGAATCCTCACAATCTTGAAGAAAATACCCGACAAAAACCCCAACAATTGGCATGAACAGTTGATCTACACCCTCTAGTCTTATCGGACATCAAAAAGGGGAGCAATCGGGACCTCACCGATAGACTTAGTCTACGGTCGGGACCTTATGCTACCCATGGAGGTAAATGTGAATTCATTGCAACTCCAGCACCAATACAAAATAGAGACCAACGGGTATGCACATGCTATGTGTTACGAATTATAAGTTCTAGATCAGAAAAGGATTGATGCTTCAAACAAAATCATGGCCAACAAGGGAGCTATGTCAAGGGCATACAACAAGAGGGTAAAAGGAAAGTCATTCCGAGAAGGTGACTTAGTGTGGAAAACCATTTTTCCACTAGGAACATCTGTACTTGGAAGGGGGAAATGGAGCCCGACTTGGCAAGGACCGTTTGTCATCCACAGAGTAAATGGAAAAGGATCATACTGCTTATGGGACGACGATGGAACAGTGGATAAAAATCCCACCAACGCTGTCCATCTCAAGAAGTTTTATCCAACGCTTTGGGATTCAACGGAATGAGTGATCGGATAGGGATCCCGCGTTCATTAGCTGGGAAAACTGGTTGGAACCGCCTTAACATTTGATTGGAAAGTAAAACGTTCCATAAATTTACAAAGGCGAAGTACAAACAGAAGATAAAGATGAGCATTACAAAGAGAGGTTAGCCCAGGAACTAACCCATAATAAAAAAAAAGGCCATACAATGGCCAGAGAATCTAACCGGGGATAAAGCTATGCTACCATTACTGGGGAGTGATGTTTCCAGTAACAACATTGAATCTGGATCTGTCTGCGATTTCCGCAACCAGCTTATCTTCGTACCAACCATCAGGATGAGGCCGGCCATAAGCATGAGCGATATATCCATCATCATAGCCATTTTTGAATGAGACCTGGGAGATGGTCTCAATAACATGATCCCTAGCTTTCACCATCGCCAGAAGTTCATAAATTCGTGTCTTAGAGATAGCATGTTCACCATATGATTGCTGGAGCTCTATACACTTCTTTTGATGAGAACCTTCTAAAGTTTGGATCTGTTGTTGGAAGGACAGCAGAGAAATAGAAGAAAGATGAAGGTTGTTCTGTTTAACAACCTGATATGCGTAGACCAAATCCTGTAAATATTGTATTTCCGCTGCTTGGGCTTCGACCAAATGACGAATGAAGGTAGTCTGGCTCTCTAAGAAAATTACAAGATTTTAAGAACTATTGGGATTAGAAGGATCCACCTTGTCCTTGCCCTTCGAGGCAGATTTAAGAGCCATGTTTTCTAAAATTGGAGGAATAAAAGGATTAGGAATGGATTGGAATTCGCAGGTGACAATGGTAGAGAGCGAAGAAGAAATGAGCTTAACCGCCAAAACACGAGAAGTGGAACCGATAGAATCGCGAGAATGGAAGAGTGGGCAAAGTGGAGTGAATTTGAAATGTTTTAAATAAAAACATTTAGAATTCAGGGGGCAATGTTTACACCCGAAAAATCCCACTTGGGCTGAAGAAAGATTGAGAAGAAGTTAAATGCCCAACTCATAAAGGCCCAACCCAAGACGCCCCCATGGAACGTGGAAACGTGGAGAAGGGGATAAGTCAGTTCTGAAGCGCCGAACATGTCAGAAGGCAAAGGGGATGTTCGAGAAATCAACTGTAGTACGGGTCCAGCACGAATCCATTTGGCAAGCCACATAAGCTCCCTCACCGCCTATCAAAGGAGAAGAAGTCTTCTTCTCAAAGGACAACCATTCAATCAATCAAACAAACAAATTGATCAAACCAATCAATTTCAAAACAACTGCAAACCCTCAAAAGTTTCATAATTCAAAGGCTCACCTATTTAGGCACAACCTGTTTCTTCGATCTATGATCAAGATTCAGTCTCTTCTCTCAACCCTTCTCAGTTCCCGACTAGGAACACAAGCTTTTCCCTCATCCCAACTGCCTCTCAAACCAGTCCTCGAGGAATCCCAAATACTACCTCATCCCGACTACCATTCACTCTAGTCTTTGAGGTCCACATACACTCAATCCTTGACATACCACCATCGTTTGAATACTCTGCCAATCTATAGCATGATTCGATTGATGTTCATCTCAGTTGATGATTTTTAGAAGATCGTGCCCCTCAACGAGGCTTGATTGCGAAAGAAATATTTACGTACAACACTTGTATTTTGTTTGTTGCATTTAATATCTACGCATTTACTTTTTAGCACTTCTACTTTACTTTCTTTACATATCAAAGGATTTTCTTAAGAGGAATTACTAGTATTTGGAAGATACCAACTATTGCAATTTGTGGTTGTTTCAAATCAAAAAATCGCTTATGTGTTGTTGGTCCAATGCCATCATCCCGACTTAAGGAAATTCTCACACTTAACTGCTTCTAACTAATAACAAGCTACTAACAAGGATGGATCAGAATTAACATAAATTAAACTTGGACTAGACTAGAAAGAAAATTTATTAAAGTCCTTGGATACATTAAGAAGAAGACATAGAAAACAACAGTGTGAGCAGTTTGCCTGCTTGCCTCACAATCACTTGATTAAAGAAAGGTTCGAGGGCGACTATAGAACCCATCTATAATTGCCTAGTAGCAGCTTGTACTAGTGGCACGCCTAATTTGAAGGCAGCTAGGGCATGATTACTTCATGTTCAGCCCATCTGTAATGATCCGTTTATTTAATTATGTGATTTTCGTAAATTATTTTAGAAATGAAAGATTTTACCCTTGGATTTAATAGAGGCTTGGATGTCACTTTTTGTTCGGAGACACTTTTGGAAGTTTTTCTTTAATTAATGCATAGGTCTCAAACTCACGAGTAAGTAGACAGTCAGCACGCGAAAAATGGAGTTCGTATAGTGTAAAAACCCAGAATTTTAATTATCGGATTTACGTGATTATTTTTGTAAAAAGACGATTTTACCCTTGGTGGTTAAGGGTGTGGAAATCAACTTTTGTCTCGGAACTTTTTAGGTTGTGTTTTGGATACCATTGCGTAGGTCTCGAACTCACGAGTTCGTAGACAGACGGCATGCGGAAAACGGAGTTCGTGTACGAAAGTTACGGGTCTAGATTATTAGGGGCATTTTGGTAATTTTTGACTTGGGGTAGATATTTTTAACCCCAAATCATTATTACATCAGTTCATTTCATCATCTTATTCTCATCCTCTCTCTGAACCACACAAACCCATCCCGAACCCGTGAGACACAAAAACACCCAAAACCCATAAAAGTCAACTTGGATTCAAGGCTTAAACTTCCATTTTTGTTCCATTAATCGGATTCTACTCCTTCTCATGAGCACAACCGTACCAACCATCGAAGGAGAGCACTACGGGGGAAGCTGAACCGAGTATAGGAAAATTCGAACCTTCCAATTTGAGATCATATTTGGATTCCTGGGTTTTAGTAGATAGATTTAGACATAAAATTTGTGAAAAATGGTTGAGTTTTGAAGAAGTTAGAAAAGCTTGGAATTCGGCCGGAAATGGGGGATTCTGACAAACCAGACGACGGCGGAGACGGCGGTACGGTCGGGTTGAGTAAACCGGTCGGGTTGAGTTAGATCGGGTCAAGCCGAGTTGGGTCAGGTTGGACCGGTCAAAGCGCGTGAGTCACTGTAGCAGCACGTGGCTGGCGCGTGACAACGCGTGTTTCGACTTTTCGGTGGTGTGTGGCGGCCCGTGGGGCCGATTCTGAGGTCACGACAACGCGTGTTGACTAGTTTTCAACATTCCGGATCTGTTGGTATAGGTTTCGGGTTGATTAGATGTCGTTTAGAGGTAGTTTTGGGCGTCCGAAGTTGTTGCATTTTCTAGAACAACATAGGTAGACCTCCCGAGGTTTAGGGAGTTGTTATATAAGCGTCTTATTACTAGCCGGTAATCCCGATTGTTGTTATTGACAGGCGATATTGTTTCGGGAACCTCGGACGAACGAACAAGACTGGATTGAGCTTGCTTGGACAGTTGGTGAGTGGACTTTTGGTTTATAAACTATAATGCATGCATCAATGTATCTTTGTTTACATACTGTTATGTAATGTTGCATTGAATTTCCGAAATTTAGAAATGATTGTTGGACACATGTTTTCCAATATTTCAATTAAAGTGTGTTTTGAGAAATGTCATGGTTTTTGGACTCGGTTTTGATATCATTTTGACATGGTAATTATTGAGTCCTTGATTTGGGTTTCAACCCGTATGAATGAGTTTATCGGTTTTGGCCATATTTGAGGAGGGCCAGGATCCGTTGTTGGCGGTGAACCCAGTGAACCTCCAAGATAAACATCGGTTTGAGGAGGGCCTGGATCCGGGGCCAGGATCCGCTGTTGGCGGTGAACCCCCAGTATAAACACCAATTTGAGGAGGACCAGGATCTGGGGCCAGGATCCGCTGTTGGCGATGAACCCGGTGAACCTCCAATATAAAAGGTGAAGGTAGTACAGGCCTAGCACACCTCAAGGGATACCCTGGTGGCTAGTGGTTATGTCGGGAATATTGGATTTGATATTTGATGTGTCCAGTTTGGAATAAATTATTTTAAACTCTTTTGAGGTTGATTTGCAAACCAAACTGTGGACCACTATATGTTTTCATGATACAGATTTTGTGTGGGTCCAACTAAGTGGTTTTAAAGAGAAATGGAATTCCAGTGATTTTCAGATGATGTTTTTATATCATGAACTGTTTTATTTGATGCATGCATGGTTTTATTCGTGGAGGGGGAAATGGTAAGATTTCCTAGGAAAAAGATTTTTTAAATGATTATTTTTGTCCACTCACAACTTTTGTGTTTAAAACCCCTCCAAGCTGTCGAGTTGACTCGGACATTTCTTACGAGGCGGAGGCATTACTTTTTCGGTTGCGAGTGTAGTTAAACTTGAGTAGGATATCTAAATTGTACCATTTATCCTACCTAGACGCTCTGATATTATTTTTTTGTTTGGATGGTCAATTATTGTTGGAATTGTTGAGTGCTTTGAATCCCTTGTCTGACAGGTGAAAGTAAAATTATATTATATTTATAAGGATTGAAGGGTATTTTGGGAACCTTTTCCTTAGGTTGTCAGACGGGATCAGGGTTCTTCCCGGGTTTCAAGGGGAAATTCGGGACGGGTCCTGACATTTTGGGGTAGTTTTAGTCGTCTAAAGTTACATTAAACGCGTTAGAAAGCGCGTGTACTCCCCTGTTTTTGGGGGGTTGGATTTTAGATTTTTTAATTACCGTTAGCAATCTTGAATGGTATTTTTGATAGGTGATACTGCTCCGGGGACGGCAGACAAGCGTACAGCTCAAGATTGAGTTAATCGGACCTTCAGTGAGTGGATTTTAATTTTCAAATCATAATGCATGCATAAATTATGTTTTTAAAAAAATTCTTGCTCAATGTGAATTTTGGTAAATTAGAATAATTATTCTAAAATGATTTACTATCTTTCATGAATATTTCAGAAATTTAGAATAATTATTTTACTGACTTATTTTGGTTATGGATTCCTAATAACGATTTTAAGATGATTTTTGGGCATAACCCGGTTTCTCGGATTTTAAAATGACTTTGAATTACATAATTTGGATTTAACCCTGGTTTTCAAGGTTTTGGGGCTATGGCCCGGTTTTAAGAATTTTGGATTTATTGGATTATGGTTTTATGGATTTCGATTTGCAGATTTTTGGATTTATGAATTTTATCCTTGGCCAAGCCTATGGTTTTGGGCCTTAGGTCGGGATTATATGATTTTGGCTTAGGCCAAGAAAAATGGATTTCAAAAGTGGATTTGGATTTACGTTACAGTTTTCACTATGTATACCATCCCCGGGTATCATGGTTTTTCTCCGGCACATGATGTGAGATATTTTCCATAATGTGTTCATTGAGGTTTATTTCGCCGACACATGACTTCGAGGTATTTTCCGTCATGTGCTCATTGAGGATTGTTTCTCCGACATTTGGCGTTGTGGTATTCTCCTCTATACGCGCGTTGAGGCTGTCGACGCATAGTACAAGGTTACGTCCGCATATAGTTGAGGTATTTTCCGTCATGTGCTCGTTGAGGATTGTTTCTCCGACGTTTGGCGTTGTGGTATTCTCCTCCATACGTTCGTTGAGGCTGTCTACGCATAGTACAGGATTACGTCTGCATATCCTGACATATTTTTGGATATGAAATGTGGAGAGTAGGTACCTGGGTTGGACCTCTCGGTTTCTAGCCATTGCTTGAGGTATTATTGGCGGTGGTAAGGAGGGCTTTTCCCCGTGTTGGACGGCCCTAGATATCGAGCTACGGCTCAGGATTACATTTTGGGGATGGTGGGATATTTTTATAGTATTCATGTCCAGGTTTTCTTATGATTTTACGCTCCTTCCAGGAGGGTTTTCAAAGCATCATTGTGGACCACGGGATATTTTCATTGCTTGCATTTTCGTGGGTTCCGTCGGGTTTTAAATTAAAAAAATGGATTTCCGGTAAGTTTTTTGTGATTATTTTATTTAGTTAATTACTTAAAAAGGATTTTACATTAATGCTTGGTTTTATATTCCTCGGAAATTATGTTTTAAATTATTATTATTTTTATCCACTCACACTTTTTCTTGTTTTACGTCCCCTCGAGGCCGTTACGTTGGACGAGGGCACATTCCGAGGCGAATGCATTCCTTCTTATCTGCGCTGCTACGGTACCTTTTCGAGTAGGGTTTCTTGGACTTGTAAATCTAATTTTGCAACCTAGTTGCTCTTATAAACTATTTGTGATTATTTGTAAATTTTTCCGTAGTTTTGTTATTTTGGACTTGGAGTTGATTGGTTGTGACTTTGATCTGGATTGCTTGGATATTAGATTAGTATTTAAATCCTTCGTCTGACATGTGGAAGACTGTCTGGTCAAATTACCGAGGAGATTCTGCCGAATTTTTGGTAGAATTCTCATAGAGTAATTATGAGAGGGTGAGGGTCTTTAAGGTATTAGTTTGAATTGTTAGGGGTTGTCAGACGGGAGCAGATCTTTTCACGGATTTAGAGGGGAAATTCGGGAAGGGTCCTGTCAACTTTGTATAAGAGCTCTAGGTTTAAATTCATGCAGACCGCACACTTAGTGTGCATATTATTTGTCGTGCTGACGAATTGTGGTTGTTTTCAGCAAGATGCCTCTGAGACGCATGCTGACAAGACCCTTCCCGAATTCCCCCTGAAACTAGGAAAGGCCCTGCTCCCATCTGACAACCTTTAACCATAAAAGTTAATACCTGGAATACCCTTCATTGTGGAAACATCAAATAAAATTTACAGGGGTTCCAACAAACCACCTTTATACCTACTTGACCTTCACCTACCTGCTAGACGAAGGATAGTCCAGTAGTTCACAAACTACATCGGAGGACCTCCTTCGCAATCAAACAAGATAATTGACGTGTCACCCTCGTGTGAACCGTCAACGACTCGTCGATCTGGGTCACCACTGTAAGGACCCTTCCCGAATTTCTCCTCGAAACCCGGAAAGCACCCTTATCCCGTCTGACAGCCCTTTTACCTCAAGATCTTATACCAGAACTACCCTTTATCTTCAAATAATTTTTAGTAAACCTTACAGAGTTCCCAACGGAACCTCTGTACTTACTGACCACTCCTACCTGTCAGACGTAGGACATCATACAGGTCAAAGCCAAGACTTCGGAATAGTGGTGGTCCAAATTGGAATACCCTCTGACACCAAATGTCAGTAGGTCAGACACTGCTGACACCTCTATTGGAATACCACAAGACAACCGACTAGTCAGATACTTGTGAACCAACAATAATTCGTCCCTCTGGGTCACCCGCCCACACCAACCCACAGACCCGGATGACGAAGTATTTCCATAGGCTGATTTATCACATGACAATCGTTGTCAAACCATATTAGAGCTGGAAATATCCTCAGCTATCATATTACATCAGTCGGCATATCCCTAGCCACCAGGGTATCCACTGGGGTGTGCTAGTCATGTATCACAACTCTCTGTACTATACATAAATAGCCTCGCGACCCGGTGGAGCCAAAACTCCTAGATGCCAGAGTCGGAGCACTCAACGAACCAATGGAGTAAAACTCTCGATGCTATTCGAAGAACAGTAACCAATTATATTGAAGGTTCACCGGTTTCACCGCCAATAGCGGATCCTGGCCCAGATCCTAGCCTCCCTCAATCAATGTTTATATCGGAGGTTCACCAGGTTCACCGCCAATAGCGGATCCTGGCCCAGATCCTAGCCTCTCTCAATCAATGTTTATCTCGGAGGTTCACCGGGTTCACCGCCAATAGCGGATCCTGGCCTAGATCCTAGCCTTCCTCAATCAATGTTTATCTCGGAGGTTCACCGGGTTCACCGCCAATAGCGGATCCTGGCCCAGATCCTAGCCTCCCATAATCAATGTTTATCTCGGAGGTTCACCGGGTTCACCGCCAATAGAGGATCCTGGCCCGGATCCTAGCCCCCTCAAATCGGTATTGTTTATTTTGGAGGTTCACCGGGTTCACCGTCTCAGCGGATCCTAGATCGGATCTCGGCCCCCTCAAATCGGTATTGGATCCAAAATCAAGTATTTTATAATCACAAATACGGTTTCAACTCCAAATCATGGACTCAAATAATTACCGCGTCAAAACAATATCAAAACTGAATCCAACAATCATGCCATTTCTCACCGCTGGAATTGCCCAAATCGAGCCTTCAACGAACTCCTATGGCCTCGAAACCAATAAAATCTGATTCGGAACGTCCCAAAACCCTAGTCACACATCGCCGTGACATCGGGAACAGTCAAACGCGCCGCCACGCGCCACCAGAAGGTCAGAACACGCGCTCACGCGCCGACACGCGCCCTCACGCGCCGGTCACGCACCTGCTACAGTGTTCACGCGCCTGGACCGGTCCAATCCGGCCCTGCCTGACCTGACCAGATTCAACTCGACCCGACTGGTTCACTCAACCCGGCCGATTCACTCGACCCGACTGGTTCACTCAACCCGACCCGATCCAACTCGACTCGACCCGGTCTGACTCGACTCAATCGGTCACCGAAAAACACGATCGGTTGCCGGCGCTGTCGCCGAAGTCTGGCCTGAGAATATGACCGGCAGCCGCCGCCACCGCCGTCTGGTTTCGTCGGAATCTCTATTTTCGGCCGAAACTTCAAGCTTTTATAACTTCTTCATTTCTTGACCGTTTTTCACGATCCACACATATAAATTCCTCTACTTTTCACCAGGAATCCAAATATGTGGTCAAAGTTCCGAGATCGTACCTGGTTTGGCCGGAAAATGACCGAGAAGATTCGGTCCACCTTCCTCCTCCGTCTGTCGCCTACGGCGGTCCTCCCGCTCCGATGATTACACCAAAAGACACGTGGGGTCGCGGGGAAGATCCTTCCGGCCTTATTTTCTGTCAAATCGGACTGAAAATTCGTCCGATAAAAATGGTTTTGGTGTTCTCACGGGGATAAACGGGTAGGAGAGAGAGAGACTGAAAAAAAAAATATTTAGACCCCCTTCCTCGAGGAGAGAGAAAATATCTGATATATAGTTCCAACATTTCCAACATTACCAAACTGTCCCTGAAACTTCTGGACCCGTGACGAACTCACCGGGTCTCCGTTTTCAGCGTGCCGCCTGTCTACGAACTCGTGAGTTCGAGACCTACGCAACGACCCAAGAAAAATTCCCAAAAGTACTGCCAGTCAAAAAGTGACTCCCGAACCCGTCCAAAATTGAGGGTAAAAATCGTCCAATTCTTAAAATAATTTAATTTCTGGTCCGGGTCGTTACAACCACCCACTGACCTGATGACGAAGGAACCAGACTTGGTTGAATTGAGTCTCTCTAACTTACCCCGAGTCGTAACTCGATATCCCGCCTCATCTTGAGCAGCAGCTCACTAACCTGACTCATCCCAAGCTGTAGTAGATATCCCGGCTCAACTCGAGCCGTAGCTCAATATCCTGGCTCATCCTGAGCCGTAGGTCACTTACCCGGTTCATCCCAAGCCGTACCAGATATCCCAACTCAATTTGAGTCGTAGCTCAATATTCTGGCTCATACTGAGTCGTAGCTCACTAACCCGGCTCATCCAAGGTGTACCAAATATCTCATCTCAACTCGAGCCGTAGCTCAATATCCATCTCATGTTGAGCCGTAGCTCACTAACAAGGGTCATCCCAAGCCGTATAAGACATCTCAGCTCAACTCGAGTCGTAGCTCAATATCCAGGCTCATCCTGAGCCGTAGCTCACTAACCATGCACATCCCAAGCCGTACCAGATATCCTAGTTCAACTCGAGCCGTAGCTCAATATCTAGACTCATCCTGAGCCGTAGCTCACTAACCCGGCTCATTCCAAGCCGTACTAGATATCCTGGCTTAACTCGAGCTATAGCTCAATATCCCGGCTCATCTTGAGCCATAGCCCCCTTACCCAGCTCATCCCAAGTCGTACCAGATATCCCAGCTCAACTCGAGCCGTAGCTCAATATCCCGACTCATCCTGAGCCGTAGTTCAATATTCCAGCTCATCCTGAGCCGTAGCTCACTAACCCGGCTCATCCTAAGTTGTACCAGATATCCCAGCTCAACTCGAGCTGTAGCTCAATATCCCGGCTCATCCTGAGTCGTAGCTCACTAACCCGACTCATCCCAAGCCATACCAGATATCCCGGCTCAATATTTCGGATCAACCTGACAGTATGATGGAATCTTCCATAATATATCTCAGATCATTCATCAGGGTCAAAACCCAAATCACAATTCGTGGCATAACATAATACGTAGAAATACGCAAGCCACGAAATCCTGGATACCCAATCCGTTCACAGTACATCCAAAGTACCAACTCAAGGAATCCCTAGCCCCAAGGTATAGCCTAGGTTCCTGACCACCACCACCCCCTGACCCCCCCCCCCCCCCCCCCCCCCCCCCCCCCCCCCCCCCCCCGTGAAGCCAAAACCCACTCCGTGGTTGTCCATATAGCTGGGATTTTTCAAAAGAAGCTCTAAACAGACTCCAACGACCTCAAAACCACCAAAATTCGATCCAGAATATTCCAAAACCCTAGATACGCGCTACCGTGGGCTGGGCAATAGCCCCATGCATCGGTAGAAGACCAAACCATGCGCCGCCATGCGCCTCAAGCACGACTGCACTTTTACAGGGGAATATTCTGTCGCACTGACAGAATATTCCGTCAAACCTGATGGAATCGGAATCTTCTGTCCAAACTAACGACTTTAGGGTTCCATTAAAACACTGTTATCTTTTGATGGGATATGCTAACGCCGTTAGCATATTCCGTCAAACCTTGACGACGTTAGTTGACCCAACGGTCAACTAACTGCTGATTGGACCGCTGACTGTGTTGCCATGTGGCAACTGAGTCAAATACTGACTGGTCGCCACATGGCTGCCAGGTGGCATGCCATGTCAATAATCCTAGTTTGAACCAGTCGTCGGAGCTCGTCAGGGATGATGACCGAACCGCCGTTGTCGTCATCGTCTCTAGTAGTCCGAATCTGGAAATTTTCACCGAAAATCGCCATTTTTGGCGAGTTCGAACTCGTCCTTTCTTCAATAATTTTTATACCTATATTCATCTACTCACCTCCAGGATACCGATTCTAAGCTAAAAATTGGAAAAACTTACCTCCCTTGGCCGGAAATCCAACGAGAAAGCTCGACCCAAAGTCAACCCTTCGATTCCTCCTATCTGGGGTTCTAGCCTCAAGCTCACCATCACTAGGCTCGTGGAGATAGGGGAAGACGATCCTCGGCCTCATATTGGCTTGAAACAATCTCCACGGCTCACTCAATTTTTGGGGTTTTCGTCTGTTCACGGGGAGAGGAAAGGGAGGTGGTTCGCGAAGACTCCCTAAAGAAGTCTGAAAAAAGAAGAAATACTCTTCCCCAAAATATCTCCCATGTAACAATTACCAAATTACCCTTAAACCTTCTAGACCCACAACTTCCTCTTCGGGTCTCCATTTTTCGCATGCCGCCAGTCCATGAACTCGTCAGTTTAAGACCTACGCAACGACCCCAGAAAAACTTCCAAAATTACTGCCAAATAAAAAGTGACTCCCAAACCCTTCCGAAATCGAGGGTAAAATCGTCCTTTCCTTAATTAAAGTCTCAAATTATTTTACATTCTGATCTGGGTCGTTACAATTTTTCCCCCTTAAAGGAATTTCACCCCCAAAATTCCCTTAACTTCGGTGAAAGAACCAACCTCCTGATATCGGGTCCTGTCGCATCACCACCGATATGAACTGGGACACCGCTGCGATTCCCAATTGAACCTGTGCACTCTGCACATTTCTTTGTTACCGTCTCAACAACAAACCGTCGGTGAGAAAAACATCCAGGAGACATCCTGAAGGCACCATAATCCATTCAACCCAGAACATAGCTCGAAGCAAGGCTCTGAGCCCGAGAGGTCCACTGTGGGCCTACTCCCAACATGACTACAATTACCTCAAGTCATGACATCACATGACCGAATAGATCTCGAAGTCAGGTGTCAGATAGGGCCATGTGTTCCAAGTGCAGTCAGCCCCAACGATCTCGCGGAGGATTACTTGCCACGCCAGCATCAGAAAATATCGACGATCTGGCGAAGGAAATGCCCTACCATGCCAGTCTTAGAGAAATCCCTCTACATATCCGAGCATCTCAATATATGTGGGTCCTTGTATGATCCATAGACAGCCTCAACGATCTGGTAGAGGAATACGCTCCAATGCCAGTCGGAGAAACCTCAACGATGTGATAGAGAAATACCCTCTAACGCCAACATCGGAGAACACCTCAACGATCTGGTGGAGAAATACCTTCCAATGCCAGTCGGAGAAACCTCAATGATATGACGAAGAAATACCCTCCAACGCCAATATCGAAGAACCCCTTAATGATCTAGTGGAGAAATACCCTCCAACGCCAGACGAAGAAACCTCAACGATGTGACGAAGAAATACCCTCCAACGCCAACATCAAAGAACCCCTCAACGATCTGGCGGAGAAATACCTTGCAACACTAGTCGGAGATACCTCAACGATGTGACAGAGAAATACCCTCCAACGCCAACATTGGAGAACCCCCAATGATCTGGCGGAGAAATACCCTCCAACGCCAGTTGTAGAAACCTCAACAATGTGATGGAGAAATACCCTCCAACGCCAACATCGGAGAACCCCTCAACGATCTAGCGGAGAAATACCCTCCAACGCTAGTCGGATAAAATATCGATGAACACGTGATGGGAAATACCCTTCATCATGTGCAAGAGAAAAAAACCATGACCCTTGGGGATAGCAATCAGTGAAAATCAAAATCCATGTTTTGTTAACACACTCGAAGGGACCCAAGAAAATCCAAATAATAAAAACATATCGTGGTCCACAACCCTGTTTTGAAAACCATCCTCAAAGGAGTTTAAAAACCATGAAACGAACCTGGACACAAAATATCATAAACCTGACTCACTGCTCCCCAAATGGAATCCCGAGCCGTAGCTCGCTTCAACGATTTGGTGGAGAAAGACCCTCGACGCCAGCATCGGAGAAAACCATCGGGGACAGTAATTCAGATCCCTACTTTGAAATCCTTGTTCCTTGGCTTAGGCCAAGTTTATTAAAAAACTGGGTTTAAACTCAAAAGCGTGGACTCGACCGAAATCCAAAATCAATCAAGTGAAACCATATAAAACTCGAATCCATAAAGCCAAGCCATATCCCAAAACGTCATTTCCAAATAATTATTGAAACCCCGTGTCTAGTAATAATTTGCATGATACTTGATAATTCCATAATTTACCAAAAATAATACGTAACAAGAATTTATTCAAATATACCTTTATGCATGCATTATAATTTTTAAAACCAAAGTCCACTCACCAGCAATAGTGACGCCAACCTCGTCCGTGCGTATCATGACTCCCAACTCTCTGCCTCGCTCAGTTTTAGGTCCCTAAAAAGACAAACGTCTCAGAGGCATCTCGTTGCCAAGAACCATTAAATAATTTGCACACAAGTGTGCGGTCTGCAAGAAGTTAAACCTAGAGCTTTGATACCAAATTGACATGACCCTTCCTGAATTCCCCCTCGGAAACTGGGAAAGGCCCTGATCCCATCTAATAGCCTTTAACCAGAAAAATTAATTCCTGGAATACCTTGGAAACATCAAATAAACTATACAGGGGTTCCAATAGAACCCTTTTTGTACATGCTTGACCTTCACCTACTTGTCTGACGAAGGATAGTCTAATAATTCACAAACTACCTCAGAGGACCTCCACTGCAATCAAACAAGATAACTGACGTGTCACCCTCGTGTGAACCGTCAACGACTAGTCGATCTGGGTCACCGCCCTCATAACCTACTGACCCTGATGATGAAGGTACCAGACTTGGTTGAATTGAGTCTCTCTGACTTACCCCAAGACGTAACTCCAGATCCCGACTCATCTTGAGCGGAAGCTCACTAACCCGGCTCATCCCAAGCCATACCAGATATCCCGACTCAACTCGAGCCAAAGCTCAATATCCTAGCTCATCTTAAGTCATAGCTCACTAACCCAGCTCATCCCAAGCTATACCAGATATCTTAACTGAACTCGAGTCGTAACTCAATATCTCGACTCATCATGAGCTACTCACTAACCCGGCTCATCCCAAGCCGTACCAAATATCCCGACTCAACTCAAGATGTAGCTCAACATCCCAGCTCATCCTGAGTTGTAGCTCACTAACCCGGCTGATCACAAGCCGTACCAGATATCCCAGCCCAACTCGAGCCATAGCTCAATATCCCGGCTCATCCTGAGCTGTAGCTCACTAACCCGGCTCATACCAAGCCGTACCAGATATCCCAACTCAACTCAAGCCGTAGCTCAATACCCCCGCTCATCTTGAGTTGTAGCTCACTAACCTAGCTCATCTCAAGCCGTACCACATATCCCGACTCAACGCGAGTCGTAGCTCAATATCCCGGTTCATCCTGAGCCGTAGCTCACTAACTCAGCTTATCCCAAGCTGTACTAGATATCCCGGCTCAACTCGAGTTATAGCTCAATATCCTGGCTCATCCTGAGCCGTAGCTAACTAACCCAGCTCATCCCAAGTCGTACTAGATATCCCAGCCCAACTCGAGCCGTAGCTGAATATCCCGGCTCATCCTGAGCAGTAGCTCACTAACCCGGCTCATCCCAAGCCATACCAGATATCCCGGCTCAACTCAAGCCGTTGCTCAATATCCCAGCTCATACTGAGCCGTAGCTCAATAACCCAGCTCATCCCAAGCCGTAACAGATATTCCGGCTCAATATTTCGGATCATCCTGAGAGTATGATGGAATCTTCCATAACATACCTCAGATCATTCATCAGGGTCAAAACCCAAATCACAATTCGCGGCATAACATAATTCGTAGAAATACGCATGCCACGAAATCCCGGAAACCCAATCCGTTCACAATACATCCAAAGTACCAACTCAAGGAAACCCTAGCCCGAAGGTATAGCCCAGCATCCCGCCCCCCCCCCCCCCCCCCCCCCCCCGAGCCAAAACTCCCGTTTGTACAGTTACGACAGAATATTCCATCGCTTTGACAGAATATTCCATCAAACATGATGGCGTTAGGGTTCCTTCCAAACTAACAGCATTAGGGTTCAGTTAAAACACTGTTACCTTTTGACAGAATATGCTAACGCCGTCAGCATATTCCGTCAAACCCTGATGGTATCAATTCACCCAACGGTCAACTAATTGCTGACTGGACCGCTGACTATGTTGACACGTGGCAACTGAGTCAACTGGTGATTGGATGCCACATCAGCAAATGCAGTTCGAACCAGTCGTCGGAGCTCGTCATGGATAATGACCGGACCGCCGTCGTCGCCACCTTCTCTGGTGGTCGGAATCTGGAAATTCTCCCCAGAAATCGCCATTTCCGGCTAGCTTCGAACTAGTCCTTTCTTCGACAATTTTTATACCTAAATTCATCTACTCACCTCCAAGATACCGATTATGAGCTCAAAAATGGAAAAACTTACCTCCCTTGGCTGGAAATCCAACGAGAAAGCTCAACCCAAAGTCAACCCCTGGATTCCTCGTATTCGGGGGTGTTCTAGCCTCGAGTTCACCATCACCAAGCTCGTGGAGATGGGGGAAAACGATCCTTGGCCTCGAATTGACTCGAAATAGGCTCCACGGCTCACTCAATTTTTGGGGTTTTGGTGTGTTCACGGGGAGAGGAGAGGGAGGTGGTTCGCGAGTACTCCCCGGAGAAGTCTGAAAAAAGAAGAAATACTCTTCCCCAAAATATCTCCCATGTAACAATTACCAAATTGCCCTTGAACCTTCTAGACCCACAACTTCCTCTTAGGGTCTCCATTTTTCGGGTGCCGCGTGTCCACGAACTCGTGAGTTCAAACCTACGCAACGACCCAAGAAAAACCTCCAAAAGTACTGTCAGACAAAAAGTGACTCCCGAACCCTTCCAAAATTGAGGGTAAAATTGTCCTTTTCTTAATTAAAGTCTCAAATTATTTTAATTTCTGGTCTGAGTCGTTACACGTGCCCCGTTAGTGACCTGGAAACTAGGAAGAGGAAGAAAATGTTAGGATACATAAGATTCCGTATTAGAGCCCGCACTGAGATAGACCCTGGATCAATTGGGTCGAGTAATGACTACTGTACTTCTGAGAAGGGGCACTTCTGAGGTTTCTAACATATAGCGAGCCCAGAGGTTGGGGGTCATAGTGTTTACGGGCGAGTTGGACCCAGACATTGCTGATGAGTGGATTCCTCGTATTGAGCGAGTTTTTGATGTAATGAGGTGCCCTCCGAGAGATAGGGCGCGTTTAGCCACTTTTATACTTAATGGATATGCGTACCGTTGGTGGTACGCCTTGGTTATGACGGATTAGGATGTATGTACGCTTACTTGGGAAGCTTTTCGGGATTGCATCCTCGAGCAGTTTTATCCTCGATCATATCGGGATGCTAGGGAGGCTGAGTTCCTAGAGTTGCAACAGGGGAACATGACAGTAGCGCAATATGAGCAGAGGTTTCTTGACTTTTCTCGATTTGCTTCGGCTTTAGTGGACAATAAGATTGACAAATACCGACGGTTTGAGTATGGGCTGAGAGACGAGATTAGAGTTGCAGTTACTGCCGTATCAAATACTTCTTAGAGGGCCTTGTCAGATGTTGCTGCTAGGGTGGAGCAGAGTTTTCCTAATAGGGGTCAGTCCATTGGTTCTAGGCGACGTTGGGATTACATGAGTTTTGTAGCCCCGAGTTAGGGACCATATAAGAGAGGCAATTTTAGTTCTGGATCATCTGGGAGTGCCAGATCCGGTTCAGGCAGTGATGGAGCCAGGCAAGGAGGTTCTCGAGGTTTTACAGCGGGACCACAGTCATTAGCTCAGTCTAGTGGGGTTTCGGTGCAGTCGACAAGGAGACAGAGTGGCAGATCCGGGCAGACCTGTGGCACCGGTTGTTACTTTTGTGTGCAGACTGGCCATTTCAAGAGAGACTTTCCACACCGTCCGGGAAGTAGTTTCTTGGGTCGGGATGCTGCTAAGTAGGGACAGAGAGTAGCACAGACATCGGCTACCGTAGTGATAGGAGCATGTTTTTGCGACGTTTTATCTTGTTTTCTTATGATTTTCTTAGCATGTTTCCTATGTTTTCTTAATACTTAGCTTGTTTTCGTGTTTTGTAGGCTTTTTGGAAGCAAAGTTACAAAAGGAGTTACTGAGTGCTGTTTTGGATATCTAAAAGGGAAACTTTGAAATAGACTTCAGCAGATGTGTCAACTTCTCGAAATTAACTGCACCTGCTCGTGAAGAACTACTTGATGGGCCATATATCGTTGGAAAGATACCCAAGTCTAGTTTCTAAAGGAATTTACAGTTTGTGAATTGGAATTTTCTAGAAGGAGTTATGGCCATTTTAGTACAGCAAGGTCAAGCTGCGCGGGAATTCAGCATTCCTTTTATTTCAAGTTTTCTAATCCTTATCAGGCTTGGACGACTAGAAGCCCAGTTTGTTAGGGTTATGAGAGGAGCCTTTATAATCAGAGAAAAGAAGAAAAGAAAAAAAAAAAGGAGTAGCCACGGGACATAAATTCTTGGCAGCCAAGGGACAAAGAAACGCTTGCTCTCCCTCATTCAGCGAATTAATATGCACATAAATTCTTTGCAGCCAAGGGGCAGAGACACACACAAGAGAGAAGCAAAGAATCTCACCCTCACCTCACTTGGAATGTCTCCTTATCTCCCTCAATCTGAAAAACGTGAGGCTCTCACACATGGTAGCAATTTCTCTTCCTTTTTCCCTCACTTGAAAAAATTGCACAAACGTCGGGGGCTCTCACACAAGGACTCAGCCACACCATCCCATTCTGCTCCATCCTTCAAGGTTCCAAGGTCTAGAAGGCTTAGGAAGCAAGGAGGAATGTCAACCCGTCATCCAATCACTCTGGCTTACCAACACATCATCAAATAGCTATCTTCTTCCTCTTTTTATTTACTGTTTTGTATGTTCTTTTTGTCTATTTAAATTATGGGTAACTAAGTACTTTAGTTAGGGCTCAATTGAAGCCCTAATCATGTTTCTTTAAGGATTTCAATATGCCTTTGCTGTAAACTACTTTTGCGATGCTTAATTGATTAATTTCATATTATATTTTACTCTTTACATACGTTATGTTATGCTTTATCACCATATGCATGTTGTGTACTGAGTTTGTTACATAGGTAAATTTAGATGACCGAATCTTGTGCCTATGATAGTAACAAAAGAACTAGTTTGGGAGGAGGAATGATGGTAGTTTAAGGTTGCGAGTTTATTTGGGGAAGATTAAAGATTCTTGCTAGGGGGTTAGACTTGCCACAATAGTTGGTGGCAATTGACGTTGCTACCTCTAGTTTTCTTCAAGAAAGTTGATGAAGATGTTCTTAAATTTTTTGATTTGCTACAGCCTTGTTGATGGAGAATTTTTTTTTCATAAGGGTTCAATGTTGGTTTGGAAGATTTTTCGATGTCCAGCGATCCATACAAGACATATAGAAAATCGTTCAGGAAGGTTTTATTTTGTTGTATCATTCAGGGTCAACATACAATGAGTTGTAGAGTTCCAATTGGAGAGTTGCATAGGAAATGAAAAATTGAAGATGACGATCTACCAAGTGACATCTTGAACCAATTGGATTGGTGTAAAGAAGTTAAGTTCGGGTCGATGGAGGCACGAGAGGAACCGCGAAATTGTAGGGAGTTGATTCTTTGACCGGTGTTGAGTAATTTCGTCCTATTTCGAGGATGAAATTTCTTTAAGGGGGTGGATTGTAACGACCCCTTTATTTAATCATGCGATTTTCGTAATTTATTTTAGAAAATGACGATTTTACCCTTGGATTTAATAGAGGCTCGGAGGTCACTTTTTGTTCGGAGACACTGTTGGAAGTTTTTCTTGGACCAATGCGTAGGTCTCAAACTCACGAGTTCGTAGACATGCGACACGCAAAAAAGGGAGTTCGTTTAGGGGTAGTTTTAGTCGTCCAAAGTTACTTTAAACGCGTTAGAATGCACGTATACTCCCGGGTTTTAGGGGGGTTGGATTTTAGGTTTTTTAATTACCGTTAGTAATCCTGAATGCTACTTTTGACAGGCAATACTGCTCCGAGGATGGTAAAGGAGCGTACAGCTCAAGATTGAGTTATTCGGACCTTCGGTGAATGGATTTTGATTTTCAAATCATAATGCATGCATAAATTGTGTTTTTGAATAAATTCTTCCTCAATGTGAATTTTGGTAAATTAGAATAATTATTCTAAAATGATTTACTATCTTTTATGAATTTTTCAGAAATTTAGAATAATTATTTTAATGACTTATTTTGGTTATGGATTCCTAATAACAATTTTAAGATGATTTTTGGGCATAACCCGGTTTCACAGATTTTGAAATGACTTTGAATTACATAATTTGGGTTTAAGCCCGGCTTTCAAGGTTTTGGGGCTATGGATCGGTTTTAAGAATTTTGGATTTATTGGATTATGGTTTTATGGATTTCGATTTTACGGATTTTGGATTCATGGATTTTATTGTTGGCTAAGCATATGATTTTGGGCCTTAGGCCGTGATTATATGCTTTTGGCTTAGGCCAGGAAAAAGGGATTTCAAAAGTGGATTTAGATTTACGTTACGGTTTTCACTATGTATACCATCCCCAGGTATCATGGTTTTAAAGTGAGGTATTTTCCATCATGTGTTCATTGAGGGTTATTTCTCCGACACATGATGTCGAGGTATTTTCCGTCAAGTGCTTGTCCTCATGTTAGACGGCCTCGGATATCGAGCTACGACTCGGGATTACATTCGAGGGATGGTGGGATATTTTTATAGTATTTCATGTCCAGGTTTTCTTATGATTTTAAACTCCTTCGAGGAGGGTGCTCAAAGCATGATTGTGGACCACGGGATATTTTCATTGCTTGTATTTTCGTGGGTTCCGCCGGGTTTTAAATTAATAAATGGATTTCCGGTAAGTTCTTTTGTGATTATTTTATTTAGTTAATTACTTAAAGATTTTACATTATGCATGCTTGGTTTTACTTATGGAGGGGAAGGTATGTTTTCCTCGGAAATTATGTTTTAAATGATTATTATTTTTATCCACTCACACTTTTTCTTGTTTTACATCCCCTCCAAGCCGTTACGTTCGACGAGGGCACATTACGAGGCAGAGGCATCCCTTCCTAGCTGCTCTGCTACCGTACCTTTTTTAGTAGGGTTTGTTGGACTTGTAAATCTAATTTTGCAACCTAGTTGATTTGATGAACTATTTGAGATTATTTGTAAATGTTTCCATAGTTTGGTTATTTTGGACTTCGAGTTGATTGTTGTTACTTTGATCTGGATTGCTTGGATATTATATTAGTATTTAAATCCTTCGTCTGATAGGTGGAAGACAGTTTTGATCAAATTACCAGGGAAATTCTGCCGAATTTTTTATAGAATTCTCATAGAGTAATTACGAGAGGGTAAGGGCATTTTAGAAATTAGTTTGAATTGTCAGGGGTTATCAGACAGGAGTAGGACTTTTCACGGATTTCGAGGGAAAATCGGGAAGGGTCCTGTCACCATTTAGGGAAAGACCGTGGTATCAAGGTTTCCAAGCCCACAACCTTCAACCCCGACCCAAATTCCAAACAAGTCCATATCACCACCATCACTAAAGAAATCCACACGAGCCTGCTCCTTGAAAACGATTGTCTCTCGATAGGGATCAACCGAAGGTGATCCAGGGCCCGCTGTCGCATTTTTGGACAGAATAGAAAGTATATTAAAATCAATCTACAATATATATATATATATATATATGTTACCAATTTTACTTCTAACTACAAACTTAATATTCTTACCTAAAACTCCACCGTGTCGTTCTCTATAAACTCAATATTCCCCCAAATCCTCAGCAAACTGAACAACGCAGAGACACTTCACAGATTCTTAGTGACTCCGACCGTAGATTCATAGCCTAAAATGACGTCAGCTACCAAGATGGCCTTTTGCTTCGCCCTATTTGTTATTGCATGTTGTTATTGCAGTGCATCTAATTATGGTACACAAAACAAGGTTTATGCTGGTGAAGGTGTTGGTGCACCAACGCCATCCATTGTCATTATTCCATGTGTTTCCAATTCCGAGTGTACTAGTTACTGTACAACACATAAGGGCAAATGCCTGCATGGGTGGTGTCATTGCCAAATTGCTTGAATGAAGCCATGCATATATGCAACAAGTTGTGCTCCTCACCTTCCTTGTGCTTAAATTATGCCATTATATTCCAAAAATAAAAATTATACCATTATTGGTGCAATTTTATGTATTGTAAAATTGTACATGTTGGTGCGAGTACTTATCCAATGGAACAGGTATTGTCTAAAGAAAATTTAATAAATTCACCAATATTTAATAAAATCATTAAAGCATCTTTATTGTCCCTACTCTTTATTATCATAAAGGCACGAGGGAAATAGTTTAGTGTCACAATTAAGGCTTCCCAAAAAAAATATGGACCAAAATACCCTTGATTAATAACATTTTCTTAAAAGAAACCATTTACTATATTAGGCCAATTGTTTATTAAGCCCCTCTATACTGTAACTCATTCTAAAAGGACCCTAGTTTATAACTTCTTTTAAAGAGTTCATGTTTGAATTAATAACTATACTACCCACTTAAAAACCAAAAATTTACACACGTCACTATACAATTACAGACAACAATTGTAATTCCAACGGTTGACGAACAATTGCAGCCCCACTGACTACCAATCACCAGACAGTTGCAATTCCTCCGGCGCTCAGGGAATTGTTGCAGTGGAGAATTGTGAGAAATGGCATATTAGTATTGCCTAATTTAGGTAAGGACTTAACACAAATAAAATGTGAAAACTAGGGACACTTAACTACTAGTCTTATAAAACTATGTATCTGATAAATAATAGCAACTTTTTTATTACTGGTTGCCTTCATGGCTCTTCTTTGTTTTAATTTGCATTTTTTACTTTTTTAAAAAAAAAATTTATTACTTCACAATAATAAATAAGGATAAAATAGAAAAGTTACATATTCTCATTTAAAAATTAAATAATTACAATTTGGACGAACTACATAAAACTCCGCAAACTATAAAGGTCATTACAAATTCATACCCAAACTATAAAAAAAAATCATCTAGGTACCCAAACTATATAGCCATTCACAAGTCCAATCCAATTTTCTATGTAGAACCTCTTCTCTTATGCAAGTCTAATCCGAAACCCAGCTCGCTCTATTTTTTTTTCCCTCACTCTCCCAATTTTCCCAACACATTTTCCTTCTCCCCAAACGCTACCCACAGCTTCTCTCTCTGACTCTCAACTTCCCATTACCAATCCACCTCACTCCTTTTCTCAATCCATTTTCTCTGTTTCCACTCCACCATCCAGATCTTTCGCCACAAGATCCAAGTTTTGAATTGGGTCTAGGGTTTTGTTTTATCAGGCGCATTCTATTTGGGCCTCCCGCGCATACGTTTTAGCTTCGATTTTGGCCAATCCATAGTGCTCTATGGCTTTTGTCTTTCGGGTTTATATATATATATATAGAGAGAGAGGGAGAGAGAGAGACCGAGTTTAGGTTTTGCTCGTGTAAGTCTTTGAATTCCCTTTCTTCCTTGCATTTTTATTGGCTCTCCATTTCTTGAAGGAGCTTTTGATCTGAAAGAGGGTTGTTGAGAGGTTGAGCTATTGGAATTAATTTCTTTTGGGGTTAGTGCGTGAATCCCGAGTGGTTTAAGATTCTCATTTCTTAGATTGAGTTGGGGAATCTTTCAATTCTTTGGTGTTTAATCTAGTTCTTCTTTTAGATTATTGTCAGAATTTTTTTTAGACTTTTTACTTTAAATGCACCATGTTCTCGCACATTTGTCACACTTTGCACTCTATTTTCATCATTCGTTCAAAATACACCCTGAAACAGTCGAGTTGACCCATTCAACACCTTTTTTGTTCAATCTGCTAAATAGGCGTAAAAAACTGGGGCAAAATTAGAAATTTACCTTGAAAATGGAAGAGGGTTTACTAATCTACCCTCGAAGTAGAAAGCCAAAGTAAATTATTTTCTTCAAATCGAAGAAGAAATTGAGCAAATTTCCCTGAGGTTTCTCCCAAATCTTCACTATCACCATGCCACTTCCCTAGAAGAAGACGAGGGTGAACCGGATTTCCCAATGCATTGCCGATCTCCAATCTCCAAAATTCGGTGGTTCGTTCATCGTCTAGACTGGCTTTCCCACCTCTCTAATCGACCTCTTCGTCAAGAACCGTGATCACCTGAGAAAACCATCGAAAAAGCACAAGAACAAGAAGAAAAACAAGAATAACAGCGTGGAGAACCCGGCTGGCGATTGGATCACGGCGAATTCTGAACTGGGTTTGAGCAATTTTGCGATTTTGGAGCAACCTAGTACAGCAAAAGTCAAGGATTTGAGTCCGGAAGAAGGTGATTGTGTTGTTGAAGCTGGTGGGTTTGAAACCCAGGTTGAGAATGTAACAACCCAAAATTTCAATTATTGGATTTACGTAAATTATTTATGTAAAATGACGATTTTACCCATGCTTGTTAAGGGGCGTGAAAGTCAAATTTTGTTTCGGAACATTTTAGGTGGTGTTTTGGATACCGTTGCGTAGGTCTCGAACTCACGAGTTCGTAGACAGGCGGCACGCGGGAAACGGAGTTCGTGTACGAAAGTTATGGGTCTAGACGTGTAGGGGCAGTTTGGTAATTTGCCATAGAGGGGAGATATTTTTAACCACCAAAATCAGATTAATCTGATCCACATCATTTCATCTTCATCTCATTATCATCGCCATTTCTCTCTGTGAAACACCCACACCGAACCCGTGCGAAAAAACACCCAAAAACCCACAAAGTCAACTTTTGATTCAAGGCTCTAACTTCCATTTTTGATCAACTAATCGTATTCTACTCCTTCCCACGATCACAACCGTGCCAACCATCGAAGGAGAGGACCACGGGGGAAGCCGAACCGAGTGTAGGAAGTTTCGGATCTTCCGATCGATTTTCCAGCTTACACAAGTACGTGTTTGATGTTTTAAGGTCATATTTGGATTTCTGGGTTCGAGTAGATAGATTTAGACATAAAATTTGTGAAAAATGGTTGAGTTTTGAGGAAGTTATAAAGCTTGAAGTTTCGGCCGGAAATGGGTGATTCCGGCGGAAACCAGACGGCGGCGCCGGCAGCCGGTCGTCTTCTCCGGCAAGTCACCGGTGACCGGTCGGGTCGAGTGAATCGGTCTGGCCGATTGGGTTGAGTGAACCGATCGGGTCGAGTTGGATCGGGTCAGGCCAAGTTGGGTCGGGTTGGATCGGTCCAGGCTCGTGGTTAATGTAGCAGGCGCGTGAGGGCGCGTGGCGGCGCGTGGGCGCGTGTTCCAACCTTCCGTCGGAGCGTGGCAGCGCATGGGGCCGAGTCTGAGATCACGGTGGCATGTGACAGCTAGTTTTTGACGTTCCGGATCTGTTGGTGTAGGTTTTGAGTCGATCAGACGTCGTTTAGGGGTTGTTTTGGGCGTTTGAAGTTGCTGCGTTTTCTAGGCCAGCATAGGTAGACCTCCCGGGGTTTATGGGGTTTATATTTAAGGTTCTTATTATTAGCTGATAATCCCGATTATTAATTTGGACAGGCGATACTGCTCCAGGAACTTCAGGGGAGCGTACAATTCGGGATTGAGCTTGCTTGGACAGGTTTGTGAGTGGACTTTTGGTTTATAAACTTTAATGCATGCATTAATGTATCTTTGATTTAAATACTGTTATGTATGGGTGCAATGAATTTATGGAATTTAGAAATGATGCTGGACACATGTTTTCCAATATTTCAGTGAAATAGTGTTTTGAGAAATGGCCTGGTTTTTGTACTTGATTTTGATATTGTTTTGAAGTGGTAACTATTTGAGCATGTGATTTGGATTGAGACCCGTAATTATGATTTTACCGATTTTGGCCGTAAAATGATATTTCAAAGAATTTGGCTTAGGCCAAGAAACAAAGATTTCAAAACATGGATTTGGTTCACTGGTTTTCTGTCCCGATGGTTACAGTTGCTCTTACTGGTGTTAAGGGGTTTTGCTCCGCTGGTTGTTGAGGGTTCGGACTTTGGTGTTGAGGGGTCTTGCTCCGCCAGGTCGCGAAGCTGTCTACGCGTAGTACAGATTTTAACACATCTCAAGGGATACCCTGGTGTGTTGTGGATATGTCGGGAACAGTGGATTTGAGATATTATGTGTCCAGATTGAATTAAATGATTTTAAACTTCTTTGAAGAGAGTTTTCAAACCAAACTGTGGATCACGAGGTATTTTCATTATACAGATTTTATGTGAGTCCAACTAAGTGGTTTTAAAGAGAAATGGAAATTTTGGTGATTTACATATAATGTTTTTATATCATAAACTGTTTTATGTGATGCATGCATGATTTTATTCGTGGAGGGGGAAAATGTAAGATTTCCTTGGAAAACGATTTATAAATGATTATTTTTGTCCACTCACAACTTTTGTGTTTAAACCCCCTTCAAGCAGTTGAGTTGATGCGAACACTTATCTCGAGGCAGAGGCATTAGTACTTTCGACTGCGCTGTGTAGTTATACTTGAGTAGGATATCTAAATTGTACTCTTTATCCTACTTAGACGCTCTGATATTATATTGTATTTGGTTGGTCATTAATTACGGGAATTATTGAGTGCTTGAATCCCTTGTCTGACAAGTGAAAGTATTTATTATTATTATAATTTGTAAGGATTGAAGGGTATTTTGGGAACCTTTCCTTAGGTTGTCAGACAGGATCAGGGTTCTTCTCGGATTTCGAGGGGAAATTCGGGACGGGTCCTGACAGAGAATCAATTTGTTGTTGGTGAGGAACGCGTCACCGGCAATTGGAATGTGGTGTTGTTGGCAGTGTTGAAGATGTTTGTGGTGGTGATTTTTACGCTGAGCACCACAAAGCTCGATGTTGGGATCACATTGTCTACTTTTCTACTTATGCTTCTGGAATACGCGGGTAAGCACTTGGCTTTTTTTTTTAGACCATGCTCCACTGCGAAATCTGTTTTTATTAACTTAGAGCATGGAGAATTTGAAGGAGATGAGGAAGAGGTCGTCTGCGTCAAGAACAAGATGAGGGTCTGTGTCAAACCCAGCGGATTCCGTCTTCGATTTCTCCAACGACGACTCGTTCCCCACCTTTGCCGAAGATGATACGTCGTTCCGCCTCGTTGATGGCAAGCCTCAACCTCGTTGAGAGCATGGAATCGTGGAGGGAGGGAGCGGCCATAAATTTCTTCACATCCATTTCTCCTTCTCACAGCGAACATCACCAACCATCATAATCTCTTCTCTCGGCCGTTGACGGAGGACGAGGCGGATCGATTGTAAGGAGGATTTCTCGGTTGACGAAATTGGATTGCAATTTCTTTTTGGGCATTCAATCCAATTTTTTATTTTGGGCATTTCTCCTCTCAAATTTTTTATTTTTTTTTGGATATTCAATCCAATTTCATTTTGGGCATTCATAACCACATGAAATTGGATTGCAATTGCAATTGGATCTGTCTTTGAAATTGAGCTTATGGGGTGTGTTTGAAATTTGTGAATTTGTGAAATTTGAGCTTCTCTGTGTGTTTGAGATTCTGGGTTTTTAAGAGATTGCATCTTGTGGGGTGGTGGAATATGTGGCAGCAATATGTTCTGGGTTTGGGGTGTCTATGCATATGAAGAACTTATGAGCGGTACCCAGAATTTTCTGGGTTTTCTGAGGGAGAGAGGGAGACGGAGAGGGAGGGAATAACGCTATGAAACGGAGGGAGAGAGGGAGACGAAGACAACGATGAAACGGCCTATTGGGTTTTCAGTGTTACCCCCAATCAATCTGGTTGGTTATGGTGTTGCATTCTTAGGCTGCGACGTTGATTGTGGTGTTTAGGTTTTCATTGCTTGCTTTTTCTGTTTCCATGTCTATGTCCTTCGATTCTAGAGGTGTTGGGGAATGATGGAATGGGAGGGTGTTCTGGGTTGTGCGACAGAAATGGGTGTTCTGGGTTGGGGATGATGGATTTATCCTTAAAATTCTAAAATTACCCTTAAAATTGATGCCCACTTAATAGATTGAACAGAAAATGTGCTGAGTGGGCCAACTCAACTGTTTTAGGGTGCATTTAGAACAAATAATGATAATAGAGTGCAAAGTGTGACAAATGTGCGAGTACAGGGCATTTAAAGTAAAAAGCCTTTTTTTTAATTGATTTTCTTATTGGCAACTTATAAAACTTAAAGTTTTGAGTTTTGAGCATTGCTAGACATCAAAAAGACTAGAATTGACTAACCCAATTTTTTTGATGAAATTGCCCTTTCAATTTTTGCCACATCACAAGCTAACTAGACAAAATTTTGCCACGTGGCCTTTTAACATCAAATTGGATGGGAAACATAACGGGGATAGTGATATGTTGATGGCTACATAGTTTGGGTACCTAGATGAAATTTTTCATAGTTTGGGTATGAACTTCTAATGACCCTTATAGTTTTTTGGGGTTTTCTGTAGTTTGTCCTTAAAATTTTATTAGATAAAGTGGATAGTTAATCCACCTCTCATTTTCCAGGAAAAAAAAAATCCACCTCTCATTCATTTTCATTTTTTTAAAATTTTTGGATTTTATTTCTCCTTATTTAAAAGTTGAAAAACAATAAACAAACAACAAAAAACAAATAAGCTAAAAATAAAAAACAAATTGACACGCGTATGAGCGAGTGTCAAGAGGCTAGTGTAACAAAAAAATAATCAGTAGAGGCATCCCAAATTTAGAAAATTAAATCTAGAAAATATATGTTACCAATTTTTCTCAAAAGACATAACATTCTTAGAGCATCACCAATGAACTAGCTAAAGGAGTTTCTAAGTCAAATTTTAGAGATTAATGTCCCCAAAATTCAACTCCAACCACACTAGTTATCCCACTATAGAATAAAGAAACCACTAGGAGCTACTAAATCTAGAGAGATAGAAATAGCTCCTAGGAATTCCTTTTTTTGATCGAATATAGATTGTATTGATGATAAGAGAATACAGAGTTGGGGCTTAAACTTTAGGGGGGCTCATTAAAACCTCACCATAAAAATCCAGCTAATCCATGAAAAATCTGGTGAGGAAAAAAAGTGCCCCACCCCTACACAAGGCAACAAAATTAAACTGCAATATCAGAATCGATTAAAATATCCAGCCAAGGAGGGGCTGGCGCGATCCATGTCACACGGTGCTGGGACTCCAACCCTTCCTTCGCCAAAGCGTAAGCCACCTGGTTGGCAGCTCGGGGGAAGAAAGAGAGACTAGAGGTGCTCACACCCGGTTGTCTAAGAAGCTCAGCAATCTCCAACGCCAGCAATGCCGTATCCGTCCAAGCATGCCCATCCTTGACTATTGCCGCCACATCCCCTTTAGAATCAGTAAGAAGCTGCACCTTCCTCCACCCCATTTGCATGAATAAAACCATACCCTCCTTAATAGCCTCCATTTCCATCGCTAAGATAGATCGGCCCGCCGCCCCTGGACTTGAAAAACCAGCCAAAACAGCGCCATATTCATCACATATTATACGACCAATTCCTCTCATCAGCCCGTAATTATCCAAAGCTCCATCTGTGTTCAATTTAATAAAATATGCCGGAGGTATTGCCCATTGAACTGGCGCCAGCAGCCTTGCAGCCTTTGGAATGACACCGTGAAGGCCCATGAACGTCGCTTAAGCCTCTAGGACATGTTCGACTTGCACTGCAGCCTCTAGTTGCTTCAGCCCATGTAACGCTTTGTTCTTGCAATTCCACATTTGCCAACACACAAACAAAAACCTCTCAAGGTCAGTAGAGTTCAGAAACTTACTCGCCGCTTCTAGCAGATCCATGAAAGAGCCATGATCAAGAAATTTTTCCAGAGGGAATGGCGTCTCAACCCAGTACTTTAGACTAAACTTGCAACCCCAAATAGCATGGAAAGAATCCTCAACCTTCTTCCCACAACGAAAACAGCTTCCAGAAAGGGCCACCTTTTGAGACCAAAGATTTAACGAAGTAGGCAATATCTCCAAGCTAGCCCGCCATCCAAAGATTTTAATTTTATGGATAAACTACATAAAAGTACCTAAACTACATAAAAGTACCTAGACTACATAAAAGTACCTAAACTACATAAAAGTACCTAGACTACATAAAAGTACCTAAACTACATAAAAGTACCTAAACTACATAAAAGTATCTAAACTATAGGGGTCATTTCAAGTTCATACCCTAACTATGAAAATTTTCATCTAAGTACCCAAACTATCAAAACACAACATCTAGGTACCCACCGTTAGCAATCTGTTCAAAATCTGTTAAATGCCTAAGTGGCACTTGTGGGTCCCTTTTTTTATGCTGATATGGACTTAAAATAATTATTTTACTTTTATTTTTAGTATTTTTTTAAATTATTTATTTCTCTCTCTCCTCCCAGGAACTCTCTCTCTCCTAACTCGTCTTCTTCCCTTTCTCTGCGACAAACACCATCCCCATCACCCAATTCTTTCTTTCAACTACATCTCATATTTTCAAGATTGGAACCACTCCTCCAATTTCGATGGTGGAAACCATACCCTTCCATATTTCCTGCATCTCCAACCTAGAAACACCAAAGAGAAAATCACAGACACGACCCAAACTGACTTGTACCTATTTTCAATTGAAAATCCAAATCCATTCCAATTCCCATCTTCCTCTACGAAATTAAGTTGCAATCTTTCATCTTTCATCTTTCTCTTCACTTGCCATTGTCCTCTGTTTTTAGCATCCAAAAACACCACCAAAACGTAAAGCTCTCGAAAGCTCAACTGAGTCACCGCTCAGCAATGTTTGACCCGACCCACTCGGACACCACCAAGTCAAGCTTCAACTTCTCATCCACATGTCCGTCTCCCCCATCCTTATTTGGATTTTCGCAGTCTAAACCAAGCTCTAACAAAAACTCAACACACAAAATCTCCAACTCCCATGACCCGGATCAGAAACAGTTCAAGCGGGCGAGGGAAACCAGCAGCAAGCATCCGGTTTACAGAGGGGTTCGAATGCCGACTTGGGACAAATGGGTATCTGAAATCCGTGAGCCCAGGAAAAAGAATCAGATCTGGCAATCGTCAATTTCCCCTAACTCGCCGGGTCGCTGCCCAGACCAGAGTCGAACTCGTCCCGAGACATCCAAGTCACGGCTTTGGCAGCCGCTTCCATGGAGACGCTAAACCGGTCGATCCCAAAATGGTTAGATTGGATTTGGATTTTCAATTGAAAATGGGTACAAGTTAGTTTTGGTGTGTCTTTGATTTTCTCTTTGGTGTTTATAGGTTGGAGATGCAGGAAAGATGGAAGGGTGGTTTCCGCCATGGAAATTGGAGGTGTGGCTACAGCCATGACAATTTGAGGTGTAGGTGAAAGAGAAAATTGAGTGATGGGGATGGTGTTTGTCGCAGAGAAAGGGAAGAAGACGAGTCGGGAGAGAGAGAGTGGCTGGGAGGAGAGAGAGAGAAATAAATAATTTTAAAAAATAATAAAAATAAAAGTAAAATAATTATTCTAAATCCATGTCAGCATAAAAAAAGGGACCCACAAGTGCCACTTAGGCACTTAACAGATTTTTTTAACAGATTGCTAACGGTGGGTACCTAGATGTTGTGTTTTGATCATTTGGGTACCTAGATGAAAATTTTCATAGTTGGGATATGAACTTGAAATGACCCCTATAGTTTGGGTACTTTTATGTAGTTTATCCTAATTTTATTATGAGCTCTGATGTTCCATAACCGCTTCCAATATGATTCACCTTGACCCCTAAAGGAACATTCTCTTCGATCACTAGCATACGGATCAAGTTGTGTCAAAGCAATATGATATCCCGATTTGACCGAATATTTTCCATCTTTAGTAAAATACCAATATCTTCCATCCTTGAAATGAATAGTAGAGCATAAAGGGATACTAAAAATGGCTACCACATCTTTTGGACAAAAAACTCGTTGTAAGAGCTCAAGATTTGAAGTACCATCAGGACGAATTAGAGAGGCCACCCTAGCATCACTCGGCAACCCCAAATTCATTGTAGGCCGGAAAATATATGGTCTGGGGATCCATTTGTCAGCAAAGACCAAAACATGTACTCCATCCCCAATCCTACAAATCAGCCCATTCTCAATAACCTCGCGACCCCAAAGAATCCCTTTCCAAACTAGAGAATGATCAGCCCCTAAATCGACTGCCATAAAGTTGCCATTTGGGAAATAATGGGCCCTGAATATTCTAGATACTAATGAATCAGGGAATTCGAGGAGCCTCCATGCTTGTTTAGCGATCATTTCTTTGTTGAAACCCTCAAAATGCTTGAACCCCAATCCACCCCTCGACTTAGGAGAACACAGTTTTTTCCACCTTAACCAGTGTGTACTAAGCTTGCCACCTTTCCCCCACCAGAATCGAGCATTCTGAGCTGATAAACTATGGCATAGCCCTTTTGGGAGCTAAAACACACTCATGGTGTAAGCCAGAAGGGCTTAGGCCACTGCTTTAACGAGAACTTCTTTCCCTGCAGCTGAGAGAAGTTTGACATTCCAGGACGTCAAACGGGTTCGCAAAGCCTCACTCACCTTCCTGAACATCACCCGTCTATTCCTAGAGGGGATTGTTGGAAGACCCAGATAGCTCTCATGGCACTCCACCACCCGAATACCCAACAAATTTGAGATTAGCTGCTACATGATAGGATAGATATTGGGGCTTAAACAAGCTGTTGATTTGTCAAAGTTAATCATTTTCCCAAACACCCCTCTCATAATTCTTTAGGATGGCCTTCATATTTGTGCATTCCAGCAGTTGTGCATTGTAGAAAAGCAGACTATCATCTGTAAAAAATAAGTGTGAGAGCGATGGCGCCCCAGGAGCAACCGAAACCCCATGAATAACTTTGCGTCGTTGAGCCTGCGATAATAAAGCAGATAACCTTTCAGCACATAAAAGGAACAAGTAAGGGGATAGGGGATCTCCCTACCTCAACTCCCTAGAAGGCACAATATGACCAATAGATTAACCCCGAACTTTACTCGAATAACTGACTATGGTGACACACTCCATGATCAGCCTAATTAAATTATTAGAAAACCCAAGCCTCCTCATTACTCCGTCCACAAACGCCCACTCCACCCTATCATAAGCCTTTGACATATCCAGCTTGAGTATCATCTTCTTTAAACCACTGTTACCCCTCATGCGGATAGCATGAATACTCTCAAAACCAGCTAATATGTTATCAGTGATTAAACGGGAAGGAACAAAAGCACTTTGAAATTCAGAGATTACCGAGTGCATTAATGACTCCTAGGAATTCCTTAAACTTTAATACTCCAAATTTTTTTAACAATTATAACCTTATTTTAATATTATTTTAAACTCCATTATGTTTTTTTTATTTTTTTTAATATTATTAGTATCTATAATTTTCCAAAAATAGCATGTATGACTCTTAATAAATAGAGTATTGTTAGAGTAGAAAAGAATTATCTCCAGCATAGTCTCTAAATTTAAGCTAAATTCTAGTTAAAATAGTTGGAAAGTTATTTTAGCAAACTACTTTTAAAAAGTTTATTTTAGCAGTATTCCTTATTTTGGTACATCTCAAATATTTTATTATTTGTTTTAAGTTAAATATTTGAATATTTTTAATTTATTATTTTATTATTTATGAAATTTATCCAATTGTGAGAAAATAGTAATCTCTACTTTCTCTCTCCTATTTGTTAAATTTAGGGATCTAGAACCCTAAAATATCAAAATTCTAAAGTAGGGAATGGGATAAGGACTCTTCTAGAGCCATTTTTCTTTGAAAAACCCTTTTATAATTTTGATATTTTGGGGGCTTCCTAGATTTATCAAAGAGGAGAGAGAAAGTAAGAATTGTTATCTCTTTAAATTTGTGTTGGGTTCATTGATTGAGATTTGAGATTTATCAAAAAAAAAAAAGTAGGAATTGTTATCTCCCTACATTTGTGTTGGGTTAATTGATTGAGATTGAAATTTGAAATTATTTTTTTGTCAAAGGAGATTTGAGATTTGAGATCGTGTTTTCTTTTCTCAATTGTCATTTATCAACCCAAACGTCTCTGTTTTTTATTTCTTCTTTATTGTTTCTTACTATTTGATTTGAAATTTAAAATGGGTCTGGCAAATTGCACTTAATGTTTCTTCTAGGGATATTGAAGTTCTATTATGAACATTGATGTTGTAAATTAAGGATATTCAAATGTTTAATTTAAAATAAATAATAAAATATTTGAAATTTATCAAAATAAAGAATATTGTTGGAGTAAATTTTTTTTTTAAAAGTTAACGAAAGTAACTCTTCTAACTACTTTAATTACAATTTAACTTGAATTCGACAAAATTGGTGGAGATGCTCTTCATTATCAATTCATTTATATAAAGACAATATTTACCTCACACAAGAGGAATCCTCTTTTTAATAGAGTGACTCTTCAATAATACTAGTAGCTAGTGTTAGCAAATATTTTAAGCTGCACTCATCATCCTCTTCATTCCTAGCTATATTATTGGGAACAGCCAACAAGTTTCATTGTCTTTGTCCCTTCCAACTTTCTAAGGGTACGGATTCCAAACGAGCAAATTGCCACTAGCGAGTGCATATTCATGCACATCATATTATATTATGAATTCGCAATCCCAAAGTTGATGATATTTCACAACTTTATTATAGAATTAGTTTTCATGTGATATTTTATGAAATATCAGCATGATTCTTCTCGCCTAATTAATCCAAAATTAGGAAATACACAACAAATTCTTTCTTTTAGGTTGGTATGCAATGTATGTGCTTTACAATTTCCAAGTCAATATGATAAAAGGAGCAAGTCAGAGTCAGAAGAGAAGACACAAAGACTTCATCCCCAAGTAGCCGTCTTGGAATCCTAACTTGGGATGTAGTACTTGTTTACTAATTTTCCATTCTATTCCTTTACTTGTGTGAGGGTCCACCAACTAGAGTCTTCAAAGCGCGGCTACTCCAGAGCATCCGCGCTATTTCTCTCCACACGCATTTCCAATCCAACAAGGAAAAGTATCTCCTCTCGAACTTTCCATCTTCTTCCCCAACCCCTCTATATATATTCCAATTCCAGCTCAAAGTCTCTCAAATCAAACATCCCAAATCCTACTAAAGTCTAAATCTTTCTAAATTCCAAGAATTGGGTTTTCCTCTGATCGCGAAAGGAGAATTGGGTTTCCAATTTCTGGTTCATCCGATCGAGCAGTCAACAGCATAGAAATCGAAGTTCCAAGAATCATGAATTCCATGTTCAGTTCGTTTGATGCCTTGTGCGCTGAGTTCTTGGGGCAGACGGTGATGGCCTCCTTCCCCACTACACAGAAGAGTGCGGCGTCTGTGTTGAATAAAAAGGCCACCGTCTCTGATAACGTGACTAATTCAAAGCAACAAGGCAGCGGAGACGCCGGGCCACAACCTCAAGTGAAGAAGCAGAGCCACCGGGCGCCGATGCGGTTCGCGGTTGAGTTGGATGGACTCAACTGTTTTGAGACTCCCGTCTTTCACTAACGTCGATAATCACCACTTCCAATTCCACATATATTCAGATTTGTTATACAAAAACAAAACAAACATATTTATGCAATTGTTAATGGGATCATCATATACTACAATTCGTTCACCGATTTTTTCTTCTTCTGCAAATTAATGTTGATTCTTTTCTTTTTTATCAAATTAAATTTTGATATGTTGCTGCCGACCTCATTAATCAAATTTTGAAGCCTATTCATCCAATATTTTATTTTCTGATGTTATTTTTACTCAAGTTTCCATAATTCCAGAAGTTGGAATATTGAAATCTTCGATTCAATCAAGGGCAATAGTGGTTTTTTGGTTATGAAGTGTGCTTGCAGCCAACTAAGCACTTTTAATCTCTATTTAAATATATTTTTTATGTGAGCAATATTTAGATTAGTCGGAGAAATTGACCAAAAAAAGGATCAGTCGGAGAAAGATTCAAGACTGGGTGGAGACACTTGGAGCCTTAAAACACCAGATTCAGAGGGAACAGGGTTTTTGTGTTTATCATGTCTTTTTATGCCAATCCTTCGTAAGAGAAAATTAAAGAAAAAATTCCTCTGCTCCGTACCAAAAAAAAAAATTAATGAAAATTGATTAAAAACTGAGGAAGCAGGTAGTCTGGCTGTCAATGGGTCGGGTCGTGTTGGGTTTGTGTCGTGTCATAAATTCTGTTTTACTCAAATACTCTCAATTTGAATATGACCCGTTTAATAATCGTGTCAAAGATGTCTAATCCGAATCCGACCTATTAATGAACCAAGTAACCCGTATAATTCATTTAATAAATCGGTTGTGTTCGAAACCCAATTAACCTATGACCTATTTAACATGTTTAATTTGTTTAACCTATAAGATTTAATAGGTATATAAATGGGTGGATATATGGGTTAGTGACTATCACGTTTATTAAATGGGTTAATATATAGGTCATTACACATGTTAATTATTTGACTCGAAATCCATCCGTTTATTAAACGGATTAATAGGTTGACTCAAAATCTACCCGTTTATTAAACGTGTCATAACGGATTGACACGAAAATAACCTAAAATTTTAATTGTGCATATTGACTTGGATAATTTCGTGCGGATTTAAAGTCGTGTCAAAAATTACCACCATTAACTAACCATACCAATTTGCAAAGATAAAATAAAATCATGAAAAAAGAAAATAAGTTTTCTATGTATATCTGCAAACTCGGATATTTCTGGGGAACTCAATTCACAAGTTGAAAAGTAACACTCTGAAAATGAACATGTTCAAATTACCTTTCTATAACAAGACAACAGAAAATCGGGGGTGAGGCGCGGCATCGTTTTGGACACAAGTTTTGAACACTCACCATAATATGTTGTATTACATCTATTTTAAATTACTTTAATTTACTGAAATATATAAAATTTCGTCTAAAAAAGACAACACAGTATTTTAACTAATTGGAGTAATTCGTAATTCATATTTGTACGAAGAGAAAGTCTCTATTTATGTAAACTGTCGAGGAGGACTATTGAATTTTGTATTTACTTTTTAACACCAAGAAACCAGCTGTTAAAAAAATAGTTTTTGCAGATCTCAAAGGTTCATATGTCTAGTCTCTAATTGACACAAATTCTATAATTCAACTTTGTGCTTCCAACTGGCTGGGAGCATCAATTGTTTTTTACTTGTATTTCAAGAAATCACTGTTCACCAACGAAGAATTGGTTCAAATTGAATATGTTCCAACAAATAAACTCAACTAGTTTTCAAGTTTAATCTAATAAATAATCGATTGTTAAGGAATGACGAAGCTATTTATGTAACGGCTATTTCCCATTAACGCGAATTCACATTGTAGAGAAATTCGTGGAAATAGTTAGATTTTGATAGCTGTCCAAATCACACAGATGGGTGGAGGAAGATATTAGCCGAGTTTGTGGAAGTCAGAGAGGGCCTATCGCATAGTGTGTGTTTGCATGATTTATGGGTGCTGACTGCTGGACCACGTGCACATTATATTACTTAGGAGGACATTGAATGCATAATGCAACTTTTCATGGTTCAGTCTCTGAGCACCAGACCAGTTAGCTGAACGGGATAGCTAAGTTGTCCTACGAGCCCAGATAGGCCGCCTTCAACGCCGTACCTCATTTCTTGAATGAATATGCTAGGCAAACTTGTTCTTCAACGCCCTACCTCATTTCTTGGATGAATATGCTAGGCAAACTTGTATCCACGCAGCCGACTCTCAGCCCTTCATGCAAGTGTGAGCTTCACGGGACAACTGCATCAACAGTTGGGAGCTCTGCCAGCAGGACCACTGCATTAGTGGTTAGTGGTCGAGAGCCACCTAGGGCAACTCTTCCCAGGACTTGCCCTTCAGAAACCTATGGGTCTTTGCCCTTGCCTTGAAACATGATCAATTAGTTAAAGCTCGCATTACAGGCTATGTCAACAGTTTCTGAAGCAATTATGAAGCAATTCAGAATCAACATATATATTGAAAGAAAGAAGATGAACATTAAAAGAACCAGAAGGTTACTGTTATTCTTGCAGCACAAGATCCTTTAATGACATTTCTAACTTTAATGAATACAGCTCTATACGATCTCTCCTCTTCTCCCATACAGTTCCTTTTCACTTGGCTGGGGTTCTACAATTAAAGCTAGCTATATTCATAGCTCAAACTAAAAGGACAAAGAATACGGACCTCCAACCCCCTTTCAAGGGGGCAAGTGCAGGAGAATCATCATTCGGTAAATTCCTCAATTCACTTGGCAGTAACATTAGTTGCCTCTCCTGGATGAAGCAACAATCGTTCTGGATCACAACTTCCGACCGATGTTTGCAAACCTTCGGGCTACTCCAAATATAACTGCCTTTGTTAATAGTCCCCTGTCAAGACTACAGGCAAGGGCAATAGCCCCGCCGACAACTAGAAGCTTAGGTAAGTTCTTTCCTACTGGTTTCTCCTCCGATGTATTTGATTTTTCAACAGCCATGGAATTACTGGTGCTGTTTTCCACAGATCTCAAGTAATCTGCACTGACTTTGGTGTTGATCTGAGCCATGTAAGCACACCGTGAAAGTGGTGCTTTAGAGGCTCTCTCCTTCTGATATGCACGCAAGCCAGGCTCAATCTTTTTAACAGCTCCCCACATGCCTTGTCGGACTCCAAGTTTCGCAATTTCCCAAGGAATACCCATATCTTCATGATGATACAGTAAAATCTCACATGCGGTAAGCTGGCCGTCCCCTCTCTTTGATTCAACTGGTTCATACAAAACACATACAAGTCTTAGAGATTGTTCCCAAGAGCACAATTGAGAAACGGAAGCAGTATGAAAACTATAGTTGGTAGATTGGCAAATTTTTCTCATTTGAACATGATTAAAATGCAGGTAAGACTTCAATTACCTGCACGAATGCACCAACTTGAATAGTACAAGTCAACACGTCTAGGTTTCTCACGCCTTGGCACAGAAGTGCAGGGTACTCCCTGAAACATGTTAAATACACCATTAGCTCTAGAATTTCGAAATCAAGTACAAGCAGCTCAAAACAAACACTTGCAACAGTGACTTATTTAATACTCTGGGGTATAACTCAAAACCCTAATTTCCTCCATGAGTCTCCACCTACTAGCACACACACCAAAGAAACACAGTTGCTGAAGAAAGGAATTTGCTACAATGACTGATCACTACTAGCCTCACATTTTTAACCCCTAATTTCTATACTAACAAAATATGTAGAATCATAAATTACTGTTCAGCAGGAAAGATGCATCAACTTGAAAGCCAAATATATCTTAGTAATTCAATTTTCATAACTGCAACTTTAACATATCAAGTCTAACCAAACTAGTACATTACTCATATCATTTTTTCAAACTAGACAGCAGCATTGGCAAGAAAAAAAATGAAACTGAACCTAAAGGAATCCTTTTTGACATTATTAATAGGTTAATTGGTTTGTTTATAGTGCATCAATCTGTAAAATTGTAGAGATAGCTATTCCTTTTCATACCTTTGTTACACAGTAGTATGATCGTCCTGATTCCCAAATGCGACGGCCTATCAAGTATTCTCTGTCGCTACAAAAGAATGGGAACTGTATCCAAAAGAAAGAAACAATGTAAATCATAAGACAATGCAACCAGGAGACAATTCAAGAATCAAATTAAAACAAGTAAGCATCACTGTTCTCACCTTGCGCACCCAGTGCACTAACATGGTTCCAGTGGTGGGGCATTCTTCCAAAGTAGAAGCATGTACAAGCATGTCGTCCCACTTTGACCGAAACTCATCATCCCAAAAGAAATCCCTCAATTGCTCTGGTGTAGTATCTTCATATATGGTACTACTGCGGTATTGTGGAGGTCCGGTCTACAACACACAGATGGAATACATGTAAGCAAAACAAGACTATTTATCTGAAGCAAATTATAAGTTGTATCAAAAACTAGATGAGAAGACTTGAGGACCTCAATTATCCAATGAAGCCAAAGGTAAATATAGATAGCTACCTCAGGATCCCTACGCCAAGCTTGATAGCGCATAGCTGGGGTAGACCGATCCATCATATGAATCCAAGCAGGGCCTCCATCTTTCTCCTCAACAAGCTTACATATGTGCCGTAAATCATCGTTGTTCACAAGCCCAGATTTTTCCATTTCAATCTGTGAGGAACTGCCATGGCATAATATTTACTCATTAAGCTTAAGCTCTTAGGAATTAAAATTTAAAAAGCCCCAAATTTAACTTATCAAATACCAAGATAGTTGTGAATTTAGCGCAATAAACACCAGATTATGAAAAAATTATGCAAACCCAAGTTGTGAAATTGGTCAAAATACTCAGGGAAGTCGACAAACCTGATATCAGGATTGGTAGTAGGTGGCAAAGAAAAAACCTCTTTTTGATTCTTGTCATCAGCAGCCCAAGGAAGGCAACTGGGCAGCTGAAATATCAATGAACTCAAGCTCAGAATAGAGCCGAAACACGTAGATGATCCTGCTGACGATGAAGAAGCGTCCTTCCGTTTAGAGATTGGGCAATCCGACAAGTCTCTCCCAACCACGCTCACCCATTTCGGCTTCCATGCCCACCCAACAAAAACCCCAACAATTACAGCAATCCAAAGAGGGGTTATGAACATCATAAACTCACCCAACACTTCCAAAATTGTGGGTCGTCTCAAAATCTCCAGAAAAGCTGAAGCCAAAGCCATTCTCGACAAGAACCCCAAAATCCCAAAATACCCAGAAAACGAAAAAAAAGAGAAAACCCACGATTGAATCGGATACTGGTACGCGTTAAGCACAGCGATTACTCGAGGGTTTCAGAGAGGGAAGGAAGGAGAAGGAGATGAACTGACAACAAAACCCCAAGACCCACAGAGAGAGAGAGGGATATTAGAAATATAAATAAAAAAGAAAAAAATAAATAAAGGGAGAGGAGGAGGAAGAAGCAGAGAATCGATGAGATTTAGATATGGTTATTGCAGAGAAGAGCAGACTGCAGAGGAAGAAGCAGACAAGGAAAAGCTGAGAGGTTTGGATAAGATTTAAGAGATAAGCGGTAGAGAGAGGCGCTGTGAGATTACCACAGGCCCAGATAGGCTTGTTTTCTTATGATGTTGGTATTTGTATTTGGCCAATGGCTTCCCACAAAATGTTCAATGTTTTTGAGGGTAAATTAATAAAAAAAAAAAAAAAAAAAAAGGAGAGCCAAAGGAAGGCTCTTGGATAGTTGAGTTTGAGAGAGTCAAGTAAAGTGGAGTGAGTTTGAAATCTTAAATGTGAATTTTTAGGACAAATCTCAAATCTGTGTGATGGAGTTTGGTGTGAGTTATTTTATGAATGGGTTGGATCCTCTTTTATTCCTTGGTTTGGCTCTTTCCATCGTCCCCGCGTTTTCTCGTTTTTCACGTTTCTACTCTCATTTTTCTTTTTCCTTTTTTTTTTCTTTTTTCTTTTTTCTTTTTTCTTTTTTCTTTTTCCTTTGTTCTTTTTTCTTTTTCAGTATGTGAATTTTGGCCAAGAGAAACCTTGTAATTTGTTTAACTCTTCTTTTTTCCAGTTTGTTTTTCTCTTAGATTTATGCTACATGTAGGTAGTCAAATATTAGTTTAAAGTAGGTATTAATAGTTAATAATCTCTTACACATACGAAATTTTTGTGTTGAGCTTATGATAAGATCATTATCTAATTATCTTCGTTGTCCGGGTCAAGATTAATAGATAAAGGATTCCATCTTTGATTCCATTGTGGAACAATCTTTCGAGCAGTTTCTATTTTTATCTAGTTCTAATTGTTATCATCTTATACTTCAAATGTATCACCACCTCACATTAGTTATATTATTTTTCCATTTAAATTAGTAAGTTTTTAATCCCAGAGATATACTCTTATATTACCAACCGTCTATGTGGTTTAATAATTTTCTGGTTACTTACTTGCTAATCAAGTTATAAATGAAAACAAATGTAATACTATGTGTTTATTAGTATTATTCTCCACGGTAGATTGGAGGTCTCGAAATTTGACTTTTATAAAAAATATGTATATTTTAAAAGGATACTAAAATAAAAATGAAATCTTCTTAAATATATAAATTTTTAACAGAAACTTTAACGGGATTAATTCTTACCTTTCAAACAAGTAGTGCCCTTAGTAAGGGAAAATTCCCACCGACAAAGAGACAGTGAAGCACTAACCAATATTTTTAGAACAAGAACACTAATCAATTTTTAATTGTCGATAGGAGCCCTAATAACTTGTGGTAGATAGGATGAGGCTAGTTTATTATTCATTCTAAAATAGGAAAAACAAAGTTAAATAAAAAAATAAACAAGAGAAGCTACAGTGTAGCACAGTTGCAGCCGCCGTAGGGAAGGAGGGCTTTAAACACCGTTGGATTTGAAATGTCAAGCATTTGACTGATGAAGCATTGTTGATCGATGAAACAAATGAACGCGGCTTAATGTTGCAACTTTCTGACTCGCTAGCAATTCAAATTCAAATTTAATTAACTAATTAATTAATTAGGACGGTGGACGGAGTAGGGCAATTACACATAATGGCTGGAGATCAAGTGATATGAGGTTAAGATGGTCAATTCAATTACCACGTTGTTTAGTCAAATTCAATATTTCAATGGAAAGTTTCAACAGTTAGGCCTAAGCATAAAATATCTTTCCTGTTTTTTGGGTCAAACTAATATAAGCATAATACATTACTTGAATTAATCACAAGTTACACGACAGGGTTGTTTCCTATATTAGGTACATACGTATTTATACTAAAATTCTTTTCGAGTGTTTCAATTGTACATACTACTAGCCTCACTATAGGAGGCTTTGTGCTGCTTCGAGAGGCATTTAACTTGATTCAGCATTACTTTCAAGAAGTATTTCGGCACACTACGCGCACAACTTCACAATTCAAGAGCAAATTGTCATACGCGTAGACATGAAACATTTTTATATTATGTCATATTCCATACGACTTTAAACGCGTTTAAATTTGACGCACCAATTTGCATTTCTTTAATATTTGTAATGTGATTAAAAATTTCAATTTTGATATTTTATTTTTAAAATAAATGAAAAAAAACAGAGCAAAGTGACGTTGGTAGTTCCTGATATGTTGATGGAGTTTAATTTATATTTGATTAATTTTTTTAAAATTAATTAATTACTACTTCACCCTCATTATTGATATTTAACTAAATAATTCCATGCTTTAAGTGAAGGATATTGTTGGCATTATGAGAAATTTAACCAAAAACATTTCTCTCTTATGACTTTATATATATATATATATATATTAGTCCATTAGTTGAAAAAATAGTTGGTATAATATGCATGGTCTATTATTGGTTTCCTCATTCCTCCCAATTTTTTTTTTCTCCCTTCGCTTTTGAATTGGCCAAACTCTGACCCTCTTTTGCATAGACATGCAAATATTTGGTCGTGGCTCATGTGTTTACTAATTTATTTGCCAAGTAATTGACCAAGAAAAAATTAATTTGCCAAGTAGATCATTGATCAAAAGGGCAAACCCAACCTTAATCTATAGTCAAATTACAATAACCATGTGACCGGTGTCGTAGGTCTGGTCAATAGAAAAGAGTTCATTATTTGCTTGAAATATTATAGTAACTAATCACTAGGTATGGGGATATAGTTGCAATTTTTTGAGTAACTTCTCGTTTTATTATTTTATATTGATGATTATATCATATATTTATGTCTTGAATTTTTTATTTTTTAAGTAGTGATTTATAATTTTTATCTGTAAAATAATTTGAATCACATGAAACTCCGGTTATTTATGAATGTATATATATATATATATATATAGTATAAATAAATTCATGCCGAAACCGACCATATATATATATATATATAATGGAAGAAATAGTTGCATGTTTTCGTCGTGTAAATTTTAAATGGTTTGAAGTTCATAGTCAGACAGTCGTAGGTGTATACGGTGGATCACCCTTTTTGACCTCCTACCCTTCCCACTTATACAAATAGCTGCATGATATGTATTGAAAAATAGACAACTAAGTAGTACCCCACAACTCCGATCCATGCAATTATGCAATTCTACTCAATTATTTATTTATTTATTTCCATAGATTGATAGATGAACCATTAACAAAAAAAAATAAAAGTAAAAATGATTCACAATAATCAATTCTAAAAAGTTTATAAAACCATTGTTATTCAATTACCATCAACTTTGTATATATATATAATATTTGTAATTTGAGAGCACTAAAAAAGTCGAGAATAATAAAAAAACTTCAAAAAGTCGCAAATTTCTTATGAGTGTACATAATCCGGAAGAGTTTGAAATGCCCGCCGAAATGTTTTGATAGTGAATCTAAAGTTAGGCCGCTTTACACTTTGTGATGTTGATGATGTGGTTGAGGTTGTTGAATTTGGTGTTTTCTTGGCTGAAATAGCAATCAGACGGTGGATGATATATGTGGTCCATGGTTGATAGTTGGAGTTGCATGTAGACTGAAGTTCCTTCTCCTTCAACGAAGAAGGCAGAATTGGAGTTATCTTTACACATCAATTTACTTACACTGCTCGATATGGTTTTTCAGAAAATCAAATCGGATTTGATGCTTCATCTGCCCACATATATTGTATTTCGGCTACATGCACCGACCCCATATAGGCATAGACCATCACATTTCCTCGTTTCCTCTTTTCGGCTGGGGTTATAGCCCAGCTACTGTTTGTTTGCATTCCTATACACCTAACATTTTGATCCACTACAATTATAATTAAATTGTCACATCGTTAACACTAGATGAGCTATTTTTTTTCACCATCATTTTCCCCTTTTTTTAAGGAGGGAAATTGGGAAATTGGAATTGAAAATCCGGTTCAAATCGAAAACGAAACTAAAACCATTAAGTTGGTTTGAATTTGGTTAGTAAGAGAACCCAATTAAACTAATTCACATGGCTTGTTTGGGGTTTGAAAAATTAAAAATCGTGATAATCCAATTCGGAACTAGATATTTTTATTTATTTATTTTAGTACATGATATTAGGCACATGGATATTTACTTGATGAATATTAATTTCATCGAGTTTGGTATGATTACATAGTTATAGATGGTTGTTTTTGTCGAACAAAGTTGTAGAGGATTTTTAATTGAGGATTAAATTTAGCTTAGACAAAAAAAATTGGATTAATTGAGTTGACATTATTTTCTCATCTAAAACCAAATTCAAAACTTTGGAAAAATATATAAATCGGGTCATACAATACCCGAAAATTGAAATCGAACTAGTCTCAACTAATTTACATAACCGAGTAATTACACTTTAAGATGATTCGGTTTAAGTTTTTTTTTTTTTTTTGGATCAACTTTCGGTTTAACTTTGGAAAATTAAAAATGATAAAACTTAAGTTGATTTGCAGCTTGAACAACAATCGATCCAACTCAACCCGCGCCCACCCCTACCCTTGTCTTTTGAGGTCGGATATTCCTCGACAAATAGTTTTTTATTTGTGGTCTATTATGACTTTCATTATTCACATGGCCTCAGGCATGTCCATATATGTGAATCAAGCTTAGTGATTGATTAAAACGGGCATTCGAATGATAGATTTGAAGGGAAATTCACCGTCCAAACGCTATGTTGTTGGTTTGATTTGATATTCCAACAACATAATGCTTGATTATAATTATTATTATTTGTTATAAGATAATAATATTACTGGTGCAAATGAAGTTTTTTCCTTTTAATATAAGTGATATTTTAATTTATTTTAAAAAATTAAAATTAAAATTTTAGATTTAAAGTACAAGAAAAAACAGCACATTTTTAATTGCCAACTTCCACTCTGCGACGAATGTGTGAACTATAAATAATGATGCACACAAACAACGGAAAAAGTGCCTAACACGCGGAGGCCAAGAAAATATATAGTTTATTTAACACGTGTAGATGAAGGCTTGAATGGCATCTCAGCCTTGAGCACCAATTGGATTTCCCTAGCCTTTTATAGCAGAGGCACAGAGTTGGGCATAATGCACGAAAGCCTGCTAGGACTTGAAATAAATAATCCATTGCCAAAACTATGAAAACTCAAGCATACTTTAGAGTCAAAATCTTCTCATTAGAACTGTAATCTTTTTTATATGGATGGTAACGCTAGAGAGTTACTAGTTCAAACCCAAATGCAACTAAGTTCGAATCTTCCTTTCGAACAACGTTTAGTAAAGTAAGCGAAAACGAAACTAGCATCAAGCTTGGAAATTAAAGAAAGGATTTTGACCTTTTTTTCTGGCTTGATGAGATTTTCTGTGCAATGATTAAATTAATGATATACCACCTGTCCCGGGGCTTAAATAATAGCAAAAATGGGGCAGCTGGTGTGTTTAAACCAATTTTCTGTTAATCCATACACATTTACATTGCCATCAAAGTGAGCAAACAAGGTTCAGAAACTTGTGTGCCAAATGGCTTCATCACCTTCCCCACATCTCTGGTGCACCTCCTCCATTCTCTCTACTGATTTGCATATGCCGCTGCAGCTCCAATCGAATGATGCAGCACAAGGATTTCCAGCTTGAGCTTTCCACTCACATTCTATGAGAGAAAGCCAATGCAAAATGCAGAGTTCTCAGCAATTGATAAGATGATTGTAATAGCAAAGGAGATATTGCATCTTAATGTTTAACTGATGATATATATAGAATAGCATAAACTTTAAAGCGTCAATCTTGAGGGTAAGGACTTACCTGGAGGAGTCCCACAACAAAGGCTTCGCTCGTCAATGTGCTCTACATCAAGTCCAATAAACCAAGAACCCAAAGAGACATCTTCATTTGCAAATCTGTGAAGTATGTGCCTAGGGAGGGAAAACAATCAAATTAATAACATGTTCAATTTATATAACTAGAGCAAAAATGCACAAATTTTCATCGGCATAAGAAAAAAAGCCAGAAATGATGCTGCGTGCAAGGGCTTACCGGTGTACTGAAATGTAGGTTGCCAAATCTTTGGAAATCGCGTATATTTGACCTGTTGCATGCCGGAAATACTTGTTTCCCTCCTCTCCAAATTTCCAATATTCCGGTTCATGGTACTTGACCCCCCTATATCGAAATAGAACAAGATGAAGAATGATGAACATAAATAAAACCAAAGAGAAGAACAACATTTGGCTGCTTACTTATTTGCCAGGACAGGTCCAGACTTCATGCAACCAATATATGTACGAGGTTTTGATCTATGACGGGCTAAAGTAGAACCAACCATTCCTGTCAAACGTTGAAACTAATTTAGTGCCCCAGAGTTTGCATCAATTGTTTTCCCCCTCTTTAAAAAGAAGAAACAACTCCAGTAGAGGTACGTATATGTACACTAACCAATGTTAATGTGCACATCATCATCAACTTTAATATAAAAGTCAGCATCCCACTTCGTGACAGCTGTCGTAAAATATATCTGGGTTTTTGACGACAATTCGTGATATCCTTCTATATGGTTCTGAAGAAATACAACAATTACACTGTATAAGTTCCACAGAAGTGAGAAGTTTGAACTGAAGGCCAATTTAAAACTTAAAACAGCTACAAATAGCCCACCGAAGGGTTTAAGAATTTTGTTCCTCTGATTGGTTCCTAAGACTGTATATCTGCAAGAAGTATTGCATGAGTCTCCAAGCACTTGACTAGAGATAACAGGTTACTTGGTCCTAGGTACTCAGTCACTTACCAGTCGCAAAAAATCGTTATGTTTCTCATCTTCTGCATCAATGGCATGATCCAAAACTCCACCTGGAGTGGCACTGATGAAATTAAAAATGAACCAATATATTGTCAGAATTTTCACTATGAGCAAGCAGTTTATTAAGCTAATCATTGGCAATATAGAGTAAGCCTACCTGTGTCCAATAACAAATCGCATTATAATCCCCTTTTCTGTCTCTAACTTCTTTAAATCATACCCTGGAAAGGTGCAAAAAGTTAGATAAATAGAAGATAAAGAAAAATTGCATGGACTAAAGTTTTATGTAAGAGAATGGTTATTGAGTTGCTGGATATTAACCACGGGGCATCCATGTTTCCCTGATTGACTCCCTTCGCTTTCGGCTGCTGAAGGCAGTCATGATTCCCATCACAAAAAAAACCTTCTTGCGCTCTTTCGATAGTTCACTTCCTGGTTTCGTAACCACTGGAGATCCTTCATCACTGTCTGATTTGGAAGCTCTAGCAGCTGCTAGCTGCACCTCCAATGAGGAGATTGTCTTGTCCAATGCCCTAAAAAACACAACATTAATGTTTCATATGAACTAGCTTCAGTGATACAATAACATACCAACATCTAAGAATAACTGGTATATAAAAATGATTGCTCTTCCTAGGTTCATTTAAAACATAATATAAGGATTTGGGAAGTTACATTATCACATCATGTGTTTGCGAGACTTGAGAAAAGATGTCTCCCACCTGGTTAGCATCCTCCTGTAGTAGCAAGGATAGATTTTCATGTATGTTACCACAGAAATGGAGCTAATAAATAGTTGCATCATGTAACTTGCCTTCTTCTCACAATTAGCTCTGGAATGAAGAGTTCCTGGTTGATGTTTCTCCAGCGATGGAGCCTCCTCATCGTCCATTTTGTCTGGGTCAGGAATAGGCCAAAACCTGAAAGAAAGCAAACATGAGCAACTGACCAATTAATGTTAAAAGAAAATATGTTTATATGTTACATTATACATCATATCATGTAACAGATAAACATGTCTGAATCTTAGTGTAGCCAATATGTATCTCTTAGCCTTAGTCCTTAGTTACATTCAGTTTTACAATTTCCTTTCGCAGATTTCACATTTCTACTCTCATATTTTACTTTGCGGTAGTTTAGCTAATCCCTTAGCTTCTAAGGTGATCCAAGGACCCTTTCCTACTCTCTTAACATTCATGTGATTCAGGTCAAACTTGGGTAGCATAATTGAGCTTCACCAGGAAATTGGTATTTTGTAGGTGAGTGATCAACACTCATTTACTCTAATTGCCTAGTGGTCCATCTTCTTCCAAACTTATATTTTGGGCCTATTCAATATCATTGCCATTTGTGATTTGTTCCAAATCGATCAGGGCATCCAGGGGTAAATTTGCAAAAACATTAACAAATTATTAATCAACCAAGAAAGCCAAGGAAAATCCAAAGTAGTCAAGTAGTTCCAATTTGTTAGCTTAAAATATTATTGGGTGTACATTAGTTTTCAAGTTGTTCCTATTTGTTAGCTTCATGCTCCTTTTAAAATCCAGCCTTTACCAGAAATTATTATTACCAGAATGTGGTTTTTTAAGTATAAAAGTTTCAAGACAATCAATGTTAAGTCACCCCAAACATCAAATTATCAAAGACTAAGGTCAAAAATTGACATCTTTATTTAGGATAGCCAGCCTGTCACTGACTCGTCAAATCTCTTCCTGCACCATTGAAGTTTTTGAACTGGTGCCATTAGTTTATTTCCATCCAAAGGAGTTCAGTTTTGAAAACCAAAGCTCCCCAAATTTCTACTGAAACCCAATTTTCCAAGAAAAAGAACACCCGATATTGTGGGGAACTCATTGTCTGGTCAGACTAAACCTCTCAGTGTCCCAAAGCTAAACATCACTAAAAAGCCAAAGCCATAAGCAACCTCATTAGAGAAACTAGAATTTTGATTTGGTTCCAAATCGACAAGGAAATATACCGTTTGAGTTTGCAAACAACAACAAATTGTTAATCAGCAAATATTTCAGAAAAATACAGAGTATTGAAGTAGTTCATATCTGTAAGTTTAAACTATTATTGGGTGCAGATTACATTCAAGTTGTTCCTATTTGTAAGCTTCGCGTTTCTTGCTAAAACCCAGCCTTTACCATAAACTATTATGACCAGCATTTGATTCTTCAAGTAAAAAAGTTTCAGGAAAATGTGATCAACGTCAAGTCATCACCCATGAGTTTATACAAACATCACCATTTTCGACAGCCAGCCATTCACCCAATCCTCCAGTTTCTAGGAATCACTTCCAGCACCATTGAACTTTTTCAACTGGTGCCATTAGACTATTTCCATCCCAAGGAGGTAAGTTTCGAAACCATTTACCTAGTGCCGGTCTTCAACTTAAATCGAGGAGCAAGACTCCCAAATTTCTATCGAATAGAAAATCAACTTACCAAGCAAATGAGCACCCAATATCACGTGGAGCTCATTATCTTATCAGACTTAACCTCTCAGAGTCCAAAGCTAATCATCATTTCATCATTAAAGAGCCAAGGAATCAGAATATGCATACTTTCCTTAAAGTCTAGCATCGCATATCAGCAAGAGATTTATTTGCATTTCCAAATTCAAGTATCTTTATACGAAGACAAAGTTTTTAGCACCCATTAGCCCAATTGGCTACTTAAATGCAATACAAAATTACTAAAATTGATTAGCAAAAGTTGCAAACTTGAACAATGGTTACCAAAAGCAGTGAACTTGAATCCAGAAACCAGAGAATCATTTGCGAAATGCAGCAAAAGGGTCGAAAATATACGATAGTTTTCAGCAAACAACATAAAAGAACGAAAATTCACAAGCTCCATTAGAAGGATAAGCAAATCTAGAAGCTTAATCCCCCCAGCTGCAAGATCCCAGACATTTCCCAAGAAAAAAGAGAGGGAGGGAGGGAAAGAGAGAACCTGTTGACAACAAGAACACCGAGGAAGAAGCTGGCAACGCAAAAGAGAGAGACCCATCTGGCGGAGACTCCATTGGCAACCTTGTGAGGTCTGCTCAGACCCATTTGTTCAAAAAGGCTTCAGCTTTAAGGAACCTCTCCTTTTGCTTAAGCTTTGGGTGAGTGGGGTTAAAGCTAATGGGCGTGGAAGGAGGCGTGGAAGGAGGCGTTACAAAGAAGATATGAGGAGCCTCATTTGAGAAAGAGCGCTAGTCTGCAGACACAACAACAACAAAATCATGTCTTGAAATAGTCCCCTGTTTGAAAAGGAAAGCAAATTGATGGAGTTAAGGTGATGTTTTTCACTTCATTTTCATCAGCTTAATTGCTTTCCCTTTCACCTTAAATCAATCAAACACACTCGGCGAGATGGGCTACCTAGTAATTATGTACCATTTCATTGTTCTGTCACGGGCAAATATTTAAATATTTTGAAAATGACAAAAGCCATGGCAGCTTTAAGTCTTTAACTCCCAATAATGCCCCTTTATTCTTAAGCAATGGGTGCCTTTGGCATTGCCTGCTTTCTGCGACTGTGCCCCTCTGTTTTTATCTTTTACATGTTTCCTATTTAATTTCTTTACAAGTTTTTCGGATTATAATGGATTTAGGGATTTAGGGTTCAAATGTTCAATCATGCTGTTTTTACAACCGAGTTTGAAGTTTGAAAAGATAAAAATTAGATTCAGCCAAAAGTAAAGAGTGAATTTGAAATAACATGTTAGATAGTTTGTAGGGGTTTTAGTCCCTCAAATGCAATAAAATAATGTTTATTTTGTGAATATCAATTATTTATTAATGTGATATTAGACAATGATCAGTCTGATTAATCATTCATCCATCTACGATTAACACGATTAGTAATTTAAATACTAACAGTCTTGGAAGAATAAGTTTAAATGTACTATACATATTGGAGCATTAGGTTATAATTGTACTTAGCACATTCCTCATCGATCTTCTTTTGTATGATCTCATCTGGATACTGAATTACCCACAGAAATCATGTTTATGTAACCAAATTCAAAGTTGGGGGTCTCGAGGCACATAGGGTACACTGTTACAAGCGCATTGAGATTTGAGGACCTAAATTTGTTGGCAGCCATGACCATTTTTTTTCTTTTCTTTTTTTCTTTTTCTTTTGTGCATCTCCTCTATTTTCATCTATTAATTTCTCAATTATCGATTAAAATAAATACTAAAATATACGAAAAACATGAGAGTTCAAAATCAAACTCCTAACTACAGAATTAAACTCCATTTTGACATGGTACAAAAATTTCAGGTAGATCTGGCTTTTGGGCTTTGGGGGTGTTGGGGTGGTGCTTAATGTCAGCTTGTTGTCAACAAATAGCTCATGGGATTTACTTTAAGGCACTCTACTATATAACTTTTCATTGGATTCTTTTTTTTGGTAATTGATTTAACAATTGTCAATTGATTAGTTTTTTTAAGGGCCAAATTGACATCACTTTACTTTTAAGTTGTACTCCTTTGAACTAATTGATAAAGTTTTTGGAAAACTAATTGATAAAGTTTTTTTTTTTTTTTTGAGAAGATACGAAATTTCATTAATTAAACAAAGATACAAAACAAAGATAAGCTAGACTGTAATAGTTTGACGACAAACATGGGTAAATACCTCTAATGATCTGGTTCGATATTTGTCGAAACGATCTAGAAGGAATAACGCACAAAATAATATAATTTGAATCCCCTAAGTATCATCAAGGTCATTATTGCCCGAATAACTAATCATTGTAATCTCATAAAAGGGAAAACCTAACACAACCAAGTCGAAATAAGAGCCGCTAGACTTATTTTCACAAAGCAAACTACAAAGAAAAAAAATAAATAACCCAAAAATTGTACAAATTGACCACTTCCACCGTTGTCGCTGCCTATCACTTCCGCTATTATCGCCTCCGCGAAATTCCGAAGACGACGATGATACCGTCCACCACCATATAACAGATGTTTCAATCCACCGTTATTGACACCACACTACCAATGGAGGACCGCGATGACTCGATCAAAACCCACCAGGCCGCATCACAAGTCAAAACCATGTGAAGACAGATCAGACTCCTGAAGACAAGAGTTTCACTGGCATCCTGACCCATCGGGACGTCTAAACATGTGACCATGATCAACACCATGACGATAAACGAGAAAATAAAGCATGAAGACGGACAAACTTCTGTAAAATTGACACCAAAATCGGTTGGATTATCCAATTTATTCATTACATCCTTATGGGTACGTAATTTTAGGTATTCTCTATATATACACGTACGTAAGTTTACAACTTAGATTTGAAGCAGACAGTTTATGAAGCCAAAGAGGGCAGCTTCGTCAACATGCAAAGGGAAACTGCGAAGTTGGCCATAAACTGTAGTAAATGTGAGATAATGAAGAGGGTAATATAGTCCATTTGATGCCAGGGTGTGAAATAGCAGAGGGAGGAGAGGGAGAAGACGACGTGAATGCATGATGAAGCAATTGAAGTGAAGTACCAAAAATAAATAAAAAGCTAATTCAGTGTAGGTATTTACTATACTCCAAATGCTCTGACACCTCTTCACGGGTCCTGATTGCCATGACTCAATTTTGCTGGGCCCTACAACAAGATTTAGAGCGAGTGTACGATAATGTTGATAAAGAAAATGAATATTGCTGATATATATTCAGTTGCTGAGTGTCTACGCTAACCAGCCAATTTTTCAAATATTTTTTCCAGCATTGTTTAATTTTTCTTAGGCGTAAATTTAGCAGTTGATGAGATCTAGCTAGTGTTGGGTTTTGTTGTTGTATTCTGTTTTGTTTAATTTCTGTGTGTTTTTAAATCCAGAAGCTGCACAACTTGTGGCAAATTTGTGAGCTCGGGTGTCGTAGTTAATTGAGTTTGAAGGTTTGTTTTACGTGCTGATTTTTATTTTCATGTCTTATTCAGTAGATATATGTCATGCTTAGATGCTGGAGAAGAAAATAAACAAATTAAGCCTCTCTAAATTCGTTGGTAATTAATGCTTGTTGAAGCTGTACGTATGTGAGCAGTTATATATGGGTGGACGTTCTCTTAATTGATTATGTCACCGGTTTCAATTTTTAGTTATTTTTTGAGACAAGCTGCGATTTTCTTGTTACAAATGATAGAGTCATCGTTGGTGATTTCGTCAAAATTTTATTACAATTTTTCAAATCGAAAATACCTACATAAATAAGAACCGATCGAATATTCACTTGAGCTTCAAACAAATATGAGATGATTTGACATCTATATATATATATTACTTATATTCCACCTCTAAAAGAATTATTCAAGAAATCAACGCAAAGTGATACGAGTAGGTACAATCAAAATGAGATGCATGCAAGTATTTTCATATTTGGAACCCAACCAAATCGAAACTAGACCAATTAAGTTTCACTTGATTGGTATACCATATTCCGCTCCTTTTTTTTTTCTCCATAAAATTTGTGTGAAGTAGATATATTATATACATGCTAGCTAGGGGTTGATGCGAGTAAGCGAAACTGAAAGAATTTTCACCGATTCAAGGTTTCCAGGTTTAAAATAATTTATAGGAATTGTGTTTAAAGAGATGAGATGTGTTTAAAGAGATACATTCAACTGAAATTTTCATAGCTTTTAAATGATTCAGGTACAAAATTTCCAATTTAATTCAACTTTTATATCATTATTGCGAGATAAAAAGTAATAAAAACATATAATCATAGAAATATTAATAATTTAATTTATATATTGAATATAGGCAATGGCTATGGCCTCCTAGTGCAGTCGATACATCATTTTTTTTATAAATGAAACATGTTCCTTGCAGATGCTGCTTCACTAATTTTAAAAAAATTAATAAACTTAATTATTTTCATTTAAATAATGGTCTATATTATCATATTTGGTGAGAATTCTCTTGTATTTTATTTCAATAGGAAAGGTATATATATATATATATATATATTAGGAATGTTACTATGGGCCTAATTAGTTTACTGAATTTAAATAGGAATATACATCTCTCATTGACACTCCCCCTCAAGTTGGAGCATGTATGTCGTCAATGCCCAACTTGCTAAGTGAGCTGTTGAATATTCTGCCGATGACTGCTTTAGTGAGGACATCTGCAAGTTGATCTTCAGATTTAACAAATGATACCTCAATGATCTTTGCCTCGAGTTTCTCCTTGATGAAATGTCTGTCAACTTCAACATGTTTGGTTCTATCATGTTGCAGTGGATTATGTGCGATGTATATTGCTGCTTTGTTGTCACATTTCAGTTTCATGGCATGATTGAGTTTTAACCCCAATTCCCCCAACAAATTCTTTATCCAGAGTAGCTCACATACTCCTTGTGCCATACCTCGATATTCTGCTTCATCACTTGATCTTGACACTACTTTCTGTTTTTTACTTCGCCAAGTCACTAGATTGCCTCCCACAAAGGTAAAGTATCCAGATGTTGATCTCCTGTCAGTAACAGAACCCGCCCAGTCTGCATCAGTGTGACCCTCAACATCTAGATGACCATGTCGTGAGAACATTAATCCTCTTCCAGGAGCTGACTTCAAGTATCTCAGAATTCGGTTTACCGCATCCATGTGGGCTTCACTTGGTGCATGCATGAACTGACTCACCACACTTACAGCATATGCTATATCAGGTCTAGTGTGTCCTAGATAGATTAACTTACCCACCAGGAGTTGATATCTTTCTTTGTTGGTGGGTACCTGATCCGGATATTCACCAAGTTGATGATTCAACTCCATTGGCGTATCTGCTGGTTTGCTGGCTAGCATTCCAGTGTCAGTTAAAATGTAAAGGATATATTTCCATTATGATAGAAATATTCCTTGGTCTGAACGAGCCACTTCAATGCCTAAGAAGTATTTCAGAGCACCAAGATATTTCATTTCAAACTCACTTGCCAAGTGGTGCTGCAACGCTGCCTTTTCCTCTGGGTCATTCCCGGTAACTACTATGTCATCAACATATACAATAAGGGCAGTGACTTTACCTTTCTTATGTTTCAAGAAAAGAGTATGATCTGAGTTACTTTGTTTGTATCCGAAGTCCTTCATTGATTGGCTGAACTTTCCATACCATGCTCTGGGTGATTGCTTCAATCCATAAAGGGACTTCTTTAGTTTACAAACCATATTGCTCTTATTGGGCCCCATCTTGCATCCTGGAGGTGAATCCATATAGACTTCTTCTTCTAAGTCACCATGTAGGAAGGCATTTTTTACATCAAATTGGTGTAATGGCCAATCTAGGTTGGCTGCCAGAGAAATAAGTACCCGAATTGTGTTGATCTTGGCTACATGGGCAAAGGTCTCCCCATAGTCAATCCCATAAGTCTGAGTGTAACCTTTCGCCACCAGTCTTGCTTTGTATCGTTCAATGGCGCCATCTGCCTTGAACTTTACTGTATATATCCATCTACAACCCACTGTTCTCTTCCCTGGCGGAAGGGTAGTCATCTCCCAAGTGGAATTCTTCTGGAGAGCCTCCATTTCATCATTCATCGCTTGTGTCCACTTGGGATCTTTCCGAGCGTCCTGCACATTACTTGGAATAGATACAGTGGATAATTGACACAAAAATGATGCACATGACGGAGACAACCTATATAGGGACACATGATTAGCAATAGGGTATTTAACTTTTGCTTTAGGATTAGGGTCATAATGTTGTCTAGGAATCCCTCTAGTCATGCGTGGGGGTAACTGATAACCTGTATAATTTGACGCAGGTAAGGTGCTTGAGATAGAGTTTGAATGTTCAGTTACCTGTGGGGAATCTTCAGGATTTGTTTGGATGAGTGGTGATGGTACTGTAGTAGGAGTTGTAGAGAGGGAATTATCTGAACCAGTATCAGGAGTGTCTAGGGACTCTTGAGCTTGTAGTACCTCGGACACTGACGGCTCGGATGAATGGTGTTGAATTTGGACGTCAATCTGAGTATCTTCAGCTGCAAAGATACTGCTCTCCCCCTGCAGAGGATGCTCAGTGACTCGCCCTGAGTAATAGAACTCACTCTCGTTGAAGGTCACATCGGCGGTTACGTGCATGGTCTGAGTGGGAGGATGGAAACACTTATAGCCCTTCTGAGTGGCAGAATAACCCACAAAGACACAACGCTGTGCACACGGATCAAGCTTGCCACGCTGATGTGGATATACCTGAACATACGCAACACAACCAAAGAGACGTGGTTCGAGATTTGCTGTTGATGGCATGTTGAGGAGAGTAGTCAATGTCCGAAATGGAGTTTGATACTGAAGAGTGCTGGAAGGTGTTCGATTGATGAGGTAAGCCGCAGAACAAAGAGCCTCCCCCCAAAAATGATGCGGCATGTGGGCCTCAAATAAATAGGCACGAACAACCTCCAATAGATGCAGATTCTTGTGCTCCGCGACACCATTATGTTGTGGTGTATAGGCGCATGTGGTTTGATGAACAATACCATGGTGGCCGAAAAACTGATGTAGGTCATGGTTGATGTACTCACCTCCATTGTCAAATCGAAGGGTCATGATTTTCTTGTCAAAATGAGTAGCAACGTATTGATAAAAGAGCTTGAATTTGGCAGTGACGTCACTTTTCTGGTGTAGGGGAAAGACCCAGGTCATCCGGGTGCAGTCATCAATAAACGTCACAAACCACTTAAAACCACTAATCGTGGGAACTCATGATGGTCCCCAAACATCAGAATGGACAATCATGAAAGGGCATGGAGCTTTTATGCAATCGTAATGGGTACGAATGACGATGACTTTTCGCCAAAATGCAAGTTTCATAATGAAAGTCTGACTCATGAAACTGGGAGAACAAATCTGGAAATATAAGTTTCAGATAACCAAAAGACGCATGCCCTAACCGTCGATGCCATAGCCAAATTTTCTTTATCCGAATGGACTCATCGCCTTTCACATGATGTGCGTGACTCAATCGCTTATTGATGTCGGCTGTCAAATCCAGATAATACAACTTTCCCCTCCTAGTACCACATCCAATCACGGCCCTGGTGAGAAGATCCTGAAAGAGACAATATGATGGCCAAAAACACACGATACAATTAAGGGAATCAATGATATGAGGAACAGATAACAAGTCATAGTCGAGAGAAAGGACAACTAAGACATGATCAAGACGTAATAAGGGTGTAAGAGATAAGGACCCCTCTCCCATGACTTGGGAGGTGGTTCCGTTGGCATTGGTAATCTGTGTTTGACTTGAGGGTTTGGTAGAGTGCAACCCAGTGAAACTAGATGTCATGTGATCGGTAGCACCAGTGTCAATAATCCATGATCTATTACAAGTAAGTGAAGAGGTGCAAGAGGTACCTGGGGTGGCCAAGGCTGTAGAGTCAGATGTACCTGATGGAGGTTCGGATGCGGTCCCCTGGGATGACTGAGCGGATGCAAATGAGTCTCTGTTCGAATCCGTCTTGCGCCCTTTGTGGACCCATCCGACTGGATAACCAATGATCTCATAACAGCCCTTAATTGTGTGGTTACCTAAACCACATTTGGTACACTGCATTGGAGGCCGGTGACGAGTAAGGTAAATACTATAGGTGAGCGGTCAAGATTGTTTGGACCTGGTAGAGGTCACACCAGCTTCATACATGGTTCCCAGTCTTTTTTTTTTTGTCTAAAACTTAATGGGTCATAAAGTTCGGTGGCTAGCTACCGATGCTGGTCTGGGACCGGTCGTTGTGGTTGAGGAAATACTGGACCTCAATGGACGATTCGGTGAGGGCGAGCTCGGTCGTTGAGGGTGACGAGTCGGTATGTTTGTGGTCTGGGACCGGTCGGTGAAGACGAGTCGGTGGGGCCGAGGGGGTGAAGGTGAGTCGGGGAGAGCCGGTCGTTGAGGGCCGAACAAACTCTGGTATAGTTGTGGTCGCACGGCCTGGGACGCCCGGGAACGTCGACAGCGACGGAGGAGGGCTCTGGGTTCTCTCGGCTGAGACTCGCCGTCTACGGTAAGGTCGACTGCGTTTTGGTCTGTGCTTTACGGTGGACGGTGAGGTTGTGTCAATTGTGTTCGGATTTGAGAGCGGAGTGGGTTTATGCGGCGGCATAAGGTTTTGCGGCATATGGTTTTTTTTTTTCCGGCGGAAGATGGTGGTGCTGTTTCTAGGGTTATATGATGGCTGGGGCACTGTATTGATTTTGTTTAGGGTTAGGGTAAAAGACAGTCACGATCGACTGCTCTGATACCATATCAGATTTGGTGAGAATTCTCTTGTATTTTATTTCAATAGGAAATGTATATATATATATATATATATATATATATATATATATATATATATATATATATATATATATTAGGAATGTTACTATGGGCCTAATTAGTGGAATGAATTTAAATAAGAATATATAGCTCTCATTGACATATATTAATTGGTGTATCGTTAAATTAGTGGACTGAGAATTTTTTATTAAATATATTCTAACTATCAATGAATTCATAGAATTTTAGATATGATGTCTAGCCTCTTAGTCTCATTAATTATTAATAACTCTATAAAAATTTGTGAAAATGAATAGAATATGTAAAAATCGATCACTGTAAATATATCTATAAATTAATATATGTTTAAATCTGAATTCCTTTTCCATATTAGGATTTCATACGATAGAATTCTCCAAAGTCATCATTGATTGACAGAAGCATATATTTCACTCTAGTAATAAAACTATGTGGTATATGTATCAAGCCCTTTAGAATGTGACACGTCAACTCGCTAAGCTATATAAATAATGATGAATTTTACGTGAAGTATTTGCATTACTTTGTCTTCTCTATTTTCTTAAACAATATGGGCAATAGATTTGTGCAAGGGAATTAGGGAAGGGACTACAGCAACTCGATCTACAGTCTTCTCTCTGCCTTTAGGGCAAAAAATGACATGTCCCATCAAGCAACCCTATACCAGTCTTCAACTCCAAGTTGAAAACTTCACCTCCACAATAACAACGTCTAGACAACCCATCAAATTCAAATCAAATACTAAATACTTTCCAGGCCGGCCTTCGACAAATGGATGCATGTTTTTTTATCATGGATATTGAGGCAAATAAATAACAAATATTTGTGGATTTATTGAAATTTTATTTAATCCATTAATGACACTCGCACCGATAAGTGCCATTTCTAAGAGTCGTATAAAAAATTTCAGCCACAACGACAAATTTTAGCATAGTCACGGCTAGGAGCACTAATTGCCACACATGCTCCTTCGATCCACATGAAACTCCGTTCAGTTTTTGTTATCTGCATGGTAATTGCATAGTCCATGTTCACATTTGCCATGATTTCCTAAGCATATGCGTTCGCTGCATTCACGATCGACTTTGCATGAAAGATATGCGTTGGATGATCCCTTTCCAGCGAGCTCAGGTTCTTCAGCAGTTGAAGCACTGCAGTTGCATCGACCATGTTGGCATTTCCCTCAGTGTCCTAGGCATATGCCTTCGCTGCACTCACTATCAATTTTGCATGAAAGATACGCGTCGGATCGGATGACCTTGTTCCAGCTAACTTAGTTCCTGAAACCTTCAAAATTGGTGAACCTACAAAAATCATTTCATTAGAAACTTGTACAGTTAGAGAGAAAGAGAGAGAGAGAGTAACATGATACAGTAACAAAGAAGAGCAGCAAAAGAGCCATGTTGATGGTTGTCATTTTAGGTTTAGCTAGAATAAATAAGAAACTCGATCTGAGGTTAACACTAAGAAACTGTGACGGCTGAAGATTTCAAACTACTTTGAGGGCTAAAGGTTTCAATTGCTGTGTGTATATTGAGGCTTGTGGGAATGAATTTATAGAATGGACTTGGTTCAGTTTATTTTATGTTTTTCCCAACGAGATTAGGTTTATAAAAGCAAAATTCGTAACATATATATATATATATATATATATATATATATATATATATATTGAAGATTTAATTTTAAATATTTTTTCATATCAGACGATAATTCCATATTTGATATAATAAACTCTTTACTATATATATTGTTCCTTTGATTTGATGCATTAATCTTTTTTCCATATAATATCCATATATATACAATATTCATGATACAATTTATTCATAATAAGATGCATGCATATGATGCTTACATTCAGTGGCGTGGTCAGATTTTAATCTGAGAGGGGGTCTTTCACAAAATGCTTATAAAAAAAAAATTTAACTTCTAATATAATTTAACTCATAATCCATTTCAAAGTAATCTGATGGTTCTCAATCAACATAATATATATCAAAATAACAAAAAGATCCAAAATATCATATTCCTAATACTAATTTATTACATTCATAGTTGTCATTAACGAGTTATAATCTTTTGAAATCGTTATACCTTGATTAGTGTTTGATTTTCTTTTGTGATGTTTTTTCATAACTAAAAACATATCGACTAAATTTTTAGATTCAAACAATTCTAATAAAAATCCTTATATTTTTCAAAATTACAACGAAAAAATATATTTATATAGACTAGAATCAATTTAATACATTTTTCTTAACTAAAAAAAGATAATACTTGCTTAAGGAATATATATAAATATGAATAATATAGAATAAATTAATGTGGGCCTAGAATCCCCCCTGGAGCCCACCTCCCTCCGTCAATGCTTACATTGGATTTGCATACAAAATATATACGTGGCGAAACAATTCATTTCATATCTTAAATTTTCTATTTTTTGAAATTTTATTTTCATACTAATTAATAATTATGTTTTACCTTTTAATCTTTTATTTTACCATACATTTGAAGTTTCAATTGATAGGTTTATTCTCTTTGGCTAGAAGGAATTGAAATGTTAAAAGAAGATATAAGGCATTCTGGATTAGCTAGTGAGATGCTGGCATCATGAGTTGTACTCAGAGGCGTAACCAGAAATTTAAGTTAGGAGGGGCTCTTCATATAGATAAATGTTTATATTATTTTTCGGTCGAAAAAAAATATGTGCTTTAATTTCATTTATTATGAATTAAGAAGTTAACATTACGCTTATATAAACAATATATGATAGAAAAATACAAAATTATTAATATAATGGCAATGCTAGTGCTAATGGTTGAAAGAATTTTTTGGGCATATATGTTATCCATTTCCAAAAAGAAATTATGGTAATCATCTATTTAGTGCTCAAAAAAATGAAAAACAAATACTTATCCACTTAAATTTTTAATATTATTAAGTGAAATTGACATGTTAATAGAGAATTAGAAAGAAATAAGCAATAGAAAATAAATAAACTTAAAAAAAGTCTAATAATATTAGTGTAATTTGCATATATATAAAGAAGACAACGAAAAAATCATACCCCTCTAGTCCCTATATACCCCTCTACTCAAAATGCTTCCCGAACCAGACATTGAGTCTCAATTTGCTATCCGAACGCGAAATCGTAACAATGTGTTCCCCGAACCCCCCCTTCTGTCAGCTCCGTTGCACCAAAAGTTGCACTCCGTTACTAACTCTGTTTAGTATGTTTACGTGGAAGCAAGGGATTACATGTTTTATTCATTATGAAATTCCTTTTTTTTTAAAAGTTAATTAATCTAAAATTCTTCCTCTTCCTTCTTCTTTTTTTCCAGTAAAATTCTTCTTCTTCTTCACTTTTCTTAATCTTCTTCTTCTACATCTAAGCTCTTCTTCTTCTGGGCTCTTATTGTTCTGGAATCTGGGTTCTTCTTCTTCTATCATATTTCCAAACAACAATCACAGCCACCATTGCAACAATCACATAAACAACAAAATCAAATCAAATCAAAACAACCTTAATTCATCCAAAACCAATCAAAATCACACCACCACACCCCCAAAATTCCCAAACTGAATTAGAAATCACACCACCAAAAATCACTCTCTCACTCCTACAATACACAATTACACAAATTAGCACCCAAAATTGCAACCCAATCCAACAAATTCAAAGTCTCCAAAGACAAAGTAAGCAACAATCAGAGTAAGGAGGAGCATAATTACAATTGGGAAATCGAAAGGGTTGCGACTAGTGAGTTTCTCCTTATTCGGGGCCATACGCACCATATGACTCCTCCGATGCCTGCGACAATCGAACCACGAAATTGAGGAGGAAGTTAAAGAGGTTATTGAGGCTGAAGGAGTTTGCTTTCTCGAACTCGATCAACTCCAAGTGGGCGATCAACCGATCGTTGTCCCTCTTTGCTTCTCCGCGGATCGACCTCCGCCACAGTCGAAGCGAGTCGGGTCGGGCTTGGGATAGTGGATGCATGGGTCGACCATGTCCGTCTTTGCTTCTCCGCCGTCACCCACCTTGACCTCTCCCTCCAATCCTCTAGTGCCATGCACTGCTCGATGACGACGTTCATGGCTTTGGCACCGAACATGCACGAGCCGCACGAGAGCTTCTTCATTCCCTTACAATTATGCGCCAAAGCTACCATTCTGAGGTCAGTGATTTCGCGGCAGCCATAGAGTTTGAGACGGGTGAGGCTCCTGCAACAAATCGAGATCAGGACCTAAGCCTCGTCGTCTAGGCTGATCGATTTCCGATCGCAGCGAAGAGCGAGCTTCGTCACCAAGTCGAACTAAACAAAGAGAGTAGACATGAAGGGGAAGACGGTGGGTTGGGGACGACGACGTCGTGGGTTGGGTATTTAGATTTATAAATTAATAATTATAACTTATAAATATTATAACTTAAAACCTAATTCAAATAACATCCAATCCCTTGCTGCCACGTAAGCATACTAAACAAAGTTAGTAACATAGTGTAAGTTTTAGTACAACAGAGCTGACAGAAGGGGGGTTCGGAGATCACATTGTTACGATTTCACGTTTGGGGAGCAAATTGAGACTCAATGTCTGGTTCAGGGAGCATTTTGAGTAATAAGCCTAATTTTATTGATGAAGAGACACGTGGTAATTGCGAATTCACATTGTAAGTTTTGAGCTACATTTGGGTATCAAGTTGGTATTTTTATACAATTCTAACATGTTACTTCGCAAGCGAGTTAGTACTTTGTTTTTGCTTCCCCCTTCCATGGCCTTTTTTCACAGTTTTTTCTCTTTTGTTTCTCTTTTGCTCCCTTCAAGGCCCGTATTCGAATCCATAAGGCTCCCTTTTAGGTTTTTTTTTTCTCTCTTTTTGTTCTTTTGTTTTCTCTTACCAATTATTGTTTCTCTTTTAGGTTCGAATCCCATATGGCTCATTTTTTATTTTTTTGTTTTAATATTATTTTTTCTAAAAACCTACTAGTTTCCTACCTTTTTTGATATGTTTTTTTTTTCTTTCGGTGAGAAATTATCAAGGGACTATTTGATTATATTAGGTTGGTGATTGTTTCTTGTTATAATTTAATTTGTGAAAATTTTGGTATAAAAATAGTTTTTTTTACAAGTCTTAGCAATATAAATCAATATACGACACTTTGGGAGCTAAACAATTATGGACACAATTTGTAACGTTCGCCTTGGGCCCCCGAAATCTTAGGGCCGACCCTATTAGAGTCACTAGGAAATTGTGAGTTTTAATTTTTTTGGTTTTGAGTATGTTGAGCTTATGCAGGTATGAATTTATATGGAAGGAAAAACATAATTTTAGGCATGAATATTATTTCTTTAGAGCAAAATTGGTATGAATATTATTATTATTTTTTTTTGGTGAAGAAGTATGAATATTATTTCTTTAGGTATGAATATATATATATATATATTGACTATTTTGTTTTAATAGTTTTTCCAAATCAGGAAAGAATTGAATCTTGTATTTATGTTAGGAAATTATTCTAATAATATAAATGGAAATTAAAAAGAAAAATTTTTGTTGAACCGTTATATCCGGTTGATTTAAGAGATTAGCGTTTGACTTTAGGAATTGATTTATGATTTTCTGGATAAATATTAATTTTTATAAAATTAATATTTGATTAGAAAATGAAAAAACCTTGTTTTTAAATTTGAATTTATTTAAATATAATTGGTAGAGTTTGAATGGTGGTTGATAATACCTTTTAATGAAAGGTACAGACCCTTTTAAGAATTCGGGCTTAATGCAGCCTGCTCGATTTGGGGGCTGTGTCCGTGGGTGCTGTGATGTTGGCTCTGTGGCGTTTGGCTGGGTTCTGCTGTAATCCCGAGAGTGTGGCTTCAGTACTGGGTGGTCGTTGCTGTTTCCGTCAGTGTTGACTCAGGTCTTGGTGCAGGTTCTCCTGGTTGCAACGCGGGCCGGGAGCTTTGATGGCTGCAGTTGGTTGTTAGTTCTAGGACTGTGCTTCATTGCTTTTTGTTTAGAGTCCTGGTTGTAAGCTTTATTTTGTTGAGCCAGTTTGGTTGGTTTGTTTTAACAGGAGGGTGGGTACTCGTTTTCCTTGATCGGATTTTTTCAATTAACGAGCTTTATAACAAGATTTTAATGAGGTCCGCTACCTCTGTGACATATAACTTTCTATTTCTCTTCAATGGAATTTCTTATTTAGTCAAAAAAAAAAAAAAAGAATTGGTGATTGTGGCTGCCAATTGATGAAAAGATACAAGCAAGCCTTGTCAAATTCCGACAAAGCATGGAAACCATTCCATTAAAATGGCCACCGTTCCATGAAGGCATAAAACCACTCCGGGAAAGTATCCAACGGTTCCAAATAAAAAAGCATGGCTGGGCATTTTGTTAGTCTCACAACCTTTCAGAACAAGGGTATCAGACTATTATTCTAAAGGGATGTATTTTTTAAGAATATATTTTAATACATCTATAAATAGAGATATCCACAATTGCATTTCATTCATTTATAATTTAATCTCTTTGTGGAGAATTAGTTTTATAGAACATTTAATATTAGAATACTATTAAGAGAGAGTTTAAATAGAGTTTGTGTTCGTTATTCTTGAGAAATGAAGTGTTGTCTTTCCGTAAAAGGTTGATAGTTGTATCCTAAGTGATGTTTTTCCAAGCAAAAATCCTTAAAGTACGAGTGATGAGACAATTTCACCTTAAGAAAATAGAGCTAAATTTTAGACTTAATTTTTTAAAGTGTCTTTTACTTTGATTTCCTTTTCTAATTTGTTTTTATTATAGAGTACACTGCTTGCCAAATCCCCTCATTGAGGTATGAAAGATGGATTGCACCCCTAATCTCCCGTTCCAATCCACTTCCACTACTACATGGAATGCTCCAAATATTCCCTCCATCAAGATCAATGTGGATGCCTCATGGAATCCTCACACATTAAAATCTGGGATTGGTGCTATTGTAAGGGATGACCGTGGGCAATTTGTTGGAGGAAAATCCATCCCTGGCAATGCCAACTCTGCCCTAAATGCTGAAGCATCGGCCTTGCTTGAGGGATGCATTTTTGCTAGAGACCTGCAGCTTACGAACATCTGCGTGGAATCCGACTCCAAATCCGTTATCGAGTGCTTAATAGGTAGGATTGCTTGTGGTGATTGGGATGTGTACCCAATCCTAACTAGAATAAGGAGATGTCCTCCCTCTTTCTCAATTGTTCTTTGTCTTGGGTGGAAAGGGAAGTAAACTCAGCAGCCGATCCATTTTTCTCACCGACGACAACCGCAGCCGCAACCTGCAAGATCTGGACAGGGAAAGCATGGAAATTGATTATGGGTCTGATGGGTTAGAAAAAGTACATAGTGCCCTTTTCCTTGAAGAGGATACTCAGGGAGGAGTTCGGAGAAAAACCACGGTTGATGCCGACGAGAAAAATCACGACTGATGTCGGCGAGAAAAATCACCATCGTCACCATGACCACCGTGAAGAATTCGGAGGGATGAAGAGAAAGAGAGAGGGGGTATGGGGCGTTCATCGTTGTCATTGGGAGGGGGGTGTGGGGGTTTGGGCGTTTGGTTCGTGAAATCGAATTGGGAAATTTAATTTATTTTGTTGTTTGATGAAGACGATCGATGAAAGAATTGGGGAGACGCAATCGATATTCGGGATATGGATTTTTAATTTTTTGTTTTGTTTTGTGTTATAATTTATTTATGATTTTATTAATTTTTCTTAAATAATTTTTTTTTTCTACCTGACATCCATATCATCATAAAAAAATGATCAAATATGTGCCACTTAGTCACTTAACAGATTTTTGGCTTTTTACTTCAAATACCCCTTGAACTCGCCATCATATCTTAATTTTTTTATTGGACTAAATTTTGTCTCATTTAACCCCCTGAACGTGATTTCTGTCAATCACATTACTCCATTTCTGTTAAATTACTTTAACTTCTATTACATTCCGTTAATTTTACCGACGTGGCGTAATTATTTATTAAAAGATAGACGATGTGTCAACACATTTAATATGATATATATGTATTAAATATATATTTTTTAATTGTGAGAAAAAAAAAATAGACAAGATCTCTATCTCATTCTCCCCTCTTCTCTATCTGGTTTTCCAAAATCTGGTTTTTTCAAAATGAAGAAGAAATATTGTGGTGATTAAAAAAAGTGCCTCTTGCTGAAACCTTGGATCCGATTCCTTTGGGTGTAGGGTTTTATATTCTTATCAAGAATTGGAGGCAAATTTTTTCCAGGAATGTTGAGTCGCTTCGCCTTTGAAATTCTTACCAGGCTCAGTGAATAACACCCTGCCACATCCTTATTTCTTCTCAATTTTTTTCATTCCTTTTTAATTTTTGTTTTCTCATTTGATATATTTGGATTCCAAAAAAAAAAATAGACAAATTCGGACTCGACCATTTACTATGAACATTGGTTTTCAGCAATTGCCACTCTTACTCTTGAGGTTCGAGCTCGATCAAGCGGTCCAACATCTGAATTGCTTCATTCAGCTTGTTGGCTGTGATCTTCACCTCCATTAAAGACCTAAGCGCTTCGACATCATCGGCTCTTGGCCCAATTGCTCTTCAATCAGCCTCTCATTCCCTTCGTGTGGAACGCCGTCAGTGGTTGACTCTTGTCCTTTGGATTCAACCACTGAAGATGCGATTGGGCTTGCAATTGCTGGTTTGGGACTGCGGTATGTCGCATGAAGAGGAATGCGGTTGTGGCTATGGCGGCGCAGGTGGTCTTGAAGAAAGGGGTTAGGGTTTTTGAAGGGGAGGAATTAGTGTTTTGGGGAGTTTGGCGAGGTATATCGGCGGAGGACGGTGGAGGTGACGAGGTTGAGACTCTGATAGTGGGGAAGTGAAGTTGAAGGGTGGAGAACTGGAGATGAACGCGAAAGTCTAAAGGAAGAAATGAGTTTTGGAAATATTTAATTTGTTTTATCTTTTTTTCTCAAAATTAGAAAATATATATTGAATATAAAAATTTATTATATTTAAATCTATTGACATATTGCTTATATTTTAAAAAATAATTGTACTACGTCAATAAAATTAACGGGATAATTGTACTACACCAACAAAATTAACGGAATGTAAGCGAAGTTAAAGTGATTTAACAGAAATGGGATAACGTGATTGACATAAATCATGTTCAGGGGTTAGGTGGACAAACTTTAGTCCAAGAGGGAAATTGAGATTGAATAGCGAGTTCAAGGGACATTTGAAGTAAAAAGTCCAGATTTTTTAACACATGACTAACATAGGATATTTAAATGATGTGTTTTGATAATTTATATATGCAATTGAAATATTTTGTAATTTGGATATAAACTTGAAATGACATTTATAATTTGGAGGATTTTATCTAGTTTGTCTTTATTTTTACCAATAATCTTAAGACGAAATTTTTGTTTGTTAATTGTTATAATTTGGTTTTAAGAATCTTAAAATTCTTTTTTATTCGTATAAATTTATTTTATTTTATTGAGCTTCGTGTTTTTCGTCATTATTGAAGGAAAAATTAATGGCTAGTAATACTAGTGATGATGGTACTAGTAATGATGGTAGTATTAATGATAAAGGAAGTCGTGTGGCTCATGCCGTATCGGTGGTGATCCCTACTTCCTCCTCCATATATATATATATATATATATGGAAATTGAAAATCTAATCATCCATGGCACAATGTGATATAGATGAAATGAACCCAGTAATTAAAAATGTAATGGACTAAATTTTAACGTAATTTATTTTTATTAAATTTTGATAATATGGATGAATTTCATTTATTAAAAAATTATCCCGAGTTAAAATACATAATTTATGCATAGAAACAACAGATAATCATCTAATATAAAACACTTAAATTGTAACAAGTTCCTCTTGTATGTGGGCAATTTTATATCATACGATCTCAAAATAATTCATTGTCCCTCTATTTAAGTGTATAACAAATTAATGAGGCGAACTATATAAACTAGCATTAAAAAAAAATTTTGCTTTCCGTCATCAATTTTGGATGGACTAGAACACACCCCAGCCCTTAAGGGTGGCCCGTGCTGGACTCATTTGTATAATCAATTCATAATTTTATTAGCTCATGTAGAATCACTGGTACAACTTATCACATAAGATGCTTCAACATGAAACTCGTTTACCTTTGGCATTCACATATACCATCCACACATTTGAAAATATGTGACGAACAGAATAAATCTATACAATCACGATCGTCCGTACACGGAACAAATTTGGATGGTCCCCTTGGAGCTAATCTAGGTCCTTCAGCATGAGAAGCATGGCAATTGCATGTACCATATTCGCATTTGCCTCGATGCCTTGGACATATGCGTTCTCTACACTCCCGATCAATTGTACATGAAAGATATACGCCAGATGGCATCATTTCAGCTAACTTAGTGGCTGTAATCTTCAAAATTGGTGAACCTGGAAACTCATTTCATTAGCAACTGGAACATTTATGTATAAAGCCAATACGTACTATGAGAGAGAGAGACTTACAAGGCGCAGTAACAAAGAGGACTAGCAAAAAAGCCATGTTGATAGTAGACATTTTAAGCTATATATGTGGAGTCCCTAAGAAATTGTGAGGGATAAAGGGTACATCAATCTGCAGTGTGTATGTTGAGACTTTGTGTTAATGAATTTATATGGAGGGACTTCGAACGGAGTTGGTTGATGAAATGAATCTGGGAACATTATATTATGTTAACAAATTTATTCTCATACCAATTTACATTTTTTTTTAGTCATCATACCAATTATTAACAATTTAGTTTTACCATGTTAATATATTTAACATAAAACGATTTTTTTTGGGGTCAATTTAACATAAAACGATACATATACATTTCATCGTAGTTATTGTCATACCAATTTTTTTTTTTTTAGGGAATTGTCATACTAATTAATAATGATTATGTTTTATTTAGGCATTTTTTGTTTTTTATTCATCAATTCCGTAGTCCATATTCGATGCATATTATCATTAATGGAAACTAATGAAGTGTTGATTGATAGATTTTTCTCTTTAGCCAGATCGAGTCTGAAATGTCAAAACAAAGGTATAAGTTCTTCTGTTATTTATTTATTTATTTTTTTTATTAAAAGGAATTCATGGGTAGGGATCAAATAATGAACAAAATGTTTGGGGCATAAAATTTTTGAGGGTTTTGTTAAAGCCTCATAATGAAAATCTATATAAATGGGAAAAATCCGATGAGGACAAACAATGCCCAATAATGGCGCATAGGGGGAGATCCAGTAGGGTCATGGGCCCCTTCTCACATAATTTTGTGCAATATATTATATAAGATATTGTAAAATATTTTGTTTAAATATTAAATTAATCATTTTTTAAGAAAATATTTCTATTTTCCTTGTAATTTTATTTTATTACATTTCATATTTGGGTTTCTATTAGTCAATATATCTTTATGTAATGAATCATTAAAAATATGGTATAATTTTTTTGATATTTATTTAGTTTGATATTATTATATTGATTTAAATAATTTAAATACTATTTGACAAAAAAAAAACCACTCGAATACTATTATTAGTTACATTACGTCAAAATTTAATTTTTTTTCTTTTTAAGTATTTTGTAAAAGGCCCCATACAATTTGAATCCTGCTACACCACTGGTGCCCAAGCCCCGACAATTCAGCTTACAATTAACCAAACAAAACAACTTACAATCTTGCATCGTATCATTTGCAAATTCTCTGGTACTTTTAAGTTTATCATTTTTAACTAATTTTGTCCAAATTCCATGAAATTTTGAAGTTTCTCATCCAAACGCACCCTTAGGGCACGTTTGGGAACAAGGATTTAGATTTGGATTTGGATTTCAAATCACTTCATTTGAAATTCCCTTGTTTGGCAACCTAATGATTTGTTTGTAGATTTGGAATTTCTTCAATTAAAATCCATTATTTGGCAAACTTTTTATTTGTAAGGATTTTAATTGAAGATTTCAAATAAGCAATTTCACTATATAAATTGAAAATACTAATGTCAAAATGACACATTGTTTATTTAGCTAAATGAATATTATTAATAATATTTCGTTTGGATACCCATGGATTTGGATTTGAGCTCTCCAAATCCAAACTTTTATGTTTGGATGAATATTTACGGGATTTCATAAGTTCAAATATAGGAATTTGAAATAACTTTTAAAACTATTCATTTGTGTTGAAAATGGGCCGTTTGATAATCTTTCGTTTTTATTTTTAGTTTTTACTTTTTCTGCATATGACTATGTAGAAAGTATAGAAAATGTAAAAATGATGACGATTAATAGTGAGATGGAAATTAAAAACTAAAGAAGGAAGAATGAAAAAAAAAACACAAAAAACAAAAAGTGAAACCCGCAAACTAAAAATAAGTTTTGGTTTTAATTGATATTTTAGTTTTCATTTTATTCACTATTTCTTCTACATTGTTCTTCACCTCTTTCCCAATATTCTTCTTTATCATTCTTCTTCCTTCATTTCCTTAATTTTCAAGTATAAAAAATAAAAAATAAAAATAAAAAACAAAATAATTATCTATCTAAGGGCCCATTGATTTTACCTTTTAAATCTTATCTTTTATCATTTCCTCTGTCCACCTTAAGCATGACCATCAACTACAGCATAACACTACTCATTTGAAACGTCAACAGATATTTTCTGTTTCTTATTTTGGCTGGAATTGAAATTCCAAAACAAAGATATGAACCTAAGAAATGAATGAATATCCAAAAAATTGGATTAGATTAGTTTTCAAAGACTAAGACTGGTACGTACCTACTAGAAAATGTCCTAAACATAGAGTATGTGCTATATATATAGCCATGGCTCCATAAATCCTTATTTGTATGAGAGAGAATCAGAGATAGAAAGAGGCAGCTAGAGAGAGAATTATGGGTTTTGTGTGGGTGAAGAAGAAGAGCAACAAGGCCTTACTATTTGTGGCACTAAGTCTTGTGTTGGCTTTCAATGGCCACAACTCCTTGTTTGCACCACTTGATGCCAAGAGTAGACTAAGTGCACTGCTTCATTTAAAAGCTCCCTCTCTAATTTGGTTGTTTATGTTAGATTAATTAGCCCTATTATTGACTAATCACTGTCTGTAACTCTGTTTGATAACTATGTAGCTTCACATAGTTTATATGGGTTCGAAGCAGCATGAGGATCCTGAGCTTGCAACCAGTTCACATCATGAGATGCTGGCATCAGTTGTTGGCAGGTTAGCCATAATTTAAACACTGCTTATTAGTTGAAATGCGTCCAAAACAAGATGCGAAATCTCACTTTGCACCCAAGATAAGAATTCGTGACACTTTGTATCCAGAAGAGGCATTCTGTTACCTCCGTTGCACCAACCGTCAGTTTCTGTTATTAACTCCGTTAAAAGTGCTGATGTGCCAGTAATATTATAAAATTTATAGGGACAATTAAGACATTTGCTATTTAAATTTTATATTAAAATTATTTTTAAAAAATTAAAACAAATCTAAATTAAAATTTATTACAGATTTGTGCACTCTTTCATAATTTTCAGATGCACAAACAAAAATCTTTTAATGCATATTTTGAATAAAAATGAACAAATCCAAATCAATAAAACCAATCCATGTATTTAAAACCCAAAAGAAAAGAGAAAAAAGCTTAAAAAAGAACCTAAAGTTTCTGTACATCTTCACACTTTCTCACCATATCAATTGATGGAGTCCTCCTCCCTCTCGATTTCCTCCTCCACTCCGACCCACCCGACCCAAATCCAAACCCCTCCGACCCACCTGACCCAAATCCACCCTCTATTTCAGAGCCTCATGTTTAAGCAGCAACTCAACGGGCGAGTCGAAGTTCAGAAAGTGGCCGCCTGCAAGTCCAGAGACGGCGATGGAGACGACGGAGCAAAAGGTGAAGAATGCTCTGGTGAGTTCGCCGGAGCTTGCGACTGAGATGGAGGGAAATCGGCAATGGAGAAAACGGTGAAGGTGCATTAGGTTGCGGCGATTGAGTCGGAGATGGCTGTGGTAGAGACGAAGAAGACGATCGGATGGGCGGTGGGCGGAGAATTTTAATTTTATCAAAAAAGAAGACGATCGGATGGGCGGTGGGCGGAGAATTTTAATTTTATCAAAAAAGAAGACGATCGGGTGGGGTGGGGTGGGTTGGGTAATTTAGATTTGTTTTAATTTAAAAAAAAAAAATTTTAATATAAAATTTAATAAAATATAGCAAATGTCTTAATTGACTCTACAAATTTTGTAATTTTACTGTCACATCAGCACTTTTAACGACATTAGTTATAGAGACTGACGGATGGTGCAACGGAAGTAACGAAATGTCTCTTCTAAGTATAAAGTGGCACGAATTCTTATTCGGGGTGAAAAGTGAGATTTTGCGTCCTGTTCTGGGTGCATTAAATAATAAGCCATTAAACTTTCATTCAAATCACTAACTTAATTCACACTTCAATTTCATTCTACTTAATCAGTTTCATTACCTTAATTAAAGACGAACTACTTTAACTTGAGATTAAGCCGCTTCGAGTCACGAAAGCAGAGTTTTTGATTTCTAATTGAATAACTTGTTCAATAAGGTACTTTTGAACATGACTTGGTTAATTTAGTCTCTGACGGAAAAACCTAGAAAGGGCTCGTTGTATGTTACTATGTGTTGTGCAAAATTTTTTTGTCAAAATGTGTTGTGGAAACTTAATTAATGCATGTGCTCTGCAGCAAAGAAGCAGCCATTGATTCAATGGTCTACAGCTGCACACATGGTTTCAATGGTTTCGCAGCCAAGCTTACGGAATCTCAAGCCAAGAAGATTGCTGGTATACTTTAACACTGAAGTGCCTCCATTTCTCTCTATAGTACATCTTGTTTTTATAGGCATTTAGAAAACTTCCTATTTACTCAACTTTTTTCCGTTTTGATCTCATTTGTTGACATAGTTGGCCGAACTTACATAGGATCATTAATTCTAACCCTAAATAATCAACATTGTCAAGAATTATGATCAAAGTTGAAAAAAATTAACTAGAAGTGAAGTTTTCACAATACGTCACGTCTTTATCAAAGACAGGATGTCGTGTATGGAGAAATGTGCTCTATTTTAATAAATTGTAATCTTGATGATTTCATTGTTGTTTTAGAGTTATCTGGAGTCGCTCATGTGATGCCAAATACCTTTTATACACTGCAAACAACTCGAAGTTGGGATTACTTAGGCCAATCGTCCCATTCTCCCACCAATCTCATGCATGACACCAACTTGGGAGATGGCATTATCATTGGCATCATTGACTCAGGCATATGGCCAGAGTCAGAAATGCTAAATGACCAAGGAGTTGGGCCAATCCCACCACGTTGGAAGGGCCAATGTGTATCTGGAGATCAGTTCAATGCCACAAAATACTGCAACAGAAAACTGATAGGAGCTAAGTGGTTCATAGACGGTTTCCTAGCTGAAAATCAACAACCTTTCAACACATCTGAGTTCCCGGAGTTCTTGTCTCCCATAGACGCAATGGGACATGGCACGCACACCGCCACCACCGCTGCTGGCTCCGTTGTGGCCAATACGAGTTACAAAGGGCTCGGTCTAGGCGTGGCTAGAGGTGGTGCACCGCGGGCACATTTATCAGTGTACAAGGCATACTGGAATGTCCCCGGTTCGGTGTGCCCTGCTGTTGATATTCTGAAAGCTATCGATGAGGCAGTTCATGATGGGGTTGACGTGTTGCTGCTGTCTATTAACAACTACATTCCCAAGTTTGCGGAGGTTAATGAGCGCGATCCAATTGCCACTGCCTCATTCCATGCTGTGGCCAAAGGAATTACTGTTGTTGCTGCTACAGATAATATTGGACCATCTGCTCAGACAGTTGGGAATGGATCACCATAGATCTTAACTGTGGCAGCTACAACCATTGACAGATCCTTTCCAACTCTGATCACGCTTGGGAACAACATAACTCTGCTGGTATGTGCTAACTTAATACATACACATTTTTTCCTTTAAAAAAAAAAAAAATCTGAATTGGGTTGCATTTTAATTTGTTTTAGGGTCAAGCTAATTTCGTAGGAAAAGAAGTTGGTTTTACTGGCCTAGTGTACCCAGAGGGACCAAACTCTTCCCTACAGCATATGGGTAATGCAAACTTTATAATTTATCTGCACATCTTTACAACAAAAATAAAAAGAAGTTTCTTTCTTCTCTTATACTTTTAATCAAATTGAACTTTTTTACACTAATTGGTGCAGCATGTGCGAGTCCCTCTTCCTTAATAACACACCAGTGGCTGGAAAGATAGTCATCTGCTTCAAAAGAGGACCAGAAGATATATCAAGCACTGTATTGACAGTAAGAGAAAGAGGTGGAGTTGGGCTGATTATTGCAAGGCCTACAACTAACCTCTTGGAATCATCCAGCGATGATTTTCCATGCATAGTTGTAGATCATGAACTTGGCACCCAGATCTTGTTTTATATTCGTTCCACCAGGTACATATCTTCATTTTTCGCTACCATAATTCAATTCTTCTCTTTGTCAAAAATGTGACCAATTAGGTTGTGTTTTATGAAGCACAGATCTCCTACAGTAAAACTGAGCCCTTCTAAAACCCTGGTGGGGAAGCCAATTTCAACCAAAGTTGCCCACTTCTCTGCTAGAGGGCCTAATTCCATTGCTCCAGAAATTTTGAAGGTACAATTTATAATGGCATGGCAATGATTTCCAATTTGATCATCCTTTTACGTCGAATTCAACCGATTATAATAAATTTGTGTTGACACAGCCGGATATAGCTGCACCTGGTGTGAACATATTAGCAGCCACTTGTCGCTTTGATCCCGGTATGGATGGAGGATTCGCCTTGATGTCAGGGACAACAATGGCAACTCCTCATGTTGCAGGCATTGTGGCACTTCTAAAATCATTGCATCCTAATTGGTCCCCTGCTGCAATCAAATCAGCATTAGTAACAACAGGTCAATCTATAACGGTCCATTATGTACTTGGTTTTCAAACAAAATGTAGCAATAAAATTTTCAAAACCTTTTTTTTTTGCGTAGCGTGGAAGACTGATCCATTTGGAGAGCCAATCTTTGCTGAAGGGAGTACACAGAAGGTCGCGGATCCATTCGACTATGGAGGAGGACTAGTGAACCCGAACAAGGCAGGGGACCCTGGCCTCATATACACAAACTACCTTTGTGCTGTTGGCTACAACACCTCAGCAATCTCTCAACTTGTTGGACAAGTCACAGGATGTCCCACTATAAAGCCTTCCATTCTTGATGTGAACCTGCCTTCCATTACCATTCCGAATCTAAGGAAGTCTGTGACACTCAGTCGAAGAGTAACGAATGTTGGTCCATTGAATTCGACATATAAAGCTCAAATAGGCCCTCCACTAGGCATTCATGTAGCTGTAAAACCAGAGACACTGGTCTTCAACTCCACAGTTAAGACAATCTCCTTTGTGATTGCAGTTTCCACCACCTACCAAGTGAACACGACATACTTTTTCGGAAGCCTGACTTGGACCGATGGGGTGCATTCTGTGACAAGTCCTATATCTGTTCGCACACAGATCATACAATCTTTTAACGACGAACATTGAAACTAATTAGATCATATATATAGATATATATATATATATATATAATCATTATATATTGTAATAATAAGGGGCATTGTTTTTGAATCATGAAGATGATCCCACTCAACTTATGTTGTCATCATGTTTGCTTTTTCAAGCATTATATGGGGTTTCAACATAAATGCCTTTTCTTGAAAAAAGAATGAGTCCCACTAATGAAAGGCAAAAGCACCACTCATGAGTTGTGGGTTTGGAATCTGAAGGCAAGGCTCTCATAAAAGGCAATCCCATAACATGGTTGTAGGTTCAATACATTGTAGCTCAATCTACACAATCATTCAACTAACACAACTATTACTGGTTTTATATAACTACAAACTTACAATTATGCAGAATTTTTTGCGAAGTCTTAAAAGATAATTATGCTTGGAAGTTCACTTTTGTGCCCTACTACTGTTCAAGTTGACAAAACAAAAGGCTGGAGAAGTAGGTAAAGCAAATTATTCAAAGTTTTAAGCAAAAACTTTCTGCCCAAAGTGATGTCCTCACATGGTGTGCATCATTATCAATTTATCATATACATGAATTCAATGTCCCTTTTCCAATGGATTGATAAAGAAAAGGAGTTTCCACTTTTTACATGTCCATTAGGACCATTACATTACAATCTACAGATGCTGCTGGGATGCATAGTGGTTAATGAAACTTTGCAGATTTATAAACGAATAAGCGATACTTGTAGGAGATATTCTCCAGAAGAGAGCTTTCATGTCATCGATTTTTGATGGATTCTAATACAAGAAAAAACTACTTTCTTGCAGTTCTTGCTCTTAGTTTATTTGTCAAGGCCACAAGCGAAGTCAATGTATGTATACAATTTCAAGCCTTCAACATTATCTTCATTGTTTTTTCGTTCGTGTTGGGTGTTATTTGAGATGGAATGTTTTCAGGTGCACATTGTATATTTGGGAGAAAACAAGTATGATGATCCTGCCTTGACAAAAAAGTTTCATCACAAAATGCTAAGCACCTTGCTAGGAAGGTATGGCTTCATTCTCGTAGTCCTAGCTATTTGCATCCACTGATATTGTAAGGTAAAATAAAAAAGTTTCTTTTGATTCATTTTGAAGCAAAAAAGCTGCATATAAATCCATCATATACAGCTATAAGTATGGCTTTTCTGGCTTCGCGGCAAGATTAACAAAATCTCAGGCAGAAGCAATTGCTGGTATGGAGTTTAGCAACAAACTACATCATGAACAAGCCATTTAATTTTTATCACCATTCATTGCTAACACCATAGACTGCAGAGTTTCCTGGAGTCATCCAAGTGATTCCAAATCGCATTCACAAGCTCCATACAACCAGAAGTTGGGATTTCATGGGGATCCATGAGCATTATTGGTCGAAAAACCTTTTAACAAAGAGCATGGGAAAAGGAACTATCATTGGTGTAATAGATTCAGGTAAGTTGTAGCAATTAGCAAACAACCCTTTAGTAAATTTAGCCCTTTTGACTTTTGTTTTTATTTTTCTTGCATAAATTTAGCCCACCTTAGTTTTAATTCTGAGTTCGTCCCCGATAGAAAACCCTTGGAAAATACTAGTATACACAACTGTAGATGAACACAAAATTTGAACATGTGCAGGTGTTTGGCCAGAGTCAGAAAGCTTCAATGATGAAGGCATGGATCCAATCCCATCACATTGGAAAGGAACTTGCCAGCAAGGGGAGCATTTCAACTCCACAAACTGCAACAGGAAACTCATCGGTGCCCGCTGGTTTAGAAAAGGTGTGACAAATCCGATTCAAAGGCTTAAAAAAACCGGCATTGTTGAATATCTGTCACCAAGGGATGGAATTGGACATGGCACTCATACAGCCTCTACAGCAGCTGGCTACTTCGTAAAAGGAGCCAGCTACAAAGGACTAGCTTCCGGGTTAGCCAGAGGAGGAGCTCCTCTTGCTCACTTGGCAATCTACAAGGCTTGCTGGGCCAGTGAAGGATGCAGTGATGCTGATCTCTTAAAGGCATTTGACAAGGCCATTCATGATGGAATTGACGTTGTGTCTCTTTCTGTTGGCAATGAGATTCCCATGTTTTCGTACGTTGATCAACGCGATTCAATTGCAATTGGGTCCTTCCACGCAGTCGCGAAGGGGATTACAGTAGTTAGCTCAGCAGGAAATAATGGGCCTATTGCACAAACTGTTGTGAACACTGCACCATGGCTCATCACAGTTGCAGCCACCACAATAGACAGGGCCTTCCCAACAGCCATTACACTTGGAAATAACCACACTCTTTGGGTAAATTACTACTTAATCATCCTTAAAAAGTGCCAAAGAAAAAAAGAAAATGAAGCACTCACTTGATAGTTAAGAATGGTTGTGTTTTGCAGGGCCAATCAGTTGAAAAATATGGTAGAAATCTCAATTCTTTTATTGGCATTACATACTCCGAACGCATAGCATTAGACTCCACGGATGATTCAGCGTGAGACCTCTTCTTTCATTTCGATTCACATCTTACTCTAACTTTGTTTATCACAAATTCACAAATGTTCCATACTGTTTCAAGCAAGGATTGCCAGCCTGGAAGTCTGAATGCAAGCTTAGTCTCAGGGAACATAGTACTGTGTTTCTCAACATCTGACCAACAGGACATACAGTCTGCATCAACCACCGTGCAGGAAGCCGGAGGGATTGGGATCATATTTGCACAGCTTCCCCTTGACGGGCTCAGGTCATGTGGCATTCCATGCATCAGAGTAGGGTTTGAAGTAGGAACGCAAATACTTTCCTACATCAGAAGAGCAAGGTAACAAGATATGAAAGTAAAAAATATTGTTCAATCATATAGATGATACAAATTAATTTGTGTGCTTTGCTATGAAGGCATCCAATTGCAAAGCTGAGTGATGCAAACACTGTCATTGGCAAATGGGTTTCTCCACGAGTTGCGTCTTTCTCAGCTAGAGGACCTAGTTCCATGACTCCAGAAGTTCTCAAGGTACTGCAAGACACATTTAAGAGGCAATGTTAATTAATTATGCCATTTTTTATTATTACCCCTTTTTTCTTTTGTTCATTTCAATCCTTGATTATGGGAGGTAGCCTGACATAGTTGCACCGGGCGTAGACATCATAGCTGCATTTCGACCACTTGACAAGAAGCATAGCAGCGGTTATGCACTCCTATCAGGGACTTCAATGGCATGTCCTCATGTGGCAGGAATTGCAGCTCTCATCAAATCAGAGCATCCAAATTGGTCTCCTTCAGCAATAAAATCAGCTCTAGTCACTACTGGCAAGTTGAAACTCAAAACCAAAACATCTATGTTACTGACAATAGCACGCAAGCACCAACCAATTAGCGTCTGATCATATACTTTATATGCAAATTGCAGCTTCCCAAACTGGAACAGATGGAACACGAATTTCAGTTGAGGGCTTTACTCGAAAGGAAGCTGACCCTTTTGACATAGGTGGAGGGCACGTTAATCCGAATAAGGCAATCGATCCAGGGCTCATTTTCAATGCTAGTACACAAGACTACATTCAGTTTCTCTGCTCCCTTGGTTACAGCAGTGGATCAATTACAAGGCTAACCAAAACCGCGATAAATTGTGCACGAAAGTCTCATGGAATGAACCTCAACCTTAATCTCCCTTCTATCACAATTCCAAACCTGAGAGGGACAGAAACCGTGACAAGAAGAGTGACAAATGTGGGGGAGATTAATTCAAAGTACACGGCATTGGTGGAGGCTCCTCATGGTGTAAAAATGAGAGTTGAGCCTCAAACTTTAAGTTTCAATAAAACCAACCAGATTCTTTCATTCAAAGTTACCTTTTTCTCAACTCAGAAGTTGCATGGAGATTACAAGTTTGGGAGCCTAACATGGACAGATGGTGAGCATGTAGTCAGAAGTCCTGTAGCGATTCGTGCGATCGGGTTTGATTCGTATGTCCATGTATGATGATATCTCTGAAATCAAATATGATGACTAAATAACTATTTAAGACAACACTTTTCTCCAGTCCAATCATGGAAACCATGAACTTCTTTTACAATAGAAGAGATATAAACTGAGCTGCTTGAATTTAGCAGTCTGAGGTGTGTTCATTATATAATGGCAGGTGTGTTCATTATATAATGGCAGGTGTGTTCATTATATAATGGCAGGTGTGTTCATTATATAATGGCAGAGTCGTACCGGCTTATTAGATGAAAAATAAATTTGGTGAAGACCATTGTTACTCGATCCCTGGAAGAGGATCCTCCTTGTCCCCAAATCCTGCACAAAAAATGATGAGGGAAAAAGGTGAAAAAACAATTATTATCACAAGCAAATTGATTCACAGACAACAAGGCAGTAGAAGCATCAGGACAATGAAGAATATTGTTAAGAAAGAAACGGAATTTATTGGTGGTGAAGGAAGAGGAACCAATATGTTTAATAGGCAAACTTGTGCCACCAAAAACGCCACCAACGGAGTCATTACCCCGATATTCACGAGCAAGAGATAACTGACTCAAGTCATTGCTAAGGTGAGAGTTCGCACCGGTATGCAGAACCCAATTATGAGCCGTGTGCCAATTTGACGAACCCACTGAAGAAGAAGCCGTGTACCAATTTGACGAACCCACTGAAGAAGAAGCCGTTGCGGTCATGCCAGTGAGGCGAGAAGGAGGAAGACGGTTGTCATAAGAAGGAGCACCACGAAGCGGACACTAATGAGCATAATGCCCATAATTGTAACAGGAGAAGCATTGAACACGAGCAAGTGCAGAAGGAGGGATGGTCCCAGCAAGCGACGGAGCAGCACCCAAAACACCAGGTGCAGGAGAGTATGCTTGATGCTGCGGGAAACTGCCAGAACGACGGCCACTGCGACCTGGGACACCACGGAAACCACCACCACGGCCACCGCGAAAACCACCACGACCACGGTAGGAAGACCGGTCAGAGCAATCACGAGTAGCGGTGAGAGCCTGCGAACCACCAGAGGGCAAGCTGTCAGATGGTGAAGAAGGTTGGAGGCGTTGCTCAGCTGCAAGGAGGAGGGCCTTGAGATCAGAAAGAGGAATTGGATCATCACGGGCTTGGGCAGCGGCAACGGTGTTTTCGAACAAAGGACCAACATAACAAGTTCATCTTCAGGAATGGGATGTCCACAGAGAGCAAGAGTGTCAGCAAGGGAAGTAACCATGTCAAAATAGTTGGAGATGGAAGAGTCACCACGGGCAAGACGAATCAGATCACACTTAAGTCGCAAAATTCGATTCATGTTGGGAGAAGCATTACGCTTCTCAAGAGACACCCAAACAGCACGAGAAGTGGAGAGCATGGTAACGGTACCAAGAAGAGGATGACTGAGAGAACCATTGATGAGAGAGGACGAGTTGATTAGGAGGACTCTCTAAGAACAACGAGCACACATGCTCATCAGCCGTTAATCAAATCCAAATAACATACCGGATACAACACGAGAACCTAAATAGCAAAAAATTTCAATCCTAAAATATCTTGTGACTTGGAGGCACCAGAAAGAAGGGCATTACCACTCAATCAACCTCCGGACATTGCAGCAGCATCAAACTTCCCTCCAAATCACGTAGGTCTCCTGAGCACCACCAATAGAGATTCACTCCACCTCCCACACAAACTATTCCCACAAAGGGGACTACATAGAAAACTCAAAAAGTTGTTGGACTTAGGGGATTCAACTTCAACTGAAAAACTAAAAGCAAAATCAAAACTAAAAAAATAACTACCAAGGCTGCTGATCTCCCAAATCCCGTTCTCGTCAGAACCTACTCGGAAGCAGCGCCGTCGAGTCCTTCATTCTTGCTACCCACCATAATCGCCATATGGTTAGCGATGCCGACCAGCCCCATGGAGATGAAGAAAACATGCACTCCCCAACCTAGCAGATCAAATCATGAAGCCAAGAAGCCACCGAAAGGGGAGGGACAAGAATGAAAGGGGAGAAGGGAGAGAGAGCAGACCAAAGTGTGGGGAGGTAGGGGTTCATCACAAATCACCCACCAGATGGTGGAGATCTGGAGAAGCCCTACCTCCAAATCTAGGGCCGGCGGGGTTTTGGGTTCAAGAGAGAGGCGAGAGCGATTTTTAGAGAGAGAGAGGATGCTAGACACCCTCTTCAACTCGTAAACTAGGTGGAACTTGGTAGAAACTTATCTGAATTATCTCGATCACTTCAAACTATAAGATATGGGTTTATTGGCAACCAGACTCGAAGCAGATGATGATCTCTTCAACGTCGGATAGAGCCGATTGACCCGATTTAGCATAAACTGCACCTCAAGGTATGAACCTCTATCTTCACTCCTAGCTGGAATTGAATCGAGACTAGCTCGTGATGTCTTCAATATTACTTCTTCTATCTATGGAATCTGGATTGGAAATTATAACTAGAAATCGGGTGATGATCAATTTGATGATCTAATGCACCCTAGGTGTTTGTTATTTTGCTTAAGAGAGAGGTCAGGTGTGACTACCTCACCGTGTGTTCTTCTCTATCTATTTCTTATCAGAGTTTGTTGAATTACAAAGCATATATACTCACACACACACACACACACACACCATGATTCGGTTAGAGATGATAACATTATGATGTCATCACACACACACACACACACACACTCCTTGCAGCTCACTCAAAACTGCTCACACACTCACTGGTATACTAACCGTCTCCTACTCTTACAACTCACACATGCTCTCATTTAAAGCCTTCAATTTGTGACACTTGTCCTCCTCGAGTTAGCAACATGTATGCTGCCAAGTCAACTGCCAGTGATGCAGCTTAGTCACCAACAGCCCCTCCTATGCTAGTCACTGGAACTACTCCCAGTAGACCTCTTAGATGGCAGAACCTTTCTCTAGGTAGAGCTTTGGTGAAGATATCTGCAAGTTGCTCTTCAGACTTGCAATAGTGTAGTGTGATTTCTTCATTTTGAATTACATCTCTGATGTAATGGAATCTTCTATTGATATGCTTGGTCTTCTGATGAAAAACTGGGTTTTTGGCCATGCCATTGGCTGACATGTTGTCACACAGTAGAGGAGTAGCCTTTAACTGTTCCTCTCCAAAGTCTCCCAATACAAACCTTAACTAGAAAACTTGAGTATTTGCCTCAGAGGCACTAACATACTCAGCTTCTGCTGTTGAAAGAGCAACATTGCTTTGTTTGACAGATGCCCAAGAGAAAATCCCACTGCCAAATGAAAAAGCATAACCATATGTATTTTTCATGTCATCTTCAGGCCCTCCCCAATCACTGTCACAGAATCCCACCAAAGTAGCCACTTTCCCTTTCTTATATTCAATTCCATAGGTCAATGTACCTTGGACATACCTTAGGACTCTCTTAGCAGTTCCTAAATGCTTCTTGGTAGGGTTGTGCATGAATCTAGACAGTAGACTTGAAGCATACATTATGTCTGGTCTAGTAGCAGTAAGATAGAGCAAACTTCCCACAATTTGTCTATAGAGTTACTCATCAGCAGCTTCACTACCATCACTTCTTTGCAGCTTGTCAGTAGTTGCTAGGGGAGTACTCACTGGCTTGCAGTCTTTGAGTCCAAATTTCTCTAGCAATGTAGAAGCATAATTCCTTTGATGAATGAAGATACCATTGCTAGAATGTAGAACACCCATCCCTAGGAAATGATGCAATAATCCCAGGTCTGTCATTTCATATTTGTTCATCATGTCTTGTTTGAACTCAGCCATCATAGTAGCACTATCACCTGTGTAGATAGTGTCATCTACATAAATTGACACAATTAGAGTTCCTTCATCTTGCTTAAACTTTAAGTAAAAAGTTGCCTCACTTGAACTTCTCTCAAACCACAACTCAGAAAGTAGGAATCAATCTCCCCATACCAGACCCTTGGTGCTTGCTTAAGACCATAGAGTGCCTTGTTTAACTTGTAAACTTTGGCTTCATTACCTTGAACTTCAAAACCTTCAGGCTGATCCACATATACCTCCTCTTCTAGAACACCATTGAGGAAGCTGACTTCACATCAAGCTGAAACTGTTTCCATTCTTTCTGTTCTGCTAAGGCAATTAGGGTTCTAATAGTGTCAAGTCTTGCAACTGGTGCAAATGTCTCATTGAAATCAATTCCTCGTTTCTGAGCATATCTCTTAGCTACCAATAACTGGTTTGTTAGTAGGTCTCTCTATTAGTTCCCATGTATCATTCTTTTTAATCATATGTATCTCAGCTTCCATGGCTTTCTTCCAAGCTGAATCCTTGATTACTTCACTGAAACTTTCAGGTTCTGTTATGCACATGTGACATCTAGCATAAACATCATTTAGACTTCTTAGCTTCACAGGTGTATCACCTGAACTTGAGCTAGGCGAATCACAGGAACTAGGACTGGGGCTTGTACTAGGACCAGAACAAGGGCTTGAGTTTGAACTTGAACTGGTGCTAGTAGTATGAGGACCCTATGTTACTGGTGTAGCATAATCAATTCTAGTGTCAAACCTTACTGGTATGTACTTCTTAACTTCTGCATGTTTCTTCCAATCCCAGCATCCTTCTTCATTAAATATTACACTTCTTGACACCACAATCTTTCTAGTTTCCAGACTATAGATTCTGTAGCCCTTTTCACAGCTACCATAGCATACTAAAACACCTTTCACACTAGAATCATCTAGTTTATGTCTCCTCTGGGATGAGATATGCATGTAGCATATAGAGCCAAATACCCTTAGGTGTGACATTCCTGGTCTTCTACCAGAGAACTTCTCAAATGAAGTCTTACCCTGCACAGCCTTGGCAGGACATTGATTGAGAATGTATACTACAGTGTTGAATGCTTCACCCCAGAACTCATAGGGTACTTTTTTTTCCATGTAACATAGACTTAGCCATCTCTACTATAGTCATTTTTTTCCTCTCAGCAACACCATTCTGCTGAGGAGAGTAAGCCACTGTCAGCTGTCTCTCAATTCCATGCTCTTAACAGAGTCTATGGAATTCATTTGAGGTATACTCTCCACCTCTGTCACTTCTCAACTTCTTCACTTTGAACCCACTTTGTAGTTCAACCATAGCTTTGAACTTTTTGAACACATTCAACACACCTGATTTATATCTCAGAAAATATACCCAGCGCATTCTAGAGTGATCATCAATGAAGGTAAGAAAATACAGATTACCTCCCAATGTTTCTGTTTGCATAGGACCACACACATATGAGTGTATTAACTCAAGAGGTGTAGATGCCCTCCAAGCCTCTTCTGTATCAAAAGGACTCACATGATGTTTCCCTTAAATACATCCTTCACAGAGTTCTTTGTCACCTTCTAGATTAGGTAGTCCAACCACCATGCCCTTTTGTCTTAGCATTTTTAGGCTTGAGTAGTTCAAATGACCAAATCTCATGTGCCATAGTTATGTGCTTTCCTTGGCTTCTACTCTTCTAGCTACTGGATTCACATAGTCCAGAGAAAGCTTGAAACATTTGATGTCCGTCATAGGAACCTTAACAGCCCTTTGTTTCATGTTCTTATCTTCATAAACCTCTGCTGAGCTGTCTCCAAACACTAGGCAGTATCCATGTTCCACCACATGACCTACACTTAGTAAGTTCTCATCCAATCCAGGTACAAGCATCACTTCCTTGATGTACTTGTCACCTTGGTCAGTATGAACCAACAAGGAACCTTTACCTGCAACTTGAACTTGCTCACCAGTACCCATCTTCACTCTTACATTCAGGTTTCGATCAATGTTAGTCAATAAAGACTCATGACCAGTCATATGGTTACTACAACCACTATCCAGGTACCACACACCCACATCCTTCTCAATGGAGGCTGAATGGCAAGCATGTTACCTTCAACTTTATTCACTTTCTGAGCTTAGCAATCTGGTTTTCAGAACAGTCTTTGGCAATATGGAAAAATTTAGAGCACTTGAAACATTTCACTTTTCCTTTGAACCAGCATTCACCCCAGTGAAGTTTGTTGCAATTCTTGCAAGCATCCTTAGAACCACTGGTTTCTCCTTTCTGATTTCCAGAGAACTTGTTCTCATACTTAGCATTGCCTTTGAATTTGCTGTTAGTCCAACCCTTATTTCCACCTTTGAACTGCTGCTTCTTGAACTTTCCCTTATTAGGACTTGATAGTGCCTGTGACTTGTTATTCACACTCATACTTGAGAATGCTTTCTCAACATCACCCTCCGTGTGCATCTCCAAACGTTGATCAAATGCCATGATTGATGCAGAGATACTTTCAACACTAATCTGCTCTAGGTCTCTAGTTTCTTCAAGTATGGACACAATCGAACCATAGGGTTTAGTCAAGCTTATCAGGATTTTCTGTGCTAATCTCTTTTCAGTTACTTCTTCACCATATGTTTTCATTTGATTAACAACACCAAACAGTCTAGTCATATATGTAGAAAAGGATTCATCATTTTTCATACGTGTATACTCAAAATCTCTTCTTAGACTTTGTAATTTAACTGCTCTCACCTTAGGATCTCCTCTTTATTCCTCTTTCAGAATCTCCTAGGCACTTTTGGCTATCTCCTAATTCAAGATTATTGGAAAGATTTCTTCAGAGATTGCATTCTGAATTAGGTTCAAGGCCTTGGCATTCTTGATCTGATCAACATGACTTATTGCCGTCTCAATCTCCTCATCTTCATTGTCATACTCAGGGTCAGGTAAATCTTGAGTGACTATCTTCCACATATCACATGCCTTTAATGCTGTTCTCATTTTGATATTCCAGAAATCATAGTTAACTCCTGTTAATACATGCATTTTGGGTTCTCCTCCTCCAGTACCAGTCATGATGACTTGGTTGTGAAGAAACTTCAACCCCCTGCTCGGCTTCAACTCCTGCTCGGCTTCACCACAGAAAAACGCCCCAGAGATATGATCTCAGAGCTCTGATACCATATTGGCAACCAGACTCGAAGCAGATGATGATCTCTTCAACGTCGGACAAAGCCGATTGACCCGATTAAGCAGAAACTGCACCTCAAGGTATGAACCTCTATCTTCACTCCTAGCTGGAATTGAATCGAGACTAGCTCGTGATATCTTTAATATTACTTATTCTATCTATGGAATCTGGATTGGAAATTATAACTAGAAATCGGGTGATGATCAATATGATGATCTAATGCACCCTAGGTGTTTGTTATTTTACTTAAGAGAGATTTTCTGGTTTTCAAAGGGAGGTCAGGTGTGACTGCCTCACCGTGTGTTCTTCTCTGTCTATTTCTTATCAGAGTTTGTTGAATTACAAAGCATATATAGTCACACACATACACCATGATTCAATTAGAGATGATAACACTATGATGTCATCACACACACACACACACACACACACACACACACACACACACACACACACACACACACACACACACACACACACTCCTTGCAACTCACTCAAAACTGCTCACACACTCACTACTATACTAACCGTCTCCTACACTTACAACTCACACATGCTCTCATATAAAGCCTTCAACTTGTGACACTTGTCAGGACCCGTCCCGAATTTCCCCTCAAAACCCGAGAAGGACCCCGATCTCGTCTGACAACCTAAGGAAAAGTTCACAAAATACCCTTCAATCCTTACAAATATAATATGACCAACGTCACCTGTCAGACAAGGGATTCAAAGCACTCAACATTTCCAACAAATAATGATCATCCAATTAAAATATAATATCATAGCGTCTAGGTATGATAAATATTACAATTTAGATATCCTACTCGAAGTGTAATAACACTGTGCAGCTGAAAAACTAATGCCTCTGCCTCGTACGAAGTACCCGCATCAACTCAACAGCCTAGATGGGATTTAAACACAAAAATTGTGAGTGGACAAAAATAATCATTTATAAAACTTTTTTTCGAGGAAATCTTACATTTTCCCCTCCACGAATAAAACCATGCATGCATCACATAAAACAGTTTATGATATAAAAACATCATCAGAAAACCATCGGAATTTCCCTTTCTCTTTAAAACCACTTGGTTGGACCCATGCAAAATCGGTATAATGAAAACACATCGTGGTCCACAGTTTAGTTTGAAAGTTCTCCTCAAAAGAGTTTAAAATCATTTATTTCGACCTGGACACATAAGATATCAAATCCACTATTCCCGACATATCCACTAGCCACCAGGGTATCCCTTGGGGTGTGCTAGCCCTGTACTACAATTCTGTACTATGCATAGACAGTCTCGTGACCCAGCGAAGCAAAACTCTTGACGCTAGAGTCTGAGCACTCAACGAACCAGCGGAGCAAAACTCTCGATGCTAGTCGGAGAAACAGTAACCATCAGGATAGAAAACCAGTGAAAACTAATTCTTTGAAAAATCACCAATTATATTGGAGGTTAACCGGGTTCACCGCTAACAACGGATCCTAGCCCCGGATCCTAGCCCCCCTTAAATTGGTATTGCTTATATTGGAGGTTCACCGGGTTCACCGCCAACAGCGGATCCTAACCCCGGATCATGGCCCCCCTCAAAACAGTTCAACCCAAAATCATGGACTCAATAATTACCACATCAAAACGTTATCAAAACCGAGTCAAAAATCATGCCATTTCTCAAAACACACTTTCACTGAAATATTAAAAAACATGTGTCCAGCAATCATTTTTCAATTCTAGAAATTCAATGCAACAATACATAACAGTATTTAAACAAAGATACACTGATGCATGCATTATAGTTTATAAACCAAAAGTTCACTCACCACCTGTCCAAGCAAGCTCAATCCCGACTTGTTTGTCCCTCCGAGGTTCCCGGAGCAATATCGCATGTTAATAATAACAATCGGGATTACCGGCTAGTAATAAGACTCTTATACAATAACTCCCTAAACCCCGGGATATCCACCTACGCTGCCCTAAAAAATGCAGCAACTTTGGACACCCAAAACTACCTCTAAACGACGTCCAATCAACCCGAAACTTGCTCCAACAGATCCGAAACATCAAAAACTAGCTATCACGCGTCACCGTGACCTCGGAATAGGCCACACGCTCCTCCACGCGTCGGTGGAAGGCCGAACCACGAGCCCACGCGCCGTCACGTGTCTGCCACGCGCCTACTACAGTACCCATGCTCATGGACCGGTCCAACTCGACCCAACTTGGCCTGACCCGATCCACTCAACCCGACCGGTTCAACTCGACCCAACCGGTTCAACTCAACCCGACATGATCTGACTCGACCCGACCTGATCTGACTCGACCCGACCCGATCATCGGTGACTCACCGGAGAAGACGACCGGACCACCGTCGCCGTCACCAGCGTCTGGCTGGAGAAGATGACCGAACCACCGCCGCCGCCGTCTGGGTCACCAGAATCCTCCATTTCCGACCGATCCAAGTTTTTTCCTAACTTCTTCAAAACTCAACCATTTTTCACAAAATTTATGTCTAAATCTATCTACTCGAACCCATTAATCCAAATATGACCTCAAAACATCAAACCCATACTTGTGCTAGTTGAAAAATTGATCGGAAGGTCCGATTCTTCTTTTCCTCGGTTCGGCTTCCCCCGTTGGTGTCTCCTCTGATGGTTGGTACGGTTGTGATCGTGGGAAGGAGTAGAATTCGATTAGTGGAACAAAAATGGAAGTTTAGGCCTTGAATCAAAGTCAAAGTTTTGGGTTTCTTGGTTTTTTTCTCTCACGGTTTCGAGATGGGTTTGTGTGGTTCAGAGAGAGGATGAGAATGAGATGATGAAATGAACTGATGTAATAATGATTTGGGGTTAAAAATATCTACCCCAAGAATGCCCCTAACAATCTAGACCCGTAACTTTCGTACACGAACTCCGTTTTTCACGTGCCGCCTGTCTACGAACTCGTGAGTTCGAGGTCTACGCAACGGTATCCAAAACACAGCCTAAAAGTTATGAAACAAAACTTGATTTTCACACCCTTAACCACCAAGGGTAAAATCGTCATTTTACAAAATAATTTACAAAAATTGATAATTATATTTTTCCGGGTCATTACACACTTATCACTCTCGAGTCAACAGCATGTATGCTACCAAGTCAGCTGCCAGTAATGCAGCTTCGCCCCCACGTGTCGATACTGTTCACGACAGAATCAGAATAAACCGTCCAGACTAACGGCGTTAAGGTCCGTCATAACCCCGTTAACGTTCGACGGAATATGCTAACGGCGTTAGCATATTCCGTCAACCCTTGACGGTGTTAGCTGACCGTTAGTCAATTGACGTGCTGACGTCAGCCCCCCTCTAACCGACTCAGTCACCGAAGCCTCATTGGAGAAGACGGTTGTACCGCCATCCATCGACGATGGAGTCCACCGGAGACTCACCGGAGAAGACGACCGGACCACCGCGTCGCCGTCGTACCCGGTGGGCGGAATTTGGGAATTCTTGCTGAAAATCGCAATTTTCGGCGAGCTTCCAACTTCTTCAATCCTCGACCAATTTTCACGATCTACACCTGTAAATTCATTTACTTTTGACTAGAAAATCGAAAATGAGGTTAGAGTTTCGAGATAGTACCTGGTTTGGCCGGAAAACGGCCGAGAAATTTCGGTCCACCTCCATTTTTCGTCCGCCTTCTACGACGGTGCTCCCACCTCGATGGTGACCCCAAAACACTCGTGGAGTCGTGGGGAAGACATCCATGGCCTTGGTTTCGATTGAGTCGGTCCGGGAATGGTCCGATGAAGGTGAGGGGTTCGGTGATCGCACGGGTGGGGGAGTCGAGCAAGAGAGAGGGGGTTCTAGCTGGTCCGGGTAGAGTCCAAAAAAGGAGAAGAAATATCCCCCAAATTTTGGACTTTTCCAAAATTACCAAACTACCCCTGAAGCTTCTAGACCCGTAACTATCTCACCGGTCTCTTTTTTCCGCGTGCCACCTGTCTACGAACTCGTGAGTTCAAGACCTACGCAACAACCCAAGAAAAATTCCCAAAAGCATTGCCAATCAAAAAGTGACTCCCGAACCCTTCCAAAACCGAGGGTAAAATCGTCATTTCCTTAATTATTTTAATTCCTGGTCCGGGTCGTTACACAAATACGAAAAGTAAATTACACATAAAATAAATAATTGAAAAGACAATAACGAGAAGTTAAATTGCATAAAGTAAACAAATTAAAGGAAAGTGCAGAAATTAAATTGTATGAAAAATAAATAATTGAAATACGAATGCATGAATTAAAAGGCAATAAATTAATAAGAACAATGAATAGTAAAAGAAAACATATATTTAAATTAAATTAAAAGACATGAACGGGAATGGAAAAGACATAATTGAAAGCTATGTGAACTAGGGTTGAAAAAAATAAAAACTAGGCTAAGGATTACATTATGCTACTTCTAGGATCAGAATTGAAGGATAGTCAAAAGGCGAGTTGTTTGGTGTGTTGGAGATGTCTTCTCTTATTCAAAGTTTGATATTTATAGGGGCTCAGAAGCATCCCAACTCGGCAAGTCATTCCATTAGCAAGATTACTTCCTTGTTTAGAGTTGATTGTTGACTTTCCTTGATTGCGTCAATCAAACCGATTTCAGTCCAAATTGGCTTCAATCCCATAAATCTTGGATGTAATGGATGATACATGATTTGATATCCTTTACATGTTAATCTTTACCAAATTAACTTCTTATTGACATGATTTTCTTCCATCTTTGGATCCAAATATATGGAAGTTTGACTTTAATCATGATTTGTTTCCTTGTCGGGCTTTCACAATTTGCAGAAAGTCTTATCACATGCATTTTCTTTAATTAGATATTTGATTGACATGTGGCCCGTTATTAATTTTTTTTAAATATTCGGCCTAACTTGTCACTTTGGGCTGCTAGCCGTATTTCGGCCTTTGAGCCTATTCTGGGCTAAAATCTAACCCATTATCGGGTTTTGGTCTTGATGAGATATGATTACGCCCTGGCTCAAACAACTACATTGAGATTTCAACGAAGAAGGGATTGACCGATATTGCAATATGCATAGACGTTTTTTTTTGTTAAAATATATACTAAGGTTGGATAGTCATTAATAACAAAAAAAAAATTACTAGACGACGAATATAAATAAATACCTTAGTGATCAAATTCAACAATTTCCAAATTAATTAAGAAGGAGTCATGCACAACGATGAATGTGGAAACCCCTTCGCTCAAAGTGTGGGCAGGCTTATTTATCATTTTCACTTGTTTCCTCATGTTTTCTTCTTCCATATCAACGAGTGGCAGTTTCTAACACGACTTGATCAACAACTCGAAAGTCGTAAGATATTTATCTAACTCAATCTGCACAATTAAAATTTAAAATCAAACCGCTATCAAGTCTTCATTAAACTGATGGGTTTCAGTTCAAAATGCTAACCCACTTATATGCATGTTAAAGCTTTATAATCTTAAGATGATGGGTATTACGAATTATGAATGTATTGATGATTTTTATCGGTAAAGATTGAATTTAAAGGTGTATTACATAAAGTTTATGTAGATAGATAGATTAAACTGTTCAAACAATGTAAATAAATCACATGTTAATAGGTTGTCCAACACAACCGAGTTATTAAACGAATTACATGGGTTCTAACGAGTTGACTAACTTCTGTAGAGGCTGAATTCAGATTGGCATTCTTAATACAATTATTAACCTAATTGAGTTTAAATTCATTGTATCTAAATAAAGTAAAATTCTTAACACGACACGAATTCCGCACGATTCAATTCGACTCATTGTCACTCTTTGAAGTATATCATTTCCAATGACGCGCAGCGACCTGCCTAGCCGTCGATAAGTTCCAATCCTACGGTACCAAGCCCGCGCTTCTCCCATTGCCAACTTTTGAAGTACATCATTTCCACTGACGCGGATTGACCTGCCTAGCCGTCGATAAGTCCCAATCCTACGGTACCGGTTGAACATCACAAAAATTCGCGCAAAGAGCTCAAGAGAAGCGCCAAAGCACTCTGACCAAAAAATTAAAACAAAAACGAAATTTCAAAGCTGGCTCCCTACGATAAAAGCCCTCTTCCCCTCATTACTCAAATCACCGCATTTTCCTTTTTTTTATTAGGTCAAAACTAACCTGTTTGGGAGGTCAGAAAATTTTTCCGAGAAAATGTCAGGGAGAGGAAAGGGAGGGAAGGGATTGGGGAAAGGCGGAGCGAAGAGGCACAGGAAGGTGCTGAGAGACAACATCCAGGGAATCACCAAGCCAGCCATCCGAAGACTCGCCCGCAGAGGAGGAGTGAAGCGCATCAGCGGTCTCATCTATGAAGAAACCAGGGGTGTTCTCAAGATCTTCTTGGAGAATGTGATTCGTGATGCTGTCACTTACACTGAGCACGCCAGGAGGAAGACGGTGACTGCCATGGATGTTGTCTATGCTCTCAAGAGGCAGGGCAGAACCCTCTATGGATTTGGAGGTTAAAATCAGCCCTTGTAGAATTAAATCCGTAGTTTTGAATTTGGGGCTTTTGTAAAGCTCTTTATGAGCTGAAAGTTTCCTTCTTTGTATTGACTGATAAGTGGTTGAGAATTGTGATTGGTATGAATTGAAGTGGCTTGATTTTCATACTTGTTGTGCTTCCATCATTGACTATATAGCAATCAAGAGAATTCGTATGAGCTTTTTGTTGTTCTATACCTGTTTCTAAAGCGTTTGATTTATTGTGAACCAGGCCATTTTTTATTGTACGCAAGGTGTTTTTTGTTTTGCTTGACCCAGATTCAAGGCATCAAATATTGCTAGTCCATTTTGACATGCTACTGCTTATAGATAATTTCTTCACATCAATGCTAGTCCATTTTGTAATCATTCAAACTTTTTAAGCAATAAACATGTACATCAAGAAGTAACAGCTACCCAGTAAGGTACTTGAAGTAAAGAAAATCTGATAATTTTCGGAAAATATTTACAGAAATGATTTTCTGACATTCATCCCACAATGAATTCTAGCCTATCCAAGTAAGCATCCCTGTCCATCGTCCATGGATTTCCCTTACAGCTTGTTTTTTGGATCTTTTTTGTTTGAAACAACATAGCTCTGCACAAAGGGCATTTCACTTGACCTTGATTGAGCCATCTATCCAGACACTCCCTATGAAACACATGATCACAGTTGCACTGCTCCCTCACCTCATGGCTTCTCTCTATGCACTCCAAGCATATGTTGCACTCTGTCTCCTGATTTTCATGCTGTGTGTGTTTGTCAAGAACTTGACCAAACTCCACCACCGGAAGCCTCCTCTTGATATATGCTGTGAGGACATGGACAGGGACACGGTCTATCGACGGGCACATTCGATCCAGTACAAGAACGTAATTGTTTGAGTGCTGATCATGAATATGGTTATCTGCTTCCAAGGACTCGGATATCTGTTCTGAAGGTTTGAGCAGACCCAGATGGTTAAGTGCCATTCGCACCATGAGCTTGAGCAGGTTTAGAAGCATTCGGGTGCTTATTTTCGGAATCTCAAAACCGGAACAGGGGAACCCCATGGGAGTTAGAGGGAGAGGGACTGAAGTCTGAAGGTGTTTTGTGTTGAAGAAAACAAAGCAGATGGATGATTATATAGGATATACATTGCATTATTGCAATGCAATTAAACGTGCTGGAATTTGTAGGCAATTATTTATTGGATTTTAGGTTAAACAAATGTTTGAGGCATTTTTGAATGGTCTAATTGGGTGGCCTGACTGAGTAAGAGGCATTTTCATCTCCCATTAAATACTCATTTTAGCAAGGAGGCAGGCTGATATCTCACACTATTGGATAAGGTCAGGTCATTTTTACAAAAATCAATATCTAATTTTGGTACTAATTGGAATTGGTTTATCTGAGTTGACTATAATTTAATGTACTTGGACTTGGTTTTTTTATTTTAGGTTCCCTAACCCCACGAAATTCTATAAAATGAACTCTGAGGGACTTTGTGGAAAAAAAGTGTCTACCTCAACTTGATTCTATGATAAGAGTAATGCTATTTAGTAACACTAAATCAATTATATTGATGTGACAATTAATAGGTGGTGTAATTTTAATAAATTAAAGACTTTTTACTCAAGATGACCCATGAATATCAACTTTAGTCTTAAAATTGTCCATAAACTCTATTTTGACCCATGATGCTCCCTTAATTCCCCTTTTCGTCTCAAATTGGTCCTTTTCAGTTTATTTTTACCACTCACCGTTAACTTAAGGGGGAAATGACAGGACCCTTCCCGAATTTCTCCTTGAAATCCGTGAAAAGCCCTGCTCCCGCCTGACAACTTAATAAATTACTTAGAATACCCTTAAGCCCTTGCAATTAGTTACAAAAATGCTGCCCAAAATCTGGCAAAACCTCCCCTTAAAGAATGGTTAATCGTCTTCCACCTGTCAGGCGAAGGATCGAATAACACTCTCGATTCCCAACATAACCAAATAACCATTGACGTAGTCATAATTTACAATAAGTCCAAAAGGTTTATCAGAGCATCTAGGTAGGAAAGGTAAATACAGAAAATTTATAAATCCTACTTTATAGTCTTAGGTAAAGGCGCAGCTGGAATTTAGTGTCTCTGCCTCTGGATGTGTAATCATCAACTCAACGGCCTGGAGGGGATTTAAAACACGAAAAAGTGTGAGTGGACAAAATAATCGTTTAAAACAATTTTTGAGGAAAACATACATTTTCCCCCTCTATGAGTAAAACAATGCATGCATAATATAAAATTTCTTTTTAAACAAATAATTTATAAAAATAAACCAAAAACTTACAGGAAAAGCCATCTTAAGTTAAAACACTCGGTGGGACCCACAACAACCCGAGTAATGAAAACATCCAGTGGTCCACAACCTTTCTTTGAAAACCCTCCTAAAAAGGAGTTTAAAAATCATTTTAACAGACCTGGACACAAAAATATCATAACATATCTCACTGCTCCCTAAATGTAATCCCGAGCCGTAGCTCGATATCCGAGCTGACTGACCCGGGTCCAACCCTCCACACACCTGATATACCTCGAGTTGTGCAGATGTAACCATGTACTACGCGTAGACAGCCTCAACGACCTAGTGGAGGAATACCCTTCGACACCAGCATCGGAGAACCCTCAACGATCTAGCGGAGAAATACCCTTCGACGCCAGCAACGGAGAAACCTCGACGAACACGTGAAGGGAAATACCCCACATCATGTGCTAGAGAAAACCATGACCCTCGGGGACAGTAATTCATTGAAATCCAAAATCCATTTTTTTTTAATCCTTGTTTCTTGACTTAAGCCAAATTCATTGAAAAACTGGGTCTATGCCGAAATCCAATAAAGCCACAACTCCGGGTCTAAACCCAAAAATCATGGACTCGACTGAAACCCAAAATCTATAAAATCAAAACTACATAAAAGAAGAGTCCAAAAAGCCAGGCCATAGCCCAAAACGTCATTTCCAATTGGTTATTGAGAACCTATGTCCAGTAATGATTTATTAGAATAATTTTCTAAATTCCAGAAAATTGCCAAAAACAATACGTAAGAAGAAATTATTTCACATATACGCTTATGCATGCATTATAATTTACAAAACCAAAGTCCACTCATCGAACGTCCAATTATGCTCAATCTTGAGTCGTACGCTCCTCTGAAGTTCCCGGAGCAGTATCGCCTGTCAAAAGTAACAATCAGGGTTACCAACAATAATTAAAAATCCTACATTCAGACTCCCTAAACCTCGGAAGGTCCACACGTGTCCCACTAAAAATTCAGCCACTTCGGACGCCCAAAACTACCCCTAAACGATGTCCGATTAACCCGAAACTTGCGCCAAAAGGTTCAAAAAGTCGAAAACAAGGTGACACGCGTCGGCGTGACCCAAGGACCGGCCCCACGCCCAGCCATGCGCCTGCGGAAGGCCGGTGGCTCGTCCACGCACTAGCTACAATCCCCACGCGCCTACACGCGCGCTGACTCGGCGCTGACTGGGTCGCCAGGTGGCCTCCACGTGGCTGTCATGTGGCATGCCATGTCAGCACTCTAACCGAATCAGTCGCAGCAGAAGACGACCGCTCCGCCGTGCGCCGTCGCCAGAAATCGCCATTGCCGGCTGACCTTGAAAATTTCCTATCTTCTTCAAATCTCAACTGTTTTTCACGAATTAATAGCCTAAACTATCTACTCAAGCCTAAGAGCTCAAAACTGAAGTCTAAACACGAAACTCATACCTGAGTTGGCCAGAAAATCGATTGAAAGGTTCGATTTTCTCCTTACTTGGTTCGGTGTTTCCCGTTGTTGGGTCCCCCGACGGCCGGTACGTCCTTGGTCGCGGGGAGGAGAGAATTCTGATGGGTGGAACCAAAATGGACTAGGTTGCTTCGAATCAAAGTTCAACGGTACAGGGTTTTTGGGTTCGGTGGCACGGTTTGGATGAGGAACCCGAAGAGAGAGAGGAAAATGAGAAGAATCTGGAGAAGTCTGAGTTAAAAATATATGCAAGTGAAAATTACCAAATCGCCCCTGACCATTCTAGACCCACAACTCTCTCATACGAACTCTGTTTTTCGCGTGCCGCCTGTCTACGAACTCGTGAGTCCGAGATCTACGCATCGGTCAATGAAAAACTTCCAAAGGTGTCTCCAAACAAAAATTGACTTTTAAGCCTCTCCTAAAACCAAGGGTAAACTCGTCATTTCCCAAATTAATTTACGAAAATTAGCTAATTAAATTTTCGGGTCGCTACAGCAAACTTTTCACTTTGGACAAGTCAGCAATTGAGTGGCCCCTTGCAGATAAGTTGGCACCACTTAAAGTCAGCTGCTGAGTTGACGACACAACCATATAAAGACCAAGCTGTGCTTGGTCCTCCAATCAATTGAAGAAGAAAACACGTAGAGTGGAGGAGAAATGGCTTCAAGCGTCCGCTGCGTGAAGGCAACCACATCGACGACATCTGTTTCTATCAGCTGCAACTTCGATCTCCTTCCTCTTCCCCAATTTCGTTCTCTCATTCTACCCCAATTTGCCTTAATTTCTTTCGATCTCCTTCCTCAATTTCCTCCGCCCCAATTTCCTTCCTTGCGACTTCTATCCGGGCGTGGTTCATTTTGGACCAATTTCAGGAAATATTCATCTCTTCATCTCTCCAAGAAGTCGAAAAATGGAAATTCATTATTTCGATATACAAGGTTAGATTTTTTATAACCAAAAAATGGGAAAAAGTCATTCCAATATGGTCTGTTGGTTTGCGGCCCTTTTCCAAGTTTGGACCATTTTTGTCTGAATCCTCAACCTCAAGTATGATGAAAGGTAAGAGACCGAGCAAATCTTTTTTCCGCTCTGAGCCCTAATTCAAATTCAAAAATTTCAAACCGTCATCGATCGTCTTCTCCAATCAAAAGTCACATCTCTCCTAACAGGCAAGAAAGACTCTTCCTTTTCATTCAATTTAGTTCTTTTCTTGGCCTTAGTTTTCAGCATCATGCATGTTTAATTTCAAGGTAGATTTCTGGGCCTTCGACATATATCTTCATCAATTTGATTTCAAGTGGGTTTTGTTTATGTTTTGTTCTGGGTTCTTCTGGCTTTGTTTTTTTAAATCGAGTGTTTAATTTTTTGTAGTCTTCTTTTATTTCTGTTTTGTTTGTTCCTTTTGCACTGTCAGACTAACCTTTCATCTTCTATCCAATCTTAATAATTATTGGTTGTTAACTATTTTACTTGTTTTTGCTCTCATTTAGAACCTCTCTGCGATTTGGCCATAGAATTTCCCAATTTTACATTGCCTATAGTTATTCGAATCGGTACTTGTTTTGGTTTTGTATTGTTGAAACTTTTTTTGAAGAAAAGAAACAAAATTGACCTTCAGTTCTTGAATTGGTCGGACTGAACTAACTTGATCCGTTCATAGATTTTTATCTATCTATCTATCGATTTTTTGAACAATTCTACTTCCATTACATGGATACTCTATATTCGACTGTGAATAAGAGTATTCACAGTGCTTTCCTCTTCCTCAATGCCTCGGAGAAAATGGTTAGCGACACCAGTTGCTGTAATGAGTGTGATTGGAACTTAGCTGCGTTTTCTAAGTGAGGGTCACTCAATTGCTGACTTGTCCAAAGTGACAAGTTTACCTATTAAGTTAACGGTGAGTGGTGAAAATAGACGGAAAATGACCAACTTGAGACGAAAGGGGGGTTCAGAGAGCATCCTGGGTCAAAATAGAGTTTATGGATCATTTTGAGACTAAAGTTGATGTTCAGGGACCATCTTGAGTAAAAAGTCTAAATTAAATCACCTTGTATTTATTTTTTGTGGTAAATAGAATGTCACATCAATGTGGTCACTAAATATGGTCAATTTAGTGTGTCTAAATAACATTACTCATATGATATAGTTACGAAATGAATGTTAATCTTGACTTGTTTACACCAAAAAAAATTGATAATGGTAAAACCCAAAATCCTAGCCGTCCTCTCTGAAAAAATCTTCCCCTAAAAAATTTCCTTTTTGACTGATCTTCTTCGGGTTCATGAGGTTTCTCCCTAGTACTACTACCCATATGGATGTAATGAATAAATCGAATAATCTAACTAGTCTTGGTGTTAAGTTCATCGAAGTTTGTTCGTATTTAAACTTGCTTTCTCGTTCTATCGTCATGGTGTCGATCATGGGCACATATTTTGTCGTTATGACGGATTAGGATGCTAGTGAAACTTTTATCTTCAGGAGACTGATATGCCTTCATAGGGTTTTTGCTCGTGATGCGGTCTGGTGGATTTTGATCGAGCGAATGTGGTCCTCCATTGGTGGTGGCGGTGTCAATCGCGGTGGATCGAAGCATTTGTGATATGGTGGTGGATAGTATTCTTCGTCATCTTCGAAATTCCCAAGAGGCGGCGATAACGGTAGTGATAGGCAACGACAATGGTGAAAGTGACCCATTTCTATCTTTTGTTGAGTTATTTATTTATTTTTTCTTTGTACAAATAAGTCTAGTGCCTCTTATATTGGGTTGTGTGTGTTAGGCTTTCCCTTTTGTGGGAATGTAAAAATTAGTTGTTTGAGCAATAATAGCCTCGATGTTGTTTAGGAGATTAGGTTATGTTATTTTGTGTTTTATTCTCTCTATATCATTTCGATCGATGTTGAGCCTGATCAGTGTAGGTATTTATCCATGTCTGTTGTCAAACTATTGCAGTTTAACTTATTTTTACTTTGTATATTTGTCTTATCAATACAATTTTATATTTTCCCATAAAAGAAGGAGTTAATAATTAATTTTTCTTTAATACAATGATATTAACGAATGGATGAGATTATATATATTAAATGTGAACTTCAATTTTTAGAAAGATCAATCATAATGAAAAAATGATCACTAAAACCGATAATATTTGTCTATTTGCATTGCAGAGAAGTAAAATGGTGGCAATGATGAAATAAGTCATGTCAAATATTAGGAGTGACGACCTTTTGGGTTCTTTCAAAGACTAACTAGCTGCAATTGACTTTTCCTTTGATTGCTGATTTATTTTGAACTCTGAACCCGAAAGAGCAGCAGGCCTAGAGCATCTTCAATGGCTCTCCAAAACTTTTCTTTATTTGTTGTTTCAGAGTTGTGGACACCAGCAGACTTTACAAACTTCATTATCTTATTAATATCAGCGGCTCTTTTGTTAATATTACCTTTGATTTGAAAAGTGACATAATTTGTTAAGTTATTAGCCTACAAATGTTGACTCGTGCAGTTCAATGTTGGCCCATTTTGAAATCAATTGTTTAGGCCTCTTGGGCAAGGTGTTCAAGGCCCAGCCCAGAAGTTGGGTCCCTGTTAACAGTTAACTGCTACCCGCTAAGTGTCCAACTTTACGACGTCGTATTGGCGTGCAATATAGAGATGGGGGGTCGTGTTGTGGAAGATAGGATACTGGGTTTTATCCAAAACTTAGCCTCTGAGCTCAGACACAGTGACTCAAGCTCTGCCATGGCGTCCTCTGTGTCTACCTATCACCATGTCCTTTCTTCCTTCTCTTCAAAGAAGAGCGAAAATCCAAACAATGTGAAGAGACAGCTCTCGTCTTCGCTTTGGGGCTCACCCATTAGTATAAGCAGTTTATTCTCTTCAGACCCCAACACGTCCCTCCAATTCCAAAATCGGAGGCGCCTCAGCATCACGGCCATGGCTCCCCCAAAAGCCAAGTCCGGTGGAAAAGCCAAAAAGGGTATTTCAATTTCACTTTTTTGCTTCATCTTCAACAAATTTCACTTCATTTCCTTGATGGGTTTTCACTTTGCAGTGATTGGAATTATAAAGCTGGCTTTGGAGGCCGGCAAGGCCACTCCGTCTCCGCCAGTTGGGCCAGCTCTCGGTTCTAAGGGTGTCAATATTATGGCTTTTTGCAAGGATTACAATGCTAGGACTGCGGACAAGGCCGGTTATGTCATTCCAGTTGAAATCACCGTCTATGATGTCAGTGTGCAACTTTTGGTATAATTTGTTCACTCTCTGGTTGATCTTCCAAATATTTTGACTGTGGTATCAGATTTTTTGATGCCAGGATAAGAGTTTTACTTTCATATTGAAGACACCGCCTGCTTCAGTTTTGCTTCTTAAGGCCGCAGGTATACTTCTGTGTTATGCTCTAGTAATTTGGCCTCTAATTTTTTGATGTGGGTTCTCTGCATTTTCGTCAAGCATTGGAATTTAGTTGTATTGGAAGATGTCTTACTGCATTAGTTTGTTAAATAGCTGCTCATGGGCAAGCTGATATTCTTCTATGCTAGGCTTTGTTTGTATTGGTACTCACAAGTTGCTTTGAGAAAGTTATATCTTGTCATTTAATAGAGCTAGGAAAAATTAAAACTGGAAGTTTTTCGTAAGTTTAAATTGTTGATGTCTTCTCGTCATGGCTGACCCAGTTAACATTATTGATTAATGTGAGGTCTATAGAGCCTGTCGTCAATCATCAATTGGCCTTTGAATTTTCATCTGCCAATTAGTTTGGCATGTATCTCATGCCACTGAGCCATAGACTTGAGCAGCTACCATAATTACCTGGGTTCTAAGTTTAGGTTGTCAATTTTAAAGCAATTGCTGCTCATCCCATGGATATTGGGCGAGCAATCAGATATTCTTGTGCCAAGGTTTGTATTTTATACTCACAAGTTTTTTTGAGAAGGTCATCTTATCAAATATGAAAAGAAGATGGAAGGGAACTGTTGTAAGTTGAAAACATTTATGGTATGTTTGGATGAGGAACTTCAAAGTTCCAAGAATTTAGGCAAAATTAGTTAAAAAATGGAACTTGATCGTACAAAGGAATTTGCAAATGATTAGATGCAAGGCAGTTTAGATAGGATTTGTAAGTTACTTTGGAAATCTGTTGGTTAGTGGTTTTGTTATGCTCATGTGGTGCATGTGCCTCCTTGTTTGTAATGCATTTATCACTAATATAGCCTAAATTCCTTGTAACTTTGAAGTTCCTCATCCAAACATACCCTTAAGGTGGTCTTGGTGTCTTCTCTTCATTTCTAACCTCCTTAACATTATTGTTTACTGTGAGGTCTGTGGAGTCTGCCATCTTGAATTGCACATTAGGTGTTCTATTATCGTGCCCTCTAATTCTTTAATGTGGAACTCTTAATTTTACTCGGGCATTGGGATTTAGTTGCACTGGAAACACAAGTTAGATCTTATGTTACCATGTTAATTTGGCAAATGCTGCTTGTCCGGTGGATTGGGTTAGTAGGTTTTCTTGTGCTAAGTTTAGTTTATATTTTATGCTTACAAGAGTTTTTTGAGAAAGTTGGATCTTTTCATACAAGGCAAAATTAACGAAATAAAAAGGGAGTGAATTGAAATTGTAATGAGTTGTAAATATCTGAAGTGGTGCTCATGTCTTCATGGCTGAACCTGTTAACATTATTGATTAATGTGAAGTCTGTGGAGTAAGCCACTGTTAATTGGCCGTTTAGTTTCTATCTGCTTTTAGTTCGTCATAGTATCTCATGGCAATGAGCCGTAGGCTTGAGCAGCTACCATAATTACCAGAGTGGAGTGGATGAGGTTTCAAAACCACAAACCTAGGATAAAATTAAGGATAAGTGTCATGCTTCTTTTATGCACAATATTGAGATTTTGAAGCCTATCTTCTTCGATCGGTGTCTAATTGGTTTTGATTATATTTATCACTATCTGAACCTGTTGAAATAGTTTGGCTTGTTGTTAGTGTCATGTTACATACAGAAGTTTGTAAGAGGACCAATCCGTAACAATCTTTCCTTGATGAATGCCATTCCTTGCCAGGATTTGATTGACATAATAGTTCAATACTTGTTTATCCATGCTGGGTTTGTATGCAGGAGCTGAGAAAGGTTCAAAAGACCCGCAGCTGGAGAAAGTGGGAAAGATCACGATTGATCAGTTGCGTACGATTGCGCAAGAGAAGCTTCCTGACTTGAATTGCACAACTATTGAATCAGCAATGAGAATTATAGCAGGCACTGCAGCTAATATGGGGATTGATGTCGACCCTCCTGTTCTACAACCCAAAAAGAAGGAAGCTCTGCTCTAATATTTCTGCTTCTCTGTCCTTGATTAGGCGGCTTTTGTATTAAAATCCTACACATTTGTTGTAAGCTAATAGAAGACTGCTGTAAAAACTCTCACCTTTAATTGTAGTCATAAATTCTTCATCCATGTAATCTTTACAAGTTCAAGTGAGATTTCTAAGATTTCCCGAGTATCGATTTAGTGCGTGTGGAAAATAGACTGGATCTTGATTCCTATTTACGCTTTTGGTAAGAACTTGCGGCTCATTTGGCAGGCAGGACTAGTTGAGCTTGGAATATTTTTAAGGACTATACTAGCTTCTCTTTACTCGATTGGCTAAATAAATTGTACGTACTAGCTTGCTATCAATGGACCCTTTCTGATTAAGCTGTCTCATTCACAAATATAAAAAAATTAAAAAAAAGGTCCAAAGTCAAAGTAGCATTATCCATTAATAATGAAAAATATTAGGAAAACCCAATAACATAGGCCCGTAGTAAATAAAGCACAATTTAAAATAAAGCACAACTTAGACCCAAATATAAAAAAAAAACCGAAAGTAAAATAAAACAAGAAACCCTAGTTCTGAGGAAGCACAGCAGTCAAGCGCGCATCAGACCAGCAAGACCGCAACCACCATGGTAGAATACCCAGTAAGCAGCCAAACTAAAGACCCAAATAGAAAATGGGGATGGGCGACCCACTTATGCAAATCACGCTCCCATAATCCAGCCATATGATACATCATACATTTTAAACACTACCCAGCGCAAATCAAAGGGGAAAGCACATGTTGCGCTGAGGAATGGAGGAAGGTGGTTGAGAACCTATGATGAGAAGTCACCGTTGATGTAGGGAGGAGGACACCAGCACAGAAGGAGGATGAGAAATGTGGAAGAGGAGGAGGTGGAAGTTGAAACATCATGTTTATGGATGGGGAAGGAAAGAGGATGAGAATATGCAAATTTGGAGTTTCAAAGTTGGGCATAAAAGAAAGAAATCCGATGAAGTGAGAAAAGAAAAGAGGAATTTCAGCCTCATATTTGAGCAAAAAGCTCAAGGAGACACCCACAAAGGGGTGGAGAAGAGCCACCAACTCTCAAAATCAAGGAGTAGGTCTCAGCCAAAAAAGAATTTCAGAGGGAGGAGAGCGGCGCTCTTCTAGGGTTTTCTGTCCTCCTCCTGAAAAAGCTTGTTCTTTTGGCCAAGAATTTAAAGCTAGGTTCTGAAAATCAAAACCCTAACAAGAAAACCTCCAAATTAAATTCACAAATCTTGAATTCCTGAAACTCGAGATCTAAACTTAAAATTACTTACATTTAAATATAATCTAGAGTAAACAGTAGTGTGGATGTGCTCATATTCCCCATAATTAATTAATCAATGTTCCACCTCCAAATATAATAGTCGATTTAAGGGTATGTTTGGATTAGGAATTTCAAAGAATTTAGATTAAATTAGTTAGAAATGAACAATTTTAAAGTTCCAAGGGATTTCAAACGTTTAAATGCAAGACACTTAAATAGGATTTATAAGGAATACCTTGATAAGTGTTATTTAATACCTTGATAGGATTTATATGTAAACCTTTTATACTTTGAAATTCCTCATTTGAACTAATTTAACTTAAATTCTTTGAAATTTTAAAGTTTCTCATCCAAACATACCCTAAGGGTGCGTTTGGATAGGGAACTTCAAAGTTTCATGAAACTTATACTATATTACTAAGATATATATTAAAAAACAAAAAATATGGAAATTTTAAGTAGGTGTTTAAGCACTAAAAAATAAAAATATGGGCATTGTAAGCATGACAAACCACTAAATAAGAGATTTTTCAAAGTAACACCTCCATAAGTGTAACTTACAGATCTCATCTATATGTCTTGCATTGTATCACTTGCAAATTTCATGGAACTTTCAAGTTCATCATTTTTAACTAATTTTTTGAAGTTTCTCATTCATGCCACCCTTACCCTAAAGGATTATGTAAAGTTATCTCTCCAAATACTTAAAAAAAATTATAAACTACATAAAAGTACCCAAACTATATGGGTCATTTCAAATTCGTACCCCAACTATGAAAATTGGATTATAGGTACCCAAACTATCAAAACACAACATTTAGGTACCCATCGTTAGCAATCTGTTAAAAAAATATGTTAAGTGCCCAAGTGGCATTTATGGAGCCTTTTTTTATGCTGACATGGACGCCATGTAGATAAAAAAAATAATAAAATTTGAATATTATTAAAGTAATTAATAAAATCTTAAAATAAAATAAAAATCAAAATATAATCCTTCCCAGAACCGAGAACGATGACCCCTCATTCGTCTTCTCCGTCCTCTCCAACTCCACCTCACCCCCCAATTTTCGATGGCTTCAATTCAATCATTCTGATAAACCACCACCCAATGCCGCCCTTATATTTTCAATTCAATTTCAACCCACCCGTTCAATTTGAAGCAATTTGAACGTACTTACACATATGGGCGAGCAAACCCAGGTCCAAACCCAGTTCCAAACCCAGCCTCAGACTCTGACTCCAACCCATACCCAACCGCCGCACTATGACTCCATCGAGGCTGCCAAGTCAAGGCGAGCTTGAAATGGTGAAACACCACCTCCGAGCATCTCGCCGCGAAGGTCTGATCCGGCGGTGACGGCGTAGTCGACGTCCATGATGATCTTGGTGCGGGGAAGGAAGGGGCATATCTGAAGAAGCAGTAAAGGGATTTCATGAAACCTGACGGAGCAGCAACCTCCGAGTCGTCGCCAACCAGACATTCTTCACGACCCGATCTTCGCGGGAACCTGAGTCCGCCTCGTTGTGGTACCAGCCTACCGATTTATGAGCTTCCAATAGAGAGGTCGACCGACGTAGAGAGAGAGCGAGACCGAGTCAAAAAACCTAATTCGGAGACGATCCAAGCGGAATCGGATACCCTTTGTTGGGTTCGACGACTGGTAGTGATGATGATGAAATCAATGATGGTTGTTGGGGTTTCGTATTGCGATGAAATCGATGATGGTTCCTGGGCTGATGCGATGAAGGTGATGAAGACAATGAAGGTTCTTGTGTATAATTAATTTTTGTTTAATGTTTTATTTATTTGTTTTTTATTTTCTTTTTTTCTTAAAAATAATTTTTATTAATTTTTTTTGCCTATTTATTAAGGTTATATTAAAATTTTATTATTATTTTTGTCTACATGACGCCCATGTCAGGATAAAAAAAAAGGCCCCACAAATGCTACTTGGGCACTTAACAGATTTTTTTAACATATTACTAACGGTGGATACCTAAATGTTTTGTTTTGATATTTTGGGTACCTAGAATCTAATTTTCATAGTTAGTGTACGAATTTGAAATGACCCTTATAGTTTTGGTACTTTTATGTAATTTATCCTAAAAAAATGGGTGATGATTTAGGCATTTATATGTATCAATTAAATTAACGATTCATTATAAGCAACTTAGTTGTTAATCGATTATATTAATACATATGATCTACATAAGTGATTTTTTGATGGACCCGAACATCGTATTAATGCCTTTTATGATTAAAAAGCTGAGACCGACAATATAAGCAAAGTAGACAACTTTTTAACCAAGGTTTCTTTTTTAAATTTGTTCTAAACCCAAAAAAAAGAAAAGACCAATTTTTCTTTAAGATCGCTTGGTTTGATTGTCACAAATGTTTAACCCAGTTTTTTTAAGTATTCATCAAGATGGCATTGTTTGATGGTGGGATGGTCCAATTAAAAAGTGGGGGCCTGGGGTACTGAACTTTTTTTTCTTCCAAAAATTAAAGTTTTTTATTTTTATATTAAAGGAAAATATTGAATTTTAAAGCTAAATAAGGCTTATTAAAAATACAAAATAAAAGAAAGAAAATTAATTTTAAAGCTTATTGACGTGTCATGTTTTTAAAACTGTTGAATTAAAACAAAGATTGAGATTTAACTGAATACATGTAAATGCACGGAAACTAAGTAGGGTGTATTCAATTGGAATTGTGGAGGATTATAAAATAAAAATCATGGTGTATTCAATTAAGATTTTTCAGAATATAAAAACAGTGAATAAAAATCCATGTGTATTCAATTAGAATTTTAACGAACATTTAACAAATACCTACAAATCTAGGTGCATTAAAAAACGTAGAAATTTTTAAGAATTTTGTAATGGGAGGGATTTGAGTGAATTTTTTTGAATTTCTAAGTGAAGAATATAACTAACAAAGGCCAAAAACAATTCTAGCCTTCCCCCAAAGATTTTTGTTGCATTTTCTTTCAGCAAAACACATCATCTCCAGAGAACCTGAATTTCCAGAGAACCCTAATTTCCAGAGAGAGGAGAAGAAGAAGAAGAGAAGATGTCGAAGTCGTAGCAAGAAGAGAACAAGAAGCCCAACGATCAGTCTGCCCACATCAATCTCAAAGTGAAAGGAAGAGATGGGAATGAAGTGTTTTTCAAAATCAAGAGAGAAGCACTCAACTGAAGAAGCTTACGAATGCATATTGTGATCGTCAATCTGTCAAGATCAACTCAATTGCCTTCCTCTTTGATGGTCATAATTACCAAAAATATGTCAAAAATATTCATATAAATTCATGAAAGTATTTAATAGAATTTTATAGAAATTCTCAAAACTTCCACATGATCCATTTCAACTTCAAAAATTCATCATTTAAAAAAACTTCTTCAAAATTCTCTTGAATACACCCCAACCCACCTCCCCCCTCCTCCACCATTTAGCTTCCCTCCTCCACCATCCGTCGCCACAATCTTTCTCTTCCTCTTTCTTTTTCCTATTTCCAACTCTTTGACTCAAGCCACCACCCACCATATCCACTCTCACTTAATCATTTTTATAGGAACATTGTACCCAAGATCTATCCTACCCCGTCATTCTACAAAACCATCGCCCAAAGATTGGAGCCATATAATATATTGGGATGTTATTAGATTAACGGACTTCTAATATGGGCCTAGTTTATATATCAATAGATTGGTTGGAGAACTAGTTAGATTGACAAGGGCTTACTGGCATGTCTTCTTTTAGTTTCTCTATATATAATCACACTTTAGCTTGTACACTCGGATATAAACGAAATGAATATTATTTAAGTTTCCTTTAATTTGTTGCAATTTCCCTTTCGTTCCTTCGTACCTAAAACCCAAATCAGTCCCTCCTTCCTTGATATCAAGCCCACAATTCGACCTTCCTAAATTTAAAGAGAATTGATTTTCACTCTATTTTTACTAGTTACACCTCACTTTTAATATATTTTTAAAGAAAAAATAGAATGCAAAAAATAAAAAATAGAATATAAAAATTATCTCCTAATCCAAATAGATCAATTGAAAGAACGAAGAAAAAAGAAAAACTTAATAGCGTTGATAGTCAACGACAGAATGTAGAGAAGAAATATGGAAGAAGATAGATAGTTGGAGATGATGATTAAGTTATTAATTTTTTTAAAATAATATAAGAATTGTAAAGAAAAAAAAATTAATTTCAAATCTTATTGAGACGTGGGTATTTAAACAGTTGGATTAAAATTGATATTCAATTAGGAATCTGATTCATTTTAATGTCTGCCGAGTGGATTAGTAAATATAATTAAGAAGATAGCGACTGGACACTCTTGGACCAAAATACCAAAACAACCAATCCTAGAATTGGCGGCCCAAAAGGCAAAAGGAGCATGTAAAGGTGAATAATCCGAGTCCTTAATTGTCATTGATTCGCTAACAAACAAGCAAAACCAATTATCATAAGGACAGGAATCTTCTTCAAGCCAAAATTGCACAACCCTAGAGACTCTGAGTCTACCACCTTCTGCCTTCTGGAGGTGAAATTAGGGATTTTGGCCAGTAATTTTGCACCGCTGTTTCTATAATTATATTCATGTAATTTATCCTGAGAGAATCTAAGGACCACCACCATTATTTTGTAGCTCAAATCATATAAAACTGAAGATCAGTCTCTATTTTTCTGGTTCACCTTCTTCAGGGAAATTCTGCATTCTCAGGTATCTCTATCTTTTTCCCTTTTTTCTCTCGTTATCTTTGGATTCATTGTAATATTCAAAGTTCTGATTTTCTGTGCTGGAATTAATAAAGCCAATGCCTTTTCGATTACCCAGATCCTGAAAGAGAGGGAAAAGTGAGTTTAGTATGTTATCTTTTCTGGGTACTTTCCATTGCCGTTTTGGATTTTGCTCTGTTTTCTGCTCAGTTTACGTGATATTATTGCTTGCTGGGTCTCGTGACTTTTGTTTCGTAATGGGGATTACATCAAACGGTTACACACGATTATAAAGTTTTCTTGTTTGGTAGTTTGTTTTCGATGGATAAATTTCATGGGCTTGTATCTCATAATGCTTTTCGTCTTTGTTTCTGTGATTTATGAACATATGCTCTGATTAAGGAATGAATTCTTTGTTGATTGCTTTGATCTGTTTTCACAAAATTAGTTCTTTGGTTGATGAAGTTCCTGACCATAAATTGTTCATTCTCATCCTCTTTATTTTCATGTGAGCCTCTGAACTCTTTCATTTTATTCACGCATATCTCCTCTGAATTTTACTGCTGTGGCTGTTGCTGCATGTATAGGATTAAGTGTTTTATTGATTTATACTTTCTGTTTTCACACCTGTTATCATCAAAAGGGTCATGGTGATTGATATGAAGAACTCTATCTCCAATTTCTTCCGAAGATGATACTAGATATAAATTTCCAGTATCTTAGTCCCTCCGATTGTTTGGAGTTCTGGGTTTATGTACATAAATTGATCAGAGCAAAATTTTTGGATTGAAATTTTGTATTTGTAGGAGCTGTTTCTACTCTTAGCTAACCTTTTTGGACAAATCTGAGCTGGTTCTAGGTCGGAATGGATATCTGAAGGATAATCCATCGAATATTGGATTGTGCAGTGTTATACAAATAAAATAGTGAGGAGGTGACAGAAGAACACTCATTTGTTTTAGTTTGCTCCTATTGATTTTCATGCCATCCAATCAAATGCTGGCTGATTTGCTTGTTTTCTTTCTATCTTGGTTGTTTTTCTTCTGATTCAGTTAGTTGATGTTGTCTTTTTCCACTATTACTGTTCTCAAGCATGTTTTTTCTTGATTCTGTGTGATTTTAATGGTCGTATCTGACAGAATTGAATTAGGTCCATCTCTTATCATTTCTTGTTGCGTTTCAGATGGCAGTGCAACAATCTGGACACGGGCATATAATTGAAGTGAGTGGAGATGTGCCAACGTTACAGTCAAGCTTGGTTGGAAGCAAGGTTTGTGGGGATGCACCATGCGGGTTTTCAGATGCTAAAGCCAGCTCCAAAGATGCACAGGAACGGTCGGCATCCATGCGGAAGCTTTTGATAGCAGTTGTCCTCTGTATCATTTTCATGACTGTGGAAGTTGTTGGAGGTATCAAAGCCAACAGTCTTGCAATTCTGACTGATGCAGCTCATCTACTGTCGGATGTTGCAGCATTCGCAATTTCTCTGTTCTCGCTCTGGGCAGCAGGATGGGAGGCAACTCCTCGTCAGTCTTATGGCTTCTTCAGGATTGAAATACTAGGTGCTCTTGTTTCCATCCAGATGATATGGCTTCTTGCTGGAATCCTTGTTTATGAAGCCATTGCTAGACTTATCCATGAAACCGGTGAAGTTCAGGGCCGTCTCATGTTTGCTGTTTCTGCATTTGGTTTAGTGGTGAACATTGCCATGGCACTCTTATTGGGTCATGATCATGGTCATGGGCATGGGCACGGGCACAATCACGGTCATGGTCACGGTCACGGGCATGGGCATGGGCATGGGCATGGGCATGGACATGGACATGAACATGAGCATGAACATGGTGACCATCATCATAATAATGAGGGTGATCATGATGATACTCATAACCATGGGATTACTGTGACCACACATTCTCATCACCATGGTCACCATCATGTCGTGCACTCCACTCACGATGATCACAGGGAACCACTCCTCAAGTCTAGCTCTGAAGGTGAAAAGAAGGCAGTTCAAAAGAAGAAGCAACGAAATATCAACCTACAGGGGGCTTATCTTCATGTACTTGGGGACTCCATTCAGAGTATTGGAGTGATGATTGGTGGAGCCGTTATATGGTACAAGCCCAAATGGAAGATTATTGATCTGATATGCACTCTCATCTTTTCATTGATTGTGCTGGTGACAACAATCAGAATGCTGAGGAACATTTTGGAGGTTCTTATGGAAAGCACTCCCAGAGAGATTGATGCCACAAAGATCGAGAAAGGCCTCTGTGAGATGGAGGAGGTAGTTGCCATTCATGAGCTGCACATTTGGGCCATTACTGTTGGGAAGGTGTTAATGGCTTGCCATGTGATCGTGAAGCCTGATACTAATGCCGACATGGTACTCGAAAAGGTCATAGACTATATCAGGAGAGAGTACAATATCAGTCATGTAACCATTCAGATAGAGCGTCAGTAGATCCAAAGAAGAGAGTCGTCTTTTCATCGTTTGTAGTTAGGTCAGTTGAGTGTTTTTAAGACTTTCAATTCTTTGCCACAGTTGAAAGATCATAATCTACTATCACTTTGGTTTGATCTTAATAAATTTCTTTCAATCTTTTCTTATTGAACATATTATATGTTTTTGAAAAGCTCGACGACTGAAAAGGTCAGAGCATGCCACTCGAATGCTTGAAAACCCTGCTTGTTTTGCCAACCTTTCTAATTCCTTCTCTGTCCTCTACTTCCCTGTAAAATTTGTGTTCATCAGGTAAACGTCAAACTGAAACAAGCTTTTAGAAGAAAGGCTCGTTTCCTTCTAAAAGCTTGTTTCAGGGGCTTCCAGTATCACCATATCCACCACTATCACTTTCCCATGGTCCGGCAAGGCCTGGTAGCAATTCTTCATTATCGTCAAGCAATGTTCGTCGTCCCAACCATGAAGTATCCACTGTAAATGAGATCATTTGACATTAGTATGCTTTCAAATTCAGGGTTTGCCGGTAAAAACATTTGAACTGTTACAAAAACCCTAACCTTCATGAAAATGGCATCTCCTTTCGGAATCCTTTCGAACTTATCTCCGGCTATGGGCTCTATGCCTGAAGGATAGGAGGGGGACTTTTCTACAACAGAAGCCAAATCATAGTTGATGCCCTTGATGGAAGGGTGTATGGAGATGATCATGTTCAGAATAGTGCCATCACCACCACCCAAATCCACCAGTGTGTTTAGGCCTTGAAAACCCTTGTAAGTCCCCAAACTCTTTCATTGAGTACTTGAATACTCCACCAAATCTAGCATCCTTCCCAATGTACTCCACCACATTCATTCCATAGGCCTTGCTAAATGGAAGCCCTCCTTCCACAACTGCATCTTTCAAATGGTACCTATATGGACATAGATTTCGTAGATAAATAACGTTGGAAAGAACACTACTTGGCTCTTTACCGGCACATAACAATCTAATATGTATGCGGAAATTACTCATTAAAAACACTAAAAGAAAAGTTTTTACACATGTCAAACTGATTTAAATTTGAGAAGAAAATGATCAAATTTACTAGTACCAGCTATCTATGATGACCTTGTCATTGCACAAATTAAGTAAAGGTGCCAATGACACACCATCCTCATTCTTGATGAAGTATTTAGAGACTGTTGACAGCCCATAAAGCCTAAGAGCCTTCCCATCAGTTTGATCTGTGGTAACAGAGCAAGTGAGAACAGAATAAGCTGAAAGAAGGCGAAGCATACGATCAAGAACCAAATCGGCATCCGGGTTGTTGAGAGAGGGAAGCTGAGATGCTATTTGGGAAGGTGAAAGCAAAGCTTGAGGGCCAGCTCTGTGTATTATATGTCAAGGACCCCAAGTTCTATGGCTGCTTTGAGCACCATAGGCAATAGTGAGAGGCTTGCTAGCCGCATAGCATATTGGGACCCAGCTTCCTCTTCTTCATTGATGGACATTTTAAGCTGTTTTGATCTTTATGGGGATGTTGGTTTACATGGTTATGAAAATTTATATAAGCCTGAGCGTTGAATTTAGCTTTGAACACTAGACAATTCTGTATTTTTTTAACTGCTAAATGAAAGACTTCTGGCTTAGCTTCTATTTGGTGGCTTTGACAGTTGACTGCACCATTTTATAGCAAATGTTTACTTCTAGAAGGCCAAAAGATGTCTACTTTTTGCTTCAGTTATCAAATTTCTTTGAAATTTAGCCTGTTACGGAGGAAAATAAGAAGAAAAAAAATCAAAGTATAGAAAGGGTAAAACATTTTAAGGCAGCCCTGAAGAGTTGAAAACGTCTAGTTCCACCATTTGAAGTAAGAATAGAAAAGGGGAAAAACATTATAATTTCAAAAAACACTAAAGATACTTGTTCAAAATAAAGTTTTCTTTTAATTAGACTTTCTCAAAAAAAGAGTTTCTTTAATTTTTTTTCTTTTATGCATTGCCTCATGAGTAAAACACTTTTTTTTTTAGCAAGTCCCCGTTAACAAAAAATCTTTTTTAAACAAGCCTCGTTAGCATTTATCAAATTCTAAAATTATAAAGGATTTTTGGGTGCTTTTTTTTTTTTTTTTTTCCGGTTATTAACTATGCACACCAGTATTTGTGCATGTTTTAATCCTTATGCATGAAATAAGCACCACCACCACAACAATTATGCAGACAAAACTAGTGAATATTTTATATGGGGCATTTGAGCACTCGTACAATGCTAATGGTATAAAATTTTGCAGCATTTGTAGACATGATATATGATCAACTGGGTTTGAACAAGTCTAAGCAGCACTCAGTTGCAAGTCCTCTGTTCCAGAATCTTTCAAAATACTCGGCATATGTGAAATTTGTGTACATGGCTGGTTGATCATGAGTGATCAACTCCTTGGCTGGCCCAATCAGAGCATCAGATGCTGGGCAGTAGAAGGTTGGAATTGATATTCTCTCTGAGTTGCAGTTAACCACAGCTCTATGCAGCACACTTTTGTACCTACCGTTGCTAATTACCTGATACCAATAAAATAGTAAAAAAAGAAAGTTAAAATCATTAGAATTACCAATTTTTGTTCTTAATGAATCAATTGCTAAGTCACATGCTCATTTACTAGAAAAACTTTGCCACCTATTCGAACACAGGACCTCAGATGACAGAGTAACCATTAAAAAACTTTAGCCTTTAAATATTTTATGAGCATATCTGTTACTCAATTTTTACCTGCATCATGTCCCCAATATTGACAATGAAAGTGTTGGGGATAGGGTTGATAGCAATCCACTTGCCATTTCTAAGGACCTGCAATCCAGGGACTTCATCTTGGAGAAGGATGGTGACTAGGTTACAATCTGTATGTCCTGGCAATCCATAAGTGAGCTCTGGCTCTGGACATGGTGGATAGTAATTCAAAGCCATATGTTGGCCTTGCTTCCCTAATGCCTCAACTATATGGTTCTTTTCCAACCCCAAGCCTTCTGATATGGCCTCAAGCAGTCTCAACACCAGCCCTCTCACACTTGTGCAATACTCTCCCACTTTCTCCCTGTGAGCAAAAAAAGTGCCAGCTCATCAGTTACAAGTCTCGAATGAAAAGATGATTTAGGAATTCAAAATAGGATGGACTAAATAAAAACGGAAGGAAAAGAGGAAAAAAAGAGCAAAAAATAGGAAACATAAAGCAAGGAGTTTCGAATCAGACTCAGGAATTCAAAATAGAGTGGACTACATGAAAGCCGAGAAGAAATGAACGAATAATATCACAAAGCCAACAGACTAACATCAATTTTATACTGAACGAGAGTCTATATATATATATATATTATACAAAATGACCAAACTCGAGCCCAGGCTACCCAAGGGGCACGTCTGTCCCTGCTTAAATGACATACGAGACTACTTACGTTACCAAACTGTAAGTTTACACTATCAATCATTATAATTGAACAACATAAGCATAGTTGTTCGATAACATAATCTGATAAAATAACGTTACGCTGCTGAATTTAATTACCTGAATGATGGGGGATTGGTGGGCCACTCTTGGACGTAGCGTTGAAGAGGGTAGCAATGGAGTCTGAGAAAGTCCCTCCAGTTGGAGAGTTTTTCAGTCCTGACATTGAAACTGGTGGAGAGCCTGGTGGTCTTTGAAGGGTCATCTGAGTACATCTTCAACCTATCACTCTCAGGCAATCCGAAAAACTCTCTTGCTGTACTTAACATGTTTTCGATCATCGTCTCCGGCACCCCATGATTTTTCACCTGATCATAACCAAAAGGGTCGGCGTATAAATTAGCAACCAGCTAGATGCATGAAATAATATTCTTGTAAGAATGGGAAGTGATTTTCAATGGACAGAAACAAACCGAGGAGGGAACAATGAGACCTTTTGTGAATTATTGGTAAGAATCTTGATGGAAAGTCAATTACCTGAAAGAAACCATCAGTTTGGCAAGCTTGGCCAATCTGTTTGATGATATGAGAGTGGTTGGGGCCATGGAGGTCCTGTAGATCAATGAGAGCAATGGAGGAGGCGTTTGATTTCTGGACATCAGTGAGATTTGGACGGTCAGAGATGGGTCTAATGTAGTTTGAGGGGACATGGTTCACACCAGATATGAGGTCTGATAGCAGTAGCTTTGTTGCTGTGGCCATTTTAGCTTAAGGCTGAAGAAAAATAGTTGATAATTAATTAACTGGTTGGTTTTGTGAAGGATGTTTGCATCCCTATTTATAGTGTTTATGGAGGCAAATTGTTCGGTGTCTGAGGATGACATCATCTCATTTTTATATGACATATATTCCTCAACAGAAAACACATTATATATAAAATATATATTTTTTATATGATAATGATACAATTCTCAAATTAAAGAGCAGAAAGATAATAAACATCAGTCACATGAACTCGCTCCATAACTCATATATGTTGAGTTAGTAGAAACTGGACATGCTGATCGATATATCTCAACTTACAACTCATTTTATAATTAATTTACTAACCAAATTCCATTATAGCCTAGAAATTAAACTGGCTCTTAACAAAGAAACGTATATTCAAGATGTAGCTTCTCATGAAGTCATTGATTAGATTGGAGCTTAGTCTGCGAAGCAAATCCCACGATATCTTCGTTTATATGAAACATATGCTTAGGAATATTTAAGAAAGGAATTAAGCTATACATACAACAACCAGTTCTATTAGCTGTAACTTGTGATACACGATTTAAACGAGCATCCGTCTATTAGCTGCTATTAGAAGAATTCATCAGGTATAAAATTAACATATTATCGGTATTAATGAAAATATATCGACATATATATTCACGCGTTATTATTGTTATTGTATGTTTAATTAAAAATGCGAGAACTATAACTTCAATTATGTGTCCCACCAAAAGTCCAAATCAAAATTGTGAGTGTCGATCTCCATTGGAGCGTTAAATGACTGAGTTGGGTTTGATTCAGGTCGGCAGCGATGAGAGTAGAGTTAGGTGACGCACGTGTTCCCCACCCCCACACTACACACAAGCATGACGTCACTCCTGCAACGTCAGCATCTACCTATGATTTGCTTAAGAGTTAAGACTACTGAACAAATAATCGAATAGGGAATCTTTCTTCAATTAATAGTACGTACAAAATTAAATAAGTCTCTGCTGATAGATAATGTAAACAAGTGAAATAAGTAATTAGGGATTATTTGAATTGTTTCGAAGCACTTACGAATAGCTAACCATGTTTGTGACTACTTTGGTATAGCTTTTGGTAGAAAGTATCAAATGATTATACTCAAATTTTTGTTTTTAATTCTCCTATTAAAATAGAAATCAAGGTTATGAACCGAAAAAACCCTAGCCCCCCTTTTCAAAATAAATCTTCCACCAAAAAACTACTTCTTCGACTTATTTTTTTCGGGTTTGAGGGGGTTTCCTCCTGGTACCCATAGGGATGTAGTGAATAAATTAGATAATCCAACTTATCTTGGTGTCGATTTCATCGAAGTTTGTTCGCCTTCAAGCTTCATTTTCTCGTTTATCGTCATGGTGTCAACCATGGTCACGGGTTTCGGCATCCCGATGGGTCAAGTTTGTGGTGTCGCCTGATCTGCCTTCACAGGGTTTTGTCTCGTGATGCTGGTTGATGGGTTTTGATCGAGCAATCGCGGTCCTCCATTGGTGGTGGTGTAACGACCCGGACCAGAAATTAAAATAATTTGAGAGTTTAATTAAGGAAACGACAATTTTACCTTGGGTTTCGGAGGGGTTCAGGAGTCACTTTTTGTCTGGCAGTACTTTTGGAAGTTTTTCTTGGCTCGTTGCGTAGGTTTCGAACTCACGAGTTCGTAGACAGGCGGCACGCGAAAAACGGAGACCCGGTGAGAACGTTGTGCGTCTAAAAGCTTCAGGGGCAGTTTGGTCATTTTAGAAAAGTCCAAAATTAGGGGGATATTTTTCTCTCTCCGGGAGACTCTGCTCAGACCGAACTCACTCTCTCTCTCTCTCTCTCTCTCTCTCTCTCTCTCTTTCTCCTCCCTCGAACCCTCTCTCTCCCCGTGTGAAGACCGTACACCTCAACCACCATCGACCCATTTTTGGGTCGTTTCGAACCGATCCATGGCCACCAAACTCTTCATCTCTATCGGACGAACCGATTGGTGCCATTTTTGAGGTGTGAAAACCACCATAGATTGCATATCGATAAGCGAAAGTGGACACGAACCTTTTGAGGGATTTTCCGGTCGATCGAGGTAAGATTTCCAACTTTGGACCCCAGTTTTGGATTCCTAGGAGTGAGTAGATGAGTTTAGACTAAAATATCGTGGAAAATGGTTGAGTTTTGAGAAATCTAGAAAAGCTTGGATTCTTAGCGGTTAATGGCCGATTCCGGCAGCTGTCGACGACGACGTTGACGGTGGTCTGGTCATCTTTTTCGGTGAGAATTCCCAGATTCCGGCCGCCGGAGACGAAGGTGGTTCGGTCGTCGTCCCCAACGAACTCCGATGATTGGTTCGAACTGCGGTTGCAGACGTGGCATGCCACGTGTTTCCACGCGGAGCCACGTGACAACACAGTCAGCGCCCAATCAGCAATTAGTTGACCGTTGGGTCAACTGACGCCGTTAGGGTTTGACGGAATATGCTAACAGTGTTAGCATATTACGTCAAAAGGTAATAGTGTTTTAATGGAATCCTAACGCCGTGACAGTGCAGACGCACGTGGCGACGCGTGAGGGCGCGTGTCGCTTTGTCCGGCCTATTACCGGCGCGTGGGGCAGTTTCCCGGCCCATGACGGCCCGTGCCTAGGGTTTTGGAACATTTCGGATCGGATTTTTATGATTTTGAGGCCATTGGAGTTTGTTTAAAACCCCGTTTGAATAATCTCAGCGGTAATGGACGACCACGGAGCGGGTTTTGGCTCAGGAGGTCAAGGGAGCTGGGTTATTGGTATGTCAAAGGGTTCCTTGGGGCTAGGGTTTCCTTGAGTTGGTACTTTGGATGTACTTTGAACGGACTGGGTTTCCGGGATTGTGTGACATGCATACTTCTATGTATTATGTTATACCACAGGGGTTCTCCGATGTTGGCGTTGGAGGGTATTTCTCCACCACATCGTTGAGGTTTCTCCGACTGACATTGGAGGGTATTTCTCCACCAGATCGTTGATTAGGGTTTTGACCCTAGTGATTGATATGAGGTATGTTATGGATGATTCCATCATCCTCTCGGGATGATATGAGATATGTTATGGAGGATTCCATCATACTCTCGGGATGATATGAGCTATGTCATGGAGGATTCCATCATAGGCTTGACGGGATATGGACCTACGGTTGTGCATGAGCCGAAATATCGAGTTATGACTCGGGGTGCTCAAGATGAGCCGGGATATCGAGTTACGACTCGAGGTGCTCAAGATGAGCTGGGATATCGAGTTACGGCTCGGGCTGCTCAGGATGAGTCAGGATATCGAGTTACAACTCGGGGTACTCAGGATGAGCTGGGATATCGAGTTACGACTCGGGGTGCTCAAGATGAGCCGAGATATCGAGTTACAACTCGTGGTAAGTCAGTGAGACTCAATTCAACCAAGTCGGGTACCTTTGTCATCATGGTCAGTGGGTGGTGTGGGCGGTGACCCAGATTGACGAATTGTTGACAGTTCACACGAGGGTGACACGTCAGTTGCCTTGTTAGCTTGCGGAGGAGGTCCTCCGAGGTAGTTTGTGAACTACTGGTATATCCTTTGTCTGACAAGCAGGTGAAGGTCAAGTACAGAGGAGGTTCTATTGGAACCTTTGTAAAGTTCATTTGATGTTTCCAAAGATTAAGGGTATTTCGGGTATTAACTTTTGTGGTTAAAAGGTGTCAGACGGGAGCATGGCTTTTGTGGATTTCGAGCTGAAATTCGGGAAAGGTCCTGTCAGGTGGTGGTGTCAATTACGGTGAATTAAAACATATGCGATATGATGGTGGACGGTATCCTCGTCGCCTTCGGAATTTCGCGGAGGCGGCAATAACGTTAGTTATAGGCAGTGAAAACGGTGGAAGTTGCCCATTTGTACATTTTGTTGGGTTATTTATTTATTTTATTTTTAGTTTGTTTTGTACAAATCAGTCTAGTGACTCTTATTTCGGGTTGGATGTGTTAGGTTTTCCCTTTTGTGGAATTACAAATATTAGTTGTTCAAGTAGTAATGACCTTGATGATGCTTATGGAATTCAAGTTATATTATTTTGTGCGTTATTCCCTCCAGTTCGTATCGACAGATATCGTGCCTGATCACTGGAGGTATTCACCTATGTTTGTTGTCAAGTTATTGCAATCTAGTTTGTCTTTACTTTATGTCTTTATTCTATCAATGACATTTCGTATCTTCTAAAAAAAAAGTACAAAGTGATTAATATCAATAAACGATATAGCTATTAATGCTATCTTCTAATTGTATTCTTAATTATTAGGCAGTAAGGCTACAACCCTATCTTGAAATATCGTTATAATTCTCATTTTTCAATATCGTTTGCAAGGAGGAGTACTTTTTGTATCTTTACGTATATATTAAATAAAATATGAGAAATAAATGTGTTGTACTCTTACTCGAGTTTTCATGTTTGCTAGGGTGGCCCCTTTCAAATTCGGTATTCAATCTCCAAGCCAAGTATGAATACTACATTACGGCGCAGGCTTATTTTATCATGCATTTTCTCATCTATACCACTATTTCCTTACGAAATTCCTCTAAGTACACATATTATTCATGTTTTTTAAAAATACCTCTTTTGCCTTTGAAGGAACAAAAGGCGGTGTATTCAATTAATCACAATTGAAGAGGATTTTAAATGAAGGAATAAAAGGTGGTGTATTTAATGAATCACAATTGATGAGGATTTTAAATGACTCAATTTAAATAGCTAGCTAGCGGTATTAATAAACGTTATTTTCAATTTCATATATGGATTCTCATTGTTGATACCAAAAATGGACAAACTTAGGATTGCCTTGCTGATCTCGCTTGGCTCGTTCTTCTCGTGGATGAGATGACCTGCAAGGAGAAGGAAAGAGCAAAGGAGCACCGGTGTGGTACCGGCCTAACAGTCTCCAATGTTTAAGTTAGTTAAGTGGGGAGGGTACTATAGCAATTAGGCAGTGTGAGGTCAAGATTGTCATTACATTTTTGGAGGGGAGGTGTCCTTGTATTTATAGTGGCATTGAATATTGTAGGTGAAACATGTCCTTAATGGGATAAATGTCCTTAATTTTGGAGCTGACACGTATCTTGGTGGTCCCGGGTCTCATGGTTGTGTTGACTCAATCGGCCGAGAGACAGGTAGGCCGACCATATCAGTAGCCTTTGGTGTCCTTTTTCCAAGAGTAGGTTGGTGGGATGCACATTATGCTATGTATTTGTATTGTTGTATTCCTGTTGAGCCGAGGGCCAAATAGGGTTTTAACGGGACTAATTGGCCTTTGTCAAGTTGACCCAATTAGGTACGAACACTCATCACCAAAGATAAAGAGTGAACCACATGTCAAGATGGTTTTGTTGTGATATGAAGAACTTTCAGCAGAAAAGATTGAATTCCGATACGTACATTCCCATTATATTGATATATCATATATGTATGGGGTGTCATACACTTTTGTTTTTATTATTTTTCAAGAGTTTAGGGTAGAGTTCGGTGAAGTGATGAGAAGGACCTTCATTCGTGATTCTTCAACGTGTTGTATAGCTGTAAACTGTTGCCACAAAAATCATTAATTTTACATGTGCCTTCTGCCTCATGCCCACCTCAATGCCTTGGCTTCATATGTTAACGCAATGCGGACTTGTCGGCATAAATTGATTGGAATTACGTGTTCGTTTTGGTAAATATCACTAAGTTATTCTTATATTTGAAGGATGGATCTAATCCTCATTCAGGATGCGATTTAACTCTGATTACAAAGTGCTTTTGTCAGCTATACACAAGACAATTTATCAGTTATGCACAAGACAATTTGTCATCTATAGTTGACAAACTCTTGCTTTGCCAACTACGTACAGTACTCCTTGTGGTTAATAACTTGTTCTTTTTGTTTACTCCAATTTAGATTGTTATTTTGGATAGTTTAAGACTTTAGTTGTGAAAAATTAAGTTAATTCTAGTTATTTAGTTTTCAATTTTTATATAAATATGTATAAAATGGTTTTTCAGAATTTTGATTCTAGGTTTTATGTATTAAATTCTGAAAGAGCTCAATATTAATAATTAAAACTTAAAATAGAAGGGTCTTCTATATTACAAATTTAAATTTTGAGCACAAAATGATAATTAGATATCACAACACACCGAGGAATCATTCAATGTCCACATATGAGATCCAAAAAAAAAAAAAATAGGAATGAATGATGCTTCCTCAATGCATATATCTTGTGTAGAGAATGATGGCCGGTCGTAGGGTGGAAGCCAAATAATAATAATAATAATAATAAGGTAACACATGGAGCATGAGGAGGAGGAGAATCACTTTTCAATCAAGTACTAATTAGCAGAAATTGCTCTCGACAGGTTTTAAGCTGTAATTAATATGCTCATTATGAAATGAAATCAGTTAGTCAACTAAGTAGCCAAACAAATAATTGGTTGGCGGCTGGCCTGGCCTACTCTATATATAAACTACAAAGTCAAAATTAAAATCATTATGAAGCTAATAATAATAAGTTTTTATTTTATGAGGTCAGCAGAGTGACATCACTACCATACGTCATGCCCTACGATCTTCATGGCCACAGTACTGTTTATTCATCAGTTGCCTACATCAATCACTCCAGCTGTCTGAAGAGGGTCCACCGCAAACAAAACAAAAAATGAGGGAAGTCTTTTTTAAAATTTTGGGCACCGCTACACGCCTATATCTGATGGAAGCTTTGTTGATGAATGATGATGATGATGATGATGAGGAACTAACAAAATATTACGACGTCAAAGTTCCGTGTTGAACTAAAGTTAGAAGATCTCGTTGCAAAGGAAAGTAGGAGAGGGATACCAAATTTGCTTTTAACTTTCACCACTCTTTGTCAAAGAGAGATACCTCCACCTCAACTTTTGTCTACCGACTGTATCTTACTTGTCAGTTTGTTTTTTGTATCAACTTGGTTTTCTGAAAAAAAAATAAAAAATCGTTCATAATTTTGTTATCATATGATGTTTATTATGTAAGAGTGAGTCAAGCTTACGTAAAAAAATAGGATGCCAAGATTGCTTGGAATTAATGTTGTTTATAAGCCTAAAATGGAGGGTGGGTTGGGAATTCGGAACTTACATGAGTGGAATGTGGCTATGATGGTGAGATATATTTGGTTTTTGGTTGGTGAGAATACTGAAAATATGTGGGCTCGGTGGTCGAAGAAGTATTTCATTCATGACCGCTGCTTTTGGATGATGGTGCCTCCGGCTACTTGTTCTTGGAACTGGAGGAAATTATTTAAAATCCGTGGTGTGATGCGTCCCTTAATTCAATGTAGGGTTGGCAGCGGGGAGAAGACTTTCTTTCGGCATGACCATTGGTGCTCTCTTGGGCCCCTGAGTGAGAGAGTTAGTTCTGGTAATGAATAGTTGGTGATCCTTCCGTTGAATGCCAAGGTAAGCTCTGTGGTTAATTAGACTAGGCATATGGAATTGCCCTCTTTCGCGTAGTCCTATCTTGGAGACCGTTAGGCAAGCTTGCTGGCCTTCTCACATTAACAATTATCGGGAGGATTACTGCTCCTAGCTCCCTGACTTGAACGGGGCTTACACTTCCAAGTCTATGTGGAAGTCGTTAATTGCGGGAAGTTCAAATGCTACTTGTGACAGTACTCCTCCCGAATTTTCCCTTGGAATCCGTGAGAAGTCCTGCTCCTGTCTGACAATCCTTGAAAAACTTAAACCTTTCCATAAATACCCTACTAGAATTCTACTGAAAATTCGGCAGAATCTCCTCTGTAACAGGGTCAATCCGTCTTCTACCTGTCAGACGAAGGATGCAATAAAAAATACAAAACCAAACAGTCCAGTTACAACCACAAGCTACCACAAATCCGAACTCAAACTACCAAGCCCTCGAATAATTTACAATACCCAAAAGAGGATAAGAGCAAACTAGGCAATCTTTAATTACATAAACTAATGAAAGTCCTACGTGGTTGTAGCGCAGCAAAAGATGATGCCTCCTCCTAGACTCGTTGTCTCGTCCTAGACTCGTCACCTTGTCCCGCTACGACCTGGAAGGCACATAACCAAAACAAATGTGAGTGGACAATAGAATCCTATCATTGCGTACACGCTCTAATAAAGTGACGATAATAATAATAATAATAAACATAAGGGTAATCAGGACAACCCGCCTCGTGGTAAATCAAATTACAGTAAAACCCTCTATACAGATATATATATATATATACATACAACTTACCGAAGTACCATTCAATTACATAGGTGGAACCCTCGCCATATCCATTTGTATCTGCCGTCGTAATAACCCGACCGAAGCCGATATCTCGGGCCGTAGCCCCACATCCCGACCATAGCCGTCATCCCCGAACAGTAGCTCGATGCCCCGGCTCATCCCTAGCCGTAACTCAATATCTCGGCTCATTCCGATATCCCCGCTCATTCCGGCCATAGCTGTCATCCCGAGCAGTAGCCCAAGATCCGGGGCAGTCCAATCCGGGGACATGCCCTCCTAACCACTTCCAAAAATACCTCAAAGATATGCAGAAGAAAACATGTAATACGCGCGTAGGTACCCTCGACGAGCACGTGACCAAAAATACCTCAAAGTCACATGTCGAAGATAAACACACATGACCGAAAATACCTCGAAGTCATGCGGTCACATGACCGAAAATACCTCAAAGTCATGTGTTAGAAATACCTCAACGAATACATGACCAAAAATACCTCAAAGTCATGTATCGGAGATGAACACGCATGACCAAAAATACCTCAAAGTCATGCATACGGAGAAATCTTATAACCCTCAACGAGAACATGACGGAAAATACTTGGACGTCATGAGTCGGAGAAATAATCCGACCCTCAATGAGCAAATGATGGAAAATACCTCAACATCATGTGTCGTAGAAATCCCCCGCCTCACATGTCCGACAATACCTCCAAGACATGTGGCGGAACTTTCATAATGCATGGCCGAAGCCAAAATCACCAAAATCTGGGCCTAAGCCTAACATCCATAACTCCGGGCCAAAGCCCAATATCCATAACCCTGGCCAAAGCCCAATATCCATATCCGGGACAAGCACCAAACCATATCCAAAATCATTACCCTTAGTCAATAATAAACCAAATAATCCAATTATCCTTAGTTTCTGAATCTCATAATTATAATAAATCATTCTTAATTCGGAAAATGAATAACGATAAGAAATTCAATAAATCCATTTAAACCATTATCCTTAGTTTCCGAGCCTTAAAAAGATAACAGTTTATTTTCTAATCATCTTTCTCAATTCCCACAACTCATAATCCGTAATATTACATTTAAAACATAGAATTACGCATGCCTTGCAAACTAGGAAACCAAGTCCACTCACCTCAACATCCGTTCGAATTCAACTCCAAGCTATTCGGTCCCCTGTGACCCTACGCTTGTCAAAAATATTACTTGGCATTATTAAACGATAATTATTAACCTAAAATCCGACCCCCTAAACCCCAGGAATTTACACGCGCCTTAAACGCGTAACAAGTAACTTTAAACACCCAAAACAACCCCTAACCGAACTTCGATCGACCCGAAACCTGCGCCAACAGGTTTAAAACGTCGAAAATATGAAGACACGATTCGGGGTACTGTTCACTCGCCTGTATTATTCACTCACAAGGTACTGTTCACTCGCTGGTACTATTTACTCACCGGACACTGTTTAATCACCGGCCGGAAAACTCCACAACCACCCGATTTTCAAACCTTCATAACTCACTCATTTCTCAACCAAATTCGATGTTCTAATAATGGAAATATATCTACTCGAGCCAAGTAATCTAAATATGAAGTCCAAATTGAGATCCATTACATGTGGTGGCCGGAAATCAAGTTAGAAGTTTCAGTCAAATTTTGGGCCCTTGTTTCTCCGTCCACCGAGGTCCTCACGGCTCAAAGGAAGTATGCACAAGTTCATGAGTCTGAGAGGAAGGTTATGGTGAGGTTGGTTTGATTCCTAATGGTCTAAAATTGAGTGGTGCTTGTGAGTGTGTGTTTGTGTGTCTCACGGGCACAAAGAGAAATCGAGAGGAGAGAGAGAGAGGAAATATCAGATTGTTCCAGAAATAAAGGAGATAAGGAAGTTTAAAAATATCTTACCTCTAAATTACCAAAAACTCCCCAGAAGATTTTAGATCCGTATCTTACTCATACAGATTCTGATTTTCGCGTGCCGTCTGTCTACGAATCCGTGAGTTCGAGGCCTACGTAATAGTCCAAGAAAAACTTTCAAAAGTATTTTCCAACAAAAAATGACTTTCCAACCTCTTCTAACTCCGAGGTTAAAATCGTCATTTCCTAAATAATTTCACTAATTTAACTCAATTTTTAAATCCGGGTGGTTACAACTTGGACGCTTCTTGTGTGGACACAAGCATCCTTACCTAGGGCTAGTTTCAGACTATGGATTGCTATTAATGGTCGTGTTGCCACCCTTGACCACCTCTGCCGGTTCACCTCGCAGCCTAACTCCTTGTGTGTTCTCTGTAATGGGGCGGCAGAGACCCATGATCATTTGTTCTTTGACTGCCCTTTTAGCGGTGGATTATGGCAGAGAGTCCTCTTCAAGTGTGGTGTGTCGTGGCTTAACCCGCCATGGCCAGCCTTCCTAGATGTGGTGGTGGTTCTCTGGAGAGGCAATTCCTTTGCCACCCTCATCAAGAAACTAGCTCTTGCTGTCACGGTTTATTGTGTTTGTAAGGAGAGAAACAATCGCATCTTTGGAAGCTCTAGATGCTCCCCTACTGTCATTATGAACCAAATTATAGAGATGATCAAGCTTCGGCTCTATAGTCTGAAGGTTAAGGTAAATGTTAGAAACGTACTGTCAGGTAGCTAAGGCGTGGAATCTCCCTGCTTCGTAGTTTCTGGGCTTTTTGCATGAGTTTGCGCTGGCCGTTTGGCTTGTAAGTTTCATCCCAGGTTTTTGTTGAGCTAGTCCCTTCTCTAATACAATTTTGAATTATCAAAAAAAAAAGTAAAAAATATGATGCGTCATGGGTTGTATTCGGCTAATTTCAAAATTTCTAAAGTATAAGAGTGTCTATAGTTGCAATTTCATAAGCGATATAATGCGTCAACATAAGATTTAACTCAAAATCAAGACACGAAATAAATGGATTTGGGTTGACAAGGATCATATTTGTGTCATGATCGTGTTTAATGCGTCTACACAATTAATAGTTGGTGGTTTGGTCACCCCAACTAACTCAAAAATTAAACGACAGGATTTTTCTCGTATACGATTTATGTATGACTCTTATATTTTGATCATTCATAGTTTTCCAGAAATAACATGTATGACTCTTGATTTATAGAGTATAGTTGGAGCAGAAAAGAATTAGAGAGCTCCTAAAATAATTTTATAGTGTTTTTGGTTAAAGTTTAACTTGTAAACATTGAGTGTGATTGAGAATACTTAAAAGGATATTGGGTGAAACCTATGTCCGAAGAAGCAACCTGCTCTAGTTTGAAATGTGTCGTAATGTCAAATACATGAATAGTTTCATTATTCATTATTTTTGGGTATTTTCAACATATTGGGTAGAACTCCTTCTTTATGGAAGTTGAATATGAAATCTCTCATTATATATTGAAATAGATAAAATTATCACAAAATCAATAATACTAATCATTCATATATAATATTTTTTAGAAGAAATTCCTTTTCATTTTTTCTCGAAAGAGATAAGGTAGGTCGAAAACGACATTAATTTGAAAGGCATAGATCGTCATCATGACTGAAGATAATGACTGAATTAGATGTCAAGATGGTTTGTATTGATATGAATAGAACATTGAGCAGAAAATATTGAATTAGATAAGTACTTATCGAAATCATGAGAAATCTTAAATCGGTGGTACTTGTTGGATGGCTATAAATACACTGTTCCCAAAAAAAAATGTATCTTGTTTTTTATAGGTAAGAAATATGCATCTTCTTACTCACATGCGCATCTCAATGATGACAAATCTTAGGTCATATTGTACGTGTCGGAGGGTTCTAGAGTACACCGTTGTTAGAATATAATATGAAACATGTGTCTTCTTAACCATGCACATTTCAATGGGTTGGCTTGATACGTATTATGACGCAAATATTATTGTAATTGCGTTAATTAGAGTTGATGTATTTTTTAATTACACGAATTTAACTTATTATTTTAGTTATTTTAAGAGTTTTTTTTGGTGAAAGGTAAAAATTTCACTTAAATATTCCATTCAATTTCAAGATTTCCATTATTGACATGATTGAAAAATAATGTATATATAAAATGTTCCTTCAGAATTTAAATTAAATTTTACGAATCTTTAAAATTAATATTTAAAATTTAAATTGAATCGATTTGTGAATTATAGAATCTTAAATTTTTAAAAAGTTCGGTCTTAAAGCAATTAAGACTCAGTTATATAAGTTCACAAATGAGATAAAAATAAATAAAAATTAAAAGGAATGTTTCTTTTTTTTTTGCCAATAAAAGGAATATTTCTTCAATGCATCCTAGCTATTTTTAAGAATGAAAGGAGAATTTAGGTAACACATACCCCATCCAGTAAAAAAAAAAGGTGACCCATACCCCACGAGAGGAGGAGAATCACTTTCCAATTAAGTGCTTTTAACTAGCAGCTATTCCCGCTCGACAGAGCCCTACACTTGTCGGGTTTAAGCTGTAATATTCTTATGGAATAATTATTGTATGGCCTACAGTATTATATATAAAAGAATGAGAAGTAAAATGATTATGAAATTGAAATAATAAGTGTTTATGACGTAAGCAGAGTACATGAATTTATCAAACGTCATCCCCTACGATCTTCATCATTCTGGGAAGCGGGAACTGCGCTTTCATCACTTGCCTTTAGCCTACATTCATGATTCATCTATATCATTCCACCGAACCACCCCAGGAGTGAGTGTCCACCACAAAAAATACAAAGAAAAATAAATGAGGCGAGTCTTTTTTTATTTTTGGCTCGGATGATGTTGATGCCTCAGCTTCAGTTTTTGTCTGGTGTGCAGCGTACTATACTTGTCAATTCAATTTCCTCCAAAATGATTATGATAAGAAAGATGCTAACCCAACTCATTATCCAAATTTGCTTCCAACTTTCAACACCGTTTTCTTAAAAACTATACTTGTCAATGCAATTTTCTCATCAACGGTTACCATAAAAATGCTAGCCGAACTTATTGTACATAAAAATCAAATTTTGGACATGAATTTAATATGATCTCATCTTTATTATGTAAAAATAAATTGAGCATTCGGTGAACTCTCGAGTAAGAAAATATGAAGGGACTTCTAGTCTATGTGGGTACCATCTCATCAAAATTTCAAAATAGAGAGAGGTCCCCAATTCAAGTACTTATAAATTTTGTAAAGCATTTGGGTGTCTTTAATTAGGGTTAGCATTTTTGTACACTGACACGTCTACTTGAGAAACTGACTTGAAACTAAAAAGAAATAAATAAATTTGGTTGCAATAATCATATTCGTATTGTAATCGTATTTGGCGCATTTTAACACAGACGAAAAAACTCGTACTTCAAATATCTAATATGTCTAGCCTAAAAATAATACGATTTAACCGAGTGACATAACTATGTAACACTAACTCATTTTTTATCCATATAGCCCATTAAATTTTTATAAAATGAAAGTTTATCAACTATAAATGTATTAGTCGTGTATAAAAAATACAATTAAAATTGAAATCAATAGTTAAGTGAAAAGTCGTAGTGTGGATTGATGCGTCCTATTCTTCCCAAGGTTACTTGTATCAATATACGGGTTCATTGTATCAATTTCGTGTAACACGTTTCAAATTCGCATCTTCTTTGGGTTTGGAAATATTGACCCGATCAATAAGTCATAACTATCTTGCATTAGAGTTCACCTTAATCATGTTCAAGTAAAATCCATGTCAACACCAATCTATATATAATTATAGTAAGTTGTATAACTATAACCAAGTTGAGTATCGATTAATTATACCGTTACAAAACTCAAAAAAAATAATATTTTAATTACATATTAAATATTCGAGAAATTATCGTCTTATCTTTTTAAATGAAGGACAGCTAGCGCCAATCGCTCACTAACACCAAACCAAAACGAATCCCACACCCAATTTGCTATGATGTAATGCGAGTGACATCACCATACCAATGTTATCACCTAATTCATCCCTCAATATCAGGTAGGAGACAAAAGTAGACAGATGAATAAGTCTTTCTTAATCCTAGGTTACCACCACCATGCAAACCTAAGATGATTAGATTAGATGAGGTACTTGAAGTAGACAGTTTTGGTTTAATTTTTAAGATTGGAATCCAATGACGGCTGAAATTGTCACTATTAGTTTATTATCAGTTAATGACTTCGACATGGATGGACGCATGCATGTATTTTGTTGGTAAAATATTCTGATGTGTTATATTTAGATCGTATGATCTGCTGAACAAATGATCCTAATTATCGATATCGAAACTGCCCTATTAACAAAGTAACTATCCAGTGGCAAAGGAAGAGAGTCTCCATTACTAAAACTCAAGTACAAAACTTAGAAAGCAATGCTGCAATGTGAATGAAGCATATGTTCCAATGAAAATATTAGATTCGGCATCGAATACAAAACACATTCTCTACTTGCATTTGTAGCTTGTTTAACTTTTGCAACTTAGAATTTCTTCAACAAAGCCATTTGTCCCCAAAATTTCATCGCTGTTGTGCGCTGAAGAGAGCTTTACTGATAATGCCGGTGGCCTCAATATAGCGATCCATACACCTAGAGATGCAGCTACTCTCGCTCCCGCCTAGGCTTGTCCCTGGTTTTGGGATGCACTTGTCAAAGCACTTTGATCTCAGGGTCTGTGTCACAAATGAAAATCAATTGGGCAGAAGAAAACTCAGACAAAGATTAGATGTACTCGAATATGCAGAAAAAAATGGAGTGGATTCTAGAAAGTAATGACCAACAATTTAGGTACAGATTAACATCTGATGCCATCACAATGTTTAAAAAATGAAAGGACCTGAAACGGGTCGAACCTCCAAGTATATGCATATAAATATGAAGAAGACTGAAATATTGGTAAATCCACTCACCACAGTCATCAACACTGTCTACGTAGGAGAAATTCACATTCAGTTCAGTAGGGAGATCGCCCAACTAAGATTCTAAGTGATTTTAAAGGGCATATTCAACATTTTGAAACTTTTCCTAAGGCAAATGAGTAGGTAACCCATATTAAATCATAAACCCCTCAAACATAGACATACACACACACATGCAATATGTATGCTGCATAAGTGTGTGTCCCCACTCCCCAATAGCTCATTCCCTAGGGTTGAAAAACACAAAGAAAATAACCAAAGATTGGCAGGATGAACCGTAATTTCTTTCTTGAAGATTTAATTAACTCTAAATGTTTACAAAACCTTTGTGCTTCCATTACCATGCATCACCTAATTGGCCATGAGCTCTCACCCAAAGAAACTCAAGAGGAGGTTACTCTAACATTGCTGTCGTGTTTCAATCCATTGAACAGAGGCATAAGGTTTATATCCAAGATATAGGAATTAGAAGAAAGATAGGTGTAATTCTATTTGATTCATTCAATAAAGAATTTTTCTTTTTTCAACAAATTACTAATTCTAAATGTTTATAAAATCTTGTCACCTACTACCTCTCTACCACACATAGCCCAAGTAGCCAAGAGACCTCACTGAAAGAAAATCAAGAGGCTAATCTAACATTGTTGTAGTGTTCAATTCATTGAACAGCAGCATATATACTACTGCAAAAGTCTCTTGTAAAATAAAAAGTTAAATTGGAAAGATCCAACTTCCAACATATAAGAATAAGAAGAAAACACAGACATAGTTGTACTTGATTCACTAAAGATTTTTTCTTCTAATCACAGAATACTCCCAATGACTAAGATTAAAAGAATAGACCTTTATACCTGAACACCTCAATAAGTTCAAAATAAGCTTCATACATCACAGAACGTACACGAATTAGGTATTCACAAACAAAAATACTATAACCACCAAATAAAAGAAGGCCAGGCATCTTATTGCAAGTCCTAAACAATTGAACCATGGCAATTTGGAAAATTACTAGCATTAAATGAACAAACTTTCATATCTTCATACCTTGACAATTTCAAAACAAACATGAACTAATATTTATGTATAGAATACTCCAAATCATTTAACCATCAAACAATTCAAGATTCAAAACCCAGAAATCTATTACAAGACTTAAACAACTGAACCAGAAATCAATAAATTTATGGAATACCCAACTCAAAGGTTAAATATTTACATATGCAAAATAAACTAAATACAGTGATGAATACAAGAAACCCATGAATGGAAAGAGGAAAAAAGAGGTAGAAAGTACCTCGAGGAACTCTTCGGCATAAGCCTGAGCCAACTGGTTCTTAAGCTGATCCTTGAAAACCTCAGGGCTGAATGAGGATTGAGATCCGCTTGAAGGTGATGAAAATGAGTCCATGGCTGATTTACCACTTTTTCTTTTGCTTCAAGCAGTCTTGTCCTCTCCGGCCTCCACAACCCACAGTCCACAGAGATATAACTTTCTTCTAAAACCCTACACAAACCTCCTATTTGCCTCTCTTTTGACTTGTCCCCGATTTTGTGAGGCAGGAATATAGAGGCACGCCGTTTTGGAGTTTGGGCCCACATTGTGTTAACTTCTGCTTCAAGTCCCAACGTTTATATGTGGGCCTGTTACTGGACATGCAGGATATTAGAGCCCAATTGAGGTCCATTGTTAACAAAAGTTGTTTTTTTATGGACACCCAAACTTATTATTTGGAAACCCAGTCCCAAGCTTTGTCGATCAGAGTTGGAGTGAACGGAATTTTCTAAGGGGATGTGCAAGCATCAAGTTCTCTTTCCCATTTGTTTTCTTTTGGGAGTTAATTTTCACACTTCATTTTTTACTTGTTACACTCTACTTATAGTTTTATCTTTATCTTTTTAAAGAAAAAGTGGAGTGCGGAAATCATCTTCCTTTCTTTTTCCTCACACAAAGAGCTAGTTTGGTTCCTGATTGAATCACTCGTAAAATTCGAAGTATATATCTCGAAGGAGGAGATGAACAATCTTTTATTTTCGGGGATTTAGGTCACATTTACTTATCAAGAATGAGAGTAATAGATAATCGGCGAAATGAGCAATCGAATAAGTAAGTAATCATTCACATTGAGTTATTTACTAATCATATAGAATTATGACATAAATAAATTCCTATGAATTGAAATAAAAACTAACTTGATTAATAATTATAATTACTAAAGGAAACTAGTTTCTGCACTCCATTTTGAGCAAACTTAAAAGAAAAAGTAGAGTACAGAAAGTAAAATTTGGAGTGTGAAAATTAGATCACTTACTAAAATGTCCTTTCACAGAAACAAAAGAATAACATTTTTATTAATATGTATTCTACTACAACAAAAACTCTAAAGACGCCATTATGTGATCATTGTTCCTTTTTAATTAGTCTCCCTCGGCACAAGACCTTTCATAATAATTTGAATTATTAAATTTTTATTATTAAAGATACTTTTTCTTTTGCCACATATTATTAAAGATGCGTATTTAGCAAAAAAGATTAAGAAGTATGGTGCACTGTGCACATACTTGGCATCATTAAAAAAAAATTATTTAGCAATTTGACATTGCTTAGGTCTGCGACCTTTTTTGTTGTTGTCTAAACATCAACTTCAAGTTTATTTACAACAATCTTGAATTTTGTAATTTTTTTTTTGCAATAAAACAGTGCGTCGGAAAATTGAAACGTTAAGAAGAAAATTAAGACACGCGTAAATTTATTGTGACATGAGCTTTATAATTATTGTAAAAGTTGTAGAGTAATTTTGGTAGATCAATAATTAAAAATAAGTAAAGGGAATCATTAACAACTTCACCTAGTTAATCCCATTAACCCAAAATGGGTAATGCTATTAAGGATTTTAGATGAGACACACCTATTAAAAAATTATATTTTTGCAAATAAATGCAGGAGTAATCAATAATAAGAATCGTTACTTTTAATTTCATTCCCGTTATTAAGTAAACACATCTCTAAAAAGGATTAGAGACAAGGAGGACATGCATAAGCTTTCCTCACTCACAATGAAAATTAAGAGCTTCCTTAAATACAACCAAATTTTGCGGAGCCTCCTAAAGTAGCAAAAATGGTGCTGAGAACATCGAAAGCCATACCAACAGGCTTCACCTTATTGAAACAAGGCAATGGGTAGTGAGCGTCAGGTAGAATATGAGTAATTCATCTTTTACCATCAATTTAGACCAAAACAATTCCCGCATGTACTTTTCCTATATGGTGTTACCAGGTGGGACCTTCGATCCAACCCTTACCCTGATCGATTTTTTTCACCGGTTTGCTAAAATAAGGCCTATATTCGCATTTAAATTTTTCTAAATTAAAAAAGTAAAGATATATTAGAAACAATTTCTCTTACATATTAGGATTGGGGGTTCAACCATTTCTAAAGGGAAAATGTTATAAAGACTATAATTATATATCATATTTGTAAATCACATACTAATACATGCGGACTCTATTTGTGTTAGTGGATCATACATATATTAATGTGTTGTTTATAAATATGTTTTCCCTAATATTGTCTTTTTTAAAAAGCAACATATGGGTTATATTACATCATTTTATGTCGGGTTGACGAATTATTGAGCAAAATTGGATTTGAATTAGTGTAGACACATTGCCAATGAATATATAGTCTGTTTCCATTAACCTCTCGAGCATCAACCAAAGACTTTTGTGGCTTACACCTTCGTTTTACATGACCTAAAAAAAAACCCTCTAAGTAGTTGTCTATATAGGGCTATCGATCTACATCTTTTCCCCATAGCCCTGGGGATGTGTCTCAATTTCTTGCATGCAAAATATAAGAGACTAGTTCGTATGGAAATTTTCTTTGGTCTAATTCCACGCCTTATGACGAAGTCGTGGTGTAAAGTGAAGATTGAGGGAAGTAGAGAAAAATTCCCTTTTAGGGTATTACAAAGCTAGGCAGTGAAAAACTTTAAGTATATATAAGTTCTTGAGTGTAGAGAAGCAATAATAAATTTCTTGTTCTATTAAAAGATTTGGTACTTTTGAATATACTGATTTATCCAATCTAATGTCAAACACCAAATATGTTAGAATCAAATATATTTAGTTTCCATGTTTTATTGTAATTAGATCAATTGTAGACGTCAACCCCTTACTTTGCTCCTAGAATAGTGCAGCTGATCTTCTTACTAATTTAGGTCTCTTGTAAATCTCCATATATTTGTAAGTTATGAATTAACGTTGGAAAACATATTATTTCCTCGTACTTTCACATTTTAGCATGGCATCAGAGCCAGGTTTCTTCCTAGCTCTTTATTTTTTTTTATTCTCTTCTTCTCGACCAAATCAAAATGGCTGAAGCATCTTCAAACTCCAACATGGACGTTTCTAGTCCATACTACCTCCATCACTCTGACCATCTAAACAACTCACTTGTTACTTAGCCTCTTAATGGCAACAATTATGCTACTTGGAGTCGTGCAGTTTATATTTCCCTCATTGCTAAGAACAAGCTTGGCTTTATCGATGGTTCTCTCAAGACGCCGTCCGCTGACAAGAAACCAACCGAACATGCGCTATGGAATCAATGCAACAAAATGATTATCTCTTGGTTTGTCCATTCGGTGACACCCGATCTTGCCACTTCAGTTATCTTTGTTGATATTGCCCAACAAGTTTGGGATGCTTTCCATGATTGATTTTCCCGACGCAATTCCCCCCGGATTTTTCAAATCCAAAAGGCTATAGCCTCACATTCAAAATGCTCCATGTCCGTGGCCAATTATTTCACTAAACTCCAAAAAATTTGGGACGAACTCGCTTTCTACCGCACTCCACCTGAAGATGGTACCAAATTTGCCACATACTATGCACAAGATCAAACCATGCAATTTTTTATGGGTATGAATGATTCTTACGGGGCCGTTCGGGGACAAATACTATTGATGGACCCTCTCCCCACTGTTCGGAAACCCAACTCAGTAGTTGCTCAAGAAGAAACAAAATGAGAAGTCGGTTCCACCCCCGAAAATTTTTCCATTGCTGCGGCTACCCGAAAATCATCCTCCAATCCCACATTGCGCAATCACACGGGATATAATTTTGATTCTCGCTCTGGAAGTTCCCGGGATCATCTTCATTGTACCACCTATTGCAACAAAAATAGGCACACAATTGAAACCTGCCACAAACTACATGGCTATCCCTCTGGCCACCCACGGAACAGCGAACAAAGCAGCCAACCCAATGGTTATCAGTCCAGCAGCCATTCAAGTGGCTTTCAGCCCAACAGCCAACTCACTGGCTTTCAGCCCAGCAGCCAATCAGCTGGATTTCAGCCCAGCAGCCAATCCCATGGCTTTCGGCCCAGTTCGAGCCACTCCAGCGCCCACCAGGTCAACGCACAGCCCACTGCAGTGCTGGCCCAGTCAGCACAACAACCTACCCCACCATTTCAGCCCAGGTCCATCCACCTACTCCAACACAGCAGCCTTTCCAAGGCCCATCCAATCCAGCCCTTCGCAATCTTCTTGCGGGTCTCACTGAAGCCCAGTGTAAGCAGCTTCAAGCTGCCATGGTAAATTTTTCCTCATCTACATCTGAGAAATCTTTTGCTAATACAGCAGGTTTGTATATTTCTTGCCCAATTTCTTCGTCCCTTAATTCCTTTTTTTCTCACTTTTGGATTTTAGATAGTGGAGCCACTGATCTTATTACTCATGATTTTAATTTTTTTATTTCTACCGACTACTCTCCTATCCCTTCTGTAGACAACTTATGTTCCTATTAATTCTACTGGCACAATATTTTTTAATAAAGATATCATACTTGACAATGTTCTTCATGTCCCTTCGTTTCGCTTGAATCTTATGTCTGCTAGTAAACTTATCAAATCTCTGAATTGTTGCATATTTCTTTTTCCTGATTTTTGTGCCATACAGGACTTGGCTACAGGGAAAACGATTGGTTGGGGTAAGCAACACGGCGGCTTGTACTTTATGTCTCCTGTCCATTAGTCACCCGCTCTTTGTCATTCCACCATCTCCACCAATACTTGGCACGATCGCCTTGGCCATCCTTCACCTGACCGTTTGCATTTACTTTCCTCTTCCATTTCTGGTTTATTCGGTGTTTTAAATAATCATTGTATCATTTTCCCTTTGGCGAAACAAGCTGGCTCCCAATTTTTTAATAATTCAATTTCCTCCACAATGCCTTTTGAATTAATTCATGTGATATCTAGGGTCCTCATAAACACAATACACACTTAGGTGCTCGTTATTTCTTAACTATTGTTGATGATTTTACTCGTTGCACATGAGTCTTCTTAATGGTTCATAAATCTAAGACACAGTCCTTAATTCAACATTTTTTTTCTTTTGTTCGCACTCAATTTCAAACTATTATTCTCACCATCCGTACTGATAATGGATATAAGTTTCTCTCTTTAAAACCATTTTTTTTAACTCATGGAATAGAATTTCAGCATACTTGTGTCTATACTCCACAACAAAACGGCGTTGTTGAGCGCAAACATCGACACATCCTTGATGTTGCTCGTGCTCTCCGCCTTCACTCAAATGTTCCAATTTCTTTTTGGGGGGAATGTGTCACTATTGCCATTTATCTCATCAATCGCTTACCCACTCCATTGTTGCCCCACAAAACACCTTTTAAACGACTTTATGGTCGTCGTCCTTCATACGATCATTTACATGTATTTAGATGTCTTTTTTATGCCACCGTTATTCACCCTTATTCCAAGTTTGACTCGTGTGCTCATCGTTGTATTTTTGTTAGCTATCCCATTGGGCAAAAGGGTTATAGAATATTTAATTTGGACATCGGCACATTCTTTGTTAGCCATGATGTTAAATTTCACGAAACCAATTTTACCTTCCATAACCTAGCCCATTCCCTGCTTGGTCCCTCCCTACCCTTAGCCCACAATGAAATGCCTATTTCCCATCTCAACCCAAACCCAGACCAAGCCCATAACCTACCCCAGCCGGACCCACCTTCTCTCTCTACCCCAGCATCCATGCCCACACGTGATTCCCTGCACAGCTCGTCCCACGCGCCCCTCGCTGCTGTCCCAGCAGCTTCCGTGCACTCGCCCGCACCAGAACCAACCCTCACCAACTTGGGCTCCCAACCAGAAACTTCTGGGCCTGCTCCTACCTCTCAGACTCAGCCCAACCCCTTCGTCACTCATCCCGCCCCACTAAGCCACCCTCTTGGCACCGAGACTACCACAACGTTTGCTACAGCAGCCCCAGACCAACCGCCTTCCTCGCTGCCAATTTCTCATTCAGGTGCACATCATCCTTTATCTAAATTTCTTTCATATTCACGTTTTCTCCATCCCATCGTGTTTTCCAAGCATCTATTTCAGGTCATGTCGAATTCTTTTCTCAGGCCATTCTTGATTCCAATTGAAGACTTGCCATGCAAACCGAGCTTGATGCTTTACAGCTCAACAACACTTGGTCCCTTGTTCCCTTACTGGCTGGGCACCGTCCTATTAGTTGCAAATGGGTCTACAAAATTAAATACAATTCAGATGGATCCATTGAGCGCTACAAAGCTCGCCTTGTTGCCAAAGGTTACACTCAAATTGAGGGTGTGGATTACCTTTACACTTTTTCATCGACTGCCAAGCTCACCACGGTTCGTTGCTTACTGGCTGTTGCTGCAGCTCGTAATTGGTTTATCCACCAATTAGATGTTCAAAATACCTTCCTACATGGTGTCCTTGATGATGAAGTCTATATGGACCCTCCACCTGGCCTTCGCCTACAGGGAGAAAATTTGGTATGTCGACTCAATAAATCCTTATATGGTTTAAAACAGGCTTCGCGAAATTGGTTTGCTAAATTTTCACATGTTATTAAGATGTCCGGATTTTAGCAATCACAAGCTGATTATTCCCTCTTTAACAAGGTTCATGATGATTCTTTTACTGCTGTGCTCATTTATGTTGATGATATTATTATGAGGGGTAATAATGTTCAGGTGATTCAAGATCTTAAAGATTCTTTTCTTAAACATTTTCACATCAAGGATATCGGGAATCTTAAATATTTTTTTGGGCAAGTTGGGTCTTCGTAATATTCACTCTCCAACTTGAAGGGGAATGTTAGAATCAAATATATTTAGTTTCCATGTTTTATTTTAATTAGATCAATTGTAGAAGCCAACCCTTTACTTTGCTCCTAGAATAGTGCAGATGATCTTCTTACTAGTTTAGGTCTCTTGTAAATCTCCATATATTTGTAAGTTGTGAATTAACGTTCATTAGAAGGAAAACAAATTATTTCCTCATACTTTCACATTTTAACAAAATAATGAAAGGACAAAAAATAAATAAATATATTTTTTTAAAGAAGAATCTACTTTAAATTAATCTAAATTAAAAAAGGGACTTGAACTCGGATGCATAAGTGAAATTCTTCTCCATTGTGAATAAAAATCTATGAGATTTTGAGTTTGACTTTTATAACAGTGCAAGATCGTAATGCAATATATATTCTCACTCTCACAGTATCGTTGTTTAAAAAAACTAGAAAAACCAATAGGATCCTCTTTACTTTAAGTTTGGGGAAGAAAAAAAAACCCAAATATTGGGGCTCTTGGTGTCAACTGGCTTATGAGATTTTTTCGGGCCAGCCCATATTGTTTCTTTCATCACCAGCCCATTCGTTTTGAACCAACATCTCATATTGTTAATTTTCCTTAAGTTATTAAGTAGGTACATCATCTATGTATACCTAGCTTCATGCAGGTTTAAACTCAAAAATTGACATATATCAAGCATTAAGACATCAAAACCTAATTAACATACACAAATCAATGAATCATCAAATACTTAAGCCTCCAAAATCATTCCAAAATGAATCCATATACGTGCTTACCACTTTATTATGATCAATCTGTCTGTTTAAAAATGATCCCACCTCAATTTTGGGCACACACAAATATCCCCACATTTGAAAACAAATGAATGAATTAAGATTGGTAGTCGATGAACCTTTGGCTCTTTCAGCCTGTTTCCACATTTTGAGCCTACTTTGGTAAAGACAACTGATATCACATTACACTCCATTCAATTTCTCTCCTGATCGACCAATACATTAGCTAATGGCCAACAGCGACGTCGTATAGAAAGATAAAAGAGAGAAGAAATAAGAAGAAGAAGGAGAAGATGCATGTAAGACATGATAGCCGCCAAGTGGAGGGTAGAGTGTGTGCTGCTTAATGGGTGGTCCAATATTAAAGTTTCTCAGACGTGGTCCTCATAACCTAGATATCACTCTCCAACTAACATGCATCAAATATTACGCCTCATCTCGTTACTGATTCCTTTCGGTTACATTGCAAAAAGAATCAAATCCTAAACTTATTCTAATGACTCTTACCTTTAAGCAAGTGGCCAAGTCATGGGTATGAATCAAATACTACTCGTCATATGATTCACTAATTCTTTTCGATTACATTAAAAAGAAATCGAACCCTCAACTCTGAACTTATCCTAACCCTAACTCATTAGACCAAAATATTCGGATACGGATACGGAAGAGACAGGGGTAGGGGTAGGGGTACTTTATTGATCGATGCATGTAGATGCAGCAAAAAAGCTTCATATGATACATATATACAATCACGTCACTGTTTGAACATGATGGTAGATCATCGATTAAAGTCATGGTAATTAATTAATTAATAATTATTATTATATGATATTTTGTTTCATAATTTCTTAGCACTAAATTGTGCAAATCTTTCTCTGCACACTCATAACAAATCATGGATCGTTGGGATAAATAGGAAGCTAAAAGTAGAAGGTTTGAGCCCCAACCTAAAATGCGCCAAGCCCCGCAACCCTACCCCTAAACCCACGTACGTCTAGAGTGGGGTGAAGAGAGAAACATCAAAATGATCATCGATCGAGAAGGAAAAAAATTGAGAAAAAAAGCTAACCATAACTATACAGGTAAGGCTCAAGTTAAAGAGGTAGCTAGCTAGGCATGAAGTGTAAACATACTTTGGCAATGGAGGATTATATATAGGTAGCTAGGGCAATTGGGGGGGTCCACTAATATATAACTCCAATGGGTGAGACATCACAGTCCCCTCCCCCATCCCTCTGCACAATATTGGCTCATTGCATTCACATGCTAGCTAGCTATCTAGCTGGGGCACTATTCAGTATTCACTTGCCCGGGACTAACATATATACATACACTTTGGCTTGGGGCTATGTGCAATGCCTACCTACATATAAAAACTTATATCTTTAAATTACTTTGGATTTCATTTTGTAGCCAGCAGGATGTTTCAAAACAACACACTTTTAAAAAATTGGGGGTGTGGCATGTTGATTTCTTCTTCCGATCTTAATTTGTTTACGAGACACATCACGTGATGTAACATTTATATATGTAAATTCACACATATAGGGAAATTTCTGTTTTTGCTGGCCATCTACTAGTACATATATAATGTCAAATTAATACTGTGGTGCTTGTGGTATGTCGCAAGTCTATCAATCTGGATTATTAGATCATGTAGACTCTTGTTTTAAGTTAATATCATCTACCAAATTATGCTTTTATTATTGAGAATAAATCTTCCACTCTCAAGCAATCTTGAAAATTGGTGTACATGATGCAACAAAAATAAAAAAGTAAATTCTTTTTTCCTTTTTCTTGAACAATAAAGAAATTAAACAAACCGTAGACACATGAATGACCGCACACACTCATTTTAACTTGTAAATTATGGCTTACAAAATCAGCAGGAAATTCGACATCTAAATGATCATTTGTATGCATTTTTCTACGATTAATTATAAATTTTGAATTCACGTAATTAAAATATGAGAATTTAATAATTATAAACTCATCCATAAGAAAACCTCATATGGTACGTACCCCTAGCTTAATTATCATCTTCCATAGAAAATAGAGAAAAGATAGAAGCTAGTAAAGAGACTAATTAACCTTTGATGACCAAGATCATGATCGAGGAAGAAAAAAGGGTACATTTGTAGGAACATTGACTTTCCAATTATATATACACAAATAAAAGAAGCTTAATTGGAGGGTACGTGTAAGTTAATGATTGGTCACGCCTAATAATAAGTTCCAAGCATTCCTTATTACCACCCCAAAGTTGGAATTGACACTCATCGTGCTACATATAGAGTACATACAGCTAGGTCGCCACCTAATTAATAAGTAGTACTTGTTCACAATAAATAATGTAATTAAGTATATCAACATGCAAGTACCTTAATTAATCCAACTTCATATATATATATATATATATATATATAGTATACCCACACATTGCAAATTGACATCTATTATTTTAAAACCTAATTCCAAATCAATTAGTAATTAATCCATCCATTGTGTTGCCACGTACACAATTATTATCAAAATCTAAATACATGTATAGATATATATATGAACCCAAAATAAAATCACATTGACTATAAGCTAGGATGCCATAGCTATCACCAGATTCTCCTGATGATTTTCTCCCCCATCTACGTACGCCATTATTGTAAGTCTTGATGATTTGAACCCCCCATTTCCTACCTTAATTAATTAATCTTTTTTTCATCAAGTCATTTGGAAATTATTCGAACAGATTGAGAAGTCGAATAAAGAATCTCATATGTATATATGTAGGTGAATTTTGTATATATACCGACCATATATATACCTCTTATAACCACTTTAATTTTGTATCCCACCACATGTGACGCACGACGTGTCAATCCTCATCATCCTTTTTTATTTACCTATCTCAAAATAAAAATCAAATCAAATATTAAAAAAAATATTAAATTTTAAATAAAAAATAAAGAAAATAAAAAAGATATTTCCTGATAATTTCATAAGCCTTAAGAATTTCATTCTACATGCGATCTTCTCCTTTATAAGAAAACATAAATCCTGAGGATTTCATTCTGCATCAAATACCTTTTTGGTTAATCAGCCACCGCTAACTTCAATTACCCATTTGGTTCAGTGCCTCCACGTACGCTGGAAAAACAAAAAACCCTAGAAATCCTATTAATAGATCAGAGCAGCCACCGTTAACTTCAATGGCTTTCAATATGATCCAAAAAGTCCTTATGATTGCTTACCAAAAAAACAAAAAAAGGTCCTTAAGATTCTCCCATTCCATTCACATCTCTAAAATATTCAGTGGAGAAAATGTGGTTGATTTCTAGGGTTTTTGGTTTTTCTTTTAAATTTATAGAATTGATCCAAGCAAAGAATTAATTTGTTTGGGGATCTTGTTGTTATTTATTTATTTTGTTAATAAGAGGATGTAGTTGTTAGGTTTTTTTTTTTTTTTATGTAGGTACCTAAATTATCAATTCATATTGTTTAAGTACCCTTCGTTAGTTAATTTGTTAATAAATTTGTTAAGTGCCACTTGTGAGACCTATTTTTTATGTTGATATGGACTCCATGTGGATAAAAAATAATAAATATTGAATATTTTAAAAAATTAATAGAATTATAAAATATTTTATTTTATTATGTTAAAAAAGTTTAAAAAAAAAAAGCAAAATCAAATTACAACCCTAACACCCCCAATTGACGCCCAAACCCAATTGCCCCCAAGGAGATTAAACCCAAACTGCGATTACTTAGCCCTCACAATCGCCATCGCCATCAAACTCGATGGTGTCACATGCAATCTAATTCATGGGTTGCGACGTTCCTATCCTCTTCCTTCCTCTGGTGATTGCGCGATTCCCACCCAGATCGTGGACGACGAGTCATGGTGGTGTTCTTGTGGCAGAGGGTCCTGGTGTCTTGCGGCAGAGGGTCGTGGCCACGGTGGTGTCTTGCGGCAGAGGGTCGTGGTCATGGTGGTGTCCTGCGACAGAGATGAGTTCTGGGTGGTGTCTGGCAATCTTGTTGATTGTCGGGGAAGCTGGGTTTTGGAATTTTGACCTCGCTATTTATATGGTGTTGCAGGTTCTCCGGGTTGGTCCCTGATCCGAGACAAAGTGGTGAGGGTTGTGGTGAACCTCGAATCGCTATGGATTTTGGATTTTTCTTTTACTTTTCTTTTAATTTTCTTTTAAATTTATTATTTTTTGCGGACGTAAACGGTGGCGTCGGAAAAGGACATGAGTTTGGCGAACTGGGTACGGTCAAAGACCTCGGACCAGGGGCAGCGGTGGGAGAGGCCGTTGCGGCAAGTTTCCGAGATGTTATTGAGGAAAGCGCGGAAGGTCGGTGTGGCGATTGGGGCTTGGAATTGGTTGGAGGCAACCCTAATGGAAGTGGTTGTGGCGGTGGTGGAGACCGGGAGGATGAGAGGTGCTGGTGTTGGGTTTGACATTTCTTCAGGTATATGGTTGGCCAAAGACTGCTACGCCAGGTATATGGTTGGCCAAAGACTGCTACAAATTAATTCGCAATGACAAAAAGGAAAAGCAAATACATCCAAATCCAGATAAATATAAATTATATCACATAGTTTTTTATTTTTTCTAAAATAATAAAACAAAATAAAATAATGGAAAATTCATCACATGAGAAATATATATTAAAATGGAATCGAGAATTGATGCCACAACATTTTATCAAACATGCCACAGTCTGAAAATCATTATCCTCTCCGAATTGCAGCTCAGTTCCAGTCATTTTATAATAATGTTTCAATTAAGACATGATTTTTCCAATTAAAAAATGAACACAAACAAGAACATATTTTAAATGGTTTTTGTACTTACAGTGGGTTTGTGTTTATTATTATTCCTCGAGAAGAGTTGACACCTTACGACTTCTATTGCATAGACAAACGAAATGGGGCCGAATTCATGAGACAATATTATATACAACTGTCCAAATAGTGAATGCATTAATTAAAGTGCTAATCCTAAGCTTAAGTTCTTAATTAACTATGTATCATTTTTAAGCAACTCCAAAAAGGCTGGCAAATATTGGGGTGACCCGACCAGGTTTGATTCCCAGCAGTTTAAACGTCTAGTTAATTCTCGATCTAAGCATTATAAGTGTTTAATTAGTTTATAAGACAATTGTAAAATAAGTTGTGAATTCTGACATTCATTAGTTGTATATATCTATAGAAACTTTACAAACCCTCGACATTATTTCCACGATTGAGTTTGTAGCACTAGTATTTCTGACGCGGGTTTTTTTTTTTTGTAGAAGATACGAAATTTCATTGATTAAATAAAGATGCAAAGTAAAGACAAACTAGACTGCAATAACTAGACGCTGAACATGGGTAAATACCTGCAGTGATCATGTTCGATATATGTCGTTAACGCACAAAATAATATAACTTGAATCCCCTAAGTAAAATAAAAAGAAAAATAAATAAATAACCCAACAAAAGGTACAAATGAGCCACTTCCACCGTTGTCGCTGCCTATAATTTCCGTTATTGCCGTCTCTGCGAAATTCTGAAGACGACGAGAATACCGTCCACCACCATATCACAGATGTTTCAATTCACAGTGATTGAGACCACACTATTAATGGAGGACCGCGATGACTCAATCAAAACCCATCAGGCTGCATCACGAGTCAAATCCCTGTGAAGACATATCAGGTTCCTGAAGACAAGAGTTTCACTGGCAATAACCTGACCCGTCAGGACGCCAAAATCTGTGTCGACCATGATCGACAGTATGACGGTAGACGAGAAAATGAAGTATGAAGACTAACCAACTTTGGTAAAATCGACACCAAGACAGGTTGGATTATTCGGTTTATTCACCACATCCCTATGGGTACCAGGGGAAAATCCCCCTGGACCCGAAGAAGATCAGTTAAAGAAATTTTTTTTTGAAAGAAGATTTCTTTTGGAGAGGAGGCTAGGATTTTTTCTCTTCCAAAAAATGGTTGCGTCAATTAAGTTAGGGTAATATAACTAAGCGGGTCTTAATTAAATGTACTCTAATTTCGTGATTGATGAATATTAATCCATGTATTATGAGAACAAGATTTATACTCAATATAAAAACAAAGCAATGTATATATAATCATTTTTCCCTATATACGAGGGAGCTAGCTACTATATATGCACACCAAAACAACAAAATTTCTTAAACAATTTCTCTCTTAATTATCTTTTTCTTAAAAGTGAAACGTAGACCGACTTAAATGGAGTGCCGATAAAAAATCGTCTCGTTTATCATTAAATAAACTAGCTGGAAGGTGCTTCTGCAATCTTCTAATTACTGGTGTCATAATTTTTGGCAAGCAATTAAGTTATAGTGTAATTAGGGGACAACAAGACAAGAACCCTAATTGGGCGGCTAAAACAAATGGGTTTTACAATTTTGGGATGCCAAAATTGCAAGTTGGATAAAAAATAGGGAGAGAAGTTAGCCTGAAATACTAATTCCAAGTCAAATGAATCATACAAAATTTTAATTAACAAACTTAATTAATTAAGTAGAAAGTTTAAATGATTCCTTTCGATAAACAAACGTCACTGTGTTCAGGAGAAGATGACGTTAGCCGCATCTAATTATATATAACTTAATTATGAGACGAGTCCCTCATGCATGCATTCTCATCGAAACCATGATCCAAATAACTTAATTAATAACCTTAAGTTTAAAGGAAATGCTTTTTGTACGTTGAGTACTAGCTAACCCTTTTAAAATGAAACATCATATAATATACAAAGAGCATATAATACTTACGTACGTCTCATTTTGGTCGATCTATTCATTTTCTAAACCATAAACCGTTCAATCTATATAAATAATTATTTTTACTCTTTTGGGTATACAAATTAACAAGGTTTGAAGTTGTTTAATTACTCATACCATATTAGATCCCCGTAGTGAACCGTTTATTTAGTTGATGCATATAATATGAATGATGAAACAATTGTTAATTTGGTTAATTTTTTTCATAAATGATCCTGAAATTAAAATTTAAAGAATGAACGATCTCAGTTAGAGTTATTTATACAAACGTACACCCCCTAAGGTTTTTTGTGTTTTCGCAGACACACCCGCTCAGGTTTTGGACTTTACACAAACACCCCCTTAGGTTCCAAAAACATTACACATAAACTCATTTGTTAAGTGATTATCAATTAAAAACTGACATCAACCTAAAAATTAACAAAATTGACTTTCTACAGTAATATTTTCATAATTAGAATGATAATGTGCGTATCCAAACAACCATAAGGGTATTTTGGTATTTACATAACTTATATTACATTTAATTAAAGATTTTTTATATTTTATGGGTTATGTGTAATGTTTTTGGAACCTGAAGGGGTGTTTGTGCAAGATCCAAAACCTGAGAGGGTGTTTGCGAAAACACAAAAAACCTTAAGGGGTGTTTGTGTAAATATAACTATCTCAGTTATAATATATATTAAAGACAATTCAATAAATAAAAAGAGTGAAACAATAATATATGTTTCCCGATATAAGTATTATTCATAAAAAATAAAATCACGCGACCCAAAAATAGGAAAATGCATAAATAAATAATTTTTTTCCTTGGTGTGATATTGATTCATTAGTACATGGTGGTCCATTTGATTGGCTCCAAGTGGCCGGGAGATTAACCCAACCACGTGACAGACATGTTACTAAATAGTAATGCAAAGATTCAATTAATATAGGATAAAATTTGGAAAGCACGATCACAATGCTTCAAGTGTTAAGCCGAGCCAAGGTTAGATAAATTAATTTTTTTTTATATATTTAAATATCGATTTTATCCTTTATAAGAATCAAACTCACAAATTTTCATAAAAATATCATTAAAATAATATTACTAGTAACAAAAAACAGTACATATATTGATTAGATGCAATTAATATGATGGATTAATAAACACATTGTACATACGTGTTATATATACACAAGTCATGCAATACGATTTCGTACACATATGATTTTTCAAATACGATATTTATTGATAGACATGTTAATTGTGTACGTAAAAGAAAATTAAAAAATTTGATTAATTTATATATATATTGCGTGCGTGCCGGCTTAGAGGGATCCCTTGAGGAGAGTGGATCGAGGGTCAGAAATAAGATGGAGATGGAACAAGTATTAGGGCATGCAAAATGATGATCGAAAAGCTGGAGGATGGAGACGTACATGATGAAGGGAAACCAGACCTAGATTTATGAATCATTTGCATATATCAACATCCAGGGCAACTTATTGACTACTATTGAGTAGGTCATCTTCATTAACCTTGCGCCTCTGGGGCATTGCCTATTCAACAACCCAATCTCCAACTCTCTTAACATTAATTATCACAAATATTTTTTATATATACTTATTAATAGTCAATTTCATGAGCATAATTAATGATTGGATGATGAATTAATAATGGCTGCTGATAGGTATCAACATGATCGACATCCACTGCAACTTTTTTTTCAATGAATCACGACTGATGAAATGCTTATGCGTATAGGGCGTTAGACAGTGCCACAGTACTGAACAAAAATGGTCATACAAAATAGATGAATAATATTTCGAATTTAATTAATTGACTTATTCCTACTTCCATGGATCCACAAATTAAATGGCCAATTAAGTAATAGAACAATATTTACATCAATCTTAGAGTGGAGGCGCAATCATCTAAACCGTCGTATCTGTATATTAACAACAATTATTGATTTAAAAAATATTATGTAAAGCTTATCTTTATGAAAAATTAAACAAAATTGGAGATGATTCGTTATCCATATGTATGTCCCGAGCTATAAAATTGATGATTCGATCACTATAGGTATAAGAATCTGAACTGATAGTAAATTGGAGATATAAAATTGATGATTAGATCATATATTATAGGGGATCTTAATAAGTACTATTAGCAAATTCATTGATATATTGTTTGAATACGTACATATGGGTCACTAAACCAATCGAGCTCCAATTTGATTGTTTTTGTGTGGAAATAATCTAGCTTTACATGATATATATGATCGATGTATGTTTTATAAAATCAATGATTCGGATTTTCGAATGTACATAAAAAATTGGCAATTAACAATGAGAATAAAGAACACATCCACTATATATATATAGGATCGATGGATGCAATTATTTCCCTAGGTGATATATCTTGCAATTTTTTGCGTACTATTCATCACCAACTGTTTTTACACCCCAATCTCGTTGGAGTTCGAATGTATAGGACCACTATTTTACAGGTTAAGACTCTTATTAACTGAGTTAGATCGATTTGGCAAGTTGTATACACTTTATATGGGAAGTATGTGTTTTCATCAAACTAATAATTAAGCCCCTAATATTGAGGAGAAATTATATAAAATTTTATGTATTTACGTGGTATATTCAATTTATGAATATTAGGATATGGAGTGGACGAAAACTTAACATTTCCAATTTTTAAGGTATATAATTTTTACAATTTTTTTGAAAGGTTTATAATCAATAAATATTCATTTCATATTATAATTATAATACGTGAATCAAATATATCAAATGTACGATGATATAATTACGAGTATTTATGTCATTACTTATATTTTGACATGTATATACGATTGTTAGCTAGCTAGCCCAATTTCAATGACAATAGGCAAGCTACTCGATCAAGTAATGTAAATTATTTCTAATTACACTAAAAGAAAACATGGATTCAGCAATAATGTTAAGTTGTTTATGAAAGTCAGAAGTTGTAACCTAAAATTATAGGCAATAAAAAAATTTCGCTACCAGCGTCGTTGCCTTATGCCCGTGGTCTTATGTAATAGGCAACTAAATTTCAAAGTTGTTGCGAAACGAAAACGCAAGGCAATTTCAAGTCATTGCCTATAGTCTTAGGCAAGAACCTCTCATATTGTTGCGAAACGGAAAGGCAAGGCACTTAATCCTTGCCTATACTCTTAGGCACGAACTGCTCAGGTTGTTGCTCATAATCTTTGACAACAAGTATGTAAGTTGTTGCGGATCGCAAATGCAAGGCAAAAATGAGGCGGCGTTATCGTTGTGCATTGGCAATAACCTTCCAAGTTGTTGGTCGTAATCTTTGCCAACAACTTCCTTGTCCTTGTAGATCTCATGGGGAAGGAGTCAAATATTGTTATAATGTAAGCTTATATTTGGATTTCGTAATGTTTTGCTAACTACCCAAAAACAATAAAGTGGAACATTTAAATTAATGAAAGATCAATCCATAACGTAACCAAAGACATTCTTCACATTCATCAAGTTTTCATTCATGTTAGATTACATCAAAATAGACAACGTAATTGTAAGCATAAAATGTTCAAACCGTTTTACCTATACAGAGTAATAAAAAAGATTGAACACTATATATGGGTGCCAATGCCTAAGGTAGGTGTTAGCCAAAAGAAACACTAGTCCTAGTGTTCAGCAAAAAAAACATTCGAGGGTTTAGCAACAACAAAGTCGTAATGAAATGGTCATTGGTTAGCAAAATATCCTCTAATTCTTCAACGGATGGTAGCTACATCAAGCATACTCTTCTTCACAATCTTCATCCAAATCTTCATGTGCCAAGTTCTCAAATGCATTATCTTTTAGTGGGTGTTCTTGATCTTGTTGTTGTGCAAAGGACTCCCCACTATTTTTGCCTTGGGATCCTTTGATAGCCTCCAACTCAGGATTCTCCTTTTGAATACTGATGAGAACACCTGCAATCTTGTTGAACTGCTCTTGTAGTGCATTCCATTGATCCATAGAAGGCCCAGAATTCTGAACACGTGTAGAAGTTGATGTTTCCATGCGAGGAAATGCACCTAAGCCACGAACTATCCTTCCTTTCCTACCAAGGTCCTCTGCCATTATCTGAACTTCTGATTCAAATGGCAAATCTCTAGAATTAAGTGGAGTGCCTTCAGGTGCCTCCTGAACTAAACTTGCTTTAAGTTCATCTCGTTTCTTGCTCATTTTTTCCTACAATATAAAACCAAACAACACAACAATTATTTCAGCATTATTGCTCATTCTTGCTCATTTTGTTCCTTGTTTCAGCATTATTTCAAGACAGCAGAACAAAAACGCAGTAGTAAGAGAACACCAATAGCAGAAAACCAACAGCAAAACAGCAGAAAAAAAAAACCAGCAGCAGCTAGAAAGCAACATTATACCTCCAGAAACAGAAAACAGCAAACAGCAAACACCGCACTTGCTTAATTCCTCCGGAAACAGAAAATAGCAAACACCCAGAAACAGAAAACAGAAAACCAAGTAAAATTAAATGGTCCATTCTTGTTCATTCTTGACTTACATGTTTTGCCTTGGCTGTCTCATAATTGATCCATTTCTTATTTTTATGTTGGTGTAGATCTCCCCAATTGTCAATGAAAGATGGGAGCTTTCCATCCTTCAAACCAGAAAAAGAAAAACCAAGAGAGCTGTAATGTCAATTGAAAGAATTCATGGCATCAATCTTCATTTGACTTAAAGCAACCAAATTTAAGGCAAGTGTTACAATGGAACTCTGAAAATCTGGAATTCACAGAAATAAGGAGACACGGGAGAGGGAGAGGGAGAGGGAGAGGGAGAGAGAGAGAGAAAATAGCAGCAAGGTTCACGGGAGAAAAACTCAATTCTATTAATCACATTTTCTTAATTAATTACAACCGTCACAGCTCAAGGCTTATATATACTTTTAGATTACACATGTATACACTAATCGCTATCACACACAGCCCATTTAACAGCAGTAAACCTATACTAACAACCCAATCTAATTAGCTTAACTAATCTGATTTAGTTACACCAATTACAACAATCTGATTCAGCAGCAAGGATAAGACACTAGTCTTCCAATTTTTTGTGAAACATGAGCAGAATGCATCAATGTGGCGGTGGCTACATGAAGTCACTCAGTGATGATGTTGATCACAAGAAATTCGGCAATAAAACCCATACATGTGAGCAACAATTATAACCATAAAATCAACGAAAGAAAAAGGAGTGAGGAGGAATTTTGAACAAACTTAGAGCATCCCTTCTGTTTTTCAGAACACATATTTGTTCATATTTCTTGATAGATATACCTTTGCTTTCTTCTACAAATGTTGTGTTTTGGTTGTGCACCTCCTCTATGACTATATTGTTGCATCCGAGGATTGTTTGCATTGGCCTCACAGATTTCCTGAGTAGAGAAAATACGTACATTGCATTGTCAACATAAGAAAAAACACCAATCAATACAATGGAAAAAAAAAAAGAAATAGAAAACAGAGCTAGAGTTGGACTTGATAATATGGATCCTCAAATAGATTGCAAAGCCATTTCCAATGAGAGACGGGTCGGGACTTCCATGAGTCTTCTATTGGCAACTTATTAGCTCGTCCTCGTGCCGATGATGTCCCATACTTTTAATAGTGAGCATGCAACCTATGCTTGAAACGGGTGTATGCTGAGCTCATCTTTTCATCAATATAATCATTCAAGTCCAAATCGAACTTAACCTATATGAAAACACAAATTAATTGCTAGAGTTAATAAGTTCTTCAATTTATCATAATAAAATTAGTAGTTTATACTGAAAACTGGTTCAACCATCAAATTAATGGTCAACAGGCTGAGCAAGGAGCAAATACATATATATATATATATAGCTAGAAACCCTAAAAATCACAAAATGGCTATCTAAGTGACACTGACAGTACCAGTAGGGCTCTTTGATGCTTAAGCTAGCACAAATATAATTTTATTTTTCAATTCGATCAATAACTTGAGAGTAAAGTTTTTATATTTAATTAACTTGAGGTTGAGAGTTAAAAAAGTTCATGCTTAACCTTCAAATTCGATCAATAAATAATATGACCTAATGAGTACCTTACCGGTTATACATATGTACTTGCTGATTTTCTCAAATTTAAATCTCATATATCAGCGAAGAATAAATCATGAAATGATGATTAAGTCCCTTTTTAATAACCATATATATGATGTGTTCCGAATGATCGAGCAGAAAATGTGTCTTGCCCAATAGCGTTTTTAGCTATACTACTACTTGCATGGCCAATTAATTATTAATTATGACTGGTGTTAGTTATGTAGTTGCTAAATTAGAATATATAGCTTATCCATAAAATTTGATTTTAGGGTTTTCGATCTCATGAGACACTAATTATTTAAGATTTGTTTTCAAAAAATCTCCGGATGTAATAGCTGATGTATGTGCATGGTTATAAAATAGCTACCTGCTAAATTATTTATGGTATTATTTTTCTTTCGATCGAGTCATAAAACTCTAACATGCAAGTTGTTAATGAGACAAAATATATATGTGCGCTCTATATATCCGGCCTCTTTGTACATACATATTTTTTCAATTTTTAATTAATATGGTAATTTCTAAAAGAAAATACTTGATTGGTATATAATTAATCAGTCTGAGCCACACCCAATTACTGCCACTAGTTGAATATATATAGGAAAAAGTTAAAAGATGCATGTGTGAGGTTGAATGGATGGTGAAGCCATCCTTATTAATCCTAGGTAGATGTGGGGGAGTAAAAGTTAAAAAATTGAACATAAAATATACAGGCACTTGCAAAATAACAAATGAAGACAGAAGTAGATTTTTTGGTTTCATTAATAAATTTTTTACCTTAAAGATTGTATAAAATTTTGGGTTAGTTGATCTCTTTAGAGGCATGAGATCGAGATCCTTTAGTAGAAAGGAAATTATGTAAATGACTGAAAGCTTCAGCAAAGGGCAGTCAAACAATTGTATTGCCTAACAGAGAGGATGGTTCTGTTGAGAATTAAATGGAAGCGGGCTAGTCAAATTAATTAACCCACTTTTCATAATAAATTAATCCCGACCAACTTCCACAAAACTTACAATTTCGTAATATTCGTTTTTCATTTATAAGTATTTCACATTTAACTTAATTCTAACTAAATCACCAAAAATGAATATTTTTGAAATTAAATCACTCTCATAAAGTAAAATTGTTACCATATTTTTGTTATTTTTTACTAGGTTAATTTGGTTCGTTGCTAGCGGTAGATGCTTAAGCAAAATTCCAAAAATAAAGCCGAAAAGAATAAAAATGGTCCACCAATCCTAGTTGGTGTGTTGAATTACAAGTTCGTGCCCTCCAAAACAGCTGGCCCTTTGGGCCTTATTGTAGATAACATTAAAAAAATTAAAAGCTTAAAATAAAAAATAAAAAATAAATGAAGAATACCACCCAGGCTGATGACAGGGACAAGCTCACATGAGCCCAACCAGATAATACATGAGGTCCCTACGTATATATAATTTCCCCCCATTTTTTCTTAGAATCTTATTCAACTATTTATTTTAACACAAATGATATTTTGTTTTACCCTCATTTAAATTTAAATACTTATTTTAAAATATGCATTTACTATAGATTTGTAATCGATATATAACTAAATTCAAGTCCGCTGCGTATTTTAGGAAAGTTCAAGGGAGGCAGGTTTGACACATGGTCACATATTTCGCATACTTAAATAATGAGTAGCATAAGGCCTTGTTGAAATATCTGTTTTTTTTTTCTTTTAAATTTGGTTTGTTTTTATTTTTGTTGTTCTCAAAAGCACAAGGTCAACAACAAGAGGAACTTCTTTGCACTCCTTTGAAACGTCCATGGGGTATCTGAGTCTTGGTGGTCAAAGAAGAATGCACCGACCGTCATTCTACTGAGAGCTACCCTTCTGCTCTTCTCCTTCTCCTTCTTCTTTCTTCTGCTTCTTCTCGCCCTGCACCTGCCTTCTACCTTCCTCCATCTCCATCTTCATCTCACCATCTCACTCAATTTTCCATCTCCAAATCTCAGCCCTAGAATTCTACAAACCAACAAAAAAAAAAGAGGAAAGTGAGTTGCTATAGCTTTAGGTCCCAAATCCACCTCCTTTCTTTCTTCAATTCCTTAGATCTTCAAGATCTAGAGAATTGAGAGCACTCAAAAAGATTTCATTAATTTCTTCTAATTTTTTTCCTTTTTTTATGATGAATTTTGGGTTATCGTCATCTTCTCCATCTTCTTCTTCTCACTACAACAAAACCAGCACCACCACTGACACGATAGCCACCCTCGTACCGTCGTCTCTCTTCAATCACCACGGCCCCGACACAAAGCTCGAGCTCATGGACTCGTCGCCGCGACAAAACAGCGAAGATGGCGTCGGCTGTAGAGGGGAAGACAACAACAACCCGATAATCGCGGTGGAGAAGGAGCACATGTTTGACAAAGTCGTGACGCCAAGCGATGTCGGAAAGCTGAACCGTCTCGTCATCCCAAAGCAGCACGCCGAGAAGTATTTCCCGTTGGATTCCACCAGCAATGAGAAGGGGCTCCTCCTCAATTTCGAGGACCGGAACGGGAAGCCGTGGCGGTTCAGATACTCCTACTGGAATAGCAGCCAAAGCTATGTCATGACCAAGGGCTGGAGCCGGTTTGTGAAAGAGAAAAAGCTCGACGCCGGAGATATTGTCTCGTTTCAGAGAGGGCTTGGTGAGTTGGGAAAAGATAGGCTTTTTATTGACTGGCGGCGCCGCCCTGATGGGCCTGACCCCAGCCACCACCACCACGGCCATCACCCGCTTCAATTTCATCATCAACATTACCCGCCCAATTTTGCGATTCCTCATCAGCATCAGCAGCAGCATTTCTCATGGAACCACCACCAGCACCACCGCTCCGTTCCATGGAGTCCGCTGCTGATGAGGCCGCCCGGCGGGCCAATGGTCCCGCGGGACCACACGTCGTCCCCGCAGATGAATTACGGGTTGAATATGCATCATCACCCGTATCGAAATACCGGGACGAGTAGTATTACTGGTGGCGGCGGCAGTAGTGGTGGTGGGGGGAGTGCTTACGGTTACGGAAATGGGGTTAGTTCGTCTGGACCGATTTATTATCTGAGATCGGCCTCATCCGCGAGTAGTGGCCCACAGCAATTTCCTGAACAGGAGGGCAGCGGATTACACCATCCGCTGATGCTCCAACAGCAACAACAACAACAACAACGAGAAGTAGAGATGGGGCGGGCGCATGAGGCAAATATGGTTTTGGAGTCGGTGCCTGTGGTCCATGGGAAGGCAGCTGCAGCAGCAAAGAGGCTGAGGCTATTTGGGGTTAACATGGAGTGTCCCGTATCGGATCAGTCGGATGAATGTGACATTTTGTCCTCAATATCATCATCATCATCACCATCATCATCCCACTACCATCCTCATCATCATCAATATCATGCGCCTTCTACTACTACTACAATGCCACTCCAACTAAGGCTCTACGACGGCACGCCTCTCCACCCAGAAACCACCGCCGCCGCCACCACCACTGACTTTCTCAGCCGCGGCAAGGGCTCTCCACCCTCCTCCATGTCTTTGGATTTTGATGTTTGACAATCAACATGACAACAATGGAATGAAGTGGTACCATATGATACGACACAACGAACACGAAGAACAACAATGTTGGTGGCAACAAATTGGAGTTGAACAAGAATTTGGGAGTTGAATTTTTCGGTTCGATTGATGACGATGAATCTTCGGTACACAAAATAGGGGTACAAGGTTTGGGGTTTTCCTTTTTTTTTCTTCTTCTTCTTATTTAATTCAAGAGAATGAATTGATCTTAGTGAGAAAAATATGGCAACAATATTATCCAACTCATCCTCTTGTCTTTGTCTTTTAATAGTTTTTAACTTAATTTTCATGTGTAGAAATATCTTCATTTAAATTTATATATAACAATTTACATGTATATATTGATAGATCATCATAGTCAACGCGCAGGTATATTCTATCAAGACATAGATCTATCCATCCATCACTTCCCAAGATTTCATGCTTTCCTTCCTTTTTCCATTCCTATTAATATATGTGTCAATTAAAAACAATAATGTTATGATCGGACATTTTTCTTTTACATTTTCGGTTAGTATTCGTGACTCTCGGTGATCCCAAATTTTAATTTTATTGTTTTGAAGCAATAAGTAAATATATTGATGAAGAAGAAACAATGTGTGATGATCAGAAGTATTAATAACTACCTGATAATAGATATAATTGCAGTTTTGTATTTTTTTGTTAGCATTGGTAGGTTTGTTGTTCTTGTCACTGCTTCGCTGGGCACACCACCGCAGGTTTTTCAGACAGACTTGCAGAGATCGATGGATAAAGGCAAGGTATAGCCTCCATTCCTTCCTAAATTATATATATTATTAATTAATGTGTATTTATTTTCCTCATTAATTCTCACCACCATCTTTTATACATATATATATATATATATATATATATATATATTGTTCAAGTTGTCTCTCTCTGGTAATTAATTCCTGCTCGCTCTTTCTAAGCTTGTTAATTAATTTTGAAATATTTGTTCTACAACAACATTCTTCTTTAATCAGTTAACAAAAAAAAAAAAAATCTTCTTTAATTAAATGGTGTTGAATAAAGACACTACAATATGCATATATTTACAGAAACGTCTGCTCCATCTGTTGGATAAAATCACCTACTGTTGACTGTTCTCTCTGTCCATCCAATTACAGCATGCTCCTTATTTGGCTTTTACTTATGACAAATATTTAAACCTCAACTTAGTATTTCACTATAAATAAGTAGCACATTTCACTTGAGAGTATATATAATATATGAGTGTACACATATTCATATATAGCTGCATACGTTGTTTTTATTTTTGTTTTTAAAATTTTAGTTCCAAAATCTTGACTTTGCAAGAGTGCTAGCTGCATGGTTTAGGTCCCTGGTTTATATTCAAGCTAGATCTTAATTAGCATTGATGAAGAGCAAAATTAGATCTTTAAAATTCTTAATGCCTGATTAGATATATGTCAGTCAACAGTGTTGATTATCAAGTTCTTAATTTGTTGCATGCATGCATGAAATTAAATATGCAATACAAATAATTTGAAATGCTATTATACAGCTCGATCGCTAGCTATCCTGAAAATCTTCAAAATGAATCTTTTACTGATGTTGGGATTTTATGTTGACTGGTGTGAGTATTAGGGTTCCACTATTGCTTTGGAAAATTACCTTCATTTTTTCTTGGTTTTTATGTGCTTTCTTTTTGCAAGGGTAAATATATATATAGTTGTTTTGTTGAGACATAATTTCTCCATTATTTGAGAGGCACAAATATATGTATATATATATATATATTTCATAATAAGAACTTTTATAAAAAGATTACATTAATTGTAATGCCAAAAGAATTAATTTAATGAGTAATCTTGTAACTCGTGAGGAAATCCTTAGTATTAATTGTACTAGTATAACATTATCATATACTTATGAAACATCGCTAGCTACATCGAGCACTGATTATTTAATTAAGTTTCTACTTTGTCATGCAATATATGATCAGTGTTGTATCCCTCTTACACGAGAAAGAATGGCACTACTACACTTCAAATAATATTTTTTTGTTCTTTTAAAGCATGTTAATTTGTTATTAATTAGGTCAGTTTCTCAGAATATATAATATTTTAGTCCTTTTACATGTACTCGAATCTAATCACTCTTCTCTATCTAAAATAGTCCAAACTATATATATAGATTAAATAAAAAAAACCAAACATAAAGATGAGTTACAAAGATTTGGTTTTTATTATAATTAATTTGGTTGAGGGCTTAATCTTTAAAAGACCCTGTTTCTTATTTTGTTTTCCGTTTTTACTTTGTTGTACATGAGACATGTGGAAAGTATTGGAGAGATAAGAGGGATAAGAAAGAATGATGGTATAGATCGAGAGGAAGAAATAAATCAATAAGAAGCAAGAATGTAAACAAAAAATTAGATTTTAGTTTTTCATTGTTTAATTTATCTATTTTTTTCTTCTTCTTCATTAATAAGTATATTCCATTTCTTTTACCATATCCTTCAACAATCATTCTTTGCCCCTCATTTTCTAATTAATATCTCTAGCATAAAAAGTAAAAATTAGAAACTTGAAACAAAATAATTTTGGAACAGCCACTCAATTGCTGGTATATATATATACTAAGAATGTGTGTTTTCCTTCTCCTAATTAATCTTTATTCCTAATAAATTTTGATGATTACATTAGTATAGTTAATTATTTGCTGGTTTCGGTTCCGTTGATGTCGATCCAGTGGTTAATTCTAGCAAGAATTTGTATTGTGGAGTGCCCAAAATATAAGAATCAATTATTCATGTTTTTAAATCATCAAATTAGAGCTAGCTAGGGGCTAATGTTAATTAGTACTGTTGTAGACTATATATTTTACATAAATAACACGAGATTTCTATATATAACAATGCAGATTCTCCCCTGATCAGTTAATTAATGATATATATATATATAGTAATTAATCATCTTTACCGTAGATCGAAGAGCTAAATCTCTGTGTACGTATATATATATATATATTTACAGATATCAGAGTTTGCTTTTATTACAGGTCCAAACACCTGCGCAACGTCAAAACTAGTCAAACTTATCCAAAAAAAAAAATCAAAACTAGTAAAACATTTTTAGTTGCCTTTAGAGTTGAAGTTTATGGTTTCCAATTGAAGTTTAAAGTGGTTTAATTACTAGTTGTATTTTCATTTAATTAAAGTGATGAGTTGAAAATAAGTATATGTGTAACTAAGTTTGCTGCAAAAAGAATTGAATAATTAATGACATGAATAATAAAGCAGCATTTGGATATATATATATATATATATATATATATATATACAGTAATTAAGAGTGTGGAATTAATAGTAGCTTAATTTAAACATGATGAAATTATGATAAATAGTAACATCTTTTGTGAATAGTTTCCATGGCAGCTGATTGGCAGGTCCTTATCGTAGAATTATAGAGCAATAAGGATATACGTACGTACCTATATTAAACTCATATACGTACACTCCTTTCACTTCGTAGTTAATGCTGTCAGATGTTATTAGTTTTGGCATTACTAGTTAATATTTCTTTCACCCTACAAATTCCACCTAGCTATAATTTTCATTTGAATCACACAATTTTGATTTATTTCCTAATGAATTCATGACAAAAAGTTTGTTTGACTAGAGGGTTTATTTTATTTTATAAACGTACGATATAATATGCATTCATAAAGTAAAGAACCGTATAAGAGAATAATGTGTTTTTGGTGACTTCATTAAAACCTTGTCGAGATTTTCAACACGATCGAAAGAAAAAATGTAACACGCACCATATATCAAATCACAAATAATTTCTATCCTCTATAAGCAAATTAGAAATTATATGGATCGGTTAATTTCTATCCTCTATGGTTTACTATAAAGGGATTTTCTGTTGCAGTGACGTATTTGAATTTTTTAACACACTGAAATTTGATTTTTTAGTCCAATTAATTAACTAAAGGATCAAATTCTAACCTTAATTTAGAAAGTTGGATACTATATAATTTTCACTATATTTAATTCTCCTATTTATTTTAAGAGTGTTTTTTTTTACATTCATTGGTGCAAAACAAATTATATATATATGGTTCCTAGAATTAGTTTTGCTTGGTTTACTAAGTGGCCAAACCTAGTTTTGTGCTTTACTTCTTCTTAACATTTTTTCTTGCATCCCACCCTGATGGTACATGTATACTCATACCACATTTTTGATTTATCGAATTATCTTTGTACATATATCATAATCGGAACCATTCATTCTCTAAATCATCATGTCAAGATCATCTCCGTAAAAAATAAACAAGATTGGAGATCGTTTAATCATTCATATGTATCAAATAAATCAACAGTTTTGGTAAAAATTAAGATCCTCATGGCGAGCCGTTCATTTAGTTGATATATATGAATGACTAAACGACCTCCAATCTTGTTAATTTTTTACGAAGATAATCTTGACATGAGGATTTAGAGAATAAACGGTTTTGATTATGATATATGTACAAAGACAATTAGATAAATCGAAATGGTGATATGAGGAGATAACGCTAGGATGAGATGCAAGTATTGTCCTTTTTTTTTTTACCAAATCAAAGATTTATTAATGAAGTATGAAGATAAATGTTTAATTACCTGATCAGTAGTTAAAGCATTAAATTTTGAATGAACATATCAAGCCTAGCTAACAACTATATAATCTCACAGTAAAAATCGTCCTAATTTTTGTCATGTGATTGATCAAATATATATCAAGTAATAATCAACAATTCGATTTGAGTTTGGGAGATCGAGTTGGCATGAATATATCCAATTTCATATGTAGAATTTTGAAATTGAGGAGATTAGAGAGAAGAAACTTAATTACCTCATTAATAAACAATTTTAAGAGAACTATATTTGATAAGTTTTCTTTATTTTTAATCTTTTTTTATCAATTGTATACATGGATGGTTTCTGAATCCACATTTTAGATGAGTTAAACTTACATGCTAGATCTAGAAGAAACTTGACGGTATGAGTGAATTTCATTAATAAACATAAAAATATACACCTAACTAGGGGGACGTAATGAGCCTTAACTCTCAAATGCATCTATACATAAATAAAAGCTTGATAGAAAGAAAAAAAAAATTACAACAAAAATCACAATTAAACATGCAATGCAAATACAAATTATCACTTTCTAATTTTAAATTGTACTTTTCGAGTCTTAAAGAGTATCAAAATCCTCCACTATCTTTTCATTATTAGTAGTATAAGACCTAAAATGAGCTAGGTTAAACAATAAATCCTAAAGGGATCAGACTGGGTGGGAAGGGCTACAGCCCTCCCAGCCCAAGCTTGTGTGCTGTCCTTGATCGTATACCGAAAAAAACGTCAACTTTCACCTTCAAAAGACGTTAAATTTTAGAAGTTACACAATTCAATTCAATTTTACTCGTCAAATCAGCCCTTAATTGTTAACTTGTCTTACAATTCAGGAGAAGATAAAATATTAAACAAGTGTTAGTGAAGTGGCAAATGTATCTCTTGGATATAATCATCGTCAATAAAAGTTTATCCAAAAGAAAAGATGGTTGCCCTAGGATGCCTTAATTAGGTCTTGGTCTTATATATACTAAGGAAAGAAAAGAGCTAGATTCCGATATTTTGTTAAAATCTGAAAAGGTTGTGTATATTTATATTATACTCACCTCAAAAGAAATTGGTCCCTCAAAATGAAGTGTACGTGGAGGATATTATAGTTATGTATTTATAAGGATTGATGTGTTTTTTACGAACTCGAATAATTCATGAGTTGAAATCGAAATTTCGTGGAAGCCTCTTTTAATATATTAATGCTCCAATAATATCTTGCTGACTTTCAAATCTTAATTAGATTGGATGATTATTAATTTCCAATTTTCTTGTATAATTTTTGTTTCTTCCATTTCTACAAATGCGGAAACTCAAAAGACCCAATATTTGACATGACAAGTATTCAAAGGAAATGACACTAATTAACAATAATGCAGATTGATTTTCTTTGAAAAACAAAATAACTCCAAAATAGAAATCACATCAATAATTGTGGTCTTATTCTGACTTTATTATCCGCAATTCAGCACGTACGTACGATTTTTTTTTTTCTTAATTAAAAAAGAAAAGAAAATTATTCTAAGGAAGCTAGCATATATTATGTAGGAAAGGGCTTATGGGTCAAGACAACAATGTAGATTTTCTTACTTTATGATGAGTTAAATATAAAATAAAAAAACAAAAAATTATTGTAAGGATATAGCTAGTGTTAATTATGTGTCCTTTATATATGCAGGCTTTTTCAATATTAATGGAGCAGTAAGCATAAGTACTAATGTGTTTGGGGGTTGTCATACTTTACAAGGACATACCCACTGCCAATGCTATTGTGATGTATAAAGGTTAATTAATTGATTGATAATTGCAATATTCGAGCAAATTCATTCCACGACAATGACGATTCATATTTGTGTTGAATTTGATGCTTAATTATGTAGCGGGGTTGAAGAATGAGAGCCCTACCCTGCAACCGTGGTTTAGGTAAGTAGATGATAGGTAGGCGTAGATATATATATAGCCACAGATAGATATATACATATTGATGGTGGAAATAAATAACAAGTGTGTTGTTGTTGCAGTGATATCAGAATGAATGAATATATGTATATATATATATATATATATATGTAGGGCTGCGTATGATATCAGAAATTGCAGCAGCTGCTGATACCACCGGACCACGTACCATCGATCGACAACCATAACGAAAACTCACAATGAATCAATTAATGCCCACTTAATTTATAACACTTTCCAGTTTCCACCTATGACAGAGCACCATTTCCCGCCCCCCCCCCACATAATTAATAATGGTTCAAGTAAGTGTAGTTCTGTTAGCATTTTTCTTATATCCATTAACTTGTTGAATTGGCCGGTCAAAATTCTAAAAGGAAAAGACTTAGAAACCAAACCCATGACATTAGTTACGTAAGAAAATTAAGAGAACCCGCGCGACCCAAATTAAAAAAAACAGATACTGCAGGTATCTAGGAGGAAGCAAAAGCCAAAATAAAATTTGCTTCTTGAAAAATGCTTATATAATTAAAAACCAAAACAACCTGATTGAACATCAGCCTAACCTAAATTGAAACATCCGCGCACAAATATAACATCTAGCTAGCAGTGGACAAACTTAGTTAGGTAAGTATAACAAATTAAGGAAGATAGGAAGAAAATAATGGATGAGGAATTGAAAAGAATGCGATGGAGATGGAGGCAAACAAAGTTGAAAGCATGAAGAGATCGGAGAAAGAGAGGGCATGCAGCAGGCAGTCCCCACTCTATGACTATGAAAAGGAGGGAAGAGACGGAGGGCACTATAGTAGGTTTTAGGGTTCACTAGGCGTAATCAATGACGCCAATATATATATATAATAGCTTTTTTTATTATGACTTTGCCCAATCAATGGCCCACCTTCCTATTTCTTTAGTTTTAATCCACCATATTCCCGTGATATGTGAACATCATTTAGCCAACAAATTTTTAGGTATATATATAGCACCCTCTCATATTTTTATTTTTTGTTATTTCAATCTCTGGGTGTCAAATTCAAGATTTATATGCATGTATATACGTGGTTCTACCATTGAATACGATAATAACGTTAAAGTGATAAACGTAGTATGTACTTATAACGAATTAAAATATTAATATACGTGTCTCACATTTATAGTATAATATGAATACAAGGATATTGTTAAAGCGAACATAATTTTTTCATATAGAGTTAAAAATTAAGTTACTTGTACATAGACTCTGTCAAGTGCTCTTACAATGCGTTTGGCTGTATTGCATGTGGTAGATTCATTTATGTCATGGTGAAAAACGAAGCAAACAAATTCCAGAGGGAGATAAAAGAAAGAAAAAGGAGAGGATCGGATCGAGTGAGTCGGCATGGCATATTAATTGGATATATAAGTTGGGGAATATATTCATAAAAGGCATGCTTTATTTTGTTTGCTTTCCATATTTCTCCAACTCAACATTCCATGTCCCCAAAGGTTAAATGGACCATACACCCATCTGGGTCTGCTCACATTCAGACTTTCAACGGCTGCGATCAACTGACTGCAGGCTTCATCCATTTTCTGGTCACGCCATCCACTGTGTCATGCAGAAACAAAGATAAAATCAAAATAAAATTTACAAAAAAGAAGAAAAAGAAAAGAAAGAAAGAAAGAAAAAAGGTGGTGGGCAGCGGCAGGTCAGGGGAGGGGGGCAGTGTGTGGATCTGCTACGGGCGTGACAGAGGAGCATTAACAGCGACAGTGCGAAGGGCAGCCGATCCCATAAAACGACCACAATAGTTATGAGTGTGTCAAGACTCAAGAGGTATTGACAGCAACCACTCATAATTAACCAGCCGCTGCTGACGAGTCTGCGGCTGACTACATATAAAAAGCTCCAAAACCAGCCGTAAAGATGTGCAGAAAACGCACCTTACCATTTTTGTAAATCAAAGAAGAAAAATACCCAAAACGTACCACGCCTTAAACTATATGTATATGGCTACCAGAGACAAACAAAACTTAGGGAGCTCGTTACCGTAAGTTATTCCGTTACTACGTGGTTCACTGTTTTGTTTCATATGTTTGTCTTAGAGAAAATATATTCAATTCCTATGTTAATCTAACAAGAGGTAAAAAAAATAAAAATACTCAGGGTTACTGCTATATATGTGAGTTATTTCATTATTTTTCTCAAAGTTTTAATTGATAAAAATGAATTTAATGTCGTTTATTTTTTAAAATAAAAAACCTAAAGATGGAGAACGTGAAAAATATTAATTAGGGTTTTTGTGCGGCTGAATATGTTTTTTGTTTCTGACCCACCTGGATGGGGTGGGATGAGATATATATGTGGTGTAATATATATATATATAGATAGATACATATATCCAGCTTTTTAATGCTGATGAGAATATATAAGGCAGCTAGTTTCATGGTATCCAAAAACTGCACCCATGAGAGCATGGTGGCTGGCCCAGTTGCCCAACCCTATCTATCATCCACTCTTTTCCTTTCTTTTTTTGTATCTTTTTAACGGGTAATATGATTCGGTGGAGGTACCTATATATATATATATATGGATTCGTCATCTGACGGTGCGTAAATTAGTTATTTAAAAACATTTAGACTTAGGATCCAAGTCTACCCCGTCGATTGGTGAATTCATCAGATAGATGCGCGCACCCAACTCACGGAATCATACACTCTCCTTAATTCCCACCTACTCAGTTAAATAAATAGTAACCAATTAATTGTTCATCCTTTTTCTTTCTACTTTGGTTTCTTTAAGATGACCGAGTTGGTAATTGCCAATATTATTTCAAATTTAAGACATGTTGCTATAACAAAGGAAACAGATCGAAGTATTAATGTCTGACATATTCTTATTTTGAACTTGTGACATGCAAGTTATATAAGAAAGTAAAAATTGATTAACAATTAGGATTAGGGGGCAAGGGTTAATTAAGGTATAGTTTATTAGGAGTGCAGGTACGTACGTGCACGGGATTTTTGTGGTTAGCAAAAGGCCGGGCGGGCATATTATTTGGGTTTGGGAATTGTTGTTTTCGGGTTGGAAAATGTGATTATTAATTGTTTATAAACTTTCAAACCTTATCATCAGCTGCCTACTTTTTTGTGTCCTGTGTCCTTTTAATTTACCATGCTTTCATTTGTTATCATTAATTTTATTCATGGATCAATATATATCATCAGAATTTTGGTTTCATAAATTATGAAAATGTGGTCATGTGGACCAGATCGATCATGGACCAGGCAGGTGAACCATATGGGGCACAGAGAGAGGAGAGAACTTGTCTCGTTTACATGCTCGATCATAAATGACAAAAACAAATTGTATATGAACTAATTAATTAATTATAAAGGAGGTTCTAGAATTTGATAGAAGTTTTGTATATTCATCTTGTGTGTTACGTACCATTACAAGGAAATAATAATTAAGAAATAAGAATTTATACAAGAGTGAAACGTACGTACTTGCTTACAATTATTCCCCATATTTAGCACCATACTCTATATATATATATATATATATATATATCAACTTTGATTGACACAATTACAACTAGCTAGGTTGAAAAGGTAAGGTGCATGGTAACAATATATCACCATATAACAACTAGGTTGAAAACGTGATAGTAACAATCCATACTCTAAAATAATTTTCTAAATAGTTTGGATGGTTATTTTTGAGTATGAATTAAAATTAAAGTTATAGTGGTACCAAATTGAAGTAGCAGTGTATTTTTTACTCTTAAAACCCTAATCGCATAACAAAAATTCTTATTTTCATCCTTCACGTTTAGATGACGTATATACGGGGTTTTGGCTAGATCTCTACCGTCTAGCTAATAGAGTTTTTTTTTCGTGTCTTTTTAGTATGGATCTGTCATGTGAATTATATATGATTTTTTGACATTGTTTGAGGTACTGTCATCATGCACATTTGTGTACGTGGGACTAATCCCCATCCTCATATATAGGTCGACCCTTGCGTCCACATGAGGTCGACATTAGACCAAAGACACCACTTATGCCATCTGGCCATAATAAGTCATCAGCGAAATTCAAACACTAGACAAATGAGAAAACAAAATTAATGTCTGAACAACTAGACCGGTGAGACATGGATAAAAGAGGGAATAATAATACTTGACACTACAAGAAATATGGGGTTGCCCGACGAGATTTTGCCCGACGAAGAAATTTTCGCCGCCTCTTGTCATTTTGCCCGACGAAAATGAAGGCTCGCCGGACAAGGTTTAGCCGGGAAGAAGAAGGTGTTGACGTGTAAAATAGGAAGGTTTTGCCTGACGAATTAAATATATCCGTCAGGTAAATGAGATTTAACGACGAATATTGTTCGTCGGGCAAAACTTGGCGTTGACTATGTTTTGCCTGACGAATCATTAAACTTTGCCCTGCGAATCTTCTTCTTCGGGCAAAAGTCTAAACACATTAAGTACCCAGACGCCCATTTCTTCTTCATCCTCTCTGCCTTTTGCTCATCAGACTCTCACACACACACACACTCTCTCTAGCTATATAACATCAACAATCATCATCTCATCACCATTTTCACTATTAATCAAATCCCTTTCTCTCTCAATCACCAATACCAATTTTGAATGTTTGAGAAATTTAATTTTTTTTTAGTTTTGAAATTTTGATTTTTGATTGGAAACTAATTATGTTTTGTGTTTTAGGAAATTTGTGGTTGATTTGAAGGAATACTTATAAAAAGGTATGTGTGTTTGCCTCTCAATTTAATTTTGTTAAGAATTTTGGATATAATTATATTATGTTAGGAAATTGTGTATTTATTGTGGAAAATGTGTAGAAATTATTTATAATTTGTGGAAATTTGTGTAGAAATTGTGTAGGAAATTAGAAAATTTGTTAGGAAAATATGAAAATAGAAAATATGTTATGAAATTAGGGAAATAGAAAATATGTTAGGAAATTAGAAAATATGTTCGGAAAATAAAAAAAATGTTATGAAATTATTGAAATTAGAAAATATGTTAGGAAAATAAAAAATATGTTATGAAATTATTGAAATAGAAAATATGTTAGGAAATTAGGAAATTAGAAAATATGTTAGGAAAATAGGAAAATAGAAAATATCTTATTAAATTAGAAAAATATAAAATATGTACGGAAATTAGAAAATTGTAAACTCTGTGATATGCATAATTAATATATGTATGTATTTGTGAATTTGTTGTGATATTTTTTGTAAAGCGCTTTATGTAGTTCCGACGGAATGAAATATGTTCATATTTTATAACCGTTTATGCGAAGTTAATCGGGATGATTAACTTCGTATAATGAAATTCAATGAAAAATCTTAGACCCGTTTGAGAGTCAGTGGGTTGATTGACTGACTCTTGAATTGTCCATTTATTCAGACAGTTTAGGAGTGCGCAACTATGTGTTGTGTAGTTTGCGGTCTACGATGATAGGTTTCGATTGTGGGAAATTCGGTTTGTATCCCTTCAATGTTCTCCGAATGCATACTAGATATTTTTTTATAATATCTACGTCGTGCATTTGGGGATCGGTAGGGAGATGCTACAAAAATTTCCCTCGATCGAAACTTAGCCTCTTAGGTCGCAAACTACACAGCACATAACGTGCACTCTTGAATGGGATAGGGCCAAATCACTGGAGGCATAAGGAGACGAGCGAATTTTGATATTAACTTGTTCTAATTATGGGACAATGTTAACTCAATTACTTACGTTGACTCTATTTTGTGAAAACAGGCACAATGGACAGAGGCTGGATGCAAATGTTGGATAGATGTTCTAATCAGTATTTGGATGGGATCGACAGCTTCATTGCCTTTGCACTTAGTCATTGCAGTGATGAAAGACATATTAGGTGTCTGTGCCGTAAATGTAACAACTGCAGTTAGATGCCATTGAATGAGATCCAAAATCATCTGGAATGGAATGAGATCGTACACAACTACACTAATTGGATCTATCACGGTGAAGAAATATTTACCACATCGACATCTTCGGTTCCTAGGACCCGTCGGGTCGAAAGTGCTTTGTATTTGCGATGTGATAATGATCAAGTCGTTGAGATATTAACCGATACTTTTCCTCCCGCATCGGATGATATGGACGATGAGGCGCCCATGTTTCAACCCGAAGACTCTGAGCTCCATTACGAGAGATTGTTGAAAGAAGCTCAGCGCGAATTTTACTCCAGTTGTAAATCCTTTTCGGTTTTGGGGGCAGTTGTGGAGTTGATGTACATGAAAGTTGAGTATAATCAAACGAACAAGCATTTTGATCACATGATGGAAATCATCATCCGAATGCTCCCTTAAGACAATTGTCTGCCTAAAGATCATTATAACTCGAAGAAGCTGTTGAAGGGCCTCGATTTAGGGTATATCAAGATTCATGCATGCAAGAACAACTGTGCATTGTTTTACGGTGAATTCGAGCAGCTTGACAAATGTCCCGTGTGCAATGAGCCTAGGTTTCAAAAGAACAAGATTCTGAAGAAGGTGTTGCGTTATTTTCCACTGAAGCCAATGTTACAAAGATTCTACATGTTGTCCCACACAACCCGTGATTTGAGGTGCCACAAGAACGAACGCATTAATGATGATGTATTGAGACATCCGTCCGATGGAGAGGCTTGGAAAGAATTTAATAAGATGTATCCCGAGTTTTCCGCGGAGCCAAGAAATGTCAGATTAGGGCTCTCTCCTGACGGTTTTAATCTGTTTTGGAGTTTTGCAAAGCCCTATAGCACATGGCCGTTGGTTATGCTTCCGTATAACTTGCCTCCTTGGAGATGCATGAAGAAATAATTCACAATCCTCAATACTTTGATACCGAGGCCTAAATCGCCGAGTAATTCCATCAATGTTTATTTGCGGCCATTGATTGATGAGCTCGTGGATCTGTGGAAAAATGGTGTTCGAACATACGACAAGTGCAGTGGGGAAATATTCACTCTAAGAGCGGCCGTAATGTGGACAATTAATGATTTTCCTGCTTATGGTATGTTGTCGGGGTGGAGCAACAAGGGCTATCTTGCTTGCCCAACATGTGGACCAGACACAACATCCTTTTGGGACCCATCGAAGGTATGCAACTTGGGTACGAGAAGGTTTCTGCCCTGGGATCACCGATGACGAATGCAATTTGACTCATTTGATGGTAAATCAGAGTTACAAGCTCGACCAAGGGAGATGTCCGGTGATAAGATATTGTCCAAACTGAATAGTATACATGACTTCGTCACACGAGGACTGAAACCAACTGAATAGGAAAATTTGACGAAAAAGAGCATATTTTTCCGGTTGGCGTATTGGTCGAAATTGAAAATCAGACACATTGCGGATCCTATGCACATCGAGAACAATGTTACCGAGAGTGTTGTGGGAACAACGTTACCCATTGAAGGCAAGTCAAAGGACATAAAAAAGACTCGTCTGGGTATGCAAGAAATGGGGATTCGGTCCAATTTGTTTCCAAAAATCGTCAATGGCAAATACATCATGGCTCATCCAAGTTATACATTTATGCCAGATAATAAGAAAAAATTCCTGAAGTGGTTGTAGGGTGTGAAATTTCCTGACGGGTACATCGGTAATATATCCCGAAACGTTAGCACTAACGGTTGGACCATGTCTGGTATGAAGAGCCATGACTATCATGTTTTGCTAAAACGACTTATTATGATTGGTATTCGGCCCTTATTGGAGCCTAGTGTTGTTGAGACGATAGTTTATTTATCTCAATTCTTCCAGATACTATGTGCCATATCATTGGTAAAGGCGGACCTCGAAGCAATTAACGAGGATATTGTCTACATCATGTGCCGGCTAGAGCAAATATATCCACCTACATTATTTGATGTAATGATGCACCTACTAATACATCTGCCGGATGAGGCAAAGTTAGCTGGCCCGGTGCATTATCGTTGGATGTACCCAATCGAGAGGTATAACTTATTCTTGCTTTTTGATAATATTTCCTTACTATCATGTATATATGTGAATCATAATGTATATTTCCTTGCAGAATGTTAGGTACGTGCAAACGATACGTCCGCAACAAGACACGTCTCGAAGGCTCTATAGCGGAGGCGTACATTACAAATGAGGCACTGACATTTTGTGCAATGTACCTTTGGAATGTTGAAACTTCCTTCAATAGGGCCTCGCCCAACGACGACGGTGGTCAACGTCTAAAGACCCTATATGTATTTGCCCAACCCGCATGACCATTCAGCACTGGTCCAGTGTCGGAGCCGTTCGCCAATAGCGACATGGATGTGGCTCATTGGTTCATACTGAACAACTGTGACGAAGTCTAGCCCTTCCACGAGCAGCACGAGGCGTTGATGAAGGCCCAATATCCTTCGAATTGGGAAAAAAATGGACAAACAATTGTTTCCACGTTGGTTTTCCGAGCATGTAAGTCAAATATTTTATTTGCTAATTTCTTAAATTGTTTTGAAGTTTACCAATTTCATTTCTTGTGTGTATCTTACCACATTGCACAGCTGAAATATGACATCTCGCCAAATTTCAATAAAGAATTAATGCAGCTGTCCATTAGCACATTTCGAGGAGAAACGTACGATGATTGTCACGTTAACGGAGTTAAGTTCATGTGCATAGAACAAGACGACAAATTGTCTGTGCAAAACAGCGGGGTCTTTGTGCCGAGGGATGGGGAAAATCCTGATACAGGGTTCTTTGGCAGATTGTTAGGTGTGGTTAAGGTGTTACACGCCGACTGCAAGGAAGTCGTCTTGTTCAAGTATCATTGGTTTGATAAGAACCCAAGTATCCAAGGCAAGGTCATTAAAAATAATTTATGTACCTCTATCAACACAAACACCCGGTAGTTTGATAGTGGTCTCTACATCCTCGCTAGTACGGCGAAACAAGTATTCTATGTGGATGATCCAAAAGCTGGTGTTGGTTGGAGAGTAGCTAAGATGGTGAATCATAGAAATATTTGGGACTTGGATGACTGATACCATGAAGAATATGGGGAAACAAACGATGACCAAATCGTTTATCCAGTGGATTCCTCGGCATCCACCCTAAACATGGATGGAGTACGGACCAACGACATCATCCCACCAATTGCGATTGATGGCATTTTTATTGATCTCGGGGAATTAGAAAAAATTGAAAGTGATTATGAGGAATCAAGTATTGTGCACATCTCGGATGACAAGCGTGATTGGGAGGGGGAGAGGAATCCGACACCGAATGAAAGTTGTAAATAAATAATTTTATTTATATATGTAATATCAATCTTCAAATCAATAAGTTTGATTTATATGTATGTTTTATGATTTCATTCATAAAAGTTTCAATTAATCTTTTATTTTTTGATTTACATGTATGTTTTGATTTATACATGTATGTTTTGATTTATACATGTACTAAAGCCACAAACTATGTACCAACTTTGATGTCCTCATCCCTGATTCGGCTTCTCAACATTTCATCTTAGGTCCTGCCCTAGCATCCAATCTTCATTTTCACAGTCAAATGTGTTTGGTTACATAGAAAATTTAGTAGTTATCACACTCTTCACTACGTACCAAATTCATTCATTTCAAAAAAATGGGTAAGACAATTTGCCCGACGAATATTCATGTACCATTCGTCGGGCAAAGTTGTCCAATGTCTAATTATTAAACAAAGTTTTTAAATTATTAAACAATTTACCAAATTATGGGTAAGAGGATTTGCTCGACGATTTTTCATGTACCATCGTCGGGCAAAGGCGTCCAATATCACATGGTTCTCGGCTGAAAATGTCAATATGTATTCGGTCAATGGTTGCCAAAGATGGAAGGCATGCCCGACAAATATTCATGTACATTCGTCAGGCAATATATATCATATTCAATTTACATTTAATTATTAACCAACGTTTTTAAAATACTTGCGAAATGAAATGGACTGTTCTAACCGTCCACATTTATTGTACGTACGCATAGATCGCCTACGTGAAAAATTAGCCAATTTGGAAATCCCGGGATTAGGTAACGGGCGCGACGTTTCAATGGTTACACAACATTTTTTCACTATCCGACGATTTAAAATCCTCAAAACCTCACAATTTTTGAAGGGAGAGATCTAGGTAGGTAAAACCACAAAATGAACGGTTGGATTGGTCGAATTCAATTGTCTGAATATCAATGGAACTAAAACTTTGAAAAATGTATTGATGTTTCCTTGAAGTGTTTAAACTCCTTGATGAATATGCTTATTTTACGAATTTCAATAATTTACAAAATGAAATGGACCGATCTATCCATCCACAGTTATTGCACATACTCATAGATCGCCTACGCGAAAAATGAGCCAATTTGGAAATCCCGGGATTAGGTAACGGTGGGCGATGTTTCAACGGTTACACAACATTTTTTCACGATCCGACAATGTTAAATCCTCAAAACCTCACGATTTTCGACGGGCGAGATCTAGGCACCTAAAACCACAAAATGAACGGTTAGATCGGTCAAATTCAATCATTTGAATAGCAATGGAACCAAAACTTTGAAAAATGTATTGAAGTTTCCTTGAGTTGTTTAAAGTCCTTAATGAATATGCTTATTTTATGATTTTCATTAATTTACAAAATGAAATGGACCATTCTAACCGTCCACATTTATTGCACGTACACATAGATCATCTACGCGAAAAATTAGCCAATTTGGAAATCCCGGGATTAGGTAACGGTGCGCGACGTTTCAACGGTTACACAACATTTTTTCACGATCTGACGGTTTTAAATCCTCAAAACCTCACGATTTTCGATGGGCGTGATCTAAGCACGTAAAACCAAAAAATGAACGGTTGATTCGGTCAAATTGAATCGTTTGAATATCAATGGAACCAAAACTTTGAAAAATGTATTGAAGTTTCTGTGAAGTGTTTAAACTCCTTGATGAATATGCTTATTTTACGATTTTCAATAATTTATAAAATGAAATAGACCGATCTAACTGTCCACATTTATTGCACGTACTCATAGATCGCCTACACGAAAAATTAGCCAATTTGGAATTTTCGGGATTAGGTAACGGTGCGCGACGATTCAACGGTAACAAAACTTTTTTTGATGATCGGATTGCTTTAAATCCTCAAAACCTCAAGATTTTCGACGGGTGAGGTTTAAACACTTAAAAGTAACCATTGAACGGTCAATTTTCTGAAATTCGATTGTTTGAATATCAATTGAACCAAAACTACGAAAAACCCATTGAAATTCATAAACTTAACGATCGAGGCACATAAAACCAAAAAGTGAATGGTCCCGATCTTGAACATCTTGCCCGACGAATTTAATCATTCGTCGGGCTAAGTTAAAAACTCGCGCAATTTTTTCCTCGTAAAAAATTCATAAATTCTGCGAAAAATTTCGTGAAAAATTGAAAATGGCTCATTTTTTTGCCCGACGAATTGTTAAAGTTAGCCCGATGAATGCTTCATCGGGCGAAGCCTACACTGAGACTAAAACAGACCCGACTCTTCTTTTCCTCTTTCTCACTTCGATTCCTCCGCGTTCTCTGCAAAAAGTCTGAAACCCAAACCCTAAATCCAGCAACAATCAACTCCCTCTCTCAAGCACTCTTCATCTCTCACTCTCCCTCTCTCTCAGCAACCCCACGGCCCATGAGCCTCACTTAGCCGCCTTCTCCCTCAGCCATCGTCTCCTCAGCCACCGTCTCCCTCAGCCGTCGCCGTCTCGGATATTGTAAAGGAGGGCACTCTCTCCATCTCTCACTCTCCCTCTCTGTCAGCAACCCTCATGGCCCATGAGCCTCACTCAGCCGCCACCGTCTCAGATTCGTAGCCACCTCTCTATCTCTCGGAGTCCCTCACTGTAAGTCCCTCTATTTCAAAACCAAATTCTTTGATTAATTCAAATTTAGAAATTGAATGTTGGTGATTTGTTGAAATTGTGATGTTTGGTATAATGTTATGAATTTTGCATATGATTTTTGTTATGAATTTTGCATATGATTTTTTTTATGATTTTGGATATGAATTTTATGTGAATTTTGGACATGTGAATTTTATGAATTTTGGATATGTGAATTTAAAAAAATTTATGTGGAGTTTTGATATGATTTAGGATATATATGTGAGTTTTATAAATTTTGGATATGTGAATTTTATGATTTTGGATATTATTATTGGTTTTGAAATTATATAATTATGTTTGGATTAATTTGTAAGTTTGGATTAATTTGTAAGTTTGGTTTTATTCCCGAAATTTGGATTTAGAAATTTAGGTATAATGTTGTGAATTTTGAGTTTAGTAATTTAGGTTTAAGTTTGTTTGGATTAATTAGTATTTTAGGTTTAATTTTGGTTTGTGTTGCTTTTATTTAAAAATTTAGAATTTGGTGGTTTTATTTTTTATTGGCCAATTTACTAATTTAAAAAAAAATATTTCATTTTTTAAATTTATTTATTATTCGAATTAAAAAATGTTGGTTAATTTTATAGTGATTTTGTTTTTATTTTGTGAATTTAATATTTAATATTAAAAATGTTTAATTTTTTAAAAAAAATTAAAAATATGTTGGTTAATTTTATTTTAATTATTTTAAATTTCTTATTGTAGATGTCGCATCGCACCTTGATCACATCTAGGACCCGCCCACGACCTATTCCCATTGATGATCATGCGACGGAGGAGGTAGCCCCTTCCTTGGTAGCCTCCACAGCGGCGTCCGTTCAGGCACCGATCTCGGATCATCAGCGACCCCGTGCGCGATCGACTCATTGACAACACATCAAAAAATGGGGGGAACCCCGTACTGACCCCTAGCCCCACAAGACGATGCCGGAGCAAACGAATCGGAGACTGTTACTGGAGCACTCCCTAAAGGTAAGTTGTTTATTTAAACAATTATTTTTATGATGATGTACTCATATTTTGTACTAATGTTGATCGAATTTGTAGGGAAGTCGGTGAACGTGCGCGGGATCAACTGGGCTTTGACATCCCAGCGGATTTGCAGGACAACGAATGCAAAGATCCCGGTGGTGCACGTACCTCGCCTCCGGACAGCTGCCATCAAAATCCACAGCCTGGTGGTGCATGATATGGGTGCGATTCTTCGCACCAAGTCCCTTATGAGGGATACTTTCAGGAACCAACCCCCAGAGGAGATCACGTGCTGTTGGGGAGAGTTATCAGTATGTGTTTCTCCTTTTTTTTTTCATTATTTTTAATTATTTTACTAACTTTAATAATTTATTGCAGATCAATTTTGAGTTCAACTTGGAGGACATCGACGTCAGTAAATACCTGAGAAACTACTAGCAGTTATGGTACGCCGACTAGAAGTACAAGCTCCACAGGTACTACAAGAGCTGGCCTTCCCCTGAGGAAGCAAAGGCAAATCCTCCAGAGGAGTTGGAGGGGCCTCGGGTGGAAGGGTGGCTGTGGTTATGCGACCATTTTGTGTCACCCAGCTATCTGGTACTGTCCACCTAGTTAAATTATTTATTTATTTTTTATGTTATTTTCGATTTGAAAATATAATGATTGTTTTTTCTAATAAACAGCGAAAATCGGTTGCCAACACATCAAATCGGGGAGCGAAGAAATTCAACCACCATGGGGGCTCGCGATCCTAATCGGCTCGGTAGGAGGATCAACGCAACGCCGGGTCGCTGTTCCTGGAGATGGATGCCTAAGGGCAAGTGTACGCTAGCCGAGGCAACTAGGAGGCTGAAAATATTCACGTAAGTTTATTTTTTTTCAGATTAAACATTAATTTTTAATTTGATAATTATATTTATAATTAATATTTATACTAATTTGTTGGCGGCGATGGAGCAAGACGTCCAGCAGACACGGGATGAGATGACCCAACAACATCCTGACGTGTCGTTGGAGCAGCAACTACCAGATCTCGGGAGGTCGATCGCCATCCTGGAGCGACGACTTGGTAGGCGTCCAGGGAAGATTGTTCGGGGGGCGGGCGACGGGATAGTTCGTGATGTCTCCAGTCGCTCTTTGAGTTCTTCCCGGGGAGCCAATCCCAAAGAGATGTCGGAGCTCAAGAGAAACTTCGAGACCCTTCAAGCTGAAAATGTGGAGATCAAGGCCCAAAACGCGCAGATCCAAGCCCAAAATGTGGAGATCATGGCAGCCCTCGTCAAGGTGCTTGTGCGCTTGGGTGAGCGTGGGCTGGATGAGCTTCTGTCACAACCTCAGCCCCCGGCCCAACAATCCGCCCAAGACCCCTACCACCCCGACCCGTCGCCGAGTAGTTAGAACTTAATATGTAAAACATTACTTTAGTTTTAATTATGTAAAAACATAACATTAATTTTTATAAATATATATTTTTTATTTTCATTTGATTCGTTTTATTATTTTAATTGTATTTTTTAAATGTTTTTATTTTAATTATATATATATATATTTAATTAAATAAATTATTAAAATTATTTTTTTAAATATTAAGATTTTGCCTGACGAACAAGCACTTTCGTCGGGCAAAGTAAGACAATTCGGTGCACACCTGCCGAATTTCTATAACTTTGTCCGGCGAAAGAAGTTCGTCGGGCAAAAATTGTTGACTTTTGGATTACTTGATAAATCATAGGCGACGAATGGATTCGCCGGGCAAGCTTGGAATTGCTCGACGAATTCACTGTTTTCGTCGACTGACAACAAGTCCGACGGTGGTGGCCCGACGAAGGTTCCCCGGGTTTAATGTTGCCCGACGAATTTTGAATTTTGCTCTACAAATATGTTTTGCCGAGCAAGCCTGCTTTTCCTGTAGTGTGAGGAGTTATGTATGATAAATGTTAGAGAGAGGGAGGGGAGGGTGATGAGGTCCCCCAGTGGCATGATTTGTCAATTTTGTCTTGGGGGTGAATATTGATGCTGCATGGCTTGTTCCTTCCCACTGGCCGGCACTCTATTAATTGGCTCCTAAACCTAATAACCAGCCTGCATATGGATTACTCAATTTACTCTAACTTAATTAATAATAATGCTTCATACATTTCATGTGTATGGATCCATGTGCTATATATACCACATGAACCAACAGTAATTCACAACTAATCAAATAATAATGTAATCACCAACCTTAATTGGTTACAATTAACCCACCTCCCAATCTCCCATGTCCATTCATCTCTTTTTTATCATGATTTTTTTATCTTAATTTTGAACTTCTTGCCCACCAGATGCCTCGGATGGGACCCCATTTTTTGGTCCATAGAGACACATATGTACGGTTTTACTATGTGGCATGTGTTTGAAAATTGTATTTGATTTGTCCATTTTAAGCGTCCTTTTGCTGTTATTTTGGGTTTATAGTTGTCCTTAGGGTGGAGGAAAGTAAATGAAAAAAAGGGGAAGAGAGGGTGACATAAATAAAGGAGAAATGAAGCTAATAGGGTACTGAGAAAATGAAAACTAATTAACATTTTTTTAGTTTTCATTTCGTCGTTCATTTGTTTCTAATTATATATTTTCATTCTATCTATTTAAAAAACAGAAATCTTAAAAATTAAAATAGTTATCAAATGTAAGTTAAAACTTTTATTGATGTTAATTAAAAAAATAATAATTTACTGACACAAGACAATAGACATGCAGGCATATTGCATATGTTAAATTAGTGTTGAAATCAAAACCCCAGCAGAATACAACAAGAGTCAAGAGTCTGTGGTTGGTCTCCTGGTCTTGCCATTCCACTACTCCAATGATTGGATATTCCATCAAATTCTTTAATTTTTCCCAACAAATCATTCCACACTTGAAATTTCAAAGTTTTTAACCTCACATACATGATACATTTAGCCTTGGTTGCAATAGTCTTTTATGTTACGAGATTAAGATGGTTTCTTTAGTTTTGTTCTGTTTTCTTTGAACGATATTAAAAGTTACGAAAAGTAAATTTCCACTACGCAAATTACAGTCGCCCACGTGGACGTACGAAGGGAGAACCCCGGCCCTGGCCCCGGCTGCGGCTGGTAAGCTGAAAAGTTCAAAATACCTGGATGCACCATGCATTATGAAGCAATCAAATTCAATAATTACAATGGCATAGAGCAACAGAAACCGTGTTAAGATTCAACGTTTAACAAGAACCACATAGACTGCTCTCTCCAACTGCAAACAAATACAAATAACAATGGTTTGCAGCACATCAGAAATTACCCTCTGCGAGTTCCTCTCCCTCTCCCCTATTTAAGTGAAGTTGCATTTCATAAACCTCTGCCATGCCCTATTTACAGCTTCCAATCTGTGTCTTCTCTTTCACGAAATTGTCCGGGGGGGCATCTCTACGATCCTGAAGAAACAAACTTTCCAGAATGCCTCAAATGTATCAGCAGTAAATGGACAGTTCATCCACTTATATAATGAACAAGTATTACCATTCTACTCTGTAATTGACTATAATTTGTACGTACATCCACATGAGTCTCGACTCTCTAGCGTCCGACTCCCAAAGCCCCTAGTGGTAGCATCAAGATCACACATTTAGAGCTAGCGCATCTCTCTGGCTAACAGCTTTCCTGACACCTAAAGAGAGCAGAGCATCGACAAAGTCAAGATACAATTGAAAGATTTAAGAATGGACGGGTTCACCAAGATGGTCAAAATAAAAATGGAAGGATATACGAATGGAAGGGAAGTAGTTTAGTTTACCTTATTTTTGTCTAAGTTTCGGCCACCCATTTCCAGTTGTATGCATAAGACACAAGTTTCATACTTCATGGAACATAATTCAGCTTCAGCCTCAAGCCACAACTTTTTATACACTAAAGCTTGTGGGTCTAATTCTTCGTTGGTCAGATGATTGTCTCTTAAGGAGTTGCCCATAACCTGCACCGTATCATTACAATTTACATGTGTGAATTTTAGGTTTCCAAGTACAAAACAACATTTAAGCACTGATACGATAATTTTCAGCATCAAGTCCATGAGTTATACCTGAATGATGTCATTGCTCTTCTGAGCGCCTAAGCCACTACATGAAGAAAAGGAACCCAACATTCTCTCAGTGAAAACATGAGAATTAACCTTGCGCCCCTCATGGCCAGTCTTATAATCAAGCTCATATGGAACACCCAAAGTGTTTGTCTTTGTTACTTGAAAACCCAAGTTTGAGCGCTGAAAGACATTTTTCAGGTTCTCAGACCAACATTACATATACACATGTGCATGCCCGAGTTCATGTACAAGACACACAAGAGTGAACAATAACCATGATTAGCAACCAAAAAAACATATGTAATATGATGAGGAAATTAACCTATCAACGAGCTCCCGGGTGGACACAGATCAAAGTAAAACGAATTTTATTACAATAATGGCATTTTCAATGATTTATTATTTTTAATCTCATTATAAGCAGCAACATCAAATCAACCAAACATGACAAAGGAATGAAAATAAAGATCAATAATGCTCTCACAGAATATTAATCAACATGACAATAGTAAGAATTCAAATGCAAGTACATTTTATAGTATATCTAGGCATTAATATGATCAAGACGATAAGTTTTAGATGTTTTAACACATATTTCAGAACAAGAGTAAATGGCACCATTATACGTCATAGAATATACCCAGAAAAGTTAGAATGTTAAGTAATCAAGTGCTTTCATTTCAGTATTGTCTTCAAACAAGATTCTCAACATTTAAAAACATACACACATACCCCTTACCTTGTGGAGCTCTGCTGACCTATCAGGAAAGTATGGAGTGCTTGAAAGAGTTAGATCAGAGATTGGAGTCTTTCTTCCAGCCCTATGTTGGATGCACATAGAAAGATTATTGACTATATGCTGGATCAAGTCATGATTATGTTCCTTCAATGAATATAAATCATCTGAGGAATTTTGTACAAGCAGTTCTGACAGGTCATGCATCACATTAAGTATTGTTGGAACATCCCTTTTTGAAAGTGTAGACAACAACTTGGATAATCCCTCGGGCGAATTGAGCACAAAGCCGCTTTCTGAGTTACTAAGCAGGGGATAAACTCTTCCTACTTCATGGATGCCATTGGAAGATTGAGTTCCAACTCCATTAATTGAGAAAGAAGACTTTGATCCTGCTTGATCAACAAGTCCATGCCCTTTGGAGAATGAACCATCTGTTTTAGTATGCGTGGCCAACAACTTGGATAACCCCTCAGGTGATTTGAGCACAGAGCCACTTTCTGAGTTATTAAGCAGGTCTTGAACTCTTTCCAGTTCATGGCTGTCAGTGGAAGACTTAGTCCCAATTCCATTGATTGATAAAGAAGACTTTACTCCTGTTTGATCAACAGGTCCTTGCCCCTTGCAGAATGAATTAAAAACTGCAGATTCACTCTTTTGGAAGGTTGAGAAATTATCTCCGCCAAAGTCATTTGCATGGTAATTTACAATTGCTTTAGTATGACGAGGGAAAAAATGAGGTGCCAGTGGATTCAAACTATTACGCACTTCTTGTTCATTTTCAACAAAATCTGAACTCAAAGACCTTGAAACTCCAAAGGGTGATTGCCTAGAAGCCAAGGTTCCTTTCCAACAAGGTGAGTCCAAATCAGAGTCATTCTCGTCCAAATTTCTTGCAAGAGAAGCAGCTTCTTTGGCAGCAAGATGTTCCAAACGAAAATCATCAGAAATATTGGTTAAATTAATTAGTAGATCAGAATTTTCGGTTAGTAATGGAGCCAAGCCCGAGAGAGATTTTCCATCTTTGCCTTCCTTTCCTTTATCATTAGGACTTTCATCATGGTTGTTAATCTCTTTGCCTTCATCATACATCTGATGATAAGGATGCTTTACTCCAGGACTGCATTTGGAAGAACTATCAACATTGTTCAATGCACTGTTGCCTTTAAAATCCACATTCTTCGACAAAACAGGATTCAAGGATGAAATAGTTGTGCTGATATCCGATGAGCGAGGCACCAAAGATGGAAAAGCATTATGTTTAGGCGAATGGCAAACCATAGATTTAGCTGTATAAGGGCCAAATCTTGTACCACTCTCGCACAAAGAAATTTTGGAATTGCAACGGCTCCAAGTCAATGCTGGTGCAGTACATGGTATCTGAGTCTGAGAAAAATTTTGAAGCATTGATGTGGAGGATGTATCTGACATTGAAAATTCATCTGGAATTTCCATAGAGTTAACTGCTGAAAAAGAGAAAAATCCAGTATCTACTTGGTCAGTGGATCTTGAAATGAATTGATTTTCTCTTCCTATGCTCAAATCACTGCACTTTTCACTTTCAGAACTCTTACCATACGGCTTTGATCCCTTAACAGCAGGCTTTCCTGTACAGAAGCATGTTAGGCATTAAGTTTTATTGATGTCACAACAGGCATGTCCTTAGAAAATTACTTTCATTTGTCAATCCTTACAAGGACACACAGGTCCTTTCCAACGTAACTAAAAAGAACAGTAACAACCCAGCAGAAAAAAAGAGAGGAAGAATTTACTTTTCCTAAAAAATTAAATAGTTCTTCATGCAAGCAGTGAGAGTTCTTTCCCTGAAAAGTTCACATCTTTCAATAAGCAAGATGACAAACTTCTATTTTAGGGTGGTTTCATATAAGTTATACACCATATGTAACACTAGTAGAAGACATTTATACTGATAGCTCCAAAGTTCTAGGATTTACTTGAGCTTAAGGAACAATAGATAGCCCGAAAATTTCTATTTGTTATGTTAGTCAATCATAAACCTTAAACAAGAAGGTGACAAATCAGAAACCTCATGGACAAGTGCTCTGAGAATTCTCTAGAACAAGCGTTTACTACTCTTATCACAAAATTATGCATACAAAAAAAAAAAGGTTCTTTGCTCATTGTGAAATAACAATGAAAGAAGTAAATTACTTGTCTGATTTAGTAACTTAAATTTAGGAAAAAAAAGAGAGGCTGAAAACAAAGTTAATGCAGAAATCAATTCCATAAGCATATATAGTAACCCGGGCAACAAAAATTACCTTGTTCAAGCAAGGTTTCATAAGGAAAAGAAGCATTCTTGCTGGAGAGACCGGTTTGGCTGTGCCCGTATGATGGAAGCTCTGTGTAATTGGGTAGAGACTCATAGGAGGTGGAGGCCATGAAACCAAACTCTAAGCCAGCATTTGCAGATGGGTATTTCGTAAAATCAGAATCCTCACCAAAATCCAAGAGATTATGGAGAAAAACATCCCCAGTGGTAATCTTGGGTTGATGATCATCTTCCAAGTTGAAATTAGACAAGGAATCGAGCAAGGATCCAGAGGGGTCAACTGAAGTCAATGAAGACCAGGGCGGCTGGCGGGTAAAGGCGTTTAAAGAAAAGGGCTGAGCTAAAGGCGACAAACGGGATGAAGCTGCTGACGATGAGGCTCTCTTTCCATCGCCATCCCCCTCCATTCTTTGCAATCAAGTTCTAGTCAAACAGGTAGTCAAAACCCCTTCGCTATCAAAACGCAAAACCCAAATTCAGAGAAACCAGTGAAGTTACTCAAGCATAGTCAATTTGGAGGCTAAAACAGTATAGGTAACAATTTTGAGGTATCCATGGATGCAAATTGAGAACATACCTGTTGGGTGTTGCAGATGAGAAGGAGGATGGTCTTTTACTGTTTGTGTTCTCTCCGAGTATTGACTCGCTTTTGAAAGAAAATAGACAGGAAATTTAAGTTTTTGTATTTTGTAGCCTGTCAATTTCATCGTGTTAATCGAGTTCTATTTAGTTTGGTCATAGTCTAATCTCACACTTGCAATTTAACTTCAATTCACCAAAACGACAATGTCACAACAACATTCATCTGATTTACTAACAATTGGTGTGTTGCACGAAATTGGATTCACATTTTAAAGAGGATTATATTTCGGTTCTTACTAGTATTAATGATATATTATTTTTATTTTTAATTCTAATTTTAATCCATCTAATAATATTATAACATTAAACATCAAAATAATATGATAACATTTGTATAATTTCTGAATAATTATGAATAAATATAGAGCAAATTACACTTTAGTATACTCACGTTTATACTAAATTTCAGAGTTATAGTTAACGTTTTAAATTTTACATTTTAGTACCCCGAACTCTTTAAAACGTTTCACTTTTGTCCCAACGACCAATTTTTAGGTTGAATTTCTGTTAGTTGATGACGTGAAGCGTGTGGGGACCCCACAAAAACAAATTCTACGGTAACTGTAGGCATAATTACTTAATTAGCTCTTGGTTATCTCTCACTCAGTATTTTAGCGGAAGATGTTAGGCATGAGATAACCAATGACTAATTATGTAATTTTGCCCAAAGTCACTGTGGAATTTGTTTTTGTGGGGCCCCCACACGCGTCATGTTATCAACCAACAGAAATTCAGCTGAAAAATGTGTCGTTGGGACAAAGGTGAAACGTTTTATAGAGTTCAGGGTACTAAAATGCAAAATTTAAAATATTAGGTATAACTCTGAAATTTAGTATAAACGTGAGGGGTACTAAAGTGTAATTTGGTCATATATATGATGATGTGTTGTATGAAATTGGTGTGTCCATGCTGAAAAACTATGAATTATATAATATCCTATTATAGATTAAATTTCTTCATTTGGGATGTGAATTCATAGAATTACTCAGAGTTGATACGGACCAGATTGAAAATCATTCATCAACCAAGTAAAATAATTAATGATATTTGGTGCATAGGAAACGGAACTTTGCATAATGGGATACGAATTATACAAAAATATTGGAATGATGATATATATTGGATATCGACTTTGCTTTCTAAAAATGTCGAATCTGAGAAACCTCGCACGACATTCAAGATACAAATACCACTAGACCAGTAGGCATACGAACTTCTTAATTTTTGCATTTACTATATGAATTAAAAGAAAATACAATTGATCCTTCAAATTTATAAAATTTAGACGGTGCACGTTGATCTTTATTTACTTTCCATTTGAAAGGTTTCCAAACCACATAAGATGTACAGAGTTTTTGATTCAGATATAAACTTTTATAAATCCAACCATAGATATTACGCAGATAATACCCTCTATTTTTTTTTCCTTCTTATCAGAAAAGCCATGAACATTTCCCTCCACGTCCTATTAAACTCGTCCTCTCATTAATTAAACCTACACTTACCATTGTGAAGCTTGCCAAGTACAAGAAAGAAGAAACGACCTCGAAAAGGGTTTTCGTACATCTCATTCTCATGTGATCTTATTTGACAATTTCTTGAATGAAAAAAAAAAGAGGTCTACATTATTAAAGATATATAAGCCTACGATGGTAAATGAACACAAATGGGAAAATTCCAAGTATCATTGGTGCAATTTTGTGTACCCCATCTCCCACTCCAAGTTGTTTTTATATATTTGTCTCCCTATATACCGTGAAAACGTGGACATCTCTATTCTCAATATTCAGACCCTTTTCATTTGACTTGCTTTAATTCCTTCTCAACTAAGAAACAATTTGTGTCTCTGTTGGGCGCGGTTGTTGTCATAACCAAGTCTACCCAGTGCCTCAAAGTTGAAACCTTGAATCGAAGGCTAATTAAGTAAGTGGCTAACAAATCACAAAGTTTAGAGAAGACTTACCTACCAAGTTTATGCTTAATTGACTCCAATCCCCAAGTACATGCATGACACATGCATAATTTATATAGCAAGTTGAAAGGGCTGCTAAAATTTATATAGAGTGTGAAATTGGGGTTTTGATTTTGTTTTATCGGGATATAAACATTTTTAAAGTAGACCGTGAGGGCTATACAATCACATTTTTATCATTTCATATAGATACTCAATAAAACATGTCACTTATTAGGCATGTGAGTCTGTCACTCCAGAACTTATACAAGAAAAAGAATAAGAATCTAGAGAATATTTTTTGGACATCTTTTGAGTGTTGAAAGAACTTAATTAAACATCAACATATTAAGTACAATGCAGTCAAGTCCTGATAGGATATTGAATATTTAAGGGCAACAAATTATCACAAAGAGATCAAAATGCTTGGGTGACAAGACTGCAGAGAATCCCTTTCAAGTGAAAATCCCAAATTATTAGCACCATCTGATCATGGAAATATGAAAACCAAGAAATTAAGAACAAAAAAATCCAGTCATAAAAACATAAACTGAATATATTCCCCATTATTCAGCACCAAACCAAGCCTGCATACTGTACAACATCACTACTATGCTGATCGATCGATGTAACGATCTACTAGTTACAAATATATCGACACATAAAAGTACATAAGATCGATGAAGATCATGATACATGTCACATGATACATATATGTTAGACTTTATATAACACAGAATTACATGAGGACACAAGCATTGACATTATCGTCATTGAACATGTTGCTTACTTTATCATCTCCCCTTTGAGTGACTGGGATTGTCCCATGTTTGTCGCCGATATTGTATCCATGGCGGTAATAGTTGTAACTCTCTTTGAACTCATTGATTGTGTCTTTGAAATAGTCACTCGAGGAAGTGAAGTAGAGAGGAGGGTTGGGATAGGGCCAGAATTCGGCTCTCTTTCCAGCCCTCCTCACTGCCTTGAGAACCTTGTTGCGATCAACATACCCAATTACAGTCACCTTTTCCATAGGCAGGTCCACTTCCACTGAATCAATCCCTGAGTGCACAATAGGTACATAATTTGTACACGCACATTCAATTTAAGTTGATGAAGCAAATAAGGATTACTGTCTCAAATGATTTTTGAATTATACCTTGAATGTTATGTTGATTCCTAAATTAAGTTTTTACATTTTTTAGTCATCACTAATTTTATCGATTGTGCCAAATTGGTACTTCTTTGTCAACCTTGTCAATTTTTTCCTCTATTCGAGGAATATATAGATAAATTTATGTCTTTATGAAAGAAATAAAAGCTTAAAAGCAAATTACATATAAGAAAAAATTTAAAATATAAAAACAACAAAAGTATGACTGCCACTAATATCCCACCGCCGTGCCCATCAAATTCGCACCTACCGCTGACCTGTATCTCTTTCCGGACACTCATTTTTTAACATTTGCAATCCAAATTGATAAATACAATTCCTTTTCATTATTTAGGTGTTCAATTCGTTGATACTTTAAAAAGTAAAGGTCATTGAAGTGGGAGGTGATTGATTGGACGTGATACTCAGACGGGACCTAGGAGCCGTTATCTTTTCGTATTGTTTTTTATCTTTTAAAATTTTCTTTTATTTAATTTTTTTTTTAAATTTTCTTAAACAACCATAAATTGATCATGATATTCTTCAAATAAATAATAAACTTGACAATATTGACGAAGAATGACTAGTTTGGCACACTTGATAGAATTTGAGGACTACGAAGTGCAATAATTTAATTTAGGGACTAAAATAAAACTGGAAATATAATTTAAGAACCATTTGAGGACTTAAGGCCAAAATAATTTTGAAAAGAGAAAATGAATGATGTTGATCTGTTAATAATTAAACTTACCTCTGAGCTTGTAAATGGCATTTTTGACAACCCTCTCACAGCCAGTGCAGCACATCCTGACTTTGAGCTCCACAGTCTGTAAAGGAAGCACACAACACATGCAGTTTATTTGATGAGAATCTGTTCTCTATCTTCTGTTCTTCCAAAAAGTATGTTTCGTTTCTACTTCTTTATTTTGTTCAACTTTCCTTCCTTTCTTTTTATTCCTTTTGTTGTTTCAAACAGCTTTATACTTTTCGCAACTTCTTAATCCTCCTGAGCTAAAAGGGTTTAGTTAAGAAAAGCCATTTTGGGCACATAATTATTCTTCTATTAACAAATTAAGGATGGAAACAAACTTTGTGTTCATGTTGTTTTTGTTATCATATACAGTGCAAAAAGATTTAAGAGATTAGTACATATATTATGACTAACAAAGAAAGTTGATGAGAAATATTGAGTTACATATGCATGGTAAATGAGAGATGCCTAAAAATATCGAAAACAAAATCCGAGTGAGATCGATATATGAAAGCGAATTAATGAACCTGCAAAGAGAGGGGTCGACCCTTTGGCATGTTGTGCTTGATTTTCTTGAGGGTTTTGTAGTGTTGATGATGATGGTGATGGTGTTGATGATGATGGAGATCTGGTTGGTAGTTAAAGTAAGAGAAGTATGCAATGGAAGATATGATGGAGCCAAATGTTCTCTTTAACAAGGATGTTGCCATAACAATAGGGCTACTTGTGTATATATATACACAAACAAGGAAACTAAATAGATTGGAAAACTAAAGACAAATCCAGCCCTAGCTACAAGATATTCTCTTCTTTTCCCTTTCCAAAACAATCCCAAGTTGGCAGTTTTCTTGGGGATTAAGTCTCTGGGTTTGGGAATGGGACACTCCTGGATGAGAAAATTATAACAACTTTTAGGGGAGGGAATGGTATCTAATAAATTATCTTCATCATCACATTAATGGGTTGAAATAGCGGTCAAGCTAACATGGCTACTGACACTCATGAGAAGAGAGAATATATGAAGCCTTGTAGTTATAGGATATGGATGAGAGAGCTTAAGGAATGGGAAAGATGGGTTTTGAATCTTTCGATGCAAAGGAAACAACATATATTCTAAATATATGCTCTTTTTTTAACCATTATTTATCTACTAAAGTCTTAATATTCCCACATTTCTATCCCGCAATAGGTGTTTTACACCTTCCACAAGCCCTATACAAAAATATGGAATCTTTAGGGTTCTATATAGAAGGGAACACTAGTACTAGTACACTAGCCACCCACATCTCCAACTATATATTTTCTATAAAATTATATATAAACATTTGGGACACTTGCCTTTACAACCACCAAAGTGTGTGTTAAGTGCTAAACAAAATGATGGCATTTTTTTCTTGCAGCAGCAACAGAGAACCGAAAACATGTTTTGGGGTCATATACAATAATACATGTGATTTGTTTACAGAAAGACAATAATGAAGATGAGCCAGTTGGTGTACTTTTATAATTCATTTATTTATTTACGTATTTTTTAACATTATCCATAAATACACTGAAAAGAATGGCAGCCACTTAATCATGCATATATATATATATATATATATATATATATGCATGCCATTTTACTTGTTAGTTGTTACAGAGGAATTATGGGGTTACAGAATAATTCTGGGTTAATGGAGGGTTTGATGTTTCAATTGTACGTTCTGCCTTTTCCTGCATTGTGATAAGATTTCTGTACCAATATTATTATTAATTTTTTACCAAATAATTTTGATGGCATTAGGAAACTTTAGGAGACAAACAGTACCAGAAAAAGAATATGAGCTGTGAAAATAATCAAACATATATGGATATGAGTATGAGTAATTGGTGTGCGATTCCTATTCCTGGTATATTTGTGTGGAAAATGCCTTGGGACAGTTCGAAAGGCGGGGCGCAATGCACACGTAAAATCATCGAGTGGTTCTAAATTCTACGCCCCGAATTTTCATACACAATTATATATATATATATATATATATATTGCTTTAGAACAAGATGAGGTGTACGTCATGTTATTCTGGAGAAGAGAATATGGTGATGTCGTTTCAGCCGTTCAATGTATTGAAGTATTGCCATACAATGTGCTCAACTGCTCATACTCATAGATAGATACATAGATGCCTGGTTTTGGACATCAAAATTTCATAAGTTTTGATAAAAGAATTAACTTGTTTGTAAACTTAATTACTGTTTGAACCGCAACTTTCTCTGCCTCACATCACAAGGAAACTTTAGCTCCTATCTGGGAGTTGAGAGTCTTGAGACAGTCATGAGCCTTTTCGATCAAACGGCATGCGCCGTTTTTGATCAATTCGCTGCCTGCCATCAATTGGAATCCCTTTGAAGCCATGCACCTTCCAATCAAAGGTCAAGTGCCTTTTAATCACATGGCGGTGGCACCCTTACAATCCATTAGTTAAGTCTATGGATTTATTTTTAAATATACTTAAATATATTTAATTACAATTTTCTAATAAATATCAATTTTATACAAATTAATATTTACCTAGAAAATCATGAATCAATTCTTGGGGTCAAACCCTAATTCCAAAGGTATACTAGTCCAATGTAAATGTCCTTTAATTTCCATTCACATTATTAGAAATTAACTATTCAATTTTCTAACATAAATCAATAAGGAATAAAGGTCGTTTAGTCATTCATATCAATCAAATAAATAAATGGTGTTGATAACAATTAAGATATTCATGGTGAATCATCAATTTAGTTGATACATATGAGTGATTAACCGATCTCCAATTTGGTTGATTTTTTGGATGTTTTTTGGATGAACGATCTTAAATTTGATGATTTTAGAGTTAAAGAGTTCTGATTATAATATATGTAGGGAACTAATTTTCACACTCTACAAATTAATTACTTCCTGCCTTCCACTTTCTTATTTAATTCTTTGCTATTTGCTTATGATGAATTAAAGAAGTAGAGTGCATGAAGTAATTTGTGGAGTGCGAAAATCACCTCCCTATATGTATAAAAACAAATCAATAAATGAAAAGGGTGGAATGAGAAGATACCCCCAAAAAAGGGATAATTACTCTTTTTTGTTTTTAATGGAAAGATTATGTATTCCATAATTTTCATAATTCATATGAAAAAAGAATACAACGATGACCATGTTGTTGGTCTCGTTAAAAGCTTGTTAGGGATGTTCCAGGGGCTTTAAGTTGGAATTATTTTCGTTTTTTTTCAATAAAAAAACAAAACCAAACCAGACTATATGTCATTACTAAAAGGATAATATTTTGCATCCCACCCCGGTGGTACCTCCTCGTACCACCCTTTCGATATATTGAATAATATGTGTTCGTACCTAATTTGGTCAACCTGGTCAAGACCGATCAGTCTCGCCAAAACCATATTTGGCCATCGGCTCAACATGAAAATAACGATACAAATCTACAACATCAGGTGCATCCCACCAACACAACCTTAAGCAAAAGACACAAAATGCCACTAGGCCGACCAGATCTGTTCGGCCTACCCGTCCATTGGCCAACCATATTAACACAACCACGGGATTCGAGACCACCATGACACGTGTCAGCTCTAAGATTAGGGATATTTATCCCACATCGAAAGACATCACCTACAACATTCAATGCCACTATAAATACAAGGGCACCTTCCCTAAAAAAGGTAATCACAACCTTGCCCTTACGCTGCTTAAATATTATAGCACCATCCACACTTAACTGACTTAACCATCGGAGACTGTTAGGTCGACATCCCACCGGTGCTCTTTTGCTCTTATCTTCTCCCTGCAGGTCTACCTACCCCCGAGGAGAGTGAGTCAAGCGAGCTCAGCGAGGTAACTCTAAGTTGGTCCATTTTTTGTATCAACAGTTTGGCGCTGTCTGTGGGAATTCTGAAGCAACCTCCCACGAACTCACTTACCACCTAGGTTGTCCCAACACCCTTCGGCCATCATGTTGGACGATCAAGATGAAGGAGAACTCAACAACACTCATTTCCTACAAAGGAGCTCAAGGGACAACATCCCAGATATGCTAAGACATACGTCAGACGACCTCCAACGAGAAGTGGCCGAGCTCAGGGCTCACAATGCCAAGATGGATGCTAAGAATCAGGTCATGTCTGAGCAGTACGAGAGCACACTCGCCTTCTAAAGATGTCTCAGCGCAATCAAGGGTGAGATAAGGGACTAGTCGGCCAAGTACAGGCCGACCAGATTGTGATCGATCAGACCCCGATTGATCAACGTATCATCAAGCGAATTCCCTCAGACAAGCATAAGAAACAGTAGTCTAGGATGAACCCTAGCTCATCCGGAGGGTGACTGCTCATCCAACCACAAAATGGCGCCGACTCGTCTCAACCAAGAATCTATCGGGACGCTCGCCAACTACTAGAGGATCGCCAAGTTGAGCTAGAACCTCTCCGCCTAACTTATGCTACATCGGATCCTAGGGCAATGGGACAACCTCCCTTACCCATCTTAACTACAGCGAGCCGATCAACGACGGGACACGTTTTCGGCATGGCCACCGACCGAGAAAATCAAAGGACGAGAGGTCCTGAACCACAACAAAGGGCAAACACCCGAGAAATACAAGATGAGATCGGCTCAATTGCCTGGAGCTACTCCCACGGCGAAGGAGAAATAGAGATCACCGAGAAAGAGGCAATGATAAAGAGGAACACCAACTGAACCCGCCTCTACCTCAATAAGACAATGCCTTGGTGGAAAGCCTCCTACGCCGAGTATGCAACCTTGAGGCAGAGAAGGACAAAGGTAAAGCACCAGCTTGGGGGAAGACTAGCACTAGTCCTGTCACCAATTGAATCCTTCGATCAAGACATAGATTAGAGGTCAAACCTCTAAAAATAGCTCTCTACACGGGAAAGAGCGACCCCGTCACCCACTTAAACAATTATGTCTCTGCCCTTGCATACAAGAACGTGACAGATGAGGTCCAATGCCTTATCTTCAGCTTTACTCTTACCGACGCAACTCTCAATTGGTTCTACTGTCTGACTCCTAATACCATCGATTCATTTGATGAACTACAGACAACCTTTCTCAACCAGTTCATGATCCAGACGGATAGGTTGGTCTCCACGGAAGATCTTTTCTCCCTCATGCAGGAAGAAGATGAAACACTTCAAAAATATGCCACCAGGTTTAGCCTCGAATACTCCCGTTGCCAGGACACAGATGACAAGGCTGCATTCAACGCTTTCCGAAGTAGCCTCAAGGAGTCACCCTTCAAGTATGCATCCCACACAGAAGATTGGAATGATTACAATGAAATCATGCGAATGGCGTCAATCCACGCCAAAGTAGAATTCTTCCACACTCCCACCAAGGAGACCAGAGCGCCTTTATACTCAACTCCCCCAAGCAACAAGAGCCAAGGTAAGACCAACCATTACTCGGGAGGCTACAATCATGACTCCAACCAATCTCATCAAGGAAAGAGGAAACTTACCTATGACGAACAACATCATGACAAGAAGGGTCGACCAAATTACGACAACAGGGGATTCAAGTGAGGTGACAACCATTACCAAGGGGCGCGAGACTTGGTAGGAGACAACTCCGGACCAAGACGTCGCTTCGAAACATACACGATACTAAATACATCTTTGGACCACGTACTGCTAAACGTGGAAGGCATGATCCCCAAGGCCAAGCCAAGGAACCCCAACCATCGCCCCATCCACAACAAAGAAGCTTTCTGCCAATACCAAAAGTACAATGGCCACACAATTGAAGAATGCATTGCATTCAAGGACATTGCCGAGCAGTTAGTCCACGAAGGTAAACTCAATCAGTTTCTACAACATGCCCATTTGCCCCTAGCACAACAGTAGATCAACACCATCAGCGGAGGACCAACCATATCCTTTTCACTAACTTCAAACCGGGCAAAGAAGAACTTCCTTCGAGCTACCCAAACCAACCACCAAGTACTCAGCATTGACTCCAGTCGATCAACTAAGGTGGCCAAGAATGGATGGCAACCCATCACATTCTCGGAGGAAGAGGTGAAAGGCATCGTGTTCCCACAGGACGACCCATTCATCATCAGAGCCCAAATTTCCAACTACGACGTAGGAAGAATATTCATTGACACCGAGAGCTTGGTCAATGTACTCTTCTGGGACGCTTTCAAACAGATGGGCATAGACGAAAAGGAGCTCAACTGAAAGGTCACGCCACTTCTGGGTTTCTCAGGGGACTCAGTCTTACCCAAAGGAATCATTTCTCTACCAGTATCAATAGGCACTAACCCAAAGATAGCCACAACCGTCACGACCTTCTTTGTGGTCGATTGCCCCACAGCCTACAACGCCATTATTGGAAGATGATTACTCAATCAAATGAAGGCCATCATGGCAACCCACCTACTACTAATGAAATTCCCAACCACCATAGGAATGGGACAGGTGCGAGGAGACCAGCTCTTCGGAAGAACATGCTATGCCACGACCTTAACTGAGACAAGCAAGCAGGAACATCCAAATCAAACATAAACTCTATCAGTCACTGAAACCGCTCTAGGAGACGACCCCATCAACCCTAAACTCATGGAAGAATTTTGGGACAGTCATCCGGAAGATCTACGAGACCTTGCAAACATGCCACAGGCCGAACCTGTGGAAGAGACAGAGGCAATACCTATATCTGATCAACACAAAGATCGCATGGTCCAGATAGGATCAAAGCTGAAACCCACCATACGAGCAGCCCTCGTAGAATTCTTAAAGGAAAATGCCGAAGTCTTTGCATGGTCTTACGCAGACATGCCCGACATCTCAACTGATGTGATCTGCCACATGCTCACTATCAACCCATCGTTCAGGCCAGTCACACAGAAGCAACGAAGCTATTGCACCGAGAGACAATTGGCCATGCAGGCCGAAATCACAAAGCTGAGCACCATACACTTCATCCGGAAAGCCATTTATGCTGCCTGGGTAGCAAATGTGGTGCTCATCAAGAAATCATCCGGATCCTGGCGCATGTGTATCGACTTCACCGATCTCAACAAGGCATGTCCCAATGACAGTTTCCTATTACCTAAGATCGATATGCTCGTGGATGCCACCGCGGGACATGAATTACTCAACTTCATGGATGCTTACGTAGGCTATAACCAGATCCTCATGAACCCATGTTAACATGACCCTTCCCGAATTTCCCCTCGAAACCCGAGAAGAACCCTGCTCTCGTCTGACAACCTAAAGAAATTCCCAGAATACCCCTTAGTCCTTGCAATTAATTATGAGAATTCTACCAAAAATCCGACAGAATCTTGCCTTAAAGACTAGTTAACAGTCTTAGCCTCTCGATTGAGCAACTGCACCGGTGGCTAACCGGCCTGGTCATATCAGGGTAAGAGCCAATGCTTCGCCACATATCACAATGTGAGAACACCTGATCATGATTCGATGTTTATAGCCCTCTGTTAACAAGCTCTGATACCAAGTTGACAGTAGGTCAGACACTGCGGAAACCTCAGCCCAGTGGTGGCCCTACAGGGTAACCTCACAAACTTGTTTTAAGCCCAGCCTCTTGACTGACAGCTTTTAACACAAAAGTTTAATACCTAAAATACCCTTAACCTTTAGAAACATTAAATAAACTTTACAGGGGTTCCAATAAAACCTCCTCTATACTTGACTGACCCCACGTACCTGTCAGACGCAGGATAGCCTAGTAGTTCACAAACTACCTCGGAGGACCTCCTCTGTAATAAAACGAGACAACTGACATGTCACCCTCGTGTGAACCGTCAACTACCTGTCAATCTGGGTCACCACCCACACCAACCCACTAACCCAGATGATGAAGTACAAGACTTGGTTGAATTGAGTCTCACTGACTTATCCCGAGTCGTAACTCGGTATCCTGACTCATCCTGAGCACCCCGAGTGGTAACTCGATATACCGGCTCATCTTGAGCACCCCGAGTGGTAACTCAATATTCGACTCCTCCTAAGCACCCCGAGTGGTAACTCGATATCCCGGCTCATCCTGAGCACCCTGAGTGGTAACGCGATATCTCAGCTCATCCTGAGCACCCCGAGTGGTAACTCGATATCCTGACTCATCCTGAGCACCTCGAGTATCCCGGCTCATCCTGAGCAGCCCGAGTGGTAACTCGATATCTGGCTCCTTCTGTGCACCCCGAGTGGTAACTCGATATCCCAGCTTATCTTGAGCACCCCGAGTGGTACCTCAATATCCGGCTCCTCCTGAGCACCCCGAGTGGTAACTCGATATCCCAGCTCATCCTGAGCACTCGGAGTGGTAACTCGATATCTGGCTCCTCTTGAGCACCTCGAGTGGTAACTCGATATCCCAGCTCATCTCCAGCCGTAGCTCAATATCTCGGTTCATCCTAAGAGTATGATGGAATCCTCCATGACATACCTCAAATCATCCTGAAAGTATGATGAAATCCTCCATGACATACCTCAAATCATCCTAAGAGTATGATGGAATCCTCCATGACATAACTCAAATCATCCTGAGAGTATGATGGAATCCTCAATGACATACCTCAGACCTCAACGATATGGCGGAGAAAGATCCCTCGAACGCCAATATCGGAGAACCCCTTAACGATCTGGCGGAGACGTACCCCCAACGCCAGTCGGAGAACCCTCAACAATGTGGCAGAAAAAGACCCCTCGAACGCCAACATCGGAGAACCCCTCGATGATCTGGTGGAGACGTACCCTCAACGCCAGTCGGAGAACCTTGTGGTATAACATAATACATAAAAAGTACCCCATGTTACGCAATCCTGAAAACCCGATCCGTTCTCAGTACATCAAAATACCAAATCAAGGAAGCCCTAGCCCCAAGAAATTCCTTGACACATTAACAACCCAGCTCCCTTGACCTCCCGAGCCAAAACCCACTCCGTGGTCAACCACTACCACTGGGATTACTCAAAAGGGGCTCAAAACGAACTCAAATGGTCTCAAAATTGCCAAAATTCAATCCAGAATGTCTTAAAACCCTAGCCACGCATCGCCGTGGGCCGAAAAATAGCCCCACGCATCGCCACGCGCTGGTAAAAGGCCTGACCACTCGCCACATACGGCCACGTGCCCTCACGCGTCGCCACGTGCCGTCATGTGCCCTTACGAGCCCTGTACTATTCACGACGGAATATTCCGTCACTCTGACGAAATATTTCGTCAAACCTGATGAATCGGAATATTCCGTTCAGACTACCGGAATTAAAGTTCCGTCATAACACCGTTATCATTTGACGGAATATGCTAACGCCGTCAGCATATTCTGTCAAATCCTAACAGCGTCAGTTGACTCAACGGTCAACTAATTGTTGATTGTACGCTGACTGTGCTGCCACATAGCAGATGAGTCAGCCGCTGACGGTCACCACGTAGCACCATGTGGTTGCCACCTGGCATGCCACGTTAGCCGCCACCGGTCAGACTAGTCGCTAGAGTCTCGCCAGAGAAGACGGCTGCGCCGCTGTCCGCCGTCGCCGGAAAACTCAATTTCTAGCCGACCTTGAATTTTTCCTAACTTCCTCAAATCTCAACCGTTTTTCACAAATTTTTAATCTACATCTATCTACTCGAACCCAGGAACACAGAAATGACCTCAAAACACGAAACCCATACATGTGTTGGCCAAAAAACAGATCGAAAGGTTTGATTTTTCCCTTCCTAGCCTCGGTGCTTCCCATGGCCGTTTCTTTCGACGGCCGGTACGTCCTTGATCGTGGGGAGGAGGAGATTTCGATGGGTGGAACCAAATTAGCCAAGGTTGCTTCGAATCAAATGTCAAATTTGGAGGTTTTTGGGTTCGGTCGCACCTATTGGATAGGGATCGCTGAGAGAGGGATAAAACTGAGAAAAGATACTGGTGAAGTATGGGCTAAAATTTATACCTACTATAAATTACCAAAATGCCCCTGAACATTATAGACCCACAGCTCTCTCACACGAACTCCATTTTTCGCATATCGCCTGTCTACGAACTCGTGAGTTCGAGATCTACGCTGTAAGGACCCTTCCCGAATTTCCCCTCGAAACCCGGAAAGAACCCTTATCCCGTCTGACAGCTCTTTTACCTCAAAAATTTAATATCAGGAATACCCTTTATCCTTAAATAATTTTTAGTAAATCTTACAGGGTTCTCGATAGAACCTCTGTACTTACTGACCACTCCTACCTGTCAGACGTAGGATAGCATATAGGTAAAAAACCAAGACCTCGGAATAATGGTGGTCCAAATAGGAATACCCTCTGACACCAAAAGTCAGTAGGTCAGACACTGCTGACACCTCTACTGGAATACCACAAGACAACCGACTAGTCAGATACTTGTGAACCAACAATAATTCGTCACTCTGGGTCACCGCCCACACCAACCCACTGACCCGGATGATGAAGGTACCAGACTTGGTTAAATTGAGTCTCACTGACTCGTCTCGAGTCAAACTCGATATCCCTGCTTATACAGAGCACCCAAGTGGTAACTCGATAACCCTGCTCCTCACGGCACTAGTATCTGAGAAACAGTAACCAGCGGAACAAAAAACTAGTGAAACTAAATTCTTCAATAAATCACCTTTTATATTGGAGGTTCACCGGGTTCACCGCCTATAGCGGATCCTGGTCCGGATCCTGGCCCCCACACATATCAGTATTATTTATATTGGAGGTTCACCGATTTCACCGCCTACAGCGGATCTTGGTCCGGATCCTGGCCCCCTTGACTAGGTATTGTTTATATTGGAGGTTCACCGGGTTCACCGTCTCAGCGGATCCTAGCCCAGATCCTGGCCCCCTTAAATCGGTATTGGTTATATTGGAGGTTCACCGGGTTCACCGTCTCAGCGGATCCTAGCCCGGATCCTGGCCCCCTCAAATCGGTATTATTTATATTGGAGGTTCATCGGGTTCACCGTCTCAGCGGATACTAGCCCCCTCAAATCGGTATTGTTTATATTGGAGGTTCACCGGGTTCACCGGGTTCACCGTCTCAGCGGATCCTAGCCCGGATCCTGGTCCCCTCAAATCGGTATTGTTTATATTGGAGGTTCACCGGGTTCACCGTCTCAGTGGATCCTAGCCCGGATCCTGGCCCCCTCAAACAGTATTGGATCCAAAATCAAGTATTTTATAATCACAAATACAGTTTCAACTCAAAATCATGGGCTCAAATAATTACCACGTCAAAACAATATAAAAACCGAATCCATCAACCATGCCATTTCTCACAACACACTTCCACTGAAATATTGGAAAACAAATGTCCAGTAATCATTTCTAAATTCCAGGAAATCATTGCACCCATACATAACAGTATTTAAATCAAAGATACATTTATGCATGCATTATAGTTTATAAACCAAAAGTCCACTCACAAACATCATCCAACCCAAAATTCATGGACGCTCTAGCCCAAGGAACACATGCACAATAATGACCCAACTACCTTGACTTTTCGAGCTCAAAATCTGCTTCACGGTCAACCATTACCGCTGGAATTGTCCAAATCGGGCCTTAAACGAACTCCTATGGCCTCGAAACCAATAAAATCTGATCCGGAACGTCCCAAAACCCTAGTCACATGTCGCCGTGACATCGAGAACAGTCCCACGCGCCGCCACGCGCCCTCACGCGCCGGTCACGCGCCCTCACGCGCCGGTCACGCGCCTGCTACAGTGTTCACGCACCTGGACCAATCCAACCCGGCCCCGCTCGACCTGACCCGGTCCAACTCGACTCAACCCGATCGATTCACTCAACCCGACCGGTTCACTCAACCCCGACCGGTTCACTCGACCCAACCCGGTCTGACTCGACTCAACCGGTCGCCGGAGAAGATGATCGATTATCGGCGCCATCACCGAAGTCTGGCCTGAGAAGATAACCGACAGCTGCCGTCACCGCCGTCTGGTTTCGCTGGAATCCCCCATTTCCGGCCGAAACTTCAAGCTTTTATAACTTCCTCAAAATGCAACCATTTTCCACAAATTTCATGTCTAAATCTATCTACTCAAACCCAAGAATCCAAATATAACCTCAAAACGACAAACACGTACCTGTGTAAGCTGGAAAATCGATCGGAAGATCCAAAACTTCCTATACTCGGTTCGGCTTCCCCCGTGGTCCTCTCCTTCGATGGTTGGTACGGTTGTGATCGTGGGAAGGAGTAGAATACGATTAGTGGATCAACAATGGAAGTTAAAGCCTTGAATCAAAAGTTGATTTTGTGGGTTTTGGGTGTTTTCTCACGGGTTCGATGTGTTTGTGTTTTAGAGAGAGATGAGTGATAATGAGATGAAGATGAATTGAAGTGAAAAAAATGTCCCCAAAGATGTAAAATAATTGGGGTTAAAATATCTTCTCTCAAGCCAAAATTACCAAAATGCCCTTGCACATCTAGACCCATAACTTTCGTACACGAACTCCATTTTCTGCGTACCACCTGTCTACGAACTCGTGAATTCGAGACCTACGCAATGACCCAAGAAAAATTCCCAAAAGTACTGGCAGTCAAAAAGGGACTATCGGACCCGTCCAAAATCGAGGGTAAAATCGTCCAATTCTCAAAATAATTTAATTTTTGATCCGGGTCATTACATACGCATCGGTCCCTGAAACACAACGAAAAGTTTCTCGAAACAAAAATTGACTTTCAAGCCCCTTAAACAACGAAGGGCAATTTCGTCCTTTTGCAAAATAATTTACGAAAATTAAATAATTAAATTTCCGAGTCGTTACAATTTCCCCCCTTAAAGGAATTTTGTCCCCGAAATTCCCTTAACTCAAGTCAAAGAACCAACCTCCTGTTCCAAGTCCTCTCGCATCACCACCGATACGAAATGGGCCTCAGCTGCGATTCCGAATTGAACCTGTGCACTCTGCACAATTTCTTTGTTCCCGTCTCGACAACAAATCGTAGACGAGAACAACATCCAGGAGACATCCTAGAGACACCAAAATCCCTTCAACCCGGAACATACCTCAAAGCAAGGCTTTGAGATAGGGTCACGTGTACCAAGTGCAGTCAGCGTCAACGATCTAGCAGAGAACTACCTGCCACGCCAGAACCAGTGCATATCGATGATCTGGTGGAGGAAATACCCTTCCACACCAGTCTAGGAAAAATCCCTCCACATATCCGAGTATCTCAACATATGCGAATCCATGTACGACGCAGCAACAACCTCAACGATATGGCGGAAAACTACCTTGCAACGCCAACATCGGAGTACCCCTCAACGATCTAGCGGAGAAAATACCCTCCAACACTAGTCAGAGAAAACCTTGACGAATATGTGATGGAAAAAATACCCCTCATCAAGTACAGAGAAAAACATACCTTTTTTCCCCTGTATAAATTACCAAAATGCCCTTAAATATTCTAGACCGACAACTCTCTCACACGAACTCCATTTTCTGCATGTTGTCTGTCTACGAACTCGTAAGTTCAAGACCTACACAACGGTCCCCGAAACACAACCAAAAGTGTCTCGAAACAAAAATTGACTTTCAAGTCCCTTAAACAACCAAGGGCAATTTCGTCTTTTGCAAAATAATTTACGAAAATTAAATAATTAAATTTCCGGGTCGTTACACATGTGATCAAGTCCATACATGTTTTCGAACTAACCTAGGTGTCTACTGCTACAATGTTATGCCTTTTGGCCTAAAGAATGCAGGAGCGACATACCAAAGATTGGTCAACTTCATATTCGCTGATCAAATCGATAAAACAATGGAAGTCTATGTCGACGAGAAAAACAGATGACGATCACATTCCCAACTTGGCTAGGATGTTCAAAGTCCTTAGGGAGTACAAGATACACCTCAACCCCGCCAAATGTGTCTTCGGAGTGGGATCAGGAAAATTCTTGGGATATATGATCCGCCAAAGAGGCATTGAGGCAAATCCTGAAAAGATCAAGGTAATCCTTGACATGCAACCTCCATAAACCCACAAGGACATCCAGCGCTTGATGGGACGAGTGGCAGCACTCACCCGCTTCATATCTAAAGCAACAGACAAATGTGCCCCATTCTTCAAAGCTCTAAAAAGCAAGAGCAAACAAATTGATTGGATGGAGGAATGCAACAAGGCATTCTTTGAACTCAAGCAATACATGAGCAGGGCACCACTGCTAGCAAAACCAGAAACCGGAGAACACCTATTCGTATTCTTATCAGTATCAACCTCAGCTGTCAGCTCTGTTCTTATCACAAGACGAGAAGGAGTAGAGCATCCGTCTACTACGTCAGCAAAGCATTTCAGGATGCAGAGACTAGGTACCCTGACCTGGAGAAACTGGCTCTGGCTCTAATAGTCACAGCATAGAGGCTCCGACTATACTTCCAAGCACATGAGATCAAGGTCATCACGAGCAAACCCTTGAGACAAGTTTTACAGAAGCCAGACATCTCTGGCCGTCTCACCAAATGGAAAATCGAGTTGAGCGAGTTCGACATCTCCTATGTAGCTAAGACAGCTGAGAAAGGACAAGCAGTGGCTGACTTCATTGCCGAATACTCCTACCAACCTACACAATACATACCACTGGAGACAACCCCTCCACAAGGACTCACCACCAAAGAAATCCCAAAATCAACCAAGGCACCCCCAATGGATCCGCAACGCCCATGTTGGACACTATAAGTAGATGGATCCCCTTGCCACAGTGGGTCAAGAGTAGGTCTACTTCTCACTTCCCCAGAACAAGTCAAGCTAGAATACGCCCTACACTTCAGCTTCAAATAATCCAACAACGAGGTCGAGTATGAAGCACTGTTGGTTGGCCTACGCTTAGCTAAAGACCTAGAGGCCAAACAGTTAAGAATCTACAGCGATTCAAAATTGGTGGTCAACCAAATCAACAATGACTTTGAAGCCAAGGACGTATCCATGTCACTTTACTTGGTCCTGGCAAAACAACTTCTTCAAAGCTTCTCGACCTATGAAATCAACAAAATCCCAAGATCAGAAAATAGTCATGTCGATGCCCTGTCACGACTTGCATCCTCACTAGATGAGAAGAAGGAGCGAAAGGTGCTTGTGGAAGTCCAACACGTGCCCAACACGAGACCATGCCCAATATACACCATCAACACCAGTCCCACCTGGATAGATCCCATCAAAGGTTACCTCCATAACGACACTCTACCAGAAGACATAATGGAGGCCAAGAAAATCAAGAGACATTCAGCTCGGTACACCATCCAGCATGACCATCTCTACAAGGGTGGTTACATTACCCCACTATTGAAGTGCCTGACACCAGACATGGGTGATTACCTGCTAAGAGAAATGCACGAAGGCATTTGCGGAGATCACTCTGGAGCACAAAATTTGGCACAAAAGGCCTCCATGCAAGGATACTATTGGCCCACCATGCTCCCAGGAGCCATTAAACTCACGCAAAAATGTGACAAGTGCTAGCGACACACACAAATCCCTCACCTCCTAGCTGAGCCCCTAACTTCTATGCTTAGTCCCTGGCCGTTCTCCCAATGAGGGCTAGATCTGATCGGCCAAATGCATGAAGGTAAGGGAAAGGTCAACTAAGCAGTTGTAGCTATGGACTACTTCACAAAATGGGCAGAAGTGAAACCATTAGCAACCATCACAGAAGCCCAGATCAAGCACTTCATCTACTAGCACATCATCTGCCGCTTCGGGATCCTACACACAATTGTCACTAATAATGGGAAGTAATTTGATTGCAATCGCTTAAGGGCATTATGTGAACCCTATGACATCACACTCCTCTTTGCTACACCATCTCACCCACAGTCCAACGGACAGGTGGAAGCAGTCAACAAGAACATCAAGTACAACTTAAAGAAGAGACTCGATGAAGACAAAGGCAAATGGTCCGACATTATTGATGACGTGTTATGATCCGACAAAACCTCCTACAAGATAGCCACAGATGAAACTCCTTTCGCCTTGGCATTCGGCACCGAAGCAATCGTACTATTGAAGATTACGAAAACATCCTATCGAGTCATCTCCTACAACCCAGAACAAAACAATCATCAAATTGCTCTTAGCTTGGACCTACTGGAGGAACACATAGATAAGGCCAACCTCAAGAACATTGTATACAAGCAACGTGTTGAAAGATATTACGACTCAAGGGTTCACCACAGAAGCTTCAAGATAGGAGATCTAGTCTTGAGGAAAGTCAGACTTGCAACCAAGGAGAGATCTGCTGGCATATTTTCCCCCACCTGGGAAGGACCCTACAAAATCTCTAGTTTGGCCCCAAACCGCTGTAGGTTGTGATGATACGCCGGGGAGGCTTTGCACTCTTCATCACCCACCTTCTTGGCTGAGATGAGCTGATCGACCAGCCTAGTATTGGCCGACTCAGCCTACTGGACTCTAGCCTCCAGGTCAGCCACCTTTGCATTGGCTTCAGCGTGAGTAGCCGGCTGCCTCTCTAGCTCATTCACCTTGAGCTCGGCATCAATGTAACAACCCAGAATTTTAATTATTGGGTTTACGCAATTATTTTTGTAAAATGACTATTTTACCCTTGGTCGGTAAAGGGCATGGAAATCAAGTTTTGTTTCGGAACTTATTAGGCGGTGTTTCGGGTACCGTTGCGTAGGTCTCGAACTCACGAGTTCGTAGACAGGCGGCACGCAAGAAACGGGGTTTGTGTATGAAGGTTATGGGTCTAGATGTGCAAGGGCATTTTGGTATTTTTGATTAGAGAGAAGATATTTTAACCCCAATCATTTTAAATCTTCATTTACATCTTAACTTCATCTTCATTCTTCACACTCATCTCTCTCTCTCTGAAACATAAACACAACCATCGAACCCGTGCGAAAAACACCCGAAAAACCCATAAAGTCAACTTTGGATGGCTTTAGCTTCCAGTTTTGATCAACTAATCGTATTCTACTCATTCCCACGATCACAACCGTACCAACCATCGAAGCAGAGGACCACGGGGGAAGCCGAACCGAGTATAGGAAGTTTCGGATCTTTTGATCGATTTTTCGGCTTACACAGGTACGTGTTTGATGTTTTAAGGTTATATTTGGATTCCTGGATTCGAGTAGATAGATTTAGACATAAAATTTATGAAAAATGGTTGAGTTTTGAGGAAGTTGTAAAGCTTGGAGTTTCGGCCGGAAATGGGGGATTTCGGCGGAAACTAGACGGCGGCGCCGGCAGCCGGTCGTCTTCTCCGGCGAGTCACCGATGACCGATCAGGTCGAGTTAAATCGGTCGGGTTGAGTGAACCGGTCGGGTCGAATTGAACCGGTCGGGTTGAGTTAACCAGTCAGGTCGAGTTGGACCGGGTCAGGTTGAGCCGAACCGGGTTGGACTGGTCCAGGCACGTGAACGCTGTAGCAGGCGCGTGACCGGCACGTGAGGGCGCGTATGCCGACCTTTCGACGGCACATGGCGGCGCGTGGGGCCGAGTCTGAGGTCACGGCGGCGCGTGGTAACTAGTTTTGACGTTCCGAATCTGTTGGCACAGGTTTCAGGTTGATCGGACGACGTTTAGAGGTCGCTTGGGTGTCCGAAGTTGCTGTGTTTTCTAGGGCACTTAGATGAAGTTGTTTTCAAACTTGATCACCTGAAAATATTGGCATTTATACACGTACACCTTCAAATGACACTCACGGCTATGGCATTCCTTTTAGTTCTGTAAAGCATGTCTACTTACTTTGATTCTTATTAGCTTGTTAAGAGTACTATATCTAGCATCTTTTTGTTTAAGTAAAACGTATGTGGGTATCGTACTGTTATAACCCTCAGGAGACAAAAATCCTCCTACTAGGTGAACCTAGGGGTTTAAATGTTCTATCTTAACTAAAATCGAGTTTTTTCATTTTGTTAGCGTTTGTTTTGCTCAGGGACTAGCAAAAGATAGGTTTGGGGGTATTTGATCAGTCGTTATTTATGCATCATTTTGATGTCTTTATATGCCTCTCTTACATGTCTTTTGAATGATTTCTTGCCATTAATAGTAGAAAATAATCAATCTTGTGAGACTTGTGCAGAGTTAGAAATTTAGGTAAAATCTGGAAAGAACGCAAAAAGAATGACTCAAATCGGAGTCCAGATGAATGAGATATTCTCATTTCAATATCAGGTCCTGAACGGAGTCCTGAGTGCGCCAGTGCACCGGTGCACCTATTTTGGGTCACTGGCCAAGTACCTCATATCAGGCCCTCCGGGTCTCAAACTTGTGTTTCATGACATCAGGGTCAGGTCCTAGAAGTGCCAAGGTCGCGCCGAGGCAGGTCGAGGACATGTCCCAAGAACTCCCATCCGAGCCCAGATGTGCGCCTAAGCCCGGGGTCCCTGTTCCGCCAGCGGTGGATCAGAGGTTCTCCCTCTGCGCTAAGCCTGACAACATTTGCGCCAAGCCTGAACGACGATGCGCTTCTATTATACTCCTAACGTACTTCAAAAGCGCGGTCCCAAATCCTGATTACGAAGACAGTCAAAAATCCAAGTTTGGTCAGCTTGCGTTCCCACTTGCCAGCCTGCATTCACACTCCCGACCGTGCTCTGATTGGTTCGAATAGATTTTAAAGACTTTGTAATTAATTAAAAGTAAAATAACTTTCCCTATTCCTATAGGACATGGTTTTACCAATCTGTATAGAACAAGGTTATACCAATCCTTATAGAACAAGGTTATACAAATCCTTATAGAACAAGGTTTTCCCTTGTCTATAAAAAGGAGAATTAGATAGAGGATTGGGGGCGTTTTTGTTTCTGGGAAAACAGAGACCTGAGCCACAGAGAGTTCCGTTTTGGTTTTCTAGAGAATTAGGGACCATATTTTGGGAGATAATCTTTCACATAGATTATTGGACGTGGAGCTTGGAGAAGAAGGCTCTGCCGTGTCTTCTGCTGCACCTGTTCTTAACAATCTCTTATGTACCCTTATTTTCATTATTGCAATTTACTTATGAATTCAATTATACTTGTGTTTATTTCAGTTATGTGTGAGTAGTCATTAGGATTAGGGCTGCTTGAAGCCCTAGCCATGTTAGCTTGTTGATTGGATTTCTGGCTCTTGATTATGATTGCTATGCATGCTGAATAAGTTGGATTACTATGCTTAATGAACTTAATTTATGCCAATAAGATTAGCTACCTTGTTTGCATATAATTATAGATGTAATTGCTTGAGTGACCGTCATATCATCTTGTGATTTGGAGCATCGAAAGTATTCTTACTTGTAATCTTAACTCATAACGACCTAGGATTGCATGTCACTTTGCTAGGCTAATGTGGTGTCATTAAATTCTCTTTAAACTTCATGCATCATCTTAAAAGGTAGGTGATAGACGTTCTAGGCATATGCCCTGTTTAGAACATGCTAAGTAAGAGGGAATAAGATGTGTCTAGTGAACCAACGCCAGGTCCTAGGCACGGGCACCTAATTCAGAAAATGCATAGTAATTTGATCAAGGAAATCTGGTTAAGATCTATAATTGTTTAGAGTGGATAGTAAACCTTAATTCGCCTTAGTTGATAATCAATCAACCGTTAATTCTTGCATTGTTATTTTCTGCATTTTATTTTACTTGTCTTTAAATTTCAGTTCTCACATCATAAACCCCCCTGCGTGTGTGTGTGTGTGTGTGTGTTTTCATTAAGTTAATAAATCTGAACTAAATTGGTCATAACGTTGATACAAGTCATCGAGGGATCGACTCTTGCTGTGCTACTATACTATACTTATCGATTTGTGCACTTGCAAGGATTTTATAACTGTTAGAATTGAATTGCATATTTCTTGCTCTTTAATTTTACCAACATGGACCACAATGTGTTTTCCTTATATGGATTTTGTGTGAGTCCTACTAAGTGGTTTTAAAGAGAAATGGAAATGCCGGTGATTTAAAGATGATGTTTTTATAGCATGAACTGTTTATGTGATGCATGCATGGTTTTATAAATGGAGGGGGAAAAAGGTAATATTCCTTGAAAAACGATTTACAAACGATTATTTTTGTCCACTCACAACTTTTGTGTTTAAACCCCCTTCAGGCAATAGAGTTGACGCGGACATTTATCTCGAGGCAGAGGCATTAGCACTTTAGGCTGCGCTGTGTAGTTGTACTTGAGTAGGATATCTAAATTGTACCTTGATCCTACTTAGACGCTCTGATATTATATTGTATTTGGTTGGTAATTACTTACGGGAATTTTGAGTGCTTAAATCCCTTGTCTGACAAGTGAAAGTATTTATTATTATTATAATTTGTAAGGATTCAAGGGTATGTGGGAACTTTTCCTTAGGTTGTCAGACGGGATCAGGGTTCTTCCCGGGTTTCGAGGGGAAATTCGGGACGGGTCCTAACAATCAACCTTGGCCTGAATAGAACTCTCGGCCATCTTCTCTTTCTTGACCAAGGAGTCCATCTTTGACTTCAAGGCCTAGTGCTCTTCGGCCGCTTTCTCCCTGGCTTAGCTAGCATGCCGAAAGGTGGTGAAGACATCACGAAGGAACTTCAAAAAGACCAAAAACTTAGATAAAGAAAAGCAGGAGTACCAAAATTACAATGCCGAACAGAAGGAACTTACATATGCCCTGGCTCGCATAGTCTTGTCACATCGGTAAAGTCCTTCGACTTCAAGGCCGCGATCTCATCCAACTCATACTGAGACCCATGAACAATAGTGTTCATGAAGTCTAGCTGAGAGGGATGGAATGCCGTGTACAACTGCCTCTAAGTCTCGTCCCCCTCTTGAGTCCTCACCATATCCGGCTTCCCATCTATTTTCAAAAAATAGGACCGAAGGGAAGCATCGAGATACGGCTTCTTCATCTTCTTAGGAACCTTTCGACCTTCCAAGTATGTGCCGATGTTGGGACAAATGATCTTGCGCACCGTCTCAAGGGCCTCAACCTGACCCTGCTTCTTCTGTCGAAGCACATCCTCATAGTCGGAGGCCAACTCCTTATGCTTCTTCCCCCTTCTTTTCCTCTCCTCGGTCATTATGCGGCGACGTTTGTCAGCTTCATCGTCAAGATTGATGAAGGGAGGAACATGAGGCCGAGTAGCAGATGGCCTAGAGATAGCGATCGGCTGGGCAGGAACCGACCCAGAGGCACTTGCAAAAAGCTGAGCCAAGGGCTCCCCAGTAACAAGATCCACCCCTTGGGAATCCAACACCTCCTGACAAGCATCATCCACCCGTAAAGAAACCTTCAAAGTCGATCTTGTCTTGATCGGCTTATGGAAGTAGATTTTCCTCATGGATGCTCCAGCCTTCTCAGCCTCGGCCTTTGTCTCAGTTGCCTTATTCAACGCCTCTGCAATCTTTGTCATTCTCTTCGTTAATTGCTCGGCCGCAGGTACAATAAAATCTAGATCGGCCGCAACAAAAAGCAAGTTAGCAAAGGGCTGAAGCATAATCCTAACTAACTAAGGCCAACTGACACTTACGTAGAATAGGTATCAGACCAACTTGCAGGAGATGAGTTGGCAGCCGTAAATAATCTCTACTCCTTTCAACTCGGTCAAGCTTCAAAAACACTTCAGCGCAGTCGGCCTTCTCCTGATCACTGATATCGGGCCGTTTAAAAACGTCTACAAAAAAAGAGGGGAATCAAGTCAACATCAATCAGCTATATCATTCACAAAGAAATAATAAAACAAAACAAGACAAAATTCTTCCTACGGCTAACACCTTTCGACTGATACACGCACAATATGCATCGGCCAAAGAAGGGCAAGTCTATCCCCTCCCAATTCCCAGAAACATATATGAACTTACGTTTTCAAGCCTTCTTAGAGGTCGGCATATCTTCAATAAAGGGGCCTCTTTCTTTCTTTGTCATCGACTCTACGTATATCCAGCCGGTCTTATCCCTCACAAACTTGTACAAATTGTTGATATGAACCCAAGTTAGCTCGCCCTTCTCGCATAACTTGAAAGCCGTATACACGCCAGTTAACATAATCCAACAATTTGGATTAAGCTGGCCGAGAGTAACCCCCACTTCAACGGCCATCTTCCGTAGCCATGGATGAAGAGGAAGCATCACCCCATGACTAAAATTATCCAAATGAAAGGTTGCCCAACCGATCGGTGGATTGCTCGGTCTCTCCCTTCTCCCGAGTAGTCTCATCTTTACAGAATTTGGAATGTTGAACACTCTTCGGTAAGCCAGGGGATCATCATCATTCAAAGTAATGACTTGCCGATCAACCTCATAGGCCGAGTTGGCCACTGTTACAAATTCTACGACCTCTTCCACATCAATTTCCATTGGCCTTAAACTTGACGCTATCTTCACAGACTTTGAACTTGAAGCTATACCCTTACCCTTATCAGCTGGAGACTTCAACAAATCACTATGCTCAACGGATGACACCTAGGCGTTAGAGGTCTCGGTCCTATCACCGGCCGACACATAACGGCTGTCAATATACTCAAAAGCTTTATCAAGCTCTTCCTGCATTTCCTAGGCCGATTTTCCTTGAGATGCCTCAAGGATCGGTCCATCTATGTTCATATCCACCTCTGGCTCTACCCTAAGGTTTGGCCTAGGGGAACCAGAGGCCGATTCAGACATATTTAACCGTGAATCAGAGCTAGCCGAGCTGGCTTCTGATTCATCGTCAAACGCATGATAGGACCGATCCCCAGATCCTTCTAAATCACCCACTGAACTCGAAATCTACAACATACAAGGATCTATGAAGGGAAAGATGCAAGACACAACAACTAGACACACGGACGATCAAGCAAACACATTCATCAAGATCATCACTAGTTCATGCAAAAGTCACACATTCGATTGAAAAAGAAAAGGAAGAAGAGGGTAATACCTTGTTTATGGGAATTCTGCCGTAAACTCCGCCTCAAACTACTCGTCGGAAATCGCCTAAACAGGATTTAGAGTCGCCGAAAATCGCCTTCAACATTTTGAAAACCTCTCTCAAAAGCCAAAGTGGTAAATAAGGAAGGATTCGAGCTTTTATAGGAGAACAAAACTCGACCGTTACAAACCCACTTCGGCCAATCGAAGGATCACGAACACAACCCAAGGCCTTGAAAGCACGACGCGTGGCACTCCACTCATACTATGATAGATAACTCACATCATGTTAGAAGCACATATATGAAATCTTACAAATGGCACTCGGTCGGCCATGGACATTCCTAGCTGATCGGCCACATGTTCGTGCGAGGTTCCGCTCCTGCAGGTCGTACAAGATGACATACACTCATCTTGCAAGTGGCACACGGTCGGCCATGGACATTCCTAGCCGATCAACCACATGATCGTGCAAGGTTCCGCTCCTACGGGCTGTGTAAAATAAGATACACTCATCTTGCAAGTGGCACTCAGTCGGCCATGGAAATTCCTAGCCGATCGGGCACATGATCGTGTGAGGTTCCGCTCCTGCTGGCCGTGCAAAATGACATACACTCATCTTGCAAGTGGCACTCAGTCGACCATGGGCATTCCTAGCCGATTGGCCACATGATCGTGCGAGGTTCCGCTCCTGCGGGTCGTTCAAGATGACATACACTCATCTTGCAAGTGGCACTCGATCGGCCATGGACATTCCTAGCCGATTGGCCACATGATCGTTCGAGGTTCCGCTCATGCGAGCCATGCAAAATGACATACACTTATCTTGCACGTGGCACTCGATCGGCCATGGACATTCATAGCCGATCGACCACATGATCGTGCGAGGTTCCACTCATGCGGGTCGTACGAGATAACATACACTCATCTTGCAAGTGGCACTCGGTCGGCCATGGAGATTCCTAGTCGATCAGCCACATGATCGTGCGAGGTTCCGCTCATACGGGCTGTACAAGATGACATACACTCATCTTACAAGTGGCACTCGGTCAGCCATTGACATTCCTAGCCGATCGGCCACATGATCGTGCGAGGGTCCGCTCCTGCAGGCCATACAAGAGGGCACGCGACCATTGCCAAAATATCAGACCGACCATACTCTCTCACAAACCCTTTTTGGCAGAGATTGACCACAGCGAATCGCCTCAGCCAAGGGCTTGGGGGACTGGGGACTAGTATAGGACAAATATCTGTGCAGGATGACAAATGATGACAAACCCTTAACCGAGGAAATCCACCTCAGTCAACGACTTGGGGGACTTCTGTTCGTACCTAATCTAGTCAACCTGGTCAAGATCGATCAGTCCAGCCAAAATCATACTTGGCCCTCGGCTCAACATGAAAACAACGATACAAATCTACAACATTAGGTGTATCCCACCAACACAACCTGAAACAACAGACACAAAATTCCACTAGGCCGACTAGATTTGGTCGGCCTACCCTCCAATTGGCCGACCATATTAACACAACCACGTGATTCGGGACCACCATGACACGTGTCAGCTCTAAGATCAGGGACATTTATCTCACATCGAAAGGATTTACCTACAACATTCAATGTCACTATAAATACAAGGGCACCTCCCCTCAAAAAGGTAATGACAAACTTGCCCTTACGTTGCCCAAATATTACAGCACCATCCACACTTAACTGACTTAAGCATCAGAGACTGTTAGGCCGGCACCCCATCGATGCTCCTTTGCTTTTATCTTCTCCCTGCAGGTCTTCCTACCCCTGAGGAGAGTGAGTCAAGCGAGCTCAACGAGGCAACTCTAAGAGTGTCAATTTTTGGTATCAATAATATGTATACATATATTATAATCGGTACTGTTCAATTTCTAAATAATCATTTCAAGATCATCTCCACACAAAATATCAACAACTTAATTTGAAGGTTCTTTAGTCATTCATATGTATCAAACAAATAGTATTAGTAACAATGAAAATCCTCATGGTGAAGTGTCCATTTAGTTTACACATATGAATGACTAAATGATCTCCAATTTAGTTGATTTTTTGTATAAATAATCTTGAAATGATAATCTAAGAATTAAATGGTTCCGATTGTAATATATGTATACTGATTATTCAATACTTCGAAAAATATGAGATGCAAATATTATCCTTATTAAAAAAAATTAAATTCACCAAATAATAATTATCAGTCGGTCCAATAATATTTTTCTTCCCACTTTTTTCCTCTTGTTTTCTCTCACCTAGTCTACCAGTCCTTACAAATACACGTACAAAAACGTTGAATTGCTAATCGATTAGCATCTTAATATGTTGTTCATTATTTATTTGAGTTCATTTCACAAAATAATTTCACAATGGTTAAAATAGTTAGCGTTGTATTGAGATGCTAATTGTTTAACCACATCATTATGTGGAGTGTGCCCAAACTACTAGAACATTCCACCGAATTATAAGTAGTAAACGTTCCTTATAATTATTGTCACAAATCTTCATTGTGTAATTGAAAGTCCAATGTTGATCTATAGGCTTCATTGTGTTATTGAAAGTCCAATGTTCATCTATAGGCCACCACGTTATAGTCAATAACTTTGAGTTTAGTACAATTATCATTTTACACTTCAAAGTTTGGGTGTCATTATAATGACCTTCTCTCAATTTAAATATTGGTTTTTTTTTGTGTGTGCGAATGATTATCAATTTGGCTTGGAAACGTTATACTCTTGAAAATTGCTTGTGAAAGGTGAACTTTTTAGCATGAAAATATCATATACTATTAGAAATTAGGTTTCTTCCAGTGAGAGGGTTATATTTTTTTTTGTTGTCTGGTTTTTTTTTTCATCTAGTTTTTGTTGGGTGAAATGAGAGATTAGTTGTAGTGTAAAAAAATTAGGTATATTTGATAAGGGTATTTTCGAATGATTGATGGGTAGAGAGAGTAAATGATTAATTTTTCAAATTTGTTGGGCATATAAAGTTTGTTGGGTAAAAATAGTTTAAATTTGGTTATAAATAGAAGTTTTTTTTAGGGAGATGATTTCCGCACTGTATTTTTTATTTTTTGCACTCCACTCCTTTAAAAAATAAAGAACAAACTGTAAGTGAAGCGCAACAAATAAAAAATAGAGTGTGAAAATCAGCTCATTTTTTTTATTGTTCTTTAATACCAAAAATACCTATAATGGAAATGGATCTCAATCATGCCACATCATCATTTAATTGTAGATATAATAGTGAAATTGATATAAGGAGTAAATTGATGTGATATTAGAACAATATAGAGTAAAATGATGAAATTGAAACCTCGTGGTTCATTATGAGAATGATCAATGATCCCTCAACCTTGAGGTGTAAAGTGATGTTTATCCCTTTGATTCAAGTTAAAATTTTAGACTCATAAAAGAAAAGTAAAGCTTTCAAAGAAATACTCTTGAACGAGAATTTATAGTAAAATTGGTCCAAAAGAATACATAGCACGCATGTTGAAGAGTAATGACTGAAGAGGGGTACATCTTCGAGCAACTGCGACATATTGAGGTCATATATCATATCATATCATATTGAGGCCCAAATCAGCATTATCAATTGACCCAAAACAATGCCTAATGGACACATCCTTTGAAAAAACATAAACAAACCCAAGACATGATAACTTCTTGAGGTCATATATCATATCATATCATATTGAGGCCCAAATCAGCATTATCAATTGACCCAAAACAATGCCTAATGGACACATCCTTTGAAAAAACATAAACAAACCCAAGACATGATAACTTCCTAGCTTCAAGGCTAGAATTTGAAGTGGACCAAATGACTTTATTGTCAGGGCCTTCATAACCAAAACTCGTCCGTAAAATAATTTGAAGCAATATAATGAAGCGGTTAAGTATAGAGTTTTTTAAATAGTTTTGTTGAAGCACAAAAATTTCTGATTCTCCGATTGTAATTCTTGAATTCTTTTGAGAAGCTAAATACAATCTCCGCTTGTCAATGAGGAATGAGCAGGGTATATACAATGTTTATATTGTAATCTTCCATTGTCAATTATGTTGCGTGGAAGATCTTAAATTCGACTCTCGTTATTCAATATTTGTATTGTAATCCCCACCCCCGACTATCATTGTATCTGTTGATGCAGAAATCGTCCCGTTAAAAATTGACTGTGGAGTTTCTTCACACACAGCAAACACATGAGTTAGTTGAGTTCAATCAAGAATACTCGGATGTTTTAAATCAGCTCAATCTAGAGAAAAAAATTAACAAACCAATTATGAGAATAATGAGGTACCTAACCTAAAATTTCTTCAAAAATATCAAAATAGGTCTCAGCAGATCAGGTAAATTTAATCTAAAATCGAACTTTTTTTGTTTACAATCACAACAAGCGACGAGCGCTAGGGAGTCGCTACTTCTTCATCTCGTTTCTCTCTCTGTCGAAGACCACCAGCACGACCTCATCTCGTTTCTCTCTATCGAAGACCACCAGCACGACCGCCTTGCTATCTTCGTCACCTTTCTTCACTTCGACGTCGACTCATTTCACCGCCACCACAATCCTCGGTGAACCAGGGTTAGTTTGGTTTCAGAGGCAAAATTAGATTGGCGTGGATGGTCCTTTCAAATGGCCTCTTTACCTCCTCCATATCAGACTAACGTTCCTCTATCGCCTGACCCAGGTGGGTCTTTTCTGTCCGATCCAATTCACAATTTCACATTCTAAAGTCTTTTTTTATTTTTTATTTTTCATCTATTTTCAAGCTTCGTACACCTTTGATTTTTATGTTTCCTTCAGTTTTGCTCTGTTTGGTTGCTGGGAAAATGTGGGAAACGGAAATAGTTATGAAAAATGTTGAATCTTGGTTGATTGATTTACATGTGTGTAACCCCAAATAGTTGTGAAGTGGGTTTATGAATTTGAACTAAAAATGATATCTTTATTTTCTTTTGTTTAGTTTTGTGTAGCACCTATTAAGTTGTAATCAGCATGTGAATTTGAGCTATTTTGTGTGTATGGCAGGTGAAAAACCCCTAAATTTTGAAACAGTTGCCTTTGGCTCCTATTCATATAGTCACTAATGCATCTCAGCTCCCTGCTCAGTTCTTGGAGCCATCAGCTGAAAGGCCATTGGTCATTGGTTTTGATTGCGAGGGAGTTGACCTGTGTCGTCATGGAACACTCTGTATCATGCAGGTCTGTAGAATTATACTTCCTGTGATTAGAATCAGGACACATAGAATTCTACTAGCTTACTATAGTTAGGTTATTTTCCTTGTGTGTTATATTTCTCGGTTATTATCCTTTTTTTCTAATAAACTGGAGTCTTTCCTTTCTGCCAGCTTGCATTTCCAGATGCTATATATCTGGTTGATGCCATTCAGGGAAGGGTGACGCTTATCGATGCCTGTAAGCCTGTGCTCGAGTCTAACTACATCACCAAAGTTATTCATGACTGCAAACGGGATAGTGAGGTACCTGATTAGTTTTATTTGTACCTTCTTTTTTTTAAAGACATCCTGTCACCATTGTTGACTTTTGTCCTATTTTTTAGGCCCTGTACTTTCAGTTTGGCATCAAGTTGAACAATGTTGTAGATACCCAGGTGAGCATCGGTATCACTGGACAGAACTTTTTGATGGATTGTTGATTTATATTATCTTTTTGGATGCCTTATGTATGTTGAAATATGTGGAACCTGACATAAAAATAATTTCTTCACTTCGCCATCTTTAGATGGAGAGAAGTTTGATATATGGGAACTAAATGAAAATCTTGAGTTTGGGGACCTAGCCGTACATATCACTTCGAAATACATCTCTTTATCTTCTCTTATCTTTTCTGGTTTGAACTTAACTTCTTGTGACCTGTGGCTTGCTTAGATGTTATATGGAATACTTAGAAACCACATGTTTATGAGGATTGGCCTGATAATATTGCTTCGTTGACTTCCTACTTTGTTTCGATCTTTAACTTCTATGCCTCTAGAGTTTAGTTTCTGGTGACTTGAATTTTAATGTTGCAATTCTTTGTTTGAATCAGAGATGGCATCAGTGCATAGTGCTCTGACATCAGTTGTTTGCAAGAATGACAGTCATTCTTCTGCAGCAAAGTTCCCAAGTACTACTTAGTTGATTTGTTGTCTGAATTGATAACCAGTTTCATTTATTTCATTGATCTGTTTTCTTTTTCTTGCATTGGTCCTAATCAGATTCTCATGTAGTTCTATTCATATTCATAATAGTCTTACCATCTCTTTGAAAAAAAAAATAGTCTTGCTTGAGAATCTGTTTTCTTTCTAGGTTTAGATTTGAGATATTTGTTTTTGTGGTTAGTGAGAGATGTGGTGTTTGTTTAGTGAGAGAATGAGTTCTATTTGATGTGAGGTTCTTGTTAATCCATCAACCATAAAGGTATATCAGTTATACTTTACTATTTACTTCCACTTTGTTTTGCTTTTGTAATTGATGTTTATTTTCAAATGGCAAATGTGTGTGGATTTTTGTAACTAGTGGGATGATGGTTTAATTTTGTATCGTTTGATTGGTTGTTGAATGGGTTGATACTTGATACAATGAAGTTGTCAATTCTGATGTTTATTTACATCGTAAGTCAAAGATAGCAATGTTTTGTTTTCCAATATGTGTTAGCATTTATATATGATCCAAATGTCAGAGGTAGAAGACGAGGTAGATTAATTTGAAATGAAATTGAGATGAGAGAATATGATGAAAAAATGTGATTTGGTATTGATGGGTAAGAATGAGTGCAATGTAAACTAATTTTTTCCTTTTTATAGATGAGGAATCATCACTTTAAAAACTAGCCGTGGGAGGAAAATTATGTTATATATTCAAATTTGAAAAAATTAATTTAATATTCAAAATTGGTAAAATATAGAGTGATTTTGGTAGCATTAAAAAATGGCTAGTTATTAATAACTTTTGGGTCATTACAAATTAAATTTGATCAAAAATTTAGCTAGTCTGATGTGGATGTAAGTTGTGAGGAGATGTCCTCTATTTATAGGGGAGATCTGGGGTTTTCGGAGTTTCTGATTGGTTGAAAGAATTTGCAATCAATAAGTTTTCCTAGTTAGATAATACTTAGGATTGATTTTTAATAATAAATAATTCGTTAGGAAAATAATTAGCTAGGAAGTTATTTATTAGGAGTAAGAAAATGAGTTCTAATTAATTAAATAATCATTTAAGGAAAGGAAGTTTACTTATTAATTGAATCCTAATTAAATAAGAATTTCAACGAGATATCTTTTATTATGGTAATATAATTCTTATTAATTAATATATTTAGCTGGTAAATATATTTAATTAATGCGCATTAATATATCCCAATAATGATTCCACCAAGGGCAAAATTGTCATTATTTAAATTATGGGTCACGTGACAACACCACAGTTTTTGGACGAATTATGGCCCTACAAATGCCCCCACATCCCTTAGGAATTCAGGGAACCCTATGGGAAGTAATTTTTTGCAGTTTCGATAATCCATCGTTTTTTGATGCTTCTATGTAATAAGGCTTTTGATGCTTCTTTGAAGAAGGCTTGGGTGCTTCGCGGGCCGAAGTCTTTGATGTTTTCGTGGAGGAATACTTGAATGCTTCGTGATGCGAAGATTGTGAGGCTTCTGTGGATGAAGGTTTGGATGCTTTGCAATGCGAAGGCTTTGATGCTTTTGTGGAGAAAAGTTTGGTTTGATGATGGCTCATACAAGGTCACCTATCGCAACTAGGGAAGTTGGGCAGTATGGTAGCCATGGCAAAGGCGAGGAGAATTGGTAGCTCTTCAGGCTCGGTTGGCGGAAAGTAGCATGAATCTCAAAACATTGTTAATTTGCAGCGCAGTGCTTAGAAATGTTTGGATTTAGCCTTTATTAAAGTTTTTGTAAATTTTTATTTTTTGCTTAGAAGTAGCTTCATTTTCAGCAAAATAGTTGAGCCTTCGATTTGTGAATTACGAACTTGGTTGTTGAATATTTAAATAAATAAAAGAATTCTTAAGTTTTATAACAATTCATAGTTTTCGTAGCTTCTGGAAGACTTGACCTTTGTATGATAATTTGGCTCTACCAGGTTCAAATTAAGTCAGAATCGAGTCATTTCAGTGGGACTTTAAAAATGACTTCCATACTTTTCTAATTCTATTGGCCTTTCTTAAAAAGGTTGAGAATTAACTTTTTGACGAATTTTTAAAGTTGAGTCATGTGCGCAGCTTAGCAGACTTGACTCTTATCCAGTAATTCGTCAATTAATAAGTCTTCGGTTGTCAGAATTAGTTGATTCTTGTGCGGTTAGAAAGCTAACATCCACATATTTCTAATGCCATTAAGCTTTCTGGAAAAGGTTAATAATTGAATTTATGGTGAATTTTGGAAGCGGATAGTGTGCACATGCGAGCGATTTTTGCCCTTCTTCGCCATTTTGCTAATACATAATTCATTCCTTCTCCGATTTAGCTGTTCTTTATCGCGTTGGAAAGGTAATATCCATACCTTTCCAATGAAAAGGTTGAGAATTGAATTCTCAAATCAGCTCGCAAGACATGCCTTTGAGCAAGATTGCGTTTTTGACATTGTCTTAATAAAATGGACATTCCAGATTCGTTACGTCTTGGATTGGGGTGTCGTGGATAGTGTTGGAAAGCTAAGATTTGTAGCTTTCAAATGCCACATGGCCCATTCCGTGGGTAAGAGTGATGAATCCTGAATTTTGCCTCGCAAATGACGTTTTTCGCATAGAAAAATTCTGGCTAGGATACTTGTCTCAACCTAGATATCCTTGGGATCTTTCTAAGTGTTTGGACTTTAATTTTTGCTTATTTGAAGAAGGTTTTTAATGATTCTAAAAAATAAGGCTTGATTGCTTCTATGGAAGAAGGCTTAACTGTTTTTATGGAAGAAGGCTTAATTGCTTATATGGAGGAAGGCTTTGATGCTTCCATAGAGGAAGGCTTGAATGCTTTGCAAGGCGAAGGCTTTGATGCTTCCGTAGAGGAAGATTTGAATGCTTCGCAGGGCAAAGACTTTGATGCTTATGTAGAGGAAGGCTTGAATGCTTAGCATGGCGACTTGATTGCTTCGCAGGGCGATTTGATTGCTTCGCAGGGCGACTTGACTGCTTCGCAAGGCGAAGGATTTGATGCTTCCGTAGAGGAAGGCTTGACTGCTTCGCAGGGTGAAGGCTTTGATGCTTCCGTAGAGGAAGGCTTGACTACTTCGCAGGAGGAAGGCCTTGATGCTTTCGTAGAGGAAGGCTTGACTACTTTCGCTGGGCGAAGGCTTTGATGCTTCCGTAGAGGAAGGCTTGAATGCTTCATAGGGTGAAGGGTTTGATGCTTCCGTAGAGGAAGGCTTGAATGCTTCGCAAGGCGAAGACTTTGATGCTTCCGTCGGGAAAGGCCTAATTGCTTCCATGGAAAAAGGCTTTGATGCTTCCGTAGAGGAAGGCTTGAATGCTTCGCAAGGCAAAGGCTTTTATGCTTCCGTAGGGGAAGGCTTGAATGCTTCGCAAGACGAAGGCTTTGATGCTTTCGTAGTGGAAGGCTTGAATGCTTCGCAAGGCGAAGGCTTTGATGCTTCCGCAGGGAAAGGCTTAATTGATGTCTCAAGCTTATGCAAACCTATCTAAGTAAAATTGCAAATGAATAACTTTATTTAAGATTTGAAAAATCTATAAAGCTTGGGATAAAAAATAAAATTTGGCATGGGGCCAATGTCTTCCAGGCATGGCGCCAATTTTTGGTGGGAAGGCATGGCCTAGACTCACAGGTAGTACTTTTTTGAGTAGTGAGCGCTTGTGGAACTACTCACCGATTTTCTATCCATAGTCTCCAAAACATAACTTCCTTTACAGCCTACTTGGTAGATGCGGTAAGGACCTTCCTATGGGGATTTTAGTTTTTGGGACCCATATTGGTTGCTTTTTGGGAGGTGAAACGAAAGTTTTGCCCCTAGTATTGGCGTCAGCCGGGGGGAAGAATTATGTCCGTTTGACCTCTTTTAGTCCTTCGGTGAGGCACCGTTGGGCCATGGCTTGATCTCCCTTTATCTCTGCAATTCCTCCTCCAAGGATCGGGAATCGGATTTTTTGATAAAGTCTAGAGGAGCTAGCCAAATATTTTATGAATCCACGACTGTCCCAAGATGCCGTTGTAGGGTGAGTATTCATCAACTCCGTAGAACATTTGGGATGAGACGATGGGTGGCGAATGGACGTCAAGTTGGATAGTTCCGGGGATCATACTGGTGGAGCTGTTAAAACCCCGCAATGGGATTGCCTTCTTCGTAATGAAGTTTTCTAATCCTATTTTGCTCACTGTTTCCAAGTGGAGGAGATTTGCAGCGCTTCCTTCGTCCACGTGAATTCGACCAACCTACACCTGGGCGATTTGGATCGAAATGACGAGTGCATCGTCGTGGGGCTAGTCAAGGCCGACCTTATCTTTGCGGGGAGAACCCGATGGAGACGTCGTCGGCAATCCCGGAGGTGGCGGCAGCGTGGGAGACTTGGGCGACGACCAAGGCGTCCTGAATTTTCCTCGTTTTCTGCTTGGAAGTGGTTCCTAGCAGCTCCGATTCGGCGACGATTGTGTTGATGCGAATCATCTTAGCGGTTGGCTCCTTAGGGCTCTTGTCCTTAACGCGTTCTGCAGCTTTTTTTGATGACGTACTAGGTGCAGTGTCCCTCCTTAATGAGATTTAGGAGGTACTTCTCGAAGGTTTTACAAGTGTTGATGGTGTGACCATAGCAATCATGGTAGGAACACCACCTCGTCTTGTCAGCTCTTTCTTGGTCCCCCTTAACGGGTGCCGAATTTTTAAACTAAGGTTTTTCTTTGATCTCATTGTAGATCTGACCGGTGGGTACTTCGAGTTGTGGATTTCGCCTTCCGATGGAAGGGGCGTTGGAAGATCTATCAGCCTTTCGCTTGTTGGATTTTTCGAACGAGGATTTGTGAGTGGCGTCACCCTTGGGTGAAGCTGAGCTCTCGGTGGATATTTCGTCCATCTTGGCGTCCTCAGCGAAGCGTTCCGCTATCCTTTCATCCTCCTAGGAAGCATGTCGCTCAGCTAGGGAGAGCATTTTTGTGAGGGTGCGAGCGTTGCCCATCACAATGTCACCATAGCGTTGGTTATCTAGGGGTAGCCCTTGCTTGAAAGCCATTGTAGCGACAAGGTCACTGCAACCTAAGATGCAAGACTTCTCCTAACAGAACCTTCGGATGTACTGGGGAAGGGACTCCTTGGATCTCTTTCTCATGGAGAAGAGATGATCGTCTTTTACTTCGACGGTGCGAAGTTGTGAATACTCCTTCACAAATGCGAGTGCTAGTTATTCGAAGAAAGCAATGGATCTCCGGTGGATATGGTTTAACCAAGTCATTGCCTGTCTTTGAAGCGAAACTTGGAAAACTTTGCACATGAGCGTCTCGTTGTGTTGGTGTGGCGCCATGACGCCACGATAGTAGTCGATGTGTTTTGCGGGATCTGTCGTTCCCTTGAACTGAAGTTCAGAATGGCGAATTACTATGAAAACGGCTCGTTCTTGATTCGTGGGGCGAATGGAGAAGTTGAAGAAGTTGTGAGTTGACGACGTAGATCTTCTTCCAAGTTTCCATCGCGTTGGACCCCCCAAAGTCGTTGGTCACACATTCTCCTCACGTCGTCGGCGTGAAGTTGATCTCGACGAGGGGGAAGAGCTTGGTGGCAATGGTGGCGCCGACTCCCTTGGGTCGTGGAGTCCGAAGCGGAGCGTGACGACGTGTACGTCCTATCCTCGCTACTTTGGTCCGTCGATCTCCCGGAGTTAGCATTGATTCTTCCGTTTCAATGAGTTTGCGTACTCAGGTTGCTCGCCGAGAAGATTTTGGGTAGGGGATTCTAACTTGTGAGCGGTTCCCAACTCGTCCTCCCAATCGGTCATGAACCGATTGCCTCTAATAGTGGCGATAGTTCTCGCCGGGCAAATAACTTTTGTTGGCGGAATCGTCAAGGGTGATGCTCTGCGACACAGAATGCCTTTAGACAGGGTCTCTACGGGGGGCATTGCCTTGCAGATTTCGCGAATTGCCAAGTTTCTCCATCGTCTGCGAAGTGCTCATTTCGCCCAAGTATTCTTGCAAAAGTTCTTCTTGAATTTTAACTTGGTTGTTAAGACGGGCCACCTGCCGCTATATTCTAGGGCATGAAGGCGACCCATGTGAAGCATGACGAGCGTTGTGGGGCGACTCTAGTGTCGAACGACGTGTGGACTCATTTCCTTCGTTATTATTTTTATTTCTGGTGAGCAACTCGTCCAGAATCAATCGCAAATCTTCGCTCGCCAATTGCCAACTTGTGGCTTTTCGGGATGCTTTGCCTACGAATCTCCAATTAGTGCGTTGAACTTGAGCGCGAGGTTGAGTTAACGTGCCAAATCTAGACATAGCCAAAAATGGATGTCCCTGAGCGTCAAATTGCGTCGATGGCACACCTTGGGCCGTGGGTCCCGTGACGACATCGTGAAGATTTTCAGGCGGAGGCGCAGCGGTGCGATTGACAGTGAGCGACGCGTCCCCAGCTCTTCCGGCGACGACGTGACGTGGTGAGGGTGCCCCGACTCCTCTGGTGGCTGCGGCAAGGTTGCCGGGCGGCGTGACGAGCGGAAGGGCAGTGCCAACAAGGCTCCTGCCGACAGTGGCAGCATGCGGCAAGATCGACCCCACACCTTAGGGTCCGGTGTGGTTCCCATGTGGCGGCATGCCCCCCTCTATGTTGTTCGTCTCGCGGGATCGTGTTGATTGTCTTGTTCTTGCTATTATTCGAAAGTTTTCGAAGAACGATGAACGAAAAACAATATTTTGGTGAAAAAGTAAGAATTTTTTGATCGAAGAGTAAGCTCTGAGAATTTCTCAAATCGGCTCTCAATGAAAGCACCAGTTGTTGTTGCACAAATCGTCCGGGTAGGAATTGATCGTTGAGTTTCTACACACAGAAAACACCTGAGGTTAAGGTTGAATCCCAAGCTGGGGGGTGGGGGGTTCAACAATGAACGCTCCGATGCTTAAGTCAACTCAATCTAGAGGAAAAACTGAAAAGTCAATGTAATAATCCGAACCAAGAAGTACTCTACTACACTGTAGGATCCTATAAATTTGAATTTATTCCTATTACTTACCTTATGACCTTAGAAGACTTAAAAATATTTAAACTCTTATTTATTCATATTTCAGAAGCATACTTCGACAAAATTTGAAAATGAGAATTTAATGGAAAATGACCAAAATGCCCTTATACGTATTTTTATTTTTCTTTTCATATATGAAATGCTTATGTGATTCAAAATGTTCATATCATGTTTCCTATCTAATTCTTGAGATATAACTTGTCAATTTATGTGTTTTCCCGTTTAAGGGATTTTGAGTGAAAAATAACGAAAATGCCCTTGTATTAATAGATATTTTTCTGTTTCACGAATCGTATCTCTAAGCGTTATACGAAGATTCTTATTTACTGTTGGTCCTTTTTAAGTATAGGATTTTATTATATGAAATCTAGGAAGTTTTCGAGAAATTTTAATTAATTGTCAAAAAACTAATTTGCCTATTTTACCTTTAGCCTTAGGATTTTAAATTTAAAAAAAGAGAGTTAAAATATCTAAACGTGTCTAATTCATCTATACTCCAGAGAGATTCCAGCTCTCTCTCATATTTTTTCCAAATCTTCCCCAAATCTTCACCATCATCACCCATATCACTTCTCATAATTGATAGAAGTGACTAAGCCCAAATCTTCAGCTTATAAATAGGATTAAGTTCCAATTCAGAATCATCTCCAAAGTTCAGTCTAAAACTGTGAGAAGAGGGAGAGGGAAAAATCTGGAAAATCTTGAAAGAAGTATCTCACTTTGGGTGTTCAAATCCTGGGTTTGAGTCTCCTAGATTCTCACTTTAATCTCTCTGTAAGTACTTATGAAGTTAGCTTATGATTCCTTGCTTTTAATTTTGAAATTTCATGAAAAACTTCATGAAAGCTTGAAGAACACTATCTCTGTAAAAAGTAGGAATTCGTGCTGTTAATGATTGTGTTAGTGTTAAAATATCATACCATCTTAAATTACATGAAAAGTAATTAAGTTTTGGTTTTAGAATCATCTAAAAAGGTTGAGAAATCAGGATTTTATGGCAAAACAAAATGAGTGTTCTGTTGGAAAACCCAGAAAACGCACAGCAATATTTTGAAACATCCAAATTTTGTAACTCACTCAATTCTTGATAGATATTTACGTTATTTATATCATTTTGAAGCTCTTTACCTTAACCATTGATATGGAGGTTTTGGTAGCCAACGAATTAACACAGAAATGAAAAACAAGGTTCTGAACATACTAGTTCAGACAAACTTGACTGCAACATTGCTGAAACTTTCACCCTTTGTGTTTTACTCAATGCTTGATGGAGTTTTACGTTCCATATGTCATTTTGAAGCTCTTTACATACACTTTTAGTCTGGAAATTTTGGTATCAAACAGAGTAACACGGAATTAGAAAATGAGACCTGAAACTTACCTTATCGGACAGATGGACCATAACACTGCTGAAACTTCAAAACGTTGTAACCCTGTCATTTATTAATATTTTTCTATGTTCTTTATATCAAATTAAAGCTTGTTGAGTGAACTATAAGTCTGGTAATTTTGGTGAATATTAGACATGTACAGATTTAGAAAGTTAGGTCCGAAACAAGGTACTTCAACACAAACTAAACTGCTTTTGTTGAAACTTTCAAACCTTGTAACTCTTTCGTTTCTTAATGGATTTCTATGTTCTTTATATCAATTCGAAGCTTGTCAAATGAACTTTAAATCTGGAAATTTTGGTAAAATAATGATTGTTACAGAGACAGAAACCAGAACCCAAAGACAGGAGATAATAACACTTATATAATAGTTCTTCTTCATTGTTATGCACACTCATTGATTCAAATTTCTTTCCATTTTTCTTGTTAATTCAAAGACTTCTTTTTATGAGTTAATCTGTGATTGCTTACTTGATTTGGAGGAAAGCATCCCATATTAATTGTCATTTATTCATAACTTATCATATAATTTATATATTGGAATGTCATCTTGTTGGTTTATGGTGCTTAAGCTTATTGTGAAACATTGGTTTCTTTGGGAAGTTGAGAAGTTTAGCTATGGGCTTAGTCCCTTCAAATAGTGCACTATTATACTTATTAGGTTCAAGAAGTCTAATATTTAAGTATACATGTCTGGGTAGGTATAAACCCAAATATGTTGTAGCTTATTCTGTATATTATTGGACTTATGTTATGTTATTGGTTCTCTATTTATGAGTTTCCTTGATTACGCATTCCAAGTATATGTTATGTTATTGGTTCTCTATTTATGAGTTTCCCTGATTACGCATTCTAAGTATATGTTATGTTATATGTTATGGCATGTGAAATTTATTTAGACATTTCTTAGTGATTTGTGGTTAAAATACGTAATTAACTTATTAAGCCTTGTATCATAAATTGATTTCTTTTGTGCTTACTGAGTTTGTGTAACTCATGATGCTACACCTTTGTCTTTTCGGGTATTGAGTAGAAAAAACGGGGACGAGACGATCTTTATTATGTTACAAATAAAACAATGTTTATTAGTTAATTTTCGTTTTAAAAACTCTATTTTGATATTTCAGTATTCTTATTTTTCGTCTTTCCGCTGCTGTAAGAATGTTATGTATGTACACTTTTTATAATAAAGATTTGAATTTGAAATATCCTTATTCTTTCATCTTCGTAAGAAGAAAAAAATTAAATTTGTTCGACTCATGCCGCAAATACACTTGTCATATTCCTTATCATATAGAATGTGGATTTGGGGGCGTAACATCTAATTATGAGAATAATTGTGAGGTACCTGAGTTGTGAGGATATGTCCTCTATATATAGTGGAGACCTGGAGGTATTCGGAGCTTCTAATTGGTTGAAGGAGTTTGCAATCAATAAGTATTCCTAGTTATGTAATACTTATGATTGACTTTTAATAATAAATAATTCGCTAGGAACTTATTTAGTAGGAGTAGGAAAAAAGAGTTTTAATTAATTAAGTAATCCTTTAAGGAAATGAAGTTTACTTGTTAATTGAATCCTAATTGAATTAGGATTTCAAGGAGATGTATTTTATTATGGTAATATAATTCCTATTAATTAATATATTCAGCTGGTAAATATATTTAATTAATGTGCAGTAATTATATCCCAATAATGATTTCACCAAGGCTAGAATTGTCTTTATATAAATTATGGGTCACGTGTCAGCTTCACAATTTTTGGACGAATTATGACCCACAGTATAAAAAAAAATGCTAATAAAATTAAAAATGGGTATTCTCTCTTACACTGGGACATGGTATTCTTCCATGTATAATAATTCGGGTAAAATACATTAATGGTCACTGTGGTTTTACTCAAAAATAATTTTGGTCACCGTGGTTTCAATTTTTCAATTTTGTAATTTTAGTCATTATAGTTTTGTTATCTAATTATAGCGATCAAATTTGAAAAATTGAAATCAGGGTAACCAAAATCTGTTTTGAGAACTAAAGTAACTAATAATGCATTTTACCCTATTACTTTTTCTCCCTTTCCTAATGGGCTAAGAGGCCTTTTGTATGCCTTGGAGTCTTCGGCACAAGTTCTACGTTCCTCTATGTGGTGCACAACATGCTTGCTTTGGACATGTAGCACATGATGTGTGCCTGACTGCCTTAGTTATAAGTCCTACCTAGTCCCATGATTTCACTCATGTGTACATGTCAGTTAATCGTGGTCCACTTCCCCAAGTTTAGGGATCTAGTGGGTTGTTTAAGTGGGTAATTCTTTTTTCTCACATAGTTGATTTCTAAATATTCTATGTTGTAAAAATTTCTGTGAATCATGGTCATGAGAAATGTGAAAGAAATATTACAAGATACATAGTAATTACACTTTCTTTCATGAAAGACTTTATTTTCACTCACAACGGTCTCCAAAGGTAATATTAAAAAAGGCCCTATGAATGCAATAAAGCTAAGTGACAGTGTGTTTGTCAATATTTTGCACAACCACAGACAAAACTAAACACGCTAAAAGGACCAACAAGAGCACTTAAGAAGCACTTATGAATTATTTGAAATTAATACGGTAGATATTACTTCCTAGAGACTTTGATAAGAAATGGGTTGTAAACAACGGAGGGATTGAGAAAGACTACGCCTTGGCTAAATTTTTGAAATTAATGATTTGCACAAATCAATCCTATATTTATGGAGGTTGTGGTGCCTGTTCCACGTGGTCTTAACTCTTTCGAGAGTAGTCACAAGTCATTACTCTTCCTAAAAGCATTCATAATTCTTACAAGAGTCACAACTCTCCGAAAGTTACACGTCTTCATTAAGAGTTACACCTCTTTACTAGGAGTCACTAAAAGTCACACCTCTTTACTAAGAGTCACATCTTTTCACTAAGAGTCGGTTGGTCGCACCTTTTCACTAAGAGTTGCACCCTTTCATTAAGAATCACATATCTTCACTAAGAGCGACACATTTTCACTAAAAGCTGCACCTTTTCACCAAGAGTCACACATTTTCACTAAGAGTTGCACCTCTTGATCTTTACAGTTTGAAAATATTCCAACATTCTATAATGTCTAGATACGTTGTAGGAAAAGGAAGGACAACATGAATACATATATCCGTAATTTGACGTTACATCTCGGCACAACATCAATTCATTGGTTGGAATAAAACCCGATGATTGATCTCTGATTGCTGTCATTTGATATGTATGATCTTGAAGGTGAGGTTCATAAAGAAGATACAAGCTCTTTGCACCAAAAGATCCCGAGAGCACCATCCCGAGGAACTAGTGCTTTGGGTGGAGGAAGAAAAACAAAGTTTTTTTTTTATTATTATTTAACATTTCTTTTTTTTTTTTTTTTTTTTCTCTTTCTCTTTCTTTCTATGTATCCGGACTTGGGTAGTGAAAGAATGACAAAATTTTTACCTCTCTCTCTCTCTCTCTTTCTTTGCATGTGCTTTTCTTCTTCATGACACATCTCCATAATTTCTTTCTTCTTACTTTTGTTATCTTTCTTCCTACTTTTGTTTATTTTTCGTTTCTTCTTCTTTTTGTTCTCTTTCTTCCTACTTTTACTTTTCTTTTGCCTTTTTAAGCAAGTTGTTACTACATTGTTGTCAAGATCTCAACCACAAGTTCTCTATGCAATCCAAATCAATGGAGAGATAGTTGCCGCCCCTTATCCTCAAAAACACCACAATGGGCACCAAGTTTTCTATTTAAGCCAAGCTCAAGCAGATGAACAAGGACAAGAAATTCAATATACAAATATTCTTCAAGATTCAAACTATCTGCAGAGATAAAAACTAGCTTTCAGAGATTCAGCTTTCTTCTCAGCTTATCTTTCTTATTTTTATTATGCATTTCTACTTATTAGCATAATTTTTCATTTCCAGCACTTCAATTCCAATATGAACGTAGTTTCTTTTGTTACGTTTATTTCTCTTGCTCTATAAATGATTGAAAGCTTTCAAACGAAAGTAAATGTAAAGTCCCTTTTTTATGAGGCATAAAAAATAATCAATCCGAGCAAGCTCCCCACTCGAAGCACAATCCTTGATTAGCAGTCGGATTTTCAGTGCGCACACACAACACTCACAAATTCTCTATCCAATCTATTGAATTTCTAACAAATGTCAATAATGGCACATTCGCGCAAAACGACAAATTTCCATGCCTACATACCAAAAGGCACCCAGTGGAATTTTTCGGGGTAACAACACAAGCATTATCAAATCCATATCGTAAAACTTTGCAAATCATACCGGTGGCCTGTCGATATACGGGTCGTCAAACATGGTATTAAAACCATGTCCACTTATCAAGGCAAATATCAGAAGCATGGAAAGCTATATGTTCCGGCTGACATGGAAAGTAGCCAGGGAGTCGTGGCCAAAGACATACAAGCACAAACTGGGACCGAATTCGAAAATAAAGGCAACCAACTCACGTTCCTAAAGTAAAGGAGAAAGAGGAACCGTCCTACTCCAAGAACAAAGAGGTAAGCTGAAGGAAATCAACTCAAGCCAAAGTCATGAAGACAATTCCAAATGCGCTTTCCCCAACACAATTGATCAAGAGGTGGATAATTTTGGTTAACTAGGGAAGCCAAACTCCGTCTTGTACCCGGACCTCACCAGGTAAGAGGATGTAAAACAATGACTCGAGATCGAACATTATTTTTTAGGAAGTGGAAATTTCATTTCCTTTTTCTGATGTGCCAAAAACAAACCAAAAATTAGGCAGCTGATCATGTCTCAAAAACATCCCATAGTCACAATGCTATTAGCAAACAAGTCAACTAAAACATCCAAAAAGGAACTTTAAACACAACATCATTTCTCTTGACCAGCTCAAGACACAAACATCTCCCACTTTCAAAGCATGATACTTTGCAAAGGTGTACCACCCTGAAGAGAACCTACATGAGTGACGGTCACAGAAACACTTAACAGGCCAACGCCTCCTCTTGGAGTCTTGTACCGTCACAAATGTTGTCCTTCCAGTTCCAATATAATCTCGAAAGCTCCTTGGTACATGCAACTGTCCTTTCTTCACAAATGAAGGGGGCATAACAGCTTTGAAGAAAGATTCTTAGAAGAGTATTTGTTGGCTGCTTCAAGAGATCTAGCTCGACCAGCAGCTTCACTTGGAATTGGAATTTGAGTTTCCACTTGAGCCCTTGCCCTAGGCAACCCAATTTCGGAATCCTCTTGATTCTCCTCAGTTTCAAAGTCATCCATGTCCGTCGATGTATCAGATTCGATATCAATTACTCTGTTAGCCATAGCAAACACCTTGTTGCAGCCATTTCTTCCATATATGTCAAACATCGAACTTCGAATTACCAACTTATCGAAAAATTAGAAATTCACAGAGCTTTAAATCATGGTCATGCACAAATTTCTTCCAACCCTTTTGGAAAAAAAAAAGCCATCATCAATCTTTTGCACATAAACACTCAAAGTTCCAATTGGGGTCCGAAGAAGAGACTGCTGAGGTCCCTTTGCATCAAAATGCATGTAAAAGGTTGGTGGGAGTTTCAGCTTGTTGGTGAATTCCTCCATAAGAACCTTGAAAAAGGAGGGTTTTTCTTCTCTTCTTCTTGCCATCAAGATTTCTTCTGTCAATGAGCTGTATATTCCTAATTAAATTTAGTCCACTAATTAGGCCCATAGTAACATTATTAGTCTCTATATGTATATATATATATATATATATATATATAGATATATCCTTCATACGAAGATAATAATCAAAAAGAGAATTCTCACCCAATCTGATATGGTATCAGAGCAGTGGATCATGATTGTCTCTTGCATTAACCCTAGAACTCATTATTGTGCTCTAGTCGCACCACTACCTTCCGCCGCATAAACAATCCCGCATAAACCCTAGAAACTGAAGACTTCCGCCACACCACTACCTTCCCACAGACGGCCTCACGCTGCACCACCACTTCGGTCTGACCCAAACACCACATCACAGTAGCCATACCCGCAGCCATAACCATAGCCGGCGAGCACCACCTCACCATCACCGAACCTCACCATCACCATCACCAAATATAGCACCACCTCGTCTGAGACCACGACCTTCCTGCGACACCTTCCCGCAACACCCCCACTTCCGCAGAAAAATCCCAACACCCGCAGCAACATCCACCGAACCGACCACCACAAACACACCTTCCCGCAACACCACCACTTCCACAGAAAAATCCCAACACCCGCAGCAACATCCACCAAACCGTCCATCACAATCTGACCCAGACCACAAAACACTCATCGTCGAGTTCATTCGGGTTCGTCATCATCTTCGAGTTCGTTCAGGTTTGGGTTCGCGGTTGGGTTCCTCGCACTTTGACCATCATTCGACCAATCACTCTTAGCAGCCTAGTGCAACCTCACAAAGTCCCTAGGTCCCGTGTTCGACTGGCTTGGATGCCGTAGCAAAGCAGACTCACCAACCGGACTAAGACTCACCGTTCCGTCCCAGACCACACACTCATCGACCTCACCGACCTCACCGAACCCCACCGGTCATCATCCTCGAGTCCGCTCACGGTTGGGTTTCGTCCGTTGAGGACCATTATTTGTCGTCTAAGTGCTAAGACTTGAGAGCGCACCCATCAGACGTGTCAGGACCCGTCCCGTATTTCCTCTCGAAACCCAGGAAGAACCCTGATCCCGTCTGACAACCTAAGGAAAGGTTCCCAAAATACCCTTCAATCCTTGCAAAATATAATAATAATAAATACTTCTACTTGTCAGACAAGGGATTCAAGCACTCAACAATTCCCGTAATTAATGACCAATCAAATATAATATAATATCAGAGCGTCTACGTAGGATCAAGAGTAAAATTTAGATATCCTACTCAAATATAATTACACAGCGCAGTCGAAGTACTAATGCCTCTGCCTCGAGATCAGTGTTCGCATCAACTCTACTCAACTGCCTGAAGGGGGTTTAAACACAAAAGTTGTGAGTGGTAAAAAATAATCATTTATAAATTGTTTTCCAAGAAATACCTTTCTTCCCCTCCATTTATAAAATCATGCATGCATAACATAAAACAATTTATGATACTAAAACATCATATGTAAATCACCAAAATTTCCATTTCTCTTTAAAACCACTTAGTTGTAATAAAATAAAATATGTATAATGAAATACCTCGTAATCCACAATTTGGTTTGAAAACTCTTTCCAAAGGAGTTTAAAATCATTTAATTCAATCTGTACATATAATATCTCAAATTCACTGTTCCCGACATATCCACAACACACTAGGGTATCCCTTGAGATGTGTTAAAATCTGTGTTACTTGGCCTCGACCACAATCTCTGTAAAATCACCTTTTATATTGGAGGTTCACCGGGTTCACCGTCTCAGCGGATCCTAGCCCGGATCCTGGCCCCCCTCAAATCGGTATTGTTTATTTTGGAGGTTCACCGGGTTCACCGTCTCAGCGGATCCTAGCCCCGGATCTTGGCCCCCTCAAAACGGTATTGGATCCAAAATCAAGTATTTTATAGTCACAAATACGGTTTCAACTCAAAATCATGGACCCAAATAATTACCACGTCAAAACAAGATCAAAACCGAATTCAACAACCATATCATTTCCTACAACACACTTTCACTGAAATATTGGAAAAACAAATGTCCAGCAATCAATTATAAATTCCAGAAATCATTGCACCCATACTTAACAGTATTTAAATCAAAGATACATTTATGCATGCATTATAGTTTATAAACCAAAAGTCCACTCACAAACCTGTTCAAGCAAGCTCAATCCCGAACTGTACGCTCCCCTGAAGTTCCTGGAGCAGCATCGCCTGTCCAAATTAATAATCGGGATTACTAGCTAATAATAAGAACCTTTAATATAAACCCCCTAAACCCCGGGAGTCTAACTATGCTGGCCTAGAAAACGCAGCAACTTTAAAACGTCCGAAACAACCCCTAAACGACGTCCGATCGACTCAAAACCTGTGCCAACGGGTCTGAAACGTCAAAAACTATTTTTCACGCGCCATCGTGACCTCAGACTCGGCCCCACGCACCGACGGAAGGTCAGAACACGCGCCCACGCGCCGCCACGCGCCCTCACGCGCTGGTCACACGCCTGCTACAGTACCCACGCGCTTGGACCGGTCCAACCCGGTCCAACTCGGCCTGACCCGGTCCAACTCGACCCGATCGGTTTACTCGAACTGACCGGTCACCGGTGACTCGCCGGAGAAGACGACCGGCTGCCGGCGCCGCCGTCTGGTTTTCGCCGGAATCCTCCATTTCCGGCCGAAACTTCAAGCTTTCCTAACTTCCTCAAAACTCAACTAGTTTTCACAAATTTTATGTCTAAATCTATCTACTCGAACCCAGGAATCCAAATATGACCTCAAAACCACAAACACATACTTGTGCTAGCTGGAAAATCGATCGGAAGGTCCGAAACTTCCTCTGTGGTCCTCTCCTTCGATGGTTGGTATGGTTGTGATCGTGGGAAGGAGTAGAATACGATTAGTTGATCAAAACTGGAAGTTGGAGCCTTGAATCAAAAGTTGACTTTGTGGGTGTTTGGGTGAATTTTCGTACACGGGTTCAATGTTTTGTGTTTATGTTTGTCACAGAGAGAGAGTGAGATGAGTGATAATGAAGATAAAGATGAAAATGAAATGAAGATGAGACAATGATTGGGTTAAAATATCTACCCCAAGTCAAAAATTACCAAAATGCCCTTGCACATCTAGACCCATAACTTCCGTCCACGAACTCCATTTTCCGCGTGCCGCCTATCTACGAACTCGTGAGTTCGAGACCTACGCAACGGTATCCAAAACACCACCAAAAGTGTCTCGAAACAAAATTTGACTTCCATGCCCTTTACCGACCAAGGGTAAAATCGTCATTTTACAGAAATAATTTACTTAAATCCAATAATTGAAATTTCGGGTTGTTACAAGACAACCAACTGCTTTGCACACCCATCATACGGACCCAGCCCAACCCAACTTTTATGGCCCAATTTTGAAAAAAAAAAAAGAAGGAGAGATGGCTGCTGCCAAGTCCAAACAATCTCGGCCAAACACCTATAGTGTCGTCCCTACACGTCACCGGCCTCCAATGCGGTGTACCAAATGTGGTTTAGATAACCATACAATTAAGGGATGTTATGAGATCATTGGTTATCAGGACGGATGGGTCCACCAAGGGTGCAAGAAGGATTCGAACAGAGCCTCATTTGCATCCGCTCAGTCATCCCAAAGGACGGCATCCGAACCTCCATCAGGTACATCTGGCTCCACGGCCTTGGCCAACTCAGGTACCTCTTGCACATCTTCACTTACTTATAATAGATCATGAATTATTGATATTGGCGCTACTGATCACATCACATCTAGTTTCACTGGGTTGCACTCTACCAAACCCTCAAGCCAAACACATATTACCAGTGCCAACGGAACCACCTCCTCAGTCATGGGCGAGGGCTCATTATCTCTTACACCCTCATTTCCTCTTGATCATGTCTTATTTTTCCCTTCTCTCGACTATGACTTGTTATCTGTTCCTCAGATCATTGATTCCCTTAATTGTACCGTGTGTTTTTGGCCTTTGTATTGTCTCTTTCAGGATCTTCTCACCAGGGCCGTGATTGGATGTGGTACTAGAAGGGGAAAGTTGTATTATCTGGATTTGACAGCTGACATCAGTAAGCGTTTGAGTCACGCACATCATGTGAAGGGCGATGACTCCTTCAGGATGAAGAAAATTTGGTTGTGGCATCGACGGTTAGGGCATGCTTCTTTTGGTTATGTGAAACTTATATTTCCAGATTTGTTTTCCCAATTTCATGAATCAGACTTTCATTGTGAAACTTCCATTTTGGCGAAAAGCCATCGTATTTCTTACCCATTAAGATTGCATAAAAGCTCCATGCCCTTCATGATTGTCCATTCTGATGTTTGGGGACCATCATGAGTTCCCACTATTAGTGGTTTTAAGTGATTTGTGACGTTTATTGATGATTGCACTCAGATGACCTGGGTCTTTCCCTTACACCAGAAAAGTGACGTCACCGCCAAGTTCAAGCTCTTTTATCAATATGTTGCTACTCAGTTTGACAAGAAAATCATGACCCTTCGATCTGATAATGGAGGTGAGTACATCAACCATGACCTACATCAGTTTTTCGGCCACCATGGTATTGTTCATCAAACCACATGCGCCTATATGCCACAACAGAATGGTGTCGCAGAGCGCAAGAATCGGCATCTCTTGGAGGTTGTTCGTGCCTCTTTATTTGAGGCCCACATGCCGCATCGTTTTTGGGGGGAGGCTTTTTGTTCTGCGGCTTACCTCATCAATCGAACACCTTCCAGCACTCTTCAGTATCAAACTCCATTTCAGACATTGACTACTCTCCTCAACATGCCATCTGCACCAAATCTTAAACCACGTATCTTTGGTTGTGTTGCGTATGTTCAGGTGTATCCACATCAGCGTGGCAAGCTTGATCCGTGTGCACGACATTGTGTCTTTGTGGGTTATTCTGCCACTCATAAGGGCTATAAGTGTTTCCATCCTCCCACTCAGACCATGCACGTAACCGCCGATGTGAACTTCAACGAGAGTGAGTTCTATTACTTAAGGAGAGTCACTGAGCATCCTCTGCAGGGGGAGAGTAGTATCTTTGCCGCCGAAGATACTCAGATTGACGTCCAAATTCAACACCATTCATCCGAGTCGTCAGTGTCCGAGGTGCAACAAGCTCAAGAGTCCATCGACACTCCTGATGACACTCATGATACTAGTTCAAATAATTCCCTCTCTACAACTCCTACTACAATACCATCACCACTCATCCAATCAGGTCCTGAAGATTCCCGACAGGTAACTGAACATTCAAACTCTATCTCAAACACCTTACCTGCGTCGAATTATACAGGTTATCATTTACCCCCACGCACGACTAGAGGGATTCCTAGACAACAGTACGACCCTGACCCTAAAGCAAAAGTTAAATACCCTATTGCTAATCATATGTCCCTACATAGGTTGTCTCCGTCGTGTGCATCATTTGTGTGTCAGTTATCCACTGTATCTATTCCAAGTAATGTGCAGGACGCTTTGAAAGATCCCAAGTGGACACAAGCGATGAATGATGAAATGGAGGCTCTCCAGAATAATTCCACTTGGGAGATGACTACCCTTCCGCCAGGGAAGAGAACAGTGGGTTGTAGATGGATATATACAGTAAAGTTCAAGGTAGATGGCACCATTGAACGATACAAAGCAAGACTGGTGGCGAAAGATTAAACTCAGACTTATGGGATTGATTATGGGGAGACCTTTGCCCCTGTAGCCAAGATCAACACAATTCAGGTACTTATTTCTCTAGCAGCCAACCTAGACTGGTCATTACACCAATTTGATGTCAAAAATTCCTTCCTGCATGGCGACTTAGAAGAAGAGGTCTATATGGATTCACCTCCAGGATGCAAGATGGGGCCCAATAAGGGCAACATGGTTTGTAAACTGAGGAAGTCCCTTTTATGGATTGAAGCAATTACCCAGAACATGGTTTGGAAAGTTCAGCCAATCAATGAAGGACTTCGGATACAAACAAAGTAACTCAGATCATACTCTTTTCTTGAAACATAAGAAATGTAAAGGCACTGCCCTTATTGTATATGTTGATGACATGGTAGTTACCGGGAATGACCCAGAGGAAAAGATAGCGTTGCAGAACCACTTGGAAAGTGAGTTTGAAATGAAAGATCTTTGTGCTCTGAAATATTTCTTAGGCATTGAAGTGGCGCGTTCAGACCAAGGAATATTTTTATCACAACGGAAATATATCCTTGACATTTTAACTGACACTGGAATGCTAGCCAGCAAATCAGCATATACGCCAATGGAGTTGAATCATCAGCTTGGTGAATATCCAGATCAAGTACCCACAAGCAAAGAAAGATATCAACGCCTGGTGGGTAAGTTAATCTATCTAGGACACACTAGACCTGATATCGCATATGCCGTAAGTGTGGTGAGTCAGTTCATGCATGCACCAAGTGAAGCCCACATGGATGCGGTAAACCGAATCTTGAGATACTTAAAGTCAGCTCCTGGAAGAGGATTGATGTTCTCACGACATGGTCATCTAGATGTTGAGGTTCACACTGATGCAGACTGAGCAGGTTCTGTTACTGACAGGAGGTCAACATCTGGATACTTCACCTTTGTGGGAGGCAATCTAGCCACTTGGCGAAGTAAAAAACTGAAAGTACTGTCGAGATCAAATGCTGAAGCAGAATATCGAGGTATGGCACAAGGAGTATGTGAGCTACTATGGATAAGAAATTTGTTGGGGGAATTGGGGTTAAAACTCAATCATGCCATGCAACTGAATTGTGACAACAAAGCAGCAATAGACATAGCACATAATCCAGTGCAACATGATAGAACCAAGCATGTTGAAGTTGACAGACATTTCATCAAGGAGAAACTTGAGGCAAAGATCATTGAGGTATCATTTGTTAAATCTGAAGATCAACATGCAGATTTCCTCACTAAAGCAGTCACCGGCAGAGTATTCCACAACTCACTTAGCAAGTTGGGCATTGACGACATATATGCTCCAACTTGAGGGTGAGTGTCAATGAACTGTATATTCCTAATTAAACTTAGTCCACTAATTAGGCCTATAGTAACATTTCTAGTATATATATATATATCTTTCCTATGAAGATAATAATCAAAAAGAGAATTCTCATCCAATCCGATATCTTCTTCTTCCCTTCTTTTTTCTTTATCGAACTGTTAATTATGCTTGAATTTACAGATACCGGTCCCAAAGGTTATCACCGGAAAAAGAAAAAGGGTCTTTGTTAAGAAAAGGTCAAAGCACTCGAGGGAGAATGGGGGAGAAAGTCAGGGCCTGCAGACAAGTCCTAGGGGATTTGAAGACCCAATTCCCCCAAACAACAGCCCAATCCCAATGCTAGTTGAGTAATTGACACTTGACAATAGAATCTAGACAAGGAGAAACAACACTGATTTGTGTTCAACTTATTTTGGTCATCACTTTGTGTATGAAACATTGGTGTTATCAACTTCGAGTCTTCTTTGACGTTATCAACTTATCTTTAGCGTAAGTAAAAAGTCTTCCATACTTGGAAACAATGAAGACTTTCTACACTCATCTGAGGCTAGTGGGTTTTAGCTGTGCAATTACCCAAAATCTAAAATAAGATTTAAGACAAAATCAATTCAACCCTATCTCAATTTGATCTTTGTACATTCGAATTGAGATCAAAGTTTGAGCCTTTCATCGAAAAAAATCAATAAATCTATCTAATTGACTCCAACTTCCATTAAAATACATCATGAAATCTATCAAATTGATCGCTAAAGTGATGAACTTCAAAGAATGCAGAACAAGGGTAGCCATAACATCAATCAAATTAATAAAAAAAACGCAATCATATTGATGCTATCTTTGTTAAATTAGAACAAGAAAAACCTCCAAATATATACAAAAATCAGAAACCCGCATCAGAATTCTAAAAACGAAAAAAAAAAACCAAGAAACTCTTACATGCTAAAACATCAGTGAAAAAAAAAATAGAACAAGGAACCCTGTTGTTTAGTGATTAAGCAGCAGCAGGGGCTCCGATCAACGGAGGAGGAGGAAGAGGAAGAGGGTAGGAAGAAACAAAGGGAAGATTTCGGAGGATGAGAAACCGAACCCTCCTCGGAAGAGGCGCTGAATGAAAAACATGCTCCAAAACCCTGGCCAACAACACCGTGTACTCCTCCATCAGCTCCGCCACGACCGCCACCATTATCATCTTTCTAATCTTGTCTTTGTGCCTATATGTTTGACTCTTGAAATTTGAAATTTCTAATGTTTTTGTGTTTTTTTATTTTTATAGGAAGTGGAAGAAGGGGAGGGGCATGTGATCGGCTGTGGGTTTTGTTTGGGTTTTTGGTTTCTGATTTGAGCGCTACCACGACGACCCCATTGCCCCACTACATATTTATAGGACTTTCTATCTTTCCAGTGTGCCCACCTTGTGGGCTGCCACGTGGGCTTCTCCATCTGATGACCTCCTCAGGATTCAGGTTTATCTTCAATTTTCTTTTCTTTTTTATATATATATTTTGTTTCACTCACCGTGTGTTACTTAACAAGTATGGATTTCTTTTTTAAGTGGGTTCAGCTTTCTTTGTAAGATTTTTAATTTGCATGTCAATAGTTTTAAGTTCGAACTCTAATGACATATTATGTGGTAGTATGAATTTATTTAGTTTCCTATTAAATAGAGGATGTTTATAAAAGAAAAACTTTAAAATTCCATACTTATATGGCCTTGAAAGGTAAATATGTCATTAATATGTTTTATTGTCATATAAATTGACATTGACTAAACTTAAATTTCTTCGCCAAAAATAAAAATTTTAATTTCTAAACTTATATAACATACAAATTAAAGGAATTTAATAACATTCACCAATAATAATTCGCTTGAGTTCAAGCGAATTATTAAAGTCGAATGAAAGTTAATTATAAATTTAAAAAGTTTTGGTTAGTCCCGTTTTCAAATTTTTGACTGCCAGCATAAAAATAAGCTCAATATAACCATCTCATAACAATGTTCCTTCAATAAAAATGAAATTTAAAAAAAGATACTATTCTTTATTTTGATTAATGACATTTTTGTATTGATATGACATAAAGTAGGCTGTTCATTAATGAATAATTATGCCTTATGTCCCATCCCTTTAAAATAAAGAGGGCAGCAGAAGAGAGAGAAAAGGTAGTGGTCACAACCCACAAGCCATTGGCTTTCTCAAATCTCAATCCTTATCCTCTTTTTATCCATTTTATAATTCTTTTGCTTCCATTAAACAATTATTTCGTTGTTTTATTGTTATAATTTAATAATATTTTTTTTTATTTATTAAGTGAGTAATTTCGAATTTAACTCTTTTCAAATAAGATTGAGAGTTCGACTCTTCTTGTCAATATTCAATATTTATATAATGAAATTCTACTCTCTCAATATCCGTGCATAAAAAAAACAATTATTGCACCTAAAACCGGCCTTTGTTTTTCTTGTCGAGCCTAAAACCAGATTCTGTTGCTTCATAAATCTCAGAAGCCCGCTGCTTTTGGTCCCGCCATTTCAACGGCTAGATGTAATTATGTTCACTTGTTTGCGGCTAATCCAACTGTAATCGGACGGACTTATTTTACTGCTTTTCCAGCAGTTTCCAGCTGTAGTGGCTCAGGCACCTGTGAGTATCAAACAGACTGCGTGCATTAACGGTAAGAAGATCCATTTCTCTAACTGCAGCAAGTTATATTTCCATAAAAACACAAAGTAAAAACAAAACAAACTGGACTATATACAGAAAAGAAAAGGGTTTAAAAACACGGATGGATGACGTGGTAAAATACAGTTATTATTCTTGTCATCTATGGTTACATAAACATATGAGAATGCAATTTATAACCCTAAAACTGTTTCAAATGAGCTAAAACAGACTAGAACAAAGCCCCTATTCGCCTATGGCATCTTCCTTTCAATGTCAAGAGCTAAAGGATGTCCAAATCCCGCTACAAGCTACGAACAGGGTTAGGGCTAAAGGAATACCGATCGATACAACCAATGTAGAACTCAGGCCACGACATTTAGGCAGCGCCTTTGAAGCCACTGACAGCCCTGTATGGCTGCTGTGTAGTGAATCATCCCTTCCCGTCCTAAACCTCAACTTTCTTGGGGTTTCTTCAGCAGTTTCCCTGGTCTCATACGCCAGTTCATCTGCTGTTGAGTCTTTGGAAATTTCCTTGTTCAAGTCCGACTTAAAAAGTTGGCACTCTGAATCTTGCGGGTCAAATTTAGGGATCTTCTCTTTGGCTTCTGTGGTCTGCTTTGAAAAATATCGCTCACTTAGAATTTGATGGAAACAAATAACATTTATACTAGCTTCATTGATTGTCCTTACCTCATTAATAGTTGACTGTACTTCGTCTTCTTCCCCAGCGGTTGTATCTCTCACATTGGAATCAGAAACTGACTCAGGTGAAATATTCATCTTCAAACGGATTCTTCTAGGAGCAGTATCCTGATTAGCAGAGTCCTTCCTACTGGTTAATTCTTCCTCATTATTGATTTCCTCATGCTCATTCTCTAGTTCATCAAAGCTAACACTCTGTTGTAGACAATCAGAGTTAAATTTGATAAAATTGTACGAAAAGAGTTGGTAAATTAGTTCAAAAAGTACCCTTACCTCTTTAATAGTTGACTGTACTTCTTCTTCTTCCCCAGGGGTAGTATCTCTCACGTTGGTATCATCAACAGACCCAGGTGAATTATTCATCATCAAACGAACTCTTCTAGGAGCAGTGCCCTGAGTAACCGAATCATCTGAATTTAATGGTTTTTGAAGCTGGCGGGCCTTAATCCTGATTCCATTTCTACCAAAAGTATTAGAGCCATAGTTAACAGAATTCGTCCCACTGGTTAATTCTTCCTTATTGTTGAATAGCGAATGCTCTTCCTCCTGTTCACCGGAAGTAGGACTCTGCTGTATATCTTCTCTAGCCTGCATGGAACGAGCAGAGTAAACTTAAATAAAATGCATGTGAAAGAAAAAATTAAGTTGGCTTCACAAGAACACCCTTACCACAGTAATAGTTGATCGGAGTTCATCTTCTTCCTCACCACTCACATTGCCAGTAGCAATTGACCTAGATGGAGGCTTGTCCTTTCTTAAACGGAGTCTTCTTGGAGCAGAGCCCTGATTAGAAAAGTTATCCGAACTTGGATGCTGTTGAGGTTGGCGGGCCCTAATCTTGATTCCAGTGCCACCAACACGATCACTGAGGTTTTCAGGATTACTCCAACTGGTAGATCTATCCACATTATTGAACATACCATTTTCAGCGCTTGTAGGAAACTGCTCAGGAGCTGAGCCACCAGAGCAATAATCGTAAGCCAATCTCTCCATTCTAGGTTTTCGATCAAACACTGCTTGAACATCAGATTGGTAATAACCAAATGAGGGTTTCTGCAGCAGATCCTCAGCATCAAGTTGCTCATTGTACAAGCCGGACGATCTCCTTTTCAGATCATGCTGGAACACAAGAACAAAGCAACAGTTCACATTCAAACTTCACCTCTAAATATACTACCAATCAAACTTAAAAGATAATTACCAAAACTTAGATATTCAATTCTATGGAGTGATATGAGCAAGTTAGACAGGGAAACAACCAAGAATTACCCAACTTGTGGGTTACAAGAAACAAGAAAACTATTCTTTAACCATACCTGGGTGGTATTGGCATCTGTATTACCCCATGCACCACTGAGGCACGAGTCTCCTGGAGGTGTAGTACATGCATGACCAGATAGATAGGTCTCGTTTCCAACAACCAAATTCTTCTGACTCGTTGACTCCTCACAGGAGCTTTCATATGGATTATTGCAGAACTCATCCAACAATTCTGTGAGGCATACATCCCCTTCACCTGTGCCGTCCTGAAAACGCAATCCATTATCATAATTGCCGAAGTCACTGGTAAAAGGTGAACCAGGGCCCATATATTGTTCTAGCTCTGCATTAATCTGCAAATGCAATGGTGAAAAGACTTTGCAATCAATCGGACCACCTAAGGGCTCATAGAACATTGAATTTTCTTCCATCGGGATTTGCCCCTACAGTTGAGAAGCACAAAATCATGATATTTGGTGACTGAGTTATTCATATCTAGAAACTTGAGTTATGCATACATTCATATATATATATATATATATATATATAGTACTATTGTGTACATAACAGAAATACAACCAAAAATTGACATCTTACATGTAGTCCTGTTTCTTCTGCTCCGTGATCTTCCCCATCAGAGACCATATAACTGTCGGCTGGTAGTGGAGGCAGAGAATCAGTGGTCATGTTGTCAGATTTATCAGTCAACCACCTCATGATACCTTCTGATTGCTTTTCACCCTGCATATCTGATGTAGCTGTTTCCTGAATTACATCCGAGGATGTCTCCTCAGGAGAAGACTTAGTAGTGGTAGGAGATAAGCCAGTTTGTTCTACTTCATCATATTTTAGTACATCAGCCTTCTCTTCTGGTTTATGGAACAAGCGACACAGAACAAACGGACACTGCATCCCGTAGACATAACACATCTCTTAGAACAAGTATGAATTTATATAAATTCCAGGACTGACCATTTTAAAAATGCACACAATTTCCATCAAATTGAGTACAAATATGCAAATAGAAGACAAAGAAGACAAGCATTTTGCAATTAATGAGGGAGAGAGGACCAGGCGAGTACCTGTCCAGGACCAGTGCCATCAAGATCCTTCTGAGTGGCACGATACTCGTGCATGATCCAGCTGGTGCGCTCACCCTTGGGAGCACGGCCTCGGTAGAAAACCAAGGTCTTCTTCATCCCAACTTGGCCATTGCTGTTGGTGGCAGACTTGCACTGGCGGGACTTGATGGTCCGGTCCTTACCAGTTGCCTTCCAGTAGCCAGCATCAGTGGCTCTGTTGGACCGGTGGCCATTCGGGTATTTCCTATCCCGGGGGCAGAAGAAGAACCACTCCTGATCGTCGGACTTTATCACCGATAGTTCTGCGCATGCACGTAACAAAATTACACTAATTACACTATAAACAGCTACAGCCTACAAGCTACAAGCTATAAGCTTCAAGCTTTCTACAATATTCGAATTGGATAATTAAAAATTAGAGTATTAATTACAATTACCATGTATGATTACGCAAGGAATCTATGTATTAATATTGAGGAATTATTCATGGTGATGTAAGGAATAAAGGAAAATTCTCAGTCCAGTCAATCATATATTCTTATTCAGAAATTCCCAAACCCCCAAATAAACAAACAAAGACTATAAATTTGAGCTCAATCTTCAAAACTCAAAATAACAAAGAGAGTAAGAGAGAGAAATAAGTACTTGGTAAATCCCAAGGCTCCCGTTTGCAGACGTCGATTTCTGGGATGACTTGGACATCGGAATGACGGCCGTTGATTTTGAGCTTCAGGTAGTGGTTGATGAGCTCTTCATCCGTCGGTCTGAATCGAAACCCCAAAGGTAAAGAATCCATGGACAAAACCGCCATGTCTGACCAGTCTGATCTTCTTCTTCTTTGTCCGTCACTCACTTTCCCAATTTCCATAACTGTTTTCGAAACCCTAGCACGCAGAAAATAATAACATTAAAAAGTAAAAAGTTCGGTGATTTCTAGCCCCAGCTTCAAAGCTTGACGATTGCGTTCGCTTCTCCTCTGCTTTTTTTTTCTCTTACTTTATGTCGATGAAAAACGGAAAGGAAACAACGTGCGCTGCTTCCTCCTCCTATAATCTCTCACACTGTCACTCACGGACTGAGTTGAACAAACGCCAGACCAGCTCCTCATTGGCTGCGCTGCTCCAGTTTTACGTACGTGCGTCGTAGAGGATCAACTTCAGCTGCACAACTCAGCGCAGAGTTTTGAGTGTTTTGACCATTTCGATTGAGTGGCAAAGTGGTACAGCGACACGTGTCGTCCCGCCTTGTGCTGTCGTGCAATGCAATCGATCCGTACTGTCTTTCCAGTATCTTTTCTTTTCTATTTGATTCCAAAAATTGAAAATTTGTTAGCTGTAATTATTTCGCAGGTTTTGCATGCAGTAAACATGAGAATTTACCATCCTTAAAAATAAGGTATCTGTTTTTTTGGTCGAACTAAAAAATAAGGTATCAATCACACTTCATGGGACGAAACAAGCAAGCATGGTGGCAAATGACAAAAACTCACATGTCTTCCTCACCCATTTTGTCGATAAAACTATTACGGTCTCTTCAATTTATTTCAGAATTCATTAATACGATATCTTCAATTCATTTTAGGGTTCATAAGTTTTGTACCAACAAGTTACTAAATTTATTGGTGCTCTATTTTTGGGTGTTAAATCTTTGTCTATCTGTTTATAATAGTAAAAAAAAATCTTACCAACTTTGACACATAACTGTAAACATCATGAGTTCATGAGTGTAAACGTGAAAAATCTGTTATAACGCATATAGATAAATTGTCATTTTGTTTACAAATATGTGAACTGTTATTTGCAATTATGTTATTTTAGTCCGAAGTCCAAAAAAGGACCAAAAACTCCAATCCAATGCCAAATTGCCAAGGGATGGAAAGCCTGAGAAAGAAGGATAGTAGGGCCAAATAATGTCGCCACTTGCCACTTTTTATAAAAGTTATATTCTCCGGCGCTGCGGCACATGATAATATCGTGTACGTCAGTTGAAGTAAGATTTGGAGCATAAACATAAAGTAAAGCCTTCTTCGAATCACAATGATATCGCACGGCTTGCCATCTACCTGGTCGGCTGGCTATTCACTCCATTAAGTAATATAAGGATCATCATCACAAAAGCCACATCACAAAACGAAAGTGCTTGAAGGAGACTACCATTTACACTATGAGTCTCGTAAATATCAATGATATACAAGTACTCACCGAATACCAGTTAAAGACGAAAAGACAACTTTATTTCAAATCAAAGTAATAAAACTAAAAATTGTGGTATACTGGGTTGAGGTAAACAGATATGGAACCCTAAAGAGAACAAATGACAAGGTGAAGATTATACAATCCACCAATGAAGTTGAAGTTCCTACTTTCCTATATCTTTGTTTATTTACAAATTTGGCTACAAAGCAGGATGGTAACCAAGAGGCACATTTGTGTCAACCCTCTGCACAATTCGCCTCAAGCTCCACTCATGGCAGAACTCCAAGGCAAGTCTCAGGGCAGTTCCAAGTCCAAGAACCACAATAATACCTATACGTGTAGGACAAAATGCCACTTACATTTGCGGATTACAATTCAACTTTCAAAGCCACAAACAATTTGTTAGGCACAAACATTACCTATAATGATGTTAATGGGGAGCGCAGAGACACCAAGGGTGACGGATATTAGCACATCCAACAGCAGACCGCCTATGAGGATTGAAAATGCCACATAAAGTGGGCTAACACAACCCTGATAAAAAAGGACCCGTGCATTCCAAATCATAGTATCAATAATGATATTCATAGAACTTACTACCATTCGAGTAGAGTTGCGATTAGTGACCTCCTTACCCTGTCTCGGTTTTGTGGTCGAAAGGTTGAGTCAATTCTCCAAACCCAATAGTTCCCCTGCTATGCAAACACAATGAGACTTTAGTTTTGACATAGTTATGAAACGATTCCATGCTTCAACAAAAAGAAAATCGGCAATCCACTGCCATATATCTATGCTCAGATGTAAAAATTCTCAATCCTCATCCCCTTGAATATAAATTTCCACGGTTGAGGCAATTGCATTTGGGATCACAGCTCGAAAACCAAGTTTAGAGCTAAAAATAGGCTAAACTAAATGGCTAACCAGTAAGATCTTTGGACATTGAAAGACTTTGAAAGAGTCCAACTTCAAACTTCAAATAGAAAAATTCACAATCTCCATATTACAATAATAATATATCAAGGTCACAGTCATTTAGCTTCTCTTACACAATACTATAATCGGAAAAACAAAATTATGACTTTTGGCGGGTGTAAGAGCGAATTTCATGACATATATATATATATATATATATATATATATATTATATATGACAAACAAGTTCTAGATTCATGAAATATAGCGAACGCTACAATTTGCACAAAAAAGGAGAGAATACATACACTTGGCTGGGATTGTGGAGGTGGAACATTTGAAGCTACCCCTCTGCAAAAAAAAAAGGTTAGAACTTTTTATCAAGTCTGATTTTGAGAAATGAGCTAATTTACAAATCATGAAGGAGTTAGTGAGTGAATTACTGGCATATCTCGCATTTGTTCGATCCCCGGGTGCGAAACCAAGTGTCTATACATGACCTGTGGGCTTGTGCAAGCCCGCCTCGACATTGACATCCCAGGTCAATCAAAATTTCTTCTTTCTCCTGCTGGCACACTCTGATGAACAACCACAACATACCCAAATATAAAAGAGATTAATTTTCAGAAATGTTATAACGAGAATCAGATGGGCACAAATTGGTATTGAAAATCTGGTGACTTTTTACTCTCACCTGCATTGTTCATGAGAGCTGGAAGTTCTCGATATGTCACCCTTTTTGGGGGAAGGCACGATCTTTGAGAAATCTGCAGTAGTGGCGGTGGAGGCGGTGGGTGGTCCATGAACCTCGCGGGAGGCCCCGTCTAAAACGACGACGGTTAGCAGCGGCGGAGGCACCATATCGCTGACTTCGGAATTGGGAAGTGAGCTAGGCTCAACTCCGCCGTCACCCTGCTGATTCTCCAGGTCAGGTATCTCGCCATTTCCATCCTCTTCGTCACTCCTCATCAATCCCCCACTGCTTTTGTGCTCTTCTATTTTGCTCACAACCCTAGAAAGCCCTCAATTTGATCAGATTACCAATTACGCTCGCAGTTCATATCAATTAAGAAATTTGAGAGGAAAATGACCGGAAAAGCCTAAATTACACAAAAAGATAAAAATCAGATATGAAATTAAGGTGGTTTCCCTTTTGTATTGGAACTTGAATCAAAAAACCCATAAGGTGTCTGGGTTTGGCATGAGAAGAGGAAGAAGAAGAAAGGGCAGAGGGGCATGAGTTTTGGGGGTTTTAGACGTTTTTGGTGCTCTTCCCCCTCCTCCTCTGTCTGTGTTAGGTGTTTAGCTGAGCAGAATGTGTTGTTTAAGAAACGACTGGGTGTTTCGACCGAAAAAACAAAAGAGACTCGGTGGGCCCAGTTTAATCGTGTTATTTGGTATTCTCCGGGCCTTTGCCGCATGTAAAGAAAAGTATATATATTTTGGGTTGCTTTATAAACAGAATTTTAGGTTTTGGAAGTTGGGACTTTGCTAAACTGTACAAAAAAATTGAAGTTGTCACTTTCATCTCTTTCGCTTTGATTTTTCAGAAATGGTAGATACTATTGACATGAGGATGTATGTAAACATAGAAAGAAAAATATTTCGTTGTATTCAAAGTGTACTTTTAACATTCCAGGAAAAAAAAAGTGTACTTTTAACAAATACTAAAGTTGATTTTTTTTTTTTCAAAGCGTTGGATTGTATAGACCCATTTTTGAATAGTTTTTAACATTGTAAGAGGTATTCCCACACATAATTATATGTAATTTATTACTGTTTTTATAGTCCCGAAATCTATGAAGTCGATATCAAATTAGAGACACCTCTTATGCCCTTCAATACTCGACCGGGAAGCAAACTAGATTAATGCTTGAATAATATACCAACATTAACTGGTGGAATGGCCATGCCAACAATTTCAGAAGCACAAACATGAAGGTTGGAGTCAAGCCCATATTTCTCAACTAATCCCAACGCCAAGATTAGCTTCTGTCTACCGTTCTCTTCATCAACTCATCTCAGTGTAATTCTCTCGGCTCTTCATCAACTCATCTCAGTGTAATTCTCTCGGCTCTTCATCCTTGGAGAGTTGAAGAAGAGTAGCCCTCTCTTGCACTTCACTGAAACTCTTCGCAAATGGCCGGAAAAATCCCCAACTTCACTTCCTTGGTCAATCATATCCATGCTTTCAGTTTCAACATGATCTCTTCCTCTCAACTCCCGGCAGCTAGCAGCATGTATTATGGCCGGAGATTGGATGACTAGATCAGGTGAAAGCATCTAGCACCGAACTTCATTTCATGAAGAGTTTTTATGAAGTGCAAGAGATGTGTCCGCAAGAATCATATAAGCTGAAAATATTACAGAGCGGGAGATAGGAAAATGCGGAGGCGGAACTTGAATGTGGATAAGACTCCTATTTTGGAGCAGAAGAAGCAACACATAAACGAAAGAGCAAATACGAACAATGCTTATATATTTGGTGACTTTAGTAAAAAAGTTGTTATAAATCACTATGAATTTGTGAAATAGAAAATTAAATGTAGCTAAAGAAAAGGTTTACACATCATTTGTGTGCAAAAGCGCATGAACGTGATTGTTTTATGCGTCTCATGTTGTGACAAGAAGATAGGAGAGGCCTTTGAGATATTCAACAATTTCAGATCCTCCAAGCTTTGATATTCCATAGACCCTGTCAACAAAACTGATTGGAACCTGTGGAGGGGTACATAACCAAACACACGCAAAAAGGAAGACAATCAGTCAAAAGCAGATTGAAGGGAATGAACCAAAAAAAGGTGAACACCCAACCCAAACTTTCTTGGTATATGCAATGGATTTTATATGAAAGAATGATAAGAACCTTAGCTAAAATGGAGAGCAATCAGAATTTCAAAGTTTTTCTTGAAAATTTCGAGGGATCTTACTCAGTTTTTCTTGCATTCCATCAACATATTCAAGCTTTTCTTAATAGAGAGAAATCAAAATTTCTAAGTTTCCAGTGTATACGGAATTCTCTTATTGGTTCCACACTGTGAATTCAAACATTTATAAATCAAGTGCAACCACAAAATTCAATGTTACCAGTTGGACAGAAAAACAGAAAATAACATCGAAAGCTAGAATTGCATACATATGGATCAATTTCTAATGATAGCCACCTTTTGTTGGTTACATGTTATGGTTCTTAATTTTGTAACACCATGTTCATTTCAAAATGACTCCAGAAAGACGGAATATTGTAAATTTCACGTGCGTATTTCAAAACCCTCCTGCTAGCAATAAATCACAATCAAAACAAATACGAAGCTAATAAGCGCATACAATCTAGAATCAGCCTCCACTTTCTGCAGAATCCGAAAATGAGAAAAATAACAAAGAAAAACCATGCATGGTAGGAGGTCCAAGACAGACACAAGAACCTTGCTGTTCGAAATTAAGAGATAGAAAAGACAAAAAGGTTGAATGTGACGATGAAGAGAGAAATAGAAAAAGACATGGGCAATAGTCATAAGAAAGCTGAAACTTCTAATGATATGAACAAGGAATGGCCATGAAGGCAAAACTTGCTTCATGATCAATTTCAACCAGAAGATTATGGAAGACATGTATGATATGATTGTATCTACCTCTTCAATATGGTAGCCTTTTCTAGAAGCCCGGACTATCATCTCCATCTGAAAGACATATCCCTTGCTGACACAAGAACTAATAATATCTTCAAGTACTGATTTCTTGTAAAGCCTACAAAAAGACCAAACTAAAGTCCTATACTCGTGTGATGTGATATACTATGTAGAGCAATTTAATAATTAAATCATGTACCGAAAAGATCCAGTCAAATCTGATACACCAGGCCACAGAAGTGTTTGTGCAAGAACATTGGCTCCTCTACTTGTTAATTTGCGCATAAGATTCCACCCATGTACACCGCCACCTTTGACATAACGAGTTCCAGTAACTATACTTGCACCAGTTTCCAACTGTTTCCTAATAATATGCAAGTGAAAGTGAACTCAGAAGGATTTCAAGAAATTAAGTATACTATAGTGTAGTAGGGAAGGACAAGAATTCTTACTTGATGAAACTTAGAAGATATTTTGGCTGCATCAAAAGAAGTTAACGGATCAAATTAATGAAACTGCCAAGATCATGACAAATAGGAAATGCAATGAATATATGAACAACCAAGATTAGAAACAAAAGAGACTACTCAATTTACTGGCTAGAGGAGGGCTCCCTTGTTATCAAAGGGAAGAGATAACTCAATTCTTAGAATTGACTTCTTTGAGATGGTGACATGAAAGAAAGTATTGATGGTTCAAAAGAAATTACTAATATGATCATTTCCCCCTAAAAGCTTCTCAAATCCATATATCCAAGACCCAATATTCAAAATTTAAATAAATGAGTTAATCTATACTAATAGTATCCAAAGGCAAAATGCAACAGCGATTATCCTCTCCATGTTCAAATACCTTAAAACAACCCTCACAAATATTAAAAAGAAGTGCAGACAACCTAGTGTTTGATTCACTGTGCAGTTACCAATTCAAATAAAACTGTTGGATAGTGGAAACTTATCACTTCCAGTGAAATACGTTAAGTAATTATTCTCAAAGAAAACACTTACGAAGCTGTAAATACTAATAACAATCATGAAATCCTAAACACGCATTATACTTACATGGTGTGACAAATCTCCATCCATGATCACAACAAAATTCCCAGACGCATGCTTCAATCCATGAATGTAAGCCGTTCCTGAAATTCAGTAAAACGATACAATTGTAACCAACATCTCTAACACTTCATTGCATTTAGCAATCCCACTTTATTCAGCCAAAACATAAAAACAAAAACAAAAAACCAAAATTTGAGCATAATCACATGCCTAAACCAAGCTTCTTAGCTCTAGCTCTCAACAGCTGCAAGACGAAAAACAAATAAATAAGACCCAAGAAAACAAAAAAGGAACAATTATAGCAAGCCTTGGAAATACAAGGGAAATTATGCAGAGGCACTTACAATCCGATCTTGACCGTAGAGTTGCTGCAATTGTTGAACGACCTGCTGAGTACCATCAGGGCTTCCATCGTCAACAATGATAATCTCAAAGTCAACATCCCTACGCTCAAAAAACGATATCTTTGTCAAAATTCTAATTTACATGAATCCAATTGCAGAGAAACGAGTGAAAGAGATTACCGGAGATGCTTGAAGACGAGGTAGACGAGGAGGGCGATGTTGAGGCGCTCGTTGTAGGTTGGAACTATGATGCTGTATTTGTTCTTCTCCATTCTCAATTTCTCACTTAGCTCATTCTGTTTCATCCAAATGCTATTCGATCTTAATCCACCAAAAAAACTAAAAAAACAAAGAAATTATTTACAAGCAAAAATCAAATATTGGAACAATTGCAGTAATAGTCCCTGAATTTCATCATAATGTTAAAAATCATCCATAAATTTCAATATTAGTTTTTTTCATTCCTAAACTTTACCATAATAGTTAATTTAGTCTATCCGTCAAAAATTCGAACGAAATCCGTTAAAAATTAAGCGCAAAATCGTTCATTCATGTTAAATGTTTTTTTTTAAGTTCAATAAAAATGAAAAATTGGAGCAATAGTCCCTGAACTTTACCATAATAGTTGATTTAATTCATCCGTCAAAAATTCAAACGGAATTAGTTAAAACATAAGGGCAAAATCCTCCATTCATGTTAGTCCCTCACCTCCTTCTTTTCCCTTCTCACGCGGACTCTCATCTCTATCATCTCCTCCATTCGAGCAATCTCCCAAGAACAGAGCCACAAGACAAGACCCACCAATGCCACATTCTCGAAGCCAGCAAGCCACCAATACTAGTAGACTCTCTCGATTACCCTCACACTTTCTCTGTCTTCCTCGATTACTTCTCTCTCTCTCTCTCTCTCTCTCTCACTCGAGCATGGTTGAAAACCACCAAAAGCTGAATTGATTGATCACTTCTAGATGTGTCGACTCCGGCCAGCTTAGGCACTCAAACCACAACCAATATCTTCTCATCAACGAGACAAAGCCAAACCTGTAAACCATTATTGTTGAGGACCGTCAAGGCATGAGAATCGAGGAGATGAATCTCGACGGAGCCGAAGCTTCCCGACCGATTTTCGACCACCCTAGGTAGTCGTTGGACTAGTTTTCAATACCGTTAGAATCACCTTGTTGAAAGCTTGATGTTTGGCTAATTGCATGTTGTTTTCGAGTTTGGAACGACGGTAGTCTAGGTTTGCTACTGCGGTAGAGCATCATAGATTTGTTGCGGTGGAGCAACAGCGCAGGCGGCGGCAAAAACTCCTCGTTCGTGTTCTTGACTTTTTAACGGATTTTGCCCTTAATTTTTAATTTTTGACGGAGGGACTAAATCAACTATTATTGTAAATTTCAGGGACGGAAAAAACTAATATTGAAGTTTATGGACGATTTCTATTGGTCCCGAAATGGACCAAACGGAATACGGTCTTGCTTGCTGCTGGTATGCCTTCTTCTTGTATGTTGGGTGACCTTCTAGATAAAAAGAAGAGTACTTGACACCGGTGGGATGCCGACCTAACAGACTCTGATGCTTAAGTTAGTAAGCAAGAGGGAGATCTGGCATAAAGTAGGCAGCATAGAGGGAAGGAGTGTGTTGAGTGGTTGTGTTACCTTTGTGAGAGGGTTTGACTTCTATTTATAGTGGTAATGAATGTGGTGGTTGAACCCTAATGGCATGGGGTTCAAGCCACCTCATGAGATACTGCTGCACGTCCCGAGGATTTGGGATGATGAATAGGTGGCAGTGGGCCTCTTTGCGTGTCGGGGAGTTATTGCTGTCATTTTTTATGGGGTGGATGGGGGGGGGGGGGGGGGGGGGGGGGGGGGGGGGGGTGGCGACCAGAGGTGCCGACCGAGGGTGCCGGGGCCTTGAATCCTTGGAGAGTGGCTTTGAGGGTAAACATATAGGGGCAGACCAGCAGGGAACCGACCGAGGCTAACCTAGTCAGTTTTCGCGATATATTGAGAGATGTGGTAGTGTTGGTCTTCCTTCTTGTGGTCGATCGATATGGTATCAACATAGTCCCCTAAGTCGTTGATTGTGGTGGATTTCCTAGGTCAAGGACTTCTAAATTCGGACGATACGTGTCGACTGACCAGAGGGGTATACCCCCTAGTCCCTCAAGTTCTTGATTGAGGAAGGGTGCCTTGGTCGGAAAAGTCCCCCATGTACCTAAAATGATACGTTCGATCGGTCGCCTCATACGGGCTTGCCGATCGGAGCATAAATTTGAGAGAGTACCTCGAATGATGCGTCTGATCGGTCACAGTGCAGTTACTTACCGATCGGAGCATAAATCTGAAAGAGTACCTCGAATGATGCGTCTGATCGGTCGCATTGTACTTGCTTGTCGATCAGAGCATAAATCTGGGAGAGTACCTCGAATGATGCGTCTGATTGATCGCATTGTACTTGCTTATTGATCGGAGCATAAATATGAGAGAGTACCTCGAATGATGCGTCTGATCGGTCGCAATGTACTTGCTTGCCAATCAGTGCATAAATCTGGGAGAGCACCTTAAATGATGCGCCTGATCGGTGGCATTGTATTTGATTGCCGATCGGAGCATAAATATGAGAGAGTACCTCGAATGATGTGTTTGATACGTCGCATTGTACTAGCTTGCAGATCGGAGCATAAATTTGAGAGAGTACCTCGAATGATGCGTCTGATCGGTCGCATTGTACTTGCTTACCGATCGGAGCATAAATAAGAAAGAGTACCTTGAATGATGCGTCTGATCAGTAGCATTGTACTTGCTTGCCAATCGGAGCATAAATCTGATAGAGTATCTCGAATGATGCATCTGATCGTTCGTATTGTACTTGCTTACCGATCGAAGCATAAATCTGAAAGAGTACCTCGAATGATGCGTCCGATCGGTCACATTGTATTTGCTTGCCGATCGGAGCAAAAATCTGAGAGAGTACCTCAAATGATGCGTCTGATCAATCACGTTGTACTTGCTTTCCAATCAAAGCATAAATATGAGAGAGTACCTTGAATGATGCGTTTGATCGGTCGCATTGTACTTGCTTGCCGATTGGAGCACAAATCTGAGAGAGTACCTCGAATGAAGAGTCCGATCAGTCGCATTGTACTTACTTACCGATCGGAGCATAAATCTAGGAGAGTACCTCGAATGATAAGTCTGATCAATCGCATTGTACTTGCTTGTCGATTGGAGCATAATATGAGAGAGTACCTAGAATGATGCATCCGATCGGTCGCATTGTACTTGCTTGCCGATCGAAGCATGAATTTGAGAGAGTACCTAGAATGATGCGTCTGATCGATCGCATTGTACTTGCTTGCCGATCAGAGCATAAATATGAGAGAGCACCTCGAATGGCGTGTCCGATCGGCCGTATTATACTTGCTTGTCGATCGGAGCATACTTGTGTTGATCTGTGTTTTGTGCGCTGACAGGGTCGGACAAGTGTCACCATCTGGGTGCTTGAGCAGGTGAACATGTGCCTCATTTAATGCGTCCCGTAGTGCGGCACGCATTTTAATGCACCTTTTCATGCCTATATAAAGGTGTGAAATCATTTGGTCACACTTTTCGTGAAATTCTCGTTGAGAGCTCTAACATTGACTGACCAACTGTGAAGCTGACCGACTAAGTTTGCTCAAGAAGTCGAACGTCCGATCGCGATTTGGTAAGGTATGTTGAGCTTGTTCTTCCCTTTTTTGTTCTTCCCTTCAGTAATAGGGTAGTTTGATTCTTAGATGTAGTTTCCCTTTGTATTTGTAGATTTCAGAGTCTGAGTCTTCAATTGGATCTGGGACGAAGTCCCCGCAAATGTTTGCTGGTGAACCACCTTCTCACTCGGAAAGTGATGAGTCGAGTGAGACAAGTGGTTCATCTGCCACTAGTGGGTCCTCGTCGACCGGTAATAGCAGTGGATATTCTTCATCGTCCCATGATAGTTTAGATATTGCTTTAAGGCATCCATTGGTCAAGGGTACCGATTAGAGAACAATTGGAATGAATGTTGGTGAGCCTTCTACTTCCGACATGGATATAGTCAGTTTTCAGGAACCAAGGGTCGAAGAGGGAATGGCCGAAGAAATAAGGGTTGAGGAAAGAGAGGCTGATGAGCCAAGGGTTGAGGAAAGAGGAGGTTGATGAGGAGGCTGAGCCGATCACGATGGCCATTCCTTTAAATAATTCCCGGTATGTCGTGGATCACGAAGTGACCATGCTAAAGGAATCGGACTTTGGGAAGTTTAGGGAGATGTACAATGTGCCGAACGAAATAATTTTTAGTCTTCCCCCAGCTGGTGCTAGGCCGAGTGAGCCACCAGCAGGTTCGATTTTGTTCTATATTGATTGTTTGGAGCATGGTCTCCATTTTCCTCTGCATTCGTGGCTTCAGGATGTGCTTTCTCAGGTGAGGATTGCGTTCGGCCAGTTGAATATCAATGGATGGATCACACTGATCAGCTTGTACACATCGTTCCGACTGTGCAATAAGGGGGAGCCTAGCTAGGGGCATATCTGCTACTTGCATAAATTTGGTCAGCAACAGTATGGGTCAGGCTGGTACCAATTAGAATGCATAGGGAAGAAGGCCAAATGGGTCTTTATCACTGACATACCAACCTCCCAAAAGAATTGGAGGCATTGGTACTGTTGGGTGTCTGGTCCCTGGGAGGGGGATCCGAGCAACTTGGAGCGGCGGATCATACATGATTTCTAGTTGGAAAGTCGTTGGTCTACCGACTAGCGGTGTTGATTGTTAAGTTGCTTTATGTGTTTTTTTTTAACGTTCTTAGTCTGTCTTTTGAATGTTATGACTGATCGTTGTTCTTGTAGGTGCATTCAAAGGAGGCTGCTCGACTGCCAAAGAGCTAGAGTGCGAAGAGGTTCGTCGGCTACTTACGTCACTTGAGACGAGTCAGTGTATTTTGAGGCTGCCTCAGACTTTGGTTGCGGTCGGTCTGATTTTTTCTCCTAGTAAGTGTTTATTGGTCGGCAGTAAGTATATTTTGTGTATGCCGACCGTAGCTGACTTGTGTTATTTGTACTTATTAGTTCATCTGAAGTTAGAAGCAGCTGCGAGGAAGAAGATGGAGGATATAGTGGCTAAATATCAAAATGCCGAAGAGGCGAGGAAGATGAAGGAAGCTGAAGGGTCCAGTGTTCCCGTGTCCAGCACTACTGCTGGGGGTGGTAAGACCACCCAGAAGAAGACGATGGCACACCGTCAAAGGATGACCACGCGCGCACATAAAGAGCCAAGGCAAGAGCTGATCGACGTGGATGATCGACAAGATGGGTCGGTTGCTGAGCTAGTAAGGTCTGAGGTTCAAGTGTCTGCTAGTCGACAACCATCTGGTTAGTTGGTATCACAGCTGTCTGCGTCAGCCAATAAGTGGTCGGCTGATGTGGCTGGTCTTGATCGGTCGGACACTCGTCGGTAAAATATGTTGGCCAAGTAAGGGAAGTTGTCGATCGATAGGGCTGAGGAAGCTACCCTGAAGAAGAAGCAGGATGTGATCGACGCCTTGAAGGTCGTCCAATCCCAGATATCTTCTGAGCTTGCTCTTGGTCTGGCTCCTCGAATGATCCCCAAGCCATTAAATCGGCCGATCTTCAACCATGGAATGAAGGCCTTCTTTGCCAACCAGGTCGTTGTCCCAGACGTGGTCCGTACCTCGGTCGTGGATGGGAGCTGGCAGGAGGTGAGCAACTGCATGCATCGCATCGTGGTGCCAATCGTCAATGCAGTGGTGCTCAGCTCACAGAAAGACTTGTCTGAAATCGGGGAGATGAGCACCTCGTCTCTTCCTGATCGATATGCAAAGGTGGCGGCCGAGGGCGCTAAGTGGCTTTTCCCTTGCTTTTTTTCTTTGACTTGTTTGATTTTTGAATTTGCCTAACTTTTTTCTGATCAGCAGTTCTTCGGGGAGGTCTTCATTGCTCTGCAGAAAGCAGCTAAGCAAGCTGAGAAACTTGAAGAGGAGAAGAAGATTCTCAAGCAGAGGACTGAGGATCTAAAGCTGAAGGAGCGTCATACCGAGCTGTCCTTCAAGAAGGCAGCCGATGTGGATAAGGAGAATCGGCACCTGCAACACCGAGTGGAGACGGCCTAGAAGAAGCTGCTTAACTAGGCTAGTCGGTTTGCTGAGATGGAGGGACGGGCCAGGTGAGTTGATAAGCTGCAGGAGGAGCTTGATTGGGTGAAGACTGCTAGGTAGGATGTGATTGCCGAATACAAGTTGTCGCCTAAGTTTGTGGACGAGGTGGACGTCCAGATTGCTGAAGCTGAAGAAGAGTTGATGCAGAAGGTGCTATTCTATAATCAAGATATCCCCGTTCAATTCTGCTGGTTGCGCAACCCTCTTATGCTCAATCGGACATTCAAGGAGATCCCTGAAGAGGAGAACAAGGTGGCCGACGACTCATTTTTCCTGAGTTCCAGAGGGCAGACGTCAAATGTCGATCAAGGGACCAGCCGGACAGATGTCGATCAGCCTACTCCTCAGCAGGAAGAGCAAGTGGATAAAGAGATTGTCGTTCAGGACTGAGCAGCCTGCCAATTAGCCATTGTTGTAATAGATATTTTTAAATTTTCTGGGGTATGCCCCATGTACTTGGTATTTCTAAACATATTTGATCGTCTGTTTCTTCTATTGAACAATTTCCTTTCGTAAATGAAATTTGAATTTTCCCAACTCTTGAGTGGTCTGTCGTTTGAGTTTGAATGCTTGCATGTATGCTGTAGATTTGAGATGGGTGCCAATTGGCTTCTCTATTGAGTGATGGACGGCTTTGTTAAGTGTTGCTTAACCGATCGTTGATTGCTCAACCTGAATGGTCGGTCGTTGTTATGCTAGTTTGTCATTCGTTGTTGAGGATGCCGACTGGAATGTGATCTAACTGGTAGGACCGACTAACCAAGACTTTAACAAATAAAAATTCTGCAAATTTTCTTTCATTCATAACAATGATAAATCTGATCGGCCTGAGCCTCATCGGTTACAATAGTTGGACTAAAATTTGAATGAAATGGTGGAAGACTGAGCTTCACTTGTAGTAGTGTTTAAGATGATCAAGATTCCATGGGTGGAGTAGAAGCTTGCCTTTAGGAGTCTGTAATTCGTAGGTGCATGGTCGGTAGATCTTTGTGACCCGGTATGGTCCTTCCCACTTAGGGCCGAGCGTGTCGTCTATTCAGTCCTTGGTTGCTAGGGTGATCTTCTGCAGGACCCAGTCTCCTGTCTTGAAGCTTCTTGTCTTGAGTCTGGAGTCATAGTATCGTGCAATTTTTTGCTTGTATTCAATGTTTCGCAAGTTGCCTTGCTCTCAGTGTTCTTCTAGGAGGTCCAAGTTGAGAGTTAGGAGCTCATTATTTTCATCAGGATCATAGGAGATCACCCGATAGGAAGTTTCATCGATCTCTACCGGTACCATGGCCTCAGTGCCGAATGCCATGGCGAATGGTGTTTCATTTATGGATGTTCTGTAGGATGTACGGTAAGACCATAGGACGTCTGACCACTTTCCCTTGGATTCGTCGTCCAATCGAGTTTTGAGATTGTGCTTGATTATCTTGTTGACGGACTCCACTTGACCATTTGCATACGGGTGAGCAACATAAGTGAAGCATAAAGTGATCCCATATACTTCACAGAGACCGAAAGAGAGCACAATCGAATTGTTTACCGTTGTCTATCACAAGGGTGTGTGGTATGCCGAAGCGGCAAATGATGTTCTGGTAGACGAAGCTTGCAATTTGAGTAGCGGTGATTATGGCAAGTGATTTTGCTTCTGCCCATTTGTTGAAGTAGTCGACGGCTACGACGGCATGTTTTACTCCTCATTTTCCTCTTGGCATTGGGCCGATGAGGTCCAGTCTCCATTGCGAGAAAAGCCATGGGCTGAGCATTGGTGTGAGCTTTTCTGCAGGCAAGTGTGGTATGGGGGCATATCGTTAGCATTGATCACACTACTGGGTGACAGCGATTGCGTCTGCATGCATTGTTGGCCAATAGTAGCCTTGTTTGAATGCTTTGTGCGCAAGGGACTTGGGTCCTGAATGATTGCCACAGATGCCTTCATGGATCTCCATGAGTATGACATTGCCTTTGTATATTGTTAGGCACTTAAAAAGGGGAAGATCAAAGCCTCGCTTGTATAGGTGACCAAGAACTATGGTATAGCGAGTGGCTTGGCGCTTGATGCGCTTGGCTTCATTCTTGTTTTCCGGTAGTACTTCGTCTTTGAGGAACTTGATTATTGGGTCCATCCAAGTTGGATTAGTGTTGATGGTGTTGATTTGCCATTCTTGTGTGCTTGGTATCTCCAATAGCTTTATTGGGACACTTCGTCCGATCTTGCTGTCGATGGATAAGGCTAGTCTTACCAGAGCATCAACGTGGCTATTCTCTGATCTTGGAATCTCATATGCTTGGTAGCTACGGAGAAGTGTCCTTACCTTGTCAAGATAAAGGGACATGGAGATGTCCTTGGCCTCGAAGTCATTGTTTACTTGGCTCTACACAAGTTGGGAGTCACTGAAGATCTTGACTTGTCGGTCTGGGTGCTCGATGCTGAGCGTGATTGATTCCGTCTCCTCAACTGGTTGAGGTTTTGTTGTGGTGGAAAGATCCCTTAGGTCATCTGGGGACTAGATTGGATCTGGTTGGTAATCTCTAGGTCAATTGGGTCAGCCTCATATGTTGATTCTGTGATGGTCATCGTCTCCTTGCTAGCACTAGGGTTGACCTTGGTTATTGCTGATTGGTAGCATGTTTGGGCTGAGAGCTGGTCTCCTCTTACTTGGTCAGTCCCCATGACCGTTGGAAATTTCATCATGAGTATGCAGGTGAAGCATACCGCGTTGATTTGGTTGAGTAATGCCCTACCAAGTATGACATTGTATGCCGTGGGACAGTCTACCACGAGGAAGGTGATGATCGTTGTTGCTATGCGTGGTGTGGTGGCTATCAAGATTGGTAGGGAGGCAGTTCCAATGGGCATCACTGAGTCTCCTGAGAAACTTAGTAATCGAGTTACCGCCCAGTTGAGCTCTTTGTCTTCAATCCCCAGTTTGTTGAAGGCTTCAATGAAGAAGACGTTGACTGAACTTCCCGTGTCCACAAGGATCCGACCTACGTCAAAGTTGGTGATTGTCGCTCGGATGATCAGGGGATCGTCATAAGCGAAAATTACACCTCGTTCTTCCTCTTTCGAAAAGGTGATGGATGTCCAGCCTCCCTTGCCGACCTTTGTTGCCCTACCAGATTCAATGTTGAATATCTGGTTGTTGGACTGGGTGGCTCGGATGAAATTCTTCTTCGCTCTGTTGGAAGTGTAAGCATAGGAGATTATTGGTCCGCCACTGATGGTGTTGATCTGTGGAGGATTGGCGACTGGGCACGCATTTTGAAGGAACTGGTTGGTCTTCCCTTCCCTGACTAGGCATTCCACGATGTCTCTGAAGGCCACACACTCGTCAATGGTGTGACCATAATTTGTGGTATTGGCAATATATATTTTATGCGAATGGTGGTCTGGAGTTTGCTGGTCTTAGCCTTGGCTTATCGATCATGCTCTCAACATTCATTAGAACTTTCTCTTGAAGCATTGAGGATTGTATAGGTTTCGAACCTGGAGACTGGGCCTGTGTAAGGCTTGTCGTGTGAAGACTGTTTATTATTTTTTTGTCCCTGATTCTGACTGTATTGCTTCTCCTTCTTCCCCTTATAGTTGTTGTCGTATGAACATTTCCTCTTACATGAGTAAGAGTTGTTCCCATAGCTTTGGTTGTGATTACCGGAGTCAGGATGAGACTTCGTGTTCATATTATTTTAGGGGGATGAGTAGACCGGAGCAACGTTCTACTTGGTCTCCGCTCGTGGAGCGTTGAAGTATTCAGCCTTGGCATGGATTGTTGCTTGTCTCATTAGTTCAGTGTAGTCTTCCCATCCTTGGGTGAAGGCTTGGTACTTGAAGGTGGATTCCTTTAAGCCGCTGCGGAATGCACTAAAGGCGGCCTTGTCGTCAGTCTCCTGACATTTTGAGTATTCAAGGCTGAACCTAGCGGCGTATTTTTGCAGGGATTCGGTCTCCCCTTGCCTTAGTGACACTAGGTTTTCCGTGGTTAACAAGCGATATGTCTGAATCATACATTGGTTCAGGAAGACCGTGTGGAGCTGATCGAATGGGTCGATTGTTCTTGGTTCTAGACAATAGAACCAGTTGAGGGCGGCCTTAGTGACAGTAGAATTGAAGATCAGGCATTGTCCCTCATCTGAGAGGTTTTTGAAAGCTACAGAAGATTGGTAATTGTTCATATGTGTTACTGGGTCGCCCTTCCGTTGTAAGGCATGATCTTGAGAGGTTTGACTTCCGTCTCATGGCGATATTGTAAAATATGCTTCGTGAAGGGATCAATGTTGGTCTTGATCTTTGTTGGAGACTTGGTCTTTCCATCCTTGGTTTCTAGCTCCTAGACTCGTTGAAAGAGCTGCTGAACGATATTATCTGTTCTGGCAGGGTCATGTGGTTGTCCCAGTCGCTCGGCGATGGGCCGGTGTGTGGTGTTGTCTGCGCTCTTCCCCAGTCGTTCTGCCTTTTTTTCTCTTCCGCCCGATTTGGCTGCGGTAGAGTCAGCTACATCCTCTACAAGTTGTGAGTTTACCTACATAATTTGATCTTCTGATAGTAACATGGGCCCCTTTTGCTGCTCTACTCTAATCAAGGCTGACCCTGATAGAGCACGGCCTCCCTCTGAGAGGTTAGGGAGAGGAGGTTGTTGTTCGATCCTGGGATCATTTGTTGGGTATGTCAATCGAGTGGGCTCGATGAGGGGTGGTTTCCTGGCAAGTAATTCGCGAGCGTCGCGGAAGATTTGCATTCCTGATGGGCCAGTGTCGTCGGTCTGGCAGATGAGCATTCTCTTGGAAGGTTCCAGTCAGACATGTTCCAATCGACGTGGTTCTTACTCGGCTCGGTCGGCAAGTGCCTTCTCAATGGCTACCCGTTGTTGTCTTAGCTCTTCTCTGGTGGACTGGAGTAGAACGAGAGTGCTCTGGTGTTGGTCTCCCCAGATATAATTTTTGCTTTCGACTGCAGCGTTGCTTTTCCTAAGTTCGGTTACTTCCTGTTGGAGTGTTTGCATCATTCTGAGCATTACCACCGAGGCTGATTTTGATTTGTTTATATTTCGCTCTCCTGAGAGAGGGTGTTGTTTAGCTCTCCATCATCTTGCTCTACCGACATTGTGATCGGGAAGAAGGTGGGACAGTGGTATGTGAGCTAGTGGGAGTACTTACTCAGAATTCCCACAGACGATGCCAAATGTTGGATCCCGCAATGGACCTAACGGAATACAGTCTTGCTTGCTGCTGGTATGTCTTCTTCTCGTATGTTGGGTGACCTGCGAGACAACAAGAAGAGTACTTGACACTAGTGGGGTGTCGGCCTAACAGACTCTGATGCTTAAGTTAGTAAGCGAGAAAGAGATCTGGTATGAAGTAGGCATCATAGAGGCAAGGAGTGTGTTGAGTGGTTGTGTTACCTTTGTGAGAAGGTTTGACTTGTATTTATAGTGGTAATGAATGTGGTGATTGAACCCTAATGGTGTAGGGTACAAGCCACCTCATGAGATGCTGTCACATGTCCCGAGGATTCAGGATGATGAGCAGGTGGCAGTGGGCCTCCTAGCGTGTCAGGGAGTTACTATTGTCATTTGTCAAGGGGGTGGGGGAGGGCGACCAGAGGTGCCGACCGAGGGTGCCGACCGGTGTGGCCTTGAATCCTTGGGGATTGGCTTTGAGGGTAGACATATAGGGGCTGACCAGCAGGGAACCGATCGAGGCTAACATGGTCGGTTGTCGCGATATATCGAGAGATGTGGTAATGCTGGTCGTCCTTCTTGTGGTCGGTCGATATGATATCAACAATTTCTAACATTATGATAAAGTTCAGGGACTATTGCTTCAATTTTTCTTTTTTATTAAACTTAAAAAAAAAACATTTAACATGAATGGACGATTTTGCTATCAATTTTTAACAGATTCCGTTCGAATTTTTTACGGATTGACTAAATCAACTATAATGGTAAAATTCAAGAACGAAAAATATTAATATTTAAATTTAAAGACGATTTCTAACATTATATTAAAATTTAGAGGCTATTGCCCCAAATTTTCCTCAAGTATATTTGCTGTAATATTTTCATGGTCGTCATCGAATGGGAACGATTCGGGCCCGATAGAGCTTCCAGTTGGGTACGAGGTAAGCCACAGTGGCCCAGTCTTGGAAAAAAGTAGCCCCAGCAGGAACTTATAAAAGCAGTCCTAAATCTAATCAGTCCACCCAACCTGAAGAAAATCCAACTTTACCCAATCCGGTGAAGGCGGAACTTGCCCCGTTTCTATGCCAATTTTTCTCTCTATCTTTTTTTTTTACACCATTTTTAATCTAAACCCTTGAATAATGATCTAAAGGTCAATACTATGCCACAACATCAATGAGCCCATGTTAATTAATATTTTATTCAATTTCCTTCTTTACTCATCATCTACCTATCGTGAAACCCATCTCCTCCTTCCACATTCCTCCTCTGTCTCCTCCATCTTCAAACATCTACTACCGTACTACGCCTCCACTTCCATTTTAACCATGAAGATTTATTCGAGTTTTCAACAAAAGGGTATATTAATTTTTATGAATCCATTTTCCTTTTCTCCCCAATATTCCTCTATATCTTCCAGAAATTTTATTTAAATGAGAATGGGATGTAATTCTTTTGTTGAAGTAGATTTGTCTTTTATTTGCACTCTAAGTTGACTGCCCAATTCCTCATCTCACTATACACTGCCATGCTGAATATTGATTTGGGAAATGATTATCTTCATCTATGGGCGACGGTGGTTGAAACCCCTCTTTTCGATATATGTTCAATATATCCACCGAAACCATTTTGGCGTCAATTTTCAAATCTTCAATGTAATATTTATGTGTTAGATCAATAGGCTAGAGTGTTTCTTTTTTCAGATCTGTGATTTTGTGGAGAAATAATGGTTGGATATGTGATTTTAGAGATAGAGAGAGATACGAGGGATGTGCGAGGAGATGGGTTGAGAATTTTCACCGTGATAAATGACGATGGGAGTCGGGAAATTGAATAAAATAATTAATTAATTTAGCCTCATTAATGATGTGGCAGAATTATGGACTTTTAGATTATTATTTAAGGGTTGAGATTAGAAGTCAAGTAAAAAAAAGACAGAAAACAGGCAGAGAATCCAGGAGTCATTTTTACTCTACCGACTGGTATTTTTCTCACTGAATATCATTATATTGTAATTTAGTAGTCCATTAGTATTCTCTCAAATATGTTATGTGAGAGGTCTCGAGTTCAATTCTCGTAAAAAATAAGTTTGATATCAATTTGTATAATATCAATGTGGTATTTAAAAAAAAAACAAGTTGAGATAGGAGCGAGATTGTCATCATAAATGGATCTTTTATAGTCTCATCATCAAAAGCTTATGAGGATTGTATACGTAATTTAGTATAGATATCACTGTTTACGAGAGTCGAGTTTGAGATGGAGGTGAGATTATCATCATAAATAAGCCGTTTACAGTTTCATCATCGAAAGCTAAGGGGATTTAATGGTTTACAATTAACATTATGTTCATTAGAAAGAACAAATAAAATTATTAGTCAAATTTTAATGAGAAATTCAGAGACTATTCTGTTTTTTAAAGGTGAATTCGAACCGGTAGAGTAATATATATTCGTTCTTTGAGTCAATTTAGTTACAATCTCAATCCATGGTCCATCTCGAGCACCATTAGTGATTGTATATATGAAACTCACGTTTTACAAAATTAAACCTGAAACTAAATATCATTAAATTGTACCAATTAATAACAATATATTAATCGATAACAAGTAGGTGAATGCCAATCTACACTAGCTCCCCAATACATTATCGATATTTGGTAATGATTATATAGTACATTTCACTAATCAAACCCCTCCCATTTCCCTTTTGTATTTCTCAATGCACACAAGAAAGAAGTTAGGAAGTTTTTAAAGTGTTCCTTTTTTTTATCTTTTTAAGTGCACATATAGAATAAGGTAATATTAGAGACATCAGATTTATAAACTGCAAACTAATATAAGTAAGATTTACCAATATAAGTAAAGTCTAATTGTATTAATATGTGATTTAACAAAGTAGTATCTTTTAACATTTTTCTATAGAATATCACGTATGTGAAAATGAATGACCAATATTATAGCTAATTGGAGACGATTGTATGAAAGAGGTAGTCACTAAAAGCGGTGTAAATAGCGGCACACAATATAATTTCTCTTAAAAATGTGGTTGTGAGTATGCATTATTTGCTTTCAATATTCTTAATTTCAATCTTAAACTAGAGTGTGAGTAAGAGTCACAAAAGCATAAAGCCTAGGAGCAAGAATGAACCAAATGTCAAGCAATCCCCTCTCTTTTGCTGTGTTTTCATATTCACTTAAAATGATTAATATCCTTGTATTGAGCAGTAAGGCATTCCTTTATTCCAATTTTCCAACCTTGATCATCAACTATATATATATATATATATATATATATATATATGTATCTCAAGCTCAACACTAGCTCACAAATTCATCATCCCAAAATATCTTTGTAGTAAATATTCTAGCCACTAGCTGAAAACAATATGGCCAATGAGTCAGCTAAACCCAGCAGCCAAACATCCTCAGATGGAGGCAAGCACAAGCAACTCGACAAAGAAATCAAAGACATGGTCACCACCATCACCAACCGCGTCTCTGATCTCCACAAATCCGGCTCAATTAACCACCAAGACGACGAGGATGAGCACGGTGTGAGAATCATCACACTTTCCGGCTCCAACACTGGAGCTACATTCAGAAGTGAGCTGGACCAGGAGAAGAAGAATAAGCCTGCAGCAGGGCTTCAAGGTGGCCCTACATTTGGAGACCAACAACAGCCAGCTGATGGGCTGAGCACTTATGTCAACAGCAACTTCCAGGCCGTCAACAATTCTCTTCTGATGGGCGGTACCTACACCACCAATGATCCCGGCGTTCATGTGGACATCACGGATGTTGTGGAGCCACCGGCCGGCGGGCATCATAGGGCGGAGAAGCGCGGTGGATGGAAGGGGAAGAAGAAGGAGAAGGAAAGGGAGAGCTTCCAAAGTGACCAACATGATGACCATGATGGCGATGATGATTGATGACCAAGATATGTATGTCTTGATTTCCCATGGAGTGGCTTAATTAATCACCAAACTCATAATAATAATAAGAAGCCTTTGTATGGCTTTGTGGTTTTATGTTGAGTGACTAGCAAGTAATGATCAGGTGATAAGAGCAAATGTTATCGAGTGTTATATATATTTATCATAATTACTCTCACATATATGGTAAATTCATCAAGTTGGAATTTATTTGTTGATTATCTATACCTTCTGGGCAGAGCTATGCTAGAGCTTGAGGTGGCCCTATAGCCCTTCCCCAAAAATATTATTTGGTTATAATATAGAGACTATGTGACTTAGTATTACGGCCTATATTGCTATTTTTCTTCATACGTTAGATAGAAGGTCTCAAATTCGACCATTGTCAAGGGTGAGGTTGATACCTAATTTGTATCAAAAAATACTGTTTTTTTAACCTCAAATCCCTTTGAAGTTAAAATTGCTGATGCTGAGTAAGAGGGATCTTAGCAGTCTCAAGTTCGACCCTCGTAAAGGATGAGGTCGATACCCAATGTGTATCAAAGAAGGCTTTTTTACCTTAAACCCCCTTGAAGTTAAAATTGCTAATGCTGAGTAAGAAGGATCTTACCAGTCTCAAGTTCGACCCTTATAAAGAGTGAGATCGATACTCAATTTGTATAAAAAAAGAATATTATTTTTTTACCTCAAATCCCCTTGATGTTAAAATTGATGATGTTGAATATGAGGGATCTTACCTTTGTTGCCACGTAAGAAAAAAGAGAATTAAAATTTTAAAACTTTTAAATTAAATATAAATATAATATATTTTTTAAATAGAAAAATAAAAAATTCGTCCCAATCTTCACTTCATGCTTTCCGGTCATCCTCAGAGCTCGATCAGGTCCTAAATCTGATCCACAGTGTTGTGAGTTTTCTTTTTACCAGCCATTTGTTCAAGTGATCTTCGAGTGGTTCGGGAACAGCTCTGACACCAACTATACAAGAAGACTCTTCAAAACCTTCTATCCATGTGGCCTTAGATTTGATCACCTTCTCGAACAAATTCAGTAAGCCTAACTCAAGCACCACAAGATCGAACTAAGTAAGAACTAAACAAGAATTATGAAGAACACAATAAGAACACTAAAATTTGGGAGAAATAATAACTTCTATTAGTCATGAGAAGTATACATCTCCGAGATGATTTTGCACAAATGAGGCATCTCCCTTCTATACAATTTATAGTCCAACCAACTGCGGATAGATGATAAGGATTACAACGATCTTACGGTCTAGCATTACATGTTGGAATCATCTAGAACATACACTTAAACCTCTATAAATTAATAGCCTTGGGACTAAGGAATTCTATTAATTTACCGAAATATTTTTGGAAATGATCAAGATGATGAAGTTGAAGATGATAGTTCTACTATCGAGCTTGTTTTACGAAATTAAGTTTTCAAAGCGATGATAATTAACATTGAATAATTTTTTGTTGCATATGAGAAAGCCACACAAGAACTTCTTACCATGTTAAGAAAAGTTAGAGATGAGGTCTAATGTGCCATCAATTTCAAGAAAAAACAAACAAATATCGAGTCTTATTTTACAAAGGCCTAATTAAAGTCGAATCATAAGTACTATGTATTAAAAATTATTAATTTATATATGACATGGGACTTATGTGAAATTGTTATAATATATTATCTAATACATTTAACAAATTATTAATTTAACACGTTATCCCCAAGTCGGAATCGGTCAAAAATATTATTTAATTGAGGTTATTAATCTAAATTATTGATGTTATGCTGTAGAACGTTTACACTATGGAATATTCTAGAAATCCAACAGTTGATACACAAAATGTACCAACTTAGAGATAGTATTATGTCCAATCAATACGCGCCATGTGCTCTTCGGAAGACCTGTAAAAGGAAGAGTGATTGGCCGTCGGTTAGGGATAAGTACCGGAGTGGTGCCGGCCTAAGGGGTCTCCGACGCCTAAGTCAGTATGTGATTTGTAAGAAGAATGTAGTAAATGATAACTTTGACAGAGTAAGGGTAAATAGTGAATCTTCCTTACCTTTTTGTGAAATGTTCCTCCTTTTAGTATTGATGTTTGAGGGATGCTTGATGAATAGTTTCGATGTGGAATAAATGCACTTATGCTGTGGTACTGACACCTGGCACCTAGATGGGTGGTGGATATTGTTCAGTCATTATTTATACATCATTTTGATGTAACTTAGTGCCCTTATACATGTATTTTGAATGAATTAATGCCAACCATAGTAGGAAATGATGCATTTTGTGAGACTTGTGCAGAAATGGAAAGATAGGGATATTCTGAGGAGAACGCAAAAAGAATGGCTCAATTTGGAGTTATAATGAAGAAGTTACCATCAGTACAAAATCGGGTCCTGAGTTAGGTCCTGGAGCGTCCTTGCGCCCTATTAAGCGTGTCGGACCAAGAACCCCGAGTCAAGCCATGAGGGTCCTAAGTCCACGTATGAGGACCATCAGATCAAGTTCAAGGTGGTACAAGGTTCAGGTCATGACATGTCTCTGACATGTCTCAAAGACACCAAAAATGCGCCCTAATCCGAGCCCAGGACGAAGTCCTTCAGAGCTCTCAGAGGAGTCCCAGGCGAGTCCCCCGATGCGTGCCAATTCCAGAACTGGAGCCCGTATCAAGTGCCCCAAGCGCCTCAGATTGAGTCCCGGAACAAGCCTTGTACTGAGTCCTAGATGAGCTCCTATCAAGGCCAAGGACAGGTCCTTAGCATGACAAGCCCTATCTCAGGAAGTCCCATCCGAGAACCCCTATTTGTACGCCACGCCAGGACATGTCCATGTTTCGCCAATGACAAGACCCTTCCTGAATTTCATCTCGAAATCCGCAAAAAGTCCTGCTCCCGTCCGACATCCTTTAACCACAAAAGTTAAATACCTGGAATACCTTAATCTTTGGAAACATTGAATAAATTTTATAGGGGCTCTAACAGAATCTACTATGTACCTATTTGACCTTCACCTACCTGTCAGACGAATGATAGCCTGGTAGTTCACAACTACCTCAGAGGAGCTCCTCCGCAATCAAACAAGACAACTGACGTGTCATCCTCGTATGAAATATCACCAACTAGTCCATCTGGGTCACTGCCCACACCACCCACTAACCCTGATGACGAAGGTACCCGACTTAGTTGAATTGAATCTCACTGACTTATCCCGAGTTGTAACTCGATATCCCGGCTCATCCTGAGCACCACGAGTCGTAAGATGGAATCCTCCATAACATACCCCATATCAACCACTAGGGTCAAAACCCTAACCAACGATGTGGCGGAGAAATACCTTCCAACACCAATTGGAAACCTCAACGATGTGGTAGAGAAATACCCTCCAACGCCAGTTGAAAAAACCTTAACGATGTGGCAGAGAAATACCCTCCAACGCCTGTTAGAGAAACCTCAATGATGTGGTGGAGAAATACCCTCCAACGCCAGTTGAAGAAACCTCAACGATGTGGTGGAGAAATACCCTCCAACGCCAGTTGGAGAAACCTCAACGATGTGGCGGAGAAATACCCTCCAACGCCAGTTGGAGAAACCTCAACGATGTGGCGGAGAAATACCCTCCAACGCCAGTTGGAGAAACCTCAACGATGTGGCGGAGAAATACCTCCAACGCCAGTTGGAGAAACCTCAACGATGTGGCGGAGAAATACCCTCCAATTCCATTTGGAGAAACCACAACGATGTGGCGGAGAAATACCCTCCAATGCCAGTTAGAGAAACCTCAACGATGTGGCGGAGAATTACCTTCCAACACCAACATCGGAGAACCCCTTGGTATAACATAATACATAGAAGTACGCATGCCACGAAATCCCGGAAACCTAGTCAGTTCACAGTGCATCCAAAGTACCAACTCAAAGAAACCCTAACCCCAAGGAATCCTTTGACATCCCAATAACCAAACTCTCTTGACCTCCCGAGCCAAAACCTACTTCATGGTCGTCCATTTCCGTTGGGATTACTCAAACGGGGCTCTAAAAGTACTCCAACAGCCTCAAAACCACCAAAATTTGACTGGAATGTTCCAAAACCCTAGACACGCGTCGTCGTGGGCTGGGAAATAGCCCCACGCGTCGGTAGAAGGCCGGACCACGTGCCACGGGCCCCCACGCATCCCTACGTAAGTCTATACTATTCACAGCAGAATATTATGTCACTCTGACAGAATATTCCTTCGAACCTGACGGAATATCCAGATAGAATCAGAATATTCCATCCAAACTAACGGCATTAGGGTTTCGTCATAACGCTGTTACCTTTTGACGGAATAAGCTAACATCGTCAGTATATTCCGTCAAACCCTGACGGTGTCAGTTTACCCAACGGTCAACTAACTGCTGATTGGACGCTGACTGTGTTGCCACGTGGCTCCACGTGGCCACCATCTAGCATGCCACGTGGCTCCACATGGCACCACGTGGCTGCCACCTGGCATACCACGTCAGCCACCGCAATTCGAACCAGTCCTCGGAGCTCATTGGGGACGATAACCGAACCGTCGTCTCAGGTGGCCAGAATCTGGAAATTCTGGCCTCAAATCGCCATTTTCGGCGAGCTTCAAACTTCCTTCATTTCTTGATTTTTTTTCATGATCTACACATGTAGATCCATCTACTCTTCACCAGGAACTCGAATCTGAAGTCAAAGCGTCGAAACCATACCTGGTTTGGCCAGAAGACGACCGAGAAGCTTCAGACAAATCCTCCCTTCGATCTGCCACCTACAACGATGATCTCGCCTTGAAAATGGCCTCCAACAGCTCGCAATCTCGAGAAGATGATGGATCTAGGCTTGGTTTGGCTCGAATTGACCCCAAAATGGGACGATGAAGGTGAGGTTTGTGCGATGATCGCACGGGAAGAGAGAGAGTGGTCGAGGGAGGAGAGAGAGAGATTCTGGGTCGGTCTGAGCAGAGTCTCCAGAGAGAGAAAAACATCCCCCCAATTTTGGACTTTTCCAAAATCATCAAACTGCCCCTAAAGCTTTTAGACCCACAACGTTCTCACCGAGTCTCCGTTTTCTGCGTGCC